>CM057449.1:1653057500-1654307500 GCA_016271365.2 Neoceratodus forsteri
TCAAATCACTGTTGTCTTCCTCAGACAGTGCTGGTAGCGTATAAGTAAAAATATCCTCCCACTATACTAGTGTAGTAAAAGGGGTTCCCTCATGTTCCGGTACAAACTGTCTTACAATGTCCAACATCTCAATATTAGAAGATTTCAAAACCCCAACTGCATCTGTAAGACCCACCATCAATTTAGTATCCATCCTATGTTTACAAGCAGAAAATGGGTCAGACAAAGGTGTCCGTACAGTACCATACTGCATTTTTGCCTGTAAAGAGGCCACACGAGCATATTGATAATGCCTCATATGATTTTTGATAATATCAATCTGTTTCTGTATACGAACGTCAGATACATTTGGTAGGGAAGTCAATTTATAATATTGGTTCTGAAAGTCCAAATTTGTTAAATATTCCTTATTACTTTTATTCTTCCCAAAATAAATAAAGAGATTCCGAATATCATGCTTCGTATCAATCCATCAGTGTGCCCAGGAATCATTAAATACCTTTGTTGATTTTCTGGCAAAAAGAAGGGATTTCAGTTTAAATTGTACATCCAGATCCTGCAACAAAGAGGAATTTAATTTCCACCGTGAAGTAAGTGCTGGGAAATTAGTTGGGAAACGGGACATATCAATAATGCAAAAAAGAACTAGATGGTCTGAAAATTCACAAGGTCTTAAAGAGAAGGCATGCGGAGAAAGAAATTTTGACAGAAAAACAAAATCTATCCTGGTGTGAAAAGCACTATGCCTATAAGTGGCTCTAGTATCCTGATAAAGCTCCCTATAGGCATCTTTAAGAGAAGCCAACAATAACACCTTGTGTAAGGCATGGGAGTCACAATATACCTTTTGTTGCACTTGTTCTTTAAGCTTAATATCTAAGCTACAATTCATATCTCCCCTCCAAATAATTTGATTCTGGGCTGGCAGTATAGCCTAGAGGTTAGAGGAACGAGGTGTGAACAAGCTTGCTACATCCAGCAGATCAGACATGAGTTTGATTCTCACAACCTCCGCTTGCATACTGTGTGACTCTGAGCAAGTCACTTAACCACCCAGTGCTCCCAGGTCGCCCCTGAAAACAGGCAATTGTGCCTAGTGGGCCTTACCCGGTTACCAAAGACTAAAAAAAAAAAAAAAAAAAAGTAAATAAATAAGGCTGTATACTATGAAATAAATCAATTCGTAATGACTTAACTTGAGGTGCATATGTATTAATCAGTCGGAGAAGAAAACCTTGATGAGTGCAATCCAACAAAAGGGCCCTCCCTGGGTTTATATCAACTAATCTGGTAACATGAACAGATGTACTGTTAAATAAAATGCCCAACCCATCTGCTGCATCTTCCCCATTGGACCAAAAAATAGGCCCTTTAGGCCATAATTTAGTAGCATGTCTAATATCAGACAGGCTATTAAATCTTGTTTCCTGTGAAAAGATAATGTCAACATTTAATGTAAGGCAATAATGTAAACATGCCATCCTTTTTTTATAATTCTTAATGCTACATGTATTTAAGGAGACAAGTTTCATGCCAGCCATAAGATGTAAAGAAAATTTTCAACCTTACGGTTTCTGAATATCTTTTTTTCCCTTTTTTTTCTTAACTTCTGACCCCCTTCCTTCATCTTCATAATCCATATCAGAAACAACACCAGATTGTGTGGATACATCAGATTCTGAACTGCCCTCCTGGTCCTGTAACACTTGAAATGAGTTACCTAAAGGAATGTCCACCTGCTGTTGACTAGACCCTTCTGGGGTGGGGGTTTGAAACTCCAAAGTGGAAGAAGGAGGTGGCATAACATCCTGCCCACTCAGGGTTGCAGGAATGGGGGGGGCCTCTGAATCTACCTCAACTGACCCTTGAGGAGGTACAGTGGGAACAGTTTTAGAAGAGTGTGCACTTGAATCCCGCCTTGAGGCTTGTGTGGTATCTGAGAAGACTGGATCAGCAGTAGAGGTGGAGGGGGGGCAGTGGGGCCTGCACCAGATGTAGAAGCTGTAGGTTTGAGGCCTGAACTAGGCATGTCCTACTTTGATGCCTTCCCTGTGCAGAATTGATTAAATCTTCTTTATCAAGCCCCCCTGTTTGTTTTGTCCTGCCCAGGGACACTGGTGATAGGCATGGCCCTGTTTGTCACAAAGATTGCAACAAAAAATGTTTCTACAGGTCCCACTATCATGGTCAAATTCACCACAGAGGATGCATTTCACCTTGTCACAGGCACTGCTAAGGTGTCTCATACTACTGCATTTATAGCAGGCCTTGGGTTGCCCCGGATAGAAACACACACCCCTATCCTTTCCCCCCAAAAAGCTATTGGGTATATGAATAACATCAAACCCTATAATATGACTTTTAACTTTAAATTTCCAACTTCCAGTCCATATACCTTCCCCATCAATAATTGCCTCAGGGGGTCCCAACACTGTGTACTTATGTTCTAACCAGAAAAGGATATCTCCCACATTTACTCCCTTATTTCTGAACATAATGTTAACTATTTTATAGAGGTGCTTTGTGATAGGAATTGCCCAAAAGGGTAACCATAAAGGTTGTAATTTACAATTGTCATAGCGATGCCAGAATTTATCTAAGCCAGCAAATGTTTTAAAGCTAATATCAAAGGTGTCTTCACCTCTGATATTGGTCAATGCATAAATTTCATTAGCTTGAAAGTTCAGTGACTCTTTCAGTAACTTTTTGGCAACATAGAGTCTATACGGGTGTTCCTCTAGTCCCCCAAGGTAACGAAGATGGACAGCATTTCTTTTGGGTGCTTGTTCTAATCTGTTATTGTGAAGCAGGTCAGAAAAGTGAGACCCAGGATGTCATTGCTCCCGAGGTGGAGATATAGGAGGGGAATGGCCTGGCGAATCCTCAGGCAAGTCAGTGTCAATCCCAGTAGTAAAAGGTACCCCTCCCTTAGTAGCAATATCAGAGTCCAAAACAAAATCCTGACCTGTTTGCGAGTCCATGGGGGCCCCCAATTCCGTTGGCAGCAAATCCAGAGAAAAAGTCTCCCAGTTTGAATCCGGGATCCATTTACCATCGCGGAGAATCCAGCCAGCATCAGTCAATGCACCATCCTTAGACCAGTCACGGCTTGGGTAAGGATCTCTCCGAGCAGTTCCCTTCTGCATTCCAGCAGCAAGCGAGTCAGTGGAGTGAGTCATCTCAGCCGATTTTGACAAATCCTGCATCTTGGTCACTAGTGCTGTTAAAGGGACATTCAACAAATTTCAAGCAGGTAAATCCTGAGCTGCAGCCTGAATTTTCTCCATAGCAGTGATCTGTAATAGCAGGGATACTGAGGGTTGAGACTCAGCACTCGAACCCGATTCTCCTGTCACATGGTGTTCCCCATGCAAAACTCCACAAAACTCAAGGGGGTGCACCCAAAGCACTCACAACATCCCCAGTAGCAGCCGTAACAGGGGAAGTGAGCTCAGACTGCACATAAGCTCCAACCTGTTGCTCATCAACATCTCAGAGGTGTCTGCCATGTAAACACAGCAGCCGGTCCCCCTACCTGTGGGTAGTGGAATTTCCCCGGTGTCATAGCCAAATTTCTCCCATTCTCTAAAAATACCACCAACAGCTTAATCTGGTTCAATTTCAGTTGCTTGCCATCTCTATCCCCCCTCTCCACGGTCACCCCTGAAAAAGGGACTTCTATGCCCAGTGGGCTTACCGGATCAACAAAATTCAATAAATAAAATAAATAATCCCCAACCATCATTGAAGCAACTGACTGCACTGTAAAAAACATAGACTGAGAAATCCCTTTACTGGTATCAACTGTGCACTTATGCTGCATATTACAACACCCATGGTCACTCTTGCCAGTTGCAGCAGTGCCATTACCAGAAACATCATTGCATCCACATCTCTTTGCAACCGTTATTTTGGATTACACAGAAAATGCACAACAAATTTAGATTTCTGAACTTTGGGGTTGATGGAAAGCAAAAAAAAACAGAACTGTGGCTTACAATCAATCAATCAATCAATCAAAATCTTTATTTATTCAGGCGAGCATCATTGAGCAAAGCTCATTTACAAGATGGACCTGAGTGGTCATACAAATGAGGATACAAATATTATTACATAGACAAGAATAGCATAAATAACAATATAATGGCAAGAAATGAATGTATACAACAATTTACATATATACAAGGAGCAGTAGAACCATTTTGCCTGCAAGAAAAATGTGGGCAAAGGGTATAGCAGGAATAAAATATAAAATTATAGGGTCTAACTAGCTTTGTGAGAATAGATAGGTGAGTCGGAAGATAGAATATGAAACAATATAATGGACGGAAAAGAAAGGTGGGTCAGGTAGGGTAGGGATTATGGTTTATAAAAGCAATTGCAGAGCTCTGGAAAAAGGGGAGAACAGTCTTTTGAAGGATGTCAGAGGTAGAAGGCTATCTAGCTTCATGGATTTTGGAGAGAGTTCCATGCAACTGCTAAAGTATAGCTGAAAGCAGCCCTCCCATACCGGGTGCAGGCAATGGGGACCTGTAACATGATAAGTTTACTGATCCTTAAAGTGTATGGCCTAGTTGTAATTTGGGTAAAGCAATCAGTGATATAGGTAGGTAGTTTGCCTGTTAACGCTTTGAATGTCCAGATAACAGCATTCCTAGTCCTTCTGTGCTGTAATGATGTCCAATTGACTGCCATATAAAGGGAGCAATGATGGGTGCTGGGGGGAAGGTCAGTAATAAATCTTATGGCCCTGTGATACAGGGTGTCCAGTTTTTGTAAGAGATGACCTGGACAATGGCAGTATAGAAAATCAGCATAATCAATGAGGGATAGGAATGAGGCCTGAATTAACCTTTTTTTGGAGTCACTGTTTAGGTAATGCTTTATTCTAAAGAATAGTCCAAGCCTCTGTCTTAGCTTTTTAAGTAGTTCTTCAATATGGACTGAATAGTCAAGCCTGTTATCTATCAGACTCCAAGATATTTGAAATTATCAACAAATTCAAGTTTTCTCCAAGTAAGGTGGATAAATGTAGGGTGGTGGATGCTAGGGTATGGGTAGAGCAACTCTTTGTGGCAAAGAACATGGCTTTTGTCTTTTTTGCATTTAGAAGTAGTTTTTTGTCAAGTAGGTTGCGCTGCAGAATGGAGAATTCGGATTGTAACAGATCACAGGCTTTGGAAGGTGAGGGATTGCTGACATATAATACAGTATCATCAGCAAACAGATGAATGTTAGATTGAGTGAGGTTGGCATCAATATTGTTTATATAAATAGCAAAGAGGATAGGGCCAAGAATAGAACCTTGTGGTACGCCTTAGCAGTGGTTTTGAGGTGGATAGGTAATTTCCATTTTAACCAGTTGTGACCTATTTGAAAGGTAATCCTTAAACCAGTTGAGTGACAGGGAATCCAGGCCTATTGAGTTAAGGGAGGTGATTAATAAGTCGTGATCCACAGTGTCAAAGGCTTTACTCAAATCCAGAAACACAGCACAGGTACAATTTTCTATCCAAGGTAGTCTGCCAATCGTTGGTTACCTTAGCTAAGGCAGTAATGGTGCTATGTTTTGATCTAAATCCAGATTGTGCAGAGTTTAGAAGGTTGTTGTTATCCAAATAGTCCCTTAACTGAGAGTTTACTAGTTTTTCGAGCAACTTGGATAAAACTGGTAGAATGGAGAATAGGTCTGTAATTGTTGAGATCTCTAGTATCACCAGATTTGAGTAATGGAACCACTTGAGCTGTTTTCCAAGTAGAGGGAATGGATCCAGTAGTTAGGGAAAGATTGAAGAGATGAGTGAGGGGGACAGATAAGACATGTGAAGCAATTTTCAGGAAATAGGGATCCAGGGAGTCTGCACCTGCACTCTTATTAGTGTCTAAATTAGAGAGGAGATCTTCCACTTCTTTCACGGATATTGGGATGAAGGAAAAAGTTGAAGTGGCCATTTGCCCCACAGTAGTTTGCAGGTTCAAGGAAGATCTCAGGATATTTGCTGGTGAAGAGTCAAATGCTAGGCCAGCTGTGGTGAAGTGAGCATTGACGGTATTTAAGATTTCTTGTTTACCTGTAATTTCTGTATCATTTAGTATCAATTTGGAGGTTAAGGCAGGAGTAGACTTTTGGCCCAGGAGTCCTTTTATTGTACCCCAGAGTCTGGATGGGTTATTGTAGGAGGCATCCAATTCAGCTGTATAGTAGGCAGTTTTGGCAGTTCTTATTTTTTTGTACATGAATTCCTTGCTTTTCTGAAATTTAGCCAATCTCTGATGTCCTTTGTTTTTCTTGCCTTTTCCACAGTTTGTCTCTGGTTCTCAAGGCTGCTTTAAGCTCAGAGGTGAACCAAGGGCAGGATTTTACCTAGTTCTGATACTGGTGATAGGTGCATGAATATTGAGGGCATTATTGATAATATCCTTTAAAGTCTGAGAGCTGTTTCAACAGAGGTTGTAAGATAGAAATCTTGCCAATGTAATGTATAACTCAGGTCATGGAGGTAGCCTGAGATATCAAAGTTCTTTTGACCTTTTAAGGACAAATTCTGCAGGATTTGGTAGTTTGGTGTGGATCTTATGCGGCTATAGGGTAATGGTCACTCACATCACTCGGCAGTACACCTGCATGTGAATATAATTGAGGTTTGTTTACCAACATAATATCCAGGAGTGAGCTATTGCTGGAATTTCTTAGGTTGATCCTAGTTGGGTCTTTAATCAGCTGTGTGAATCCATAGGTGTCACAAAAGGTTATCAGAGGTGCAGATACATTAGACAGCCAGTTTAAATTCAAATCACCAAGGATAATGGTATCTTCAGGGCCTAGGTTGAGAATTGACCTAGGTGAGAAAGCAGTTTAAGGCCTGCAGAGGAGGTCTACAGCATCCAATCAGTTTAAATGAAGATGAATTAGGAAGGGATAATTTGATTGATAGACATTCAAATTCATTTGGCTCGGATGTGCTGATGAGGCAGTTTGCAGAGAAGGTGTCCTTGATGTATATGGCCACCCCACCACCCCTGGATGGGCGATCTGCTCTGAAGAGCTGATAATTAGGAAGGTTTACAACACTGTCTTCTGTTGTAGGCCTGAGCAAGATTCAGAAATGACCAGGAAATCTGGAAGAGTATGTGCCACCCAAGCCTGTATTAAGGTGAACTTTTAGGAGGCTGCAAGCATTAAAGTGTATGAAGCTTAGGCCTTTTATGGAGGTCAGATCAGCAGGGGAAGATAAACTTACAATGGGGCCAGGATTAATCTCTATAGTGCCAATGCAGAAAAGGAGGTAAAAGATTAATTTGAGAGAAGGGCACCAAGGGAAAGGGATAGAGAGGACCAGAACGTTTCCTCTTAATCCTAGGTGCCCACTGTGTAATGAGAGATGGTCCTGTTATATGGGTGTGTCTTTTATCATAACATAGGAGTCTGATGGACAGGCATAGCGGGTTATTATAAGCCAGGATACAATGTAAGTGGCTTGGGGAGTGCTGGATTGTTAGAGACTTTATGTGGGATACCCCAGGGTTGCAGTGTAAGAGTGGTTCAAAGCGTAATAAGGAATAGGTGGTTGTGCATTTTGGATGGCAGAGGAGAACAGCACATACTCATTAAATTATTCGTCATGACAGGGGTATGGAATGATTATCATAATGAATTGGGGAGATGAGAGGCTAAGGAGCAAAAGGAAACAAGTTAGCATTGTACAGGGTAGATATGGGTTAAAGAAGAAGGAAAAGGATGTGGGCATGGATTAGAGAATTGGCGGAAGGAGTGTATAAATAAAATCAACCGAGAGGGGAGGGCGGGCAAAAATTTTGCGGCTTTGCCGTACCTTTCTCACTGCTTCTCCCGGCCTCCTGGATCTCTGGTTCGGCTGGTGCGCCCTGCCCGCTGGTGGCCGGGCCTTCTGTGGCTGGAGCTGGAGGGCTGTGCCGGCTGCAAGGCAGGGGACAGAGGAGAAGGCAGTGAGAAGGCTACTTTATTGCAGGCAATCTGCAATTAGGTGCTAGGATCAAAATCTGCACAACAAAGGAATGGGAGGGTTTGGGGGGTTAGGCCAAGCGTCTCAGCCCACACAGATCACCAGAAAGGCTGAATCACTAGCAAACATCACATCAATACAATGTTTAAATAGCCCACAATTTTTAAGTCAGAACAGCTCTTTTTAAAATTAATTAGCAAGTTTACAGTTAAGCAGCAAAATCCCATCCAGAATAGTGTTGCAGAGTCCCAGCTAAAGTCAATGGGAAAAGGCGCACCAATCGAAGCAGGCAGAGACTGAGGTCGCTTCCGATTGGTTGCGGCTTTGCCTGCATTTTTCACTGCTTCTCCCGCCCTCCTGGATCTCTGTTCGGTCTGGGTCGCCGACGGTCCGCTGGCGTGCTCGGAGCCTTCTGTGGCTGGAGCTGGAGGGCTGTGCCGGCTGCAAGGCAGGGGACAGAGGAGAAGGCAGTGAGAAGGCTACTTTATTGCAGGCAATCTGCAATTAGGTGCTAGGATCAAAATCTGCACAACAAAGGACTGGGAGGGTTTGGGGGGGGGTTAGGCGCCTAAGCGTCTAGCCCACACAGATCACCAGAAAGGCTGAATCACTAGCAAACATCACATCAATACAATGTTTAAATAGCCCACAATTTTTAAGTCAGAACAGCTCTTTTTAAGATTAATTAAGCAAGTTTACAGTTAGCAGCAAAATCCCATCCAGAATAGTGTTGCAGAGTCCCAGCTAAAGTCAATGGGAAAGGCGCACCAATCGGAAGCAGGCAGAGACTGAGGTCATTTCCCGATTGGTTGCGGCTTTGCCCGTACCTTTCTCACTGCTTCTCCCGGCCTCCTGGATCTCTGGTTCGGCTGGGGGTCGCCGCCGGCCCGCTGGCGGCTGGGAGCCCCTTCTGTGGCTGGAGCTGGAGGGCTGTGCCGGCTGCAAGGCAGGGGACAGAGGAGAAGGCAGTGAGAAGGCTACTTTATTGCAGGCAATCTGCAATTAGGTGCTAGGATCAAAATCTGCACAACAAAGGACTGGGAGGGTTTGGGGGGTTAGCGCCTAGCCGCCTAGCCCACACAGATCACCAGAAAGGCTGAATCACTAGCAAACATCACATCAATACTTTGTTTAAATAGCCCACAATTTTTAAGTCAGAACAGCTCTTTTAAGATTAATTAAGCAAGTTTACAGTTAAGCAGCAAAATCCCATCCAGAATAGTGTTGCAGAGTCCCAGCTAAGGTCAATGGGAAAGACCCAATCGGAAGCAGGCAGAGACTGAGGTCGTTTCCGATTAGTTGCGGCTTTGCCATCTGCTCTCACTGCTTCTCCGGCCTCCTGGATCTCTGGTTGGCTGGGGTCGCCGGCCTGCCGCTGGCGGCTCGGAGCCTCCTCTGTGGCTGGAGCTGGAGGGCTGTGCCGGGCTGCAAGGCAGGGGACAGAGGAGAAGGCAGTGAGAAGGCTACTATTGCAGGCAATCTGCAATTAGGTGCTAGGATCAAAATCTGCACAACAAAGGACTGGGAGGGTTTGGGGGGTTAGGCGCCAAGCGCCTAGCCACACAGATCACCAGAAAGGCTGAATCACTAGCAAACATCACATCAATACAATGTTTAAATAGCCCACAATTTTAAGTCAGAACAGCTCTTTTTAAGATTAATTAAGCAAGTTTACAGTTAAGCAGCAAAATCCCATCCAAAATAGTGTTGCAGAGTCAGCTAAAGTCAATGGGAAGGCGCACCAATCGGAAGCGAGGCAGAGACTGAGTTCGTTTCCGATTAGTTGCGGCTTTGCCGTACCTTTCTCACTGCTTTTCCCGGCCTCCTGGATCTCTGGTTCGGCTAGTCGCCGCTGCCCGCTATGCTCGGAGCCTTCTGTGGCTGGAGCTGGAGGGCTGTGCCGGCTGCAAGGCAGGGGACAGAGGAGAAGGCAGTGAGAAGGCTACTTTATTGCAGGCAATCTGCAATTAGGTGCTAGGATCAAAATCTGCACAACAAAGGACTGGGAGGGTTTGGGGGGTTAGGCGCCTAAGCGTCTAGCCCACACAGATCACCAGAAAGGCTGAATCACTAGCAAACATCACATCAATACAATGTTTAAATAGCCCACAATTTTTAAGTCAGAACAGCTCTTTTTAAGATTAATTAAGCAAGTTTACAGTTAAGCAGCAAAATCCCATCCAGAATAGTGTTGCAGAGTCCCAGCTAAAGTCAATGGGAAAGGCGCATCAATCGGAAGCAGGCAGAGACTGAGGTCGTTTCCCGATTGGTTGCGGCTTTGCCCGTACCTTTCTCACTGCTTCTCCCGGCCTCCTGGATCTCTGGTTCGGCTGGGGGTCGCCGCTGGCCCGCTGGCGGCTCGGAGCCCCTTCTGTGGCTGGAGCTGGAGGGCTGTGCTGGCTTTCTCACTGCTTCTCCCGGCCTCCTGGATCTCTGGTTCGGCTGGGGGTCGCCGCCGGCCCGCTGGCGGCTCGGAGCCCCTTCTGTGGCTGGAGCTGAAGGGCTGGGGTTACAGATGCAGGTTGAGCCCTAAACAGATACAAACGCACAGACAGATGGAGATTGCACACTCAAGAGAAGCAGCCACACAGGCACAACAACACTGCCTTAACCAGTGGTCACACAAATCCAAAACTGGAAAAATAATACCTTTTGTGGGTTGGACGGGGGCACTGCAGTACCAGTCCACTACCTAGATAGAATGAAGCAGTAACTAATACCATAGATGGATAACCGATTCAGAGTGCTGTGATTACTGTGTGGCACAATAAAATGTGTCCGACTTGATGGCACACACACACACACACACACACACACACACACTCACACACTACAGGTAATGTGCAGAAACTTTAACAGTTCAGTGCACTATATAACCAAATCTTTTAAACAGAATGAAAATATGCACTGCACCACAACAAACAGAAAATAATTATCAAAAAGTATTCAGGTATTACTGTGTGTACATAAACACACACATACTAACACACAGTACTAGTACAAAACAGTTAGAAAGACTGCCTTTCTCATGTGAATCTCGCTACGCCAGATATGCCCCTCCCTGAAGCACACTTCAACAGTGTCTGTCAGTACACAGACTGAATTTTCTAAATTAACATTCAAAATACACAGAAAAACAATCAACACTTGATAATCTAAGCACAGGAGGGTTTCCTACAACCTGTGTACTAAATTTGGACCAAAATAATTGGATCAGAAGTGATTTTTATGTTTACTTGCACGCATGTGCAAGAAACATAGTGCCATCATCTGAGTTTTCGGAGGTGTGGCACCCGTGTTCCAATTCAGTCAGTGTGTTTGCAGGCGGGCCGCAGTTCTCCAATGAACGCTGCAGCTGTCTATGACAGCAGTTGAAAATGCATTGGCCGTACAGTTGAAAGGGAGAGCTATGCTTCAGTGAGCAGTGATAAGATATCGCATGCTCATGTGTGCTACCCCCACACACACACACACGCACACATACTGCGTGCTCATGCTTCCTCCCCAACGCACACACTGTATAGCCAACAGGGGTGCCCAGTCCCCCATTGGCTGTGCTGCATTCCTCCTAACAGAGTTCCAGATGCCACACTGGGAGCCCACCCTAGCGTGGCAACAGATCATATGGCCGATGGGGGTGCCCAATCCCCAGTCGGCTCACTATTCCCCACTCAAGAGAATACAGGGTGCCAGCTGAGGCCCACCCCAGCATGGCAACAGATTGTATGGTCAATGGGGGTGCCCAATCCCCCATCAGCTCCACAGCCCCCCCAAACAGCCTTCCAGCTGCCATGCTGGGAGCCCACCCCAGCGTGGCACAAGTCTCACGTTGTCTAAGTTAAAAAAAAAAAAAAGAAACCTGAAAGAAAAAACCTTCCCCCGCTGACTGTTCTGACCCAATCTCCCCCCAACCGTGACCACCCTCTGTGCACCCTGCCTCCTCACACCCCCTTCTCACCCCATACTTACCTTCGGAGCTCGGCGCAATGATCTTCGGTGGACTGGGAACACGTCTGCACTCTTCAAAGCCGACAGTTTACTGAGGAAATGTCGATAGCTGTATAATGTAATAAATGGGTTTTTCAACTTTGAAATCGCGTATCTCGGGCATTTGAAATTTTCACCAAATTTTCAACATGGGTTTTGGGACCCCACCTCATGAATTCTGTCACTGTCATAGCGTTAATGAGCCCCAAAAGGTGATTTTGTGGTCACTGCGTGGAACCACCTTTTGGGACTGATTTATCAAATGGCAGTGTCACAGTTCATGAGGTAGGCCCCCAAAAACCCTATGTTGAAAATTTGGTGAAAAAATTCCCAAAAATTACTGTTTTACGAGCATGCATTGTGCTGTTCCTATGCATGCTTGTAAGTTCGCGGATTTTCAATATGTTCACTCCAGATTTTCAACAATGCCATTTTACCATACCTCCTTATGAGCAGTACAGCTGTCATTTCTCACATCTGACCCAAAATGTGTTTCTGCTCATGTAGCACACAAAGGCGCAGTCAGTGTGCGAAATTAATGTTTGGGACAGATTAAGAAAATCACAGTGCCACTGTTCATAAGCAGAGGTGTTAAAATGGCTATGTTAAAAATTTGGTGAAAACATTCCCCAAAATTACTGTTTTACAAGCATGCATTGCGCTGTTCCTACGCACGCTCGTAAGTTCATGAATTTTCAATATGTTCACTCCAGATTTTCAACAATGCCATTTTACCACACCTTCTTATGAGCAGCATAACTGTCATTTTTCACATCTTGGCCAAAACGTGTTTCCGACCATGTAGCGTACGATGGCGCAGTCGGTGTGCGAAATCAATGTTCAGGACAGATTAAGAAAATCACAGTGACACTGTTCATGAGCAGAGGTGTTAAAATGGCTATGTTAAAAATTTGGTGAAATACATCCATAAAATGACTGTGTTACGAGTGACCATTGCGCAGTTTCCACGCACCCTCGTAACTTCATGGATTTCTAATATTTTCAATCCAGATTTTCACCACTGACATTTTTCCACACTTCTTTATGAACGGTACAGCTGTCATTTATCACACCATGGCCGAAATGTGTTTTCACACTTCCAGTGCAGAAATGCGTGGTCGCTGTGGGAAATCACTGTTTGGGACAGATTAAGAAAATCACAGTGACACTGTTCATGAGCGGAGGTTACAAAATCTCTGTGTTGACAATCTGCTGTAAATAACTCCCCAAACTAATTGCATTACGGGTGTGCGTTGTGCATTTTCTATGCACCCTCGTGACTTCACCAGTTTTTTTTTTATTTTTTCACTGCAGAATTTCAACATTGCCATTTTTTGCACCTCTCCATGAACAGTACAGCTGTCATTTTTCACATCCTGTTCGAAATGTGTTTTCGCACCTATGGTGCCAAATGGCGTAGTCACTGTGCGAAATCAGCTTTCAGCTAACAAACTGATATTGCCACTGTTCATTAGGTGGGGTTCACAAAAAAAAACATGCAGAAAATATGGAGTGAAAATGCCAACGAACACCTGAGGCATTAGGGTTTTCGACCATAACGCCCCAGCCTGAAGAGACTGAGAGGCATCGGGGTGTGACTTGGGATTCTCGCCTGTAACGCTCATACCATTCCACACCCTGCAGCCAGTGAGAGACATCGAGGTGTGCCTTGGACTCTTAGGCCCCAAAGTTCACCCCACTCTCCTATACAGAACCAATCTCATCGTATTTCCTGATGGATTGGGGTGAGCATAAGGGCCAAAGACCCCAAGGCACACCGTGACACTTGTCAGTGTCTGCAGGGTAGGGTGTGGTGAAATGGCGTGGCCATTATGCCTGATAACTCAAAGGCACACCCCAACGCCTGTCACCCTCTGCAGGGTGGTGGTGGGGTTGGCTTCAGTTCAATACATCACTGCCATTCCTATTATGCAGCTCTCTATCTCCTACATTACCAATGCCAATGCCAGCAGCAAGCAAACATTCGGCATTGACAAATGCTCATTTTCAGTTTTTTCGATGGTTTGATTCTCAGAGCTCTGAGACCAAACTGTCTCCAGCTTCCCTTTACACACACTATGCAGAACTAAGGCTGTGCAAGACAATATAGTGCCCGTGTGACCTGCCATCACATGGATCAATGCAAAATTACCCTCAAATAGCAATATAAAGGCAAGTAAAGTGAAGTCCATTAAAATCAATGGCACTTCACATTAAACTTAAGGGAAGGCAGTAAAGCAAGGCAAAGTAGCATGAAGTCCATTGGTTTCAATGCACTTCATGATAAAAAAATAAAGGGGGCGAAATATGCTTCACATTGCAAAGCACTACACGAATTGTGGGTTAATATGCAAAGTGCTCCATGTAGCGAAGTGAGAGCACTTTGCCCACCTCTATGCACAATGGAGGCAGCAGATGTACTGCTCCCTAGATCAGATAGAGCAACCTTTTTGCAGGATACACCCACCTGGGACAGAACAGCTCACAGAGGATTTATGCCAGTGTGTGACTGCTGGTTTCCTTCTGCTAATTAGTACCTATTGAGCTGGTGGAGGATGAGGAAACTGTATTCTGCTTGTTGTGGCAGATGAGGATGATTCTCCCAAAAAAAAGAATGTCTTGATTGAAATTGCTGCTACTACTACCTTTACCTTGCTTCACTTGCATGTGTTTCTGCTCAAGCCCTGTCAATACCTGAATTTCACTATCTGAAACTGTGTGCATAAGTGGAGATATGGAGCCCGATTCTCAAAGCCTCTGGCATGGCACATGGTGCTTGTACCACAAAGACTACTACAAGGTGCACCTTGCACTGAAAGACAACGCCAGAAGCAATTCTCAAAAGGCAGCCTGCGTCAACTGCAGGCTACCTGCCACAAATGGGGCTTGCATCTCCCCTAAGCCCTGACATGGGCTGTAACATGGCGCATGTGGCTTGTGTAAGGGGCAGGCTGCCGGTGCACCACAGATGGAAGTCACAAAGGACACCCAGAGGGCAGATTATGAAGTACCCTTAGACCAGCCAGGGCAGGCATATGGGTACTATGACATTCGCCTTCTGGGTGTGCTGGGCACTGTGTACCTGTGCAGTGAATGGGCCTCTGCCCCATTCCCCCTGCTGTGCACCAGTGCCCCCTGTCCCCCCCATATCACCCATTACTGGTGGTCTAGCGGACCCCCCTCATACGTCTCAACTGTACCACATTACGAGGAACATTCCTCATTTTACTTCACAAAAGCTCCCTGTTTCACATTGTAAGGACTTGTCCCACATTCGGTATTAACATTTTAAAGCAAAAATCTATAGTAAATGATGCAAAAAATATATTATTCAATTAATAACAGACTTTCTGAACATAAATGCAAACATGTTAACAGTGTTCTGAGCTTCCTAGGTAAAGATTTGATTAAGTGTTCCACATTTTGCTCATTTGTTCCACATTTTGAAAGGCAATGTTCCACATTTGGGGGACAAAAGATTGAGAGGTATGACCCTTCCCCGAACCCCCAGTAATGCCCGGTACAGTACTATTGTGTCCCCTACCTGGTGGTCTAGTGGCTCCCCACCCCATACAGCTATCAGATGGTACCCACCACCCCACTCTCCCCCCACCCATATTCCGAGCCAGCACTGGCAAACCCCTTCCCTTGCTACTGGTGCTGACTGAAATGGGTGCTCACGAGCCTCCACCGAACCTCTCCCATGTGCCAGGCATTTGATGCATGGATGAAGTTGCCGCATGTGTGGGCACTTAGGCACTGGGACCCATTCAGTACCTGAATCTGGTGCAAGGTCCCAGGCACAGGGGGTGTCAGCTTAAGCTACTGTTCACTGCAGCTTGCTTCGGACTCTGGCCCCTTTAGGAATCGGGCCTATGATGTCATACTTATAACAGGGATCTATTATTGTTGCCACACTGTAAACATTAGACGCCACCATGCTATGCAAATGATGGTCAGTGCATATACATTCAATCATCCAGTCAACAAGATTGCTGCATGTGTTGTCTCCTTTACTGTTGAACTGTTCCCTGATGTTCAGTAGTGCCTACCGTAGCACACAAATCAGCTATATTGCCTGAATGATACAGGCATTTACAGCATTAACTGCTTGGGTAGCTTGTTCCAAAGGCTGTAAAATCTGGATCAAGGTGTCCATCAGGTTCCAGTGGTCCATACTGATGGAAGTAAAGGATGTCACCATCCCTGTGAGGCACTGTGAAATCTGCAAAGGCCTTGTATTGCTTGAACAGCCATTCAATCATATGTAATGTTGAATTCCAGTGCATGGCCACATCCTGCTTTAGTCAGTGCTGTGGTATTACATTGTTTAACTTGAGGATTTTAAGCCCATTTGGGGCCTTTGTGGAGCAGCTAAATTTTCCAACCAGGTGGGGTGCCATGGTCAGGATGGAATCAATGTCATTATTATTCTTTAGGTAATTCTGGACTATTAAATTAAGTCAGTAAGTGGGAAAACATGGCACACAAGTAAATAAGCTAGAGGAGTATTTGAAAGATGGCTCACTTATCACAGTATTTAATCAAAAATGTACTTTATTGCACTGTAAGCATTGATTAATCAGGGTTCTATGAGACACTTTCCACTTCATCAAAGACTCTAGGGCAATGCTAATTACTACTTTTGAGATGTATAAACACATTTTTTGATGATATGCTGTGGTGAGTGAGCTTATCTTTCCAGCTCTTGACTTGCTTGTGTATGATCCTGTAGTTGGAAAAAGCTCCTCCATCTTGAATCTTTATTTTTACAATGCTGCTGGAAATAAAGCCTTCTGTCAGGTCCTGTCACATAAACCACTTATCAATTTGAGTTTTTAGCTAATGTAATATATTAATGGCAGTGTGCTGCACAACAACCATACATGTTATGTTGAGTGTGGCCTCCTGCCTCACACTACCAAGGAAAGGGTGGCTTGGGCATTAAGGAGACTGAAACAGTTTGGAAGAAAAACTGAGGAAATGTGCCCAGTGCACTTTGATGCACATATATGCGGCATCTCCAAGACTACCACTCCACATAACAGTGGACAGGTGCACAGTGTATATGGTACGATGACTAATGGCATGCAAAATTAATGATTTTAAATCTAAGTACAGTTTGGGGAGCAGCTTTTCTAGAAAAATAAATTTGTGATGACATTTTCTACTTTGTAACTGTGATACTCATTATATACCTAAAACTGGCATTTTCAACAAAAGGCTAAGACAGCATAAACTGCTAACATCTGTGCTAAACATGCGTTAAGTCGGCAGGGAACTAAGTGGCTATGGTGACATTTTGTATCTCTGTAGATTGCTTCTTTTATTTTAGGTTGTATTCATGGTGGTTTGTTGATCAGGACCAGGCTGTAACAGATGACTGGGACATGTTACTGTGAGCAGTAGGTCATATAATTTATCCGTTTGAAAAATAACCAAAAATGGAAGTAGCTTTTTTGTTTTGTTACTGGGAAGGTATGCTGGTGTCAGGAAACAATGTGGTGTTAATAGTGCTACTGTTGCTATTATCAAAGCCTCCGACATGGTCTTTATCATCATCATCCCTTCCCCCATGAACAACAAGTTGCCCAAGTCTCAGTTGGGCTTCCCTTTCATGCTGCTGCCACTTAAGTAAGTTTTTTGCTTTTATATGGCTGTGCTGCTCTATATTGCCACGACATTAATGGGTAGTGCCACTGCTTACTTGAGCTCTGCAAATCTGGCAAATCACAAAGTCCTAATCTGTGAGGTCTATAACAAACAAACAAAAAACAATCCCACACTAAATTAGCTTGTGACACAGGTTGCTGCATACTAAATTCTGGTATTTGCACTTGTTGAAAGGGCATGCCTGGCCTGCACCCCTGCCATCATGATCACCCATACCTCCACTGCTTTATTATTCATTATCATGGTGGCCCTGCTGCTAATTAACCAATGTTGCTTTAGTTTTCAATACGCCCTTATCACCCTCCTCCTTGTAACATATGTAGTTCCATCTTCATTTATAGTATGCCATTTCAATGGCCTCTCTCTCTGGCTCCTAGTCTACATCACATCACAACAGAAATCTTTACTGCCAAGATCAATATCCTCAACTGGAACTTCCCTCTCCTCCTAATTTATCTCCTTCACCCCCTCATCTATCTCCCACAGTGTCTCCACCTCCTCCTCCAACACCTTGCACAGAGAAGACTCAGAAATTTTCTGTGTCTGAGTCTCAGATTCAACAGTAGCATGGCTCTGAGATTCCTCCAGTAATAACCCTCCATGTGACTGGTTGTTTTTTATATGCCACTCTGTGGTTCAGTCACAATACTGCTGACATCCCTTCCCCCAACATCCAATGGAACAACAGGAGCCATTTGTCATATTGGAGTAGTGGACAGCATCTACATCACAGAGGCCTGCAAAGCACATCTGCTGGATGATGCTGTTGTTGTTCTCCTGGATGCATGTCCTGCTCTTCCATTGTCTATGGAAAGAAATAAATATATTTAAAGAGAAACAATGGAAAAGACATAGCTTTCCTCATACACTAAAGAAACTCTCAATTAGTGCTTTCAGATAGTAACAACTTTATTTAATGATTTAGAACATATACCCATAACTTCCATTTCCTGTTGCTGGCAGCAGCCATTTCATGAGCAGCAGTGAGCTTCCTGAGCTCACTGTATGCTAATATGCATGTTTGACCTCAGCTATTGGTTGGCAGGACTTTTTAGCATACAGTGAGCTCAGGAAGCTCTCTGCTACTCATGAAATGGTGGCTTCCAGCAATAGACAGTGAAAGCTGAAGGCCACTGTTTAAATCACTAAAAAATCAATTAGAGTAATTTAAAAAAAAAGTTACTGTCTGAAAGCACCAATCAGAAATTTTTGCAGTTTCTTTTTAAATATATTTGTAAAGATATATTTCAAATGGTAACACATCAAGTCGGTGAAAGGAAATCCAGCGTGGTCAGAAACAGCACAGGCAAAGCCATGAAAGTCAAAACCATGCGTGCAGAATACAGCTGGGGATAGAAGAAAATGTAAGTTACAAAATTTCACTCCAGTGGTGGTCCATGGCAGTGTGGTGTTGTAATAATAAATCACACTTTCCCCAAAAGTCTTGCTAGTATTCTGTATGTGCAGTTTTGACTTTAGTGGTTTTAACCATGCTGTTTTCACCGCACTGGCTTTCCTCTTGCAGACTTGATATGGAGCCATTTCTAATACATGTTTAATTACATTTTAAAATACATTTTTATCATATGTCTGAAGCATATGCATCATATCATAAATTGGCCGATTTGAAATATCTGCAGACTATATGTGACAAATATATTTAATACATATGATAAATACAGTTCCATTTATTTATTTGAGTCTAGGATTATAAAGTATCTTTGAGCCGGGGCTCTTTTACAAAGGTTCCACATCAGTGTGTACAGTCATACAGTTTCAATTATAGCATAGAACAATCAGTAACACTGATGGTCGCAACATGTTGTTACAAGGGGTTCTACATGAAACACAAGTAAGTGGATACAGACAAGGGAAAGGTGAAATGAGAGGTGGGGAAAGGAGAGGGCGGGGGGTGAGACAGGGGCAGGGGTATAGCAGCCTGAGGGATTTGTCAAAAGATGGACTGGGGTAAGTGCATTATGGGCAGTGGTGGGGGCAAGTGCTGGGTGGAGGGGCAATAGCTGGCAGCAGAAAACAAAGGCAGCTAGGTGGGAGTACTGAAATTAGTCATGGCAGTCACAGGAGCTGGAGGCAAGAAGAGCGAGGTGAAGCTTGGACTTGAAAGCACCCATCATGGGTGAGGCAGAGATGTCACTACTGAGACTATTTAGCCAGCTGGGTGCCCTATATGCAAAGGACCTTTGGCCTTGGGATGTGTGACAGCAGGGGATTTGCAGGAGTTGAGGTTTAGACCTCCTGGTGTTGCAGTTGTTGTTTTTGAGTTTAAGGAGACAGCAAACACCAGGAGGGCCACTGCCCATCATTATTTTATTTGCTGTGATGGATGTTTGGTATTTTAATCTGCTGTTGAGTTGCAGCCACCTGGTTGGAGAGTAGAGGTTGCAGGTATGGATGAGATGGTGAGATCCGGTGATGAGTCGACATGCTTTATTGAGGGAGTTAGAAACACGTTTGAGAGAGGAGGCAGTGGCAGAGCCATAAATAATGAGTCCATAGTCAATAATGCTAACAATGGAGCTCTGGACGGCAACTGATAATGCTTCAGGGGTTAGGCATATGAGAGGTGGAAGTCAAGGGTGATACCAAGATATTTGAAGGATTGGACTTGTTCAAAAGTGACTCCTTGCTTGGTTTTGATGGAGAGGTGATACTGCTTATTTTTGTTGTGAGAGCTGCTGAAAATCATGGACTTTGTTTTTTTCTGGTTTAGGATCAGTTTGTGCTTTAGGAACCAGTTTTCGACTGATGTGAAGCCATGCTGGAGGTTTTCTTGCAGTTTTTTGGGATCATGGTGGGAGGCTATGATTACAGCATCATCTGCATAGAGTATGATTTGCTCTGGACAGGAATCTGGGAGTGAGTTTGGGAACAGGCTAAAGAGGAGGTGGCCCAAAATAGAGCCCTGGGGGACACCAGAGTGGACCGGTCTGGCATCTGACATCTTGTCAGCAATTTTCACTCTTTGAGACTGGTTGTCTAGGTAGCTTTTGAACCAGTTTACAGAGTTGGGTGAGAGCCACGCTTTCCAGAGCTGGACAAGCAGGAGGCCTTGGTGGATGGTGTCAAAGGCCTTTGTTAAATCAATGAAGGTAGAGCCAGTTTTCTGCCTGTTATCCAATGAGTGGTGGATGGCACTGGTGAATTCAAATAGTACTTTGGAGGTGCTATGATTCTTTCTAAAACTGTGTTGCTGCCTGCATAGTATCTTGTGCTTGTCTAAGAAGTCAGTAAACTGGTCTGTGACAATACATTCCAGTGCCTTTGAGAGGGGAGGTAGGATGGAGATAGGCAGGAAATTCTCATGGGCAGTTTTGACACCACTTTTGTGAATAAGGGTTACAGTGACAGATTTCCATTTGTTGGGGAACTGGCTGATACTGAGGTAGAGGTTAAAGATCCTGGTCAAAGGCCTGAGAACTTCTTCAAGGGTGAGGGATAGAAGTTTGAGGTCTAGTGAATCATTGCTGGTTCTGGACTTGCTAATGGCTTTAGTAACATAATTGCATACATGGTACATCTTGACTGCTTTAAAGTAGAAGGTGAGGGTGACTAGTGAGAGCAGTAGAGGTTGAGGATATAGAATTGTCCACTTCTTTGAAAAAATCAGGGGGGAGTACAGTACTAAGATCAGTAAAGGCAGTATTGAAGGTGTCCGTAAAGATTTTTGCGTCAAGTGTAATATCTCCATTTATGCTGAGCACCGATGGGATGTATTTTGACTGCTTCCCAGTGACTTCTTTTATGTTGTTCCAGAAGTATCTTCTGTTCCCCCAGGAGTTAGTAAAAGCATTCTTGTAATAGGCTGATTTCATTTGCCGAATAGATTTGGTGCAATCATTCCTTGCACATTTGTAGTTTGTGATGTCAGTTTGCTTCCCAGTGGCTCTAGCAAGCTCTCAGATGTGGTCCCTTGCCTTTAGCTGCCTTAGGAGGTCTCCTGAGATCCAGGGGTTACAGAGGTCTTTTACTTTTCACCTTTTAAGCTGGGCGAATTTGTTGCAGGCCTCATTAAAGATTTTGATGAAGTGGTCCAGAGCAGTGTTCACATTTGTTGCTGTGAAGATTGGTGACCAGTCCTGTTGGAGGAGGTGAGATTTGAGATGAATTAATTGGTCATGGGGTAGAACTTTATTTGTGACAGTTTTTGGGGAGGTTTATTTAATTTGTTTGACCAGAAGCAGCAGACATGGGAGTGGTTGATGAGTAAGTCTGGAAGGACAGTGGTGTTTGAAATCCAGGTGGGGTGACTGGTAAAGATCCAGTCTAGAAGGGTGCTGGTGCCAGTTTTGTATTGTTTTCTGGTTGGTGAGTCTACCATCTGGGTGAGGTTGGACGCCACAATGGAGTCCTTATGTGCCCCTACCTTGGCAGTGGGCCAGTTTATATTAAAGTCACCTAGAAGGATGGATTCAGTATCTGGTGGGAGTGACCTGACAAAGTCCAGAACCGCTGTAAGTCCATTGCCTTGCTCTTTAGGTGGTATGTACACCATGATGACTGTGAGGGCTTTGTTGTGAGCACCAAGGAGGATTCTGATGGGAAGAATCTGCGCCATAGTCGTCAGGGGAGCAGTGTTGATGTAGTGTCCCAGGATAGTCTCTTTAAGGTGTAGGGCACAACCGCCACCTCTTTTAGTGTTCCGATCAAGCCTAAGAACATTGTACCCAGGAAGGGTGATAGCCTGGTCAGGGACCGATGGGGAGAGCCAGGTTTCAACAAGTCCTGGGATGCCCGGGCTATGCTTGCTAGTAAAGATCTGAAGGGCACCCATGTTGGGAAAGAAGCTGCAAATGTTAAGCATTATAATTGAGAGGGCACTTGAGTGCTTGTTCTGGTTAGCGACCTTAGAGGGGGATGGGCCAGGATTTGGATGAACATTGCCAGACAACAGCAGAAGGAGGAGCACTAGCTTCAGAGTGCACATATGAAGTTCCCTAATCATGTACTTATGCTTTCTTGTCATGTATGAACATGTCATAGGGTGACAGCGAAGGTTCAGGGACAGAGCAGTAAAAGGTGAAGGGGTGTACCCAACATATGCAGGTGGGAGAGAACAGTTCCTTAGGGGTAGGCGGGGTCCAGGGCAGAAGGTTGAGCTCTAGAGGTAGGGTACCTAGGTGGTGATACGTGGAGTCAAGTAGGTAGCTGGGGGGAGAGGGGAAGCAGGCTCTAGGAGGGTGAAGTAGGGGAAAGAGAGGAGCAAGGAAGAGGAGAAGGGGAGCATAGTACTGGAGAAATGCATGGTTAGATGGCAGGGAGGAGGCTGATGGGTGCAGGCACTGGGATAGGCAAGGTGGAAAGAGAAAGTATGGAAGGCAGGTGAGACAAGTAGTGGAGCAGAGAGAAAGGCAGTTGTGCTGCGATTTGTAAGTGAGGAGGCAGCACAGAGGTACAGTGAGACAGAAGTACAGGGGTTAAATTGCAAGAGGGTGGGGTAGTGGGGTGAAAGGAGAAGGACCTAGCAAGGCACCTTATAGAAGAAGGGCAAAGAGTAGTGGCTACCTAAAGGGGCATGGATAGGGTCTATTTAATTAAGGTAGGAGGTGGGGGAAGGGTGGCGGGCATAAAATTTCATCTGATTCCACTGAGAGCCAATGGGCGCAGCAGCCCTGAGTCAGGAAAGTTTCAGCAGGTGCAGATAGCCAATCACAGTGTAGGAAGAAAGCAAGGGTCCAATCAGGGTGCAGCACAGCGAGTGATGGGCCAATGGTGGCAGATCACCGAAACCCCAGTCAGTCTATCAGACTTACCCGGCTTTCAGGATCCTGAGGGTGGCCAGGAGATGTGCGGCTGGGCAGCAGGAGTCCCGAACCATGGCCGTGCCTATGGAGGGCTCGTGGGCCCAAGTCAATGGCAGGATCTGGAGGTGGAAAGAGAAATATGGGGTTTAGATGTGGGAAGGGGAGATACACAAAAGAGAGGTGACAAGGGTAGCTAAATTGGGGGGCAGGGAGCTGAGCGCTGGAGTTGGCAGACAGAGCAGAGGTGGTACTGTGGGGGAGCGCGGACAGGGATAAGTTGTTTTATGAGAACAAAAGCCTTGTCTTGGCGCCATGGGGGGAGGTGAAGAAATGGCAGAAAGTCAGAAAATTAGCAGAAAGTGAAAGAGGAGCAGTTCAGGCCCATGGAGGAAGGAGAAAAAAAATTAGGTTCACAGTGTGCACAGAAGAGCTGTTTTAACTTTTAACCCTAACTGTACATTTCCTTGGAAATTACACAATTAGAAAGTGAGTAAAATCAACAGTGAGAGTTCAGACAGAGCAGCTTGGAGCAGGCCCCAAATTTCAGCCGATTCCACTGAGAGTCCATTGGCACAGCAGCCCTGAGTCAGGAAAGTTTCAGCAGGCGCAGATAGCCAATCACAGTGTAGGAAGAAAGCAAGTTTCCAATCAGGGTGCAGCACAGCGAGTGAAGGGCTAATGGTGGCAGCTTACAGCAACCCCGGTCAGTCTATCAAACCTACCCAGCTTTCAGGATCCTGAGAGCAGCCAGGAGGTGTGCGGCTGGGCGGCAGGAGTCCAGAGCCGCAGCCGTGTCTACAGAGGGCTCATGGGCCCAAGTCAATGGCAGGATCTGGCTTTCAGGATCCTGAGAGCAGCCAGGAGGTGTGCAGCTGGATGGCAGGAGTCCTGAGCCATGGCCGTGCCTATGGGGGGCTCGTGGGCCCGAGTCAATGGCAGGATCAGGCTTTCAGGATCCTGAGAGCAGCTAGGAGGTGTGCAGCTGGATGGCAGGAGTCCCGAGCTGCCACCGTGCCTACAGAGGGCTCGTGGGCCCAAGTCAAGGGCAGGATCAGGCTTTCAGGATCCCAAGGGTGGCCAGGAGGTGTGCGGATGGGTGGCAGGAGTCCCGAGCCACAGCCGTGCCTATGGAGGGCTCATGGGCCCAAGTCAATGGCAGGATCTGGCTTTTAGGATCCCGAGAGTGGCCAGGAGGTGTGTTGCTGGGCGGAAGGAGTTCCGAGCCATGGCCGTGCCTATGGAGGGCTTTTGAGCCCGAGTCAATGGCAGGATCTGGCTTTCAGGATCCCAAGGGTGGCTGGGAGGTGTGTGACTGGGTGGTAGGAGTCCTGAGCAGCCACCATGCCTACGGAGGGCTCGCAGGCCCGAGTCAATGGCAGGTTCCAGCTTTCAGGATCCTGAGGGTGGACAGGAGGTGTGTGGCTGGGCAGCAGCAGTCCCGGGCCGTGGCCATGCCTACGGAAGGCTCGTGGGCCTGAGTCAATGGCAGGATCAGGCTTTCAGGATCCAGAGGGTGGCCAGGAGGTGTGCGGCTGGGCCGCAGGAGTCCCGAGCCACTGCCGTGCCTATGGAGGGCTCGTGGGCCCGAGTCCATGATAGATTTATTATAGGTGCATTAAATCTATTTTATATATCTGCTAATATATCTTGAATATTTAACAGATATACCTTTTTATGTAGTTGACATATATTTGAAATATTTCTTAAATACATGCATTGTAAAAATATCTTAAAATACCCAGACAAAAAGACAATAATCTTGATGGACTATATCTTTAACTGCTCATTTGGAACTACTCTTATTAGTAACCATTAAGACATCTATAAGTATAATTATCATTCACTGATGCACTTTTAGCAAACACTTACACATTATACATTTATACTTACAGGTAGGACTTACCTCTTATTCTCACAATTTATAAAGGCTCAGAATGGTATTTACACCACTCCTGCTTGGTTCTCCTTTAGGTCGGGATGAGTTCCTATATTTACTCTTTACCTTCCCTCTGGTCTGTAAACTAGTGCTGACAACTCAAAATTATTTTAAAAATAGAAATTGTCATAATTTTTGTTGATGAACTATACTTTAGAAATATGCAAATTAGTTATGCAAATACCTATACAGTACCAAAGCAGGCACTTACAAAAATATATTTTACATATATAACAATATATATTTGACATATATTCTACACATAATGTATCTTGCAAGCAGGGGAATCACCAGCAGAAAAAGGGAGGTAATAATTCCACTATACAGAACACAAGTGAGGATGTACCTCGAATACTGTGTCCAGTTCTGGCGGCCTCATCTACGTAAGGACATAGATAGGGTGGAGATGGTTCAGAGTAGGGCAATCAAAAATGGCGCAGGGACTACATCGCAAGCCCTACAAGGATAGGCTGAGGAAATTAAATATGTACTCCCTGGAGGACAGGAGGGACAGGGGGATATGATTAAGATATATAGTAAATACCTCACAGGGAAGAATAAAGTACAGGAGAATACTATATGCTAAAGAAAAAGATGCTCAAGGATGAAGGGGCACAAGATGAAACTGAAGGGAGAGAGGTTCAGAGGGAATGTGAGGAAGTACCTCTTCACAGAGAGGGTGATGGACAAGTGGAAAAGCCTGACAGCAGAGGTGGTGAGGGCAGAAATGATAACAGGTTTAAGCATGCTTGGGATAGGCATAGAGGATTGATGGTAGTCAAGTGGGGGGGGGGTACAACTTAATTCCTGCAGTGCATGATAGAGCACAACTGTTATTGGTAATAGGGCAGACTAGTTAGGCCGAAGGCCTTTATCTACTGACAGTTTCTATGTTTCTATTTTGCAGTACTCACAGCAAAAAATTAGGCACACAAACACACACACACACACCAGGAGATCCAGAAGGCACTTTTTGTATTTTTCATCAAAATGTTTTGTTGTACAATAAAGAAAACACTGTAAAACTAAAGCCAAAAATAGCAATAGTAAAATACAAACCTCCCATCAGGGCCAACATTTCATACTATTCTTGAAAAAGGGTGAGGACAGAGCAAAATGTCAGTCCTGTGGGGTGGTCTGTTTTTTACTTTTTGTACAAATAAACTTAGCGGTGGAAAATCTAAGAATTGTCTTCTGGAGTTCCTGTTCCAGTGTGTGTGTGTATATGTGTGTGTGTGTGCGTGTGTCTAACTTTTACCATGAGTGCTGTTTAGATTTACGTTGTGAGCAACACTACATTTTGGAGCTGCCTTCTTTGCTTGTATAGATATTTTATTATTAAGATATGTAGAAATAGTGCATTCAATATATATTTACAGAAAGTAGTCTATATACACACACATATACAGTGTGTATATATATATATATATATATGTATATATACAGTATATATATATATATATATATATATATATATATATCTTATAAAGGAATATGTAATATATATTCCAGTCATATTTATAAACTATAAAACATTTATTTGCTGTGTAAAACATACATTTATATATATATATATATATATATATATATAGATATATATATATATATATATATATATATGTTATAATACGCGGTCGCGCCACTATAGTTAGGGTTCAGCGGTCAGTTACATACTAAAGTCAAAATTTTGGGCATTAATAACTTTGGAGCCATTCAACGGATTTGCCAAATTGCATTTCGGTTGGTGGACTTATGGTCTTCATGTAAGAAAGCATTGAAAAATGCAAAATTATCCAATTTTGGAGGCAGCTTTTGGAATTTTGGATGTGCCCCTGCATGGCCTTTGTGTGGTGTGTCACTCTGCGAGATGGTTCGTTTGAAAGAGCTTTGGTGGCTGAACATGTCGCTTTTCATCTGGAGAAAAAATATTAAGGCATTCAAAAGTTATGCCACTTTTAAATTCCCATGATAAGTCAATAGGAAAATTTATAAGTGTGTTTTGCGAACAAAGAATGGGGTTCTGGCCATCTGATCCAGCCTGGTAGTCAAAGAATTTGCAGGCTCACAGTTCAAGTATCTTTGTACACAAGGATTTTTCAAATTCTTTGATTGCAAGGTCCGCATCTTGTTTTTAGTTTTCTGATCAGAAAAACACAAATATCTCAGCTCAGGGGTCACTTCTGAAGTAAAACTTGGATGGGTTTTACTCAGGGGGCCTCGATCTATCAAGCCATGCATTTGGTTCCATCCAAATCAGTGTAAAAATAGAGTTATTAGCTTTTAAAATCTTCGTTCATGGATCGCTAATGATCTTTGATCGCAAGCCTGCAAATTCTTTGATCGTGAGATTCTTTGATCGTGATCATGCATTGTGAGCAAGGGACGAGATGGCCAGATATTAAAATGCATTTTTGTAGCCCGGGGGTGCCCTACAAAGTTATTTAAGGGTGAGTTTTGCTCAGGGGGCTTCGTTCTGCCCCATCTGAATAAAAAAACATTACTTTTGATTATACCTGGTAGTCTAGCGGCCCCCTCCTCATCATAATAATGTACATAGCAATCCTTGTATCCCTGGTAGTCTAGTGGCCCCCCCAATGAGTATCTTATTAATATGTTTTTTTTATCTGTGGTAGTCTAGTGCCCCATGTGTATTTATTTATATCTTTTTTTCATATCCCTGGTAGTCTAGTGCCCCCCCGATCTGTACTTCATTATCATTATTATTCAAATCCCAGGTAGTCTAGCGGTCCTCCCCATCATAATAAAATAAATTAGCATTTTCCATGTCCTGGTAATCTAGTGGCCCCCCACTCAGTCGTGCCAGCCAACCCAGCACTCCCCCACCCTTCCCCAGCCGGCGACTGGCACAGCCCACCTCTCACCTCCATGGCCAGCCGCCGACTGTGTGTATTACAAATGGAACTTGGTGAGAGCATGGGCCCTTCAGGTCTTGCACTCCCACAAACCTGTGGAAGGTGGTGGAAGTACGGGCCCTTCAGACCCTGTGCTCCCACCAACTTGTAAATGCGTGTGTACTATCAACACCCTCCAAATTTCAATGTAAAACACCAAACTGTGTCAGAGAAGTAACATGTTAAAGTTTGAGATTTTCAGTTGTCAGAGATGCAGAATTCTGCACCTGTTAACATTTTACAGGCACAATGACTGAAAACTACATCCATGGCACTAAGGCTAGGTACCCTATCATTTTCAAGCCGCCAGCAAAATGCAAAACACTGTCCACAACACATAAATTGCATCACGTAATATCTCCACAAAACAGTTTTTCTCTGACACATAAATACCGTAATTCACATTTACAGGACATGCCAAGAACACCCTCAAAATTTCAAGTAAAAAGACCAAACCATTTCTGAGATATTTAAACTTAAAGATTGGTGAAATTGCCCTACCTATTACATTATAAAATCTGGTCATCATGTCCCTCCCTCGCGATCAAAGATGGCGATCATAGAATCTCATGATCAAAGAATTTGCAGGCTCATGATCAAAGAATTTGCAGGCTCACAATCATAGAATAAAAAAATGCTGTAACTCTAGTTTTACACAGAATTACATGGAACCCCCACCATAACTCGATAGAACGAAGCCCCCTGAGCAAAACCTACCCTCATTTGTGTTCCTAGGCCACCCCTTGGCTGAGAAAGTTTAATTTTTAAAAGGGCTTTCTTGTCTCTCACTTGCAATGCAAGATCATGATCAAAGAATCTTGCAATCATAGAATTTGCAGGCTCACAATCAAAGAAATTGCAGGCTCGCGATCAAATAATAAAAAATGCTGAAACTCGACTTTTAGGCAGAATTAAATGAAACCACCACCATGCTTCGATAGAACAAAGCCCCTGATCAAAACCCACCCTCATTTGTGTTTCTAGCCTACCCCTGAGCTGAGTAAATTGTATTTTCACCTCGAGATGCAAGATCACGGTCAAAGAATCTCACAATTAAAGAATTTGCAGGCTAGCGATCAAAGATCATTAGCGAGCCATGATCAAATAATTTAAAACCTTATAACTCTATTTTTTGACCATTTTAAACCAAACCAAAGGCATGGCTTGATTGATCAAAGCCCCCTAAGTAAAACCCATGTAAGTTTTAATTCAGGAGTGACCCCAGAGCCGAGATATTTGATTTTTTACGATCAGAATGTAAAAACAAGATGGCAGACCTCATGATCAAAGAATTCTTGGGGACAAAGATTCTTGAACCCTCGAGGCTGCAAATTCTTTGACCGCCAGGTGGGACCAGATGGCTAGAACCACATTCTTTGTTCACAAAACAACCATATAAATTTTCCCTTTGACTTATAATGGGAACTTAAAAGTGCAATAACTTTTGAATGCCTCAATATTTTTTCGCCAAATGAAATGTGGCATGTTTGGCCAGCCAATCTCTTTCAGATGAGCCATCTAGCAGAGCTGCATGCCACACAACGGCCACACAGGGCCAAGGACAAAATCCCAAAAGCTGCCTCCAAAACTGGATAATTTCAAATTTTTCAGCGTTTTTGTGCGCAAAGACCGTAAGTCCGACCAAAACAAAATTTGGTAAATGAAGAGATCCACCATGCCCCACCACGCATACCAAATTTCAGGCAAATCCGTTGAATTTGTCCAAAGTTATTAATGTGCAAAATTTTGACTTTAACATAGAAGTGCCTTCATAACCCTAAATATAGTGGCGCGACCGTGCCACTATAATACATATATATATATATATATATATATATATATATATAATGAGAAAAGTTACATAGACAACATAATATTTATTTATTTGTTATATATTTATGTTAGTCTTGCATAACAGCATACTAGCCAGTAGTCACATCTGCGGGTTTTTAGAGGTTCTCTCAAAGTACTGGGCAAACTGAATCACACAGTATGCAACTGGACATTCTAAGCATCAAACACACATCTAGTCTGTTGGATCTAGCAGGCTTGTTTACAGCTCCTTATTTAGTACATGAACCAGACATAGGACATATGAAAGATGTGGCACTCAGACAAAGTAACACAGACTTACTAATAGCTGAAATGGATTGTTATTGCATAGGTATTAAGAAATGTTAAAGATTAAGTGTTGTGCCACAGCAAGAAGGACTTTATAAAATCATGCTACTACTTAATAAAACTGCTTTGCAAAGGTCACTAATAAGTAGCTTTTGGTACTTTAGTACTTTTATTCTCAGCTTCCTCTAAAATTTCTACAATAAGTCAATCCAGCAAGGTATGATGCCTATGATAACTTTGCTCTTAAGGCTATGTTGCCTGTATGTACACTGCTGAGACACTCATTTATATACATTTATTAACCAAAGTGCCATTTTTTGGGAAAGATGCAGGGGAGCAAATTTAGCATGAGTCACTGCTCATGTAATGGTACAAAAAGCTTTCCTCAAAATAACTGTTATTGTTACACTAGTCAAACAAGCAGAAAAAAAAGCTGTCAGTCATACATTCTGTTTCTCTATGCACTGTTATTTTGTTCAGTGCATAGTCATAACCTTCAGTCAAAATTTTGTAGATAGCACGTGAAAGACTGAAACATCCTGCAGAAAGGCTGAAACTATCCTGCTGTTTTAAAGTGACGATGCACACAGAAACACCATTTATAAATGGGTGCAATGTTTTGTTCTCCAGTCTGACAGTAGCTCATTGAAAAATAAGCCTTCTGCTGCAAAACTTCATAGTGCTGTCTTTGTATTTTCCTCAATTGTTCCATTTACAGCTGGAACGTGCTGTAAATAGCCCTCAGTTCATAAAAACCCAGCAGTTTGTTAATCAAGCAACCTTCCTGAACAACGTCATCAGCTTCTGTCATGTACTTAGTACAATTGCAGCAACAAAGTTATCATACTCATTATATCCCAGGGTCAAGCCAGTAGTCACATCTGCGGGATTTTAGAGGCTCTCTCAAAGTACAGAGTAAACTGAATCACACAGTATGACACTGGACATTCTAAGCATCAAACACACATCTAGTCAGTTGGATCTAGCAAGCCTGTTTACAGCTCCTTATTCAGTACCTGAACCAGCCATAGGACGTCTGACTGGGCTCGGCACTGTTCCCATTCATTCAAGTACTAAATGCTCATTGACTATTTGTGTTGTATACTGCAATGTTTTTTTTAAAAAAGGAGACCTGACTGACATATATTACCATTTAGCAATCCCCCCAATCCTCTGCCAATCGCCATACAGGTAAAAGGTAACGAAAAAGCTCATAATTCAGATTACACAAACTTTTTTATTTGTGCAGGGAAAAAAAGTTTATGGTAAACTGTGGAGCTTCCTTTGGATGGAATGAGATTGCTGGCTTAAAAAGCAAGAGGATAGAGTTGTACCCACCCACGCGTGACCCTACCCTATACCAGTGATGACGAGTTTTTCCCTGTATAAACAAAAACATAAATTATTATGAACTTTTCCATTACATGTATGGAGATTGGTGGAGGATTTTGGAGGAGGGGTGTTGCGAACGCAAAATGGTAAGATGATACAGCAATTTTCATAACAAAAGAGTGCTGTTCCAAGGCCAGGGGTAATACATCAAGCTCCTTGTATTAAGGTGTTTGTAGACTGGATGGAAGTAGCAGTAAAATGGCGAACCTTGCATGGATTAGGCAATTGATCCACCAGTAGCCCAGCACAGAAATGCGGTAAAATGATTTAAGATTTGTGTCGCTTTATGTTTGCACTGCCATCATAAGAATAAAACACAGTGGCTGATTCAGTACATAACCTGAGGGCTTGTGCCACCCATTCTGCTGAGCCGCAAACTGCATTTTGACTCAAATGATTAACTTTAGGTCACCAGGCAGTCAGCAACTTTAAGCTGCTAGCTTGTGGTCTACTTCTAGCCACAAAGATTGCGATCAAAAATGATTTGTTGGGCTTACCCTGAATTGGAGCGTATAATAAATGCCGCCGTGGAGACAAGCCCTTACCATCAGCAAGACCTTCAAAACAAAGAGCAGGTACACTTTAAAGTACATACTTTTAGGGCACAGTTTTGACAAGTGCATCGGTCCCTTCGCTCTTAATTTTAGTCTCCTGGAAAATGGACGAGAAGTGCAGGGGATTCCAGCAGTGAGTCCTGTTGATTAAATTAACTTAAATGTCCCAGACCCAAAACACCTCTACCAGCAATATAATTTTTGCCAGGGAGCATTATCAAACACTGAAGGGAGTCTGCAGAGTGTGAGAGTAAACAGGAAAAGACAGACTGGCAGCACTCCAAGGGGAATTAATTCAAAGTTTTAAACACGCAAATACAGTAAATATACCAGAAATAAAATCAAGTGAACAAACCAGGAGCCCGGGGTGAGCAGCTGCGGGCACCTGGTTTGTTCACTTGATTTTGTATTTGGTATATTTATTTATAATTTGGAACTTCTGTGGTGGCTATGAACTAAGCAAGTCCAGAAACCTTTCCCTATCCACCCTGACACCACCAGTGTCCCCGTTTGCATTTTTTTTTGGTCCCTTTCTTTTTCTTGAAGTAGGTCTGGTGTCCTGAACTAGTCTGCTTGCCCAGTCCCGTTGCTTTCGTAAACTTGTAAAATGTAGTTTTCATTCCTGAGTTTAACGGAATGAACACTGCATTTTACAACATCTGCTACAAACTTTAGTCATTCTGATCTGCCCTGATGTGCTAATGAGTTGTGTTGTGGATGTCGGGTATTCACTGAGTGCCAGACTGACAAGAGTAAATTTGCCTTATAGAACCTTCACAGTTTCCAGTACTTTGCACCTTCCCTTCTTCCATCCCTGCCACATTCTTGATCCTTGTAACTGAAGTTGGGGAAAAGTCCCGCTATGTCTATAGCCACTCTGACTAAAACAGCAGTTCTGGAGGGGGTAGAATGGGAATACATCTTCTGTGATGTGTGGTGCAAACTGCAAGTGTGCCTAGGAGTAGGTTCATCACATGGTTTAAGTGGCTGTGTCTTGTAAAAAAATGCTAAAAGCCTTGATCTTACAGTAGAAAAAAATATTTTATTTTCCTCTGATGCTGCAGAAAACTATGATACTTCAAAATACCTTTAAATGAAACAATATGAACAACAAACTACACCCCTTAGTTCTGATTAAATAGAAGACTGTTGTATTGGTTGTAGTTGCATACTGTCCTGTGAAAAAACATGTTTCATTAAGAAATGTCCCACTTTAGGATCTTAAAAGATGATGAACCTAGCTAGGAGTGGCCCAATACATGTAGTTTACTGGTGGTAGTCAGTATTTTTCAATTTTGTGCTGGTGGTGTGCGTGCGTGTGTGTGTGTGTGTGTGTGTGTGTGTGTGTGTGTGTTGGGGGAGGGGGTAGTGTGATATAAAGTATACAGTTCTATATGCCCAGAAAACCTATGGGTATAGCTATATTGGCACTGGTGTATGGTTAAAGTGTGCACGTGGACATGTGGGCGTGTACTGTGCTTGTGTATGATGTGGATATGTGTCATTATTCTCAGGAGTGCAGTGCAGAGGGAAGGGGGCATAAGTAGAAAGTGGGTACTCATGGCCTAGGGTTGATACACTCATCTCAGTGGTTCACCCCGAGCTTGTACACTTGCTCATTGTTTGAGCAAAACAAAATTCTATGTTAAATCCTGCCTAGGTCTGGTGCCAAGTGTGCAGAGCTGGACACAAGTGCTTATACCCAGCGGATCCACATCTGCTACTTACAATATTCATTGTGTGCACCTGGACAAGCCACTTTACCCTCCCTGAGCTTATCCTTCACTGTTGGAATCTCTCTGTGGGCCTGAAAATGGCAGGAAGGTCCCCACCACTGGATGTTCAGTGCTTGCTAAATGTGAAAGGGCCAGCTTGAAGAGGGACCCATTTGGATGCCTCCAGTTGGGCCTGCCCACAATGTGTGTGTGTGTATGTTTAACTTTTAGAAGAGGGCTTATGTGCTTTGATTTCCTCAAGTTCCTATGTGTAGGTCGGTTCACACTGCATGTCATGGCATTTGAGAACACAGGTACAGTTGGTCTGTAGTGCAGAAAAATATATTTTGTACTCATGGACCCTCTCTTTAGTGTCTCACTGGTACCATTACTGTCTCCACTTGTGCTGACAGTCCTGTGTGTTTCTCTGCCCCTTATTACTAGTTTATGAATGTTGTATTTATTTTGTAGTGCAATACACCCCTATTCTAATATCAATAGCCATGAGGCATAAGGCACTGGGAGCAATTGAAGTCAAAACATATGTGACACATGTATCCTTTATGCCCATGTGCACAAGTACATATGTACAAGTACATACAGCACTCCCTGAATATGTGGGAACAATCAGAATTGAAGCATACATGGTGCATGCAGCCCTTATGCCCATGTGCACAACTACATACCTCCTTCCTTGCAGGTGTAGTAGCAATACTTATCAAAACATACATGACACATGTTTCCCTCATGCCCATGTGCACAAGTACATACAGCATTCCTTGCAGATATTGTAGCAATCATGATCAAAACATGCATGAGACATGCTTTCCTCATGCCCATGTGCATGAGGTGACATTTAGGCCTCACAACCCCAATAACACACCCCGTCATCTGTGAATCGTGGGATGATGGGTGGGTCCAGGGGGCAGGGGCTTCCCTAAAGATTTTTCATTTCCTGACTTTTTATGCTTTAACCCTAAGTGATGCATTAACACAATTTTTTGCAAAGAGTTTCCTTACTTTTTGAGAAAGAATAAAAAACTAAGAACTTGTGCAAATTGGTGGGAGCACGAGCCCTGCGGGACCTGTGCTCCCACCAACCTACAGAACTTTTTGGGAGCAGGGCCCGAAGGCCCTGCACTCCCATGGACCTGCGGAAGATGTTGGGAGCACAGACCTTTCATGCCCTGTGCTCCCACCAACTTGTAAACATGTGTGTACCATCAACACCCTCCAAATTTCACTGTAAAACACCAAGCTGTGTCTGAGATATAATATGTTAAAGTTTGAGATTTTCAGTTGTCAGAGATGCAGAATTCCACACCTGTTAACATTTTACAGGCACAACAACTGAAAACTACATCCATGACACTAAGGCTAAGTACCCTATCAATTTCAAGCCACCAGCACAATGCAAAACACTGTCTGCAACACGTAAATTGCGCCATGCAATATCTCCACAAAACTTTGTTTCTACAACACATAGACACCAAATTTCACATCTACAGGACATGCTGAGAACACCCTCAAAATTTCAAGTAAAAAGACCAAACCGTTTCCAAGATATTTAAACTTAAAGAGTGGTGAAATTGCCCTATCTAATGCATTATAAAATCTGGCCATTTTGTCCCTCCCTCGCGATCAAAGATGACGATCAAAGAATCTGGCGATCAAAGAATTTGCAGGTTCATGATCAAAGAATTTGCAGGCTCATGATCAAAGAATAAAAAATGCTGTAACTCGACTTTTAGGCAGAATTAAACGAAACCACTGACATGCCTCGATAGAATGAAGCCCCCTGAACAAAGCCCACCCTCATTTGTGTTTCTAGGCCACCCCAGCTAAGAAAATTGAATTTTTAAAAGGGCCATCTCATCTCTCACTTGCGATGCAAGATTGTGATCAAAGAACCTCGCGATCAAAGCAATTGCATGCTCACGATCAAAGAATAAAAAATGGTGAAACATGACTTTTTGGAAGATTTAGATGAAACCACCACCATGCCTCGATAGAACGAAGCCCCCTGATCAAAACCCACCCTCATTTGTGTTCCTAGCCCACCCCTGAGCTGAGTAAATTGTATTTTCACCACGCAATGCAAGATCGTGGTCAAAGAATCTCACAATCAAAGAATGTGCAGGCTAGCTATCAAAGATCATTAGCGAGCCATGATCAAAGAATTTAAAACCTTATAACTCTATTTCTTGACCATTTTAAACCAAACCAAAGGCATGGCTCGATAGATTGAAGCCCCCTGAGTAAAACCCATGTAAGTTTTACTTCAGGAGTGACCCCAGAGCCGAGATATTTGATTTTTTACAATCAGAATTTAAAAACAAGATGGCAGACCTCGCGATCAAAGAATTCTCGGGGGCAAAGAATCTTGAACCATGAGAATGCAAATTCTTTGACCACTAGGAGGGACCAGATGGCAAGAACCCCATTTTTTGTTCCAAAAACAATCACATAAATTTTCCCATTGGCTTATAATGGGAATTTAAAAGCGTTATAACTTTTGAATGTCTCAATAATTTTTCACCAATCTAAAAGTGGCATGTTTAGCCAGCCAATGTTTTTCAGATGAGCCATCTTGCAGAGCAGCATGCCACATGATGGCCACACAGGGCCACAGATGAAATCCCCAAAACTGCCTCCAAAACTGGATAATTTTGCATTTTTCAGCGTTTTCATTCACAAAGATCATAAGTCCGACCAAAATGAAATTTGGATAATCAAGAGATCTACCATGCCACACTGTGCATACCAAATTTCAGGCAAATCTGTTGAATGGTTCCAGAGTTATTAACATGCAAAATTTTGACTTTAACATAGAAGTGCCTTCATAACCCTAAATATAGTGGCATGACCATGCCACTGTAATATATATATATATATATATATATTCTAAATAACGTGTATATTACAGATATTTTCCAGATGTATATCTGGCCAAACCCATTGTAACATATATGAAATATTTATCAGAATACACATCTCTAATATGTTGAAATATATGTTAGCTAACATACACTTAGGCCTGGATATTCAAACGGGTTGCGCATGGCACAACAGGGATGCACCATGCACAACCCACCAATGCACCCTGGTGTGATATTCAAAGGGGCCAGTTGCGACGCGCAACCCCTGATGTGCCGGGGCACATTGGTAATGTATGCCGAGCAAGTACGGGAAGCGTGCCCATGCATATGCAGCACATCCAGATATTCAGCCAGAGATGTGTGGCACATATGCTGGTACAAACCCATATTGCACCACACAGGGGGTGCAAAGATGTGCCTGGTAAAACCAGGAACGAATCCAGACCACCCACAGGTGAGCTGCCGTATTGCAGGGTACAATACAGCAGCTGCCAGCCATGGGTGGCCACCCGACCACCCAGAACACCGACCCCAAACCCCCTGCCCTGGGAGTGTTGTGCCCCTGCCCCATTGCCCAATCGTGGGTGACTGTACATGTAAAACCCTGGTGGTCCAGTGGACCCCCCCATTGCCCAATCACGGACATATGTAAGAATGATCCCTTGCGGTCCAGGGGATACCACCCCCATTGCCCAATCGCAGGCATAGGTAAGAATGATTCCTGGCAGTCCAGGGGATACACCCCCATCACCCGATCACAGGCATATGTAAGAATGATCCCTGGTGGTCCAGGGGATACCCCTCCAGTGCCTGAACATGGGCATAAGTGTATATAATCCCTGGTGGTCCAGTGGAAGGTCCCCCATCACCTAATCACAGGCATATGTGAAATAACATCCCTGGAGGTCCAGTGGAATCCCCCCATCACCCGATCGAGGGCAGACATAACAACTAAAGCTCTGGTGGTCCAGTGGACCCCCCCCACCACCCACAGAGGTTCTCCACCACCCAGCACCCCCAGTCATCACTAGGTGGCATCAACTCACCCATGCCTCCTGGCCACCCACCAACTGACAGTACACAGTATGGTCCGTATGCCTATTGGTCTACCGCGTGGACTAATGGGTGATACAACCCATGCACACTTCATGAGCCCAATATGTGAATGAATGCATTAATTCACATATCTGACCTGTGTAGTACTGTATACGCTGCACGCTTATTGGTCCATGTGGTGGACCAATAGGTGTACAGACCGTACTGTACGCTGTCAGTTCACAGGCAGCCAGGATGCATGTGGGCAGGGTGCTGTGTTGACTGGGGGGTGCTGGCTGGTGTGGGAACTCATTGGGTGGGTGAGGAGGGGGTCCACTGGACCACCAGGGCTTCAGTTGCTATGTCCATCCACGATTGGGTGATGGGGGGAATTCCACTGGACCACCAGGGATGTTATTTCAGATATGTCCATGATTGGGCAATGGGGGACCTTCCACTGGACCACCAGGGATTATATACACTTATGCCTGCATTCGGGAGCTGGAGGGGTATCCCCTGGACTTCCAGGGATCATTCTTTTACATGCCCACGATCGGGTGTATGGGATCTTGGAACCACCATGGGACTGCTGGGCATCGGTCCCACATGGCTGCAGCTTGGCAGGGCACCAGGCGTAAGTCACCGGGGATCGGCACACTGCAAGCAAATGGAGCCATAATGATATGCAAATGGTCCCATTTGCACCTTGCATGCATAATGGCCTCATCTGCATGTCCAGTGCTGAATATCGTGGTTGATGCATCTAATGCAACTGCACTTGTGCTGGCACATCCCCCTCCTCCCATCCTGCCACTTGCGCTGGTGCGTTGCCACTGCGCCGTGCACAGTGCATGCACCATCAATGCCATATTCAATGGTGCTGTGCCATGGTGCAGCACCATTGAATATCACCTGGTCCATGCCGTGGTGCAGCCCAGCTGCGCTGCACCTGGGCTTGCGCCCCTGCCCGGTACAGTTTGAATATCCAGCCCTTATTGTACAAAGTTAGTTTACAGGGTAAAATTACACTTGCATAAAACTATAATAATTTTCCATTAGAGAGTCCAAAAAAAATTACAAAGAAAAACAAAATATTTTCTTTGATAGCATAACAAAACACATACATTAAGTATATTAATGCCAAATATAAGATATATCTCATTGAATTCTGCAAATATTTAAAATACAACTGGAAAAATGCACATATATCTGAAATATGTGATATATTTAGGAATATTCATCTACAATCTACATATACAAAATATAGTTCTTTTCCATATGGGTATAATTTAAAACTATGTTATCAATATATTTAGTGGTTAAGGAACATTGCCCAGATTAAACCCCATGTTCCACCTGGCGACCTGCCAGCACTGGTGCATGCCTTTGTCATGTCAAGTCTGGACTACTGCAATGCTCTTTACTGTGAGGTCAGAGGAGGGAATCTCCATCGACTGTAGCTGGTGCAGAACGCAGCCACCAGGTTGCTGATGGGTCTTTCAAGATCAAGTCATGTGACCTCGGTCCTGCGTGATCTACTAGCTGCCTGTCAGATGTAGGTTTCTCTTTAAGGTGGGCTTGCTCACCTATTTAAGGCCCTATATGGAGTGAGCCCTGGCTGCCTGAATGATCTCTTAACCCCTGCCACCCCAATGTGCTCGCTCCACTCCTCCACTTAGGGCCATCTAGTGGTTCCAAAGGCCAGGTTGAAAACCTCAAAAAGATCAAGCATTTGAAGTGGCCAACCCTGCCCTCTGGTATTCTCTTCCCAGACCAGTGAGGGAAGACCCATCAGTAGAGATTTTTAAAAGTGGTCTAAAGACATACCTTTTTAACCAAGCATTTTTTAATTAGCTTGTTTTATTGATTTCATTGTTATCTATTTTAATTGCTGCCTTATTGACCCTGCTATTTAAGTGTTAATTTTATTGTTATTGTATTTTGTTGCACTACCTTTTAAGGTGCCCAGAGCCTCAGGGATTGGGTGCCATATATAAACAAATCTCTATTTACTTACTTACTTACTCTGTTTTATATATATATATATATATATATATATATATATATATATATATATAGTATTTTACAAGGGAAATCAAAAATGTAAATGTATAAGTACTGTAACTCAGAATATATATGTTGGATAGATTCAAAATATATGTTTACCTAAAATGCAAAATATGTAGAAATTGCAATAATGTGTATGCACAAATAAGTATTTTTGATTTTATGTAAGAACATAACATTGAAAGAACAAACATTTTAATTTTGAAATAGTATAGCAAAAAATATATTTCAAGTATATGTATTAAAGATGTTTCCCAAATATGATATATATTGGATCATTCTGTGAATATCTAGAATATATCTCAAAATATATTTGAAAAACATGAATGTATCTGACATATGTTTGAAACATGTTTGGAGATCACAGAATCACAGAAATCTGACAGCAGAAAAGGACCTCATCAGTCCATCGAGTTTGCCCTCACCCCCACTCATCTCCATTCTTTTGGGCCCTCCCCTTCCCTTACTTCCCAATCTCATATGTCTGTCCCATACCCTCTTAAATCTCTCCACCATTTTGGCCTCCACCACCTCTTCTGGTAGTTTATTTGAGGCCTACACCACTTTCACCATGAAGAACCACTGCCTCACTTTGCCTCTATATTTTCCACCTTCCAATCTTAGGCTATGCCCTCTAGTTTTAGCCTCCTCCTTCCTTCTGAACACACTACTCTCCTTCACCTTATTGATCCCCTTCACATATTAAAAAGTTTCAATCATGTCCCCCCTTCTAGTGTCCAATGGGTACAGATCTAATTCACTACACCTCTATTCATATGGTTTCCCCTGCATACCATACACCATCCTGCTTGCCATTCTCTGAACCCTTTCCATTCCATCAATGTCCTTGAGTGGGTTTGGTGTCCAGAACTGGACCCAATACTCCAGGTGTGGTTTCACCATGGCCTTGTAAAGAGGCATCAGCACCTTCCTCCTTCTGCTAGTTATGCCCCTCACAATGCATGCCAACATTCCATTAGCCTTCCCCACCACCTTGCTACACTGGCTACCCACCTTAAGGTTGCTTGATACTATAATCCTCAGATCCCTCTCCTGCTCTGTTTTTCTGATTTCTTCCCCTCCTAGAGTGTAAGCTGTTTGCGGGTTTTTGCACCTCAGATGCATCACAGCACACTTTTTGGCATTGAATTTTAGTTGCCCAGTTTCTGATCACCCCTCCAGAGTCCTCAAGTAATGCTTCATGGCCCATACCCCCCCCCCCCCGACTGGGGTGCCCGACCTATTGTAGATTTTTGTATCATCCATTAACAGGCATACTCCTGCCTCCAGAATTTCTACTATAGAAGATACTAGGATATATTTTAGTTCTAAAAAATATAGATCTTTTCCACATGGGTGACACCTATACAAATAAACTGTCAAGTACCATATCCTGAGCTGCACTTCTTCATAATGATAGTGATACAAAGAAACATTTTTCTACATTAAAAATGATCCCCTCGTGGGTGGAAAACTGCTGCAGTAAAAAAAAGTAATGAAAGCAGCAAATAATTCAGAAATGTAAATATATGCTATTAAATACATTTTTTTTTTCCCCAGGTGTACACTACAGGAACATTCTTTAAAGAAATAGTTGAGCCAAACAGGCAGACAGGGAAACAATACAAAATGTAAGTAGTAGTCTGTTGTAACTTTTTATTTCGGAAGTATTTTACAGAACATTAATTACAGACACTAAGGACACATTTTATGATCATGCTACTCGTCTGCAAGGCTAAAACATTGAAACGGGTGTATTTTGGTAAAATTGGTTAAATGGATTACATAGAATCATCATAAAATGGTTTGCAGAAAAGTTCAGTGGAATATACAAATTCTGTAAAATTTCATTCTGTGGTAATTATTGGGGAAACACGTTTTGTAGTTTTGTGCTACAAAATTTTGTTGTTACACTTCTGACAAAATGTGGCATAATTTGAATAGAATTTTACAAAATGCAACATTATGTTGCCTGGAATTTTACAATTCTGCACAGAACTGTTGATTAGCTGTCTTATTGTCTGAACTGGTAGAATTTCTCTTTTAGCACATCTGATACAGATTCAAGGTTTCAGTTCTCAAAACATATATGAGTCTATTTTTCAATTATATTTGGTGTTAAGAGTTAGGCATATGGCCTCATCCGCAGATGCAGCATGCCCTTTCTGTATGTGTGGAGGACTAGGAAAAGATAAAGAGGGCCCAGTCCACACAAGCGGGCACTACAGGGCATGCACAGTGCTAGATGTGCATGCCCTCTGTACCAAATCCTAAGTTTTTTACATAAATGTGCAGGCTGGGAAGTCAGTGGGCACAGAATTTAGGCACACATCCATGGAATATAGGAATGTAGTTCTGCATCACAAATGGTGTGCAGGGGCTGGTGGTGTTACTTATCCCTGGAGTGTGCCATAATGCCAGCCAGACACGTGTATAAGTACTCCCTGTCCCTCCCCAGTAGGGCAGATAGATAGATAGATAGATAGATAGATAGATAGATAGATAGATAGATAGATAGATAGATAGATAGATAGATAGATATTTTATTTCTAAAGTGCCCATTTCCAGAGACTCTGGGTGCTATACAATATTCATACAATGTTCATGGCCCAAATACTGTAATATTTTCTGAATACCATGAATAGTAGGCATTCCAAATATTCATATGGACCTCCTGAACAGATCACTAATCGGTCACCATTTGGGGAGGATTCGTCAATGAGATTTCAAAATCTTGTGGAGCTTTACTGGCCAACTGGATGCCATTTATTGAGCTCACAGGCAAGCACTCTATGTTACCTCCTCATTTTGAGTTGGTCAAGGCAAAAGACAATCATTTGTAAGAGCTAATATTTCAATGCTTCTCAGATTATTAACTTGCCAACAGAAGTCCTTTTGGGGAAGGGTGTGTGTTTTTTGTTTTTTTCCACAGACTTTTTGGGGACAATATTTTAGTCATGTTAGAGTTATCAAAGTCATGCTTGGCTTTCCGACTGTATTTGTTTTGTCCTTGTTGCTGGGCTCAGTAACAAGGACTAGGAGAGTTGTCTGCTGACACTCCTTTCCATTGCTTTCACTTCTACACAACTCCTATTTGATTTTTTGATAAAGCCAATATTTTTGTGTGGCTTTTATTTGCTGTCATCTGGTTTGGGGCTTGGTTTTCTGCAAACCTACATAGGGTGTCCACTGCCCCCCCACACCCACACACACACACACAGCTCACTGTGCATGGCCTTTCTCTGTGTGCATATTATTTTTCTGTGTGGAGGGCTACATCCTGTGTGTGTATGGCTGGGTGCAAACTTGTTTTGTAGTAAACTGCAGCAGTTTTCAGTGGTTCATGCTTGACTCACTGAATTGTTGTTGTTTGTTGCCTAGCTCCAGGCTTGGTTTGCTGTATGACTGAGGAAGATGTCAGCTGAAACCTAGTACACCTAACACCTGTGCACATCTTGCCTGTGCATGAGTAATATTTATTGTTTTGATGAGCCTGCACCCTATGTGTGCACGGCCACATGCACCTAGTTTATTTGTAAATGGCTGCTGTTTTCTCAGTGGGGTAGACTTTATTTATTGGATTTTTGTCAGCATATTTGTGTAGTCTCATCCAGTTCTGGACTCCGATCCATATGCAACTTAAGAGGTTGTTGGCTGAATCCTACTGTACCAACAAAGCAGTGTTATAGTTCTGTAGTTGCTTCTTTTTTATTGTGACATCATAAATAGCGTTTCCATTTTGACTTGAGTGGAAGTAATATGTTATATTATTGTTGTGTTGCACAAGCACCAGTAAGTTATTATACAGTCAATGCACTCATTATTGTAGTTGGTTGGCTTTCCTAACTCACAGCAATGACCTTTAGTTTTCTTTATAGCTGAGATAATTTAGCTAGTACATCTGGAGATCAACCACCTTGCAAATGTGCATGGCCTATCCCCAGCAAATCTCCTGCCCTGCCTGCCCCAAAGTGGTGCTGGAGATGGTGAGAGATGCTATGGTGGTATTTGGAGTACCATGTTTTTTTTTCCTCATCCGGCAAGCCTAGCTTTGGTACTGTAGTGGTATCAGCAGTGAGAGTGGAAAAAGCAGCAGCTCCATCACTACTACTGCTACTACTACTACTACTGCCAGTCCCTAAACCATCACTATTACCAACATAAGTACTGTATCATACTTACATACCATGTTAGTGTATATTTTTATGGGACTACTTAGAGGGCCTTAGAGCTGAGACCAGCTATTCTGGAAGCAGCAGCCAACAGTATCACTAGTAGCAGGTGTTGCTGCAGCTACCACCATGGCTATTACCACTAGTTTCTCTGCAACTTGTGTACTCTTAGTCTACACCATCACCAGTGCCATCCATGTAGCAGAAACTTGCACTGTTGTGACTGTTAAGAAAGCTTCTGTGACTACCACTACAACCATTGCTGCCACAACTGCCCCAGTGCACCTGCTGGCAATGTCACCACCACAAATATTGTGGCTCCACCACCACAGCTACCACAACAGCACCTATACATGTTCCCAATGTCACCACCACAATCACTGTGACTGCTACATTGTCTACTTGTGCAATGACCACCACCCCTGCCATGTTTCCCCAATGCAGTATTCATACTTGGGTTGAGTAATTGATGTTGGTGATGAAGAGGAGTCCATTTAGTTGTCTGGATCTGAATGTGTGTGTCAGAGCCTGCAGAGTTGTGATCAGAGGACAGCAGCAAAAGTGAAACTCACCTGAGTGTCTTTGTAGATGAGACTAAATGTGCCTCATATTTGGCAAATAACTAAATAATAAAAAAAAAAATGGCCAAAGCTGGTAAAACAAGACCAGCTAATCAAGAGGTAGTCCAGTTAAGGAAGTCACCTACATTCAGTTAAGAATACAAAGAAATCAACCCTCTATTTTGTAAGGGTTGTGCCAGCTTCCCCAGATACACATACTCCATAAGGGTTCCCCCCGAATCCTTGGCTTGCTACAGCTCTGCTATTGCTTGTCATCACTCTTCAAGTATTTTCATTCCTGAAAGAGGATGATGATGATGATGATGATGATGATGATGATGATGATGATGATGCAACTCCCTCTGGTCCATTCCTGGCAAGTACTGTTGCCATGTTCAATCAGCACAAGAATGGTAAAAGTCAGATATTAATGAGAACCCAACCAGATGTGGATGTTTGCCTGCCACCAGTCTTCATTTGTTTCTAGTTCTGAAATAAGTAGGCTATTATGACAACCAATTACTCCTGCCTGCTACTATGCCCGCCACCAGTCTCCAAGTGTTCTACCCTCAAATAGACAGGCTACTACAATGCCAGAAGTTTTCAAGAGTTTCTACTCCTGAAAACAATAGATTATATGAGGATGATGATGACAATGGCTCCCTCCAGTCCATGGCAGGTAAGTGCCATTACCATGTTCAATCAGCACTGAATGATGAATGTCTGATATTAATGATGTCCCAAACAGCTCTAGATGTTTGTGGTCTTTGAGCAACACAGTGTTTGTTTGTTTGCTGAAAATGTTATTCATATCGATCATGTGAATATGGATACACTTGATTGAAAATAAACTCATTTACAAGGTCCACAAGAATATATAATAACAATTGCAATATTTCAGATAAATTCAAATACATACAAATTGCACTCCTATTATACACAGTATAACATTAACAGAATATAATGAATACATAAATTAAAAGCCACATCACACTTCCTGGAATAATAACATCAGCAACCTGCCCACTTATCCAAATAAAAATTATCCAATTATTCGGGACAACTCTGTCTTAATCTGCCTACTGCTTCTCTTAGCCATAGCCCATTTATCTTCCAAGATGGATTCCTTAATGACGCTCTTAAACCTGGGTCAATTTTATTTCAACTCTCTGGGCTCCTAAACAAAACAGACTCTCATCTTATTTCCTGGTTACATTTGGAATATCAAGGTCCAATATATCTGCAGATCTCAGAGAACCCAGCTTGGTCTATAAACCAGCCTTTCTGAGACATACCCTGGGAGTTTGCCTTGCAGGCCCTTCCAAATAAAACTTATTAGATGCTCTTTATTTCTTTCATTTAGGTTTAACAAACCCAAAGTAGCATACGTGAGACACTTAAGAGTCACACATGGGGCACCAAGTATGACTGTAGCCAGGCTTCCATAACAGGCCTCTAATTTAACACAATCTTTTTTCCTTCCACCAGAATAAAGCATATCTCCATAATTGAAAATAGGGATAATCATAGATTCCACTACTCTCTTACGGGTATCCAGACTCATACAGAACTTTACTCTATAAAGGCTCCCAATCTTTTTCCTATATTTTTGATCAAATTGTTGATACAGTCCAATAAAGCAAATCATCTAGCCATAGGCCCAGATATTTATATGACCATACTTGTTGGATAGGGGATCCCTCTATGGTAACCAACTCCAATGCCAAATCCCCCCAGACCCTGTTAAATCTAGAAAACAATATAGACTTTAGTTTTTTTAGCATTCAGAATTAATTTGCTATCCACAAGAAAGACCTGCAACTCATTAAAGGCTCTTTGAAGTTTACTCTGAATTTTATCTTTATTACTATCTGATGTATAAATCACAGTATCATATGCATATAGATGATGAGATACAGATGAATCTGTGAGACATAAACCATTGACATGAATATTAAACAAAAGCAGGCTCAGGATGGAACCCTTGGAGATCCCCAACCCAACTGGTAACATGCCCGAGCCCCAATTACCCATCTTCACCATCTGGGTCCTACCCATCAAATATGAGGCAAGCCACATGTTCTCAAGGACAACCAATCCCATGGATGTCACCATGGATAGGAGGACACAGTGGCCCAAAGAATTAAAAGCTTTGGAAAGATCCACAAAAATTGCACCCACAGGTGTCCCACTGTCCAGATCCCCCTTTATATCTCCCACTACTTTCACAAGTGCTGATGTAGTGCTATGGTAGTTATGGAACCCTGACTGCATATTATTAACAAGGGTCTGGGAGTCTAGATATTCCTTTATTTGAACAGCAACCAGTCTTTCAAATATTTTAGAAATCTGTGGAAGCAATGAAATTGGGTGATAATTACCCAAGTCAATTTTCTTACCTCCTTTATGTATGGGAGTAATCCTTGATTGTATCCAGGCCTTTGGATACTCCCCTGTTGCCAATGATAAATTAGAAATGTAGGCTAGTGGATAGGCTATGACCGGGGAAGCATACTTTGATACTTTAGAGGGGGATATTTTCCAAGACTATCACCTTGGTAGTATTAAGATTCAACAGCTCCTTTGCTACAGATTCAACTGAAATTCCTGAAAAAGTAAGATGTACTAAAAAACTATGGGGTTCTAACTATCCTCCCATACCCCCTGAATTGTTAGGTATAGGGCTTGTAGTATTCATTTTATTGAAATACTCATTACATTGCCCACTACCTCTTGTGACATGGGGACCAGATGGTCCTCAGTATTAAAGTGGGACCTACAGACAAAAGTAAATATTCAATCTTTTATACTGGAGTTCTGTTGGGGTGGAAGGAGGTTTGTGTACCATATTATCAGCAAAAACTATCTATAACCATTTTCTGTTCCTGTCTTTTTGTCTTTTCAGATATTTTTCACCAGGGTATTTGAATCCTGTTGATAAGTACGATACTTTTGTTCTACACCTGTTTAATGTAGGATATGCATAGAGTAATACAACATTATGTGGAAGGAAAGTTACATCCAAAAATTAGGATTAATGTGATGTGACAGGACGAGAAATTAATTACTGTGGATGACATTGACAAATTATTAATAAGGGTGGCCCTGTTAGATCCAGATGTTTGATAATGCTTGTTGAGTAATGCACACTCAAATTAGGTGAACAGCACATGTTGTAAGTAATTCTGAGGTCCAACAGATATCTCCAACAACTTATTTACTTTTTGGTTTCACTTTTTGCAACATTAAGCTGCGTTTATGTACCTACTGGTGATCAGCAAAGCACAGGAATAGGGACCTCTGTTCCTTTTCATACATCAGAGATGAAGATGACTACCTTTCACTTTATCAACAATCAAGTGGTCCGCTGGCCCGGTGGCACTGAGGGTTGAGGCGCTGGACACAACACCTCATGCCATGCTGGTGACCTGGGTTCGGGAACGAGCCTGGACCACCGGGGGTCAGCAGGAGAGAGAGAGAGAGGATTGAACAACTGAGGGACTGCTCTCCTCTCTCGGGGAGGGATCCAGGGGTAGCCCAGTGCAGCAGCGGCCCCCGGTGGAGACCAGTGGCACTGCTGCATGCAGGGGTTTACAGGCTTGTGGCAGACATTGGGTGGCTGCCTTCTGACGTGAGTGGGAGCACTCACATTGTGGGCTGGGCAGCATTGCACATCCCACATCGGGGGCATAAACATTACTAAATACCCCTCCAGCCCAGATAGGTGATGGCTCTCCCAGTGCCTTGACGCCACATGCCTAACAATGGAGCCCTGCCACTGCCCCCTTCGATATCCTCAGGACCCTATATCCCTACGGGGGTGCCCAGGGAGAAAGCAATGAACTTGAGGATGGCAGGGTTCACAGTGGGTGGTAGAGCGGCACCGGCCAGCGGAGAAGTCTGAGAGAGTTCCAGATTCAGGGGAGATAAACAGAGTAGAAAAAAAAAACAATCAAGTGGTGCACCTAGAATTAGAATTAGAATAGACTTCACTTATCAGCATTATGTGAGACAGGACTGCTTAAACAGGTATGCATGTTCACTTTTATTTTCAGAAGTCCCTTTTGAAGAATATGGGGTGAAGAGAAGACATACACTATCAATTATGACACTAAAGAGCTATGACACAAACAAAGGAAGAAGGAAATAGAAGAAACTCAATGTGCTGGAGACAACATCCAATGCAAAAATAGGATTGTTAGGATTGGATATACTCAAATATAACAACACAGATCACACAGCAGATAAGAGTTACACACAGAACATTGCATGTAGTTTATTTCCCCATACATCACATAATTTAAATGTCGTATACCAAAGTTCTTTACCAATGACTACTTTATTCATACTTTTAATAGCACCTTAGAAAACTACATACCATGCTATAACACCTTCTTACTGCATTCCACATTCCCTGAATCTTAAACAGTTATGACATTATGAATACAATATTTATCAAGTTTATGACTTCACTAACTGACAACTTTTTAAAATTTGTTACCGCCGTCTGAAACATAGACATTCATTAAAGGTGCTCTCAATATGTTGAATATACATCCCACTGCCAACTGCTTTTCACAGCAGTACTATTTCACTTAAAAATGCAGAACCAAGCAGTTTTAATGTGCCCAACCTTTTTTCACAGCAGACCCTTTGTACAGTATAAATAAACAAAACCCAGCAGTTTGAGTTTACCGTCACCCAAAAAAACAGATTTACTTTCCAAAGTAGGTCTTTCAAAACTAATTTAATAATTTAATTCACCTCCAAACAGGTGTTCCTTAGAACCAATGGACTTGCCAGCAACAACGTTGAAAACAGTTTGGACTCATATCCCAAAAAGCTACATTTTAGAAACAACAGACTTTAAAACATTAAAATAATATAAAAGTTGTCTTGATCTACAGCAGTTTTGAAATAGTTTTCAAAGGCAGAGAGACCAATTTTCTGAATTTAGCATATCACTAAACAGGTAAGTAACATGTTAAGTGGGTTTTGTATGATGGGATGGGTTGGGCAACATATTCTGTGGTCCCTGGTGCATGCTGCTTAGCTGACTGCAATTATGCACTGATTATGCCACTATACCCATGCAAATAAGGAATCCCGTTTGCATACAGGACACAGTGGTATATTTAGAGGTTTTGGAAGCACTAAAATGCCACTGTCACAGTACTGTTAAATGTTTCCAAAAATCTTACTTTCATCCAACTGTTGATGACCCCCCCCCAACTGCACACTGGGTAGTGGACTAAAAGTTAGAGCTGTCAGTCAGTGTATGGCTAATGTCCCTCCACCCCTGATCACTGTACCGATATGCTGTATATGTAATTCATCCCTAGCAGACTAGAGGTTCCCCCCACCCCACCCTGATCGCCTTAATGATTTGCCATGAACATACCCAATCCTCTGGCAGTCTAAGCAGCCCCTCAATCATAATATTGATGTGTCATAAACATATATCATTCCCTAGTAGTCCAGTCACCACCTGATCACTGCCCTGAAAACTCTTTCCTGCCCACCCAATACCCAACTCTTCCTGTCCACACCCATTTAAAGGACAACTAAACCATCTTTTTACACATTTTTTAAATGACTCCATAGGCTTGTAAAGGAAAGACTGTTGTTTACATTTATACTGAAACTGCATTTATTAATGTAGGATAAATGCAGTTTCATAGCATTTGAAAACTGTAAACATGACTGGACAGATTCTCAAAAGCTCCTTAGATCGCCACAATTTGTGGTGATGTATTTATTTATTTATTTATTAGAAAAGTCAGATTTACAACCTTTGAGTCATGGAGTCATTTACAAAGGCACCTCATCGCAGGGGGGATAGACAGAGTTACATAGTGTGGTTATAACAGTGAGAACAGTACAGGTGCAGAACATTAAACATAGAGTACACATAGGTTACATAATAATGTTACTTATAATATGTTACAGTCAAATACAAAGTACCCAAGGGTTACATTAGGGGTACAGCACTGGACAAACCTAGATAATAACTGTAGAGGGTGGAGGTAGGGATGGGGAGTGGGGTGGGAGGAAGGGGAGAGGATAGGCTGTCTGGAGGACATTGTCAAGTCAGGGAGGCCTGACAGGAGGCTACCACAGTTGGATTAAGTAGGTGCATCAACAGCAATGAGTGTCAAAGAGATGGTTCCGGAGGGTGATTTTAGAGGGACAAATGTTGGCAATGTCTGTGATGCAGGGTGGGAGGGAGTTGAACCAAGCAGGGGCTCGGTAATGAAAGGACCTCTGGGCTAGTGAGGTCTTGGTTCTGGGCACCAGAAAGGTGGCCTTGACAGAGTTATGGGTGGCAACAGATGAGGATGCATGCTGTAGGGAAGCAGAGACCCCCCCAGGGGGGAAAGCCTTAGAAGAGATTCTTTGGTGAGTAGGTAGGTCTGGTAGCACAGACACTCCTCAAAGGTGAGCAGGTTGGCATGGAGTAGAGCAGGCAAGTGTGAGTGTGGCTAGGGGCTCTGGTCAGGAGCCTGCAGGCCTTATTGATTGAGATCTGGATTTTAGTCAAGGCGGTATTGTCCAACTCAGCATAAATGAGCAAGCCATTGTCCACTAGCGACAGGACAGAAGAGGTGATGGCCAGCCAGATGGCAACGTGGGAGAGGCAATCTCTATGACAGTACAGTAGGCCTATCTGAGTATTTATGGCAGAGGATAGGGCATTGATGTGGGTGTGGAAGGTGAGAGCCGAGTCAAAAGTGATGCATAGATATTTGTTAGAGGTCACTTGCTCCAGTGGGTGCAGAGTACTGGGGAGAATGAAGAGGGGGGAATTCTTGGCCTTGTTTTGGTGATGGGAGAAGAGCACTGACTTAGTCTTCTTTAGGTTATTGACAAGTCAGTGGTCAAGGAACCACTTTTCAGTTACGCTGGAGGGTAGAGTTGTGTATGTATGTTATAATGTTTTTGATACAAATGTTATCTTCAAGAATAATAAAATTTGTGTATATCTAGGTCCTGCAATGGGTCCTAAAAGGAATGTTGGTGTGTCTTATGGTCCATTTGGCAGAGCTAGTTACCCCTGGAGGAAGGATTCAAAGGGTTAACTGTAATGACACTGGTTGTAAAGGAACCTGGAGTTGGAAAAATGATACCAAAGATAGAACCCAGGGGAACTTTAGCTGCCCATCCGGACAGAAGTGTGTGGTACTGAACATGACATTTTCACCAGGGGTCAATCTCTGGACGACAACTGGTGGCCCAGGACGATTATATGTACAATATACCAATGATACTAATGAAGTCTCTTTGCACAACACGACTGATATTAAATGCTGCAACCTACCCGATAGGTGCATGGCAGAGCCGAGCCTGGTACCACATTGCTGTGCAAATCAAACAAACATTTTAACAAACTCTCCAGTTAATGGAAATAAACACTTTATTTTGCATGAATGCTACAGAGATAACCAACAGGACTATTTGGGCTGATTACTTAACTATGTTGAAGAATCATCCTACCGTTAGTAATGACAGCCTAATTAAAGTGCCATCTACTTGCATATCGGTAGCGCAACAGTATCAAAAGAATGTTATTAATTTTAATATAACCTTTGCTTCTAGTCATAAGTGTAGAAATAGACGAGCTTGGTATGATACATTACTAGGTGGCACTGGTGCTGGTGTGGGAATATTGAATAGCATAGATATAGAATCATTAGCGAACAAGTTAAAAGTGGCAGGGACAGATGTATCACAGTTCGTTAATTTACAAGCGCAATGGATGCCTACTGTTTTTAATCCGCAGAAGTTAACGTTAGATTACGATGCAGAATTCTTGCAATTGTTTAATATGTCGCAAGCTTTGCAGTTAAGCACATTCCAGAACATATCTAGTTTATTAATTGGACAGGATGCACTATGCAAAAAATATATGCATTAACACAAAAGAACAAAGCACAAAGTGATTTAATGAGTAATAATGAATTTATATGGAGGACCGTGTTTAAGCAATGGATACCAGTCACTAATTGATATCGGTATCTTCTAATAAAGTTATTAGGAATAAAACATTGATCCAAACCCAAATGCAAACCGTGATAGTGGCAGACCAAGTGATTGAATTAGGCTCAAAAATACAAACTGAAACTACTCACCATTGGTGGGACATATTTACTGGATGATCTCCTTCTGCCACTAAAGTATTGAACAGATTGATCCATCCGATTTTAATAATTGCAGTGATATTGTTTTGTTTTAACTGTGTGGAATTGTTATTTATCCTATAGAATTAGGAGACTGTATGTGGATAAACCTTTTATGATGCCATTTTCATACAAATTGTATTCACAATAATCAAAGGACCGAATGATGTGTGTATATATATATATACATGTGTTGATTATTGTCACTCCATTTTGTATGATATTATTCCATTTTGAAATGCTTAATGCTTAATCATAGTTATATAAGATGTTTTGTACAAGATGTTATGAGACTTTTCTTTTGGAATCTCTGGCATTGTTTGGCTCATGATGTTCTGGACACCTGGCCAGTGTTTAGGGCATGATGATCTGATGAGAATAAGTGGTGTTTGTCATGCTGAACTCGTGATGTTCTGGGCACCTGGCCAGTGCTTAGGACATGGTGGTTTAGCATTTCTAAATACCAGATAAAACATATAAAATGGGACTTTCCAGATGCCTGGTTTGAAGCCTCGCCTGCAGAGTGGACGCATTGCTGCAGGAACTGTTCCCGATTCCTGAGACTCCTAGCCAGGCTGAAGGGGGCTTCCCAGCCATTGGAAGAGGGCTTGGATGTTGCTTTATTGAATCGGTGATGTATTAAGTTTTGTGGTTAGAAGCCTCACCTGCAGGATGGATGCATCGCTGTAGGGCCAATTCCCGGTTCGTGAGACTCCTAGCCAGGCTGACAAGGGAGCTTCCCAGCCATTGGAACAGGCTTGGATGTAGCTTTTGGAATCTGTGATGTATAACCTTTTGTATTATATTTTGTTATAATAAAACTTTGGCTTGCTGTACTTATTGTGCTGTTATTGTGTGCATGTGAGTGTGAATGGTAAATAGCTGCCTGGTTTGAGTTGGCAGAACATATATATATATATATATATGTATTATATATATATAATATATGAAACTGTCATGCTCGCAGTACCATGTTATCTTTTTTGAAGTATTTTAAACTTATTTGCATTTGTATGTTGAAAAAGTGAAAAACAAAAATGAATTTTCTGCTGCTTTTTTTTGTTAATAAAAAAACTAAAAGGTATCTATAAATGAATCACCACTCATTTTGCAAATATTTTTGTGCAGAACAACTTTCATGCTGACAGTGCCATGCTATAATTTTTCATTTTAAAGTTATTAGCATTTAAATAGTTAGTAGACCTAAAAGACATCTGCATAGCTAGGCATCTCACCCTTCACTGACATCATCAAGGCAGCCATTTTAGGATTCTTTGAGCAGGATTTTTGAATCAGGAGAGGCTGTGTTTACAATTTTCAAATGCTATGAACCTGCATTTATCCTACTTTAATAAATGCATTTTAAGTACAAATGTGAACAACAGCCTCTCCTTTACAAGCCTATGGAGACACTTAAAAAAATGTGTAGAAAGATGGTTTAGTTGTTCTTTAACAGTAATCAGAAGATATGCTGTCAGGTTCACAGATGGTGACTGGCCAGTCTCCTCTGCTCACCACCAGGGCCGGTCACCGTCTGAGTGACAGGGGATGAGCATGCATACATACTATAGAAACAACTGGTTCTACACTATGTGCATGGTTGCTTCCTTTCACTCAGACCTTTAGGTGGCCATGGTGATGAGTGAAGAGGCTGTGCCAGTCACTGTCTGGGAACCTGGAAGGGTGCTTATCATTAGAAGGGTTGAGTTAGACACAGATGGGAGTGGTGGTTGGTGGTGAGTAGGTGGACAGGGAATGGTTGGTATAGTCCGCAACCAGGAGGGGGACACTAGACTACCAAAGAATGGGATATGTTTTTGACACATTGGTATGGCAATTGGGGGGGCACTAGATTACTAGGGAATGAAAAATTTGTATGTCACATTGTTATGGTGACTAGGGTGCATTAGGACCACTAGACCACCAGGGAATGGGATATGTTTATGACACATCAGTATGATGATCAGTGGTAGGTGCCCACTAGACTGCCAGGGATAAATTACATAAGCTTTGATTTGGCAGTGAATGTGTGGGGGGACAGTACTTGGACAGGGACTGACAGCTTCTGCTGCTTAAATCTATTACTTGATGATTGGATTGGGAGCAGCGAAGGCCCCCACATGATACAGACCCATATTTGTGCATGGCAGCATTGTGTGTAGATGCTACTGGCCACATAATGACATACAAATGGCCCCTTAGTGCCCTGCTTTCCATATGTGTTTTTTAACATTCTAGCCACTGAGTATGGCTCACAGGAGCAAAGATTTTATCCCATTTTGGATACATTATTAACCTTTTCTCCTTTGCACCTGCCACCATGCCAGTGACCTGGGGTCAGGAGTGATCTTGTGGTTCCCGGGGTCAGCCAGGGAGAGGAGGATCAAGTGTCCAGAGAACAGCTCTCCTTCTCTTGGGACAGGGGATAGTAACCCTGGCAACTGCAGGAAAACTAGTGGTAGCTGGGGGTACAGGCAGCTGGCACAACAAAAGTAGAGGGTGGAGGAGCAGCAGCTGTTGATGTCCTTCATTCAGGAGCATAGGTAGGAACACCTGGATTGCATTGCACATCCACTCCTCTGATGTGAGGAAAAGTGGAAAATGGCCAGCAGTGGGGCAGGATGATACTGACCTCACAGGCCCGGCACCCAGGCTACAAGGCCCTCTCCAAGAAACTGGATATGTTACATTGGTAGGCAGGAGATTAGTATTCACAGTCCCCCACAGCTGCAGAGATGTTATGCTGGGTCCCAATGGCCGGAACATTTTTCTGCACCTGTAGGGACTTTCATGGCAACACTACATCGTGGAAATGGGACACTGATAATATGTCTCCTGATGATTTTTGGAAATTGTTAACCAAAAAAATACTCACTTTAGAACAAAAATATGTTCCAGACAAAATTGGATACAACAATAGAGGAAGGTTACCGTTATGGGTTACCTCGAATATTTTACAATTAATTAAAAAAAAAAGAAGAGCCTATAGAGCAGCAACCAGATGTGATAATGAATACAATAAAAAAAATACAGAGATATACTAAAGAAATGTAAATTTGCAATTAAAAAAGAAAAACAAAACTGGAATTTAAGTTAGCACATTTAAATGATGGTGGTAATGGTTTTTACTCCTATATAAATAATAAGAAACAATCTCCAATAACTATTGGCCCACTACTTGTAAACAATGAAACAATCCAGACCCCATTAGAAATGGCATGGGAATTTAATAAATACTTTTGTTCAGTTTTTAATTCTTCTCATAATTCCCAAACATTGGTGGATACTACAAAAAATAGTCAGGGATATAACATACCAGAAATAACTAAACAAGAGATAAAAAACAAACTAGATGCTATTAAAACAAATGAATCCCCAGGCCCAGATAATCTTCACCCAAGAATGATAAAAGGAATTGCACAATGGTTAATTGACCCTTTACACACATTATTTAATATGTCATTAAAAACTGGATTAGTACCTTGTGATTGGAAGACAGCACTAGTAACACCGATATACAAAACAGGCGATAAAAGTAAAATATCAAATTATAGACCGATTAGTTTAACTAGCATATTGGGTAAAATGTTTGAAAGCATACTAAAAACCAGATTAGAAGAGGACTTAGTTATGAAACAACTTGTAGATCTTGATCAACATGGCTTTAAAAAAAATAGATCTTGTCTGACTAGTAATTTGGTATTTTATGAAAAAATTAGTAGTTTGCTCTACGATAAATTACCCATAGATATAGTATACCTGGACCTATGCAAGGCTTTTGATAGAGTTCCTCACTCAACACTGATAAATTAAATGACATCATGTGGGATACACCCTCTTTTAACAAATTGGGTCAATGAATGGCTGACAAATCGTACACAAGCAGTATGTATAAGAGGTTACACCTCAACCTTGGGTGCAGTGACTAGTGGGGTTCCACAGGGATCTGTCTTTGGACCCTCATTGTTTAATATTTTTATGTCAGACATGACTAAAAACCTCAGAAACAAAGCTATCAAATTTGCAGACGATACTAAAATTGCTTTAAAAGTGGGAACATTGGACAAAATAAAAAATGCTGCCAGAGACCTTAAATTCTTAGAAACTTTGGCAAAACAAAGCAATATGGATTTTAATGTTGACAAAACAGTTATAATGCATTTAGAAGAAAATAATCCTAATGTACAATTTTTGCTAAATGGCTCTATAATAGTATCAGTTAAAGAGGAGAAAGACCTAGGTATTATAAATTCAGAGTTCACATTCACATCACATTGTAACTATATAAAAAAAAGGCAAATAGAATAATAGGGTGTATGAAAAGATCATTTGTGACCAGAAATAGAGCATGTATACTTCCACTGTACAGAGCATATGTGCAACCACATCTGGATTACTGTTCACCATTATGGAGCCCAAACCTTAGACGTGATATCGATGTATTGGAGGGGGTTCAGCGAAGAGTCACTAAAATGATTGATGGTTTGCAAAATAAAGATTATCAGGCTAGAATGAGGGAATTGGATTTGTACTCATTGGAAATGAGAAGAACTAGGAGAGATCTCCTTCTGATGTTTAATATCATTAGAGATAGTGACTTAATGACACAATTAGGAATTTGCCTCAACATGAGAGAATGTAACCTCAGGAGGAATAGGTTTCAATTGGTATTGACCTATCCTAAAGTGAATACTAGGCGTTCCTTCTTTACACAAAGAATTATATCAACATGGAATAAATTACCTAGATATTTGTTGGAAACAGATAATGTGGAAACTTTCAAATGAAATCTTGATAAATTCTTGTTAAATAATGTATAAAGATATCCAATTTTTTGGAGATGTACTTACATGGGTTTTAAAAAAAAACCTTATGTACATCAAATACTCTTAGTAGTAGTATGAAACTACACACAAGCTGACAAAATTCATGGAGCCAGTCATAAAGCTAGCTCCACCTTTGTGAATACCGCAGTTGAGGGAAAAACTACAGATTCGCAAGTGGCAGCCCACTTGTGCCTGTTTTTTCCTGCAGCTGTAGTAATTTAATGAGCTTTGTGAATCCTACCACTGGTCTCCAGCAAGTCACATGACTATCCCTCTAGCTACCAGTCAGTTGAAATCAAGTTCATTATTGGTTAGTAAGCTTGTTAAGCATTAACTATAAGAATACTATTAATGCGGTGTCATCCGCACTGCAACGTAACATCAACCTAATAAGTTCTTGTCAGAGCCGATATGGGTGTGGGGAGCTTTTAGGAGTGTTTCATTCCTTTCATTTACTTAATGCTGCCCTGATGTCTGTGGAGTATTGTACCCTTCCCACACCCCCACATAACAAAAGACATTCCACCCACCTCCCCCCACCGAACCAGAGACCCTGATGATGATGCCTAACATATTCCCCCTGCAGGCAGCAACCCAAAAAGATTTGTTTAAGGACAGTTAGTGGCTGTCAATCCCTTAGTGCAGAGCACCTCCAAACTGTTCAGTGTTCAATAACAGTAAGGGCATGAATGAATGGTGATGTATTTGCCTATAGTAAGACCAGATTGGCTGAGTCTCAGCAAACCATGTTTTACTACAGATAAATATTTGTCATCGTCCATTCATGCCCTTACTGATCTTATTGTTTGTCTCCCCACCCACCCACCCTGCAGATGTCTGGGTACCCAGCCATACACTTTATCCTCCATTCTCTGTGCCATAAACAGTAAACAGTCCCAGCAGTAAAGAACAAATGAATATTATTTATCTTTCCCCTAACAGATGTCCGTGTTGAACTTGTTTGTGTCTCTGTGTGAATGACAGTGCATGTTCTTGTCCCTGAGCTCCCTTCTTTTCAGTGGTTCATGTGAGCCACAATGCCCAGCCTGAGCATTTCTCTCTGTGATGATACCCAGTGACCTACGCCATAGATCTTCTAGTGTCCATGCTGCTTCAGTGTGCCCCCCACTCCACCTCACAACACAAGGAATGAGAGTGCTGAGAAGTGAGGCAGCATTGCCTGCAAAGCTGTAGCTTAACCCTGGGTGGTGGGGGGGGGAGAGAGAGAGACTTGGGCTGCAGGGACAGACACAGAGAAGGAGAGGCAGCAGCCCTCCCTGAAAGACAGTGCAGGATTGAAAGAGGTGGTGAGTGGCACCAGTGTCAGGGACAAAATGGAGAGAGAGCTCCCAAACAGAGACAACAACATGTTAAGATGCAGTGAGTAAGCAGAATGAGAGTGCTCACCAGGTGACAGGCTGTCACTATTGCAGCACTATCTTGGCAGTGTGAAACTGGGGGTAGTGCAATGTAGTTACCATAATCACAATGACTGGTGGCTCCCAGACCTGTACCTGAACAAATGTGCATTTCAATGGGTGGCCCATTCCCCAGCAGCGCCAACTCCCCCACCACCACCCCAGACAGACACAGCAACAGCGAGAGCCACTTCCAGTGTGGCATATATGTGTAGATCAAATGCATTCCAGTCAGAGACGGTGTCAACTCCCCCTCCAAAACAGAGAAGTGGAGTACAGTGTGTGCCCAAGCTCAGTTGCCATCCATTTTATTGCCGTTCACTCTTCCAGCACCTTGCTGTCAGTTTGACTCTTTGTCTTTCTGAAGCCCAGTGCAATCAGACAGCACATATAGAGAGGCAGAGACAGTGGCAGCAAAAGTGCTATAACCAGGTCAGAGAGCAATGCTGCAGAGTTTTCCTTTCTCCATGGGGGAGAGAACCTCAGAGAGATAGAGAGAGAGGGAGAGACAGTGTAAAACAAACTTGGTGCATCTATTCCACCACTGCACAAGAGGAGCACCCAGACAGAGCAAGAGACAAATATGTGGGTCACATATCTTCCACGTTATATTGAGTAGCACAGTGTAGGATGGGCACTGGATTGGTGCCCTTGGGCAGTTACTGCCCTCTACACCTCCATCCCACATCAGCACATAAGGAATAATCAGTAGTAGCCAGAGACTGATGTAGATTACTCATCTTCCCCTCCACACCCACCCCAATCCATACAGGTTGGCACAGTGACAAGGTGACCTCCATGTGGGCAACCCAAGGTAAATAGTGGACTGTGGCCAGGAAGAAGCTGGTGATTGGTTCCCCCTCCACAACCATCCCACCACTGCACATTGGCTGCCCTAGCCAGAGACATAAATGTGAGTTGCACATTTGCCACATCACACCTGGTTCTATCTAGCCTGGTGGGCTCCAGGTGGGTGGAAATGGGGTTTTGGTCCAGATCCAGTGGGTGGCCATTGGCAACCAACACACCACTCCTCATCTCTTCACATGTGAAGCATTTTCTCCTTCCATTCCACCTCCTGCATGGGCAAATCCTGCCAGACAGTCCTTGTAGAGTACTATGACTGGATGACACAGAGACTGGACAAGGGCCATGCAATGGATGTCCTTTATTTGGACTTCAGCAAGGCCTTTGATTCAGTGCCACATGGGAGGTTGGGGGGGAACTGGAATATGTGGGGGCAGGACCAAAAAATGGTGAAATGGATCACAAACTGGCTAAAGGGGAGGCAGCAAAGGGTGGTGGCGGTGGGGAGGACCTCTTGGTGGTTAGTCCTGTACAAGTAGCAGATTTGGGGGGTCCGGTGCTCCAGTCAGACCTGCTATTGTAATGGATCTTGAGCCTGTCTGAATACAATAGGACAGTTAAACAGAGTTCTCTTAATCCCTAGAGATGGAGGGTTGCTGCACAGATAATTGCTACAGCCACTCAGTCACCACTGGGGATTTAAAATAAGAACTGGACTGTGGCAGGCAGCCTGCTGTCCGCCTCCTCCTCCTCTTACACTGACTGCTTGCAGCACTTGCCCAGCTCCTAATCTGCTACCAGTGCCCACCAACAGTCAGTAGTGTTGGTGGGTGGCCTCGTTGGAGTGGTCAGGTGAGCTCCTTGACTTGTTACTAGCCCGTGCAACCGACACTCTCTTTTGACTTCCTTCTGTGTTTGGTTGCATTTGCCTGTTTCCAAACACCCCATAAACTTTTTTCTAGTGTTCACTTAGATACAGAATATTAAATATATCAAAATAAAATGTAATTGCTTTGAAGACGGTAGAAGCCTTTATGTATCATTGGAGAAGGCTGAAATCTCATCTTGATTATTTGACTTCCTTGTTGCTATTTTGTATTTTCAGGTTAAATCAAATAGAATAAAATATATATATATATTTTTTTTTTGAGAAGATAGAAGCTTTTATTATGGCTCTTTTTGGTTTGAACCATGCACACTGAAGCATTGAAGCAGTCAGATAACCATGATTTCAGCAGCCTTGCACCATCTCTCTGATTCTAAAAATATGTATTACAATGGTTGAATAATTGTAGGTTTATAGTCATGACAGGTGTACCTTCTTATCACTATCCTTTCAAGTGTCTTTAATTCCTTGTAATAACACACTAAAAAGAATGATCTTACTGAGTTCATTTAAGGTTTCATAATTTGACCTTTTGCAGTTTTAATGACAACTCAATCCAGCAGTCATCAATGTGTTTTATCTATACATTTCTTTGCTCGGTTCATCAATGGTCCAATAAGATTTAGAATAAAATAACTTTAGATCAAAACTGTAAACATTTTGGGTTTGTTTTGTGCAAATATTACCTTCTTTCTGAGTTGGAAATGCATAGGAGATTAGTTGTACTTACTTTTTTCATTTCTCCACACTTTTACTTCAGAAATTTGTAAAAAAAATTACACTCAACAGTCCAATAAGATTTACAATAAAATAACTTTAGAACAAAACTGTATAAACTTTGGGCTTGATTTTGCACAAATATTAATTTCTCTCAGAGTTGAAAATGCATAGGAGATTAGTTGTACATAAGTTTATATTTCTCCACACTTTTACTTTGGAAATGTGTAAAACAAAATATAAAAAAATAACACTTGTCCTTTTGCACAGGTCTTGACCTCCCATAAAGGGAATGGCTTAAAACTTATTTGAGAGTCATTCAAGAGGTATCCCAAGGCCAAAATTTAGTAAACTATACATCTAATGCATTTTAATAATATAAGTTGCCAAAGATGACATTATAAAAGAAATAGCAGTGGTGCAGCATAGATACCTAAAAGGTATCAAACCATTTGCTTCTAAAAGTTTCACAGATAGCCAGGTCTTCTTTATGTGTGTGGGCATTGTTTTCTTCTGTGTCTTCCTTCTTCCCCTATCTGATCTGTGTTAGCTTCACATATAGCTATTGCTGGCTAATAATTACTAAAATGAAACTGCTGCTTTTTTCCTGAAAAGATTTAACATGATCCCATCCTGAAAAGATTTACTGTCCCCCAATAAGCAGATCATTTTATTTCAAGCTGTTTTTTTCTTCATATTAAGAACTAAAAAAAATCATTAAAGTGCTGCACATTGCAAGAATAAGTTAGGCTCTTCTGTTAAATTAGGTACAACAAGAGATAACCCACATGTTCTTGTTTCAGTGTAGTGGTTTCAGAAATAAGGCTGTCAGAAATGCAATAGGAGTTATCTCAAAAAAATGCAAATATCTTTAAAAGTATAGGAGCTACTCATAACCCATCAGTATGAAAGTTGTTCAGGACAAAAATACCTTTCAAATGAGTCTAGTTTTTAAGCCACAATAATTATATATTTTAAACTATAGCCATCTGATTATCTGAATCTTCATATTTCATCACAATTTTCACCTTTCAGATGGCTATATTTAAAAAAGTCTAATTGAATTCAGTTTAGTGACTACTCTCATTTGAAAGGCAATTTAGTCCTGAGCAACTTTCAAGTTGGTTGTATATTGGTAACTTGTATACTTTCCAAGATATTTACATTTGTTTGGCATGACTCTTACTGTGTTCACTCACAGAGAAAAAAATGAGGTTATTTGGAAGACCATATTTAACAAAATATAAAGAATTCAGATTAGTGACAACCCTCATGTGAAAGATCTTTTTACCCTGAACAACTTTCACACTATTTTGGATGTGCACCTTGAATAGTTTTAAAGACATTTAGATTTGTTTGGAAGGTGCGCACATTTTTTCTCAGAGAAAAGCAGCTTGGAGTTCTGTGTCCATCATTCTAAAAAGAAAGAAGGGAGTATTTTTTAACTGCCATAGGAATTTGCAGTGTTATGGAAGGATACACTGAAATCTACTAAAACATGTGTTCCACGGAAACACCTTTTCAAGCTAAAGGGATATGGCTGTAGACTCCACCCACAGCCATAAAAACAGTGCAATATACCTTGCCATTTCAAACCGGGAACCTGTTGTGTATTTTTTAGTGCAGGGGGATCTTTTTTGGGGGGAATTATAACCCACGTATGAAAAATCAGTGTCTATTTGTACTGACGATGTCCCTTTTTTTTTGTTCTGAGGTATTAATTATCATGAATATCTTGTCATGTCATGGCCAGAAGAGACCATATCCATTGAAGCAGATCCCAAGAAAAGCTCAAAAGCAGAATGGTTTGCAGCATCAGAGAAATGGTGTTTCCACAAATAGTGATGCACGAAGTCCGCAAACTTCGCTCTGTGAAATATTTTGTGAATTGAGCCCAATTCATGAAGCACAATTCACGAAATTCTCCAATTCACCACCCGCTGGTTCGAATGCAAAGTGTGTCATTTTGTGGGTGAAATTTCACACTTCACACACAAACTTTGGTCACAATGTTAAAAAATATATAAATCCCGTGTGTGTATATATATATATATATATATATTTTTTTTTTTTTATTATAGTCCTTAAATTTATATTCCATAAGATGCAGTGGCTGAACCACATGGTTTATGTAAAACACCAGTGTTTGTAAAAAAGTAAAACCTACCTTTTGTATGCCAGAATAAATTATTGGCTTAAATGCCTTTATACATATACTCAGATATGCTATTTTGTCTGGAGGTATCTAAAGTGCTTACATCATCTGAGACAGTGAACTTAATATGATCAGCAATTGGAGTGCGCAAAAACATTGTTATGGAGTTTCTCACGGTGGAGGGAGAAGTACAAGAAAAGGGCACTAGGTTACAATAGCATCAGCAAGAACAGCACTATCAAGAACAGAACACCATAAACAGTGCTCTCAAATACAGTGGCAGTTCAAAACAATGTGACACCAAACAGCACCAATGGTAGCATTTAGAAACCACAACGACAACCACTACCATTATTAAATAACATGCTCTACACTTTCCTTTTGCAGAGGGATAAACTCCCTGCACCCTCTGCACCCCCCCTTATTTATATAACTAACTCGGAGGGGGTGGATCATGAGGAAAATTAGAATCTTGGGGAGGGGGTTAAATTTTCTTTTTTTTAATTTAGATTGCTTTATTTGAAATTTATAATACACTAAAGCAACTACAACTACAAACAAGGAGAATAGCACAGTGAAAATAAAAATAATTATACAACAACTACAAACTAATTACAAAATACCCAAGTGAGTGCAAACCAACTTGGTAAAGTGAAGAAACACAGTGGGAGATGGATTAACAACCAAAGGAAAAAAAAACAAAATGACTGAGAGCACTAACAAAAAGGCAGCAAACTTCCATAAAAGTCATATCCTTCAGCAGGGTTCAAATTTCTTTCCATGCTGTCATCCCCACCCCAAAAAAAACATACTTGGGGTGGGGAGAAGACAAAAAAGATACTATTTGGTAGACCGGGAAGAGAACCCTAGTCTCTTGATCTGTGCTGACCGAGCTGCTTCTGCTTTATCCCTATCTGTCACAGGAGCACTTCGGCCAGCTTCTGCATTTTTTTCCTTACTTATCTACTTTCACCAATACCTGGATAGCTACAGGAGTAGCGATAGTTGACATTCACCATTCTACCCCTGTCACTATTCAGGGATACACAGTTCCTGCAGTACAGTTTAGATGGCACTATTTTAGAAGATCTGTTCTAACCTTACACCCAAGAAAAGCCATCACCACATCCCAAGCATAATGGAACAGGTCCTCCATGGCCATGTGTGAGCCTAGTACATAAAAGTAGTGAAGAAGTAGGTTGGCAGCTGAGATATGTAAATGCTCAAGGAGTCTGAAAGAAAGGCCATGGTCAGAGACCTGCCCCCCCCCCACCACCACAGCTGGCATTATTCTCAGATACACATTGCTGAGTACTACAGGAAAGGACAGCACAGAATCTTTGTTGCACCTGCTCCCTCCCCAAAAATAGGGTCAGCTTTACACATTAGAATTATTATACCAAGTTCAGCTCCAGTTAGATTTAAAATTTAGATTCCAGATCTTGCAATTTGCCAGTGTTGTATCACCAGTCCATAGCTGTGGTTGGGAGTAACTGAACTGGGGTAGGGGAAAGTACCAGTACCTAGGGCAGCAGTGACCATTCCCCCTTAGCAGTGCATGATAGTAGTGAACATTTTGACCTAAACTTTTTTCTTCTATTTTAGATTGCCCATTATTTCCTGACTTGTGTACCATTTTTCCTATTCTAAACCTGCTTTTCAACTTTTTTTAACAGATGAAATAATAAAAGAAACACTCCCTTTAATATGATTTGGACCAGGTTTTTGTCAGTATTTTCTGTTGTTTCTGAATACCCATTGTTCAAGATCATGTTTCTTGTGACTTTAATGAACTATAATGCAGTAGGCACCGCTCCCTGACCTTATAGGACAACAGTGTGCAAAAACAGTTGAGAATACTGATGAAAACCTGGTTTGAGCCATAGTAATAGGAACACCCATTTTATTATTTCAGAGGTGAAGAAAGAGCTAAGGCAGACTCAAACTGAGGAAAGAAGGTCAGCATACAAGTTGAGATGAAGGACAATCTAAAATAGAATAAAAAAGTATAGGTCAAAATTTTTATCACTAGCAGGTACTGTTGCTGTCAGAGATCCAAAGAATAAGTAGCAGTGCATCACTAGTCCTCAGTTTAAACATTCTGAAACAGAGAATTAGACATATACACTGAACAGCAGGTGCAAAGCCTTTACTGTAGATCTGACAGAAAACACAAAGAAAGGACTACTTCATGCTCATTCTCTTTATCCAAGGCTTCATTGGGGGCCAACCATCAGAAGAGCCTCTCGGTGTGCAGTATATATCAAGGTGGGGTTACAAAGGCAAGAATGCAGAGTTAGATGCACAACATTTTGTTCCCAAAGTCTCAGTAACCATTGAAACTCCAGCATCCAGGCTCCTCAGCCCCTCCCCCAGAATAAGCAGTGCATTGTCTGTAAGCAATCAATCAATGTCTTGGGTTGTGGACACGACCCATTTATGCCACAAAACTACCCATCGCCTGTCCCAGAAAGTTCAAACTGGACTCAGAAACAACCACATATGAAGAGTTAGTTGCTCTGTTCAGATTAAATTCATACCCCCCCCTCCATTATGAGAGGGTGATGCAGGCAGTCTCATCAAAGAAGAATTGCAGTCATAAGGGAGCCCAGTACAAATATGCAGGGGAAACAGTTACAAGGTCCCTGCGCCAGATTTCCCAGGAACAGATAGCCCACAAACCTAGAGATCATTACAACTTATAAAATAAACATAAGGTCAGAACAGTCTTACCAGAGTCTCCTGTCTAATGCACCTTCTGGTAGATGTACAAGTTAGGAAATCAGGGCACTTTCTCACGTCCTTTACTATGGGCTGCTGCTCTTGGGCTTATACCTTAGTTTGAAGCCCTGCAGAAGGGTATTGGAATCAGTGCAGCCCCGATCAGCATTACTCTTCCTTTCCTCCTGTTTGAGCACTGCTGTTGCCACGTGGTTTGGTGGCAGGTTCCCATGATCCTTCAGGTTGATGAGCTGGGTCCTTTAGATCAGCAGTATATTCCAATCTCAGTACGTCTGACATTGACTTGAGTGAGCCTCAGCTATGTTATCATAGATGCATGGGCTGGTTGGTAACAGGACTCTGAGCTTTGCGGGACATGTGGACTGGAATTTAAATGTCTGCACTTTCAGAGCCTGCTTCAAAGGGCTGTACTGTTACCTGCATTGGCAATTTCTAGGGATAATCACAGTCCACTAATAGATGTACCCTGAAAATGGACATCTTTCACTTGCAAACTCTGAACAAAATGCCATGTTTTGTTTTAAAATCTAGGAATCGTAGAACAGCACAGAGAGGCACCAGGCAGCAAGTCTCTTGGTACTAAGGCCCTATGAGCCCATTCTGCATTTATTGGAAAGATAGCAGCCAGTAGCAAACAGTCATAAAGGAGACCCTCTATGAAGCTGATCATCCAACCACCTTCTATTCCCTCCTTTACTTCATAGATCCTCATGTACAGTAGGCAGCCCTCTTGGTCCATGCATTTAGCATGGAGTTTAGCCTGCATGTTGAGCAGATGCAGTACCATTCACTCTGTGCACACTCTCACATCTTCCATGTCAGCGACTCTCTTTTCCAGTTCTTTAACTCAGGTCTGTTTTTTTATGTCTCCCTTAATGTCCTGCAGAGCTACGTTGTTTTCCTCCTTAGATGCCCACAACTCTAGCATTACTGTGTGAATATCAGCATTAGCGATCTGGTCCTTGGCTTGTTGGGGAAGGTGGCCTGATCCTAGAGTTGTATTGCACACATTGATTAATGCTCGATTCATCTATAGATCTGGTGTCATCCAGTGGGTTTTACTTTTTTCTGTCCATCTTGACCTTCGTTGCAGGTAAGATCCCTTCTATTTCAGGTGATAAGTCCAAAAACTGCTCTAGTAGGTGGGCTAATTTAGGGAATTATTTATGGCAGCTGGCTGGTGCTCCTCACTTAGGCTGCAGCCATAACAGATATGTCACTGGAAGTCTGTAGTTTTTCTTATTGTTTTTGTTAAAGAAGAAGAATGTTAACTGAAGGAATGAGGACACATGCCCCTCAGAGGAGACAGCCATGTGCAGTTTGCAGGTAATAAATAGTTGCCTACTAGGGCCTTGGGGGCAATCCCTAAGGTAGTAAGAAGACCTAGCATACCTTAGTAACCTAGATATTTATTTATTTATTTGCTTTTGTTAACCGGGTAAGCACACTAGACAACCAAGTGCCTATTTTCAGGTGCTACCCGGGAGTGTTACAAGTAAAGTGAGTACAGGTACAGTGAGGGAGACAATGCATCACGCAGAAAATAACAGGCATCACAGGGATTACAGTAGATACAGGATACAGAGAATACCAGGCATCACGGGGAAATTACAGACGGTGCCAACAATAATTAGAATAACTGAAAGTACAAAAACAGTATGGTATTGGTACATACTGGGTAATGGGGCAGTAAGACAGTAACAGGCGACTTACTAGCACAAGATAATTCAGTGGAGATTAGTACAGGGAGGACTTGAATAGAAGGCATACTAGGGAAGCTTACAGAGGGTATAACGGGCTACCAGGAGACAGCCTTGGGTGGCATGACAGTATCTAAGAGCTAAGTGGGACGTGAGCAAAGTGGGGAAGTGAGTACGGGGGTTGGAATGGGAGTGTGTAAGATGCATGAGAAGGGGAGAGGGGACTGGGGGTAAGTGCCTGGGGGGGGCGAACAGTGCCAAGTCAGGTACAATTGCTCAGAGTGGTCCATGAGAATAAGTGAAGGGGTGCTATATCACATATCCTTAGTGCCACCATTAATACTATGCTGATCCTTATGAGATGTAGGGTGTACAACATGAAGAACTGGCAATATGGGGATCCAGGGCTGGGGTTGTCATGGAACCAGCATTAATGTAGAGCCATCCCATATGACCCGGGACTGGATCACTATGGAACAATATGGTGGGAGGAGGATTCCTCCTCCTTTCCTATTGTCCAACATGCTGCATAGGCATTGTGAGTAACTCAGAGGTGGACACAAATGTCCCAATCACTAAGGTGAATTGTTCCAGCTTGTAAGACAGGGTGTCTGGGCTATAATTACCCAGCATACATAAGATAACTGTCACAAGCCTATGTAATTTCAATTGCGTGTTATACTTCTTTGTGAACCCTATCCACCTAGAGGCATCATTAGCCTAGTGGACATGGGAATCATGGCAAGTTGCATAGAATACAATATGCATGTTTTGTAACTGTAGTACAGTAAAGTACAATATAATTGTAGAAGCTCAATTCACCCGCCTAGCTGTGTATTCTGAATGGTATTAGTGTATGATGTCTTTGTCCTGTATGTGTTTCTCTGTATGAAAAACAATACTATTTAAATCACAAAAAGCAGAAGAATGTCAGACCTGGCAACTATATTCCAGAACTGACCTAACAAGACTTAAAAATAACCAGAAAAATCATCTAGGGACCAGCCAATCATTTTAGGGTCAGCAGATAATGCACTCTTTATTAGCTCTGTCAACTAACTCTTGACTGTGGCTTGACAAGCAGATTTTGAGTTGAGCTTAACCCCCAAATGTATTATAGTACATTCTTAGCACATTAATATTTTTCCCTTAACTACTACTTCTACCCATTTTTTCATACTTTGATCGATAACATCTTATTTCTCTTGATGGTGTTCATGAGGCCTGGAAAATTTCACAGCTAGGTAACATTATTTCCTTTTCATAAAATTCATATTAAAGCAGCAGTGGGAAAAAAGTGGGAAAAAAATGACCCTACCTTTCTTTTACTATAAAATGCATTGTTACTAAGACAAAAAGTGAGAAGTCTTGAATAAGGAAAGTAAAGAAAGCAGTTTTACTCACAGTACAAGTTCTCATTATAAATATATTGATTATCTTTTGACATATAAATCACACTTTGCAGGTTATGCAAAAGGTTAATAAACAAGACTAGGCTGAATTTAAATGTCTGGTTTCTGGAACCAAGTCAAAAAGCCCCATGAATGCTGTTGAGCTGTATGAAATTGCCATACTTCTCCTAAGTTCAAGAAATGCAGATAAATGCTCACAAAAATATTGTATTTTTCAAAGATGGGGAAATGCATTCTTTTGTGGAAAATCTTAAAATCTATTTTTCTTAAATTAAACTGCATATTTTTCCTGCATCTAGTGCACTTAAACAAGGCTACTTATGTGAGTGTTTTTCTTAAAATAAGAAATTGTGTGACATTTTCTTTTATTCAGTTTGTATACTTTACCCACAAAGGATTTTCAATATCTTTTACAAGATGTTTTGCATTCTAAGACTTTTTGCTGGTAGGAAAAAAACAACTTTGCTGTGCTGTAAAGATTATATATGTCACCATACAAATGCTGTTTAGCACAGGCATAATAGTTTATAGCATGCTGGGAAAGCTTTTAGTAATGCATTGAACTGCAATTTCTTCTTCTTGCATATAATTATGTTTCATCCTGAGTTATTTTTAGATATATGTGGATAGTAAATTATCCACCAAAATGAACTGTCCATTAATAAAGAAAAATAATCTTCCTGGCTGCGCACGTAATCCTCTTTCTGTTTTCTTTATGGTGCCATTACACTACATGAACTCATCCAGTTTGTCCTTAAAAATGAATGTTCATCTACAGTATCTAGCCCCACAGCTGCTATGTGACAATATTTCTCGGTGTTATTGTACACAGTATACTTATGTGTTTTTAAAATTGTAACTATTGTCTTTTGCTTATTGTTTTCTTCTGTTTTATTGTTCTGGTTGCCAATAGAAAAGGCTTTTCTGCCCATGGATTAATCAGATTTTAAACAAATCAAATGCCATTTTTACAAATTAGCCCACATTTTCAAAACTTGCATGTATATATATATATATATATATATATATGTATTTATAAAATGTTACCAGAAAAGACATACTGAGCCTGTAACAGTTTATTTCCAGACACCTCCTGGGGGATGGGGGAAGAAGAGTATGGAGTACATGATGTGAAAGTGAAAATATATAATATAAGGTGCATGAGTAACAATAGAAATACAATACAACAGATAAAAAAAAATAACAGTGCACAGTCACAGTTTACAAGCAGAATATTCAGGGCTACTAAAAAAAAAGATGAAATATAATCCAAATTATGATACAAGTGCTATATAGTACAGGAAGCAATGCCAAATAGTATCAGATTACCCAGACTGCTAAGGTGCAAGCTAACAAAGCCAGTGCAAGCATGAGGCCATGAGGTAGACTCAGGAATTGAATATTACCAGGTAAGAATAACTGATTTAGGTGCAAAAATCTGAGGGGTAAGTAGTTGCTCATAAACAGTGGGTGACCAAGGGGGACATCAACAGCAAGGGAGGAGGGAATATAATTGTTAGGGATCAGAAACAGTTGCAGGAGGTGGTGGCAAAGTCACAGAGAATGGATTTCTGAGAACAGAAGGACAAGGCTGACCAGCTTGACAGGAGAGGGTGGACTGGAGCTTAGGAAACTGATACAAGAAGGCAGCTTTGCCCATTAAAGTTTTCCTGTGGGGTGGGAGAGGGAATGGGAAGCAGTATTCTGGGGGGGGAGGTGGAAGGAGGAGGGAAGAAAGGAGGGCGGAGAGGTAAAGTGGGAGAGTCAAACCAGAATTTTGAGCTTAAGGTGGCACAGTGTATGAAGCATCTAGCATCAACAGAAAGAAGGAAGAGGGATGAGTAGAGAGAGCAGTGATATGTAGAATGGGGGTAGTGCAAGATAAAGTGGCAGAAAGAGTGAAAGAGGGGATCCAGTCTGATACGGTGCACCCCTTCAGGTCGACACCCCGATGGTGAAACACAAAAAAAGACCATTACAGCGACAATTGCTGTAATGGTCCTTTTTTCATGTTTCGCTTTCCCTCAGTGTTCTGCCCCCTCCACCGACCAACTCAGACCTGGAGTTGATAATCCTAAAGTCCAGGGGGGTGTGAGGGGCAGAGCCCCCTGCATGGGGGGTGTAGGTGGTTCAGCACCTCATAGAAAACATTTGTTGAATGGACAGCACAATACTTGCATCGGTATTGTGCTGTCACTGTGCGGGAGGTCGGCATTTTCACTGTTGCCCTCCCTTGGTGCTTCCATCTGGTATGGAGGGACTTGGGAGCAGCGCTGTAGATAATATCGCCATAGATGAAGATAGGAAGGATCATCTTGGTGATTAGCTCCTTGCAGACAGGGAGAGAGATACTGGCTTTATTTTTACACAGCACTCTGAGTTTGGGGTGAAGCTTGTAGTGGATAGCATCAATGTGTGCTTAGAAGTTGAGGTGCTGGTTTAGCCAGACTCAAAGGTACTTTAAGAAAGGGACAATGGCAGGTGCAGTACCATCAGTGGTGCGGAAGGATGGGAGTGGAGAAAGAGTCTGGCAAGATCTGCCAGTAGCCAAAGGTCAAGGAGAAAGTTCTTGTGGCATTGAGGGACAGAAGGTTTGAATGGCACCACTGCTGAGCACTGTCAAGATCCTGTCAGAAAGGGACAGCAAGCATCAGCAGCAAATCAGCCTGAAACAAGGAGCACCATGCCATCTGTGTATATGTAGATGGACACTGAAGACCAGGCAGTTAGGAGGTCATTTAGGATTATGGAGAAGAGTACGGGGTCCAGAAATATCTTTGGGGGACACTTGAGTGAAAAGGAAGTGGAGGGAATAAGATGTCTCCAATATGGATAACTTGCAACCTGCTCTCTAGGTAGGAGCAGAACCAGCTGATTTAGGATGCAGAGAGCTCCACTGCTTTAAGCTTGTTCAGAAACATATCATGTTACAATGTCAAAATTTTGACATCAAAATTCAGTATAGCGACAACCTCAAGGTTGTTGCTGTGCTGGACCTGATGGTGAAATTTCACCAATTCGAGTGCCCCCCCCCAGAGTAAACTCAACCTGGGTTTGTTATCATAAGAATGGGGTTACAGCAAGCCCCCCCCATAAAAAAAAGCGCTCAATGTTGACATGTGAAATTTCACCCATCGACATTGTTCCTGTTGCCGAGCCACATTCCGAAAATGTTGTTGTCGATGCGGCTTGGTGGAACTGTGCTGAAGAAGGATGCATGACACAGTGTTGAAGGCTTTGGCTAAATTGACAAAGATGGTGGAAGTAATTTGGCCCTGGTCCATACTGGACAGAATGGAGTCAGTGAGCTGGAGGAGGGAGGTAGATGTGGAGTGGGACTTCCTGAAACCAGATGTGAAGGGAATGAAAAAAGGAGACCTAGTCAAGGAACGGGGTGAGTTGTGAGAGGACAAGATGTTCTGGGAGCTTGGTCAGTGTGGGGGGGAAGAAAATTGAATGAAAGTTTTAACAGATGAAGGATCACTCCCTTTAGGGAGGGGGATGACAATGGCCACTTTTAGGTATTGGAAACAGAGGCAGAGGAAAAGGAGAGGTTAAGGAGGAAGAAAATCAGAAAGGCAATGGCAGGTGCAGAGTGGTATAGAAGCTTGGGATCAAGGCCAGCTGGGCTCATACCCTTGTGAGAGTTAAGAGCTAAATGGACCTCAAGAGAGGCCAAGGGAGTGGTAGGAGAGAAAGAGAAGAAGTGTATGGGAAGAGGGGAAGGATGGGAGGTACAGGGTGGAGGAGGGAAGGAGGGGAGAGATAGAGAATAGGTGAGGAAGGAGTTGAAAGAAGCAAGGATGCAAGTAGAGTCAGTGATGTGTGAGTTACTAACTTTGAGGATAGGTGGTGAGGATTGGGTGGTGGGGGAAGGGGATGGAGTGGATAACTTTCCAGAACTTTATGTGGTGATAAAGGTTGTTCTGGAAAGTGCATGCAAAGTAATAAGATTTTGCAAACCTGTTGACTTTATAGAAACCTTTCTAATTCTGGAAATCCAGTCACTTCTCGCCTGTACATTTACTGTAATCTGCTCTTCAATATTTAACTTTTGCTAATGGCATCAGGGGTTTCAGCCATGGGAGATCCATTGGTTACCATTGGCAATGGCAAACAATTGAAAACAGGAACAAGGAAAGGCACAGACAAGTATACTCTGAACCATCTACTGCCAGTAATGCACTCCTCTGAATACAAGTAATTTTAGATAGGGTTGCCTCTCCCTAGCCTGACACCCTCAATGTCTCCACAATATGCTTTTTTTTGGCAGCGGCCCCCCCTCCTAACCTGCAAACTTTGATCTGGGTCACTAATCAAACTTACACCTGGATAGCCAAGTTATTACCCTTACATTATCTAAGGCAGGCCACAGCCCATTATGGTATACAGAGTATGCCTGTTCTGCATGGAAATCATTCACTCAATAACACAGTTCTGTTGCAGTAGTGATGCAAATACTGAAACAGAAAAAGTCATCTCTGGGCAGGGCAACTCTGTCATCATAGAAATCGTTCAGTGAAAACACAGAATTGTTGTGCATAGTTTCCTATACACTATTCTATATGTGCTATACAGTCATCTGACAGTATAAGTATTTGTCGGGTAGTTGCACGTGACTAAGAGGAGGATGAAGCGGCCTTTGCCCTAGATGAGCTAGCAATCAGTCTTCCTAGTATCATCAATGATGCAGACTACTCCATCCCATGTAATACTGAATCAGTATATCTGTGGTGCTGAGTGTGAAAGCTAAATATTTGAAAAAAATTACTCATACCCTTATTAACTATAGAACAATACATAGGCAAGTGTGTGTTGTGAGTTTAGTTTACACACCAGAAGTGTTTAAAAGAAAACTCCCAGGCACACACTTGTATATATTTCATATTTTGTAATAAGTGGTACGAGATGTTGGAAAAAAAAAAAGCAGACATTTTGAAGTTCTTTAGTAAAAATGTAATTGATACCTGACCACTGGCACCATAATGCCTTTTACAGGTTCAACCCATACATGATTTATGTATACAAGTGCGGTCTGTCCTCGGGTAACCTCATGAGTGGTGTAAGCCATGAGTGAGTTGTCTGAGGTCAAACATCATGAGTTTACATAAATCATTTATCACAAAAGCTCCCCCCTGCATATTTCATTTATGCAGTAGTAGAGGTAATAGTGTGTTCATTCATTTTAATTTCCTTTTTATAATTTATAATTCAGTTTTGTCACTGGGTTTATTTTGTGAGATAGCGCTATTGTGCTTTTATTTGCATTGGTTGGTGTGCACGTTGCTATGGATGCAACATCATGGACAATTACTGTACACTGCAACATGGTGTGATGTGGCAATTGATTGGTGGAGCTGTAGGAGCTGGTCAAAAGTTTGAAAAAACAAATGGTGGACCATGTGACAGACAGCCTAGAGACAGCAGACTTGCCTAACAGAACTAGGCAGGGAGTGTCAACAGAAATGTCATTTTTAGTATAGTTTGAATGTTTTGTTTTTCCTCCATGAGATATTTTTTGCATGGGAGTGAGTGGGCAGCCTGATAAGTGGAGGAGCTCAGGTGCCAGAGATTTGGCCATGGAGTGTAAGAAAGCTCAGCTGCATTGCTATTTTGCAAGTACAAAAAATAGATTTAGAAATACGTTACCATTTAGTATGTGTGTGTATTTTTTTATGGCTGTGAGTGGAGCTTACAGCCATTTTGCTACCTGTAGCTTGAAAATTGAATTTTGTGGAACACATTTTTCGGACATTTCAATGTATCCTTCCATATCTACAAATCACTATGACAATTAAAATAAAATAATATATCCTTCCTGTTTAGAATGCTGGAGACATAACTCCAAGCTGCTTATCTAATGGCCATTAGGAAACAGCTTGTTAAATATTGGTTGCCTATTAAACTGGAGATTTGTTTACCCACTTTGAAATGCAACAGCTTGCACATTTAAATGATTTAAACATTCACTTCAGTTGGGGATGAATATCTTTCAAGAAAGATTCATACCTCATAAATGTTACCCTTTCCCAGCAAATTTTGTAAAGATTTACACTGTTTTAAACCTTTCAAGACCTATCTGACAAAATGCCAGGTCTTCAGTGAGCTACCCAGACTAAATACATAAATTTCTTTTTGACAAGGGCTGCTGCCTGCTTCCCAAACATAACAGGTAAGAGTTACTGAGCTCTCTTATAGTAAGTGTGTGCATATGTGTGTGTGTGTGTGTGTGTGCGTGTGCATGCATGTGTGTGTGTGTGCATGCGTGCGTGACTGAGTGCGTGCGTGTGTTTGTGTGTGTGTGTGTGTTTGGGGGAGGGGTGGAAAACAGTCAAACTCTGGCATTGGTGACCTCATCTAATGAATTAACTGCTGACAGACCATGAGTGATACAGAAGCAAATGATTTGATACCTTCTATTGGACCAATATAGATGTAACAAAAATAACTTATACCATTTATAAAATTCCTGATCAAACAACTGCAAACAGAAGACTGATTTTTGTCATTTTATAATATGATATATTGAGTGTATTTACTGAGTTGCTGGATCAGGGCCTTGATAAAACAATAACATTTACTTAACTCATTCAAGATTCCATCAGGTGGACAGAAAAAAGTCCATGAGAATTTATCTGAAAGCTAACAACTGTAAGATGCAAAAATAGCATATATATGTGTGTGTGTGTGTGTGTGTGTGTGTGTGTGTGTGTGTATAGATATACATATTTATTGTATTTGAATTTTGGTAACTGGGTAAGACTACTGAGACAATTACAGTCCCTTTTTCGGGTCGAACTGGAAGACAATACAAAAATACTAGGTACTTACAGCAAATTTAGGAAGAAACTGGATATAGCAGAAGTATTCTAAGTGCATTAAGTCAAGTAACAATGAGGAATACAGTTGAAATATAATTGCAATATATACATTGCATTGCTAAGCACAAGTGAGGGACAAACTGCAGTCCTAGCTAGCAGGTCTAAATGCACAACACAATATGCAGCAGAGAGAATATCACAAGATCAGACATATACAACTCTAAACAATGTACAAGTGTAGGCCCCATCAGCAACCACTACCAGCAAAGCAAATAAATAATTAGGGTGTGAGGGAGTCAGAGAACAGGTAAAGGGAGCAAGGGAGCAAAGGCAGAACAGAGGGAAGGAGAGAGGGACTGGGGGTTTGGGTGAGAAAAACAAAAGGGGGTAACATCACTCCAGGGCACAAGAGGGTGATTAGAACTGCAATCTAAGTAGTGTACAGTCAAATAGCCTGCAGTCACAGGGATGAGTAATTCAATGACAGAAGCAGTTGCATCTAGCAGAGGAGGTAAGAAAGGCAAGTAAGCTGGACTGGAACAAAGGAAGACAGGTGCTGAACAGTACTGAAGGGGGCAATGAGTTCCAGTTGGTTACTGCTGTGAAGGAGAAGACTTTTCATGCAACAGCAAGCCGCAGGTTAGGTCTAAGGAGAAGAGGGAGGGAGGCTGATCTGAGGGTCTGAGGTGCAAGTCTCCGATTGATAATCCCACTGAAGCAAGGGGGGGGTGTATTTGTGCATATGTTTGTACAAGAAGCTCAGGGAGGAGAGCCTCAATTTTGATTCCTAAGGTAACCAGCACTATGAAGAGAGGACAGTACAATGGTGGAAGAGGGAGTTGACACCTAGGGCAAACCTTCCCACCCTATGGTATATTTGAGTGAGGAGAGACATTAAAAGTATTGGTGGAGAGCAGTAGGAGAGTCCCATAGTTAAGGAGGTGGAGAAGTGAAGAGGAGGTGATCTTAAGGCAAGAGTTTGAGGAGTGGAAAGGGCGGATGTGATAGAGAAGACCCAGTTTCTGATTAAGAGTCTTAATTAGGGTGGAGACGTGGGTGGTGAGGGAGAGAGAGGAATCCAGGGTAATACCCAGATATTTGAAGGTATCAACAGCCTCAAGAACATCACCATTGAGGGAGGTAATACAGAGAGGGTAGGGAGGGTGGGAGGAGGGAGGTAGATGAGAGAAGAGCATACTTTTTGTCTTTTCTGTATTTAGGACAAGCTTATTATGCATGAACCAATCCTCAAGGTCAGCAAAGTCACATGCAAGCTCCCTATTAATTCAAGCAACATCAGGAGAAGAGTGGTATATGATAGCATCATCTGCATAGAGATGCACAGCAGTCCCAGAACAGTTGTTGGGTAATTCATTGATGAAAAGTGAGAACAATAAAGGACCCAATATGGAGCCCTTTGGGACCCCATGAGTTATTGGTCTAAATTCTGAGAAAGAGCTGGCCCACTTGACCCTTTGAGACCGGGATGAGATATAGCTACAGACTCAGTGAAGGGCACTGGAGCACAGACCAATAACATGGAGCTGCTTAAGCAGAAGACTGTGGTTCACTAGGTTGAACGCTTTTGTAAGGTCAACAAAGATGGCACCAGTGGCAGAACCATAGTCCATGGCTTGGTGGATGTCCACGGTTACCTTAATCAGGGCTGTGAAGGTGCTGTGGTTCTTCCTGAAACCATGCTGGAAAGGTGAAAGCAGATTATCATGATCCAGGTGTTCCCGAAGGTGACTATAAATGATGCGCTCTTGTATTTTGGCCAGGCGCAAAGGATGGAGATTAGTCCGAAATTCTAAACAATGGAGCTGGGTCTGCCTTTATGCACTGGTACAACAACGGCTACCTTCCATTTGTCAGGAGCAGTACTAGTCAAGAAGGAATGGTTAAATAGGTCATGAACGGGGTGAGCATGGGCTGGAGCTCCCAACTTAAGAAATTTTGGCTCCAGGGAGTTGTGACCAGGGGAACACTTAGCCTTCAAAGTGACAAGAAGTCTCTGGACTTCATTATGTGTAGCCAGTTTCAAGTGAAATAAAGGTCTAGTTCAGACTTCCTCCACAGATGAAGGAACTAAGGGTGCCACAGGAGAGTTATGGATTTGTGAGGTGTATTTATGTAGATCTGTAAAAAAGTCATTAAAGCCAGCAGCAATAGACAGGGCGGTCAGCGAGGGTAACACCCTGGGCAGAGATGGAGCTCGGGAGTTCGGCAGTCTTCCCTTTCACCAGTGCATTGATCTGCCTCCAGAACTCCTTGGGTTTGCAGATATATATATATATATATATATATATATATATATATATATATATACATATATAAAAATGTCTCTATTTGTGATAAATTTGTTTACAGGCATTACTAGTATCTTTTGAAAGATTGTCTGGCTTGTGATTACTAATTTTGTGTGTAGTTCATGAAATAATGAGCTTGATATTTTTTATTTCATATAGTCCCCCATTGTGTCTTATGCATAGCATATAAATCCAAATCATTTCAAGGCCATCATGACATATAATATTAATTCCCTCTTCAGTTTGCCAGGGATGTACACACAGCTGCATACACTGGTGGATCCACAGCAGGCATGGTGCCCAATGCACAGTACAGCCAGATAGGTCATTCCAGAGTGCAGGTCCCCAGCCCGGGTTCAGTGCAGTCAATGGCTGGCCATGACAGGGTGTGGAGGACAGTGCCACTCTTTGCAGCAGGTTGGGTATGGGAGGAGTGAGGGTGTCTGTGTACAAGGGCAGTGGATGGGAGTCATCAAGACTATGGATGGAGCCCTACACTATGAAGCTCTTCGGGGATGAAGTTGGCTAGACTGGGGATGGAAAGGGGGTACCTCTAGTCCACCAGGGCTGCTAGGCTGCTGTGCAGCTGGGTGCACATCTGCAGCCTGCCTGTGGGTGTCTGGCTGGGTTAGGCCAGCTATTCATGGCCTAACTGTGGGCTGCGGTGCTCTGGACTGTGAGGGGTACATTCTCACTGAATATGCTATAGCACACATATGCATGGACTTGCTCCCTCGACTTAAAAGGCATACCATTTGTGTGTGCCCTGGCCCATTCCCTTCCAGCCGGCGCACCCTGCACCCATTTCCTTCCAGCCAGTGCACCCCGCATGTTTGAATATCACACTGCTGTGCATTGTTGGAGTTGTGCTGCACATCCCCCTTTTCCACTGGGATGCGCTGCATATCTCCTTTGAATATAGGGGCCCTGGACTAGGTAGCCTGAATAAATACATTATAAAAATGGTAAATGACCCCACTGAAAACAAGATATTGCATCTAATCTGGGACAGCCTAGGTAAATACAGTGCAAAAATGTGTAAATGAACATCACTGTGACAATGAGATGTAGCATCTCCCCCCGCCCTATCCAAGATACAAAATATAGGATAAGAAATATTCAGTGCTCCCATATCCAAATAACCATTACTCTGTAAGAAACCCTCATGTTCCTTGTGTTTTCCCCACAAAGGCAGAATCAAATCCCTATATAAATCCCTGCACATTTTTTCATAAGCCACAGATTCCTTATTTATGACTTTATTATATCAACAGCCTTTTATTAGGAAAAGAGCTCTGATTTGCTGCTCAGTATTTACATACCTCCAAAGCATGCCTTGCCAATACTGTATCTTCCTGCTACCATACACTGCTGCATGTCCACACTCTCTCCTGTTCCCCTGTGTAGCATGCCACCCTCCAGACTGCTGAAGTATCCCAGGTGCCATGGGGTGTGGTATCCTGTAATGTCATTTGCAGTGTATGCTTCAGGCTATAAATAGTTCATCTGCAGTTCCCCAATTGCACAAACAAATTGGAGGTTGGCTGTAACATGCCTGTTTTGGGATCTGTGTGATTGGGTACAGCATCAGCCATCAGCTGCACTGAGAAGTGCAATGACACCAGGAGGATGGATCCACATGCCAGTGTCTGATGAGTATGGTCACTGGGTGTTATCACCTACACACAGTTTGTGCCTACACATTCCAGCATCCTACTGCGAGTGCTCCACCACCCACCAATAGAGTGGTACAATCTCATTACAGAGCCAGTCTTCACAATGGGATGGGCTGGGAGGGCAGGGAAGGGGTGTATGTGCACCGTTGAGGGGGAGTGGGAGCCACTACACCATGGACATGGACTGTAGATGTATTCAGGTGCAATTAGGGATGGCATTGGGGTCCCTACAATATGGAACTGATAGAGCCTGGACTCCGGTACAATTGGGGCTAGTGGAACAGGTGGGGGGGTGCCACTGTACCACAAGAGACTTCAGGGCCTGTTCCACATGGGAGCGATCGGGGTCTGGGCTTAGGGGTGAGAGCTACTCCGGCCCATTGGTCCCCATGTCAACATGCAAATGGGCTGGTAATGAGCATGCATAAGGCCCCTTTGTACCCTGCATGCTCAATTAGTTCATTTGCATTCCTGGGCTGAATATCGCCCATGGGGGCTGCGGTGCATGCATCCCCCCTGGAAGGTATTCAGTTGGGGTCACCCTGGATGCACCTGGCTTGGTGGCTGCCTGCACTGCGACTCCCGTCTAGGGTCACATTTTCAAGAGGAATGATGAAGCCCACCAGGATGAAGTTCAGTGTCACAGGTTTGCTGCATGGCAAAAGGGATTAACTCCATTTGAAACTGCATTGTTTGCTGCAGTAACTCTGCTGCAGAATACTGCAGTGCTGCGCTTCATTCTGGTGGGCTTTACTACATGCACACCCTGTATCAGTGATGCATTCTCTTTGAATATTGCATCAGTACCAACTGGTGCACCCTCTTTGTGCAATGCATCTTTCTGCTCGTGCATTGATCCAACACTTAATATATCCCCCCGATATAAAATATTGTTTTTAGTACATTCTGATTTTACACAATGCAGCATAATATTATGTAGATGTAGAGTCCCACTGAAAATTAGATGCCATTTCTTCTGCGAACTATCCAGGCTAAATATATAGCAATCAGCAGGCATATTTTAGGAAAACACATTGCAAAAATGTGTACAAGGAAGACCACATTGAAACTGCCTCTCCACAGATCTGCTTTGTTCAAATTAATTAGAAATAATGGATAAAGGCATCCCAAAAGCCTTTAACAGCCATATCTGCTCTGACCGGAGGTTGTTTTAATCTGTGGTGGAGTCAGAGCCAGGAGTCAGTGGTAGAAATGGAAGACTGGATCAGCAGATTGAAACCATGGGAGCTGAGTGGTGAAGGGGGGTGGAGACCTGTTGTGTGTAGCTTACAGAAAAAAAATAAGATGCACTTGTGACTTTGATTGCAGAATAAAAGGCACACATATCACAGAACAGTCACTGTTTTTAAAGTTGGCAGTTTGAGCCTTCTTGAGAGAGGTTGGCAGTTTTCTGTGTGAAGTTCATTTTGTGAGGGACAGTGAAAGGAATGTGGGTGGAAGTAATGCCAGCCAGCCTGCTGGGGGAAGGCAATGTGCTGGGAGGGCAATGTCACAGAAACTATGCTCATAAATGGACTGTGATGTAGTAACTGTGAACATAAATGTAAGATTCTACATTTATCTACACAATTACTGAGATATACTGATTTATCACACTCCATTTATGTTCACATGTAATGCATAAATATATTTATACAATGTATGTTCTCAGATAAATGAGAGTATAAATCATCATATCTGACATGGGCCGTGAAGATAACATTGTTATCTTCATGTTCCTATACATCATATGTTATCTCCACGTTCCTAGACGTCATATCGAAACTTATCTGGTTGATCCTGCCACTCAGAGCACTTTCACTTTCACTAGAAGTGTAGTGTGACCGAGCGCTATGAAGACTGGCGATTTGTAGTTTAGTAAATATTTTTTAGAATGTGCCCAGACTTCAGTAAATTAGAATTTGCTCTGTATTTCTTGTAGTTCCTTGTTAAAAAGCTTCAAACTGCACACAGAGTACAGCATTGACAGAGCCGGCGGCTTTTCAAGAGTGGAAATGAAGCCTTGAGTGTCTGTTGCCAGGCAATGAAGCGGCTCATTAATTCATTTACTCTTAACCGCCGGTACAATAATGCACTCAGCGCAGTCTGAAGCTTTGCAAGGAACTACAAAAAATACAACAATTCTAATTTACTAAAGTCTGCATATTCTAAAAATATTTACTAAACTACAAATCGCCAGTCTTCATAGCGCTGATCACGCTACACTTCAGTGAAAGTGCTCTGAGTGGCAGGATCAACCAGATAACCATATAAACGTCACTTTTCCCCCAAATAAAAGCAGGATCAACCAGATATTTTTACTAACTTTAAACTGACAGGATCAACCAGATATTTAAAACCCTATATAATCTATTATGTTGGGGAAGCATGTGGAGCCTGTGTGTGGGGGCATGGCATGATAAACCAGATAATGCTTCTTAAAACTAACCATAAATAGCATAATCCACTAAATATTTCTTAAGCAATAAATGACATCTGCTGTTTTGGCAGTGTTTCTGTAAAGGGGTTGTATTGCTAGGGCCATCACCTTTATGTCAACCATTGCATTGAGAGGACACGTAGTGAGTTGTGTTGAGGCAGGGGCAAGCATCGTTGTATAAACCCGAATATGACATGGCCCGACTGAAGATATCATATTTATCTTCACTCGAGGCCAGTGACATCAAGATATCTCACTCGTGGCTTCGCCACTCGTGAGATATCATGATATCACTGGCCTCTCGTGAAGATAAATATGATATCTTCAGTCGGGCCATGTCATATCCCCTATATATACAATAGGGGTGAGGTGATATGCTATGAAGTAAATGGTGTTATTTTCACAGCCATTTTATAACCACTGTGATGACATCACCACTGTGGATTTATTTCCTAATAAACCCACAGTGTCTACATCACCAGCAAATATACAATAATGGTGATGTCACCAAAGTGAGACCATCTACACTGCAGCCTTCATTCAATAGCTTCACAGTTTCTCTTTCTCACTGAATCCTGCAACTAACTCAATTAGCATTGTAAAAGACAATCACCTGTGTCCCATAATTGTTCTGACAATCCTAGCCCATTACTGTGCTGCCCTAATCTTCAAACCAGCCTCCTTCATAAACCAGTTTCTCTTTCTGAGTGCTGGCTGCAACAGTTTCTCTGTCTCAGTGAAGCCTGCAACTTACTGACTACACAGTCTGTTTCTCACTCCTAGCTGCAGGTAACACAATTATCATTGCAAATCACATGCACCAGTTTCTAATAGTGTCTAACAGTCTCAGCCCATTCAGAAACATTTACACACACTCAGACTCTCACAAACAGTGCTGTCAGTATAGCTTAGAGTTTAGAGTAACAAGCAATGAACAAACTTCCTACATCCAGCAACCCAGACCAGTGTTTAATTCTCACAACTTCCATTTCAATACTGTGTGACTCTGAACAAATCACTTAACTACCCAGTGCTCCCAGGTCCCCCTTAAAACTTACCCAGTTACCAAAATAAAAAAAACAGAGAAAACAGGTAGAAAACACAGAAAAAAATGTTCCCAAAGGATACTAGCCCTATTGTATAAATCACACACATGATGTGCAACTTGTGGAATATGGCAAACATTTGCACTCGTGCAGAGTGAACTGCAATAATATCATGAGTGCCGGAAGCACGAGTGATATTATCACAGTTCACTCTGCACTCGTGCAAATATTTTCCGTGTTCCAAAGTCACCATCATGTATCCCTATATATGTATATATATATATATATATATATATATATATATATATCATATACCACATATATTCTATATATAAAACATATACATTGTAACAAAAACAAACAAAACAAATACAGAACAGTACATTATGCACAACAAATACAAGAAAATTGCTTAGCAAAATGCATCTTAAAGAGCAAGCCTGCACTTCAACATGTGCTTTTATAAATTAGATGTTTCAGCTGTTACAGCTTACTAGAGAATACATTTTTTCATTTTCAGTGCTTCTTTCTACAATTTACAGCAGATCTTAGAAGTTCACCTAAAAAGTCTGTATAGAAAACATTTGAAAACATTTGCCTTTCCCCAGTTAACCTCACAGTGCTTGTTAGTTTATGACATCATAGTGCTCACCATGACAAGAGACTGTGATGTCACAAACAGCAGTTGTGTGATTAGCAAGAGAGAGTCAGATACATTTTGAAAGACTCAGTAAAATAATTGTTGCATTATCTACAATATTTAGTAGGCTAACATCAGGGGATCAGGGTAGTGTAACAAACATTAAAAAACTTGAAAACAAGAAAGTTAAAGCATAATTAGTGTACATCAAATGTATTTAAGCTTTTTATTATAAGAGAAAGATGCTCTTTATGTTGAGTAAAAATGTAACCAGGCTTAGTAACAGATTGTCTTCCAAGTTCAAAAACTGACAGCTTTTACTTTTTCATCCAAAACATCAATAACAAAGCTTGAAAAATAACTAGGCAGCTGTTGCTGCTTACATGAGTCAAGATTTGTTGTCATGCTCTGATTATGCAGACAGAGAGAATCTGGACCCTTTGGGGAAAGGTACATGCTACTTTTAAAAACAAAGTTTGCAAACAGAAAAAGGAGAAAGTTCAGCTATGAAAGGTCAGTGCTGTCCTTGATAGACAGAACAATGTTTTGTGTGCCCATGCCACCACCCAGCACTGCTGAATCTGGATGCAGTCACCAAGGGGAGTACCACCATCCCCATCCTATTCCCACTATGGGAGAAAGATCTGTGGTGCTACCAAGGCAGATGATTCCTGGGGGAGGTGGGGCAGAGTGGGGACTCCAAAGAAGTCTAATGAAGACAAATTAAATGCTGAAAAAAAAGGTGGTCCAATAACCAGACATTTCTCATCTGGAAAAGGTTCACTGATGTTTCTGTCCACATTTCAACACTTCATGACTTTACTGGTATTACACAGCATATTATGAAGTGAGCTGGAAAGTAGGGGTGTGTGATGTTTGATTGGTAATAAAGAACTGAGTTGATGGAAGTCACATATCCTGTCCGTGATGCCAAGTGAAGTGAGCAGGAAAGTAGGGGGGTGTGATGTTTGGTTGGTAATAAAGAACTGAGTCGATGGAAGTCACATATCCTGTCCATGACTACACCAAGTGAAGTGTGCCACTGGCTATGACTGTTCACCCACCCAGGATGTAAGGCAGTTATTTTCCTATTTGGCTACATGATGTAATTCTTCACCAAAATGGAGAGGCAGGAGGCACGAGTGGAGAAAAGGAACTAGTTTATTGGCAACTGATTATCGGGTGGGATCACAAGAGAGGGACAATCACATATATACAAGCTACTACTTTACTATAGGCAAGAGGAACAATCAGCTGTAACAGCTATGCTGTAAGAGCATCTGGTTTCTATTTTTCTACCTCCCTATAAGAGGGAAACCCTAAGGCAGAGAATACCAAAATGGATCAATCGACTGTAACAGCTATGCTGTAAGATCATCTTACTTATCTTCAGATATCTACTTCTGACCCCGAGGTGCACCTCTCCCTAACACTTAGGTTTCTAGAATACAGTCATTCCAATACTACAAGAAGAGTCTATGCAATAGATGATCATCAGTTGGTGCACGTAACTTTCTCTGTCGACGAAAGAAATGTGTAAACACTCCACTGGTTCCACAGTGAAATACAGAACCTTGGTGGGAAAACTAAGGATGCAGAAAGGGATTAACAGACTATGAGTCCTCAGCTACACCCCACCTCTCTTGGGTTGCCGGCAATGAATACAAGATCTGGCTGCAGTCTGCTTCTAGACTGCCCGGAAAGAATAGGCGATGCAAATCACTTGGCCACAATCCACTTCTGGATTGCCAAGTGTAGGGATCAAGAAGAAGAAGAAGAAGGACCAACCAACAGCCCGCTTCTGGACTGAAGATACACTCTAAGCTGAAGAACACACTGGATCGGGAGAATCGGAACCTCTGGACCACTCTTGGACTCCAGGCAAACACTCCCTCTGGACTGAAGACACACACTAGCTGATGCTCCCACTGGATCAGGACCTCTGGGCCACTCTTGGACTCCAGGCAACCACTCTCTCTCTGGCATCAAAGTGCGTTGGTCTTCTGAGCTCCAAGGCCGGATGAGCCAAGGCACTCACCAAAACAATAAAACATACGTCGAACTGCGACCAACTTGGAGTCCACGGCCAGACGAGCCGGGACACACTAAAACAATAAACCAAATGTCACTCAGAGAACTGACACTGACGAGTCGAATGGTACTTTACTGCGGACATGAAAATAAGAAAACGGATGGCAGACTTCTGCAATGGGCCAAGCCATACTGGGGAAACTGTGAGAGGAAAGCAACAAATGGGACGATGCAACTTTGTGGCGACTGCTGTACAGCTCTTCTCGGATTGACTGTTGTCTGCTTCTGGATACACTGGAGAATGATTCTGGAAAGATTGGTGAAGTCTGATAGGGTTGCATCAGGGTGAAGTGATTCCGAAGACAGTTGAAGACTGATTCTGATTGTTATCCGGCACCGGAATGCAGCCACACAGCAATGCAAAGCAGTTCTCACATTCAATTGTGTTTGTGAATGACTAATAACATAGGAAGATGCAAACAGAATCTCAATTCAGCTGTAGTGGTCAATAACTATATAGTCTCAGTGTTCGGACCACAGTACATATACTGGCAATTTATCATACAAATCTAACCCTAGCTCTGGTGGAACTAACTCTAATGGGGTCCCTTCTAGCTAAATCTGGTTTTCCTGTTACTGTGGGAACACTACAGTGAAGAACTGGCTCTCGGGAAGGCTATACCAAAGATGGATGACCGGGCCCCTTTAACACTAGAAGGCTTACGTGGCTAGCTAGGCTCTTATTAAATCTGGGGTCGCTACTATCGCTGGGCCCCTAACACAGCTGTAGGCCTAAATAACTAGCTATGGGTCCTGGGCCTTGTGTTACCCTTACTTTATTACTATTGGGTCTGGTGCCTTCACTTGGCAGGGCCTTGTGCCCTTAGTACTACTAGGCTGGCTGCTCTAACTCGCTTAGGCTGGCAGTAGCCTTACTACTACTGGGCTAGCTTTCCCTCACTCACTAGGCCGGGGTAGCCCTTTACTACTACTACTGGGCTGGCTTGCACTACCTTGCTAGGCCTGGCCCCTACTTACTGCTAGGGCCTGGCGCCCTCTCTATATCATGGGCCTTATTCCCTCTCTGAACTGGGCCTGGTGCCCTCTCTATATCACGGGCCCTGCACCCTCACTTAAACGTGGGTCTGGTGCCCTCTCTATTATCCTGGGCCTAGTGCTCACTTTACTTTGGGCCTGGTAGCCCTACCTTTACTTCGGGCCTGGAAGCCCTCTTTGAACCCATGGGCTTTGTACCTTCTTTTATTTCTTGGGCCTGATAGCCCTCTTAAACTGTGGGCCTGATGCCCTCTTTAAACTAAGGCCTGGCACCCTCTGTTACACTGGGACTGGTGCCCTTCTTAAACTGGGTCTGGTGCCCCTAAAATGGGCCTGGTGCCCTCTGAGATGGGCCTGGTGCACCTCTTTAACCTGGGCCTGGCACCCTCTTAATTGTGGGCCTGGTGCCCTTCAAAATGGGCCTGGTGCCCCTCTTTAGTCTGGGTCTGGCACCCCTGAAATGGGCCTGGTGCCCCTCTTGACTGTGCTTGGCATCACCCTTTTAATTCCAGAATTATTTAGCTCTCTCAGAGCTGTCACTCGTTCGCTCTGCCCCTCCTTAAGTTCAGCCCCCTACTGAATATTTATAAAGCCTTTGCTTGGCCTTGAGTTCTTGGACCCTCCTCGTGGGCGTCACTACATCCACCCCCTCTGAATAATTACATTCAGGTCCTTGCTTCCTGACCCTTCCACGGCATTTAGCCACTGTTCCAAGTGCCTTCTGCGCACTGTTCAGAATAAATAAAAAAACAAAAGCACAGGTCTTTTCTGTAGGTCGGTCAGCACGGAGCGAGTGCTGCTGCTGAATCACCACTTCTTCCTGGGCTCTGAGGTGGATTGGGAGGTGGGAGGTATCTCTAGCAGTGGGCAGGAGATTCAGCAGGCAGCTGGGAGGACAGCAAGGGGCCTAAAATGGCTGACCAAACAACTGGCGATGCGGCACTTGCAATCCACTGACAGGGGACCAGAATTAACTTCTAAACTACTCGGGACGGCCAAAATAAATAAATGAATGGGGATCACAGCCCAGTGACAGCACTGAACACCTTTTGTTTCTTCTTGTGGTGCCCCAGTGGCACCACCGACCGTGCTGTTTCTTCTGAGGCAGTCTTCAGCAGCTGGAGAAGGAGCAGGCATGCAAGCAAGCCTTGAGGGATGGCTCTAACACCAGGTAAGCCTTTTTCTAGTCCCCCCAGACCTGCTGCATCCTCTCCCCTCCACAGCTACCTGGATCTCACTCCTAACTGAACTAACTTTTTCAAAACTAAAGCTACTGATTCTAGAATGGCTGGAGTGGAATGCTGTGCATGAGCAGCTCAGCACAACATTCCATCTAGGCCATTGTTGCTGCAGCTGCATAAAAATCTATTTTTTTACATGCTTTTGGTGAACTGGGCACTTTACAGTGTTTACTGGGAGAAACTGGGGACTACTGAGGCACTGCAGGGGTACTTCTAACTTTGGCATATTACAATTATATGGGGATCATACTGTGTGGGAAAATTGAACTCTGTGAAGTGCACCCCTGAAAATGAGCCTTGGCTCAGCGTGCCTTTTCCAGTCACCAATTTTCAGATAAATAAGCAACCAAAGAAACCTTGGTTAAGCCCAAAGAAGTTGACTAGTAACACTGGTTCCACTGCAGGCCTTGTCAGGCACTCTTTAAGGGTGTCCTGTCAAAAGAGTGAAAGGAAAACAGTGCGGTCAAAAACAGTGGAACTTTTGAGGAAATTCAGAAATTTAGTGGAATTTCCAAACTTCTGCCATTGGCGAGATTGGAATCTTCTGAATGTGTTAGGTGGATTTTTGCCCTGTTCTGCAGACTTTTTGTGCTGAACTGTGGAATAAGACACATGAACTGTGGAATAACAGTTCTGAATTATTCCTCAGCACATGTAATTTTTCTGCAATTTAGTGATCAGTTCTGTGGACTTTTTTCTCCACAGTTAAATGCAATAACCCACAATTGATAAATGTTCCCCCCTGTTCTAAGTCGGAATGTCCGTGAAAAATGTTAATTTGATTTCCGCACTTTCGAGGAAGCAAAAATCCTCCTTTCACGGAAATTCTGCCTGTGGAAATTTTTTTCACACACCTCTAAATTTTTAAGATGGTTATCTGACTACAACAGGAACAAATGCTGGTACACTGATGCAAGGGAAGAGCAACTGCTTCTGGTGCCAATGACCCATGTACAGATATGAGCCTGGGATATCAGAGGGTTGGCCAAGGGAGGGAGGATTTATCATCTGGAGCACAGCTCTCCTTTCTTGGGGTGTGGTGGGCGCCATTGTCCCTCTCGTTGGCCACCATCTGGTGGAGATTAGGTGATGGTGCAGCACTGATGATCTGACACATAGGCGCTCGAGCCAACTGGTTGCCTGTGAGGATGGAGGCTCTCACACATAGCTGCAGAACTGCACCATGTGGCCCAGGGAGAAAACAGAGGATAACCACCTTAGATGCAGGATGACACCCAGCTCACCACAGAACCCATGCCACCACCCAGGATTGCTGAATCTGGATGCGGTCACCAAGGGAAGTACCACTCTCCCCTCCTACTCCCACTGTGGGGGAGGGATCTGTGGTGGGACCAAGGCAGGTGATTCCTGGGGAAGGTGGGGCAGAGTGGGGGATCCAAGGAAGTCTAATGAAGACAAATTAAATGCTGAAAAAAAGGTAGCCCAATAACCAGAAATTTCTCATTTGGAAAAGGTTCACTTATGTTTCTGTCGACATTTCAACACTTCATGATTTTACTGGTATTACACAGGATATTATACAGGGATTATATGGTGTGGGAAAATTGAACTCTGTGAAGTGCACACCAGGAAATGAGCCTTGGCTCAGCCTGCCTTTTCCAGTCACCAATTTCCAGATAAATAAACAACCAAAGAAACCTTGGTTAAGTCCAAAGAAGTTGACTAGTAACACTGGTTCCACTGCAAGCCTTGTCAGGCACTCTTTATGGGTGTCCTGTCAAAAGGGAGAAAGCAAAACAATGTGGTCAAAAACAGCACCATCATAACAGCTTGCATGGTTTCAGAGTTAGTTTATCTAATCTAGAGTGGATTTGGACCACACCATTTTTTACTGACTGTGTGGTGCCCTTTTTTGCCTGCGCCATTTTGCTTTTGCTCTTTTGACATGGAATCTTTTACACCTGACAGCCTGGTAATGGCCATGCCAGAAAAAAACATTTGTCCCCCCTTCATGTGCTGCTATTTCTAGTTTTGGTTCTAGTTCCTCTACCTAAGATACAAATTATTCATTAAAATGTGAAAGCAATCACTTCTCCTGTTCCACATGTGCAATGAACATGTCAAATGCCACAATCATGAGTTCCAGCTTTGTGAAAATTATCAATTTGTGATGCTCCTTTATCACACATCACTGCACAGCCCACTACACTGCTGTGAATAAGGAAAGTGTTGAAATTGAGCTGCAGCATAGACACTTTTTTAATTCTGTCATCAGATGGAAAATCAGAAATATTCACTGAAGGGAGAGGCATAGCAATCAGGAATCAGTGGGGCCCCTGTATATCCTCTGCAAGTAATCAGTCACTGACATCACTACGTGATGGACAATTAAACACAGTGCAGAAAGTGCAATGAATGACTCCCACAGCAACTTTAAAGTTCAAAGTAATGTTAGCTTTTATTCTCAATAATTCAGCTTTTTAAATTACCTATTCTTTTTACTGCCACAAAAAAATTAAACATTTTGATTGTTAGGCAGAGTACAATGACACATTTTCTTTTACTTTTCAAACTGAAATAACAGAATTGTGGCTAATCCCAAGTAATGTAGTTTCAAAGCTTGGGGTCTGTGAAACCACATATGCGTATACTATTAGAAGCAGTTGTCACCTTGTAATTGCTAGTAGCCTCTTTCTAAGCCTCTGAGGGGCAGGGTTTCTCTTACAGAGACCCACTGGAGCCAAACTTGTCACATGACATGCTGCCATGCCTGTCCTCAGGCAGCATGCATCATCTGCTACAGGACACCTGATGATGACATCAGGGCATGTACACCAATGCTGGAGCATAAACGGCAGTAAGCCAAGCATTATGCTTTTAAAGCACTGCTGCAGACAGCATAGTTCCAAGGACTGAAATTGCTTGACCTGCTTCCTTTTGCAGTGAGTACTTTCACTGAGTCTCTGAATGAAATGAAGTGAAAAACAAATGTTTATGATTTAACAGACATACTGAATGTGGTAACATGCTATGCATCTGTACTTAGTTGTGGAGCTAGCTGCCATTTTTAGAACTTTTATTTGATATACAGTAGCATTCCTGTGGAGAGAGGAGAGTCGGGGTGTTGCCTAGCAACCACAGGTGACTACTCCCTAGCCACCAAACTGCTTGTTTCCTCAATGGAACAGTGGGAAGGTGGAGGTTGCTGCCATATCCTCTCTTCTGCAGTGAAAGTAAAAACATTTAAAACTTTCCAGTTAGAGTGCAAGGGTATTGCTCTCACAAATCCAGAAGTTCACCACATGAGGTGGCAGGTCTAAGGTAAATTAGGGGTGATAGACATATTTGCGATCAGGACAAGTTCAACAGAACTAGCAGTACATATGAAGGGGCTAAAATTGAAGATATAAAAAAAGAACTGGATAAAGTACTAAAAAATGCAGGACAGAATCCATTTCTTAGCTTCCATGCATTTCTATGCATCTCCTGTCTATTCTACCCTGTGGTCCTGTCTGGTCCTTTTCATTCCCCTTTCTAGTTTTCTTTTATCTCCTCCTGACCTGTTCCTATTTAGTACCCCCATTTCTTCTCACACATTTTTTTTTTACTTTGCTACTTATATATAATTTTATCCCTAGTACTCTTTTATCGCTTTCTTACTTCATTTCACTTTCACTTCCAGCTATTTGTTTTATACATTTTCCCAAAATGAATACAAATACTGCTTATCTTGCTCAGTTTTGCTATTCAAGTGAAGAAGGGACATGTGAGGCCCCAAAAGCTTTTGTATAATTCCATCTTTGTACAAGACAAATGTTGGTCCAATAAAAGGTATCAAATCTTCCATCATCTTCAGGACAAAATCCATTAACAGTTGTTCATGTGGGAATAAATTACATACATAATAAATCAATTGATAAAAATACAAACTAACTACAAATCCATTAAAACACAACTGGACAAATGGAACAGTGAAATCTGTTTCTCAGAAATACTCCCGGTACCCCGTATGAGTAACTATAAAAATCAAAAAATAAAACAGGTGAATGAATGGTAAATAAAGTGGTATTAGAGAATACAATTAAACACCTTACACACTGGGAAGAGTTTGATGGGGACTTTAGTCTTTATGGAAGACATGGATTACATCTAAATGAGACAGGAAGTACAAAACTGGGTAAAAGCATCTCTTCATTCATCAATACGATTTTAAACTGTTAAAAAAGGGGCAAGGATAACTGATTAACAACAACAGAACTAAAGGTAAAGATAATATTTCTAATGAGAGCAATAGAACAAAAGGTAATAAAGCCAGTGTACACAGATCAAGTAAAGGGTTCAATATATTACTGACAAATGCAAGAAGTCTGAATATTATAAAAAGGAGAGAACTTGAAATCATATTAAAAGAGAAAAACATAGACATTGCTGCAATCACCGAGACCTGGTGGAACAATAATAACACATGAATAGAAATATTACAGGATATAAATTAATGCATAAGGATAGGCAGACAAAAAGAGGAGGAGGAATAGCATCATATATCAGAAATAACATGACCTTTAATGAGGTAAACCTGGCCATACAACTTGATGAAACAAATGAGATATTATGGATAGAAATAATAAAACAATAGTAAAGGAAGTTAACTCTTGGGGTTTGCTACAAGCCTCCAGATACTACTATACAGAATCATAATTTCCTTTTGAATAACATCAAAGAAATTGCACATAGAAAGGTGTCATTTTAATGGGGAATCTAAATCTACCAGGCATAAATTGGATAGACTTAACAGCAACAAATCAGATGGAAAACACATTTCTGAATAACATAGAAGGAAATGGAAAATCACAATTAATAAAAGTATCAATGAGGGGAGAAAACACACTAGACCTTGTACTAACTAATATGGAAGACAGTGTTAGGAATATAAGAACCTTGGGTCCACTTCTTAATAGTGACCACAAGATTATCACCTTCAAATTAAGCACATACATAGCCCCCATCAAGGTAAATAGAATTTTTAAAGGTTATGCTAAGGCCAACTTTGCATCCATTAAAAAAAAGATTAGAGCTATGGGATTGGACAAAATCATCAAACAGGGACAATGCAAACCTGTTTTGGATGTAACTAATAACTCTATTATTAGATTTGGAAAAAAGCATGTCCCCCCCAAAAAGGCATACAATAAAAAGGTAAAGTACCTGTATGATTCACACACACAAACACACACACACACACACACACACACACACAATAAAAGCCACCAATAAAAAAATACAGCCTACAAAGCCATGAAAAATGATAACAATGAGTATAATATAGAAAGATATAAATCAGCAAAAAAAATATCAAAAGTGAAAAAATGAAAATGGAACTCAAAATTGTGCATCTGAAGGACATTGGCAAGGCATTTTTTTGGATATGTAAATAACAAAAGCACAGACAGATCTATAGGACCAATAGTTAAAAATGGCATTGAAATAAGGGAACCTGAATAAATGGCTAGCATATTCAATGAATATTTTACATCTGTTTATCAAGCAAAAATTGTTAAAATAAATATACATCTATCCATAGAACAGACCATAGCAAATCAGGTGATTACTCGGGAAACAATACTCAACCTGCTAAAGAACTCTGATGTCAATAAATCTACAGGACCAGATTGGCTCAGTCCAAGAATAATTAAAGAAACAAAAGAATGCATAGCAGCACCATTGGCCATGATATTCACAAGATCCATGCAAACAGGGGTCATACCAGAGGACTGGAGATCTGCCACTATAGTGCCTATTTTCAAAAAAGACAATAAATTCAACCCATACAACTACAGACCAATCAGTCTTACTAGTATACTGGGAAAAATAATGGAAACAATAATTAAAGATAAACTAAAAGAACAGTTAAGAAATAACCATTTTATAGATCCCAATCAACTTGGATTTAAAAAAGGCAGGTCTTGTTCAACCAATCTTTTGGTCTTTTACGAGAATCTTAGCAGTGCACTTTCAACAAACCAGCCAGTAGATATCATCTACCTGGACTTTGAAAAAGCATTCGATAAAATTACGCACTCGCTGATAACAAATAAACTCAAAACTTTGCACAACAATAGTACACTAGTACACTGGATTACCAACTGATTGATAACAGAATCCAAGTAGTCAGAATAAGAGGAAGTTTAACCAACATTAGGCCTGTGACTAGTGGAGTCCCACAGTGCTCGGTCCTCGAACTGGTGTTGTTTAGCAGTTTTATATCAGACCTTGATAACATACTCATAAATTGTGCTGCAAAATTCACAGATGACACCATACTAGGATCAACTGTGGAAACAATCGAGCAGATGGAAAATCTAAAAAAAGACCTGTCAGCAGTCGAAAACTGGGCCCTGTTAAACAATATGAGCTTTAACTGTAATAAATGTGTAGTACTACATATGGGTAAAACAATGCTCAAACTAACTATACATTAATGGGGAACACATTAAGAAAGATTGAGAATGAAAAAGACCTAGGGGCACTTATTAACACTGATTTACAGTTTGGAAAACACTGCATACAATCTGTAAAAAAACAACCAAATCATAGGATGTATAAAAAATGCATTGATTTCAAGAGACCAAAACTGCATGCAAAAATTGTATACATTGTATGTCAGGCCACATCTGGACTACTACTCAGTGGTCTGGAGCTCCACTTAAAAAAGGACATATCTGGTATTGAGAGGGTCCAACACAGAGTGATGAAGATGGTGAGAGGACTTGATGACAAGTCATATGGTGATAGATTGATACAGCTGAATATATACTTCTTGGAGATGAGAAGGATAAGGGGAGACATGCTGCAGATGTATAAAATCCTTAAAGAAAAGGAATTAATGAATAATTTGGGACTGACATTATCCACAAACAAAGATAGGCTAAGATGCCGTAATCAGCAAATTTGTGTGTTCCACTGTTCAAATAACTACAGAAGAGATTACTTCACATTTAGAGCTACCCAGCTCTGGAACTCTCTTCCATCAGAAATAGTTGAAGCTCCAGCTCTAACAATATTTAAAACAAGACTAGATGCACATTTACTAAGTAAAGGGAGAAGATGGCCCACCTAGGTGGGAGACAGGTTGTATGGGCCTTCTGGTCTTCTCATGTCTATACAACCCAGTATTGAACAATATTTAAATGCTTTTTAAATGCAGGACCACATTCTTGATAAAGTTCCTAGCCTAATGAGCGAAACGTTGGACTTTATGTGGCAGTAAAAAAATTTGCAAGTTCAAAATCTGAATTATTGAGAATAAAAGCTGACATTATTTTGAACTTTAAAGCTACTGTGGAAGTAATTTACTGCATTTTTTGTAATGAGAGTTACAGCAATACCACAATTTTACAATACATAGTGAGCAGAATCAAAGGTTAAACAACTGTAAAGGATGCATAAGAATGACAGTGAAGAAGAGTATATAGTAGTAAAGTTGTACAAAAGGCATGGGGAACAACAGTGGTAAAGGGGTAGAAAACAAGAGGAGGAGGAAGAATAAGAGGCTGAGATGGGGCAGGGGAAGGATGTCACAAGCTGGGGAGGAAAATCAAAAGGGTGAGGAGTCTAGGGGAAAATATGTCCACTAGAGGAGGAAGAAGCAGATGAGGGAGGCTGGAGGAAGCATGCTCACCTGGACAGTAGGAGGAAGAAAAATCAGAAGTGATTAAAAATGTTACATCATCAGTGACACGACTAAGTAGGGATTATGAATGTAGGACTGGGAGTGAGCAAAGGAAGAGATGGTGAAGTTTAAAAATCTGGAAAAAAGAGAAAGAAGAAAGGATGTTCCTTAATGAGTGAAATTGAACCCCATCACCTTACCTTCAAAACTTCACAACGGTACATCTGTACCACTGCTGTAACTGCTCTTCACCCCCAGCTGCATCAATTCTCACTACTCTCAAAACAATCAACTTACAGTTACTGCCCAGCTCTTCCACAAGATTCCGCAATGATGTAGAAAGCCATGAAAAAGTCAAGGTGTCAGAGATCATCAACAGTATGGCAGTAATTTACATATGAGCACACAAATCCACTGAAAGTATGATGAAATGAATGTGGAAAAAAGGTCAGCCTGGGTCAGTATAAAGAAATGTGGCATTTTGGCTAACTAATTAAAACATGAACATGGCTTCAAACTAACAATCGCCTAACATAGTCTGGTCATAGACAGTCACCAAGGATGAGAATGGGGGTGGGGGGGGCACAATATGTTTGTAAAATGACAACTATGGAACCCAAAAGATTAATGAACTAATTATCCAGCCTGGGAGTGGGTCCCAGGGTAGTAGCCTGGGTAAAAAATTGACTGGACAACAGGACACAGAGGGTAATAGTAATCAGAGTCCACTCCAAAGAAAGGGGGGTTACTAGTGGGGTACCACTGGGTTCAGTACTGGGTCCAGTCCTTTTTAATGTCTTTATAAGTGACACTGCAGAGGGACTGGAAGGAAAGGTATGCCTATTTTCAGATGACACAAAGATCTGCAACAGGGTTGATACAGAAAGGGGGTGGAAAGGATGAGAAGGGACTTGGCAAGGTTGGAGGAATTGTCAAAAGTATGGCAGCTTAGATTCAATACAAAGAAGTACAAAGTAATGCACCTGGGAAACAAAAAGTCAAGGGGAGAGTATACAATGGGGGGGGTATTAAGAATAACAAAAATGTAAAGGGACCTGGGGATAGTCACAGCAGATGATCTAAATGTAAGCAAGCAATATGAGAAGGCAATAAGGATAGCTGGGGGATACTGGGATGTATAGGGAGAGGCATCACCAATAGAAAACAGAAAGTTGTTATTCTTCTGCACAGACAGTTGGTGAGACCCCATCTGGAGTACTGTGTGCAGTTCTGGAGACCAAGTCTCCGCAAGGACATAGACAGGATGGAGGAGGTCCAGAGGAGGGCAACTAAAATGGTGCAGGGTCTGCAACAGAAGCCATATAAAGAGAGACAAAAGGAGCTTAGTATGTATGCCCTTGAGGAAAGGAGGGAGAGGGGGATATGATAGAAACTTTAAAGTACCTCAAGGGAATCAATAAAGTCCAAGAGGGCAGTATCTTTCAGAAAAAGAGATGTGCAAGAACAAGAGGACACAATTTGAAGTTAGAAAATGGTTAAAGAAAATCATCTCCCCTGACTGGCTGAGACACGTTTTTAGGTGGGCATCTATCAGACAATAGATGCCCACCTAAAAACAAGAGCCAGCCAACAGTGTCCCTTTACCCACAGTAGTATTCCAGCACCCACTCTGTTTCCCAATTGGACAATCTGTCTAAAAATAATTTCAAACTCGGCGCCATTTTTCTAGCCAACTTAGCGAGTGATTTAAACCAGTAATCAACACACCCAACAGTCGCTGTAAACAAATAAAAATCTGTCGGTCATACCAGTGGTCCCGATACAAAGAATTCCACTTAAAAGCCGAAAATCAGAAACTAAAGTAATCCGTTCGGCACAGCAGAAAATAACAGCAGTGCACGAATGAGTCATCTCCTTCACATCCTGTGCCCATAAACAGCATGCATCAGCTGGGGTCCCTTTAGTGCACAAAACACACACCCTCCCATAGGTCCCCCCATACCCACACAGAAAGTCTTTCCCCTTTGAGTCTCCCCCCCTTATCTGGCATGGATGATTGCTCCTGGATGGTGGCAAGTTGCCACGTTGCTCCCTGTCTCCTGCAATCTGTCTCTGTCCCACGAAATTGTAGTCTGACCCTGGGTGCCAGCTGGAATATGACCTAAACAGCCGTTTGTACTGGGATGTGTCTCGTGCCGCAAGAGAGAGAGACCGAGCGGTTTAGCAGACATCACCCAAGCTGTCGGCAAGTGAACTAGACTTTTGCGCTATGGGGGGGGGGGGGACAGAGAGAGAGAGAGAGAGAGAGAGGCAGAGTAGTTTTGCTGCTGTCGGCAAGTAAACTGCAGTTTGAAAAAAAAAAATGAATGGAACTCCTCTTCATGCTCCCAGTCCTCAGGATAGACAGCGAGGGCCGGGAAACACAGCTGTACAGCATAGACATCACAGCATGACTGCTCCAGAACAGCTATTTTTTTGTAAGAAGTGACTCTCGATCGTCAGAGTAGGCAGCCAGCACCTGGAAACTTTAAAAAAAAAACTTCATTGTCTCCAGGACATGCAGCAGTTAAAAAGTTAACAGCATTTCAGTTTATTTATGTGTGTGTGACAGGACAAAAGTCAAATGCAGACGGAGGAACTATTTTATTTCAAAAGTTACTTCAAACTTATTTTTCATTAACACTTTTCAACTATTTTGTGTTTTTTTACAGTGCCCATTTTCTAAGCGCAATAATACCCTCCAGGGTGGGCGGTATTGTGCTATACCAGACCGTCCAGGGGCTATAAGGCCCTCCGCCTATGGCGTCGGGCCTCATTACACCCCTGGGCGGTCCAGTATAGCACAATACCGCCCACCCTGTCAGGTATTATAGCTTACATAGGAGATGGCTCAGGAGCAAAGTGAGGAAGTATTTTTTCACAGAGATGGTGGTGGACACATGGAACTGCCTTCATGAGGAGGTTGTGGGGTCAAAAACAGTGAGGGAGTTCAAGAATGCATGGGACAGACATAAGGCAATTCTGGTGGGGGTAGGAAGAAGGCTGTTGGTTAAACTAGGATCTGCAGCTTACCCAATAGGTAGGGAAATGGGAAGACTAGGTGGGCCAAGGCAAGCAGTCCTTTTCTGCCATCAAAGTCTATGTTTCTATGAGCTGCATCTGCAGTTACCAGCACTTTATAAGAAATCTGATAACCACCATCAGTGCCACCAGTTAAGAAAAAAAAACTACACTGACAAACTCATTTCACACCCTGACTAAATTCTCACATAATTACCCCCTTTTTGTATGAGTAACAACTCATTGCAAGATAATGGCTCTTGATCATTAACCATTATCCATGGCTGATGACATCGGCTTTCAATGAATTGTAGAGGACTTCAAGCAATATTACAAAACTCCATCATGATCCACACTTATCCAGCATGTTATTTCCAATATTCATGATGTTGTGCATATCAAGATAATGCAAAATCTCAAGGAGGCAGGACACCATGTGCATCTCACTAATGATATCTGAACCAGAAACCAATACTTTCTGAATCTCGCTGCCCATTTGGTTATTTCCAAATCAAGTGTTTACACCACCAGGCCAATCACACAGCCATGACTTATACTGCAGTCAGCCTCAGAGAGGTACAGCATTCGAAGAATGGCCTTATTGAAAGTATCAGTTATAGAGGAAACACACCATTGGGAAAAAAAAATTCTGGTTCATTTAACCACTGCTAGACCGCTGGACAATCTGACTACATTCACCTTTGTGATGGATAATGACCATAACACACTGAAGGCAATAAGTGATGGTAACTTAATTCATCCATGTAGCACTGTATTTATACACACTGGGCAGGATTCACGAAACACTTGGAAGGGGAAACAAATTTGCAAGTCCCCAAAATGTGAGCAGTTGCAGAAAAAAGGGGATAATTGCACTGCATCATATACACAAAAAGCCCACAGCTGCTGAAAAAATACACTTTGAACTGTAGAAAATATGCAGCTGTGGAAAATTCCTGTGCAAAAAATAGCATTGTAAAGTATGGCATATTCCCTCAAAGGCTATTCTCAGCCACTGTATTTCAGCAGTTGTGGAAAAATGTTGCTCATACGCTGCACCAAGGAGAGTGAGGTGTAACTCACCCGGAGCACAAGGTAGTGCACTAACACTTGGGAAACAATCATAGTGGGGGTTCAGGCACCAAACAACAGCAAACCTGTGGGCTGTATAGTAGTGTCAGTTTCTACCCCAAAACTAGCACACATTTCCATTGAAAGGCAACAAAGCACAACCACATGACCCTGTACAGCCCATAAAGAAGCCCCACAGGCAGTAGAGGCAGAGGTGGTAACAGCCAGAAGTGTGTGCTGCAGACACAGGAGAAAGAAACACCACAGAGACACTACCAACAGATACATATTGCCACTGGGTGCAAGGTTCTGCTAGAATAGGTGGTGCTACCATGGTCCCAGTTGTGGGACTGGCTGCTTGCTTTGCTGGGAGTGCTGTTTTTGCTGCAACATTTGCGAGACTGTCAAAGTCTCCTGCTCCACTTAATATGGATCACCTGCTGTTGTTCTGTCTGCTGGGCCTTTTATATTATTTCCACAGCTGCAGAAAACATGTTGCGGATTTTCAGCACTTGCATAATTTTTCAGCTTGCCTGTTTTGCAATTTTCCGCACCTGTGGGACATTTCGACTGTGAATATGCCACAATTGCATTTCTGCAGTTTTGCAAGCCTTTTTCTCACACATGGATTTCTTTGCTCTCTTTGTGAATCTAGCCCATCTTGTGATGACTCATATGCTGGACAAAGACACACTGTTAACAGAAGCACCTGATTCTGAATAAGAAATAACAAAATATTTATATCATTCCACCAAACCCATACCGCTCCTACTTAATTTACCAACAGAATTAAAATACTCCTTAACATTGCTTAATTAAACATGTTTCCACATGGTAGAATTCTGAACATTTATGGTTTAGAGACTCGTGGAAGAGAAAGCTGTGTTCTGAGCCATGTAATTCTGTTGTGTAGACGTTAGTGGATATCAATCAAAGGTGCACTGGGCTGGTCTGAAAATGTTTATCTCACTCCTGCAACTTTCTGACCAGTCAACCAACCATTACAGTGCAGAATCAATGACCATTAGCATTGTAGTTCCTATGGTAAGTCTACTTGACAAGCACATGGGATGGTACAGAAGATGTACAGCAGCAGCAACCCAATAAAGTTATGTTGTTGTTGGTGGTGAAGGCAGCCATGGGATGATGGCAGTGATGACTGAGCTAGAGCCAACAACACCAGTAGTTGGTTAGATTCTCAGCATCAACACAAGCAGGATTCTATAATCTGCCTCAAAGAAGTGTCACAGAAACAGCTGACTAGCACTGCATTTTTGCTACCAATTGCCATCCAGATGACTGGATTTCAGGCTGCAAGCCTGGGATATCTGGAGATAATTAACAAAGTGGGGGTTCCAACATCTATCTTAGATGCCTCCTGCCTCCAGGAGGGAGGACACCTCTTTCCAATACTTGACCATTCCCTGGTGGTCTAGGGAAAGGGTGGTGTAATGTGGAAAGGAACAGTTTCCACTTGCAGAGTGACCATACATAAGATTGCACCCATTCACTTGGTCTGTAATGTTGAAATGTAACATGTCTGGAGCAGGTCAACCAGGGAAGTTCTGAAGGAGTTTGACTCACCTGCTCTTCTTATGACCCCAACTGGCAGAATGCTGACTCATTCCAGAAGATTATGCCCTGTGGGAGTGATAAAGGGAAGGGTTGCTTGGTGAAAAATGGACAAATGAAGACCCTGGTCCTACTGTACCACACCCTTAGGAGCTGCCTGGCTGCCTGTTCCTCACTGGCTCTTTCTTCGAGTCTCCCCTCCAGTCAAATGGTAATATGCTCTCAAAGTCCTTATTCTCCATCCCAAGCTCCACCTGTGGGGACTAATCACAGGTTTCTGTTGCAGGGTTGGAGTGATGTATTTATGTAAATTTGGTAACTGGGATTGGCACACTGACCTGAAATGTTTTTCAGGTATGTTGCCCGGGAGGTTGTGTTTTTTTTTGGGGGGGGGAGGGGGAGTCAAAGCAGCACATCAATTTACAAACAACAAATACTGTGCTTGCAAAGAAAAGTAAAATATGCCAAAAATGTTCCTTAAATCTAAGCTTTGTAAAAACATGCCAAGATTTTTAGAACTCTAAATAGTTCAGATAATTCTCCCAAATAAGAACTTTTTCTATAAGTGGATAATAAATAACAGATTTACTGCAGTCTAACTTAAATGAGAGAAATCAAGTTGTCTTGCAATGTTGATGAGTCTAATTGTATGCGCTCCAGTAGTTCAGCTGCCTAATTTTATGAGCTCCAGTAATTCCTTCTATTAAGTGTATCATTAAACATCCATAAATGGCCACGACCAATTGAGATGTGAAATATCTCTGATGTTTATCAGCCAGATAAAAGAACTATATTCTGAAAACACTTTATCCATGGACTGTTTGAGACAAAGAAAAGAAGCCTGGTAGGTGCCATATTAAAAACTTTAGACCAATACAAGAATAACCTAATGAAAATCGGAGTCTGAATTGGGAGTACTCCAGTCTGTGATCCCAAGAGGGAGGCAGGGGTACTATGACATGTTTTCAAAATTGATCTCAGGATATTGTTTTGGATCCATTTAAGCACATCTGACTTTCACCAACCCCATGTTTCTGGTGCATAAAGAGTTAATTTACATATTAAATACACACATTGTTTTGTAGGGGTTGGGGCACTCACTCTGCTCATGATAAAGCCACAGTCTATGTAATAATATTATCTTTTCATTCACTGGTATGTCTACTTCAGGCTGTTTTCCAGTAAGGCTTCTAAGGGGAGTGTTTCTTTTAGTCTCTTCTTAGTACTTATGCAGTACATACTGTACTGTATGTTTTCTTGACAATGTTCTTATTCAGTATTAGCCACATGGACAGAACTACTCTGGTGAAAAAACTTTTGTCTTGTGAAGCAAATTTTGTCATGTTGCTGACTTTTTGCCTGCCACCTGCAGCTTAGAAACTCTTAGTAAGCACATGACTTCTGCCCAGCCCTGTCATTCTTAAACTCAGCTCCCAAATTGGTAAACACACAATTTGGCTATTTCCTGCAACTACCCAAGGTTTGCAAATTAAATACCCTAAAAGCTGCAGCTGGGTTGTTTCCACTGAAATAAAAATAAAATTTTGAGGTACCATGTTTGCATTTAAGCAAATCTTTTTTTTTATTTGTTTATGTGCCCATGACAACTGCCCATGTTAGAAAATATGACCCCTCTTGCCCTATTCTCATGTACAATGAATGTAACCCTGGTAGTATAGCAGTAGTCCATCTCACCCTGATCCAGAGGTAACATTAATTCAACCCTGGTAGTCAAATGGCAGTCCATCTTTCCAAAATCTTGATGTAAAATAAATCCAACATTGGTAGTCTAGTGGTACCCCACTCTTCCCGATCCCAATGTAAAATTAATTTATCCCTGGTAGTCTAGTGGTACCCACTGCTGCCCTGATCCCGATGTAAAAGTAAACATCTAACCTAGTAGTCAAATGGTTCCCTCATGCCCCAGTCATGATGTAAAATAAATCCAGCCCCAGTGTTTTACCCACTCTTCCACCACACTCAATATGTAAAAGAAATCCAACCCCAGTAATCAAGTGGTACCCCTTCCTGCCCAACTTCTTATATAAAATAAACCTAATCCTGGTAGTCGAGCTCCACCTCCACCACCCCAATCCCAATGTAAAATAAATCCAACATTGGTAGTCTAGTGGTACCCTACTCTTCCTGATCCTAATGTAAAATTAATCCATCCCTGGTGGACAAGTGGTGCCCTCTGCTGCCTTGATCTCAATGTAAAAATAAACATCTAATCTAGTAGTCAAGTGGTTCCCCAATGCCCCAGTCATAACGTAAAATAAATCCAGCACCAGTGTGGTACCCACTCTTCTACCACAATCAACCCTAGTAATCTAGTGGTACCCCCCCCCCCCCACTGCCCAGCTCCCTATATAAAGTAAACCTAATCCTGGTAGTCTAGCTCTGCCTCCACCACCCCAATCTCAATGTAAAATAAATCCAACACTGGTAGTCAAGTAGTACCCCCTCCCATACCAATCCCAATGTTAAATAAATTCAACCCTAGTAGACTATGTGCACACCACTCCCACCTAAATCCTGATGTAAAATAAATCCAACCCTGGTAGTAGAGTTTTAACCCCTCCCACCACAATCATGATCAAAAATGAAGACAACCATGGTAGTCTGGTGGTTCCCCCTGCTTTCAACCTGATCTCAATGAGAAATAATTCCAACCATGGTAATCTGGTGGTACCCCCTTCTGCCTAATCCACAATGTAGCACTATGATCCCCTCTACTTGATACATCCCCTTTAGCACCACCCACCCCATGTCTGGCACATGACCTACCTGAATGTAACAGTTCTCATTGGTGGGTAAAGATGTACAGTGGTGCCAGCCAGGATGCAACACAGTCATGTGGCAGTATATCACAAAATGCTACAGTATACTGTAGAGAACAGTGTAATTCAATGGCAAGCCCTGTTGTCATGCAGTATTTTTTGACATGTCACTTACCTAAGGGATAAGACATGATGAGGTGTGGTTTTGGGCTAAGAGCACACCCCATGTGTGTAATGAGGCATGAAGCACTTGTGCTGAGTGCCTTTAGCACCTGGGGTGAACTCTTATCAGTTCATAAACCACACCTCAGAGTACCTTATTCCAATTATAAAATGGGTCCCTCAAGTAACTACTGCATTTAAGAAAAAAAAGGACAAAAAAAATGACAAACAAATGTAAGAAACGGAGGTTTTAATACCTGAAACAGTAAAATAGTTCCCCTATTAAGTCAATTTTTGAAGTGTGTGGTATCCAGTACATGGCACCCCCCCCCCCACACACACACAGAAATATGGCTTAGATTGTCCTGCTACTTCTCGCACACTGTTTCAAATTAGATCCATCACTGGCACACACCCATTTTCATAAAGGGTGTCTCTGGTAGCAAGAAATTTGCAGAGTGGCTGTTTAACTGAGAGCAAGCTGCTGCTTTCATTTACAGCGAGCATGCCCCTTGCCAGCTGCTGTGGTTACTGCTTCAAAGATTGTGGTTTGAACTATCGAGCTGCTCACACTGCCGTAACATGTGAAACCTGACAGTGGGTTACCTTTGGTCATTGATGCATCTCTTTTGGTACTGGGGAACACACTTAGGTTGCCCCAGTTGAAGAATTCTCAACGGGCGTGGCTTATGACTGCCCTTACAGAGGTCATGAGATAGTCCTCCACCACTGGCGTACAAAAGAAGTACCAACTCTTGATCAGTGGATAGAATGTATGTTGAAAGTGGCAGGTTATGAATGTCTATCTTATATAGCTTTGGGTCAGTATAGAAAATTTAAACAGAGTTGGCTTCCCTCTTTGACCACCTTAGGGATTGTCCTCCTTGCAGGTCATCTATGGTTGCCCCTTGTGCATTTCAGGGATGGATTGTATAGAACTGATTAAGGTGGGTGGCTCCTTGTACTGGGTGGGGTCAGAGTTATGTCGAGGGAGTCTACCCTCTGGACGTGGCCACCGTTGTTCCCCCTCTCCCCGCCTCACGCTGCTCCTTCCATCTTCACGCCAGATGCAGTATCATGCCACAGACCATGTTTCAGGGAATTAGCTGGTTACTTTAGGTACAGCACAGAATCATAATGGAGATTGCCCTTTCCAGGCAGATACTGAAGGCTAGTTAGGATGTTATGTTATTTTGACATTCACTGTTTTCCAGTGGTTTTGTGTTGTGTTATATACATATTCTATGCATGGTACTCTTGCATTTCATGATTTATGCTAAGATTCATATGGGCAACATATATGGTGTGAACAATGTTAATTGTTCTCTTCTTTGTTTAATATTGTAAAAATAAAATAATCTATAGGTAAAAAATCCTGACAGTGTTGCCTAAATGTTTAATTTTTAAAAACTGGCATATAAAACAACCAGTCGAGGACGGGGTTGGGTCTTTTATTTGGAAGCCGCATCCTGGCGACATACACATCACTCAGCTTCGTAGTGGTTGGATTTCTTTAGCACAGTAGCAGAAGTTAGTGTTTCATCACAGTATTTTTTGTCATGAATTGATTTTCATCAGCTACTGATGTGCAGGGGGGTGTGTGTGTGTGTGTGTCTGTATGTGTTGAGGGGGTGGGGGGGGGTCTGCTCTCCAGCTTGGCCAGGGAGGTTGAGGTACTTTTGAAATGTGGACATTGGATTATTAAGGCGCATTGTTATTTGAAGAGAATAATCTGAGGTTGTTATCAAGTTGGGAGCATTTCCCTTATTTGTGAACGGGGATTTTCGCTCAATGTTACCTTTTCAAGCCTTCTAAAAGTTTTGGTGTAGTCTCTTACCAACTCTTTCTGGAATCAGGCGATGGGGCAGAACAACCGGGAGAGTAGTGAAAAGTGGTTCTGCACCAAGTGGGAATAATAGAAGGGGGGGTTATTTGGTCCATTGATTTGGTAGAGATAATATTTGTTATATGGTTTGGGGGGAAGGGGGTTTGGGGAAATAAGGGGTGAGGGTAGGGGGTTGGGTAGAAGGGGGTGGGAAGGGTACAGCACAGTGAATACAGATCCCACTACGATTTTCCCAGTAGATTCTTTTCCGTATCCACACTACTGCTATACTGAGAGTTAAAGACTAATGGCCAATCCACTGAAGGTCGTTACTTGGAATGTTAAAGGGGTCAGATCTAAAACTAAACAATATATGATCTTAAAACATTTAAATTTGGTCAATGCTGAAATCATGCTGTTACAACAAAAGCATTTATTAGATGCTGAGGTTACTAAACTCCGGAGGCAACAGGTGGGACAGGTCTTCTCAGCTGAGGGCTCTACAAATAGTGGTGGTACTATGATCTTGGCGCACAGGAAACTCCCCTTTGCTGCATCACAAATAATAAAAGACCCTAAGGGTAGATTCATTTTTGTAATTGGTAACCTTTATGCGAGAGAGATACTCTTGGGGAGCATTTATGGACCAAATCATGACTCCCCTAATTTTTTCACACAAATTATTACCACTTTGCTTCCCTTCTTCTCAACCCCGATGATACTAGGAGGGGACTTTAACTTGGTGTATGATCCGATGGTAGATAAATCTGGACATTCAAGGAAGGGTTTATCTTCGGCTCAACGTGCGTTCAGAGACTTAATAGACCAGGCTGGACTGTGCGACATTTGGAGGGTCCTGCACCCTCGCGTTAGGGAGTATGCCTTCTTTTCTCCGGTACACAGAACCTCGTCCAGAATAGATTATTTGCTTATTTCAAGGGCTTACATCCCACAGGTTATTGACTCCTTGATACAGTCAGGTCCCCCATCAGATCATTCTCTCATAGTCTGTCAATTGACTATCGAACCTCCGCGTAGGGGCAGAGGAAGGTGGAAACTCAATGATCAACTTATCAAGGACCCTAAATTGGCTTGTATAATACAGAACCACATAGATCAGTTTATCCAGTTTAATCAGGATACAACCCGAAGACCAGATGTCCTCTGGTGTGCCTTTAAGGCTTATTTAAGGGGGATACTTATTGGGCTAGTCTCTAATAGGAAGAAAGCTAAGGAGCAGGAAATGTCCCAACTGTTGTCTCGGATAAGGGCCATGGAAAAAGACCTGTCTCCCTCCACTTCAGAATATAAATTTCAAAAACTTATTAAATTAAGGGCAGTCTATCTAGAGATTCACCACAAAAAAGTGGAATATGCCATTCTAAAAACACAGGCATCATTTTCCGACCAGGGGGAAAAAGCAGGGCACCTCTTGGCTTGCAGAATTAAACAAATAGAATCCTCTAGGTATATTGCTTCTATTCTGCCCCAAAAGGACGGACTTCTGAAGACCTCCCCGAGTGACATAATTGGGGAATTCCTCGACTATTATACTGATCTTTACGGCCCTATGTCAGACCCCCCAGCTGAGAGTCAACTAGACAGCTATCTTAGGGAGACCCCTCTGCCGAGTCTTACTGAAGACCAACAAAGGGCATTAATTTTGCCTATTACTAGTAAAGAAATATTTAATGTAATAAGTACTTTATCACTAAATAAAACCCCAGGGATGGATGGTTTCTCAGCTTACTTTTATCAAAGGTTCAAAATTTCCCTCATTCCTTTATTGCTTCCCTTATTTCAACATATACTTTCTGGAGCAGAAGTAGATGCTTCTATCTTTGAAGCACTAATTGTGCTTATTCCTAAGCCCGGCAAGGCACCTGAACTAGTCGCAAATTACCATCCAATTTCCATTTTGAACCAAGATGTCAAGATACTGGCCAAGCTAATAGCTTGTCGCCTTAACCCGATTCTCCCTTCCATTATAGGCCCCGAACAAGTAGGATTCATGAAAGGCAGATTTTCCTCGGACCACCTTCGAACCCTGGCTCATGTCTTCTCGGCGTCCAGAGATGCCCCATACCCTGCGGCTTTAATTTCTCTGGACTCCGAGAAGGCCTTTGATAGAGTTAGCTGGCAGTACCTATTTCAGATGTTGGATGCCTTTAAATTTCCCAGTGTTTTCCGGACCTGGATTAAATCCCTTTACCATTTTCCCACTGCAAGAATATCGGGTAACAGAGTTATTTCAGATCCATTTACTCTCTACTCTGGTACTAGGCAAGGTTGCCCTCTCTCCCCATTATTGTTTAACATATATTTAGAACCTTTAATCCGTAGATTGCAAGTCTGTCCAGAGATACAAGGAATTCCAATTTTTCCATGTGAGATCAAGGTCTCCGCCTATGCAGATGACCTTCTCCTCCAAGTCGCTAACCCCGCCTCTTCTATCCCCCCAATGTTAAAGATTATTAATGCTTTTAGTGCAGTCTCTAACTACAAGTTAAATGTGAATAAAACAACTGTTTTCCCTCTCAATCATAAGCTCCACAAAGCAGAAATCCTTGAAATGGGAATAGCCTGGAAACAGGATTCCCTCCTATATCTAGGTATTGAGTTATCAAGACTCTCGGGAAATACTATAAAATTGAATTTGGGTTCCCTTATACAAGTGATCAAACAGGATCTTAACAGATGGGCCTCCCTCCCAATTTCCATCTGGGGTAGAATTAACCTGCTCAAAATGAATGTATTCCCACGACTCTTCTACCCCTTCTCGATGCTTAATATCTGGCTTCCAATGTTGTGGTTCAAAAAGGTAAATAGTCTGTTTCTAGAGTTTGTCTGGGCTCACAAGTCCCCTAGAATAGCATTTCGCAAACTAACTGCACCCAAGTCGAGAGGTGGTTTACGCTTTACCTCACTTAGGGCTCTATTTCTGGGCCAGTCACATCAACAAATATTTAAGATGGACATTACCTATATCAACGGGTTATACCCCGCTCTGGCTCAAACTAGAGAGGGCCCTGATTAACTCTTGCGGCCTAGCACCAGAAGCACTGCTACATATCAAAGGAAATCTTCTCCCCAACAGGTTAAAAAATACTCCTATTGCATTATCACTTAAGGTTCACTCTCAATCGTGTTGTTTTCTTAAATATGACAACCAAAGAGACACAAATCAGCACCTGTTTGGAAATCCCAATTTTAAGATCGGCGAGAAATGTATCCCCTTTTAATTGGTTACCCCAACTGAATGAAACCCCTCTGCACTAGTTAATAGGTGATGATAACGCTTGGTTATCCGGTCATTGTATAATGCAAAAGTTTAAGATTCCCACTAAATACTTTTTTAGAGTTACTCAACTCAGGCACCTATTAGTCAAAGTGTTAGGGCTAAAGCCGAGCTTACATGCAGACCCTCCATTAGTTCTTGATTTAGCTCAATGGGTGGGCCAGCAGAAAGTGGTCTCCAAGATATACGGGACTCTGTTTGATAGAGTATATCCAGACTACCATGGTCCAACTCGTTACTGGTCTTCTCACTTTCCTGGCTATGACATTAACTGGGCAGACCTTTGGTCTTACTGCCATAAATTTATAACGCAGGACAGATTAAGGGTGATGCAAATGTTCATTTTACATAATGTATATTTCTCCCCCGAGAGGATGTTTAAATTTGGACTAACATCCTCTTCTCAATGTGTGAGATGCTCTAATCATGATGGTTCTCTATTTCATATCCTCTGGACTTGTCCCAAAATAAAACCCCTCTGGACCAACATATGTAATAAACTTGATCCCATCTTGGGATTAGAAGATTTATTTAGGCCCGAGATATGCATCTTAGGCAACTTTTCAAGTATTAGGTTCCCTAACAAAAAATATTACATTGCCTTGATATCCCTGTCTCTTAAGAAAGTTGTCTTAAGACACTGGAAAGACCAATCTGAATTTAAGTATGGGGAATGGCTATCTGAGCTCCTTGCAAATCTCAGAACGGAAAAGGCTATTGCAAGTCTTAACAATAGGTTGGATAGGTTTAAGAAAATATGGGACCCCTTACACACCTTATTTTCGATTCAGAGCTTTACAGAGTAAGGCCCTCTCCTTCTGAGATACTCCAGCATTTATGTATTGTCTGTGCTGTGGAAATTGTAGGGAATAGGTTTTATTTTGAGTCTGTGCTATTGGGGTGGGGGGATTGGGGAAGGGGGTACTGACAGGTCTGGACTACTGTACACTGTTTATGTGATGTGTATTTGTAATGGAAGATCTGTCATGTATGGCAAAACTTTCAATAAACTTTAAATGAAAAAAAAATGTGGACATTGGCACTGTGATTTTTGTTGTAAAGCATCCTGAGTGGTTGATGAGGTACTGGTTGGCACAATATGCACTGATAAGGACACAGCCAAAGGTACCACTCAGCCAATCAGGAGGCAGAAAACTCCAGACTCATTTTATAATGCAAGTTACTGTACTGCTTTGTAGCTGGCTGTGCTGTAGATGGCACTTAGCAGAGACCCTCCTCTCACCACCTCAACTGATCACTAACTGAATGACATGGATGGGCGTGCGTGTACTGAAGAAACAGCTGTTTCTACTGATACACATGTGCTTAGTCCCTTTCATTCAGACAGCAGCTGGCCAAGGTAGTTATATGAAGGTTTGTTATGATTGCCATCTACAGTTCTTCCTTCCAACAAAGACTGGTGTTTTCAGGTTGTACAGGTGTCAGATAAGGAGGGTGGAGGGTGGTGGGAGATGGATGCTGAGAGGGTGATCTGGGGGAATGTCATGTTACATAGGGGACTGGCGTGGGACAAGGGTACTGCTAGGCTACCAGGGTTGGATTTATTTTATATCCGGATAGAAGCTGGAGAGGGTACCACTTATGATAACATCAGGGATCAGGTAGAAGGGGGTTACCCCAAGACTTCCAGGGTCTGTTTTACTTTTACAGTGGAGATTAGGGACAGAGGTTGTTTTTTTTTGCCATTGCATTGCCGCACTGCTGCTGGTGGGGTTAGGGGTCTCACATCACTGTGTTCTTTGCTAAGAGTGGGGTTTGAAAGCAGTAAATAGCGCTGCCTTGGCAGCTATTTAGTGCACTCACAATCCTCTACTGTTAATAAAACACTGTGCTTCATATGATAAACATGTTCCTCAATTGAATGGGTGCAGTGGTCTATTCAATGTGATCATATTAGTCACTGAGGGCCATGCTCCACAGTCTCTTGAATAATGCTCCTTCTATGTTTGTGGGCTCTATGTCTAGGTAGCACTGCACTATTAAGCAATAAGGTATGACCAAGGGTTAGACTAACATTCTGTCAATCACCCCCAAGTGACATCACATAATACTGCATGATAAAAGGGTTTAATTGTCACTGAATGACACCGTTGCTTGCAGTATAGTGTAGTATTTTGTGATATATTGCAGCATTACTGTGTTGCATCCTGGCTGGTGCTGCTGCATACCTCAAACGAGTAATGAGGGCAGGTATATTCAGGTAGGTCGTGTGCCAGAAAAGGGGTGGGTGGTGCTAAAGGGGGTGGGTTGGGTAGAGGGGAGCATAGTGTTACACTGGGGATTAGGCAGAAGGAAGGTAACACTAGACTACCATGTTTGTAATCATTTTACATTGAGATCAGGTTGGAAGGAGGTGGTACCACCAGAGTCCAGACTACTAGGGTTTGACTTATTTTGATCATGGTTGGGGTGGGAGGTGGTAAAACTATACTACCAGGGAGGGATTGATTTTACATCAGGATTTGGATGGGAGCAGAGTACACCTAGACTACCAGGGCTGAATTTATTTAACATCAGGATTGGAGTGGAGGTACAACTAGACTACCAGGGCTGAATTTATTTAATATCAGGATTGGGGTGGAGGTACAACTAGAGTACTAGTGCTGGATTTATTTTACCATGGGTTTGGGGTAGTGGGGGTACAGCTAGGCTACCAGCATTAGGTTTTTTTACATTGGGAGCTGGGAAGGACAGGGGGTACTACTAGACAACTACGGTTGGATTTATTTTACATATTATTGAGGTGGAATAGGAGGTACAACACTGGGGCTTCACTTATCTTACATCATGATTAGAGCATGGGGGGGCACCACATGAGTACTAGGTTAGACTTTTTTTACATCAGGATTATTAATATGTGCATAGTGCCACATTGACCACAGGAGGTGATTCACTTAAGCAATAAGCCATGACTGGGTGTGTGTTACTGTATATTGTGAAATGGGTACAAAGAATCTCCAGTCTTGATTGGTTGAGAGCAGCGTTTAGCCAGGCCATTATCCCAGCACAACCCAGTTAAAAATACTCCCAGACAAACAGACTGACCGCTGATCTATTGAGCGCTCCACCTCTCAACTGATCATTTCCCGCTGTCTGCCACAAAGACAGCAGATCACGCCTTCATTTTTCAAAACTATCATGCTCTGCTCCTTTACTACAAGGGAGAACGAATGGACGGAGACTACAGTACCCTATAGGAAGAATTACCTAGCCCTAGGGTCAACAAAAACTAAATAAATATACAAAAATAATCCGGTATCTCTAATGAACTCAGATCTCTGTGGCTGCCGCTCATGGCAGTGCAACTCTCATTACCTCCTCACTGCTCAGCCACTCTCTCTCCTCCCCAGTGCCATGGACAAAGCATTTAATTTTTCCTTTTTTATTAAACGGCAAAAGCTTGTTGTGCCCTGAAGCAATGTACTCCATACTCAGGCTTCTTACTTGACCTGCTCTGCCCTAACCCAATGCAACAACCTGAAGCCACTGCTCAATTTGGCCATTATTTATAGTGAGAAAATGAAACAATGCTGCCACCTACTGGCAAACTGGTCACAACACAATGTCCAAATGTAACTTTTTTTCAATCATTTTTTTTAACAATTTGTATCTTTTTTGGCAATTAAAATATTGATTTTAGTGATTTATTTATTTATCTATAAAGTACTGACAGTTACCTATTTCATGATAGCAACAAGGCACTCCAGAAGGGGCGTTATGGTGGGCTAATGGCCCTTCTTGGGTGATGGAAGCACCAGACTGCACTTTGTACTTCAACCCACCAGATGCAGGCCATTGTCCCACCATAATGCCCTCCTGTTGTGCCTTATTGCTTAAATAACATCATGCCTCAGGTGGTTGAAGCACTAGGCTGCAGGCCAAGTGTGTTCAGCACCCAAGCAGTGATGTTATTACACAATAACACACACACTGACATGCCCTATTGCTATTATACAATGGCTTGTTTTGTTTCAAAAAGAAGAAAATGGGTAAAACATGTTTAAAATATTTTTTTTTTGCTTTTTGTTTAGCAGGTATACATATTGAAAAAAGTCCATACTTTCTGTCTTGTCCAGCAGGTGGCACTGCCCATACATGGTTGCCCTGTATTCACTAGGTCTGTGTTTGTAACAGTGTTTGTGTGTCTCTGATCCCCTTTGCTCCATTGTTCTGATGCTGATCCCCCTCCTGTCACACACAGATAGTGTATTTTGGTCCCCCCCCCCCATGAAGTATGGACCCAGAAGAGTTGTGACCAACAGTACAGTCAGATTGGGTGAAAGTGTAGTTTTAACTTGGAGCAAACTGGGAGAAGAAGGAGCTGTGTGTAGCCTTATTTCTATTAAATATTTGGATCAGACTGCAAAAAAAGGTGAGGGCTGTAACAGGAATTGGAGGTTTGCCACTGAGCGACTGCAAGGCATGGCACTGAAGTGTGCACATGCTGTCATAGTTATGATGTCAAGCTGGGGATGGAAAAGCCATTTGGAACTGTGGCTTTCTTGTGCTATACCATACATTTCTTATTTTTAATTTTTTCATTTTAGCTCAGTGGCTGTGACTGGGAGGAGCAGAATGATGTGTGGTGGTGTTCTGGGTTTGCAACCTTTACTTGCGCTCTCTGGTCGGGCAACCAGCAGTTAGATTCTGTGCAGTTCACTGCACTTCAGTGAAGCCACTCATTCCCCCAACCCTCAAAAGAAGGGATCAGCACACAAGCTGCAGCAGTATATTTTAGAGAAAATAAAAGTGACCGATTGTGGGGAAAAAGATTTTCTGTGTTGGGTGGGGGGCACTGTGACTTGCTGAAATGGAAAGTCAGATTCTGTATGGATTAAAGAGGAAGGAATTTCTTTGAATATTATGTGGCTGTCCCTGTGCCTGTTTAGACACAGTAATGTTATTGTCAGATAACATCACTGTCTCTAGGGCAATCTGACCAATCAGAAGTGAGGATTCTCTCTTGCCTTTGTATAATAAAGGAATAATGCTTGACAGGGTGTGTGTCATGTTGGGATAATGTCATGCCTCAGGTGGTTCGGCAAGAAGCTGCAGGTCGAGTGCATCCAGCACCCAGGAAGTGATATTATCCCAGCACGACACACACCCTGGAGTGCATTATTCCTATTATACAATGGCTCAGTTGTGTGAAAAGCAAAAAAAGAGATTTAAAAATACATTTAAAAATAGATTTGTAAGTAGTTTTCTTTTTAATTGGTAGGTATACATAGGAAAAAAGTAGTGCAGATTTACTGTTTTGTCCTGTAGGTGGTCTGCTGCTTCAAAAGGGATTCTGCAGTCTCACAATCTCTCTGCCTAGTTCTTAGTGTGTGTGTTTGCTTTGTCCTCCCTTGACTGGTTTTTCATCCCCCCCCCATCTTGCAAACAAATTTCCATTTTATTAACAGTTTCCATAGCTATTATGGTGCCTCTGTGAGGGGAAAGGTTGCCGGGATCAGTAAATGGAGTGCGGTGCTAGCACAGGCGCTCACTGTCTTTTACTTTACAGCTTCCTCCTGGTACTGTCAGCACGTTTGTAGGGAAAAATGATATGTTGTGAACAGCATACAAGGCAGCAACAGTTCCTAAAACAGAACTAGAAGGAAAGAGAGTCTTCCCCCTCCACCCCAAGTTCTGTGGTTCCAAAAAAGGATGTTATGGGCAACTGAGAGGGTTTAGTGAAGCCCAGGTAAGGTTGATGGAGCCGAGGATCACTAAGTGGAGCGTGATGCTTTAAACAGCACATGTGCTCACAGTCTGTTTACAAGTGTCACACAGCTTCCTCCTGGTACTGTTGGTGGATGTTTCTTCCAAACAAACAAAAATAAAAAGATTTATTTATGTCTGCACAGAAGTTAGTATGGGTAGCTGACCAGGATTATTGAAGACAGCTAGTGAGCGGAGAATTTGAAAAGTTGTTCTATAACATCTGATGCCAATCGTGATGGCAGCTTTGTTGTGTCTAGAGAGGGCTACTGGGCAATGGGCACTGGGCAGTAATTCATTTTACATGCTGGCACCAGTGTGACTTGCAGGGAGAAATGTTTTTACTTTTATTTAAAAATAAAGGAGACAGAGACACTGAAGACGGCTGCCAATCGGGAATCTGTGAAGCCAGCTGTAGAGCGGGGTTCACTGAAGCAGGCTGCATGTTGGGATGTCATTAACAGTTGATTTGGTCATCTCTGTGCTGGGACTTGATCAGTGATGTTATGCTGGGATAACATCATGGGTCCAGTCTCAGACTGACCAATCAGAGGCCAGCATACTTTCTTGCCATTGTATAATGATCATTAATCTAACTCCTGGGAGTTCCTTATTGTTATTATTATAACTGGGCAGAGGGTGACACATATACATAATAGTTTTCTGTTATTTTTTTTAGCTAGATTGAAATTTTATGTTAAAATAATCTTTCCATGTTGGTTTCTCGTTCTCTTCATTGTAGAATTGTTTCAGGAGTGCTGGTGGCTTTATTATATATGTATGGCAACCTTGCATGCTCACTGTGCCCATGCATGCTTGTCTTCACTGAGTTAGTTGTGCGCTGGTAGGTGTCATCGTGGGATTGCATCCTGTTGCTGTGGATACCATCGCTTATACTAATGAACAAAACTATGTACATGTGCAATGAAATCTAACAAAATTATATATCTAGCATGATTTTAATGTAGCTCAACATGTTTTAGAGAGCACTGGCACTGTGACAGTCTTGCCATTGTGGCCACACCACTGAAACAATTAATGGTCACGTGAGCTTAAGTGCTGGTTTCCATGGCAGCAGTTACTTGGGTGTGAGCAATCATCTGCTGGAGGTTGTTGACTGTGCTGCTTGCTGTGCGTATTCATATGTGTAACAGGGAGCTCCTGCCACTCTTGAGGACCGACCTTTTCTTAAATCTGTTGCAACAGTTCTTCTATTTCTTATTTTATTCTATCCTTTAAAATTTCTAGTCCATAAGGTTGGCCACCTATGGGTACCCCCTTCCCTTTCTTGACTATCCTATAGTGTCCTCTTTAATTTTTCCTTTCCCTCTCAGGTTCTTGTACAGGGAGGTTATTGTTGTGACCTCCAAGCACATGTAAAACAGGTTGTGTTTATCGTTGTTGGATTTAGTATGTAATAGCACTATGACATAATATACCATGGCCCAGATATTCAAACTACACCCAAAAAGTGCGCAACAGCAGGAGCAAGCACAAGTCCACTGCACCCATGTGCAAGAAGCACGATATTAAAAAAATGTGCAGGCCAAGATGCGCCTACGGCACACAACTGAATATCACACCACCTGCGCCATAGCGCAACCAGGGATGTGCAGTTGCACATTTCTGATGCGCCATAGCACAACAAGGGATGCTAAGTGGAGCAGTCCAGATGCACCATAGAGCAACGAGGGATGCCCCGTGGAGCAGGGCAGCAATGCAACAGCACAACCAGGGATGCAGGGGCCCACCACCCATGCCACAGATGGGCAGAGGAGCACACAGCAGAACAGACATCATCCCCCACACCCCATGCACTGCACAACCGGGGAAGAGCTGGAATAACACCGGCCCATGGATAGCAGCAACCAACCCACAGATGGGCCATGGTGCCCCAGCACACCCCCTGGCAAGCTGTGACTGGCACACAAGGAGGGCTGACCACCCCGTGCCACACTATCTCACCAATGCAGAGCACACCCTGCACCACGATCACCATACACCCTTCCCAGGAGTAGCACCCAACAGTGCAGGACACCCCATTCATGCCACCAGCCCCACTGTGACAATGCAACCCTGTGAACCATGTAGCCATGCAAGGCAGCCCCACCATGTGCACCCTGCAGTGGGCAGCAGCAGACAGCGATGCAAGAGATGCATACACAGTGCCACCCTGCATGTCCCCCCCCGAGGTACAGCTGAGAGACCGACCATGCATCGCCACACGGGGTACCCCACATGCGACAGGGCATACCCCGGACCCACCATCAGTGGTACAGCACCCTGCACACCCTCCCAGGGACACATCCTGTCCCAGCACTGGCCACAACAGCCAGCTCAGACACACACAGTGTTGCATGGAGGCATGCGCCACACAGGATGCAACACAGTGCATGGACAAACACCCACCCATACCCAAGGGCACACCAACACAGGGACACAGTAGTGGTCAGCCAATCCCCTGGCATGTGGCCACGGCTGCCGTGTACACATGTCCAGCACCCCTACATGGCACAGGTGTGCCAGCCACCATGTGCAGGCACCATGAAGCTGTATGCCACCAGCATGCGGCCAGAGCACAAGTGACAGACATTGGAGCACATCCCCTGCCACAGACACAAGTGACAGCATGGAGGGGGGGGACAACAACAGCGGAGGCCACAGTGCCACAGGAGGAAGACATGCACCATACTGGTGATGGGAGGCAACCTGGTATTGTGCCAGGTACAGTTGTTATCCAGCATGGACAGCCACCACTGACATGCCAGCAGACCATGCATATCACAGACATGCAAGGGTGTCAGATGCACAGGCCATAGATGGTCTGACAAGGGTGCCATGCACACAGTGCATGCACCGTGGACCACTGCACACAGGCATCCAGTGCACAGAGAACAATACACAAACCACAGACACTGACTGATCCCCCTGCCCACACCATAGGTGGTTCCCTTCTGGACACACACACACGCCCATGCGTGCACCACCCCTGACACTATGCACACCATTGCAGCTGAGCACCTGTAGCCCGCTGCAAATCAGAGACCACCACAGTTGTCATAACAAAACAAATGTATTAAAAACAGGTAATCAAAAAACTATTTACACGTATGTACAATGGGGGGAAGGGCCATATACCAGGTGGGGGCGGGTAAGGGGCAGGGGTGAACATACAGGAGAGGGAAGAAGGGGTGTGAGGGTGGGTCAAAGGGGGGAAGGTGTATTCAGGGGCATGGATGGGCTATCGGCTGCCCCGTTCGTCCTCCATGTGGTGCCGATGTCTCCTACACCTCCTCACCCCATGTTGGTCCATCTGTTGGAGTAGCTCCAGGGTCGCCCTCACCATCTGTAGCAGCTCCCACAGTCCCCTTTCGATGGCCTGAAGTCATCGTCCACCTAGGACAAGGGAGCAGAGTCAATACGTGTGACTGTCCAGCCCCCTGCAGCTCACCCATTGTGCATGGCATACAGCCATGTGCCATCCCCCTGTGATAGTGTGCGACCACCCACAGTGACCGTGTCCACAAGATCTGCCTACCCAGGCACCCACAGCCATGCGGACCACTGCACACACCCACCGCCCATGTCCTGCACAGCACCACCATGGCATTAAAGTGACTTGGCTATGCTGTATGAAGGCAGTGGCACAGCCATGTACCCGGTGCATGCATGGACCACCATTGACACACTCCCAAACATGCAGTGCCACTGGACAGTGCTGACTGTAACAAGTTGCATGCATGGCAGTGGTATCAATGGATGGTGGCCATGCCCCGCTGCCCACCCAGTTACACAGCATGCAATAATGGTGGATTCCAGATGGGTGGTAGCCCGTCACTGCATGGTAGGTCCTGGTCTGTCAATGGGGGGGAACAGGGTAGGTCACATACATTAATGCTACTGTTTTTCCCTTACAGCTCCTGAGCATCTACATGGGTCAGCGGTGGTGGGCTTCTCCACTGAGGGTGGTAGCATGGAGATAGAGGAGGGCCCGTCCACCTCCACAGGCATACGAGGGTCAGGGCGACAGTGGGCCCGCCTGGACGTCTGGATTGATATTGGTGGAGCAGGTGCGGGGGAGGCCCTGCTCGTGTCCCAGTGTGCCAGCATCCATGGATGCCAGCATGCTGAGACTCGGGCTGGTGCCAGATCCATCACTAATGATGATGAAGCTAACGTCATGGGCAGTGATATGTGTGGGCCACAGGATGGCCACACAGCAGGTGACATCACAGACATGGCCGTGGGTGGTGCCGTGGAGGCCTGCGTGACATCACAGCCCCAGCCTGTGCCTGTCTGCACCAGTGGGGCAGCACTGGTGTGTGTCCAGGACAGTGGGGCTGTTGTGGCCACTGCGGCGGCACCGTTGAGCCCTGGAGAGTGGGAGCCGGAGGGGCAGTGTTAGCAGTCGGCCAATGGCCATGGAGGTACAGTGTCAGGGGGCAGCATCAGTGCACTGCCTGTGGACATGCCCAGTCCTGGCCCTGGTGTGCAGTGCCCACCCTCAAGGGGTGCTGACCATCAGGGCCGCGAACACCATGAGAGACAGCATGCCGATCAGGCAGATGACCTCTTAGATGAGCACACCCACATACTTCAAGCATCAGTCAATCAGCAGGTGTGGCTTGTGATGGCGGGTGATGCACTCAATGTGGCTCTGTGCCAGGCAGAGGAGCGGCACAGCAGAGACACCGCTCTGCTCCTGGCAGGGATGGACCGGTTGCGGGAGGATGTGACCGCTGCCATTGACAGGCACACACAGGCAATCACAGCTGTCATGGCCACAATGGGCACACAGTTATTTGCCCATGTGTCGTAGATACCGCACAGTGCAATGTCCACCCCCCATTCCTGGTGTCATGCGACACCCTCCTTGTCGACACTGGGTTCAGCTGTGGGCATCCCGTGCACGCCTGGTGCAGGCATGTTCGGTGTGCTGCAGGCCCCTGCACGTGCATGGTCACATTCATGCAGTGGAACCCCTTGGGGACTGTCGGTGCCATCCCATGAGGCCATTGGTCAGCCTGTCACTGCTGGCAGGTCTAGGTGGGGCCGCCCATGCATCCGTGGTGGCCATTACACTGTGGCACATTAATGACCTGTCTCCCAGCATGGCTACTGTCTGGTGCTGCCCTGTGTGCATTGTGTTGTTCAGTGTACAATGCATGGGTGGGGTACCTGGCCCTGCACGCACGCACTCGTTCCATCTGCACACCCTCCTGGCTGCTGTCCACTGTGGCATGTGCATGATGATGCCTGCATTGCTCTGTCTGCCACTGTGCAATGGTGCCCAGCGTTTAACACACGCACAATGACAGGCACTGGGCGTGGTGGTCTGTGGATGTGTGTGTGGCTAGGGGTGGTTAGAGGTCGGCGTGCCTCCTACCCTTTGTGCATGTCTTGTGAGGTGTGTGTGTGTGTGTGTGACCGCATGCCATGTTAGACCTTGCCCATCCCTGGCGGCTTGTGCAGTTCCATGCTTGGCCAATTCCCTTAACGACATGCACCCCTGGTGTTTGTCCATGCATGTTTGTGGGTTGTGCCTTTGCCACTGGTGGTTGCACATGGCCCCATGACTTACCTGGGTTGGCTGAAGTGCTCGTCTGTGATGGTGTCCCAGTGCAGCTGTGCCAGCCGGATCAGTTGGGGGTCCCTTCACCCAAGGGGGGGCTGCCCATCACCATCTTCACCAGTATCCTCATCATCCCCATCGCTGTCCCCCTCTTCGACCTGTACGGCTATCCCACAGTCATTGGCCATGTTGTGCAGGATGCTACAGGCCAGGAATAGCCCGCAGGCCTTTGAGGGGCTGTACTGTTGGGCACCGCCAGACATGTCCAGGCAATGGAAACATGCCTTCAGCATCCCAAACACCCTCTCGATGACATTGCTTGTGGTGGCATGTGCCTCATTGTAGTGTTGCTGCAATGGGGTCGCGGACCGCTGGTATGGTGTGAGCAGCTAGGGACGGGGTGGGTATCCACTGTCACCTGTGTGTAGAGGGTGGAAGTTAGTTTGGTGATCAGCGTCACCCTGCCTTAGGCCATCTAGACCAATACCCATGTCACCTCTGACTATGCCCCTCCCAAGCTCCATGTCTTTCTGCGTGGTTTGCATACTCACTCACTAAGTGGCCAGTGGGGATGTCCCCACTCTTGAATCCGTGGCACAGTGCTGACTGATGCCAGATGAAGGCATCATGTGCTCCCCCAGGATGCGTGGCACAGACATTGATTATGTGCCCCCTGGCATCGCACACCACCTGGCAGTTGATGCTTGCATACCCCTTCCGATTCATGTATCGGCCTCTTTGGGGCCAGGTGCTGTGCGGATGGCCACATAGGTGCAGTCTATTACCCCGAGCATGCCAGGCATACGTGCTACCCTGTGGAACTCCTGAATGTTTGCTGTGCACTCCGCCGGTGTGCTGGGAAAATGGATGTACTCAGCAGCATGTGGCAGCAGAGCGCTGAGGAACTGGGTGAGGTGACGTAACACAGCCGACTGGGTTATGCCTGTCGTGTCCCCTGTTGGTCTCTGGAAGGTACCCATGGCAAGCAGGCACATGCAAGCTGTCACTTTGGTCTCCACTGACAGAGCATGGCTCCGTCATGTGGGTGCCTGCATCACATCACTGCACAGCTCACAGAGCCACCTCAGAATTGCCCGGTTCAGGCTGTAGCGGCCCCGATCTCGGTATCGGTGTACAGGCTTCGAGATTGATGGCTCGGGCTCAGTGCTGCCTGTTGGGGCATACCGACCGATGGGCCTTCCACAGCCATGCCCCCCTGCTGCCTGCCTTCTCACCCCTCATAACTGCCTCCATCTGGATGGTGGCACATGTCTCTGGCTTGTGCCCCCTGGCAGCTGCTTCTGTGTTCCCCGCTGTCCTTGCTGCTATTTCCCCTGCACCGGAGCACCTTCCTGTGGTGGCCTCAGTGCTGTGTGGCACTTCCCCTTTTGCACTGTGGCTGTGGCTCCCCACACCTTCCCTGTCCCTGGGGGTTCCAGGTGCTCTGTCTCTGTCCTGCCCTCTGTGTGTGGCTGGCTATGGTTCAGCAACATGTGCCTTCCCTGTAGCGTTCTTGTGCCTCTCACTTGTTCCTTTTTATTTTGGCTCATTTCCGCTATAACGCAACTTCCGCTTGCTCCCCTATTGTGCATGGCACATGTTGTTGAATATCGCACTGCGCCATTTATGCATGGTTCCTCCCCCTTCAGTTGCACATGCATTCATTATCATTGCACTCTTGCACAGTGTGATTTGGGGGGCGCATCTGCCTCCCGCTGAATATCTCAGAATGGCGCATTTTCAGACTTGTGCTGGCACATCCCTATTGCACATGGTGCAACCCTTTTGAATATCTGGGCCCTTATGTTTATGAAACCAGTAAATGTTGAAAATACCATGACATTAGGTGTTTTTGATAATGGTAAAAAGTACTAGGTGACTATTATAGAAATTAAGTTAGTTGTGCTATTTAAAATGCATGTAAATCACTGTAAGGTGAACAAGTCTGAAATGTCATGGTGATTTACATATATTCCATGACGCTTTGCATTACGGAAGTATGTATGATGTTGTATTTCTTTCAAACTTGACTTGTTGCCAGTGCCCTTTGGGGTAACCCTTTTTTTTCAGTGATTCTGCATCGAGGTTCTTTGTCTATAGCTTGTTTTTTTTTTTTTTGTTGTTTTTTTTGAGCCCCCATTACCCAAGCAAATGGAGCCCACATAGGGATGAAGGGTTTTCACTACAAAGTAGTTAGATCAGAGATCAGTGCCAGTAGGTGCTGCCTAAGCACAGAGAAAAGACATTAATAGTCTGTAACTGGAAACTGATGTACTGAAGAAGGAATATGCTATTGCTGAAGCTTATTTCTTATATTTTGAATAAACATCACACGAGATTGTGTGTTGAGCCCAAAATTCGGGGTCTGGTCCATCTGTTATCCCACAACCCTGCCACAATATGCATTTCTGTTATATGGCTCATTATTTAAAAATTGCTAACAAAAAGATTCTGCTTGGCTGCAGACTGAGGAATGATAATGTGATGTGGCTGTTACTGAAATGATGTGACTGTATGATGATTAAGCAATAAGGCATGACAGGGTGTGTGTTACTGGGTAACAACATTATGCCTTGGGTGGTTGAAGCACAAGGACACAGGCTGAGTGTGTTCAACACCCAAGAAGTCATGTTATTACATAATAACACACCCTTGAGTGCCTTTTTATTATACAATGGCTCATTTTTTAATAAAAAAAGAAAAAAAAATGTTTCATTTGATTTTTGTGTGTGGAGGTATACCATTTAAAATAAAAAGTCCAGAATATTTTCTACCACTAGGTTGAGCTGCAATTTAAATGATCCTGCCTGGTCACTCATTTGTGTGGTGTGCCCTGCATGCCATGATCTTTGATATCCCCACCACCGCCATGGCAACCCACTCACCCATTAAAGAGGGCTATGTTTCATGTTTCTTTCTTCCTTGTTTTTTTTTTTTAAACTACCTGTGCTGTGCTCGCTGACACCGTACCACTTGGCTACTGTGCTGATCAGTAGTAATGTGTGCCCACGCGCTGACATGATGACAGTGCCAAAAAGAAGATGCCGAAGCAGTTTACTGTCATGACTTTTTTCTAACACTTCTCGATGGTGAGTACAGGAGGAGTATGGCAGGGATGGAGGATGTGTGATTGTGGCAGTGGTCGGATTTGTGAGTTTTACTCACGATCTCCGGTCACACAATCGGTGATTGGCAGTTTCAGTTTTGACACCTCTTCAAAACTGGTCTGTTCTGTGGAGAAATAAAAACGATCACTGGCAAAGCTGTAGTGCTGTTTTGTTCTTACTGAATACAGAAAAATAAAGAAAAAGGGTGTAGGATGTGTGTGTGTGTGTGTGTGTGTGTGTGTGTGTGTGTGTTGGGGGGTTGTACTTTGTAAGCCGTTTACAGTAGAGGTAAACTGTGGAGGGGTGGGTGATTTCTGGTTGTGTTATGATATCATGAGAGCACCTGGACTTCATACAGTGATGTTATCGTGTAATAACATCACTGTTCCAGACACCCACTGACCAATCAAAGTTCAGGAAACTTCTTTTCCATTGTATAATACTGGACATCACATCTGTGTGGCAGGGGGAGTGGCATTGTTTGTAAAAGGAATAATGCAGTCCAGGTTGTGTGTCATGCTGGGATAATGCCAAGCCTGGGGGGGCGGGGGTTGGGCATGAGGCCGTAGGCCAAGTGCTTCCAATGCCCCAGGCGTGTCATTATCCCAGCATAACACACATCCTGGAGTGCATTATTCCTATTATACAATGTGGTGTTGTTATATATAGAATAAAAAAAAATTTAAAGAATGTTTTTATTAGTGTGGAAAATTATTTGTGTTTCTTAAGAGGAGATGCAAAAAAAAAAGATATCTAGCTCCAAACAATCAGTCAAGAGATTTACAGTGCTGAGACTAGACCTGTGGTGTTATGCTGGGATAATACCATGGGTCCAGCCCCAGACTGACCAATCACAGTCCAAGATTCTTTCTTGCCATTGTATAATTATGTTTTTCTCTTCTCCACAGAATTCCTATTTCTTTTAACATGTTGCTGTATTCATCATTTGAACTTTTGTTAATGTGATTTTGTTAGTTACCCTCCATCAGATGACTACTGGCAAATCATTTGTTAGTTTATAAGGAGCCCACATTTTCATGGATATTTGTGGCACTCAAAGATCTTGTGCATGTGCTTCTCAAAAATCCTGAACTCATGGCATTTACTTGTAACTGCTAGGAGTCATTACACAATGGGGTAAATGTGGGATATTCCACTACCTAGAAATCAAGGTATCATACTGCTATTGAGAGTGTGTCAATTATGATGAAATAACTAGGAGTGGCAGCTGTTGTGTCTTCAGTAGCAGAAATTTGGGACGGCCTTAAAGTACTTAGTTACAGGAGTGAATTTAAAAGTCTTACTCATTTCCAAGAGCAAAATGTACAAGCATTGCTCTTGTGAAAAACATAGTCCTCTAAATGTATAAAAACTAACTAAAAAAGTGAGCAAACAAAATATATAATAGGAAACCTGTCAACAGAGCCCTGTCATGTGTGTTTGATCCTGCATGAAATGTAGTCAGTGCCCTATAGTAAGTTTTGTAATTTCTAACACTGTGTGTCTGGTTCAAATCTGATCTTTTTATAATAGCTTTAAGTAATACTTTGGTCAGTGGCCTCAATGGAGACAGTTGTAAAAACAACAGGTGGAAGCTGGCCTGTTGCATTTCGTAATAGCTGCAGTTAGCAGCTGAAATTAGTGGTCTTTTTTGATAGCCAAGGGCTGTGGTGATCCATAAGTACTGTGATAGGAAGAGCAAGTGTTTGACATTGTCTAAGCAGTTAACCCACCCAACCCACACACATTACATTTTACAGATCAACTTCCCTTACCCAATACATTTTACAGATTGAGCTCCCTTACTGAATCAATATAACTATCATTCTACACTCAGCAATTAACCCCCCAAACACCTTTATCCAGTACCGTACTCTACCCCATCCTTCTTACCACCTTCCCCCTCCACAATTCCCCCACAGTTATCACATACAGTACATACAGTGCAGATGTTAACAACATTGTAATAGACAGTTTTGCAATACAACATTATTTACTTACAATTTTAATTTTCAAAAACCCTAAAAAATTATATACCATGAAGAATAGAGGTTGAGGCAATTGGGGTCAGGGGTCATCAAGATGGTGATGTCCAGAAGGGAGGAGTTTGACAAAGATGGTACCTTAGACAGCAGATGTGAGCGAGCTGTGTGTGAGCCCCCATCATCCTCAGTTAAGACTGTTTAAACTGGTAATTTGTATAATTGCCCTGAGGAAGGTAACAAAATCTAATGCTGTCTCTCTGCCTTCTAGTGCATCTATATTTTACAATGATAATTTGTGCTATGTCCATCCCCCCTCCTATATTCCTTGACTTCAACACTGTCTATTTTCACCCTCCCTCCCTACCTATTCGCGTACCTCCCCTCCCTCATTTTACTCCTTTTCCTTCTAAAGCTCCACCACCCATTATCTGCCCAGACCCCTCGTCAACTACTTCCTCCCCCTCTGACAAATTCATTGATACAATTATGTATGTTAATCACCGCCTACACACCCTTCATAACCAAATTCGTAATCCCTTTTTTTTATCTTATATATATGTAAATATGTGAATTATTGTCAATGTATCATGCCTGTCCTCACATATATTATGGGTTGGCATCCTTAATGACTTGTATCAACTCATCTATCATTGTATTTTTTTTCATTGTCCCATGTTTATGTAATTGACCTTGACCTAACCAGGTCCATCTTGCAAATGAGCACTGCTCAACGATGTTCACCTGGATAAATAAAGATTTTGATTTATTGATTGACTATTCTTAAACAAGGCTAAGAAGAGCAAAGAAAAAAAGAAGCTACCTTTAGAACACTGCAACTGTCTGTACTGCAACGTGTTGCCTCAAGTGCCTGCATGCCTTGATAGTTAGTGGTAGTTTGTGGCTTGGAGGAACTTAAAAAACTTTGTTACCATGAATGTCAAAATATAAAACTGTTCAGGGAATCCTTGCTTTTCTCCTAAAGCCGCACACTTGAAAAAAAACAGTTATAGTTGGAGAGGGACTGGGAAATGACTGCCCTAGAAAAACAGCTCAACCTCAAAGTTGAAAGGGAGAGAACACATAGGAAAAGTCATCTTGATAAAAGGCAAGCTGCTTCAAAACCAATCTTGACAGAGGTGGAGATTTCCTTTGTGGCCCTAACCCTTTCATATCACCGATGCCTTCATCAAGCTTTCCTGTACCGGAAGAAATAATAATCAGGAACATACTTCTTAACCTTTTGTCAATTAATTGAGAGACATGGACACAAAATAAGGGACAATGATGGACACAGAACCTTCTAATGAGGGACTCATCCTCAAATGTGAAGATATCAGATCAGAACACTGTGGAAACCACTGTATTTACATGTACAAAGTTTATTTTTGTTTCAGCATCATAGAATATTCTGAATTCCTGCTTTAAATTCAAATTTACAGCACTTTTTCTGTGGGGGCAGCACCTTTTCCACAAGGAATGGATGAGGGACAGATTATTTTTTAATTTTTTTGGCAATCCTGTTTATCGCCCACAGACCCATAACTCTCTCAGGCTACTCAGCTAACCTGCTGCTTCTACCAATCGCTGTGATCCTACCTCCTCAAGGGTGTTACTTTCTCCTTGCCAAACCCCCCCCCCGGCCCAGGGGCAATGAGGAGATCAAAGGGACGAAGGGAGTGATCCAGCTTTGGGTGTGTGGTGGTGAGCACCGAGAGCCGTTGCCTATCTGGGCTGGAGGGTTTTTTCCATTTTAATCTCTCCCATACACATGGGTCGTGCAATGCTGCCCAACTCATTACATCAGTGCTCCCACTCACATCCAAAAGGCAGCCACTCAATGTCCTCCCCCCGTATGTGATCCAGACGTCAGCAGTAACACAAGGTCTCCACCGGGTGTCACTATCTGTGCGGGATACGGCCCCCCTCCCTCCCAGGAGAGGAGAGGAGAGCTGTCCTTCGGATGCTCAATCCTCTCCTTCCCCTGCTGACCCCCAGTCGCCCGGGCTTGCTCCTGAACCCGGGTCACCGGTGTGGCATGAGGTGTGGGGTCCAGCGCCTCAACCCTGAACACCACTGGGCCGGCTGGGACAAATTAGTTTTGAAAAGTAAAATTAGGGACATCCCTCATAGTTAGGGACAATTGAGAGGTATGCTCAAGGACTCGATTCCTAAACAATATCTGCTTTCGTGTTCAGATGATGATGCAGAGATACTTGACCCACCCAACCTGCATATAGAGATACCAAAACCAGGTCAATATTTGACATTTTTGTGATGCCCTGATCGCTCACCAGCAGCAGCATGATGTGGTCCCATGCAGATGAGCCACGTTCATGAGTGAACCTGGGCGGTCGTGTCTGGAGTTGGGCTGGGCTGAAGCAGCTGTCGCTTAGCAGCATGCCTTGGTTGGGAAGGGCTGATGGCGAGCTCCGGCATCACAGAGAACCCTGCAGCTGTGTGAGGGAACTTGCTTTCACTGCAGGGGACACGTAATGTTTGTATAAGGCCAAATGAGGCTGTTCTCAGATCAGGGATGTGGGAGGGACCAGAAAACGGAAAAAAAAAAACAGCTGTCTGAATGATGGCCTGGCTCCTGGCTTCCCTGGGTCCTAGCTCACATGGTTGATAAAGCCTTGGAAGAGGAGGGTCCTCTCCCTGGAGCATCGGTCATGGAGGTCAGTACCATGATGGTAGCTGGTGGGCCTCTGGGCTGGGGAGGATAGCAGACACAGGCCCAAATAGGTTACATCTCTTGAACCAGAGTACATCCCTGCACATCAGACGTGGCCAGGTAGAAAAAAATTTCTATGTAACAAAAAAATCTTTAACATCCTGCAGTCTGTGTTGCCTTGTTATTCCTGTTAATCTTTAAGTCTTAAGCACCTCACACAAGCTACAGAATACGGTAGGAGAGAATCTGACTTTTGATATTCTAGCTCATAACAGCAGTAACTTCAGAGTGGAAGAAACTGTCAGTATGGCTACTGCATCCCCTCATCCTACATCCCTACAACCTCTAATTCTGCCAGTGTAGAAAATATAAGTGAGATTCTCGTAACTGATAAAAGCACGAAAAAAGCATCTTACATATCAACACTTCTATTTCCTAGCATTGCTTCTCGGTGCAAACTGGGAAAGTTGGACCAACGATGCTGATTTGACAACTATTTAAGTGACTGGCATCACAGCGATGGATATTATGTTGACCACAAGTTGTGGTTGACATAATTACGTATGGAAACCTGGTCTGTTTTTCTATTGGGGGGGCTTCAGCCCCCAAATCCCCCATGTGGTGGACTCTGTCCCCGCACCCCCGTACTAAATATAATCAACTCTGAGTTGGATCTGATTCAGAGATGGGGTGAATGACAGGGAGACAGAGTGCCCGGGGTCTCAGGTGCACCATTACAATGAACTGTCAATGCTGTCGGCATTGACGTTGTTCGCTGTAATTATATTGCTGTTGGGGAGGCATATCGGGAAAGTTGACCTGTTTAGGTTTGAAACATGAAATCTGAGAAACAGCCAGATCTTACCAAAATGAGATACAAAATGGGATCCATGGAAAAGGATTTAACCATCACAAAAATAAAGTTACAGATTTAAACAAAAGAATGTCAGTATTTGAGCAAAGACTGTCTGATACTGAAAATTTACTTCCTAAACTTAAATCTAAACAAAAGTCAGTAACAGAAGCCTACTGTGCTATCCAAAATAAAATAGGTGATTTAGAATGGTGTTCATGTTGAAACAATATCAAAATTGTGGGTATGCCATAAGGGGCAGAACAATCTGGGCCAGGATTCAATAAAAAACGCAAAGTACCATGCAAATGTTTGCACGGCACTTCACAGTTGCACTGAATGGCAATTGTGCTATTCACAGTGGGACAGAGTGGTGCACTATACAACTGTGAATATGGCCATCAGGGTCAGCGCTAACCCAGAAAATGCAGTGGTATATCCAGCAGTGCTGATCCCACAGCCAGCCAGGAAAATGGAGCCACAGCCAATAGGGCTCACATGCTAAAGTGCTATACACAAAAGTAGCCATGCAAATGAGTCCATTGGGCATGCAAGATGCTATTGAATAGCATGCTCATTATGGGCTCATTGCATGCCCCGATAATGTGGTATGCATAGCCCCACCAGCTGATGCCCATTGCAGCCGCATTTCCTCAATAGTCTAGTGGTGCCCTCCCCCACCCTGATCACCAACCGACAGTAAGAAAAAAAAGTTTCCATAGTGTAGTGTCCCTCCCCAGTCCCTAAACGCCCAATTCACATTGAAAAATCAATTGTCCATAGTGTAGTTGTCCCCCCTCTCTGATCAATGATCCCCCTATAAAAAAACATTTCCATAGTGTACAGTGGCATCCCCCAGGATGAAACTCACTTTTAAAGCACTCTGTTGTATGCTGCAGCAGACCTACTGAATAAAACAATGTAATTTCAATGGCAATTAGTCCCTTTTGTCATGCAGGAAACTGGCATTCACTTCATCCTGGCAGTGTCACATTTTCCTGAATGACTAAAGGGACTAATTACTACTAATACATTACTCAGTAAGATCTACTGTCTAAGTGCTGCAGCTCACTACAGGGAGTAGGTTTCATCTTGGGGACACTACTGTAGTGTCCCACCTCCTCCCTGTTCACCAACCTCCGTATTAAAAAACTATTTTTCATAGTGTAGTGTCCCATCCCCTCCCTGATCACTGATCCCCATATAAAAAAACATTTTTTCCATAGTGTAGTGTCCCACCCTCCCGATCACCAATCCCTGTATAGAAAAAACATTTTCCATAGTGTAGTGTCCCACTCCCCTTCCCGATCACTGATCACCATCCCCAAATCCTGAAAACCCCATTCCCTGGTAGTCTAGGGTCCCTCTGCCTACTCCCCCACCCGCCCAGTGTGATCCACCACCCCATCCTAATCATTGATCGGTGACCAACACAGCCCTCCTCACACCATTGCATCTGTCAAGTCTTGAAACTCCATCTGAGGAATGCACAACAATGCCTGTAGAGGGGGGTACTACTTGATCTTTTGCACTTTAATAAAGTTCTTTTTAAAGTATTCTGTCATTGAATTTCCTGACTGGGTGGTATGAGCAGCCAGGTGTTCTTTTTTCTGACAACAGAGAACAGCCTCCCCCTAATTTCAAAGGCACAGGCCATGTGGCCCCTTCTCATAGCTCCCTTCCCACCACCTACGGAGGCCATGCCACCCACACATGACTGCCTCATTGCCCACCAGGCATAGGGGCAATGTACCACTAACATAGGCACACAAGGCTCCCAGGTAACAACCCCCCACAGACCACACAGAACATGTGATAGTACAATACAAAGTGAGTCACCACACAGGTCTGAATACACAAATGTAATGGGCAACACAACCTACAGTGCCTGCTACAGTGACAGGGCACTGACATTACCATACCCAGCCACACTACAGAGGCATTATTGCAGTGGCAGGTAGCCTGCTGTCACCAGATGTTCCACCAACCCTCAGTGAGCCATATTATATGGAGTATTACTGAATGAGACCCACTAAGTCGAGCACATGTACAGTAAATGTTCAAAGATAACTGGCTGCAGACAGCACCAAAGTCCACATAGTCCAAACACAGTTTCAGCTCAGTAGGGTGGGCTATGCCACCAAGACTTCCTCAAGCTTGACATCATCCAGCTCCTTACTGCTTCCACTGGATGGGCCTGATGATGGTGGTGTTACTGCATCTGAGCCAAATAAGTTGATTGCCATCAAGAAGAGCCAACATAGGTGTCCTCACACAGCCTGACATGACACAGACAGATGGACACCATGTCATATCTGTACCCTGGCATGCCACTCCCACCATATAACAACACATAGTGAAAACAAGGGGGAAAAGTGCCATCACTGGACCCAGGGCTGTCATACCCGTAGTTGCAAGGGAAATGTCATGTGGCTTTCTGTGAAACAACTGATGCATGACCCTTGAATAGTGCTGCAGGCTACCTGTAGAGAAATGTAGCTGTTCACTAATACAATGTGTGCCCCCCCATCGTTGGCATGGCTGCCCAGTCTGGGGCCATACTATCCCAAAGCAAACATAGACTGACTTACCTGGAATAGCTCCATAATACTTGACAGGATCATAAAATCACCCCTGTACACATGGCCCTCCCACAACAGGTCTTCTGTGATCCACATCAGTGACCAGGCCCTTCTGTCCACCACTAAACTCACACTGGCCTCATGCTGCTCCTCCAGCTGTAGTGTCATTATCGTTGGCCTCCCAGGACTTCCCTGCATGGTGGAAGTAAGGTAGTACACATAGGCATCCCTACACTGTGCATATAACTGAAACTTCTCCCCCCAGCCCAGCGCTGACCTGCGGCAGCCATGTGATTGCCCATAGCCATCCCCATACTGTACTGGTAGGACATCAGGCTGACCCTCCACAGACTATGGGGCAGGATAGGTACCCATGACCTCGACAGACAGGGGCATACAAGACCACAGCTCACATCAGTACCAGAATTGCATTTCAGAGCTTTCTCCATCACCACTGCTCTCAGCCACCTATGGCCTGCATATACAACAATGTCCAAAGGGGTGTGTATGCCATGCTCCTTTGTGGGGATAAGCCTGGATGTGGGCAGGGCTGGTAGGAAGTCAATAAGAACAGAATACATCCCATGGGTACTTACGGGGGGATAGGTTGCTGGCATAATTTCCAGATAGCCCAAGGACCAGTACCTGTGCAAAGCCTACAGTAACATGCAGGATGTGCCTTTCATATTTGCTGGGCATAATCCTATTGGAGGATGAGCAGTAGTGGGTGCAGGATCACAGCTTCTGCCATAGGCCACGGATGTACAAGCCTCACCTGCAGACACTCACCCTAACCCATATGCACTGTATCTAATGGTTCAGACTGGACCATGCTGCCATTCTGGATCTGTATGGTCAGATGTGAGCCAACATTACACTCATCATGGGATGGTTCTGCCCACTGTCTGTGGAGCACAAGCTATGGTGTTCCCTGGTACGCTATGCCACCAGCTTATTCCAGTGGGTGATGGGAGATGTAATAGGTGTCAGTCAGCCCCCTGTGTCCCCCTGCATTCCACCAAGTAACCAACTCCCTTGTTCTCCATGTGGCCATATACATATATTTTCTGGCTATGGAGCAGATCATGCAGGCTACTAAGGTGGGGTTACATGCACTGCATGGGTTCCCGAACTTGCATGGGACTATTGACTGCACATATTGCATAACTGTCTCTGGTACAGAATGAGGAGGCATATAGCAACCAGAAAGGCTTCCATAGCATCAACATGTCCATGACCTAAGGTGCTGATGGTGTCATCACCAATGTGACTGCAAAGTATTCAGGGTCCTGCCATGATGCATACATATTTACCCAGTCATGACTATGGACACTGTTGGAGATGTATGGGGGTCTAGCAGATTGGCTGTTCAGTGAGTGAATACAGTATATGACATTTGACAGCTGCACTCCTGTAGCTGTGAATGCAGTAACTGACTGTGTTTTGCTTATTCCCCACAGGTGACAAAGGCTACCCCCTAAGGCCATACCTACTGACACCCTACTTGCCACTATGCACAGAGGCTGAGGAGAGATACAATGAGGTGCACTGTAGTAGCTGTGCAATGTGCAGTGAAAGTTTGACCTCCTGAAGATGCATTTCCACTGCCTGGAACGACCAGGTGGCATGATGATGTTGGCACATGGGAAGGTGTGCTGGGTGTTAATCACATGCCTGCTACACAATCAGGATGTACAATGCCACATACCCCTGTTGGAGCACTTACCGGATGGGGTTTGACTGGATAATGATGGAGATGTACTGGCAGCAGGTACAAAGCAGCGAGATGGTGGATTGTTCAGCAACCACACAAGACATCTGCTGGTGCAGGATACATTCAGTGTGTGTAATGCCCATCGGGGAAGGGGAGTGACGGTTCTGTGTGAACATGGGCCAGGTTGTGGAATACCATGGGGGAGTGCCACAGTGATGTATACCTGTTTACTGAGTGGATCAGTGCCTAGGGGGCCCTGGTGATTTGGAGATGTGTCAGGTGCAGTGCGATACCAGGGGGGCTACTGTGCCTTGCCACTTTGGGATGACAAGCGTGTGCCAAGGTGTATTGCCCAGTCCCTTGACATGCTGCCCCATTGCCAGGCTATTCAGGCTGTGCTCTGCATTGTTGTGGGCTTGTGGCCTACTCCATCAGTGCCCCTAAATCCCTTGTTGGTGATTTGTGTGTGTGTGTGTGTGCATGTGGGGATGTGTGCAGGCCTGTGCCCAGGGCTGCCATACAGGCATAGCCTGCTGCATGATCTGTAATTCAGGGATGCCCCCTATCCTGCACAGCACACTCTGAACACCCTACAACTCTGCAGCAAGCTGTCCCATAGTTCAGTATAGCAACAGCAAACTATGCTGGTCCACCATGGGTGCTTTGCATGCCTGTGTGTTGGTGGCTGTCACTCAATAATGTCTAAGTCAGAGTCTGTAACTATTGTTGTGTGGTTGTCTGTTTGTGTTGTGCCCACAGTGGTGTGACAGTGGACATCTGTAACTCTAACCGTCTCAGGTTGGCCAGTGCTCTGTGAACCTGGTGGTGGTTGGTGTGGTACTGGTGGGGCTGCAATGTCACTGGCTGTGCCCTGTGTGTGTGCTGCTGTAAGGTACTGGGTGCCACATCAATGTCGTCCACCTGCTGTTCGAGCTGTGGTGTGTCCAGGCATGGAAGCCTTGTGCTGTTCTGGGCAGTGTCCTGGTCCATTAACCAGGAGCTCCTGGCCCTCCTCACTGGCATGTCATGCTGCTGCTCCTTTGGTACCGCCCCTACCAGTGAACGTGTGGAGAAGGGAGTGTTGTTACATGTCTGGCATGATATGGTGGTTCTAACCCCTTGTAGGTTGCCACTGCACACTGTCTGTGGCAGGTGACTGTGGTGGCATTCCATACTGTGGACACTCTGGTTCCATATGGCCAGTGTCTGTTGGAGAGAGCTGCATCAGTCTGCTTCTGGGTTTTGTTGTTGTGAGTTTGTGGGGGAGTCACTCATCTGGTATGATGTCAATTACATCCTCCTCCATATGAAGCACCTTCTGTGTCAGGGTTTTTGCCATGATGGCCTCAATAGGTGCACAATCCATTGTGGGACCTGATGACAGAGGCCCATTACCAGTCAAGAAGCTAGACCAGCATACCACTGCCATCTTCAATTTGATGGCAGCCTGTAGGTCATGCCATTAGAACTTGATTGCACTCAGGGTCCATGATTCAGGTCTGTCTACATTGACAGTGGTCTGTATGTCATGCCATATCTGTGTCTTGTCCTCTGTGTGTGCCTTCAGTGACCTGGCACCATGCAGGGTATTTTAATGGCTTTGGATTCCAGTTGCCAGCATGGCCACCTGCTAGAAGCTGAAGTTGTGGCAGCTGGCATGAGACAGCCCCTACGTGCTTCCCTTACCATGTTCAGCACTTCTTGTGGGACAGTGTTCATGGTCTGCGGTGATGGCACAGATCCACCATCCTAGTCTGGGGCCAGGGTCCCATCATCGGGCTGCCTCCCCTGGCTGCCACTCTGTGTGGTCCTCACTGGTGTTTTCATGTCCACAACTCCCAGTTAGCTGTATGTCTGCTATGGTGGGGTTTATCTTATATGGCAGGGTCAAGAGACATGTCTGTCTCCAGCAGTCCCTCCATACCCTGATCAGCATGCCAGTGTGTGTCCCCTTGTGCATTACTGTGTTCGAGCATGGGGCTGTTGGTGAATACTGTGGGAATTGCATACCTCCACAAGTGCACATCACCACATCCTCCATTATGATCCACTCTGGTGAAGGTGGCTGTGTTTGGGAACAGATCCTTATTTCATTTCAGGCAAATCTGAACAGAAAATGAATGGACAGACATAAACAGTTAGAAGGATAGATTAGAGAAGTTCAAATTATGCATACTCAATCTAACTCAAACATTCATCTGAGTTTATTTGAGAAATTAAAACATGTATACAGTACAACGCATTGCTTAATGTAAAAACTGGAAGATTAATTAAACTGAATAGACCTAAATAGTATTTCTCAGACTGATAGATCAGGGAAACTGCTTCCTTACAAATACTGGAAAGTTTCTGCACTTCTGAAAATAGTCACTTTTTGAATGCCAAAGAAATGTCTGCTGAGTCATGTGATTGCAATTTGCTAGTCAAAATTTATTTGACTAATGGACACAATGGTAGTGCAAAGAAAACCACTAGCAGCTTTATCAGGAGATGAGCACTATTGACATCTCCTCCTCTTTATATACCACTGCATGCTACTGTTGATCCAATAGTTGATTGTGATCAGTTACGGAAAGTAATAGGTATATACTCAACAAATGGCCCTTGAGGGATCTGAACACATAAGCATATAAAACATTCCAAATGCACAAAAAACAAAAACTAATACAGGAAAACTTTTATTAATATTAAATGTAATAAAGTGCACAGTACTACAATATATTCTGCAAGGAACGGGTCATTTTGAGTAATCAGGCCTCCTACTGTTTGACAGGACAGTACTCATATAATGACAGAGACAGCAAGGCAATATACCTGTAGGATTACATGCAATATCCAGTTCAGAACAATTTGATAACCTTTTGCCCAGAATTACAATGTTATGTCTGTTCCTGACTAAACTACTACATAAATACAGTAGACAGGTGAGGCATGAATTTTGGGTTACCGGATAAAAATGTAATAGGGTGTTAAGAGGTCCACTGTAGCTGCAATCTCCCATTTTATTTATTTATTTGGTATCCCGTGATCTGGGCCAAGCAAATTGAGTGACTCAAATTAACTCATTGCCTCCACAGGAACTCTCTGAAGTTGCAGCACTTGTCTCCTGTATACTGTTAACAGTGAATCCTGGGCCTTTCTAAGCAAAATCAAACCATAATCGGCATGCCGCAAACAAATGCAAATAGCACAAAACACAGAAGTACTAGACACAAAGTATGAGCAGCAAACTTGTTCAGCATAAGATCACCTTTCCAACGGTGGTATGCAAGTAATAATAGGTAATTTAGTTTTTTCTATGCTGGTTGAAACAGCAAAACAAATATTTTTTCCAATAAAAAATGCACCATACGCTTTTTTTGTTTGGGAAATATATATCATATCAACACCAAATTAAGCATCCAGACATTAGATTTAGTTTTAATAACTGTTTGTAAAAAAAACAACTATTTCTGTAGTATTAAACATAATTTTCCCCATTTTAGTCAAGGTGTGTTGGTGAAGTTTGAGAGACGAGTCTAAACCATAAACACCATACCATAAACAAATGCATATAACTCCTAAAATATGCATGATATACTCAATGTATCAGTGACAAAGTTGTTCCACACAAAATTGCCTTTCCAATGGTGCTATACAATCAATTATGCTCAATTCGGTTTTTGTTTTATACTGGCTGAGATACCCAGAATGTGTGTTTTCTTCAAAGTGCTTAGGTGGTTCTTGAAGGACAAACATCTGCCATACACACCATGACATAAACAAATGTGAATAACTCCTAAAGTGAACATGATACACCCAAAGAGTCAGTGGCAAAGTTTTTCAACACAATGTTACCTTTTTAATGGTTCTATGCAGTGAATTCTAATCATTTCTGTCTGGCAAGTAATATTAAAACAAGTGTGTGACAGCTCCAGACATTACTAGGACACACAGGAAGTTTGTAGGCAACTTCTGTAGTCGTTCTGGGACACACTGCAGTACATTTGCTGACGCCTACAGGCGTCTTCTAGGAGGCAATGAGTTAGTTAAGTGACTAAATTTGAGCACCCTAAGAAAAAGCGACTGTGACAGAACAGTGAGGGGGAATGAATAGCGAGTGTGGAGGGACAGAATAGTGAGGGCTAATGATTAGGGAATGTAGCGTTACTGAATAGGTAGGCTAAATGGATTAATTCAGCAAGCTCCTGCCAAGCTGGCCTCTTGGCTTGATGGTTACAGTCACCCCTGTAAAGCTCATGGACTCTGGTTCAGGACTGCATGTAGGTTATTTCTTTTTTGGATTGTTGTAGCAACAGATGCATCAACCTTCAGCAATGCAGGGGACCAGTCAATATGGACAAGGTCACAGAGGAAGGAGCATTCATCTAATTTGGATAGGTCACGAAGGGAGATGATCTTAGGTGGAACTTTAGGCACACTCACTTTCTATGCACAGTAGGTGGGAGTGTGATCAGAGATGGTGCCTGGGAAGGTCCCAGATGGGGGATCCTCTCTTATCTGTTCTACTGGACCCAGTCCAGGACAGAGTGCTGACCTCCATTAATGGAGATCCTGGTAGGAGAGGAGATAAGTTGCTTCAGACCAAGCCCCCTTAGGACAGCCTCATAACATTTAAAATTGCTCCCCAGCCAATTCAAATTTAGGTCACCCATAATTAACAGCTCATTCAAGCCAACTTTATCACCAACAGCCTCCAGAAGTTAGGTTAGCCCTTGTAGGCCAATAGAGGGAGGGTTAGAAGTATAACTAACATGCAATTTCTTAGGTGCTCCCAGCAGCAGTAAAGCATGTAAAAACTGTCAGACTGAGGGTTAGGGAAGACCCTGCTGGATCAGGGAGACATTCAGATTACTTCTATTGTAAAGCAAAAGACCTCCTCCATGCTTCATTTCAGGATGGCCAGACTTGTTGTGGTTAAATTCAGGTAATGCACAGGCAACATTAAGCACCATAGGCTTAAGCCAGATCTTTGTTAGGCCCAGTGTATTAGGGCTATAATGTCCAACCCAGGCAGTGAGCTCTGCCAAATTAAACATAATACTATGGACATTCACATGTGTTATTTTTAGACTTTTGGCATTATGCCTGGCCAGAAGAATTGTATAAGGGGAAGGGTGGTCCAGGATTAGGTTCAACATCACTGGAGGCAATCATAGTCAACAGGGCTAGGAGCCAGAATGGATATGATAAAGAATGCCAGTTTGGAGATATTACTGGGCAGTGCAATCTACCTTTGTCAAAATCGGCCAGTAGTACCAAACCTTTTTTTCTTGATCAGATAGGTAAACTTTGGGGACCATATACTTGAAACGATCAGATTTGAGAAACTGAAGTCAGCTAGGGCATTATAACATTTAGGGGAGCTGAAAGGGCCACAATCAATAAAGTAATTGGCAGTAACTTGCAGGGCCAGCAGAACCACTCTTAGGCTGACAAGACTGTACATTTTAAACAAAATACATCACCGGTCAAATTAACTTATTACCTTCAGAAAAACTCACAGTCAAATTAGAACAAATACAGCAGGGATAAAGATAACCAGTGTATTAAGAGTAAACTTGAAATGAGGCAGACACCATATAGGGTTTACGTTGGACTCGGTAGGATATGAGGTTAATTAGGTACTAAAATGCATGAAACAGAGCTGCAACAGCCTCCACAAAATGATCTACTACTTATACAGCTCTCTGAGCAGTTCCTAGAAATGGGAGAGACCCTATATATGGAGTAGGCTGAACTCCATAAGATATTAATTAGGTCATTAGGCATACTAGTAAAATGTATGAAACAGAGCAGCAAGAGTCCCACAGAAAGTAGTTACTATCTACACCACTCTGATTGGCATTTCCCATATAATGACTTATTAAGAACAATTACTACAGGCACATAAACCATACAGTAAGGAAATCACAGCATTGAAGCACTGTGATCTGCTTACTGTGATTACCTTATCTTAGATTCTAGGAGGTCATTACTCGTGGTTTGAAGGATCAATTGGCTACTGGGATTCTATAACCTAAAAAAGAGAGAGAGAGAGAGAGAGAAGAGAGACAAATTAGAAATGAAAAATAACTATAGTGTGGCTAGAACAATTGGCATGGGTAGAGAGTTAGTAATGAGAGGTAGGTAGGTGATGGCTTTAGGGAAACGTCTTGCTTAACAGTTCTAAAAGGCATAATGTATTACAACAGAAATAGAGACTGCCGAACAGTCCTCAGCAGCATTGGACACAATTTCTAATAGCAGGGAGTTTTTGAGTTAATATAGTAAATTATATACTTCCAAAAATAATGGTATTAATACTACCCTTGTTGCTTATAATAATATCCCCAAACCTAGTCCAGGCAGCTTTCTTGAATCACAAGAAATATGTTTTTGAAATATGAGCTTATGGAAATAACTAGTAGAAGAAGGCCTTGTGGTCTATTTAGTCTGCTCAATGTGTGCAGCCCCATTTCCATTAACTACGGTGGGATCTATCCCCCTGCACACCTACCCCAACCCTCAGTTCACCCTTTACCGGTGGCCTCTCTATCTACCATGACTCTCCACTTCACTCTGTCCTGACTCTTTTTAAATTCATCCACCGTCTTCTAAGAGACAATCTCCGCTGGGAGTTTATTCCACCCTGTAACCACTCATTATATGAAGGCGTATCTTCTGATGTCCTTCTTGAACATTCTCCTGTCAGCTTATAGCAGTGCCCCTTTGCAGTCTTCTTCCCTTTAAGACAGAATAGGTCATCTGTATTTACCTTGTTGATACCTTTTAGTTACTTGAAGGTTTCAATCATGTCTCCCTTCTCCCTCCTCTGCTCGAGCAAGTACATGTTAAGGTCATTCAGCTTGTCCTCATATGCTTTGCCTAGTGGTCCCTGGACAATTTTTGTCACCCTCCTCTGCACTGCCTCAAGCATGTTTATGTCCTTACATAGAAACATAGAATTTGACGCAGATAAGGACCGCTTGGCCCACCTATTCTGCCCATTTTCCTACCTAACAGATAAGCTGAAGATCCTAGTTAACCAACAGCTTACTTCCTCCTACCCCCCACTAGGACTGCCTTATGCCTGTCCCATGCATTCTTGAAGTCCCCCACTGTTCTTGACTCCACAACCTCCTCAGGGAGGCTGTTCCATGCATCCACAACCCTCTCAGTGAAAAAATATTTCCTCACATTACCTCTGAGCTGTCCCCCTTCTATCTTCAAATTGTGCCCCCTTGTTCTTGCACATCTCTTTTTCTTTTTCAGGTAGGGTCTCTCATGTTGCATGCCATACTCGTGTGCTAGTTATCCACTACTTAGAAGTAAGGAAAATCCCTAGCTTGGATGGCTAGGGTATTGATTATTAGAAGATGTTTAGTTATACCATGACACATTGAGCTGGATTTTCAGAGTGCCCTTAGATTGTTGTAATTTGTGATGATCCATTGCTGCAGCAATCTCTAAGTGTGTCAGGGGCTCCTGTGCCCTATTTTATAAAAATGGGGATCCCTGCACCAAACACCCAGGAGCTGTCATAGCTGCAGTGTTGCACCACACATTGGGCACATCTGTGGGGTTTGACAGGGGATCTGTCACCCTTCCAACTGGCACAACCCCAAATGACCCACAGAGGTTGGGGGGTAGCTATGCCAAGAAGGTGGGGGCTGATAGATCCCTGTGGTGCCATGGGGAGCAAGGGATGCACAGCAGCAGTGGGAGGGGTGTGTGGAGGAACCCAGCAGAGGTGTCTTATGAGTTGGAACACAGCTGAATGGGCTAGGTGGGGGAGCATGTCTGGAACAGCATGACCAGGACCCCAGATGACAATAGGCCTGGCACCTGCCCCACAGGACCCACAGTCCCTGGCATTGTAGTCGGGCATCTGCCAGCCAACACAGGAGGGCTATGTAGTTGCAATGTCGCAGTGCCCAGGCTCATCCTTGGCCACCAAATGCACCCAGCAACCTGCACCCACTTCTACCCACCACATTTAGAAGACTGTAGGTCCTGAGGGGGATGTGCTGGGGCTGCAGTTAACTGGGATCTGGGTCATGATCTTCCAACTGTGCCCCCCCCAACCTGGCCAGTTTGGCTGTGTTCCAACTCACAGGGTATCTCAGCCAGGTGCCTCCACATGTCCCTCACACAGCTGCCATGACCCCTTCACTCCTCATGGCATCACCAGGGCTCCATCAGCCCATGATCCCCACCTTCCAGGTCCTCCCCCAATCACCATCCTGCCAGACAGTGGCACAGGGCCCTTAGACCACTTCCTGGCTGGTCAAAAGTGAGCCACCATTTGCAATCATGGCAAGGCTTCTGGAATGCTGAATAAGGGGATGGTGCAGCCCGCTATTGTGCAAGCCCCCTAGTGACCAGGCACAAGGGTACTTATACCACAAGGGTGGCACAGGGTGGTTTCAATGCATGGCATCCTGATTTCAATGCAGCCTGCATTCAAAAATTGGGATTGCCACAAACCCTGATACAAGGTGCCACTTGTGTCACAGCAGTTTGGCGCAGGCACATTGTGTCTTTGGGTTCATTTAGAAAATTGAGCCATTTATCTACATAAGTGTTTTAAATCATTCCACTTTCTGAGTAGACTTCCTCCTTCCTTTTATGAAGCCCTTATTATGGGTAGCCCTATAAAAACAAAATAACCCAAAAATATTCATCATATCGTCCAGTCTCACTTTTAATCTCAGACTATAAAATCTTTGCAAGAATTTTTGCCAATTGATTGGAAAAAATTCTTCCTCGTATTATCCACACAGACTAACCAGGCTCCATCAAGGGAAGTAGGGGCACATCAGTATTAGAATGCACTTAATATGATCCTTGGTTGCACAGTTCCAAATGCTGTGGTGCTGTTCCTGGATTGAGAAAATGTGTTTGCTCATTTGGAATAGTCTTATCTATGTCATATTTTGCAGTATATGGAATGTGGCAAAAAAATGTTTGACTTGGATTAAGTTTGTTTATTTATTTGAAAATTGGTAACACCCTGGTCCAAGGCTTATTTTCAGGCAAGAATCAATGGAAAGGAACAGATGGTATAATAAAACATACATGATATTGAATGCTCAGTTCAAATAAAGTGCAATCAAAGTACAACATGGCACGGTATGAGCGCAAAAAAAAGCAGCAAGGCATAACAAGCAGCAATAAGGGACCAATGAAAAGACAAGCTCAGGGGAATTATGGTAATGCAGAACTAGAAAGGTAGGAAGCAGGATGCAAGCTGAGGTAGAAGCCAGGAGGAGGCCAAACAACATTGACAGTGGGGGCTGTAGCAGGGAATGGTCAGGATTAGGGGTGACAGGAGCAGATAGTGATAGGGAGGAATTAAGTTTACCTATGATAAGCCCCAAATTAAGATTAGAACTAATGATCACATTTTAGAATTATTTAATTCAGGCAGATGTACCCAGCATCGATGACCACTGTCCCTGTTAGTTTTTTTGTCTATGGAATTTCTGGCAAATGCAATATGAAACTCACAGATTATTAAAGATTACCAAAAAGTTAAAGCATCTCTTACACTCTCGCTGTTATATTTTTTCATACATAATGGATCCAAAGGTTTAACTAGTGGAAACCTTTAGGTTAATTGGGGAAGATGTTCAACAATCTGGCTTTAAAATTATTAGTGCCAAGCTTGACTCACTCTGTCTGAATCCTACTCGCTGTCAGGTTGCTCAACGAACTATTGGGTTTCAAATATTTCAAGTCAAAATTGATTATTTTGGTTTTGATTTAACCAGTTGTCTTAATATTCTAATTAACTACAGTTTAGACCCACTATTAATAAACTATAAAAAAAGGACCTACAAGGATAGCAGGATCTCTCAATGGCTCTTCTAAGAAGACTGCAAATTATAAAAATAAATGTTCTCCCATGCATTCTGGACATTCATCAAGCCATTCCATTTAACATTCTAGATTCAACATTCAAGAATATTATAAAAACTATTTCAAAAATTTTATAGAAGCAGAAAAAGGCTTGCTTACAAACAACTAAACTATATGCATCTCACACTCAGGCAAGTTGTTCCCTGCACTATTTTCAATGGTACCACTTTCTTCATTAATTGAAGAAACTGTGGAGTGGTACAGTCAAGATCTTCACTTTTGGGTGTATATAGAGTTCAAAAATTTAAGATATCAAAATGCTAGCATATTCTTTGCTGCAATACTGGAGCTAAAACAACATCCAACACTGGAAATAAATTTCTGGATGCTACAATTGCAGCATTTAAAAAGGTTACTAAAATTCTGGATTCAAAAATGTAAATTTCAAATGCAAATTTCAGGTCTTTTTCCTATTACTTTATATTTAATGTCTTTCTTCCAATCATTCATGGACTAGGGATCCCTTAGGAGGCAATATAGTGCAGTGGGTTAAGGCTCTAAGCTGCAGATTTGGAGACCTGGGTTTGAATCCCACAGCTGCCTAGGTGCATACTATGTGATTCCTGTTGCTCCCAGGTTGCATCTGGAAACACGCTTTGGCTTAGTGTGCTACTCCTGGTTAAACAATCTTTCCTTCCCTTTCAGTCTTGTTACTTCAGAGATTGGAACTGGAAAAACAATATAGAATGTACTGAAATATTTTTGGAAACAAATAATAGTAATAATAATAATAATTATAATAATAATAATAATAATAATAATTTTATTTATATAGCACCTTTCAACATATCAAGGTGCTGAACAATTTCACAATTCAATCATTACATACACAAACATATACATAAAATCAGCATACCACAAGATAAAATATGTAATAATAAAATCCAGAGCTTTAATAAATAATTAATTATCTAGAAAGCCATGCTCCACAGATAAGTTTTCAGCTCTTTTTTAAAGAATTCCACGGATGTGCACTGCCGTAACCCGACATGAGAGTTCCAAAGAGTGGGTGCAGCAAATGAAAATGCTCTGCTGCCAGAGGATTTCAAACTCACTCTGGGATCTCTAACAACTTCATATGTCGGCCAGGCGGAATGTCGGTCAGGGCAGTAAGGTACAGGAGGTCTTTCAGGTAGGCTGGACCCTGGTCGTGAAGGGCTTTAAAGTCAACAAAATGACTTTAAAGGTGATCCGCCACCGCACAGGCAGCCAGTGCAGTTTGCGCAGCACGGGAGTGATGTGACAAAAACGACTTGTCCCAGTCAAAACCCGGGCTGCAGCGTTCTCTACCAGCTGCAGGCGACGGATTTCAACCCCAGAAAGCCCAAAGTACAGGGCATTGCAATAGTCTAAGGGTGAGGATACAAAGGCATGAACCAAAGTAGGCAGGGAGTCAGACGGAACAAGATGCTTCACCCTGGCAATGTTCCTAAGATGATAAAGGAAGTCTTGACAACAGCAGACACCTGAACTTTAAGAGTCAGCTTATTGTCAAGAATAAATCCAACTACGACCTGTTCTGAGGACGCAAAGGTACTCCACCAAGAATAATTCCAGACGGAGCACCGATATCCGCCTCACCACCCAACCACCAGGATCCACCACCAGCACCTCTGTTTTCTCCGAGTTCAACTTTAGCCAACTAGAATCCATCCAGTCTTGGATCTCCCTCAGACAGCTGTTAAATACTGAGAGAGCTCCATCCTGGTCGGGTGCAAAGGACAGATAGAGCTGGGTATCATCTGCATAGCAGTGAAACCTCAGCCCATATTGTCTAATGATACCTCCAAGGGGCAGCATGTACACTGCAAACAACATGGGTGACAGCATGGATCCCTGGGGCACTCCACACAACAGAGAGATTGGATCAGAGGAAAAAATTCCCGATACAACTCTCTGTGATCTCCCGGTAAGGAATGACGTGAACCATTGCAAAACGGTTCCAGACATTCCACAAATATGACCTAGACGAGCTAACAGCACCATGTGGTCCACTGTGTCAAAGGCTGCAGAGAGATCAAGAAGAACGAGAATGGAGCCGCCTCTTCTGATCCCTCGCCATCAGAAGATCATTTAACACCGAACCAGCGCAGTCTCGGTGCTATGTCTTTACGGAAGCCCGACTGAAAGGATTTCGTAGACATTATGGATGGTTAAATGGTCATCAATTGATTTCGCTATGACCTTCTCGATAACCTTCCCAATAAAGGAAGGTTAGAGATAGGTCGATAGCTAGAGTAAGAGTCCGGGTCCAAGGAAGCTTTTTTCAAAAGAGGAGTTACCACAGCCTCTTTCAAGGAGCAGGGAAACTCACCTGATTCCAAGGAGCACCAGACTATTTGCGCCAGGACCGGACCAATGGTATCCAAACAACCCAAAATAAGGGGAGTCGGACCAGGATCCAAACCACAACTTGTGGGGCGCATAGAATAGTTGGAGCCTGATATTCAGAAAAGTGCAAAGCAGAGTGCAGAGATTTGCATTGCACTTTGCAATTGGCCAGGGATCCAAGGATGCTGTATGCAGTCAGATAGTGCACCAGCACTATCCAGCTGAATATAGGGCCATGTCATTGAAGCCCTATGTCAAGCAGCACTGCACAGACTTGGCTGTCAAAGTGGGCCTCAAGAGTGGATCGCGCAAAACCACTATCTGCAATTTTTTATGGGATGTACTCAAATGAGCCCATTGGGCATGCAAGGTACTAAGGGCCATTTGCATGCCCATTATGGGCCCATTTGCTTGGGTAGCCATGTTAAGTGGAGACATGTTAGTGCTGTGCCACCCCCCCTTCCTCAGTCCAATGCATTTGTAGATATATCTGGTGTCTGGTGGTCCTCCCAGCCACCGACCCACCCTCCTATCGACCAGTTGCTGGCCTGTAACAGTAAAAACAAAACCCTCCATGGTGCTAGTGGTCCCCCACTTCTTCTGATCACCAGCTCATAGTAAAACTAAAACCCTCCCTGTTACTAGAGGTACTGCATCCCTTTGATCACCAGTTCGAAGGAAAAGAAAAACCCTCCCTGGTGCTAGTGTTCCCCCTTCCTCTAATTGTCAGCCTGTAAGAAAACTAAAACCCTTCCTGGTGCTAGTGGTCCCCCTCCCTCAGACTGCCAGCCTGTTGGAAATCATTCAACCCTCCCTGGCATTCAGTGCTCCCCTGGGGCACCAATCCATGGTACCACCAGTCACAATTCCATACTCCCTGACATCTCGTGGTCTCCCCATTACGGCACAGACACCAGTCATCTTTCCAGTATCCTCGATGCCGTAGGTACACATACAGTGAACAGTACAGCTCTCCTCACACCTCCTCAGCTGGCCATCATATGTCCAGGTAGGGAGTGTGCATCTTATTTCTAGGACAGGGTGATGGGCCCATTCCTATAAATAAGACATGTGCTCTCTGCCTGGACATATGTTGGCTGACTGATGAGAAATGAGGAGGGCTGTGCCAGTTGATGTATGTTCACTTGCAGCACTAAGGATACTGGTAAAGTGACTGGGTGGGGTGAGTGTTTAGTGCCATGGTGGTCTGTGTGTGGGGTATTAGACACCAGAGATTGTGGAATTGTGACCAGCTGTACTGTGGATCAGTGCCCAGGGATGGTCCAATGGATGCCAGGGAGGGTTGTAAGTTTTCCTATGGAATGGCAATCAGAGGGAGGGAGGACCACTAGTACCAAAGAGGAATTTAGTTTTCCTATGAGCTGGTGATCAGAGGGAGGGGGGACCACTAGCACCAGGGAGGGTTTTAGTTCTACTACCGCCTGGTGATTAGAGGGAGGGGGCCACTAGCACCAGGGATGGTTTTAGTTTTCTTATGGACTGGTGATCAGAGTGAAGGGGGACCACTAGCACATGGGAGGGTTTTAATTTTCCTAAGGGCTGGCAATTAGAGAGAGAGGGACCACAAGCACCAGGGTGGTTTTATTTTTTACTACAAGCTGGTGATTGGTGGAAGAGGGGGACCACTAACACCAGGGAGGTTTTTTTACTATTGGCTGGTGATCAGAGGGGGTGCCACAGACCACAGGTGGCAGGTGTGCTCCACCAGTGGCCAACCAGCTAGTTAACTGCATTACCACAGGCAACCACTAGGGCTGCATGGAGTAAGAGGCACTTTCAGCAGTGTCAGTGGCTCAGTAGGCAGCACACTCGCCTCTGAAGCCGGGAGATCAGAGGGCTGTGGGTTCAGTTCCCACATCTGGCACTTGGGTTAATATCCCAGTACTGACACTGTAGTGCAACATGAGAGGGGTGCTGCACTTCTGAGGTGCCGTCTTTCAGATGAGGCGTTAAACTGAGGTCCCATCTGCCTGGATTGGTGGTAGTTCAGGTGGATGTTTAAGATCCCATGGCACTTATCGGAAAGTGTAGGGGAATTTCCCCGGTGTCCTGGCCAAATTTCCCTCATTCACTAAAATACCACCAACAGCTTAATCTGGTTCAAGGTCAGTTGGAATTCATCTGTATCCCCCTCCCCCGGGTCATGCCTGAAAATAGGCAGGATTTGCCTGGTGCACTTACCCGGTCAACAAAAACTAAATAAATAAATAAATTTGCTTGGCAGTATTTGCACTGTGCAAAAGGACCACACTAAGCCCTTTTGCTTAGTGGAAATCTACTCAATATTGGCTTGTGCCAATATTCCTGTCCCTGCTCTCCATTTGTATACCCCCAACCCCTGTGGTTTGCATGGGTGCTAACACTGTTTGATGGCGCAACTGACCCTTTCGAACATTGGGCTCCAGCGCAAAACCTGGTTTGTATGAGCAAACACTGGTTAGTGCCCATGCAAACTTTTGAAAATCAGGTCTTTCGAACAATTAACTTTGAAGGATAACCTGAGTAAAAAAATTATTTTTCAGATACTTGCAAATAAGATCAGCACTTAATAGATTATTAGGTGCGGTACAAGTCACATTAAACTGTTTCTGTAACTCATTGATTTAGCATTTTTAAATGGGCTTCTTAATGGCTTATCTATGTTTCTCAGTGAGTTAATAAATGTTTCATTATGGTTTGCTAAATGTTTCCATGTAGCTGCAACATATACTAAAATGCATTTCATAAAAGTTGCCAAAGAATTTTTGAATGAATGAAAACAGTGAGTATAGTACAGTAATGCTCATGGGAAAACTGCAGTATATTTTCAAAGAAATATCTACTGCCCAAAAGATAAACTCCTGATCAGTGATTTCAGATAAAAATACATTTTTTAATTACCTTTTCATATCACAATTCAATTGTTTTATAAAATACTCCATGAAGCTGCCTTGTATGCACATACGGTATTTGTAATGGGACTGAGCAACACAGGAATATTTTCAAACCACAAAATTTTAAAATGGTGATATATGCTATTAAAACATAAATTAAGATTGTACAGTATAGCAGGTTTTCCCTATCTGCCTCCTTCAGCTACCGGCTTAGGAGTTCATGTGAGTTATTTAAGGGTAAAAAAACAATTGAGAGTGAAAATGGTTACAGCTGCCATTGCATTTGCAGCACTAAAACAAGCATTTGTCAATGCCGAATGTTTGCTTGCTGGCATTAGCATTGGAAAAGCAGGAGTTAGACAGATGCAGAGTAGGAATGGCAGTGAAGTATTGAACTTCACGCAAACCCCACCTCCATCCTGTAGAGACGGACAGGCATTGGGGTAAGTTTTTGGGTCGTCGCCCATGATGGTCATGCCATGTCACCTCACCCTATTCTGCAGACACCGACACATGTTGAGGAGTGCCTTAGGGTGTTTGGCTTTACAGTCACCCCATTCCATAATGACATACAGTGAAATGGGTGCAGCATAGGAGAATGGGGTGAAGTCTGGGGCCGAAGAGTCCAAGGTACACCTCGATGCCTGTCAGTGGCTGGGGGTGGGGGTGGTGGCAATGAGCAGTACAGTCAGCAATCCAAAGGCACACCCCGATGCCTGCCAGTCTGTACAGGGTAGGACGTTATGGTTAGAAACCCTAATGCCTTGGGCATTTGTTGGTATTTGCACTACAGATTTTCAACATGTCCTTTTTGTGACCCCACCTCATGAAAGCATTTGTGACCTCTTCTCATGAAGAGTGGCAGTGTGATTTTGTCAATGTGTCCCGAACATTGAGTTCCAACAGCGACAGTGCCATTCTGTGCCACATGTACGAAAACACAAATCGGGCAGGATGTGAAGAATGACAGCTGTACCATCCATAGGGAGGTGTGAAGAGATGGCAATGTTGAAAATCTGTAGTGGGAATATTAAAAATGCTTCCACTTCTGCGCACACGTGGAAATTGTGCAACACATGTGCGTAACACAGTCATGTTATGGACTTTCACCACCAAATTTTCAACATAGGCATTTCAGGACCTCTGCTCATGAACAGTGTCACTGTGATTTTCTTAATGTGTCCCAAACACTGATTTCCCACAGCAACCATGCTATTCTGCATCGGAAGTGCTAAAACACATTATGGCCAGGATGTCAAAAATGACGATTCTACTGTTCATAAGGAGGTGCAGAAAAATGACAGTGTTGAAACTCTGGAGTGAAAATATTACAAATGTGTGACATTATGAGCGTGCATGGAAACTGTGCAATGCCTGCTAGTAACACAGTCATTTTATGGATGTTCATCACCAAATTTTCAACATAGGCATTTTAGGACCTCTGCTAATGAACAGTGTCACTGTGATTTTCATAATGTATCCCAAACACTGATTTCCCACAGCTACTGCACTATTCTGCACCAGCAGTGCGAAAACACATTTTGGCCAGGATGTGAAAAATGACAGCTGTAGTGTTCATAAGGAAGGCTGGAAAAATGGTAATGTTGAAAGTCTGGAGTGAAAATATTGCAAATGTGCGAAGTTATGAGTGTGCGTGGAAACTGCACAACGCACGCTCATAACACAGTCATTTTATGGACTTTCATCATCAAATTTTCAACATAGGCATTTTAGGACCTCTGCTAATGAACAGGGTCACTATGATTTTCATAATGCATCCCAAACATGGATTTCACACAGCAACTGTGCTATTCTGCGCCGGAAGTGTGAAAACACATTTCGGCCAGGATGTGAAAAATGACAGCTGTACTGTTTATAAGGAGGTGCAGAAAAATGGCAATGCTGAAAATCTGGAGTGAAAATATTGCAAATTCGCAAAGTTACGAGCGTGCATAGCAACTGTGCAACGTATGATCATAAAACAGTCATTTCTTGGATTTCTTTCACCAAATTTGCAACATAGACTTTTTGAGAGCCCACCTCATGAACACTGGCACTGTCGTTTCATTATTCAGTCCCGAAAGGTGATTCCGTGCAGTGACCACAAAATCACCTTTCGGGACTGAATAACTCCATGACAGTAGGTGAATTCAAGAGGAGGGGTCCCAATAACCCCATGTTGAAAATATTGTGCCAGAATTCCCAAAAATGCCTGTGATATGCACCAAAGTTGAAAAAACCTATTTATGCCATTATACAGCTTACCAGCATTTCATCAGTTCATGATCGGCTTTGAAGAGTGCAGATGTGTTCCCGGTCCACCAAAGATCATTGCGCTGGGCTCCGGAGGTAAGTATGGGGTAATGGGGGTGTGTGGGGAGGCAGAGTGCACAGAGGGTGGGTGCGGGTTGGGGGGGCCGCCAGACTCGACAAGGGACCGTTTTCTGCTTTACAGAGAAAAAAAACATCACAGGAATTTTTATTTTTTTTACAAGGATATTTAACATGGACATTTGGCATGCTGGGGTGGGCTTCCAGCATGCCAACCTAGCGTTTTGTTGGGGGAGGGGCGACTGTAACCAATAGGGGATTGGGCACCCCCTCAGCACAAACCTAATTTTGTGGGAAGGGACATTATGCCGACAGGGAGTGGGCTCCCCCGTCGACAAATGAAACTCAGATGGGGACTTAAGCAGACGGGGATTGGGGCTCCCGTCGGCAAACAAAGACTGTTTGGGGGGGGTGCATGGGCGCATGCTGCTAATGGGGGTTGGGCACCCACTCGGCACTGAGGGTTGCATAATACTGTTAGTGAACACGGCAGCAAGCCTCCCGCAATGTTCACAAACAGTATTACGCTAACTAACATTCAGCCCTGCAGTGACGGGTAGCTCTCTCATTGCAGCATAATGATCAATGCTGCAATGATGAAGTGACCCCTGATTGCTGTGGTGAAAACGTGTGTACTTGGTGGCACTTTTGGAGACCAGTGTCATCGGCACACTGTGCCTCCATTGTTCCACCATTGCCAAGCCCCCAAACGCAGTGCCTCCCTTGGCTGCCACGGTGCCGTGCCTTCACAACCCACTTCTCTCCTAAGCTGTCGTAATATGTTTCTTGCGCATGCGCACAAGCAAGTAAGTAAAAATGTATTTATATAAGGTGCCCTTGCCAAGCTCAGGGTGCCTTTACAAAACTTCACATACATTGTTAAAATCCACAGCAATAATAACATATTATCCATAGCAAAGTTTACATTTCTGTAAATGCTTGATTAAATAAAAAGGTCTTAAGAGCTTTTTTAAACCCCTCCACAGTCTGGCTATTTCGTATCTGGCAAGGTAGAGAATTCCACAGGGTAGGTGCCATAAAGGCAAATGCTCTTCCAACAGATGTTTTCAGGATTTCCCTTGGAATCTCTAGCAATCCCTCGCCAGAGGATCGGAGGGAGCGGGAGGGGCAGAAAGAAAACAGGAGTTCTTTCAGGTATTGGGGCCCCAACCCATGTAGGGCTTTATAGGTCATCAATGCGACCTTGAAAGTGATCCACCACTGTACAGGCAGCCAGTGCAACTTACGCAGCACAGGTGTTATATGGCTGGATCTCAGGCTTCCAGTCAACAACCTAGCTGCTGCAATTTGCACCAGCTGCAAGCGGTGGATATCCACTCCCGGCAGCGCTAGATAAAGGGCATTGCAGTAATCAAGACGACTGGCAACTAAGGCGTGGACCAGGGTAGGAAGATCCTCTGATGGAACAAGGTGTTTCACCCATGCTATATTCCTTAGATGGAAAAAGGATGATTTGACTACGGCCGACACCTGTGCCCTCAGCGTCAAACTCTCGTCAAACATAACACCAAGGTTCCGCATCTGGCCAGATGCCATAAGCGGGGTTCCCCTCAGAAATAAACCTGAGGGTTTTCCTGCCCATGAACTTGATAACCTCACCCCTGGCTCCACTACCAGTACCTCTGTTTTTCCTGGGTTCAACTTCAGCCAGTTGGTACTCATCCAGTTCTGTATCTCCAGGAGGCAGTTGTTAAACAGTGCACTTGAATCAGACTCCTGCCAGGGCATGAAAGACATGTGAGTTGAGAATCATGAGCAGAGCAATGAAAATTCAACCCATACTGTCTTATAATGTCCCCCAATGGAAGCATATACACCGCAAATAACATGGGGGACAACACTAAACCCTGTGGCACCCCACAGCGCAGGCAGTGAGAGGCTGAGGAATAAATCCTCGACACTACTCTCTGAGTCCTACCCTGCAGAAAAGATCGAAACCAATTGTGGACCACCCCTCTTAGTCCACAAAAAAACCACAGGCGTTTGAGCAGTACCCCATGATCTATGGTGTCAAATGCTAATGAGAGATTAAGGGGAACCAAGATAGAAAGAGCTTCCCGATCTCTCGCCATCAGGAGAACATTCAGTACCCGTACAAGAGCTGTCTCAGTGCTATGCCATTTCTGAACCCAGACTGAAGAGGGTCATAGATACTGTGGCTGGTTAAATGATCCTCCAGCTGCAAAGCGACCAGCTTCTCGATAACCTTCTCTAAAAAGGGGAGGTTCGAAACTGGTCTATAGTTTTCTGAGCAGTCGGGATCAAGGGAGGGCTCTTTCAAAAGGGGGTGCACCACTGCCTCCTTTAAGGGATCGGGAAAGATCCCTCTCTCCAATGATACCACCACTATCCCAGTAAGGATCTGGCCAATAACCTCTACACACCCCACTAGTAGGTGAGTAGGGCCCGGATCCAAACTACAGTAGTCTGGATAATCCTCACTATATCCATGACTGCCGGCTGACTAAAGGTGAACCAAGTTAATTGGGTATTAGTTCCCCTCAGTTGATCACTGCAAGACCTAATAGGGAGGCATTGGCTGATCTCATCCCTGATAGTGGACACCTTATCAGCAAAGAACACTGCAAACTCCTCACACTGTAACTGTGACAAGGCTTGACAGGCTTGAAGACAGGATATCCACAGTCCGGAAGAGCCGGGCCAGTCTATCCCTCGCTGTAGTAATTTCCCTGGACAGGAACTCTGCCTTCTTATGGGAAATTGCTAACTGATAGATCTTATAATGATCCAGCAGTCAATGCCTGTCCACCTCCAGGTGAGTTTTCCGCCAACGTCTCTCCAATCTTCGGCCCTGTCTTTTCAACCTATGGATCTCCCTGGTAAACCATGGAGCCCCTGGGTAGAAAGTACAGAGATGAACTCAGGATGGAGCAATGACATCCAGGGCTTTCACAACTGCCCTATTATAGGCTAGCACTAGGGGCCCTGGGTCAGTGCTATCCATTGGCAATCCCGAGAAGCCGAGCTCCGTCATTAGGCCTTCCAAGGTAACTCCTCACAAAGGACAGAACTGTACTATCTCCTTAGGGCAGGGTTCAACCTTAAAATTGTTTTACTAGCCCTGAACCTAGTGCAAATTGGCCAGGGCTAGTGCAGCTAACCCTCTACTTGTCTGTCTTGACTAGTGCAGGTTTTTCATGGCTGTTAATGAAGTTAAAAAAGTCCCTGCTTTAGCAGGCTGTAGTCCTTTTGCTAATCTCCCTCAGTGTTCCAGGTGGCCTGGTGTGCTTAGCAGCTCATTAAGAACTGCAATCATCTGGCAGTTGAAGAGGGGGATCCAACAAAAGACTCAGTGTGAGTCATTATCACTCAGTTATTAGGACATTCAGCTAGTGTGCAGGCTGTGATCAAAGGTAAAGTGGTCAAGTCACTAGCTTCCAGTTTGCTGAACTTGTCTTTGATTTGTCCCACAATATTAAGATCAGTGTGCCTCATTTCCCAATCTTTTGAGTGTCTGTATCCAACACTGCAGTGACAGAATGCTATGATGCATACACAGTCTGTCCAGCCAGGTGGTCTGTCCACTCTATACTTTCTCTAAACACCACTGCAGACTAGGTAGATTCTGAAGTGGCCATCCATAGACCCATACTGTTGCTGCCATTGCTGACTGGTGTAGGGGTCCACAGTTCCTTTTAAAGGCTCACACCAGTCAATGCCATGCATGCAGTACCACCCTTATACCACTCAGCATGTCATTTCATCCTAAAAACAATGCTTTGGGGCATGTATGGTACAAAGCAAAACCTTAGTAAAATTTATAATTTGAAAGGTTAAAAAAGGTATTCCTGGTGTGCATAGATTATCCTATATAGAAAGAGAGGCAGCACAGCATCATGCTTATTTACTGCTCCCCCTTTGACTGATGGTTATGAAAAATCTGTTGTTAGGGCAGAGCATGTTAACTCAATACTTTTGTGCCTGGTATATATAAACAGATATGTCAAAGTTTCTTACATCCCAAGCCCCCTGTGTTTAACTCTCTCCAAAGAAATCCTAGAATGGCCCCAGGCTCACTTTGCAGTGTAAGAAAACTTCCAGAAGTGCAGGCCTGGTTAATCACAGGGTGTGGGATGAGAGTGTATTTCTCTGCCTGACTCTGTACATTGCCCTACAGGTCAGGTTGGGACTGTGGTGAGGTGCATGATGATGATGTTGGCTATTGTGTGTGCAGAGCTAGAACTGCTTGATTGAACGTTTGACATTATGGTATTCTCTGGTTTGCTGGGGAAGGGGGTGAAGGAAGAGGAAGCAAGGGACACATGGTAAAAAAACAGTGGGGGTACACACTGCATGTGATTGTTTTGCAGTCTTTTTTACTGTGGCAGGAAGCAATGTGGGAGCAGGATAAATATGCGATAATTAGAGTATTTCTTGGTGTGCATCTTTTCTGTATAACCGATCAAAATTTACCATTATTATTGTGGGCTAGTGTAACCATCTGCAGGCTAGTGCAATTTTTAATCAATTTGTCCGGCTGGCTACTGCAAAAAAAAAGTTGAAGTTGACCCCTGCCTTAGGGGCAGGCCTCTTTTGGGGGGCCTCGAAACTGAACCTCAGGGTGTGATGGTCAGACCAACTGATAGGCTCCACCTCCACATCAGAGACTTCAATCCCCAGATGGAATATCAAGTCCAAAGAGTGTCTCCCCTCATGAGTTGCAAAGGTAACAACCCATGTCAGGCCCAATGAATCCATCAGTTGGGGAAGGTTTTGTCCAAAAAGCACGAGTTCATCGTCGACCCACGCATTGAAGTTCTCAGAATTAACCATCGGGGACTCCAATACCCTCTCAGTGATGAAGTCCGCAACCTCCTTCAGGACTTCCCTCCCATCACCTGGTGGATGATAAATGAGAAGGATCCTGAAGCCTGTACCTGCACCTGCACCCACAATACACTCAAAGGAATTGGTACATCCAACTGGCACCTGCCTAAGGTCCAGTTCCTGTCTAAAACAGACTGCAACTCCCTCGCCCCTATGGTCCATTCTCAGGAGTCATCGAGAAAATATATATTGTTGTGCGAAATTGAAATATTTCACCTGGCGAAATAGTTTGCATAATTCTTAGATTCAGGTGAGTTTCCAAGCTCCCTGAAGGAGGCGGTGGTCACACCCCTTTTGAAGAAAGCTTCCTTGGACCGGACGTCCTAGCTAACTACAGACCAATCTCAAACGGTTCCTTTATAGGGACGGTTATTGAGAAAGTAGATGCAATACAGCTGGAGAACCACCTGACCATCCATAATATCTACGAACCTCTCCAGTCCGATTTTCAAAAGAGGCATAGTACCGAGACTGCACTTGTTCAGGTGCTAAGTGATCTCCTAATGGCGAGAAATCGGAGAGACCGTTCCATTCTGGTGCTCCTTGATCTCTCTTCAGCTTTTGACACTGTGGACCATGGGGTGCTGCTTGAGCACCTGAGGTTCATCTGTGGCCTGACATGTACGGTCCTCAGGTGGTTTACATCTTTCCTCACTGGCAGAATGCAGAGAGTTATGTCTGGAATTTTTTCTTTGGACTCACTCCCTCTGCCATGTGGGGTTCCTCAAGGCTCGGTACTGTCCCCCATGTTGTTTGCAGTGTATATGCTGCCTCTTGGAGATATTGTAAGATGGTACAGGCTGAAGTTTTACTGCTATGCTGATGATACCCAGCTCTACCTGTCTTTTGCACCCGACCAGGATAGTGCTGTCTCGGTATTTAACAACTGCCTCACTGAAATCCAGGATTGGATGACTTTGAGCTGGCTAAAGTTGAACACGGGAAAAACTGAGGTGATGGTTGTGGATCCTGGTCACCAGATAGAGGGGTTGAGGGCTGGTCAACCCTCTGGACTTTATCTGGGAGGTTCACAGATTCTTACCTCTGAACGGGTGCGAGACCTGGGGGTGGATCTTGATGATGGGCTGACCCTATGATCCCAGGTGTCGGCAGTCATCAAGTCTGCCTTTTGTCATCTTGGAACAGTGCCAGGATCAAGCGCCTTGTTCTGTCCAGGAATCTGCCTACACCCTAGGCACTGCCCATTCAGTAGATGCTATTGTGGCACTGACAAGGTCTCTAATGAGACTGATTCACTTTCCCCTGCACCTGGGGCCCTATGCCCTAGACCTATTCTAGCTAGCCCATAGCACACGCCTAGTCAGTTCCTGACAATGCCTCAGAAGGCTGCACACTGCAAAACATCACTCGTGACATCACCCTGGCATCCAACCATAACCTGTATTGCTGCATCTGTTAACTTCTGCATGCATAAAGTTTGTTCACTGTGCATCTGTACAAATGTAATTCTGCCTGCCTCCTTCTCCTTTCACAACTAACTGTATAGGCAATTACTCTATGTACGCCAAATTCACTTGTATGACTATGCCCATTGTTAAACTGTATTTACTGGTTGTTGTACTTATCTTTGTAATACCTTGTACTTGATGTGGAGCCTTTGGAAATGCATCTATGACTCAAAGGGTTGTAATTCCTAAGCTATAAATAAATAAATAAACAAACAAATAAATAAATAAATACAATGGTCCACGCCTTTGTGACCTTGCGCCTTTACTACTGCAACTCCCTATACCTAGGGCTTCCTGGGGTTGATATCTGCCACTTGCAGCTAGTGCAGAACACTGCAGCATGATTGCTGATGGGGATGTCTCGCTCTTTGCATATTACCCCAGTGCTGCGCGATCTGCACTGGTTGCCGATTCAGTGGCGGATCACCTTCAAAGTTGGTCTACTGACTTATAAAGCCCTACATGGACTTGGTCCTGATTACTTGAAAGAGCTTCTTGTTCCTTACTGCCCTGTGCGACAGCTCTGCTTGGCTGACGATGGGTTGCAGGAGATTCCGAGGGTAACTTTGAAATCTTCTAGTGCTTATGCATTTTATGTTTGTGGCTCCTACCCTCTGGAATTCTCTACCCCGCCAGCTTCGGGAGTGCACGACTGTGGGGGATTTAAACAGGTGCTTAAAACCTTTCTGTATCATTAGGCTTTTCAGTGATATATAGTTGTATGGATTTATTTTGGTTACTGTCATATGTGTTTTATATGACTATGTGTTTTGATTTTCGTACAGCGCCTTGATAATTTTTGAAAGGCACTTAAAAATAAAGTTTATTATTATTATTATTTATAATTCCGCAATTACGTGAAATTTTTTGCCTATGCAAAACAAAATTTTGCCTGTTTTCTTGATTTCGCGTAATGACGAAATTTCACTTACCATAACAATGTCGCCCATTGATGATCCAAATTTCGCCTTGTTACGGAATTTCACTGGTGAAATTTGCAATACATAGTGGGTAAATAGGTCAAAAGTCACGTGTAGCTTGTTTTCAGCTCATTCTGCTGCGTGTTGAGTCAGAGAGCAGTGTGTTGTGGTGCATCAGAGCCAATAAAACCTTTTAAAACATAGCTAAAGCTTGTTTTTGAGAGCTAATTGCTGCAAAATATAACGTTTTTTCCTAGTGCTATTGTGCTGGTACTAGGGAACATTTTCTAATTTTGTGAATTTTTGTATAATACATAATTTAAATTAGGTTTACTTTTCTCTTTGTCTTTGAAAGAGTTGTATGGGGTATGGTAGGAGTGCAAAGCAGTGCAGGCTATTTCTAGCCAAGCAGATTGGTATTTACTCACAATTGTGAGTTATTTATTTACTGTTATTTCTTATTTATTTTGTTATATCTTGCAATTTATTTTCTCTCAAAAGCTTCTCTGTCCTACTCCTGTTTGAGAGAGTTCCTGCCACTGTTAGCTGTGTTATATATACCATTCTTCTGCTTTTAGTTGTGAATTGATTGTGAATTCTAAAGTTTTAAACACACAGAGCTGATCTTTTATTTGTTTTGTGGTTAGTTCTGTTAGCTGGAGTGTTAACTTGTGTTACTAAAACTTTAAAAACCAACAGTTGTATTAAGTACTTCTACTTGATCACTTGAACTTGTCTATTACCATTGCACTGCATAGTTGAATTGTTCCCCTGTATGTTATTGCTGGAGTTTGCCTCTGCACACTGCACGGTGTTCCTATTTTAGTTAACTTATATTACCCTTTCTCTGTTATAGCATTGTTTGTGTCTCACCTGATGTGTACATTATGAAACAGTATATATTAAAATAGTAATTTTCAAGAGATTTCTTGTTGATCCCTCCCATCCAGACCACTAACATATTGTGTGGTACTAATTTCCTTTGTTGCTGTTTTATGGTTGTCTCTGCCTGCATATAAAAAACAAACTGTGGTACTGAGTAATAACACAATACAGTACTGTATTTGTCCAGAGACACAGGTGATCTGTATTTAAAGTGGGCCACTTGTGCCCTTTTGCTTTGTGTGTGTTTCTTTAATTCCTTCCTGTTTGGGGGGAAAAAAGTTACCTTTTTGGTTTTTACTAGACTACTCTGCCTACCATATATGGTGTATTAGTTCTACTGTAAGTACTGGTACCTGTCCTGATTGTGTTTGGACTTTTAAGGAAGCCAGTACTGTAGGCATGTGACGTCATCATTCATATGTGAGGTATTATTCACACAGTTAGTATTAATACATCCTTTCTTCAAATACTCCCAGAGAAAGGCAAAGCTTTGAAGCCGCAGTCAGCAAAAATACCTGGTATGAAGCAGACAAGTACGGGGGGAATGTGGCAGGGGGGATGAAGCAGCTAAGAAGTCTGCTGAAAAAAGTGCAATTTCAGTTCCAGTTCCCCATAGCAGTGAAAGCCCAGAAATGTCTGCATCACTGTCTTCAAGTTCTGATGTTGGCCCTGGTGGTGTGGCAGGAACCAGCAAAGGAGTTGATGGCCAAATGGGGTCAGGCATACCTGTGTCTTACTTTTTTAAAGCTCATACTGTTGCAGCCATGCTAGTGGGGGATGCTGACAGTGAGAAGAAGGGAGGCATTGACACCAGCACAGGAACAGTGGTCCAGAACTCGGAGAAGGGTGGTGATAATAAGTCTGTCAGTGTGGCTGTCCATGTTCCTGCAGGAGTTGGTGATGATAGTGTTCAAAAAGAATCTGATAGTCCTGGAGATAAGGATAGTCAGCCCACTGAGATAGTTGTAGAGAAAGAAAAAGGTGCCATCCTCCAAGAAGACAGTGATAGGGAGGAAGAGGAAGATAAGGACATCATCGCTATTGGTGGTGATGATGATGATGATGATGACTGGGATGATCCCACATGGGAGCCTGAGATAAAAAAGGTCAGGGGTGATGTAGGCCATTTACATGTACAGCCCATGTTGGGTCAGTCTGTCACCAAGCCTACAAACAAACCTCCAAGCAGTCAGGTAACCCCTTCCTCCCAAAAGTAGCCTTATGGAAGTCGCTGTAGCAGCTCAAAAAATACACACTTCCACACCTGTTTCTGAATCATCCCAGTCCCAGAAGCATTTGAAGTCCAGAGGTCAAAAGTCCCTAGTTTGGGACTTTTATGTGCTAGATCCTGCTGATGAGACCACAGCAATATGCTAACTTTGTCAAGCCCATGTTAGTCGGGGGATAAAGGGAAGCCACATAGGCACTGGTGGCCAACACACCAACCTGAAAAACAAGCACCCGCTAAGATGGCAGCAACACCATAAGGATGCTAGAGCTGTTAGTAGCAAGGTACATGCAGTAGAGCAAGAACATGAGGAGGGAGGGCAGAGTGGGTCAGTGTTGGAGGAGGAGAGTGAGCAATCCTTTGCTCTCTCTAGTAGTGGGCATAGCAGTGGTGATGCGAGTCCCAGTCCCACGAGTCTTAAAAGTACACCACCCCCACACCCACAAGCAACCAAAATAACTGTTTTCATGCAGTCTATATCACCCGGCCAAGAGTCAATTGTTACTCCTATAAGAAAATTATTGCTGCCACAAGTACAGTGTTCTGGTTGGACAGCCCCAAACATGCAGCCCACTCTGAAGACCATCCTTGAGTGGCAGACAAAGTACTCCCCCCAAATCATGCTGCTGCATGACAGTTAAATGCTGCCACTGCTGAAATGCTGGCCATCGATCTGTTGCCATTCTCATTCATAAAGAATGCTGGTTTCCACAGGTTGATGGCCTGTGCCTATCCCAAATGGCAAGTTCCATCGCGAACCTATTTTAGTGAGTGTGCCATGCCAGAGCTAAACAGTAGAGTTGCTGATTACATTAGACATGCATTGAAGCATAGTGCATCACACTATATCCATCTTATCATGGATATATGGACCAGTGGACAAACAGCAGCAAGCTCATATCTGTGCATAACAGCACACTGGACACAGTTGCCTGGTGTGGTACTTGATTTTGGGCCTGGCAAAACATGCGTGAAGCAAAATTGTGGTAGTAGCAACACACCTGGTATTTGGCAGAATGCAACCCTGACTATGACAAGTGTCACAGGTTCACACACGGCTGTGAAAATGCTTAATGTTCTGCTGGACAAGATTGATGGGTGGCTACACACACAGTCACTCATAGCAGAATTCATTGTAAGTGATACTGGCTCCAGTGTAGTGAAGTGCAGTAACGATGGTGTTTTTTTTAGAGTGCCCTGCCTGGCACACTGCCTTAATCTTGTTGTTCAGCAGTTTCTCAACCATGCAGACATTAAGGAAATGGTTACTGTTGCCTGTCACATCTGTGTCCACTTTGCCCCTTCTGCAAAGGCCCGTGACAATCTACATGAGCTACAGTGCAATAACAATCTGCCTCAGCACTGGATGAAGCTTAATGTTGTCACCAGGTGAAACTCCACACTGTACATGCTTGAGCAGCTGTATGAACAGTATAAGGCTGCATCAGAATACCTGCTGTTGCACACCACCCGTGACTGGGCTGGAGTGTCCATCACTCTAACAACAGAGCAGTGGTACCAAATTAACGGGCTAATACGCATTCTCCATCCATTCAAGCATGCTACGCAGGCAGTGAGTGGGGACACTGCTTGCATAAGTCAGTCCATACCTCTCATACTGTACGTGTGCTGAGGCAAACACTAGTGAATGTGCGACACCAGACAGAGGCAAGTGGGGATCATGGCACTTGTGATCTAATGGATCACCTGCTCCATGTGCTGGACACAAATACCCACGTATCTGGCATTTTACAGTCAGCTGAGTTTGCAATCACTACCATGCTGGATCCTTGCTACAAACGTGGCCTGCCCTCTATAATTGAAGGAGGTCATCCGCGAGTACAACAGTTGACAGAGAACCTCATTAGATTGGTACATGCTGCACAAATGAAAAATGCACATACTGCATAAAAAACGGGTGTTGCTACCACCACCAGTGGCTCCCAGGGAATCCAATCACAGAAAATGGGCAAGGCAGAGCAGAAAACAACAAGCAATCCCATTTGGAATGTTCTCTTTCAGGTGGGAGTGGAAGATATGGAGGAAAAGGAGGAGGAGGAGACAGATGAGGCAGCTGGACTAAGGGCAGCAGAATGAATGATGGAGGCCTACATGGGGACGCAAAGCACCTTGCCATTAATGATGAATCACTGCTGTACTGGAGCAGTAAAATGACTGAATGCCCAGCACTAACATCGGTTGCTGTGAAATACCTGAGCTGCCCACCATCCAGTGTCACTGTGGAATGAGTGTTTAGTGCGGCTGGGGAAATTGTGAGTGACCGTAGGACCAATTTGTCACCCAAGAATGTGTCCATGCTAACATCCATCAGAATAAATGAAAGGCACATTCCACACAACACAGTGATGTCAGTGGTGTTGCCACAGGAACTGTGTCTCGGTGACGAGGATGATGACAATCCCTTGACTAAGGCAGCCACTGGCAGCGAGGAGGATGAGGCAGTAATGTTGAGAGAATTCCCACCTGATGAGAACTCCAGTCTTAAAAGACTGTGAGGGGTGCTTCTTGGATGATGTGGAATTGGAAGTTGAAAAAGGCTGAGTTTACTCCAAGGCCCACCCCCACCCCAACAACAACTTTCAACTCAGTATGGTTGCTGTGATGTGCATGTTACACCTTATTTTTAGCTATGTACCACTGGATTGGTTATGGAAATATGTTGTTATGTGCTGCAGCCTGCAGTGTGTATAAGTTTCATTTCATCACCCTTTGCCATAACCCATTGATTGGTCACCTCACCACCAGTCCCCCAAGGCCACAAGCCTATATAAAGCAGCAAAGTAATTATCATAACCGTAAATATTTTGCAATTGCATGATTACAGTTCTAATATTATTCTTCAAAAAATATATTACTTTACATGTTGACTATATCAACACATCATCATCTTACAGCAAGATATGTTGTCTTGATGTCCTTAAAGTTAAAAGTGCCCAGGATGGCAAATTCCACACTGCCCACTGCCCCCTCTCATCACCTGATGTGACCTGAGACACCCATGCACTCCATGCAACTGGAAAGAATGTTTCTGCCACTTAGTATTGGTGACATGTACAAGAACCCAGGCTCCTAGACAAGTACAAGCAGCATATGAATGTAACATGCTAATTCAACAGTTATCACCACAAGCTGAACACATTTTGAAAAATGGTGAATGGTGGCCATTTTTAATGATGTAGGTCAGTAATTACAAAAGTAATCATGAAAAGGCTTAACAACTTACAACATCAAGTCCCCCCCAAAAAACGTTACTTATGCTACAGTACCAGGTTAAGGTACACCAAAACTGCAATGGTTCCGGGGGGGGGGTTCAGGGCAGGGTGAGTGTCCTGCTGTCCTCACTTTTGAATGGATTCAAAATGTTCATGATTACTGCAGCTATGCAGTCACCATTAATTAGACAAGGCATTAACCCCCTCCACCTAATTATTTACTAAACACCATATCAACCATCTGTGTTCGCATATAGTTCCTCCATGTATGTCGGAGGCAGTGGTGATTACTCATTAATGGTAATGGTATGGATACCACCAGTCCAGTGGCCAACATCACAGTTCAAGCAACACCCCTGTCTTCCAACGACACAACACAGCTCCTGCATGGCCTGGATTGATCATGTAGTCATCAAGTTATGACATACAATGAAACCGCAACAGAGGAAAATGACCTAAGCAAGACCAAAGATAAGAAAAAATGTTGGCTACTAATCAATCTGCATACCTGCTTTTACCTAAGAAGTTGGAAGAAGAAGCAGAGAAAAAAATGTATGCTTACCATACCCCGTAATGTGATGTCATTAAACTGAGGACATTCCCCACAGGAACATGCTGTGTGGTGCACATGATTCCAATCCAGACCAAGGTCTGACGAAGCACAGTAACACTAGCAGGCATTCCCCTTCCCCTATCAGCACTGCATACCTTGACATAAGAAAACAAGCATTTGTCAATGCCGAATGTTTGCTTGCTGGCATTGGCAGTGGTAGTGTAGAAGTTACAGAGCTGCGTAATAGGAATGGCAGTGAAGTATTGAACTGAAGCCAACCCCACCACCACCCTGCAGAGAGTGACAGGCATTGGGGTGTGCCTTTGGGTGATCAGGCATAACGGCCAAGCCATTTCACCACACCCCACCCTGCAGACACTGACAAGTGTCACGGTGTGCCTTGGGGTCTTTGGCCCTTATGCGCACCCCATTCCATTAGGAAAAACGGTGAGATGGGTGCGATATAGGAGAATGGGGTGAACTTTGGGGCCGAAGAGTCCAAGGCATACCTCGATGCCTTTCACTGGCTGCAGGGTGTGGAATGGTATGAGCATTACAGGCAAGAATCCCAAGTCACACCCTGATGCCTGTCATTCTCTACAGGGTTGGGCGTTATGGTTGGAAACCCTAATACCTCAGGCATTCATTGGTATTTTCACTCCAAATGTTCAACATGTTTTTTTTGTGACCCCACCTCATGAACAGGGGGAATATCAGTTTGTTAGCTGAAAGCTGCTTATGCACAGCGACTACGGCATTTAGCACCACAGGTGCAAAAACATTCCGAACAGGATGTAAAAAATGACAGCTGTACTGTTCATGGGGAGGTGTAAAAAATGGCAATGTTGCAAATCTGCAGTAAAAATATTTAAAAAATGGTGAAGTCACGACAGTACATAGAAACTGTGCAATGCACACCCGTAATATAATTAGGTTGGGGATTTTTTTACAGCAGATTGTCAACTCAGGCATTTTGGTGCCTCCGATCATGAACAGTGTCTCTGTGATTTTCTTTATCTGTCCCGAACAATGATTTCCCACAGTGACCACGCATCTCTGCACTGAAAGTGTGAAAACACACTTCGGCCATGTTGTGAAAAATGACAGCTGTACTGTTCATAAGGAAGTGTGGAAAAATGCCACTGGTGAAAATCTGGACTTAAAATATTACAAAGTCATGAACTTACGAGGGTGCGTGGAAACTGCTCAATGCTCACTCGTAACACAGTCATTATGGACTTTTGTCACCAAATTTTCAACATAGCGATTTTAAGACCTCTGCTCATGAACAGTGTAACTGTGATTTTCTTAATCTTTCCCAAACATTGCTTTCACACCAACAGCACCATTGTGCACTACATGTCTTGAGCTACATTGGGTGACATATGAAAAATGGCAGCTGTACTGTTCATAAGGAAGTGTAATAAAATGGCAATGTTGAAAATCTGGGTGAAAATATTGAAAATTCATTGAACTTATGGCGTGCGTGGGAACTGCGCAGCATGCGCTAAATAAAACAGTGGATTTTGGAATTTTTCCACAAATTTTCAAAATGAGGCTGCTAAAGGCCACCTATGAACACTGGCAGTGTCATTTTTGTAGATCGGTCCCGAAGGTGATTTTGCGCAGTGACTGCGAAATCACCCTTCGGGCCCGAATAATGCCATGACAGTGACAGCATTCATGAGAAGGGCTCCCAAAACCCCATGTTGAAAATTTGGTGCAAAAATTTCAAAAAATGCCTGAGATATGCAACAAAGTTGAAAAAACCCTATCTATCCCATTATACAGCTTACCGGCATTTCCTCAGTTCGCGGTCGGCTTTGAAGAGTGCAGACGTGTTCCCGGTCCACCGAAGATCGTCGCGCTGAGCTCCGGAGGTAAGTATGGGGTGAGGGGGGTGTGGGGAGGCAGGGTGCGCAGTGGGTGGGTGCGGGTTGTGGGGAGGGGCAGGAAGACTGTGGGACTGTTTTTTCTTTACAGGTTTTTAAAAAATAAAAAGACGACGCGACATTTGCCACGCTGGGGTGGGCTCCCAGCATGGCAGAAGGATGGCTGGGGAGGCGTGGAGCGATGGGGATTGGGCATCCCGTCGGCCATGGCATTGTTGCTGCGCTGGGGTGGGCTCCCAGCGTGGCACCCTCTTCAGGGGGTACAGTGAAGCCGACAGGATTGGGCACCCGTCGGCTATCTCCATTAGTGGACACCCAGCATGGCATTTGGAAGGCTTTGGGGGATGCAGCACAGCCGACGAGGATTGGGCACCCTCATGCTACAGAGTGTGTGCGTGGGGGGAAGCATCCAGCATGCGTGTGTGTGTGTGTAGGGCGCTGCGCGGGCAGGTGATATCTTATCGCTGCTCACTGAAGCATAGCTCCCCCTTTCAACTGTATGCCACTGCATTTTGGAGCTTGTCATAGACAGCTCCAGCATGCATTGGCGGACAGGGGCCGCGCCTGCCAACACACTGACTGAATTGGAAAAGGGGGTGACACACCTCCGAAAACTCGGATGATGGCACTATGTTTCTTGCACATGCGTGCAAGCAAACATAAAAATTAAGAACAAATGTTGGTGATTGTTGAAAATTCTTCCCCACCACCTGTGACCATCCACCCCCCCCCCCAGAGAACCATAAAAAATGAAGACATACTTACCTCAAGGACTGTGAGAGTGGAACCATCGTGCAATTAAATAAATCCCCCAGACCTGGTTCAGCACAGCAGCAGCAGCAGGATGGAAAAATACTTAACTTCTCCTGAATTCCTGATGTTGAAAAAAGTAAAATATAACACAATTACTATCAAGCTCAGAAAACTATATGGCAATAGCAGTAACAGACATACCACACTTGTATGAAAATTCCAATACTTACCGTCTGCGTTGGGAAAATGGGAAGATCCATACAGTACATCTTCCTCCCTCATGGCCTGGCATGATGATGTCATCCACAGCACACTGGAAAATTATATAAGAGCAGTACAAGCACATTAGAACTCAAGATGTCTTAATACCAACCCACCAACACCCTTACCTTGCACAGGAAAAACAATGAAGAAAGATACTGTTCATCAGCAGCAGTATGGACTGTGTGAAGACAATCCACCAGGCATCAACCATCCAGAACAGTAGTTTTTGTGGCAACTTGGAAAGTACAGTAGTAGTCATAGACAGCAGCAGGCAGCAAGCTACAGTGCCCCAAAATTTCATTCACAACCCCACGCCAGGTACTACCACAGAGACAGTCAGTTAACACAGCTAGACAATCAGTATAGCAGCACAGGGATAGAGAAATGATAATTCTGCATTTCTATGTCAATCAGTTGAAACCCAGCAGCTGCAGCAGGAAAGAATTGAAAGTAGCAGCAGCATTTTGCAGGAGGAATTCATTTTCTCTGCATGTTGGCACCCCTTTTCAGGTCATTGAGGTGGTGGGGCATCATAAAACATCAGGACTGACAGCATATTCAGTCTCAATTTGATGTCACATTTTTGGGTAAACATTTCTGGACTTGTAGGTCCTGTTTGGCACCGGCAAAAGTGATTTCCAGCCAGAAACATTTGGCAAACGGGCCCTAAAACAGCAATTTAATGTCTGGGGTGGGGGCACCTAAAACATCATGGCTGAGACCAGATTTCTGTGTCAATGTAATGTGCCATTTTTTCTGCAACATTTGTGGATATTTACTGCCTATGCTGCAGTGGCAGAAACAAGATAGGGCCTAAAAACAATTGTAAAAGTGGACCAATGACCATCGTTTGGTCCGGGTGGGGGTTGGGCACCATAAAACATCTTGGCTGAGACCAGATTTCTGTGTCAATGTAATGTACCATTTTTCCTGGGACATTTCTGGACATTTACTGCCTGTGCTGCAGTGGTAGAAACAAGATAGGGCCTAAAGACAATTGTAAATGGTGGCCAAAATAGCTTATTAATGTCTGGTTTCTCGTGGAGCACCATAAAACATCACGACTGATGGCACATTTCAGTCTCAATTTGATGTCATATTTTTGGGTAAACATTTCTGGACTTGTAGGCCCTGTTTGACACCACAGCAGCAGTGAGTTTCAGGTAGAAAAAATTGGCAAACGGGCCCTAAAATAGCTATTTAATGTCTGGGGTGGTGGGGGGCACCCTAAAACATCATGGCTGAGACCAGATTTCTGTGTCAATGTAATGTACCATTTTTTCTGTAACATTTGTGGACATTTGCTGCCTGTGCTGCAGTGGCAGAAACAAGATAGGGCCTAAAGACAATTGTAAAAGTGGACCAAAGACCATCGTTTGGTCCGGGTGGCAGTGGGGCGCCATGCCGTAGAACATCATGGCTGGGACAAGATTTCACTCTCAGTGTACTGTGCAATTTTTTTGGAAACATTTCTGGACATGTGAGATGTGATTTGAACTTGCAGCCACACACTTAGGCCCAAAAAGCATTTAAACAGTGCAGAAAACAGCACGTTTGGGTCTGCAGGGTGGGTGTGAGCCTGTAACTGCGTGTCTCAAATCAGATTTCACTCTCAATGTACTGTGTAATTTTTTTAGCAACATTTCTGGACATGTGAGACATGATTTGAATGGGCAGCGTCACACGTAGGCCCAAAAAGCATTTAAACCGTGCAGAAAACAGCACATTTGGGTCCGCAGGGTGGGTGTGAGCCTGTAACTGCATGTCTCAAACTTATTTTTACTTTCAATGTACTGTGCAATTTTTTTGGAAAGATTTCTGGACATGTGGGACATGATTTGAACGTGCAGCCACACACTAATGCCCAAAAAGCATTTAAACCATGTAGAAAATGGCACATTTGGGTCCACAGGGTGGGTGTGAACCTATAACTGTGTGTCTCAAACCTGATTTCTCACTCAATGTACTGTGCAACTTTTTTGGAAACATTTCTGGACATGTGGGATACGATTTGAACGTGCAGCCACACACACACACTTAATGTCTGGGGGGGGGGCACCCTAAAACATAATGGCTGAGACCAGATTCCACTTCCAATTTAATGTACCATTTTTTCTGCAACATTTCTGGACATTTATTGCCTATGCTGCAGTGGCAGAAACAAGATAGGGCCTAAACACAATTGTAAACGGTGGCCAAAACAGCATTTTAATGTCTGGTTGCTGATGGGGCACCATAAAACATCAGGACTGACAGTGCATTTCAGTCTCAATTTGATGTCACATTTTTTGGGAAGCATTTCATTACCTGAGGGCCTTGTTTTACATGAGCAGAGCCAAGATTCACTTTCACATAGCTTTGAAAAATATGTTTGTTCATAGTAAAGTGCTTATACTTGACATTTGTGAATAGGACAGAAGGAGCAAGAAGAAAACATATAAAGAAAAATGGAGTAAGGAAAAAGTAGGAAGGTACATGATTTATGGGCATGATACTACAACTACAACAGGGGGACGGGGAAGTGGGAACCGAGGAGTGGGGACCTGCATGGTCAGGAGGAGGAGGACAAAGTTACTCATATTCATATATGAAAGGGGATGGGAAATGGAGGGAGCATAAACAATGGGAAAAGATAAAAGAAACAAGAGGATATAGATCGGAACTGGCCCACCACCACAGCCACAGGCCATTCATTGTTTCTGTGCACTGCCACTTGTGCCACCACCACCACAGAGCTCAAACAGGCAGTCCAACACTTTATTCTGGTCCGCCATTATTTTTGGAGGTTCCCCTGACCTCCTGGCGAAGCTGCTCAATGTCCTGATGGACACTTTGTACCTCAGTGCGCACAGCCTCCAGTTCTGCCCTGGTGACCACCACCTGATTTGGGGGGCCTGTAGGATGCTCAGGGTGGGGGCGTTGCTGCTGTGTCCTCCATCGTGCATCATGGGTGGGGGATGCTTCTGGCTGTTCCGGATGCGTCCTGCTGCTAGACTTCCCCCTCCCCCCCGGTATGGTGCCCCTGAGCCTCAGTGCTGCCTTCTGCTGCTGCTGCTGCTGTCTCTCTCTCTCTGTTTTGAGAGCCACTCTGCAGCATGGTGGTGCTGCAGGTGGCTCCTTTGTCCAGAAGTCCCAAAGTGGGACTCTGGTTTCCCCCTATTAACATTTTTTGCACAAAGGCTGCAGACAGCCACAGTTAAATCATCAGCCTTTGTGGTAAAAAATGCCCAAACTGATGATGATCTTTGGTATGGGGGGGTGCAAGCTGATGTCCTGGGGGTGCTTCTCCTTCTACATCATCATGCTGGGGCCGGGGGCTGGCAGATGCAGGAGCCACATGATCCTCCTGGGGGGGGGGAATGGGCTCCGAGCCTGAGTGCTGCTGCTGCTGCTGGGTGGCTGTGGCAGGGTCCACACCCTGCTGCTGAGATGGGGAAGCTGCTCCTGCTGACACTGCTGTGGACAGGGGGTGGAGGGAACCTGCTGGTTCAGGGCCAATGATCAGCGCCTACTGCTGATGCTGGAGGGCACAGGCTGTGGCCAACTGCTCCTGCTGCTGGGGTTGGGGCTAATTTATAAATGCACACCTGTTAAGGCGAATGCATCCTCCTCCCCTTCCACTCTGTCCAGAGTCAGACCCACTGCCACTGGTCCCCTGCATCATTATTTAAAAAAAAAGTTTTATTAAACTACTAAAGAAAAAATGAAAAAAGGGGGGAGCGAAACACACACACTCACAAGAGAAAGAAAGAATAGAACACAGGAGAAATATAAACTTTTGTTAAATAAAGAAATGGGATGAGCAGAAGTTCAACATACACACACACACACACACACACACACACACACAAAACACAAACTCTCACTCACAATTCATAAAACTATATATTTTTTTCTCTCGCTCTCTCACACACAGTCTCTCCTACTGTCTGTCTCTATCCTACAAACTGCAGGAAAAGGATGTAGATTCAGTAGCTTCCTGTCTCAGTACAGTTGGTTAACTAGGATCTGCGGCCTATCCTGTAGGTAGGGAAATGGGCAGACTAGATGGGCCTAGCGGTCCTTATCTGCCGTCAAAGTCTATGTCTATGTTTCTATGTTACAGGCACACGTGTGATCTGCAGTGTGCGTCAGAGAGCAAGTCATGTGACAGGCCTTTCTTCCTAATTTTGCCTTAGTTAAATGCTAAGGTGAAACTTACCAGTGGAAGCAAAATTTACAGGTAAAATTTTGCTGCACAATATGGGTGAAATTGCGCACAACTATATGGGTGAAATTCTGCCCAACTATACAGGCGAAATTCCATCCCCCAAGGTCATAATTTCATGAAATGTTCCACGGGGCGAAATTGGTGATTTCACAAGATTTCTGGGCATGGTACTACAACTACAACAGGGGGACGGGGAGGTGGGAATCGAGGAGTGGGAACCTGCATGGTCAGGAGGAGGAGGAGGAGGACAAAGTTACTCATATTCATATATGAAAGGGGATGGGAAATGGAGGGAGCATAAACAATGGGAAAAGATAAAAGAAACAAGAGGATATAGATCGGAACTGGCCCACCACCACAGCCACAGGCCATTCATTGTTTCTGTGCACTGCCACTTGTGCCACTGCCACCACAGAGCTCAAACAGGCAGTTCAACACTTTATTCTGGTCCGCCATTATTTTTGGAGGTTCCCCTGACCTCCTGGCGAAGCTGCTCAATGTTCTGATGGACACTTTGCACCTCAGTGCGCACAGCCTCCAGTTCTGCCCTGGTGACCACCACCTGATTTGGGGGGCCTGTAGGATTCTCAGGGTGGGGGCATTGCTGCTGTGTCCTCCATCATGCATCATGGGTGGGGGATGCTTCTGGCTGTTCCGGATGCGTCCTGCTGCTAGACTTCCCCCTCCCCCCTGGTATGGTGCCCTTGAGCCTCAGTGCTGCCTTCTGCTGCTGCTGCTGCTGCTGTCTCTCTCTCTCTCTCTCTTTGTTTTGAGAGCCACTCTGCAGCATGGTGGTGCTGCAGGTGGCTTCTTTGTCCAGAAGTCCCAAAGTGGGACTCTGGTTTCCCCCTTTTAACATTTTTTGCACAAAGGCTGCAGACAGCCACAGTTAAATCATCAGCATTTGTGGTAAAAAATGCCCAAACTGATGATGATCTTTGGTATGGGGGGGTGCAAGCTGATGTCCCGGGGATGCCTCTCCTTCTACATCATCATGCTGGGGCCGGGGGCTGGCAGATGCAGGAGCCACATGATCCTCCTGGAGGGGCAATGGGCTCCGAGCCTGAGTGCTGCTGCTGCTGGGTGGCTGTGGCAGGGTCCACACCCTGCTGCTGAGATGGGGAAGCTGCTCCTGCTGACACTGCTGCGGACAGGGGGGGCACCTGCTGGTTCAGGGCCAATGATCAGCGCCTGCTGCTGCTGCTGGAGGGCACAGGCTGTGGCCAACTGCTCCTGCTGCTGGGGTGGGGGCTAATTTACTTTCACTCTGTCCAGAGTCAGACCCACTACCACTGGTCCCCTGCATCATTATTTAAAAAAAAAAAAAGTTTTATTAAACTACTAAAGAAAAAATGAAAAAAGGGGGAAGTGAAACACACACACTCACAAGATAAAGAAAGAATAGAACACAAGAGAAATATAAACTTTTGTTAAATAAAGAAATGGGATGAGCAGAAGTTCAACATATACACACACACAAAACACAAAGTCTCACTCACAATTCATAAAACTATATATTTTTTTCTCTCTCTCACACACACAGTCTCTCTTACTGTCTGTCTCTATCCTACAAACTGCAGGAAAAGGATGTAGATTCAGTAGCTTCCTGTCTCAGTACAGGCACACGTGTGATCTGCAGTGTGCGTCAGAGAGCAAGTCATGTGACATGCCTTTCTTCCTAATTTTGCCTTAGTTAAATGCTAAGGTGAAACTTACCAGTGGAAGCGAAATTTACTGGTAAAATTTTGCTGCACAATATGGGTGAAATTGCGCACAACTATATTGGCGAAATTCTCACAACTATACAGGCGAAATTCCACCCCAAGGTCGTAATTTCACGAAATGTTCCACTGGGCGAAATTGGTGATTTCACAAGAAATTCACCAGTGAAATAAAATGTTGCTGCATCTCTCTCTCTCTCTCTCTCTCTCTATATATATATATATATATATATTTCAGAATACCCAGTATCCACCCAAGCTCTGTCCACTCTCCAACTTTCTGCTGCTTTGTGCTTTGAAGAACATAGTTAAGCAGAAGGTTAGAAAATACAAGCTTGAAGTGGGTTTTCTTGGGCAGACTGTAGCTCCTACTAGTAATGTTTCCTGTGCACTTTGTTCCATTTATATGATGCTGTACAGTACTTTGTTTCTCTGCCTCATGGAAATGGAAGAGAAGCTGCACAACAGCCACAGATTTTTCCTGTCCATTGCCACCATGTCAGCTAAGTTGCTCTGCAGCACTTGTTCTATCTCCCACCAACCCATGTGCGCAAAGCAAATTCTGTGATGTTGCCTCTCAGCTGCATTTGTTTTTCTCTCTCACCAACCACCCTTGGCAAAGTGTGGAGAGATCACCTTCCTTTCTTTGCCATACTCCAAGGAGCAAACAATGACAGTTCAGTGCCCTTCTCCTGAGTCGACACTCAACACCAGAAGCAAATGGCAGCAGCATCAGTGGAAAGGGCAACTAAGTGCTCAGCTGCAACCCCTTCCACATTCTGACAGCAGGTCACCCATCTGATACCAACAAACAGCACATGCACATGCATACACACCCCCTGGCCTTGTTCACAGTCTGCAGCACCAGGGTACTCAACTCCCAGTGCCACCAAACAGCACCCTGACCACAGTCCCTGACACTGAGGTACCCAACAGCTGGTGCTGCCAACCAACACACTGACATAGGGGTATCTCTCTCCCTCCTCTACTTCTGTCAAGGCCTGTGTTTTTAGGATCACTCTCTGTCACCTAACACTCAGCCCTGTTCTACTCCCCTCCACCACTCTAACTTCATAAGCCCTGCACTCTCTCCTTACCCTCTGCTTTGGACACCTGTACCTCTTTTCATTATGTCCATAAACACCTTTTTAATGCTGCCTCTACTTCTGTTTTTCATACCCCCAACTCCACTAGTGCTGGTACCCCACTCATTTACCAGCATCACCACTCTATGTTGGGATATATCCCTTGGTGTACCCTACTGCCATCCAAAACACACTACTGTGCTCCCATGCTAGCCTCCCTCAATAATAATGAAGATAATCTCCTCCCCATCCCTGAGTACCCCTTCTCCTTCAATTACTCATGCCCTGCAGTAACACACTGGCTAAAAAATCCATCAGAAGTAGACGGCATTCGGCTCACAAGCTCCTTGCTCACTATCTTGCTAGCATTGCACTTCTCCTCCTGCTCCTAGCTGAGAACGTATACCTAAACCCCAGTCTGCCCACCTCTACATATGAACAACACAAGAAACAAGGCTCCATCAAGCTGGTGACTCTTAACATCTGCAGTCTGCCAGCTAAGCTTGATGCACTCCAAGTCTGGGTGTTACAACATAGGCCAGATGTTCTAGGCCTTAACAAAACTTGGCTCTCTCCTAAGGTCCCAGACAATGCTGCATCCATTCCAGGCTATGCCCTGTTCTGACTCGACAGAATTACCAAGAGATGGGGTGGCTGCTCCATTTATTTAAGGGAAACTCTTTAAGGGCTAGTCATCCCATTACCACCCTCTGCAAACAACTCTCAAATCCTAGCAGTTAAAATAATCTTGGGCCAGCAGGAAAAATCCCTCACAGTTGCATCAGTGTACATCCTGCCACATGAACATGTTACAGGCTTCCAAATGCTCACAAACTTCATGGACGACAGCACCTCCCATGGTGAGACAATTGTAAAGGGTGACCTAATTGTAAATTGGCTCGCTCCAGAAGCCGACCCATATAAGGATGCCATTGCTGCCCTAAACATTACTCAAATGGTCACCTCTCCCACTAGGTTTAATTATAAGTCTGGTAGTAACTCCTTACTTGACCTGATCCTCACCTCTCATCCCAGCAGAATCACTAACACAGAAGTTCTCCAAGATGTCCTCAGTGATCACTCCCCAGTTATTTGCCACTGGTCAAACAAGGCACCTAAACCTTAGTCCTCATTTTCCTATAAAAGAATCTTAACAAAAGGAAAGCTTCCACAATTCCTTGCTGCCCTGTCAATGGTTGACTGGACACCCCTTGACTCCTTGAACAGTGTTGATCAAGCACTTGACTTCTTCATTGCCCAGTTTAACAAAGTTTGTAACTGTTTTGCCCCCCAACATAAATGCAAAACTCAATCTACCACTAATCACTGGGTTAACTCCAAACTCATCTCCATGATGCAAACCCGAGATAACCTCTGGCACCGAGCTATGGACTCAGGGAAACCACATAATATGCAGCTCTATAAGGTGGCTAGGAACCAGTGCACAATAGCTATACACAGAGCCAAGCAAGACTTCTACAACTAGGAACTTACTAACTCCTGAAGAAATACCGTCTTTCGGATGACACGTCAAACCGAGGTCCCATCTGCCTGGATTGGTGGTAGTTCAGATGGATGTTAAAGATCCAATGGTATTTATCGAAAAGAGTAGGGGCAACTTTTATTATAATAAACACATAAATACAATTCCACAAAAGACATTGCATGATAAACAAAATACCGGCAGAAAGTAATCCAATCCTATGGAAACAAAAGATCTCTCAAACTAGCTCTACACATTGTTAACTCAAAAGTCCCATAATAGATGTCCCAAAGAAAAACATAGTGTACCACAAGAGCTCCAAAAGGATAGAAAATCAAAATAAGAAAATCAGAAAAAAAAACAACAATTCCCTTTATTCAAAAATAAATATTCATAAACCAATCCCTCCTTCCCCCAGACTCTGTAAATAATTACCAACTCATTTCCCACCGCCGCCTAATGCCCTTAACACCTCAACTAAAGAGAGAAAAAAAGGTCAGGGGTTAGGTGGGAAAACTGTTTCACTACCTGCTATTTATATTTAACAATATGTGAAAACCCCTTCCACCATATCCTAACTTTATCCACATTGTACAGTTGCATATCTGATAAAAAAACTTTACTCAAAACATTAGTCACATAACATCTAAATCCTTCTAAAGTGGGTTTCCTTTGATATAATACCCATTGGCATCTTGTTTGCCATAGGCAATACCTTAAACATGCAAAAAATACTCGCAAAGTACCCTTCTCATACCGTTGCAAGGACGGGGGAAAACTCCCAATCACCAAAATGTCATAATTTAACTTGGCCAACCAAGGTAGATCCCATAATTTTGCAAAATAATCCCACAATTTAATTGGAAAAAAGCACTGTAAAAAGAAATGATCCATTGTTTCCTCCTGGTTTATACATTCCAAATAAGGACAAGACCTCTCTTCCTTTGCTTTATATTTCACCATTCCCCTAACATTTAATCTCCATACATCATAAGCCATTGAACCTCCCACATATAAACTGGCAGCCTGGGATTATTCAGTTGTTCCAATACGTCCGAATTCCGCCCTATAGGGCAATTTTTGAAGCTTGGCTCAGAAGGATAAGTCAAAGTCATAAAATCATTATATAATGTCCTCGAAGAACTCCTTATAATTTGGTTTTTGGTTACTTTCCATTTATATAATTTCTGTGCTGCAGGCTTAAAATATTCCGGCAAAGATAAGTGTGGGGATAATTTAGGTGCGCAATGCAACCAAGTTGTTAGATAACGCTTCATTAAATTTTTAAAGAAGAAAATCTCCTGAAATCCTGAAGGGTCTAAACCATATTTTAATGAAAAGGAAAAGAATGACGAAAAACAAAAAACAACTGGGTCTACCATCCCCAAACCTCCCCGTTTCCTATTCAAATAAGTGAAACCTCTTTTAACGGGGTTCAATCTGTTGCCCCATAACAACTGGAAACAAATACTATAAAGCCTAGTCTCGTACTGAGCAGGCAAGGGGTAAATAACTGCTAAGTACTGTAGGCTTGGCAAAATAAATTGCTTTAAAACTTGAATTTGTTTAATTTTAGCAAATTTAAACCTTTTCCATCTATTTACTTTAGCTTCTATTTTATCCAAAACCAATTTCCAATTATCTTCTGGGCGGTTCTGGGGCCCAAAAATTACCCCTAAAATTGTCAAAGGCTCAGTGGCCATCAATATAGAATTAAAATACACTGGGTCTTGATGGGACATACCCAATAATAAACCTTTAAATTTATTTAAATTAATCTTTGCATTAGATAAGCTTGCATATATATCAAACACCAAAAAAAACCTTTATTTGTGAGTATTTTGAAAAAAAAGGCATACATCATCAGCATATGCCTGAATGGTAATAAACGACTTTGTACCAGGAATGCTCACCCCCGACCACAAAGGAGACGAGCTCACTACTCTAAGCAGCGGTTCCAAAGAGAAATTATAAAGAAGGGGGCTTAAGGGGCATCCCTGTCGTACACCACATTTCATTTTAAAACCTCTCCCCAATTCTCCTTTGATAAGTGGGAACACCTGAGCAGAGGCATATAATCCTTTAATTAAATTCAATAACTCCCCCCGGGACCTTAAAAAATTCTAAAGTGGCAAACAAGAAAAAATGACTAACTCTATCAAAAGCCTTTTCTAAGTCCAACGACAATATATACCCTTTCTCCCCTAAATCATTCACCTGTTCAATTATGTCCCTAATAAGACACAGAACTGACTGGATTCTCCTATTGGGTATACCACAATGCTGAACCGGAGTAAACATAACCTCAGACATAACTTTCAGTCTATTGTTGATCAAAGTAGTAAGAATTTTATAATCCGAGTTCAGCAAGGTAATTGGCCTCCAATTCTGAAACTCCCCCTTATCCCCTGACTTAAATGTATTTATCTGCAAACCCTCTGAAAAGGACTGTGGACTCACCGCCTCCTCCAAAAAATAATTAAAGACCAAAACCAAACAATTCAATACTTCCTGACTGAAACATTTTATAAAATAAATTAGAGAGTCCATCTAAACCTGGGGATACATTGGATTTCAGAGTATTTATAACCTCCTTAATCTCAGCGTAAGAAAAGGGTTGCTTAATACTTTTAAGAATCTCAGGATACAATTCATTTACTATAGGAGGGCCCAAAAACTGCCTAACCTGTCGTAAAGTAGGAGCATAATGGGAATCCAGCTCCCTAAAATGCTTTGTAATCTTATCCCCTATAGCCTGGGCTGTACACACTTTCCCATTCCCTTGATTTAAAGAATCTAAAGAGACATGATCTTTTAAAGATTTACAAAGCTCAAAGGGGTCTCCAACCACAGATTTTGTCGTATGATTAGAAATCACAGCTTGTAAGGTTTTTGTACGATCATATTGTAACACCCTCATTTGTGCTTTAATTGATGCAATTTGTATTGAAAAATCCTCACCAGAGGAATTTGCCAATGTAAGTACTCGTTGTAATTGATTCCTTAATTTTAAATAGTCAAAAAACTCAGTTTTCTGATGCTTCTTCCCATACTTTTTGAACCATGAAATGCAATCCTCCTTTGTTTCCTGCCACCATTTCCCCAAATCCGGATACAAAAAACTCACCGATAATCTAGCTTGTAAAATCAGTCTAATAGAATTCAGAACTACTTTTTCTTGTAGGATGGAGGTGTTTAATTTCCACCTAGTCCGCTGTCTACCATATCCCTCTATTTCTCCTACCTTTACCTGCAAAAGAGCATGATCCGAAAATTCAACCGGAATAATCTGTGGACTAGATGTCGGAATTTTTTTGGAAATAAATAGGTAATCAATTGTAAAGCTTTTCCCACCTTTAAAGAAGGTACCCCTAGGACCAGTAGTCCTGTTATCATTATAGGACACTAACTCTGCTGTTTTAATAATCTCTCTTAAACAGTGTGTGTCACAATATATTTTTTTCCCGTTCCCCCCTCCTCTCCCTGGCCCTCCTATGCTACAGTTGAAATCCCCTTCCCAAAGGATGGGGATAGTCGTCACTAAGAAAGGTTGGATCCCTTTCAAACAGGTTACCCTTCCTGACTTTGTCTGGGGGTTATAAATATTAATCAATCGTAGAGTGTGAGTATACCAATTCCCCTCTACAATCAGTATTCTGCCCGGGCTTAAATCTATTAATTTGTGCAAAACAAAATTATAAGAATTAAAAAGAATCCCTACCCAATCCGCCCTATCTTCTCCGAATGACCAAAAGGACGGTCCCCATGGCCAATCCTTAGTAAAAGCAGCAATCTGGTTTTTGGAGAACATCCATGTTTCTTGTAGGAAACAAACAGAAATTTGCAGATCATGTATTAACTGAAACACCGCCTGTCTCTTCTGTACCTTTAACCCTTACACTGCCAAGGTTTTTCTGAAAATTGCATATCCCTGCTGCCAGAGGTTTTTTCACTGGGTTTGTACACTTATCGGTTATGACGTTATTACATAATTTTTCTTAATTTCCTGGTAAACTTTTTTTGTCAGGGTAGTGAGAAACTAACACAACTATAATTCAAAGTGAAAATATAACTTTTCCAACAAAGACATTTGGAGATATATATGTTTATTTAGTGAATTTTGATTGTTTTTTGAATTTGTATTCGCAAAAATACTGAAGTTTGTAAAACGTTAAAATCGGTTGCATCACTGATAAAAATTGTTGTCTAAATGTAACTAATTTTCACTTTCAGGCTACAAATTCTTCATATAAACACAAATTTCACATTGGTTTCTCACCTACAGATTATGAGAGTGACCAGAACAGACCACCAATGGTAGGGCCATGCTGGCCTATGGAGGGTACCTATTGGATAATGGGTACGCCACAAAATCCATTAAGAAAAGTAAGAAGTAGCCTGTTTCACATGATAGGAAGTGAATGAGTAAATAAAGGGCCAGATTGCACCTATAGCTACCTACCCGGGTCACATGACCAAAACAAGATGGCTGACACCATTCAGCCATTTTCTGTTCAAAATGCTTGTGACTCATTTATTGAGCTCATTAGATCATAAAAGTGGTAAATGTCAATGGATTGCACCCTTTCTTATGGCAGCAGTGGCTTGGATGAAATTTCTGATCCCTAATTTCACATTATAGACCCACTTGCAGATAGCCGGGGTGCCATACCCAACCACCCCTGGTATGTCCATGCTGGCCAATGGGGTGACCACCTATTACATTATGGGGTGCCTGCCAATAAATTCAAAAAGTAAAAGTAAAAAGTAGCTTGTTTTACATGGCAGGGGAGTGAATGAGTAAATCAAGGCCCAGACTGTATCCATAGCTACATCCCCTAGGTCACATGACCAAAAACAAGATGGCGGCTACCGTTCAATCATTTTCTGTATCAAACTGCTTCTGTTACACATTTGTAGGGATAACGACATTATAAAAGTGATAAATGTCAATGGATTACACATTTTCTTACATCTGTTGGGGCTCGGATGAATTTTCCGATCCCTAATTTCACATTACAGACCCATCTGCAGATAGCCGGGTTGCTATACCCAACCACCCCTGGTATGCCCATGCTGGCCAATGGGGTGTCCACCTATTGCATTATGGTGTGCATGCCAATAAATTCAAAAAGTAAAAGTAAAAAGTAGTCCGTTTTACATGACAGGGAAGTGAATGAGTAAATCAAAGCCCAGATTGTACCCATAGCTACATCCCCTGGGTCACATGACCAAAAACAAGATGGCAGCTACCGTTTCATCATTTTCTGTATCAAACTGCCTATCTTACACATTTATTGTGATAACTACATTATAAAAGTGGTAAATGTCAACGGATTACACCTTTTCTTACATCTGCTGGGCCTTGGATGAAATTTATGATCCCTAATTTCACATTACAGACCCACTTGCAGATAGCCGGGGTGCCATACCCAACCACCCCTGGTATGTCCATGCTGGCCAATGGGGTGACCAGCTATTACATTATGGGGTGCCTGCCAATAAATTCAAAAAAGAAAAGTAAAAAGTAGCTTGTTTTACATGACAGGGAAGTGAATGAGAAAATCAAGGCCCAGACTGTACCCATAGCTACATCCCCTGGGTCACATGACCAAAAACAAGATGGCGGCTACTGTTCAATCATTTTCTGTATCAAACTGCTTCTGTTACACATTTGTAGGGATAACGACATTATAAAAGTGATAAATGTCAATGGATTACACATTTTCTTACATCTGTTGGGGCTTGGATGAATTTTCCGATCCCTAATTTCACATTACAGACCCATCTGCAGATAGCCGGGTTGCCATACCCAACCACCCCTGGTATGCCCATGCTGGCCAATGGGGTGTCCACCTATTGCATTATGGTGTGCATGCCAATAAATTCAAAAAGTAAAAGTAAAAAGTAGTCCGTTTTACATGACAGGGAAGTGAATGAGTAAATCAAAGCCCAGATTGTACCCATAGCTACATCCCCTGGGTCACATGACCAAAAACAAGATGGCAGCTACCGTTTCATCATTTTCTGTATCAAACTGCCTATCTTACACATTTATTGTGATAACTACATTATAAAAGTGGTAAATGTCAACGGATTACACCTTTCTTACATCTGCTGGGCCTTGGATGAAATTTATGATCCCTAATTTCACATTACAGACCCACTTGCAGATAGCGGGTGTTATACCAACCACCCCTCAGTATGTCCATGCTGGCCAATGGGGTGACCAGCTATTACATTATGGGGTGCCTGCCAATAAATTCAAAAAGAAAAGTAAAAGTAGCTTGTTTTACATGACAGGGAAGTGAATGAGAAAATCAAGGCCCAGACTGTACCCATAGCTACATCCCCGGTCACATGACACAAAACAAGATGGCGGCTACTGTTCAATCATTTTCTGTATCAAACTGCTTCTGTTACACATTTGTAGGGATAACTACATTATAAAAGTGATAAATGTCAATGGATTACACCTTTTCTTACATCTGTTGGGGCTTGGATGAATTTTCTGATCCCTAATTTCACATTACAGACCCACCTGCAGATAGCCGGGTTGCCATACCCAACCACCCATGGTATGCCCATGCTGGCCAATGGGGTGTCCACCTATTGCATTATGGGGTGTATGCCAATACATTAAAAAAGTAAAAGTAAAAAATAGTCCGTTTTACATGACAGGGAAGTGAATGAGTAAATCAAAGCCCAGATTGTACCCATAGCTACATCCCCTGGGTCACATGACCAAAAACAAGATGGCAGCTACTGTTTCATCATTTCCTGTATCAAACTGCCTATCTTACACATTTATTGTGATAACTACATTATAAAAGTGGCAAATGTCAATGGATTACACCTTTTCTTACATTTGCCGGGGCTTGGATGAAATTTATGATCACTAATTTTACTTTATAGACCCATCAGCATATAGCTGGGGTGCCATACCCAACCACCCCTGGTGTACCCATGCTGACCAATGGGGTGTACACCTATTGCATTATGGGTTATATACCAATAAATTGAGAAAGGAAAAGTAAGATGTAGCCTGTTTTACATGACAGGGAAGTGAATGAGAAAATCAAGGCACAGACTGTACCCATAGCTACATCCCCTGGGTCACATGACCAAAAACAAGATGGCTGACACCATTCAAACATTTTCTGTATCAAACTGCTTCTGTTACACGTTTGTAGGGATAACAACATTATAAAAGTGATAAATGTCAATAGATTACATTTTCTTACATCTGCAAGGACTTGGATGAATTTTCCGATCCATAATTTCACATTACAGACCCACTTGCAGATAGCCAGTGTGCCATAACCAACAACCCCTGGTTCGCCCTTGCTGGCCAATGGGTGTCCACCTATTGCATTATCGGGTGCATGCCAATAAATTCAAAAAAGAAAAGTAAAAAGTAGCTTATTTTACATGGCGGGGAAGTGAATGAGTAAATCAAGGCCCAGACTGTACCCATAGCTACATCCCCTGGGTCACATGACCAAAAACAAGATGGCGGCTACTGTTCAATCATTTTCTGTATCAAACTGCTTCTGTTACACATTTGTAGGGATAACTACATTATAAAAGTGATAAATGTCAATGGATTACACCTTTTCTTACATCTGTTGGGGCTTGGATGAATTTTCTGATCCCTAATTTCACATTACAGACCCACCTGCAGATAGCCAGGTTGCCATACCCAACCACCCATGGTATGCCCATGCTGGCCAATGGGGTGTCCTCCTATTGCATTATGGGGTGCATGCCAATAAATTCAAAAAGTAAAAGTAAAAAGTACTCCATTTTACATGACAGGGAAGTGAATGAGTAAATCAAAGCCCAGATTGTACCCATAGCTACATCCCCTGGGTCACATGACCAAAAACAAGATGGCAGCTACTGTTTCATCATTTTCTGTATCAAACTGCTTATCTTACACATTTATTGTGATAACTACATTATAAAAGTGGTAAATGTCAATGGATTACACCTTTTCTTACATCTGCCGGGGCCTGGATGAAATTTATGATCACTAATTTTACTTTATGGACCCACCAGCATAAGCTGGGGTGCCATACCCAACCACCCCTGGTATACCCATGCTGACCAATGGGGTGTCCACCTATTGCATTATGGGTTACATACCAATAAATTGAGAAAGGAAAAGTAAGATGTAGCCTGTTTTACATGACGGGGAAGTGAATGAGTAAATCAAGGCACAGACTGTACCCATAGCTACATCCCCTGGGTCACATGACCAAAAACAAGATGGCGGCTACTGTTCAATCATTTTCTGTATCAAACTGTTTCTGTTATACATTTGTAGGGATAACTATATTATAAAAGTGATAAATGTCAATGGATTACACCTTTTCTTACTTCTGTTGAGGCTTTGATGAATTTTCTGATCCCTAATTTCACATTACAGACCCACCTGCAGATAGCCGGGTTGCCATACCCAACCACCCATGGTATACCCATGCTGACCAAAGTGGTGTCCACCTATTGCATTATGGGTTACATACCAATAAATTGAGAAAGGACAAGTAAGATTTAGCCTGTTTTACATGACAGGGAAGTGAATGAGTAAATCAAGGCATAGACTGTACCCATAGCTACATCCCCTGGGTCACATGACCAAAAACAAGATGGCTGACACCATTCAAACATTTTCTGTATCAAACTGCTTCTGTTACATGTTTGTAGGGATAACAACATTATAAAAGTGATAAATGTCAATAGATTACACATTTTCTTACATCTGCAGGGACTTGGATGAATTTTCTGATCCATAATTTCACATTACAGACCCACTTGCAGATAGTCAGAAGTAGCAACCAACCACCCCTGGTTAGCCCATGCTGGCCAATGGGGTGTCCACCTATTGCATTATGGGGTGCATGCCAATAAATTCAAAAAGTAAAAGTAAAAAGTAGCCCGTTTTACATGACAGAGAAGTCAATGAGTAAATCAAGGCACAGACTGTACCCATAGCTACATCCCCTGGGTCACATGACCAAAAACAAGATGGCAGCTACCGTTTCATCATTTTCTGTATCAAACTGCCTATCTTACACATTTATTGTAATAACTATATTATAAAAGTGATAAATGTCAATAGATTACACATTTTCTTACATCTGCAGGGACTTGGATGAATTTTCTGATCCATAATTTCACATTACAGACCCACTTGCAGATAGCCAGGGTGCCGTACCCAACCACCCATGGTATGCCCATGCTGGCCAATGGGGTGTCCACCTATTGCATTATCGGGTGCACGCTAATAAATTCAAAAAGTAAAAGTACAAAGTAGTCCGTTTTACATAACAGGGAAGTGAATGAGTAAATCAAAGCCCAGATTGTACCCATAACTATATCTCCTGGGTCACATGACCAAAAACAAGATGGCAGCTACCGCTTCATCATTTCCTGTATCAAACTGCCTCATTCACATTTATTGTAATAACTATATTATAAAAGTGGTAAATGTCAATGGATTACACTTTTTCTTACTTCTGTCAGGGCTTGGATGAATTTTCTGATCCCTAATAATTCTACATTACAGACCCACCTGCAGACAGCCAGGGTGCCATACCCAACCACCCATGGTATGCCCATGCTGGCCAATGGGGTGTCCACCTATTGCATTATGGGGTGCATGCCAATAAATTCAAAAAGTAAAAGTAAAAAGTAGCCCATTTTACATGACAGGGAAGAGAATGAGTAAATTAAGGCCCAGACTGTACCCATAGCTACATCCCCTGCGTCACAAGACCAAAAACAAGATGGCGGCTACCATTTGATCATTTTCTGTATCAAACTGCTTCTGTTACACGTTTGTAGGGATAACAACATTATAAAAGTGGTAAATGTCAATGGATTACACATTTTCTTCACATCTGCAGGGACTTGGATGAAATGTATGATCACTAATTTACATTATAGACCCACCACCATATAGCTGGAGTGCCATACCCAACCACCTAAGGAAGGCCATGCTGGCACATGAGGGGCACACCTATTGCATTATGGGTTACATACAAATAAATTCAGAAAGTAAAAGTAAGATGTAGCCTGTTTTACATGACGGGGAAGTGAATGAGTAAATCAAGGCCCAGACTGTACCCATATCTAAATCCCTTGATCACATGACCAAAATAAGATGGCGGCTACCGTTCAATCATTTTCTGTCAAACTGCTTCTGTTACACATTTGTAGGGATAACTATATTATAAAGGGGTAAATGTCAAGGCATTACACCTTTTCTTACATCTACAGAGCTTGGATGAAATTTCTGATCCTAATTTCTCATTACAGACCCAACTGCAGATAGAAGGAGTGCCATATCCAACCACCCATGGTATGCTCATTCATGTCAATGGGGTGTCCACCTATTGCATTATGAGGTGCCAATAAATTCAAAAGGGAAAGTAAAAAGCAGCTTGTTTTACATGTTAGGGAAGTGAATAAGTAAATGAAGGCCCAGACTGTACCCATTTCTACATCCCCTGGGTCACATGACCAAAAATAAGATGGTGGCTACCGTTCAATCATTTTCTGTATCAAATTGCTTCTATTCTAAAGCCTGTGGAGAAAAACCCTACCCTTTCCCTATTCAAAATACCTGTGGAGAAAAACCCTATCCTTTCCCTATTCTAAAACCTGTGGAGAAAAACCCTACCCTTTCTCTATTCTAAAACATGTGGCGAAAAACCCTACCCTTTCCCTGTTCTAAAATCTGTGGACAAAAAGCCTATCCTTTCCTATTATATAACACATCATGAAAGTCCACTATCCTTGACAGGGCCAGTTCTAAAGTCCAGTAGGAAGCGTCCTGCCGAGTCTTCTCTGAGACATTGACAGTTGCAAGATAGCTGATTCAGGGAAGAAGACATAGGAATCTGTGGTTGCAGGAGCCTAGTTTCCAGATCTGAAACCAGTTCTGACCTGGCTCCCTGCCAGCAAGAGAATCAGGGTCTTGAAATCAAGTAGCCAGGGGTTTGGGAGGTGGATCCTGTTGAGACTGGGGGAGGAGGAGGGAGGTCAGTGGAGGATAATACCCTTGAAACCCCATGTAGTTGGAGTGAGGGTGAAATCCAGGGTAGAACTGCCCCAAATGACTCCATTCTGGGTGGATCACCCTATGTGGGATCCCTTGGATACCCAAAGGATAACGTGGGACAGTTCAGGGTCAATTATAAGCCCCCAATGTCAGACCTGGCATCAGATGAATCCATGTTGGACCCACCGTTGTGTAGATGGGGAGGGTCCGACATCGAGCAGCCATGGCAGGGTCACCAACGTTGTAACCAGCGCAACCTAACCTGGCACTGGAAGGTGTTCTGTTGGTCACGTGGCGTTGATGGATGGTCCCCTTCAGGTATTGCTAGAAAAGTCTGTCAGCATGCGGCCCGATGCCAGGTGGTGCAAGTCAATATGTGACCTACTGATGGTACCCTCTCAGTAAGATCTATCTTTTCCTATATCTATCTCAACCTTTATGCATGTAACAGACAGATGCAAAACCTTATCTAGTATTACCTTTACTATTATGTTTTAGGTCACTGTATTGCCCTTGGAAAATTAACACATTTTTTATGTTACCCTATCCTACTATGCCTTAGTCCCATGTTTTGCAATATTTTTTCACCATACATTATATAAAATAGTTGGTGGTTGTCAATCACAGCAATGATACTATCACCCTAAGGTTCACAAATGAAATACAAGGTATATGTCACCCATGAGTTTTATATAATTAATAGTAAATGGACCCTAGTTTCTTCAGTATCTCACAGTTACAGTGAGAACAGCAAATTAAGTAAGGTGTTAATGAAAGTGGTGTGTATTTAGGCCACCATACAGTATCTTATATAGTGTACTATACAGTAGAAAAGAAACCAAAATAGTTTACTATTTTTTATTACTATTAACATTTACTATCAGTTGTCCACATTTCACCGATGCGACACTTTTTCAAGTGTATGGATCATCATACACAAAGAGCATTCCATCAGTCATGGTAATGCCAGGAATATGTGGCAAAAAACCCTCTAATTTCCCTATTCTAAAACCTGCGGAGAAAATACCTATTCTTTCCATATTCTAAAACCTGTGGAGAAAAATCCTATCCTTTCCCTATTCTAAAACCTGTGGAGAAAAATCATATCCTTTCCCAATTAAAAAACCTGTGGAGAAAAATCCTATCCTTTCCCTTTTCAAAAACCTGTGGAGAAAAACCCTACCCTTTCCCTATTCTAAAACCTGTGGAGAAAAACCCTAACATTTCCCTATTCAAAAAACCTGTGGAGAAAAACCTTATCCTTTCCCTATTCTAAAACCTGTGGAGAAAAACCCTACCATTTCCCTATTCAAAAAACCTGTGGAGAAAAACCCTATACTTTCCCTGTTCTAAAACCTGTGTAGAAAAAACATACCCTTTCTCTATTCTAAAACCTGTGGAGAAAAACCCTATCCTTTCCCTATTCTAAAACCTGTGGAGAAAAGCCCTATCCTTTCCCTATTCTAAATTCTATATATCGTCTTCAGGCTTGTGACCTGTAGATAAAAAACTATCTGATCTTACCCTATACTACACCATTGCATCAACATTTTACATACTCTGTGATATTTAATTTAACCAAAGTAGTGTAGCTCACCCTCATGAAGTCATCCCTTGGAGTGTTCAGAACTAGTCCATGCATTATAATTCATTCCAACTGATGAGGCGGTGAAGGTGAGAGTTTGTTGTGGTGCAATGCATACTAGTAGGTCTACAAGGCTATTTATGTTAACACCCATAAAGTTTTCACAGCCTGTTAGACAAACTAGTTTGTCTCTTACCATCAATCCCAGAAAGTATCAGTTGAGTAGTCTCATAGGAAGTCCAAGATGTAAAATGTTGTAATGTAGCATCATTGCAGTGTTTCTCTCCTGGTATGACAAAGGTAAAAACAAAATAAATAAATAAAGGTAAAAAAACAAAGTACACCACCCCTTTTGCTAGATATGGGTAGCAAGTGCGAATCACTGTTGAGGTACCCAGCTGGACTAACACTGTTAGCAGTTACATGAGGTCAAACCCTGAATTAATTTTGAAACATGAATACATACTGTACATCAATACACACATCTCAAAACCTAAGCTAAACTGTAACTTACCGTTAGTGACATCGTAGTAACCTACCTTATGCACTTATTATTTCCAATTTATTTCCCATTCTGACTGTTGCATGAGTATTTCTGAAGCCAGGGGACATATTTAAGTACAACGCGCTGTATATAGATTACAGTGATTGTCATATGGAAGACGACCCGGCGACAGTCGATAGGGCATTGGAATGTATATCCGTATACTTTCTTAGCTTTTAAGACTTTTAGCCTATATACTCCAATCTGAAACACAGAATTTAAAGACATTATACCAATGACGACCTGAAAGTTATAGTCCATTGTATTATATACTGTACATTCCCCGCACACCATCTATAAATTACATACCTCTATAGGATTGGAGCTACAGCCCTCTTGATGTCACTGCAGAACATATCGTTCCCTGATCCGTTAAGTGGACACCATCCTGCCGATACAGTTCTGGGAAGAGGACATGATGCCATCATGCTTGACCACGCCCCGACTGACAATCCTCTCATGAATACCCCCATCTCTGTGTTGATCTTTCTCCTTGTTCTGTCCATTTTCTTAGTATTAGAAACATTCCTCCACTGCCGGCGCTGGATGATATGGGACCAAGGATCATGGTTTCGGAACCAGTGCTACTTGATCAAGGCGATGTCCTCCTTCATCTTCCGTAGCAGCATCACTGATGTCTTCAATCCTAAATCATTGCCTCCCAGGTGGATGGCGATGACATCTGGTTTGTATCCCTCAGGCACTCCGTCGTAACATTGGCACCAATTGATCCAAAGCATGCCCCTCTCACCTAACCAGCGAACATTGACTGGAGTATCGAAGGTCAACACTGGTCCCCAGTCTGAGACCACTCCGAATCCTGCCCAATGCCGAAGGTGTCCAGATCCATACAGTCTTCTCTGGACAATGCATATCTGAATTAAGAAAACATACATATTATAGCATCGGAGTGTATCCAATCTATGACAGGTAGTAGTGCTCAATTCCTGACATTTGCTGGCAAAAGACATGTCTGGCATCTTCCAGGAAATAAAAAACATTTAAGAGTGATTACTAACAATGGCACTTAGAGCAAAATTATGCATTTGTGGCACAAGATCTCATGAAAACATTACGTGATTGGTGGTTTGAAAACTGATGGTTACCAAATGGAAAAGGTATTTTGAAGTAGTCATGTTTGATGACCTAGCATGAATAAAGCAGTACATGTTGTTCCAGCCTTTCCATGTCATCCAACACCATGTATCCTAGGTGGCACTATCTCAGGGCTACTACCCCTGCCTGCTTGGCTAGTTGCAGGTTAAGGGGCATGTGTACTGACGAGGGTGCCTCCACCTGGAGGACAGGGTTGTTAGTAACAAGGCTAACCTGGATACAGCTTTCAGGGCCATTGTAATCCCCCTTTTTCCCCTTCTAGTAGCATAGACAATATGCAACAACCATTTTCATAGTAGCCTCTATTCTGTATACACTTCCCCACACTGTTTGCACTTACCACCAGGGCTGGTTCCACCAGTTCAACCCTGGAGACCCCCTGTAAAACAAGGTTAGGCACAGTATATAACAGTATAGTGCTTTTGGTACAAACTGGAACCACAGTTGGATTAAAGAGAACAGGAAATAATTTCTAATTGGCAGCAGTTTATAAAGTTCTTATTCTCAGAAATGATATGCATTATTCTAAATAATCCACATTTAACTGTACTTGAATAAAAACTTGATACGAAAAAACTGTATTTTGCATTGTTTTTTTTATGGGCAGCATTCTGGGATGCAGCACTTGGCATTTCCCACCTATCTTACATCTCGATCACGCCGCCATCTCGGTCTCGATACCGGGAATCTATGCCAATTAACCATTCCATGGAGACCAATGGCCACCCCATGTCTTCCCACACTGGGAAACAGCAACTATAAAACATGCCATGGTGTCCAATAGACACGCAATGCTGACTATGATAGAGGGAAGTCTTGTGCAGTCCATTCCGGGATGCAGCACTCGGCATTTTCCACCTATCTTACATCTCAATCACTCCACCATCTCGATCTTGATACCAGGAATCTGCACCTGTCAAGCGATTTACTATTCTGTGTCGCTATCGCTTTTGTATTCGGTGATCCGGGCATCCCGTATTTCATCTTTGAATGGTATTCGGAGAAGCATTTATCTACACACAGGCCCTTGCCGCAATCTGCACACCAGTAGGTCGATTCCTTACGCTTCCCTTTCTTTGTGCACACCACACATCTTCGGGTTGGGTACAGCTTCTTTGGTGTTCTTGGTATTTTTGATGGGAAGTGCTTTCCTTGCAGTCGTTAGCATGGATCCAATTTTGTCGATTGCCGTTTTGGCTATGCTGTGGAAGATCATCTATTTTTGCTGGTGATTACAAGTTCTTTAACTACAGTTAAGTTGGAATTCCAAGTCGTCATCTTCTTTCTTTCTGCGAAAATTTCTTGTACATTATGTACCCCTGAATTAACATGGCATTCAGTAAATAAAAGAATTCCTTCTACATACCTCCCTGCATCGCCGGTTAAAGATTGTAATACCCTGCCAGCTGATCATTTTGTCCACTCCACCCATGTCTGTTGTAGTCCAGTATACATTTGGTTTTTATCGACTCCCAGTCTTCCAATCCTTTCTTCGGTATCAAAAATTCAGTACTTGATGTTGTTGACAGCATGTATATGTCCTCTTGTCTCTCCACTTCATACAAGAGCATTGGTGTCTTCCTGAATGTAACCTTTTCTTTCATCTTCAGCTTTATGTCTTTTATTTTGGGAGGCATTCCCTTGCGGTTGGGCATAACAGTTCCAGTTGCACCAACTCCAGATAAAATAGATCTGTGTAGAGTTGAGGTCCAGTGTAGTATCTGTCTGTGTAAATCCTGTAGCCTTTCCCTGCAGTTCTTCTCTAACAAGATCAAAACAAACTCTGTATGTATGTCCTTTGCTCTGTTCCTCGTCGACTTTGCCTGTATAGAATTGCCAGTTGCATATGTATCCAGTTTGATTCACATAAGGTGTACACCTTGATTCCGTGCTTCACTGGTTTTGTGGATTAAATGTTCTGTAACTTAGATTTCCCTTCCACAGACATATACCTTCATCCAGGGAAGGTCCGGTCGGAAGATAGGTTTCTAATGATCTCTTCAGGAATTGCTCATGTATCTCCCTAATGTGAAAAGTTGATCAAATCCTCCATCCCTCTAGGCTTCCGATTCGAGTTGTCAGCCATGTGGAGAAAGAAAAAATCAGGTTGAATCGGTTCCTTGCCATCACACTGCCCCAGAATGGTGTGTAGGTGACTTCATCCAATCCCAGTATTCATCTTTACTGCTCTTCACTACCAGTCCCATACGCAATATATAATGCAAAAACCTCTTCAGTTCTTCTTTGTCAGTCATCTTCCAAGCCCTGGCCCTTGAATGTGGTGGCAAATCATCAATGGATGTGCCAGAAAGAAATCATCGGCATATCTATTTGTTTCCTTGCAATAAGCTCCAAATCTTCATCCGTCCAGGCAAAACAGTTGTACAAATCCAAGTGGACTTTCTGGGACTGGTACTGGAGACCTGAAGTTACAGTGAATAGGTGTCCATTGTCACTTGTTGTTCACCTCTTCCCATTCGTCTTCTCTTCTAGCAACTTTGTTCTGCTGATCACGAGCCCTTTTACCACGTGTCTTCTTGGGCATTGCACCTACTGATGTTGTGGGGTCTCTTCATGATCTTCCTGCTCCACATCCGGCATGTAATCTTGATCAGTAACTTCTTCATCTTCAGAGACTCATTCCGCACTTCCACAGATCCAGATTGTACAATCTTTCTTCAACATCCTCTTCACTATGCGATTCGAATACGGACTCACTACATCTGGATCTCGGCCAAAACATCCAATGCAGTCATTTTTTTGCCATGATGATTGTTCTGTCAGGTGTAGAAAAAAACAAAACAAAAAAAAAAACACATCATTTTTAAGTTATCTCTGTGGGTGATTCTAACAATAATATGAAAACTGAAGCCCTTATGAATACCAGTTTGGCTCAATAAACCCTACTCCCCAACTCCCCACTGTCGCTGATTTATATTTTCAAGCGTACCACAAAATATTCTATGTTCTGATGAATTATGTCAAATATACTGCAAGGAATCAACCTGAAAGACAAAAAAATAAGTTATATTCGAAGAGTTACATGTAATATCTTTAACGGAATACTCAAGCTCATTTTTCACACATACGGAAGACACGGTGATATGATAATAGAAACATCCCATCCATATCAGGTGCAACATCAAGTTAAGCATTCACTAGTGTGCAATGTCAAACCCCAATATATCACTATAGGTTTATGACTGTATAACATCAGTCTGCATGTTACCACCCTCCAGTGAGTTGTAATGCCTCCTGATGTTACCTGGTTATAAACAGATAGTGTATTTCATACTAGTCAAGAAAATCACCAAATTGAAACCTTTCTTGTTTTGAACTTGCAACTTTAATTAACCATACAATATGCAGTATCACAACATAGGAAGAACTTCACATATATCAAGTTAGGATCAACAATTCACAGTACAGCTTATATCCATCAAAAGTCAAACGTTCCAAAAGTGTCTATGTGTCAGTGAATTGATAAATGTAAAAATAAACCATTGTTCTCTTCTGATTTTCGGATACTGTCCCAATGAAGATGATGCACGAAAAACTCTAAGGGATCAAGTCAGGATAAGTGTTATTAAATTGACCTTAAACATTTGCAAGAACACATCATACATTTTAATTCAGTGATAAAAGCAACCAATTTTATGTCTTATTAATAAAGCATATACATCCAAAGTATTGTTTATGTTTGTGAATTCAATTCTCAGTTCTTCTGATTACATTTGTTTTATATTGTGTCATAATACTAACAGTATATTACATGAACAAATAACTCCTGTACAAGTAGAAGTGAGGTGAAAATATGTATTATTATATATTATCTTTAAATGATGAACTGATTTTATCAGCAGCATCCATTGAAGCACCAGATGGTGCAACCTGTGTGGTGATGAACACTTTCATAGCATAACATTTCTCACGCTGGCTGGGAACTGGTGAATATCTAGCAATAATACCCAACAGGGTGGGCGGTATTGTGCTATACCAGACCGCCCAGGGGTTATGAGGCCTGATGCCCACAGGCGGAGGGCGTTATAGCCCCTGGAAGGTCCGGCATAGCATAATACCGCCCACCCTGGAGATATTTGATAACAAAATGGGCACAGTAGAAGTGGACACCTGCCTTGGTTTTTGAGCTCTTTTTACATTGAACTCATCTTCTTCTTTTTCAGAATATGGGCTTCCAGGGATTGCTGCTGCCTTTTCCGGGTTCTGTAAGGGAGGGTGAGGAGGACAACATGTCCGGTCACAGGATGTGGGGCAGATTATTGCTGTGATTTTCTAAGCGCAATAATACCCTCCAGGGTGGGCGGTATTGTGCTATACCGGACCTTCCAGGGGCTATAAGGCCCTCCGCCTGCAGCGTTGGGCATCATTACAGCCCTGGGTGGTCGGTATATACCACCACCCTGTTAGGCTATATATTACTCTTTCACAGGCCCTCTCGAAGTAAGATCAGGGATTATAGGACACATACCATGCAGCCGCTCCCATACCAAACACAATCAAGTAATATGTGGAGTGTCTTACCAGGATGCAGTGGAGTCGAAGCAGGAATCTTGAAGGACGATGTCCGTCAGTACTGAAAAATAAAATACAGGAATGGGTCACAAAGGATCCATAGTTCTTAATAAATTATTAATATATGACATGTTGACAGTAGTAAAATACTTATCTGATGGTGAAGGAGTCCTCATCTGTTCAGGCATGTGAAGAGAAACAACAATAGGTTAATATGAAAAAGATAGTAATGAGATAAGAAACCAATAGTGGATAGATACTGCTGGTGCATCGGACTACATTAGAGTGTAATGGTGCATAAGAAAAATTACTGTTGAAGAGTATTATAATAATAACATTAATAATGACATAAAGGAATAAAATTAGTTAACAAATAGAATAAAATGTGTTTTTTTTAAAGATGATTAGAAAGACTAGTGCTCTCTGCCTAGATGGCCAATTTTCAAGTGACTGTAGTATCCCGGTTGGGATAGGTGATATTCCTTTTTGGTTCACTGGCCCATTGTTGCCTGGGCAATCATTTAAGTTCATTCACTGACCCTTTTAATGGAATTCCTTCTTTGCACCTCTTCTGTAAATGAAGCATCTAGTTCACTTCGACCGTCAAATTGGCACAACATGCACCTTGATAACATGCGCTATCACAAATGTTCCATGCGACTGACAAATTGGAACAACATGCACCTTGATAACATGCGCTATCACCAATGTTCCATGCAACTGAAAAATTGGCACAACATGCACCTTGATAACATGCGCAATCACACATTTTCACTTAGACCATCAAATTGGCACATGCAACTTGATAACATGCAACTGTCAATTTGGCACAATATGCACCTTCATAATTTGTGCCACCACAGAATCACAGTTCGACTGTCAAATTGTCCAAACATGCACTTTGATAACATGTGCTATAGCACCCTAATATAGCATGGTGATTAATCTCACTCTCTCAAAACTCCCCCACACTGGGATCCAACAATCACAATATAGTTTAGTTTAGCATAAGGATAGATACTAACTCAAGTCATACTAGGACAAAGGTTTTGGATTTCAAAAATGCTGACTTTTCTGAAATGGGGAGAGGTCTCAAAAGAGCTCTTGAGAGAATGGGGGCAGGAGGGGGAGTGGAAGAACAGTGTAAGCATGTAAAGGAAGCCTTAATGGAAGTAACAAACCAGTGCATCAGATTGGTATTCTAAGGCAAGAGAACAGGAAAGTTACTATGGTTCTCCACTCCACATACTCCTAATCTGAATACATTCCCCCTAGTTGACCCTCTTCAATGCTGTCACTTGCCCCTTCGAGCCCTCTTCCTGGCACTGGACCCCCACCCAGACCAATGGCCAACCCTTAAATCTTGACCTAACTCGACCACCCTACATTCATGTCGCCCACCTTTACTAACCAGGGACGGAGAAGTGGCGTGGGATAAAGAAAACAACACAAGTAGGAGGGGTTTGGAGGGACATCACAGAGATAGAAAACAGGACAAGGCAGGAGCAGGGAAGTGGGGAGGGACGATGCCAAAACAATTAAAAGGGTAACAAGTGAGTCTGGAATACATCCCGTCATCAGATCCAGCAGCGAGGAATCAAGGTCAGACCGCTATCATTATAGAATTGCTGGGGTCCAGCATCGCTGACATCCTATGGAGGGATGGCAGCTGAGAAGAATGAAGGGGCCTTGGTGCGGGACCTGATATTGCGCTGGGGCCAAAGGCAAAAGCTGGTCAATAGGTCCAGGTTGTGAGACTGTCATCAGGACATCTGGCATCGGGACAAGCGGGGTCCTGCATGAAGGGGAGAAAGGCATCCACATTAAGGTTGAGGGCACTGAACATGTACTCCTGGAAGACAGGGAAGAGGAGAGAGAGAGAGAGAGGAGAGACATGATTGGGAGCTTCAAGTACCTGAAAGGATAAATAAGGTAATGGCGGGGAAAGAACTGGATGATGGGCAAGGACTGCCCCCTTTATGTCACATGACATCACATCACCGACGATGGGGCACGACCCCTGCTGGCGACTACTAGCTACAAGCCTTGCCCGTGCAGTTCTGATGCCAGGAGATGCAGACCTATACGTGAAGACCTACTGCAGGAACCCGCGGTAAGATCAGTTGTTTTCTGTCCTTTCTATGGTCCTTATGGGAACAAGCTTGAGTAACCAGAAGGTCAGCCAGTGGGGAGGCAGGACAAGGATGAGAGGCTGCTGTCAGCTCTCCTCGCCCAGATCGAGGAGGCAGGCTGTCCCAGCTCTTGACATGGGGTCCATGGTAGTGAAGATGCATGGGGCTGGTATTATGCTGGATGGAACGGGGCTGGCTGTTCCAGTCTGGTATCACCCCAGTGGGGCAAGACCAACCCAGCAGGGGTTGGCTTGGATCGCGCAGGGGCACTCTTATTGTCTGGGGGAGGTTCGGCTAGTGGAGGTGGCTCAAGTCATTGAGGTGATTTCAAAGCTGTTGCCCACCTTTTTGTGAACTGGCCATTGATCCAGTGTTCACTCTCAGAGGGGCTTTTTCTCAATGCCTTGAAGGGGCATTGGTGAGGCCTCTTGAAGAAACCATTGTTGATCCTTAGGGTGAGGATGGAGGAAGGTCAATTCTCACCCTCCTTGATCTCTCATCAGCATTTGATACAATGGATCACATTGTGCTTTTGGATCACCCTAGAGTGTATACGGACTCATTGGAACTGTCGTCCAATGGCTTGGTCTATCTCTCTGACAAGAGGCAACAGGTGATGATGGGAATTTCTCCTCCTCCTTGAAAACCCTGTCATGTGGGTTACGTCAGGTTCTATCGTTTAGCCAATGCTGTTTGCAGTGTACATGCTGCCCAGGTGAGCTTAGATGGCACGTAAAGTCTGGGTTTCCACTGTTATGCAGACCATACCCAGCTGAATATGTCATTTGCCCTGGAACTAATGGTGCCATTGAAGTGCTGAACAAGTGCATGACCAAAATTCAGGACGGATGTCCTCTAACAGCTGGAAGCTGATCCCAACAATACGGAGGTACTGGTAATTAAGCCTGGTTGCTGGCATGATAGGAATGCCTCTGGGGCAGTAACAGGTTTGGACCTTGGATCTACTCTGTTGATGGCATCCTCAAGGTGAAAAATCTGGGTGTCCTCCTGGATGACAGACTAACACTTGCTGTCCAGGTGTCTGTGGTCCAAAGTGTCTTTTATCATTAAGGAACATCACCTGATTAAATCCTTGATTCCACCAAAAGACCTGCCCTCACTGGTGAATGTCTTTGTGACATGCAGGCTGGACAACTGTAATGCTCTATGGTTTGGGGTCAGTGGGAGGATCCTCTGCCGACTATAGCTGGTGCCAGGCATTGAGGGTCAAATTGCTGACTAGGCCTGCCAGGTCCTGTTACGTAACCTTGGTACTGCAAGACCTGCACTGGCTGCCTGTCAGGAGGAGGATTGTGTTCAAGATGGCTTGCCCACCTGCAAGGCACTATACAGCTCGGGCCCAACTACCCATCTGACCTCCATATACCTGCCATCCCTGTACATTCCCTCCACTCCTCCACAAGGGGCCTCCTAGCAGTTCCAAGGGCTGGGCTACAATCCTCAGGAGACCACTCCTTTGAGGTAGCCAGCCTGGGCCTTTGGAACTCTCTTCCAAAATCTTGAGTAGGCCCCACTGTGGAATGGCAAGAAAGTCACAGGAAGCCAGTATACCTGTGTGGAATCAGTGTATCTGCATCAGAGAGGAGAAGGACCTGGGAGTGATGATCACTAGTGACCTGAAGCACTCCATGCAATACGAGAAAGCAGCAGCAAAGGCAGACAAGATGCTGGGATGCATAGGCTGGGAGATCAGTAAGGGAGAGAAGAGGTTTACTGCCCTTGTACAGGCCACTGGTAAGGCCATATCTGAACTATGGTGTACAGTACTGGTGCCCACCACAAAAGGACATTAACTTGCTGGAGAAAGGTCCAGAGGAAGGCAAAGATGAAAGCCAGTCAGCGAGGTATAAGAGGAGACATTGAGGCACTGAACATGTACTCCCTGGAAGACAGGAGAGAGAGAAGGACATCATTGGGACCTTCAAGTACTTAAAGGGATAAAAATAAGGTGATGGTGGGAAAGAACTGCGGACGGTGCGGGACTGCCCCTTTATAGTCACACTGATGTCGCATCACCTACGATGGGCGCAGACCCTGTTGATGATTACTATCTACAAGTTTGCAATGCAGTCCACAGCCAGAAGTTGCAGACCTATAAGTGAACCTGCTGCAGGAACCTCTCAAGTAAGATCAGCCATTTTCTGTCCTGCCTATGGTCCTTGGTGGTTGTCAACTTCACGTAGTAGCTGAGAGATCCTGACATCCAGTTCTCTCTCCCCCCCCCTCTCCCCCAATTCCTGTTGTCAAGTGGTCCACCAATTCACTCCCATACCAGGCGACACAACAGGTTAAGCATCACCTGGTGACAAATGGCAATATTTAGAAAAGGGCACTTTATTTGGAAAAGCCCTAATTGGTGGCTAAGGCTTGTGGGGGTAGGGAATGAGGGCTAAGGACTGGTTTCCTTTAAAACAAATCATCTCTTCTTCTGAATCATAGAGTGTGTGTGTGTGTGTGTGTGTGTGTGTGTGTGTATGTGGGGAAGAGGGTATGTAAAAAAAAAAAAAATGGCCCTCTGTGGGGTGGGGATATCAGACTATGCATTACATGAGTGGTGGTGCAGGGTCCAAGACTCTGGGGTTGAGCCACTGAATGCTACTTGTAGGATGGTGCCAGGTGGTGCAACACCCAGCACCGCCAAACACACAGCATTACCATAGCCAACCCCAAAATCTTCGTACCCTAACTCGACCACCCCTACATTCATAACGCCCCCTTTACTCCAGGATGGAGAAGTGGCGGTGGAGGATAGAGACAGTACAAGTAGGAGGAGGGGTTTGGAGGGACATCACAGAGATAGAGAAACAGGACAAAGCAGGAGCAGGGAAGTGGGGGAGGGACGATGCGAAGCAAACAAATGGAGCAACAAGTGAGCCGGAAGCAGCAGAGGGGGCTACCAGAACACAGTTTCCAAGTCAAGTTAAGCTCTGCTGAAGACAATGGCTCAAAAGGGGGTTGCATAAGCTGAGCGCTGCAAATATTAAGATCCCAAGCAGGGGCAGGGTGTGAAGCAACCCTTTAAAAAACTTGGAGAACACAGGGTGAGCTGATAAAGAAGAGGGCTTACCTGCTGACAAGAATACAGACACAACTGCCAAGTGCACTTTTAGGGTAGCTGGTCTCAGCCCCAACGAATTCAAATGCACCAAATAATCCAGGATCGAGAGATTTGAGATTCGGGTACCAAACTCTCCCCTGGGCACAGGTTGACAGGTTGTGATTCCTGGGAAGACATAGGGGAGGTTGGACTGCTAAGGACATAAGAAGTGGGTACCAGGGCTGCCTGGCCCAATCTGGAGCAATCAGGATCATCTTGCAGGATTGAGATCTGATTCTGACTAGCACTTTGAAAAGAAGGGGAAAGGGGGGAAAGGCATAGAGAAACTTCCCTTCCCAACTGAGGAGGAAGGCATCCAGAGGACTGAGCCCAACACTGGGGCTGCCCCCACACCGATCCTTGGGCTGTCCATGATATGCCCATGTCCCTGGTGTTTAGTTTATCCCTGCCCTCCCATCTACAGTCCAACATCCAACCACTCCTGACCCTGGTGGTAGCGGTACCCCATAGCTTCCACCGTGCCCTCCTGGTTGCCTGGCCTGTACACAAAAACACACATTTAGTACTAGAGTACACTTTATTTGTGATTCATGTGACAGTAAAATATATATGTACCAAGACATGCCCATGGTCTTAGGGTTTCTGACCATATACGCCCTACCATGTAGGGTCTGACAGGTGTCTGCTGTACCCTGTGAGGGTCTGACACGTCAAGAGTGTAATTCTTGACTATAGAGCAGTATGTGCTCCACGTCATTCCACCCCCACTTATCCCTGCAGCCAGTAACTTGACATTGAGGTGCATCTGAGAAACAGAAACATAGAATTTGATGGCAGATAAGGACTGCTTGGCCCACCAGTCTGCCCATTTCCTACTTACTGGATAAGCTGCAGATCAACATCTGTCACCAAAAGGACTGGTGACCAGTCAGCATTTATTAGGTCTCAGAGCAGGACAGGCTTGTTGAGGAGGTGTAAGGAGCGAGACCAGATACATTTGGATAGGAGCTTGCTGAGTGTATTTACAGGTGCAATAAGTGATATAGTAGTCACTGAGAGCATCTGAGAAGATGCGGAGGCAGAAATGTGGTGGAGATGGGAGGATAAAATCCAGTCCAGGAAGGTATGGTTTTGGGACTGGTGATTTAGGTGGTTAGGCTCCTTGATAAGTTGGGAGAGATTGAGGGCTTCTATCATTAGGGTGGTGGGCTTGCTGGGGGAAGAGAAACAGTCAAGACTGAAATCACACAGTAGTAGTACAAGCTCTCCGTTGGATGTACCTGAGGAGACTGAGATGGCTTTGACAAGGTAGTTGGCTGAGGTCTGGTGGGGCATACAGGAACCCAATGTAGAGGGGGTGGAGGAGGAAAAGGATAGACATGCAACAATGGACTCATGGGAGGAAGGGCAGGCTTCCTTGAATGTTATAGAGCATGTGATAGATTGCCTAACATACAGTGCTACACCTCCGCCTCACTTTCCATGGTCTTGGCAGAATATGTTGAAGTCGGAATCGCGAGAAAGGAGTTGGGGGTTCTGGGAGCTAGCCAGGATTCTGAGATACAGAGTATGTCGGGTGGTACTGGGCGACTGATTGAAGAGGTCTGAGGGGAGATGTGAGGGATGTGTGGATGGGGAAAGTTTAAGGGGTGGGGAGGGGGTGGAGAGTGGGTGAGGAGGAGGGAGAGAGGGAGATGTCATGGAGGTGAAGTCCAGGAGGAGAGGGGCTGGATGAATCATGGAAGATGGAAGGAGTGGTGGAAATGTGGGTGGGGGTGAGGGTCAGTGGTAAGGGGCTACCGTGAGGGCAGTTGGGTACAAGGATGGGTGAGCTTCTAGGAGAAGGCCAAGGAACAGGGTTAGATTCATTGTGGTTAAAAGTTGGCAGGTGGAAGGAAAAAAGTGGATTGCAAGCGATAGCAGCTACTAGAGGCAAGAGCAGATATTCTGCAGATGGAAAAGTACACTGATAGGTTTTGGCAGTCATGTGACATCTGCTATATATTTGACAGTCGATCAAGGGTGGTGGTGGGAGTGGTGAGAAGCAGACGCACAGCATCAGCTGGGTCTTCTCGCGTCGACTGTGGAGACCACTTTCATCGCACCTGTGCTGGGAGCTGCCAAACCACCCTTTTTAATCTTGCCTTCCCTTAAATGAATCAAAGCTACCTTAAAATGTCCTGGGTTAGATTCACAAACTTTGCCCCAATGCAAACCTAGTTTTGCATGAGCAAACTGGGTTTTGCGTTGAGTTGGCATTCACAAAAGCCCAATTTGCGGGCTAAAACCGGGTTGGCACCAGGGCAAAGGGTGGAGGGGACTACAATGCAAATGAGGGGGAGGAGACCTTTGTATCAGTGCAGTCCCATTCACAAAACATTTGCTTCATGTAAGGGCCTTTTGCAGGGTTCTTTTACAGAGCAAATACTGCCAACCAAGATCTTGCTTTAATCTCCTGCAATCTTAGTTGTTGACAGAAGTACTGTGGTGATACTACCTCCAATCGTTCCCCCGCCAGTTGCTCGCACTAGTTTTAAAGATGTCTCCCTGGTGCCAGTGTCCCCCCACCGATCACCAGCCTGAGTCCACAGAAGTCTTACAGTGTCCACCTCCACCAATAATTGCTGGCCTGGTGGAAAATATAAAATTTCCCTGGTGATAGTGGTTCCTCCTGCCTGCGATCGCTGATTGTCTGGCCAATATAAAGAAACTAATGTCCCTGGTAGTAGTCCCCCCCCATCACGGATCACCAGCCTGAGTTGAAAAATTAATATTCCCTGTTGCTAGTGGTCCACCCCCCTCCCCCCAGTGATCACCGATCATCAGCCCAAAATTAACAATGCAATATTGGTTAATATATTGGGCATGGGCTGGGGCAGGGGGAGGGACCACCGGACACCAGGGACACTGTATTATTCATTTTGGCCTATTGATCGGTGGGGGGAGGGCAGTGCCAACTGTCAACTCGAGCCAGTGATTGGCAGAGGAGGGGAAACAATACCAACAGGGACATTAATTTCTTTATATCAGTTAGGCGATTGCGGTGGAGGGGTGGACCACTACCACCAGAGACGTTTTACATTTTCACTGGGCTGGAAATCAGCCGGGGGCACTGCTTTCAAGGTATATGACTTCTATGGACTCATGCTGAGCTCAATGTTCTGCTGAGAGGGACCCACTAACTTTCAAGGACTCAGGTCTGCCTGTGGGCAGAGGCTGGGGTGGGCGCAACAATAAACCAGACTCGTGTGTGTGTGTGTGTGTGTGTGTGTGTGTGTGTGTGTGTGTGTGTGTCTGTGTGTGTGTGTGTGTGTATACGGAGCTTGTTTGTAGACGGTTTCTCAGTTTCTCCACGTATACTGTACTTTTCTAACCAATAAATCTTTCTGCTGCATTTAGAAATGACAAACAAATGAAATCACACAGCACCCAATCATTCTGGGTAATAAAACTTCCATAAATCCATCTCCCAATGCTTTTGCTATGACAAATGGTCACCAATGACTCCTCTGAGTTATCACAATAGGAACTGGTCTAAAAGCAAACCAGTAATAAACTGGAAGACAAGCCTTTGCCTACAGCACTACCTATGACTGGACTACATTTACCTCTGGTGTGTTGTTTGACTTCTACAGTCAAGCGAAGGGAGAGAGAGAGGATAATAACAGGCAGCAGCTACAATTTACTTCAGTGTTCATTCAACTGTGACACAGATGCATATGCTAGCTTCTTAGCCTGCCCAGGGTTATATACTCTGACCTTTACACTAGTACTTCCAGTTTACTTTACTGGAAGTAACTCAAGCTATCTGGTGCCAAGCACAGATCATGATGACTAGTACCACTAACCTCTTCCGCATCTTTCTCGATTCCAGTCATTAAGATTTAAACTGTATCCCCATCCCTGCCAGAGGGCCCTCCTTTCCAACTACAAGCCCCACCTCCACCATACTGAAATAAAACAATTCCAAACCAGTCAGGACCCAATAACACAGATTTATCACCAATCACCAAGCTTAGTAAGACAGTTTGGGCTCACCACCTGGTAAGCAATCTATTGATGAAGGGCTTTCATCTTCAGTCCTTCCAGGGCTTGGAGACTATGGGCCCAATCAGGGTGGGACAAATCAGTTTGTCAGCTGGTGGTCAGCTTAGCCTGTAGCTTTCAAAATCTGGTTGCCAAATCAATATTTTTGGTAGCCATCATTTTTAACAGTTGGTCAGTAACTTTTAAAATCTGGTAGTAAAAACCATTCTTTTTTGTGGCCATTGGCTGCCTGGCTTCCTGATTTGTCCCACCCTGGGCCCAATCTATTAAATATTTTTGCCAGTGGCACAAGATGGGAGAAGCTATTTTGTGGAACTGGCCATAAATTCACACAGTAATATAACGGTTTCACATTCCTGGGCTGGACTGGGGGCTTGTTCAGTCTTGTCCTCGGTGCCGTCGGCTGGCCTGCTTACCTCTCTCTATTTTTCCCTTCTTCCTCCTCTGGACCAGCAGGGTGGGCTGCAGAGCTGCATAAGCTCAGTCCCATCCATTTTCCTTCTAATTTTCACCCTACACCAGTGCTACAGCATACACCGTTGGCCTACACATCCTGTCCATCAGGGTTACAGGGTTATCGCATGCCAGGATCACAGCTTCACTTTTCAAATTGTTTTTCAATGGGATATACTGCTCCTTTCAGGAAAGAGTTACGCCATAGATTTGTTGATCCCTATAGATTTCGATTTCTAAATAAACTCATATGCCTTCCGAAAAAATGAAAGTGCTCATGAACGAGCCTGCAGGCGCTCCGGCGCCAAGAACACTTGTGAACGCGCCAGGCTGCAGGCGGGGGGAGAATTAGCCGTCCTGGCTGAAAAGTAACACTGGGTTAAAAACAGCATTTTTTGATTTGATTCAGCAATCGGGTACCCAGGTGTGCTTTCTAAATGAATGTGAGGAACAAACACCACCAGGATTGCGAGGTGGAAAAAATACCACCAAAGCCTGATAGTGCCTCTTTAACCTGGATCCCTATGAATTTAACAATGATGTGAATGAGACAGATAGTATTATGTTTCTCGATGGACAACATGGAGGTAAAAAGTCCAGAGAAGCAGGGAAGTGGCCCCACAGGCCATGTCAGGCCTCACTCAGCAGCAGGAAAATGTTCAGACAGCCCAGTGTCCACTGTCAAATAGAAAAGGATTTGCACTAAACCAAGCAACAAGATGTCCAACAAACTTTATAATGTTTCAAGTTCTTGTGTACGGTGCATATTCTAAGGGATCCACATATCAAAAATGACTGAAGTCTAAGATTCACTTTAGCAGTTTTAAGTTCCATGCTATGGAGCTCTTGCATTTTATTCTTCCAGTGTATCGTGGGGATATATCTGATAGCCTTGAGGATTCATTTATGTGCAGTGCTTAACATGATATACCAGCACTCTCTTCCCTCTGGTTTTATCAAAGTGTTTAGTCACTACTAGGGTGTGAAAGAACCTGACCAGAACCTTCCATGCATATTTCCACCAAATTGGGGCTGATGTCACTTTCCATCCTCCTTCAAACTCTTCAGTCACTTTTTTTTTTAAATCAGGGTTTTAAATAATTGATTAGCATTTTTTTTCTTGGGACAATGTTAACTGTACAGAAAGTATTTATATAGATTTTCTAGAAGTGTTATGTTTGTTAAACACAGTGAAGCAAGTGATATGCATTTTCACAACGTTTTAGCGCTTTTATGAGCAAAGCACAAATCAATTTGGAGTTATATAAATCCTGTAAATCACTTTTGTCCTTCCCCACCCCACATCCTGCAGACCTGACCATTCTGGACTGCCAGGTCATCCGCCTGCCTCGCTCACCCTTTTCAGACTCACCTCTCTTGTCCCCCATGTAGCTGTGCCCCAAGCAGGGCGGCAAGCAACCAGATACTCATTTCATCGGACAGGAGGAAGTCGGGCAGGTGAGGACATATTGGAGGCAGCCGGGTGCTCCTTCTTCCTGGGAACTGCAGGTGTTTTCTATTGTTCTGTGTGGGGAGTAGCCGCACCCTATGCCAAGGCATCACTGTTGGCATCACCACTCCCCCGTCCCCCTTCGTCTGCTCTGCACTTGCCATACTACCGTCCTCCACCAGAGGTCAGTCAAGTGCAGACACTGCTTCCTCCTGGGTGAGGAGAGCTGTTCTCCGGATGTTCAATCCTCTCCCTCCCCTGCCGACCCCCAACGGCCTGGGCTCACTCCCGAACCCGGGTCACCAACGTGGCGTAAGGTGCGGCATCCAGTGCCTTAACCCTCAGCACCACCGTGCCGGCTCTGTCACTTTTTATCGGGCACAGTGGCCCCACTTTCTGGCTCCCATTTCAGCCTGATATTTGTCAGTCCAATGCAGAGTGGTCTGCAAGGGACATGTTAGTCACACCAATCATCAGCAGGCTGATCATGACAGTGTACTGGCTTGTTGGGCAGAAAGGTCTAGTATTTCAAAGGAGAGAGCTGACCCAATGATCGCCCCCGCAAGCACAGCTGATCTGTCATGATCAGCCTGCTGGGAACTGAATTACCTCGTAACAAAAAGAAAACTGTCCGTCAATGTCTGTTGCTACCCACCCTTACTGTCCCTCACACACCTTCCCACAAAGCACCCTCACCCCAACCATAACACCCACAGTGGGGTGTCCTATCCCCAGTGTCACCACCTGAAATAAAAAAAAATCCCTCAGATTTTGTTTTAAATACACCCTACAAGAAAACTGTCCATTGATGTCTGTTGCAGCCCCCAAGTCAACCCATGTTAATATTCAGGCAAGTGGATGCCCAATCCCCTTGACAGCTACTACCCCACCCTGCCCATTTTAGTTATGCAACACCAAGAAGCCAACCCCAGTGCTGCCAAACAACACTGACCCTGGAGGAGCCCTCTCCCCCAGTGTCGCCACCTGAAATAAAGAAAACTGTCCCTCGTAGTTTACTTTTTTTTTTAAATACACCCTGTAAAAAAGAAAATGGTCCACTGATGTCTGTTGCTGCCCCGCCATAACGGTTCCCTCCCCCAGCCAAACCATGTTAATCCTCCAGCACGGGAGTGTCCAATTCCCCGTGCTGGCTGGTCTCTCTGCCCTGCCCATTTTGGTGCAACACTGGAAACCACCCCTAGTGTTGCCAAATATAACACTGACATGGGGGCGCCCTATCCCCCAGTGTTACAACCTGAAATAAAGAAAATTATCCCTTGTAGTTTTTCTTTTTTTAACACTTTAATCCTGTTGAATAGAAACCATCCATCAATGTCTGTTGCAGCCATTACTGTTCCCCCACCCGCAACTCCCCCAAGCCCTTACTCACCCACCCACCAGGGGCCCAATGCAGTAATCCTCTCTGTAATGCTGCAAGAATTAACATGGCAAACTACAGCAGTATTCTAACAAAAGTAACATTTCTTTTCTAATCTCAAATTGTCATTTAAACTACTCTCTGTCTAACATAATCCCAGAAAACACAGAGCCACACCAGCTTGATTTCAGTTGACATCTCAAATGGATGCTTGCAGCTGGCCAACAGAGGAAAGCTCACAACATCAGAGGACAAAAAAAAACTAAAGAAATTGAGGATAATGTACGCTATGTTGAAATGCTTAGCGCCATGCTAACAGGATTAGTGTTATGTTAAGTGGATATAGCACAGATAACAGCCTGTTAGCAAGCCTGATGTTATATACAAAGAGACATGCACTGCAGTGCTGGTGACTAGGCAATCACACTAAATACACCACCAAACCATACAAATGAGGATCCTTCTTGCATAAGGGTGCAGTGGTATATTGAGAGATTCTGAAAACAATATATCCTGGTACTAATCGTAACCATCCCCTGGTGCCAGAATACACCTCTGTCACCTGACCCCACATTGTTAAATCATCCTCCCTAGTCGTTTAGTGGCCCTCCAAAACACATATCCAGATTGGCAGAGCCGGACCCAACCATGGCATGGGGGCTGTGTGCAGAACATCATATATGTCTGCCCAATCTGTTTTCTCGCTTTTCCTCACATGGTGCGTGCAGCGAGGCACACATGTCACACAATCCACAGTTCCCTTTCCTTAGTTGCATGTCTCACACCACCATCAGGCATCCACCTGCTGGGCGTTTTTGCAGTAGTGCTGACATGTCCTCCCACCCTGGGAGAGAAAAGCAGTCTTGTGAGATGCCTGACCCTCTCCCCACCAACCCAAGCTCAGTCTCAAACATGGGTCACCGGAGTGGCAGGAGGTAGATATTTGATGTCTCAACCCTCCATGCCACCAGGCTGGTAGGGAAATAAATATTTCAACACAGTCCTCTAGTTTAAATACTGCACCACTGTGGGTTGAAATTTTATTTTTCCATTTACTGATCACAAAAGGCCAAACAGAACCCCACTGTTAAATCGGACAATGTCCTTTTGACATATTATGCATATGGAAAAAAAATCTATTTCAGATGTCAAGCAGTAGTTTGCCTCAGGTTGGAGGTTATGAAAAGCGGCTGCTTCCAAGGTCACTAGTCAGAGCTGACAGAGCTGTCCTGCACCTCAGCCAGACTTTCATGCCTGAAGTAAACTGCCTGAATAACCACAAGTGCAAGGAAACAGAAAATGACCTACTCACCAGACTTCCTGCTTTTAATGCAAGAACAGCTGCCAACTCTTTTGTACCTGTCACCATGACATAAAAAAGGAGAATGTCAGTTACTATAAGCACGTCATCACTTAGGGTATTGTAACCTCACATCATTTATCTATTCATTTATTTTGTCACCGAGTAAGTTCAGCAGAGTGTTAGTCTCCATTACCATATCATACATATTATACTCTAGATATCTCAACTGCAGCTGAAGTAAAGGGAATTTGGAGCAAGACAAATCCCAAGTCAGGTTTACAGCAATCACAGTGCAGTCCCGAGGAGCCACAGAGCCGACGATCAGCCCCAAACCAGTGCAGAAACCAACCTCAGATCCCAATAGCAAAACTGGCAATCTGCTCATTATACCCTAGATATCACAACTGCAGCTGAAGAGAAGGGAATTTAGAGCAAGCCAAATCCCAAGTCAGGTTTACAGCATCATACCTCTCAACCCCTGCCTCAGGAGGGACAGAGTAAATTTTGAGAGGTAAAATCAGGGACATCCCTGAAAATCAGGGACAGTTGAGAGGTATGTACAGCATCACAGTGCAGTCCGAGGAGCCACAGAGCCGACGATCAGCCCCCAAACCTGGTCATCAGAAACCAATAGCAAAACTGGCATTCTGCTCACAACCCCAGTCGGCAGGCTCCCTAGCCCCACTTCCTGTTGGTAAAACCGCTTTACCGAATACATTTGCCGCCCTCCAGCTAGCTATCGCAACATAATGCAAAATAAATGAAAAATTAACAAGAATTCTATGGAATTATGGACATGCGAACGAAATGGCCTCCGGTTAGCGTACTTGGTTGAAAGCAAGACCTGGCAGACATTCAGAATGTTACTTTTTTTCTCAGTACAATTCACGCGCCAAAAATGGAACCAAGACTGGCAGGCAGGCATTCGGAAGGTTTACTTCAATTATGGAACCAATTTATGCCCATATTTACATTTATTTATGGAAAGTGCAAAAACTAAACAAAAAAAAGTACAGATTTGAGAAGGCGCCAGTTATTTTATACGAACCTCACGTTTTACTTCACTTACCTTTCAAAATGTTGCCTTGCTAACGATCACTACTAAATCGAGAAAAAAACAAAATGTACAAAATATTTGCAATATCTAAAGAAATAAAGCCATCATTTTTGCCGTTATTTCAGCTAGGAAATCTACCATACACTCGTTTTCAAAAAACGTGCAGAAATTCACCAATAGCTCCCCTCAGATTTCTTCTGTACCTTTTCTCCCTTGCTGCTCCACTCACAACTGCATCAGATTACACACACTCTCAATAATACACATAATAAATAAATAAAATAAAATAAAAGCGCTGACTTTTTATGCTGCAAATTTGGTTAGAAAAGCTACAATGCATTTGAAACACATGTGATGGCATATAGAGTTACCTATCATCTCCTAGAAAAACACAATTCGTTTGAGAATCCTTATTTTTCTACAACAAAAGCTAGTCAAAAAGAAAACACAGAATGCCTTTTGAAAAGCCCTCAAACTTGATATAATAATTTCCTGTGGTCCTTTGTGAGACAATAGAACAAAACACTATACTGCTTCAACTGAAAATAAACTGACCTAACAAAACACTGCTGTCTGCTGACTTCACAAAGGTAGAATTCAGTCTAGCGTTCTGCAAGGCGTCCGAGCACATTCAAATGATAATAAAGCTACGTTCTGCCACTTCTTGCAGTCAGAGGAAAATGCAGTATGTGCGAACTCCGTAACATGAGCTTCTTGTGGGAAAAAAGCGGAAGCGGAATGTGGTGGGTGTGATTGGTTGGTTTGACTCTACCAATTACAGAAAGCTACTAGGTCTCTGCTATATTTATCACCAGGCAGATTTTATTAAATACAGCATCACAATAGGTAATAAGGCTGTAAAAAAAGTGTCCTGCAAGACGAGTTATGCCGTCGGCGGCAGCAATCCTTGCACTGCAGCAGGACGAGTAAACTCGTCGGTGGCAGGATGGGGGTTAAAAGACTATGGGTGTTTAATGTAGCCCATAACAAAACCATTACAAGTAACCCAACCACTTAGCAACTCCTACACTTCTGTTCATTTTTTCCTTCTTTTTTTCTTCTTTCCCTTATACTCCTCCCTAGGAGGCGCCAAGGCATCCTGTACTGACACTTGTGAATCTGTATCCCCAATGTCCATTTCTGAATCCCCCCAAAATAAAGCTGCATAGGAGTTTTAGTTTCAATGGCCTCTGGTTCCAGAGGCAAAGTGACAAGAACCTGCTTGACCTAGGGGCAATGGTGGTTGAAAAGGTGGAACCGAAGCAACCGCTAAATCCTCATTTGGGGCTATGTAACACACTGGCTGCAGAAGATCAGAAACTTCCTCTAACAATTCCTTTTCAGCACTTTAGAGGCGGAGCAGTTGTAGCCCACTAGCCCTACTTTTACCTGAGGTTCTACAGTGCTCTGCAGTGCGAAGGGTCCTCACGATATTCCCCACCCCTGCTGAGCTTCTCTGGCATCTTGTGCTTTTTGGATGATCACATCTGAATTCCCATAGCTGGTCTTATTCTGTGCAGCCCATGGACAATCCCTAAAAGCATGGTTCTGTTCTTCACAAAGATCGCATTTTATTGAGTTTACACAAAACATGGTTACATGACCCACTTCCCCACAATTATCACACTTGGGCTGGTCACATGTACTGGATAAGTGCATCCGAGCTCCACATTTATAACATGCCCTGGGCTGCCCGCTATAAAAACAGACCCCCCTATCCCTTCCCAACAAGAAGGAGTTTGGGATATGCTCAACCCCCAAGGCTGTTTGCTGTAATTTTACTTTAAATTTCCACCCTCCTGTCCAAAACTGCTCAGAATCCAAAATTGGCTCTGGATCACTCTGAACTTCACATTTCTGTGAGAGCCAGAATGCAATATCTTCTATATGTACCCCCTCATTTCTAAACATTACCGTCACATACTTAATTGAAGGCTTTGATAGAGGGATAACCATAAAGGGGGACCACAAAGAAGAGAACTTTACTTGATTATACCTCTCCCAAAAAAACTCCAACAAAGCAGGGGAACGAAAACTAATATCATAGTTATCCTCTCCTGAGATGTTTATAAAAGCAAAAACATCCCAAGGGGAAAACATCAAAGACTCCTTTATCAACGTTTTGCCTACAAAATACCTATTAGGCCTTTCCTTTAATACACCCTTATATCTAATGCGAACTGCATTCCTCCGGGGTGCAGCTTCCCTCTTACTTTGTGCAAATAAACTAGACATAAGAGGTTTCTCAGGAGTAGGCCTTGACGCATCATTGCTGTTCCCAGTACTTAGGTTTTGTAATGCAGCCTTTTCACCCTGTTTTACTATAATATCCACATTTTCCCCTTTGCTATTCTCTATTTCTGCTCTACTTTCCATAGGTTTTATTTTAATTTTCCCCCCTACAGGTTGCCATCCTGGAGATGATTTTTCTAAATCTAAAGAAGTGTCCCATGCCAAATCCGGCGTCCATATCCCCTGCCCTAATTTCTTCCACCCTGCTGCAATCAAAGCTGATTGTGGGGACCAATTTTCATCATGCACTAAAGGCTGCGAGGTTAAATCAGTTTTTCCTTTAAAATTTACAGGGCAACAATTATAAGCCTCCTCAGCCAGTTGCAACTCACTTTGTCTCTGCTGATCAGATTTTTTTTAAAACTAAATTCCATCACCCCATCTTGCATTTCAGCTTTGGTTTGATAAGTCACTGGGGTCTTTGCTTCTACTCCCACCACACCCGTTTTATCGGGTTTAAACACAAACCCAGTCTCTTTGTTAATGTGAAAGGTGGGGAAGCCCTCTTTGGGCCATACAGTATTCACGGCCCCTTGGATGGTTATCCTCTCCTTAACCGCAACAGTCTCAGGCTTTTCCCGCATCAATTGTCTTTGAAACGCCATACGTCCTCTTTCCGCCACCTCCCCTGCTTCCTTCTTCAACTCCAACGAAAAGTTTCCAACTCGTTGTTCCTTCGTTAGCTCCAGAGCCACCCACGAAATCACCGATAACCGGGCAACCTCTTTCCAGCTCGACCGCACTTCCACCTTCCCGAGAACCAGCGCAGCCTCGCCAGCCGGTTTTAAAGGCACAGTGCTTTGTGAGATCTGTAAACTTGCCCAGGGATCCTCCGCATACACAGCATTAAAAGAACTCCCTGCTCCATACACCGAACCATCCTTCTCCATAGCCTCCATTGTAGCCATAGCATCATGAAAAGATTCATTCACCTCCGACTCCACTCCATCTCTCGTACCTGCCTCCGCTTGCCGTTTCACTTTCGTCTTCGTGTCTGTAGTCGACACAACCTACTCCTCCGCTGACTTAGCCACAGTGGCCATCTTGGAAACAGCAACAAACTCCCCTACTGGCCACCGAGCACCAGCAGCGTAGGGGAATTTCCCTGGTGTCCTGGCCAAATTTCCCTCATTCACTAAAAATATACCACCAACAGCTTAATCTGGTTCAAGGTCAGTTGGCATTCATCTGTATCCCCCTCCACCGGGTCGTGCCTGAAAATAGGCAGGATTTGTCTAGTGCACTTACCCAGTCAACAAAAACTAAATAAATAAAAAAAATTAAAAAATAGCAGACCCTTCTGGGAGAACATCAAGAACCTCATGGGTAAACCAAGCAAATCCTCCCCCACTATGATTGAGGTTAACGGCTCAACTTTACAGGACGCCAAAGAAAGAGCAGACTCCTTTAATCTCACTTTTACCAATCTTAGCGGTGTCCTTCCCCCCAACTTCTTTGACAACTCTGCCCAGCCCTGCCTCAATAGTAAAATCAATCACCACAGTAATACCCCCCCATTCTACTTTAAGAGGGTATCCATGTCTGAAGCTAAAAGATATCTTAACAAAGTGCTAAGCAAAGCCAGTTTCAGCAGCAATACCCTTGACCTCAAACTCCTCTATCTCTCCCTTGACGTTGTCCTATAACCTCTCACTAAACTTCTGAATCTCTCACTCTCTCATAAATAATTCCACCAGCTCTGGAAATCAGCAGTGGTCGCAACCATTCATAAAAGCGGTGATAGGTCTCCTCTCTCTAACTACCACCCTATCTCTATCCTCCCACCACTCTCCAAGGCATTGGAATGAATTGTAGCTGACCAGTTGTCTGAACACCTCAACAAATATAACTTACTCTGCCCGCAACAACACGGCTTTAAAAAAGACCATAGTACTACCACTGCCCTGCTTGACTTCACCAGCCATATTCATAAGACAATTGACACTGGCCACCTATTGGGTACAGTGTTCATTGATTTGACCAAGGCATTTAACACTGTGAACCACCAGCTCCTGCTTCACTCACTCTCCTCCCTTGGACTATCTAATGATGTAACCAAATGGTTTGAAAGCTACCTCTCAGCAAGGAGCCAAAAATTCAAAATCGCTGACTCTCTCTCAAGTGTCTTTCCTGTCCGCTCTGATGTACCCCAGGGTTCCATCCTTGGCCCTCTACTTTTCAGCCTTTTCATCAATACTCTTCCTGCAGCTTGCAATAATAACTTAATACTCTATGCCAATGATGCAGTCCTCTATTCCTCCCATATTGACTCCATCTCACTCTCCAAGGCGCTACAGACGAACTTCAGCCTAGTTGAAATCTGGCTTCTCCAACATAAGCTGTTGATGAATTACAAAAAACAAAGTCTATGCTGTTCCATAGCTGTTACAGCAAATACAGATCCATAAACTTCACCATACATAATGAACATGAACAGCCACTTGAGCAAGTGCAGGAGTTTAAATACCTTGGTATTACCCTTGATTGCACAATGTCTTTCAGCTCACATGTTCAACACATCTCAAAATCAGTCAGCTCAAGAATTGTGGTCCTCTACCGCCACCGTCGCTGTCTTACCAAAGAAGCTATGTGCACAGCCATAACTGCCTCAGTCCTACCCGTCATTGATTACGGGCTTGTCTTCTACAGAGCTGCCGTTGATACCACCCTAAAATGGGTCAAGACAGCCCTTAACAAATGCTGTAGACTTCTCACTGGTGCAGGGAAGCATACGCATACCTGTGATCTCTACAAGCAATCCAACTGGCTCAATCTAAATAGTAGACTTGTCTACCAGACCTGCCTACTGGCTAAGAAAATTTGTCTTAACCTCACACCCCCTGCAACTCATGCCTTAATGTTGCCTGCAGTCACTGCACATTTTACATGCAGTTCCCTCAAACCAACATTTATCATTCCATTCTGCCATACCAACTAGGCTCAATGTGCTTTCCACACCAGGGCTCCCCTGCTGCTAAACAACCTTCCCCCTGAAATTGCAGCTGAAAATAAGCTTGGCCCATTCAAACGTAAACTTCTGCCAGCACCTTACTGACCTCAGCAGTTGTGACTGCTCTGCCTAGACTTGCGGCTTTGTTTCACCTCTCCCTCCTCTTCTCTCTTCCCTTGTTACCCTCCCCACTTCTCTCCACCCCTCCATTCCCTGTTACTCCCCATCACTCTCCCAACCCCACCTACCATTCTACCCATCTCCTGCTCCTCTCCTCCTGTCTCCCCCTTCCTATCACCCTATCTCTTGTCGCTCCACCCGACTACCTAGCACTTATCTTTCTGTTCTTGCACTTACGACAATGTCAAATCATTGACTGCCTAACCTCCTTTTCCCCATCCCTCCCCCTCTTATCCCCCACCCCTTGCTCCACTTATGTTACCCCTATAATTTTTTTGATTTGTATTTGTGTCTTGCTATATATACACACCTATATTGTTAATTGTGCATTGATATTTGCCTCTGACTGTTTGCTACTGTGCTATTCTATACACATGTACTGTCTTTTGCTACTAAGTTAACCTCCTGACCTGTATTGTATCTTACCTCTGCTTACTTCTATGTTAACCCTCCTGACCCTGTATTGTATCTTGCCACTGTTTTGCTTGCACCCATTGCTGATGCAGAACCTTTGTAAAAGAACCCTTGGTTCAAAGGTATTTGTAATTCTAGTAATAAATGAATAAAAAAATTATTGCTGAATCCCCAGTGTTGTGTCCCCAAAGAAAGAAAACCATCCAGTGTCAATTCCGTTATTTTTTTTTGTAACCTGATACAAATGAAAATTGTCTATAATAATCTTCTAGCCACCAATCTAATGACCCCTTCATCCTGACCCTCTTAACAACACCTACAACTCCACACACCCCAGTCTGTCCCTCACCTCACTAGGGTCCCATAAGGTAATCCTCTCAGTGAATGCTAATGATGCTTTTGCTACTGCATTTGACCACAAATTGAAAACAAGGTAAATCTGTTAATTTTTTTTAAATTTATTATGAAATGTACTCACAGCTTTGTCATTTTTTTAAAGATTTCTGTCCCAAAGTTTCAGCATGGCCTTTTTTTACCCCATCTCACGAACAAGACAGGTTTGGTTTTACAGCTCTCTTCCAAACCATGGGCCCTATTCACAAATGGGTGGAAATTATGCACCAGAGGTGCGTATCCTGCCTGCATAGCTCTGTGGCACCAGACAGGAGCAGGGTGCATGGCATTTAAAAGCACCAGCACCCATGAGACACCTGTCCATGGACTCACCCCCCAGGACTCAGGACTGTGCAGGACAGCCGAAGGGTGGAGTAGTGAACCCATGTGGGCATCGAATCAGATGCCCATCCTGGGACCACAGTGGATCACATATACACAATGGAGCAGGACCGAGTGAGTGAATACCAAAAGCTTGCACCCAGACACACATGGCCAGTTTGGGTCCTGCAATCATGCCCCCTATACATGCCCACAACAACGAGCACCCACCCAGCACATAGGTGGACCCCTAGTGTTACGACCTCCACTCCCTACACTGCCCCGACCCCAACTGTGTGCTGCAAGTTGCAACCCCCCTCCCATCATACATCACTGTCCCGTCCCCCTCCATAGATAGCCCCTCCAGCACAAGTGTGCTGGCTACATGGACAGACAATGATTGCCTCCTGGTCTCTGTACCTCACAGAATCCCCTATGGGATTTACTGAATAGGGACCACTGGCAGAAGCCCGGTCTATGTCCGCAACATGCCTTGGGGCCTCGGACGGTTGGTGCAGACCTCTGGACTTGCTGGCGTCCACATGGCATAGGTCAGGACACATGAGATGGTCAGGGGCAGGTGGATGGCTGGCAGCCATGGAGGTAAGCAGAGGATTGTGCCACCAGCTGGCAATAGCCACGGTTCTGCCCAGCAGGTACTGGGGCTGGAGAAGAGTGTCGATGGGGGTGCGGATGACTGTCCACCGGTGGGATGATGGTGGAGCCGGAATTAGGGGTGGGGTGGTCAGTTGGTGCAATATGGTGCAGGGTCCTGTACATGTGTGCTCATGTGGGGGGGGTTTGGCTCACCTATGGAGATGGGGCAGAGGTGTGTATCGGAGGCTGTCTGGCATATGGAACCAGGGTGGAAGCCCTCTGGGGGGAATACATTCGGGGGGGGGACCTTTCCAAGGGGGATGACTCAGGATGCCTAGACCAGGCATGAGTACCATGGGCACATGGTACATACAGTGGTTACAGCAGGGCCAACCCTGGTGTACTGTGCACACATCTATGCCCCCTGCAACCAGAACTATGCACCTTTGTGACTAGTGCATAGTACTGGCACCCCCCCACCTGCCCCAGTGCATTGCTGTCCATGCGGCCAGGGGATCGGGCGCATCACTGTCCTATGCACCGATAGTAAATGCTGTGTGGGATCTGCGTTACCCTAATCCACGGCATTCAGTAGTAGTGATGCCAATGTGCCTGGGTTCCATGGTGCATTAGCATTGTGCATAGGACCCCATGTTTTTTTTTTCGTTCATTCCATGAAATTACCTTTTGGACAGGATTTTAAAAATTATACAGACAAAGCAAAACTTGGGTGCACAAACCAACTGATGCTGTAGCTTCCAAGTACAGCTCAGCAAAGCAAACAAAAAAAGCCATGCAAATAAACAAAAAACTGCTGCACTAAACAAAATACAGTAAAGGTGGTTTATTGGGTAAGTTGCTGAACAGAGCGACTGACACTAAACACTCTTGCACTTCAAACCTAACAGTTCTTTCTCAGGGGGCGGGGTCTGGGCATCCCATGAATTCTTTTAAATGGTGTAATTAAAGGCATATACCCCATGATATCATACAGGCATATACTATATAGTTAAAAACATGCTTAGTCAAACAACTTTACCAAGAAAAAGACCCCCCCCATGTGACTGATGATAAACAGTGTGTTGATATCAGTTCATAAAAAATAACAAATCAAGCACATTTGATTACACTTGTGGGGAGGATTTGAAGGGAAGGAGTGAGAAACTGGGAAGATACAAATTAAATGGAGTAAATAACTACAGTATAAAGTAAGCTGATCTAATTCAGGATTATCTCTATTATTATTATGAAATGTAGTCTTTTACACAGTCAATAATGTGGAGACTTGCTGAAACATCATCTTCATGGTGATCTAGACAAAAACACAAAACAATAATATAGACAAGTAAAAATATAGAAAAACAGCCTGATAAATATTAAGACATATAAATGGCAGGACAACAGGAAAAACAAGGCACTCCAGCAGGCCAAACAAGAGATCATATGTAATAAACACGGCATTAATCCAAGAATGGTGTAATGTCCAATTTGTTGTGGACTTCTAGAGCTGACAGGGCTTCAAATGTGTGGCTTATCCTTTGGAGTAACTGCTTTAAATCATCTGCACATCTGTGGTGATTGGGGATATGATCAATCCCCATAACCTTGACACACCATAAGTCTCCATGATGCACATTGTGACAATGTTGGTCTACAGGTAGGTGTGGGCAAAAGTGTGGAGTTTCGTTGTTGTGGAAGTTCAGCTAAATTTTTACAATTTAGCGGAATTTTCCACTCTTCTGCCTATGGTAGAATTCCGAACTTTCACCAAATTATCATGGATTTCCACCTAGTACTATGGTATTTCATTATAAACTGTTGATATTTTGTTATTAAGTGTGGGGAAAAAGTGTCTTGTAATGTATTTTTGCCGTTTCAGTCAATTTTTTGCTTTTTTCTCTGTGATTCTGCGGGTTGTTTTTTTCCCGCAAGCAATATATGACTATTTTTGTTTTTGCAGACAAAGTATTTCGCTCCTAAACCTTTTTAAAACCTGAGCCTGGTTCACATAAACAGTGCCGCATTCAACAAAATGAACCGGCACTTGGTTGCAGCTGTAAAATTATTTTATTTCGCACCAAAAATGGATAAAAACGCATGCAAACAAACAGAGCTCTGTTTTTTTGCATGGGTTTTTATGCATTTTTGGTGAGAAATAAAATAATTTTACAGCTGCAACCTAGTGCCGGTTCGTTTTGTTGAATGCGGTTATATTTGTTTTTCTGGAGGTGCTATTCTGAATTTGAAGTAGACCTAATGAATGCAAATATCCAAGCTGTTGAACACCTTAAGTGTGGGGTCAGTAATGAACCTTGTTCTTTTGTTTTTTAATTGCTTCTTTCTTCCCTCTCTCTCCATTTGTTATTCAGCATTTCTTTCTTTTGAATTCCACAGAACCAAGAACTGCATACTTTTAAATTTTGAAGTATACCAAAAATTCTGTGTTTCACCACAGAAATTCCTCAAAGGTCAAATTGCACTGCATGTAACTCTGATCACATGCTTTACAGTTCTGCAGTCACATGTGGTACAGCGGGAGGCATCAGGTGGTAGCACACATTTCTCACTGCATAGATCCTTACTTCTAAAGAGATTGTGATTGGTTGGGCATCCATGGCACTCCAGACATTACCTCATGGGTTTTAGCCCACCTGATAGGCTAGTGATGCACATGACCCCAGATCAAATTTCTAGTATATCCAGGTCCCAGAAACCCCTTCTCTCCAGTTTCGAATCGTGCATCTGATCAGGCAACAAGCACACCAGGAATCCCTGTCTGCTCCACTAAGGTAGGCCCTTGAATTCAAGGGTATGTTTTAATTATGTTGTAATTCAGGAAGAAAGGCACAATGTATTAAGATTATATCTACCTGGAACTTTATTAAAGTTACTAAATATTGCCAGGAATATGGCTATCCTAAGCTAGTTCTCTGGCTCGGAATCAGCCAGCTCATGTGTTTTCCAGCCTTCATTTGGGCTGTATCGCTAATAATTGCACTGTTTTTTGTATGGTATCCGATTAGATGGTACAATTGTTTTTTGTATGGTATCTCGTTTGCAGAATAACCACGTGGCGCGGTACGCTATCCTGCTTGTGCGCCTCCTCGGTGCATGGTTGCTTAGCAAAGGCACTATGGTGGCTATCTGTGGCTCCCCACACAGATAGCAGAGAGATCCCATAGGTCAGAGTATCTCGGGGCTGGCCGGCAAGCCCTGTCCTAACCACGCGATGACCGCGTGGTCTCTCTCTGCCCCCTTCTCTCTCTCACCTTCCTATGGCCTCGGATTCTCCCAGAGGCCTGGAAAGAACCCTCTCCCTTCTGCACCACGCGGCCCTTGGCCTAGTCCATGGGTGCATCCTTTCACCCTCCCACGCACCTTGTAGCGTGTCCTTCTAGTAGGCATCTGGGCCTACTGCAGACCGTGACCCGCTCCTCCTCCTCGCTCGCTGCTCTAGGGGAAAGTTCCCCTCCCTTTCTGCAGCATCCTCTCCTCTCCCTGCTAGGCCGGCGCTCGATTGAGGGTGCCTCTCTCTCTCTCTTGCTCTCGTGGCCTAGCTTGGGGGGGGAGCATGGTACTTCGGTTCCAGGCCTAGGAGGGAGTGTGAACATGCAGGGATCGTGCCCAGGGAGAGTGTGCCTACCTCCTCTCGCCCAGTGCAGGCCAGCCTTTTCCTGGGGCTCTGCCTCCACGGTTGCCTCCATAGGCCACACCCGGAGGAGCATAGAGACCTGCAGAACTGCCCCTTTGTCTTCCTTGCCTTCCAAGGGCCAGTGTGGCCTCCCCTACAAGGCTCCCTTAGGACTCCAGCCTCCTCGGAGGGGGAGTATTCCTCTAGAATGGTCTGGGGGTGCGACGCGAGGTCACCTGGCTTAAAAAAAAAAAGAAAACACTGATTCGGCTCAACAGCAGATCTCAGGGGTCTCCCCTTCACCGTAGGGTCCCTTCCACAGCGACCCTCCGGTGGGGCCCCCATGATAGAAGAATAAGCTTCCTCCTCTCTTTTACTTGGCCTTGCTCATCCTGGCTCTTGGGTCCCTCCCACAGCGACCCAAGAAGGTAGGCCTCGCCTCCTCTGGACCTCCTACTCGGCCACGCCATGGCTCCCTCCCATAGCAAGCCATGTGTACCTGGCCCCTATGGCCCCCAGGCCACTTATTCCACCACGGGCCACGTTGCGGGGGGGTCCTCCCACAGCACCCCCGCAACTCTCATACAGAGTGGTGGCATACTATGCAGACCTCGAGCACCCCTATCTAGAAGTGTGGGGGGGATAAAAGGATCGCCCTCAGGGCATTGTCTACTGCTCCGATCTAAGCCCTGCCTTCTTCTCTCCCCAGATGGTGAAAGCAAAGAAATGCTTCTCGTGCAACGCTACCCTCCTGCCCCAAACTCCGGGTCCCCTCTGCGCAGCCTGCCTCCTTGACGATGACGATTCCTCCCTGGAACAAACACCGCCCATGGGTCCCAGTAACCCGGGACCCAGCAACCCCACGTGGATGGACCTGGGGCTCCCTCCTAATCCAAAACCAGCAGGCCGTGGTAGCCATGATGGAAAGCCAGCAGAATTTTATGCTCAAGATATTGGAAAAGCTGGAATCCCTTACTCAGCACAGAGCAAAACCGTTGAGTCCAGAGCCTGACAAGGCAGGGGGGCAACCGGAGGAGCATCTGAACCATGAGGACACCCTTCCAGACGTCCCACGTGAAGACGCGCACGAGGACAAGGATAAAGACGATGCAGAGGAAGACGATGAGGCGGAATCAGACGAAGAGGATATGGAGCTTCCATCAACACCTTCTCTGACCTCAAAATTGTGCTGTTTTGACACAATCCCAGGGCTTATGAAGATCATCAAGGCCACCATGGGTTTCGACACTGAGGAGATTAAGCCCGAGTCAAAGCTCGACCCCATGATACAGCTGAGGCCGTCGAACATGGAGACTTTCCCAGTATGCCCTGCTTTTGAGGATATCTTCAATAAAGAGTGGCAATCTTCAGAACCAGGCAGAATGCCGAACAGAAAGAACCTGGACAGAATGTACCCGGTTCAAGGGGAAAAATCAGATATCTGGTGCAAGGCCCCCACCATTGACCCTCAGGTGGTGGCTCTTAGCAAGAAAACTGTACTACCATGCGGTACAATCGACCTCAAAGACCCTACAGACAAGAAAGTAGAAGACATGCTCAAAAGGGCGTTTGAGATCGAGGGCACCGCTGTAAAAGCAACCACTACTGCCATCTACAAGGCACGAGCACAAATCCGCTGGCTCGAAGAGTTCCAGGAGCAGGCCATCCCTAAGTCCAGGGAGGCAGAACTGTTGGAATGCACTCTAGATGCAGCTAAATACCTAGCCAACATGGTGGTAGACACCTTGCGTCTCCACACCAGGGCTACAGCCATCACCAACCGTGCTCGGAGGACACTGTGGCTAAAATTGTGGGATGCAGATAATGAGTCAAAAACTGTGCTACAAAACTTACCACTGTGGGGAAAATATGTATTTGGGGAGGGTCTTCAGGATTTATTGAAGCAAAAGGAAGAGGGCAGAGACCTCCTTAAGAATAAGTCCAGGTATTCCTACCTCCCCTCTTCGAGGCGGAGGATTCTGGGAGGGGAACAGACCGTACCAACCCCGCAGGGACACGCCACAGCAAAGCCACTCCTTTTGAGGCAGGGTCACCTCATACAGCTTCCATGGCCCGTACTCTCAAACCTATCAGTCCTCCTCATTCAGAGCCCGGGGACAAAGAACCGGAGGATGAGGTAGAGGCTACAGGGGAAAGCAACAGTGACTACGATCTCACGACCAGGCAGGGCCAGGATCCCTACCCACCAGTAGGACAAAGACTGACCTTATTCACCCATCACTGGCTCCACACAACCTCGGACAGGTGGGTCCAAGAGGTGGTAACCAGGGGGTACTCCATAGAGCTATCCCAGGCCCATATTCCCCAAAGATTCGCATCCTCCCCATAGCCAAAAGAAAGACATCCCCTCATCAGGTCCAACAGATCTTGTCGGAACTGATTCGGAACAGAGCCATCCAACCTGTAACGGCACCAGAACAGAACCTAGGGGTCTACTCCATATTCTTCCTGGTGCCCAAGAAATCAGGTGAGCTCCATCCCATCCTGGACCTAAAGCACCTCAACCGCCAAGTGGTGTCTCACCAATTCAAAATGGAGACCATCTGATCAGCTCTGCGCTGTGTCTGGGTAGGCGATTACCTGACGTCCATAGACTTAAAGGACGCATACCTTCATATTCCCATCATTCAGAGACACAGACAATTCCTTCAGTTTCACATCCTAGGCCATCACTTCCAGTACCAGGCCTTGCCGTTCGGCCTCTCCTCCACCCCGAGAGTGTTCACCAAGATCTCCATAACCCTGGTGGCCAGACTCAGGGAACAGGGACTGAACATCATACCTTACTTGGACGACTGGCTCATCCAGGTCCGGTCCAAGAATCAGGCTTGGCTACACACGGAAACAGCCCTACAGGCACTCGAAGACCACGGCTGGGTGGTAAATCAGGAAAAGAGCCGCCTCGTTCCCACAAAGCAGATAGAGCATCTGGGAGCGCTGATCAACTCGGCCCAAGGATGGGCAAAACCATCCTCCTCGAGAGTACACAACTTGATAAGCCTGGCCCATCAAATGAAAGCCCACCACCAGACAACCATGCGAAGGATAGCCCAGTTGTTGGGCTGCATGGCTTCATGCACAGACCTCGTGCCCTGGGCCAGGTGGCACATGCGTCCACTCCAAACATACGTCCTGACTCGGGGGGCACCGAGCGAACACAACCTACAGGTCGTAGTACCACTACCACCAGCAGTGAGACTCTCATTGACATGGTGGACGGTGGAGTCGAACCTGACCAAGGGAGTCCCTCTAGAGGCCTCGTACACAACTGCAATAGAAACGGACGCGAGCCTCTCTGGCTGGGGGGCTTGTCTGGGAGATGTAACGGCCCAGGGCCTATGGTCTCCAGCGCAGTCAGAACTCTCCATCAATGTCCTGGAGATGAAAGCCATATTCCATGCCCTCAAAGCATTCAAGCACCGGGTATGCGGTCAGTCGGTCCTGATCCGCTCCGACAACCGGGTCACTGTGGCCTACATAGCCAAGCAGGGCGGAATCAGGAGCAGGGCCATGCTGAGGGAGGCTATGACAGTCCTCAACTGGGCCCAATCCAACCTCAGACACCTGGGTGCAGTTCACCTGGAAGGAAAGCTGAACGTCTGCGCAGATTGGTTCAGCAGGCAACAGGTGCACCCAGGAGAATGGGTGTTGCATCCGGATCTCTTTCAGATGATCCAAGCGACATGGAGACCCATAACCATAGATCTCATGGTGACACGGGAGAACGTTCAGGTCAGAGACTACTACTCGTGGTTCAGGGACAGTCTCTCCCAGGGAACAGACGCCCTATCCCAACCATGGTGTCGGAAGCATGCTTATGTCTTCCCACCTCTCCCCCTGATTCCACAGGTACTAGCCAAGGTACGGGCATCACGTTGCACAGTCATCCTGGTGGCCCCCTACTGGCCATGCAGGACGTGGTTCACCGCAGTTCGAGAGATGTCCCTAGCCAGCTTCAAGATACCCTACCGAACAGACATGCTCTCGCAGGGTCCAGTAGTCCACCTGACCCAGCGGACTATGAAGCTCACGGCCTGACTCCTGAAAGGAGGAGACTAAGGGAGGCGGGTTACCATGACACCGTCATTAGAACCTTACTCCAGTCCAGATGGACTTCCATCACTTCCACTTACGGTAGACAATGGTCTATATTCTCTCGGTGGTGCTTGGAACGGGGCAAGGTTCCCGAGCAGACTGACATGGCTACCATTCTACTGTTCCTCCAACAGGGAGTGTACAAGGGGCTAGCCCGCTCTTCTCTCAGGGTGCAACTGTCAGCCATAGGGGCAGCCACCAGGCCCATCTGGGGGTACAACCCGGGAGCTCACCCTGACGCCTTACATTCTTTAAAGGCGGTAGAGATCCTCCGTCCAAGAACTCGACTGACCATCGCACCTTGGGATCTCCCACTAGTCCTCGATTCCCTCAGCTCGGCACCTTACGAGACCCTTCTCGAGGTGGATCTGTTCTGGGTCGGCCTCAAGACATGCTTCTTGGTGGCAATCTGCTCGGCCAGAAGGATCGGAGAACTAGGGGCACTATCCTGTGCAGAACCCTATACAGTATTCATCCCTCAAGGGGTCTGCCTGAGAATGGTACCAGCCTTCCAGCCAAAAGGTGTCCACCACTTTCCACAGGGAGCAGCCCATCGAACAGCCCACTTTCCTGGAAGGGCTCCAGCAGGGCACCAGTGAAGTCCCACATCACCTAGACGTCGGATCCGCCCTCTTCGTGTACTTAGCCAGAACGCGTCCCATACGCAAAACAGAAAGATTGTTCATCGTCGCTAAGGGACAAAGGCAAGGTAGAGCCGCCTCCAAGGCCACCATTGCTGGGTGGCTAAGGAGAACCATCCAGAATGCTTATGTAGAAAATCGGATGACTCCACCTCAGGGGATCAAGGCTCATTCCACCAGGGCAGTCGCCACTTCTTGGGCAGAAAGGGCCAATGTGTCCTCAGAGGACATATGTAGGGCAGCCACATGGAGCTCCCTCCACATGTTCACCAGACACTACAGGCTCGAACAGTTACAGGCCGTACGGCCCACATTCGCCACTCAGGTCCTTGCAGCAGCATCTTCAACCCCCCTCACTCTTAGACCACTCTGTTCCCTCCCTTGGGTACTACACTGCTTCTTATCTACCCATGAGGTAATGTCTGGAGTGCCATGGATGCCCAACCAATCACAATGGGTGTTTACTCACCTGGTAAAGGTGATTGTGTTGGTTGGCATCCATGGCACTCCAAGGCCCCCCCTTCAGAGTGCTCAGAGTGACCGGGACTGAACAAAGGGTCTTCGACCAACAGAAGACTTATGAGGAGATAGACGTCAGTGTTGTTTCATAATGATAAACTACCAGTTGGGCCTTTCGGGACCGAGAGTAGATTGTAAATAGTAGGGAAAATAAAAGCTCGGCCTACGGGCCATTGATACTACGTCATAGCCAGCATCATTTTTTTGTCTCTGATCATATCTCATATTGATTTTGCTTGGTTGTGCCTACATTGTATGTTTCTTCTCTCATACTGACTAACCTTGATTTCAGCTATGGAAGATTCGAACTGGAGAGCAGGGGTTTCTGGGACCTGGATATACTAGAAATTTTATCTGGGGTCATGTGCATCACTAGCCTATCAGGTGGGCTAAAACCCATGAGGTAATGTCTGGAGTGCCATGGATGTCAACCAACACAATCACCTTTACCAAGTGAGTAAACACCCATTACTGAAGAGGAAAGAGCTGTGTTTGTTCTGCTCCACAGAACAGGCTTTGTGATTGGCAGTCTGGCAGTTTTTTTCACAGGAGAAGAAATTTACTACTGGTATCTGTACTTGGAGAGCTGGGGCAAAGATATTTCAGCACTTTTGTTCATCTTTGTGATCATATTGTATGTAACTTGTTGCACTCTGTGTGTGTTCTGCATTCCCAGTCTTTAGTTTAGTTTCCTTGATTTTTAAAAATTGGTGATGTTTAAGGCTTTAGTGAAGCACAGAAAAGTACAACATGTCAGGCAAAGGCAAGGGGAAGTGTGGAGGACGTGGGAAAAGTGCTAGTGGTAGTACTAGATCACTCTCAACGGGGTCTTGTGGAGGTGTACAGGGTGCTGAGGAAGGTGTCAGTAGGAGCAGCACTTTTTCTGGAACTGCATCTTCTGGTGGTAGTGCAATGCCAGGTGCCATGCCACATACTGCGCCTGTGTCAGCCACAGTTGGAATCAAAGCTTCCAGCTTCTTTGGTACACAGTGCAGTGCTGCTACTTCAGGCACAGCTGTTGCCAGCATACAAAAGAGGATAAAAAGACTGCCATGGATGTCACTGCACTACTACTACTGTGCAAGTCCCTACGGTCTTAGGAGGCGCAGAAACATATTGAACAGTCCCAGTCACAGGACACCCAGGAATTAAGTCAGGAGCTGCTAGAGACTTAGAGCGAAGAGAGTTTGATTCTAGTGGCATGTATTAAAGGGATACGTGATGGTAAGGGATGTGATATGAGACATATCTTAATGAGTGGTAAGTGAGCTCTGGGAATATCATGAGTGGCTCTGCGTAGCAGAGCCATGAGTGATTAATCCCCCAGCTCACTTGCGACGAGTTAAAAGATATGTCTCGTATCACATCCCTTGCCATCACATATACATTTTATGCAATAGGGTTTCTCACTGTGTGGAAGTTTTTGTGCGTTATTTTTTTATTTATTTGTTCATTTTACCTGTAGTATGTAGAGTTCTGTAGTGCTTCAGTGTTGCTCCTCTGTCTTGATAGTGTTTTTGTGTGTGGGAGTTCATGGTAATGTTTCATTGGTTGGTTTTGTGAATGTTTTATTTTAGTGGGGTTGATTGGGTGAAGTTTACTGATAGTAGGGTTTGATTGGCCGCTGAGTGTGATATTCTGGTTGGTTTAATGGCTTGTGTGCAGCTTTTTCATTGGCTGTGCTGTACTGTACTGTAGTGTATTCTGATTGGTAGTTATCCATGTGGGTAGAGTTTGTTCTTGGGATGTCAGGGTGGACTGTTTGCAATGTTTAATTTTACTTCTCCCCACCCGAGTTAGTTATTTTGTATTTCTTTTATTGCTACTTTTGGATTTATGTGGAGCTTTCCTGTTAACTGGTTTCCATATATTTGTGGATTTGTACTGTTACCGTGTTCAGACTTCGGAACTGGAAATGTGAGGTATGTGTCCAATGGTATTTTTTTTTACAGGTAATTGTTATTTGGTGGTGTTTTGACTTCTGCAATACATATTCATTTTGTGGTTTACTTCAGTTTTAGAGGATTTATTTTATGCAGAGTTTATTTGAGAACATAGTTTTCAGATGCTATTTTTTTTTCTCTACGGTTTACAATGTAGTTCGGCTGCTCGTTTTTGTGATGTGTAGCCTGTGGTGATATTTTTGGTGATGTGTACACTGTGTGTATAACTGGTGGCTAGTTTTACAGTGTACATGTCATGATTCTGTTATCACACACTGTGGCTTGTATGTGATTTTATGTTGCGGCATATCATCTCACCCCTATTGTATAATATCAGTGATGATGACAGTAAGGGTGGTGTTGGATTACTTACTGTGGGTGGACTAGAAATTGAGAAGGAGAAACAGCACAGAGACCCTCAAAAGTTCTCAGAGGAGCAAGAACCTCGTCTCAGTGAACATCTTGTTAGTGCTACTGTTCATGCGGCAGAGAAGGCCAGTGAGGAAAAGGAGTTAGGGTACAGTCAGCCCTTACTGTCACAGCCTGACATTTCAGTAAGCAGTGAGGGTACTTCTGATGAGGGTGTTGAGGGTGAGAGTGATGATGACCCAGTATTGGACCCAACTTGGCAGCCACCCCTTCCACAATCGGCAACCACAACTGTCAGTGGTAAAGTGGCAGCACCCCCTTTAATGTTGTCGGTCCACAAGCAGCAACCTGTCAGATGAAAGGGTCAGCAATTGCCAAAAACAGGCCATGGGGATCAGCAACAGATGCAGGAGCATCCCAAGAAAAGAACATCACCCACCTCTGCATCCCTGTCTCCATCTGACCCACCCATGAAAATATGTCCTGTCGGTGGACATTTGCTTGTGTGGGATTTCTTTGTCATTGATGAGTCTGAACACAGTGTGGCTGTGTGCAACATCTGTCATTTCATAATTAGCATTGGTAAGCTACGTTCACACTATGGGATGACTGGTATGCACAGTTATATGAAAAGTAAGCACACAATTAAATGGACAGAGCATAAGCAGTTGGCATACAGGACCAGTTCTTATAGTTCCACACAGTCTGAAAAAGAGGGTCTGCAGTCTGGTGATGAGGATGTGGAAACATTTGACCCCTTGCTATGTTCCACCCCCACACATGTAGATATAAGTGATTGTATTCAAGGTGATCCATTCACCAGTGCCTGGATAGAGAGCTTTTTCAAGCATGTCCCTGTTGGTGGACAAGACAGCCAAAGACACAACAGCATACCTGGCAAGGCCAAAACACACCCCAAAGTTCAGCACACTATTAGGTTTAAGCAGACAGATATTAAATCAGCATTAATGAAGCACACAAAGTATCATCACAAACACCCAATGAATAAAGAGCTGAACACGGCTGTTGCCAAGATGCTAGCAAAAGACCTTCTGCCATTCTCATTTGTCGAGAATCTGGGCTTCGTTGAACTTATGGAGAAGGCTGCACCTACATATAAAGTTCCCAGTTGAACTTATTTCAACACTTTCAGCAATGTGTAATGACCTAGCCTGCATGGTGTCTCATGTTCTGTCCCACTCTGCTGTAGAAAGCATTCACCTCACTACCGACATCTGGATGAGTACCCCTTCATTGGGTGTTAGTTATATGTGCATAACTGCACACTGGGCCTATTTCCTTCAGGTATATGCCTTGCATTCAAGACCCTCATCTACCTGTTTCCTGACTACTGGCAGCAGCAGTCTTACTGTTGGTGGACAGCATGCCACGTTGAGCATGCAGAGTATGCATGGGTCACACACACTGAACAGAATTCTTGCACATGTTACAGAGGCCATTACACACTGGCTAAAACCACATGGTTTCAAAGCTGCGTATATTGCCAGTGACAATGTCTGGAATGCCATCAAAGCAATCTCTGATGGAAGCTTTTATAATGTCCCCTGCTTTGTTCATGTGTTGAATCTCATTGTGAAGTTCTTTCTGGATCATGAAGCAGTGAGTACCATGTTGGCCACCAGCCACAAAATCTGAAGCCATTTCAGTCACTCTGCACTGGCTAGAGCAGAGCTCAGAGCTCTACAGAAGGCCAATAATGTACCACAGCACAACTTGAAGCTTGATGTGCCAACCTGATGGAATTAAAACACTTTATATGCTTGAGAGGCTGTATGAACAGTACAAGCCACTGAATGAGCACATAATGCACATGCATGATTGTGAAGCACAGGAAGCCATGTCACTGAGTCCATCCCAGTGGTTTTTGATGAATAGTGTTATCCAAGTACTCTGTCCTCTTGAACAGGCGTCACAGGTTGTGAGTGCTGAAAATGCATGTTTGAACCAGGTGATACCATTGCTGCGGTACTATACCAGGCAATGGTCAATGTAAAAGGGCAATTTGATGCCTGCCCGGTGGTGCTGAGGGCTGAGGCACTGGTCACTTCACCTCGCACCATGCTGGTGACCTGCATTCGGGAATGACCATGGATTGCCAGGGGTCGGCAGGGTAGAAGGTGGATCAAGCATCCGAGGGACTGCTTTCCATCTCCAGGGAAGGGGGCCACCTACAGTTGGCCCATGATTGCCTCCTGATGGAAGCTGTGGGACAAACACACTCTCTTGTGCAAAAAAGGGTGGAGCTGGGAGCAGAAATCTGGAGGGAGCACGTGTGGACATGTGTGCGCTCCCCTCCACTGACGTCATTGCATGTCCTTGGCTCTGGGGGAAGTATTAATCTGAGAAGTGATGGTGCCTGTTTCATGTGGCTTGATGGGCGTCCATGAGTTTTGCCATGGAGTGTGCCACCCATCTGGATCCATGTTCCGTGGGGAGCTGGGGGCTCCCTGCAGCCCCAGTGCATGGGGTAAGCCATAGGAGTTTGGGTGCCAGGCTGATGTGGTGGAAGCAGATGGTGGCTGGAATCCCCAGCAGAGGATGCAACGACAAGGGGGAGCAGACCAGGTGGCCAAGGAGGTAAAAGGAGATAGCAAAAAAAAAAAAGGAGGGCAATTTTAAGTGGCTGCAGACTCTGTTGGAGTGGAGCTGGCAGACAGCATCATGCAGCTATGTGATGATGATCCCAGGGTCATTCACATTAATAACTTTGAGGTATACATCCTGGCAACCCTGCTTGACCCCAGGTACAAGCATGGCATGATGGCACTTCTTCCAGGTGGGAAAGCTGATCATGATCACTATGTGTTCATCCTGTGTGCCAAGGTCCAAAACTGGATGACACACTCAGAGGTAAAGGTGGAAAAATCTGCCACAGTACAGCAAGAGCAAGCAAAAATGGCCCCTTGCTCCGTATCCTTATCCACCACCAGTATAGTGTCTGCACCATCGCCTTCATCATCACATGGTAGCACTGGTGGCACAAAACCCCTATGATCCATGCTGAAGGACATTGGTGTGTCTACCTTCCACCCTCAGGAGGGAGACACAGAACTCCAGCTGTCTGCACACCATATGGTGCAGTCATGTATGGATGACCCACAGCAGCTAACAATTGATGATGAGCCGCTGTACTATTGGCGTAGAAAACTGGAAATCTGGCCTGCCCTGACAGCTATTGCCTTGGAGTACCTCACCTGCCCCTGTGCCAGCATAAGCTCAGAAAGAGTTTTCAGCACTGCAGGAGCAGGTGCCATTGCAACTAACCGCTGAAGCCGCCTCTCTGATCTGAATGTTGAGTGTCTAACATTTGTCAAAATGAACTCCCATTTCTTCCCCAAGCAGTACGTTGTGTCAGCAACAGCAACATTCCAGGATCTTGCTGAAGAAGGAGGTGAGCAGCAGGACTCGTCAGAGGCTGAGGAGAGTGTGACAGTGCCATCTGATGAAGACACAGCTGAGGGGTTTAAGTTCTCCTGAGTAGGAGACAGATTTTCATAACATGTGCTGATTGCATAAATTGTATTGTGAGGTATCCGAACACCTTGTGTCTTCAATTACATTACCTGAATAGTAAAGAGCCTTGCACCCAGATTCAGTGAGCAATGCCAGAATCCAAACCTGCTGTGTTGCAAAAAATGTTGATGGTGTTGAAGCAAAGGATTACTACATCCACATTCATGCTGATAATTCACAGTGATATCAGCTGTTCTCTAATTATGAAACTGCATTACTTTCAAGTTTCCCAGTTTGCCGCTGCTCTGGCATCCCAACACCCCATAAAATACGGAAAACTAAAAAAATTGAAGTGGACGTTGTTCTTGTCCTCAAATGTTAAGTGTTTACTACTTTGTTAGCCCCCCGGCCCACACCCACATGCCCCAAAAGAAGTAACTGAGCATTGAAACACAGATGAAAAGGAAGTGTGGTTTCAACAACAAACTGTTTATATAGCAAATGAATAATTTGAAAACAAACCATCAAACACAGAACTTGTAGAAGAAACATGAACATCCAAACTATACATACCAGTCAAACAAACAGAAAAGCCCCCCCCCCCCCAAAAAAAGCACAAATCAGTCGGTCATTCTAAATGTTAGAAAAATGTAACTTAAATTGACTTATTTTAACAAAAACTATTTACAAAATATTCAATCCAGCATGGATGACAAAAATAGTGGCTGTCTGGCAGTGGCTGTACACCATGCTACCCCTCAGCTAGCACTGCCGTCTTTCTCAGGGCAGATGCCTCATGACTCCTGACTTGGCTGTGCCTCCCTCCCCCTGATTGACTTAAGGTGGCGCAAGATTTTTTTGACCATTCTCTCCAACCTTTCCAATCTGGCCTCCGCCCTTTTCAATCTGGCTTCAACCCTTTTCAGACCATTACAAAGAGCAGCTAAGTATCTCCCACTCAGGGTGATTCTCCTCTCCATTCTGCCCTCCAGTAGCATCTGTGGCTGGGTGGGTATTATTGCCATGGAAGTTGTCTGTGGCTCAGTCTACTGCTGCTGTTGAGCTGGCCTGTCCTGTTGCACACTGCTGCTCTCTGCTGACTCTGAGGGCTGATCGTCCTTGTCTACCAGTCTTGAAAGAGCCTTCATAATTCTTTGCACAAGGTTTTCTGTGCACTTGCTCATTGGCTTTGCCTATTTTGTGGCTGACTCGGCCCTCATTTGTCCCTCTGATGGTTGGACTGCTGCTGATGTTTCAGTGTCGTCTGAAGGACAGAAAGAAATATGCAGCTTCAACATAATGTGGTCTACAACTATCTGCCCGTATATAGTGAGTGCAGTGTGTGTGTGAAGGGTATCCCATGATAACAGCGACTGCAAAATAGCGACCATCAAAATAGCGACTGTCACAATAGCGACTGACACATAATAGCGACTCATAAATACAGTGTTCCGAATATGTAATTCTTCCCAAAATCAATGAGCGGTGTGGTGTTAGAATATTTAAGATGGGGGGGTGCGGGGACAGCCTCCTGCATATGTATCAAGTCATCATACCAAGAACAACTGTTGAAAGAACAGGTAGTAGTAGCTGTTATGGGCTTTGGCAGTTGCTATTTTGATGGTTGCTATTTTGTAGTCGCTATTATCACATGGAACCATGTGAGGTGAACTGCTGTATGTGTGTGTGTGTGTGTGTGTGTGTGTGTGTGTGTGTGTGTGTGTGTGTGTGTGTGTGATAAAGTCTGACAGACATCAGTACAACTTACTTATTGCATGCTGTCTGTGTGCCCCACCACCCAAGTGAGTCAGCACCTGATCAAGTCTTCCTACCAGTGCTCTGTGCTGTAAACTGACAAGCTTGTGTTGTAAATTGACAAGTTGTGGGTCCAGGGCAAGGCATTCCTTACTTGCATATAGCCATGGAAACATAGACATTGTCTGCTGACCTGACACATAAGGACAGCCCTGCCCACACAGTCTGCCGTGATCTTTGTATTTCATTATGGTTTCTGACCCTCCCTAGGCTCTGCGTAACCTCTATGGTCCCCCTATGCTTGTTCAATGCATGTTTAAATCCAAGCACAGTCCTCACTCCAGTCTCACCACCTCATGTGGCAGATCATTCTATATATCCAACACCCTCTTTGTAAAGAAAATCTTCCACACATTCCTTCTTAAACCGACACGTTCCAATTTCATGTCATGCCCCCTTGTTCTTGCACTCCTCCTGTATTGGAAGATGTCTCCCTCCTGCACCTTGTTTATATACTTAAGGTCCTTGAACATTTCTATCCTGTCCCTCTGGCCCTGATTCCTCCTCTTCTCCAGCAATGGCAGTGAGGACATATTGAGGTACCTGACTCTTCTCATATGTTTAAGGTTGCAATATATGCAACATCTGAGTTTCTGTTTTCTGGACCATGCTAAGTAATTTCATTTAACACACTGTACAGTAAAGGAAATGAATATTTATTACTAAACTTTAGTCCAGTCCACTCCTGTGATAATTTGCAGATATTTTACTAATGCAACATAACATACACCTCTACTATCCATACCACTACCCTCGACTGTGCACAAAAAATATAGAAACATAGACTTTGATGGCAGATAAAGACCACTTGGACCACCACCACCCAGTCTGAGTCTGCCCATTTCCCTTTCTATTGGATAAGCTGCAGATCATAGTTGAGTTAACCAATAGTCTACTTCCTTCTGCCCCCCACTAGGATTGCCTTATGTCTGTCCCATGCATTGTGGAATTTCTCCACTGTTTTTTACCCCACAACAGCCTCAGGTAGGATGTTCCATGCATCTACCATCCTCTTCATCAAAAAATACTTCCACATGTCGCCCCTGAGCTGTCCCTCTCTATCTTGAAATTGTGCCCCCTTGTTCTTGCACACCTCTTTTTCTGTAAGATGCTATCCCCTTGGGCTTTGTTGATTCCCTTGAAGTACTTGAAAGTTTGTATCATGTCCCCCTCCCCCTCCTTTCATTGAGGGTATATTGTACATATATAAAGCTCCTTTAATCACTCTTCACATGGCTTCTGGTGCAGACCCTGCACCATTTTAGTTGCCCTAGTTGGTGCACCAATGTTGGTGGACAATAGAGGGTGCACTGAAAATCCATAATGGTAAAAAACTTTAAGTAGCTTACCGGAACAGACTCATCATCAACAGTGGGGCTGCTGCTCAGTCGAGCACCAATGGTGCTGGTGGAATCACCACCATCAGTCCCGCTTCTTCCAGCAGCACCTGTCCAAAATGAAGAAGAATACTTAAAAACCATGTTACAAGTTGGAAAACCTAAGACCAAAGCAGAACTACAGTAATATTACACATTCAGTCAGTCCTGTGGGGTGGGCCAGGTGCTATAAATTATAATTAAATGCAGGACACCACAGATATACCCAAATGAAGGTCATGAGGATCCTCAACAAGGGGCCCACTTCTATGATTCCACAACATAAATGTGCACACCTAATATTCAGATAAAGGGCACTTTGGAGTTGGCCATGGATTAACAATAGTGACTACTCAGGTTGGTTGATGATTTGGAGGACACACATATTCACTGGCAGACAGCATTGCTCCCTTTTCCTGCTACAGAAGCTACCATGAAAGTGATGAGCACTGACCACTCCCACTGTAACATCTGTATTAGGATGGATCAATCATGCAGATGGCACCAGGCATGACACACATGACAGTTTCACCATGGTCACTAATAGCAATTGGAAAACACTGTAATTTAGACAAAATATGCACATGATGTGAATCCACATCACAGTCACATGGGGCTGGGGACCGGGGACGATTCTCATCAAGTCAGGTGGGTGCCATCCATTGTGCATGCCATCACAGGCAGCTAAGGTCAGTAACAAAACACAGACCTACAGTACTTACATGATGTGTTTGAGGTAAAAGTTAATTTCTTTAAATTATTAATGACAATTGCTGTTGGAATCATGGTGGTGGTGAGAGCATTGTCAGTGCTTGATAACATAGAACTGTGCAGCAAGCCTGAGTTGTGCAACCACATGCATCAGATTCATACAGCCATTCACTATTCACCAGGCCACAGTATAATTGGGAAACCAACTGTCTTACATAGAAACATAGAAATTACCAGCAGATAAAGAACAGCAGGCCCATCCAGTCTGCCCGAGTTTTTTTTTTTGAATTTGATGGCAGATAAGGACTGCTTGGCCCACCCAGTTTGCCCATTTCCCTACCTAATGGATAAGCTGCAGATCCTAGTTAACCAGCAGCCTACTTCTTCCTACCCCCACCCCCTAGAATTGCCTTATGACTATCCCATGCATGCTTGAATTCCACCACCGAAGCCCTACACTAGTTTGTTTCCACTGATCCTACCTAGTCAATAGCTTCTCCCCTCCTTCCCACCACCAAGGTACCCTAATGCCTGTCCCATGCATGTTTAAAACCATCCACTGTGTTTGCCCTCACCACCTCCGGTGGCATCTTATTCTATGTATCCATGACCCTCTCTGTAAAGAAAAACTTCCTCACAGTTCCCTTCAGCCTGCCACCTTCCAATTTCATGTCATGCCCCCTTGTTCTTGTACATCTCTTACATTGGAAGATGTCTCCCCCTGCATCTTGTTTAAGCCCTTAAGATACAGGAATGTTTCTATAATGTCCTCCCTACCCCCCCCCTTGCCTCCAGTGAATACATATTGAGGTCCTTTAGTCTCTCTCATATGTTATTTGGTGCAATCCTTGTACCATCTTAGTTGCCCTTCTGACCCCTTCACTCAGCCTGTCAATGTCTCTGTGAAGGTGTGGTCTCCAGAGCTGCACACAGTACTCCAGGTGAGGCCTCACAAGCGTTTTGTACAATGACATAATCACCTCCTGCCTTTGGCTTGTGATACCTCTGCTTATGAACCCCAGCATGCCACTGGCTCTCCCTTCAGCCTTTGTACTCTACTTAGACACCTTTAGATTATCATCAATGATAAACCCCAGGTCACTTTCTTCCTCTGTAATAGTCAACTACTCTCTACCCATCTTGTAGCACTCCCTAGGGTTCCCTATTCCCAGGTGTATTATTTTGCACTTCTTGGAACTGAATCTTAGTTGCCACACCTCAGACCATTTTTTAATCTTCTCCAGGTCCCTTCTCATTCTCTGTACTCTGTCTAGAGTATCCACCACCCTGTTGCAGGTCTTGGTGTCATCTTCAAACAGGCAGACATTTCTCTCCAGTCCTCCTACTGCAATGTCACTAATGAAGACATTATATAGGACTGGACCAAGGACTGATCGCTGAGGTACCTCACTGGTCAACTCCCTCTCCACTGACTGGATCACATTTACCACCACCTTCTGCTTCCTGTGCATAAGCCAGTTCCTAACACAGTTTACCATGTGCCCCATGCCATGTGCAGACTACTTGTCTTGTCTCAATACGACTTCTGCATGCATCTATGGGCATCACAGAGCATGGCTCACAGTGAGGAAAAAAAGGTAATCTGCAACACTGACTGCTGTAAAAAAGGTTCAGAAATCAAGTCAGTATGCTCGCTCTCAGTGCTGCCTTCCACATAGGGTCTTTTTGGTGGTGGTGCAAAAGATCCCGCTGGCTCATTCACTTCCTGAACCCTCTTCTTCTTTTTCTTTAGTGTTCAATCTCTGGTGGTGGTGATGGCTGCTCCCAGAGCCTCCAGGACTTCAGGGTCCCTATTCTGCAGATCATCCCACTTGTGCTTAATTCATTTTATGCTGTGGGACACAACTTCCCCTCCTTCCTTCTCTAAGCTGGCTTTGACAGCAGCCCAAAGTGTCTCCCTCTCCTTAAATGGCACTTTATAGGGGCCACAAATTTTGTCAGCATACCTGGTGACCTCCTTGACAAGAACCTCCACCTCATTGTGGCTGAAGAGGGGTACCATCTGTCTCTTCATGCTGGTGGAGCCGGAGTTCTCATCATTGGTGGTGGTGTCCTCACTAGTGCCAGAGAATGTGGTGGCCCTAACCTCCTCTAGTTGAACCACTGTCAGCTCCTGCTGCCCCTCCTGCTCCGCATTCCCACCATCCCCCTGCTGCTGTCCATGATCACCTACCGCCACATGGCTACTGCTGCCCAAGTCTGGCATTGTGCTACTTTCTGCCATTTTTCAAAATGAAATTATAACCACCACCAGAAAAAAAAAATTAAAAAAAACATCTCGTCACTCTCAAACAAGCCTTCAAAGTTAAGTAAACAAACTTCTAAGAATAATTAAATAAGCAGATTGCTTTCACTAATGCTTTATCTCTTCTTCTTGTTTGTCTCTGAAAATCCCTACTCTCAATCTCAAGTCTCCATTCTCCTACTGACCATATACATTATGAGCTGTTAAACAGAAAGAAAACAGTAATGCGATTTCCGCCTTCCAAAATGCAGATTTTTTGTTCCGCCCGATAATAAGGTTCCGAGTTTTACATAGGGATACTGTTTAATACATGCAGAATTGTTTTTCCGTGGACCACCAGAAATGCCTAATCAGAAACCGGAAACTTGAGGGAAAAAGAAAAATCACCGTGAGTCCAGATTTCTTACAGTAAATGTGTAACATTCTCTTACATGTGGAATAAATTATTCTGCATTTCCAGAAAAAATGTGAAATCAGGTCTGTGGAACTTTTTTACCACAACTCAATGTAAACTTATGACTCTACCAAAAAAAAAAAAAACAGTAGTTTATGGCAGAATTTCTGCAGAAGTCTGGAAAATCATTTCTGAACTTTCGCGGAGGTGGAATTCCGACTTCTGTGGAAATTTCGACGGCGGAAGATTTTTTTCACACATGCCTGCCTACAGGTGTATCATATCTGCCCAAAGTGATAGACTGTATATGTTCCATTATTCTCTCCCTCAAGAGATGAATTGTCCTCCCCTATATACAAGGTGGCTCAAGTACACAAAAATGCAAAACAATGTACTCTGTTTGACAAGTAATCAAATGTTGACTTTCATATGGAGATTTGTTAGTGGGACTGACAAAAGACTCATGTTGACTGGTGTATGGGCACAGGTGGCAATTGCCACAATGGTGAAAACCAAGGGGACATGGTAGAAAACCTAGAGGTGAACTCCTATCCACTTGTGCTTAATAGTGACTACTGGCTAGAATGTCCTTTATACTTTCATTCTTTCTATAAACCACTCTCAGTTGTGTCCTTATGGTATCTATCAAGGTAAGGTAAGCAGTGAAAACACTCCAGTGTTTTTTTCAAAATGTCTCCTATTTGCAGCACTACAGCATTAAAGTCAGTAATAAAATTCACTGAATGGAAATCAGTGAGGTTTTTTTTTTTTTTTTTTGGGGGGGGGTAGTCAGTAAATCTGACCTTTTGAGAGAAGTGGCTTTTCTTTGGGCAGCATCCAATGTGGACTGATCATAGCCTCATTCACAAAACCTGGAACACAGTTCCCTAGCTTGTTGCTGATAGACTGTAACAGTAGAGTAGTTTCTTCGAATATGAAGAAACTGCCTATTAGGCACTGCTCTGATTAGATGTTTTAGATGAAAACTATCCGCTCACAAGAGCGTATTGCTAGATTTTGGTGTCCAATAGGTCTGAGTTTCTGAAATGTGATTGTGCAAACTTTTTAACTGAAGATCTAAAAATGTGTTGGTGGTTTTATGCCAAGTGCCTGTAAATTGCAGACTCCAGTCATTTTTATGTTGATTGTGCGCATGCGCAAGAAACATGTTGCAGCAGGTTTCTCCACAAGCAGGTTGTGGAGGCACGGCACTGTTGTAGCCAATGCCCCCACAGCCTGTAAAGGCTTGTCCTGCTTCCCCCAATGCCGTGGCACACTGCTGCTGACACTAGTTCAGCCAGCGTGTGACCAACTTGTAAAAATTAGCCGCTGCAATCAGGGGCCACCTCATCATTGCAGCGTCAGCCATTCGCTGCAACGAGGGAGCGACCCGTCATTGCAGGGCAGGATCTTAAAACCCTGATATTGTTTGAGAACATGGAGGTGGCTTGCCACCGTGTTCACAAACAATATTAACCTCCCCTGCTGAGGGGGTGCCCAATCTCTCTCAGCAGTATGTGCCCCCGACCGTGTTTATTTGCCAATGGGGGCCCCAATCCCCATCAGCTGCAGTGCCCCAATATTTATGTTGCCAATGGGGGAGCCCACTCCCCATTGTCATTATGTAACCCCCACTTTTATTGTGTGCCGACGCGGGTGCCCAATCCCCGTCGGCATAATGTAATAACTCCCCCCTTTTGTTGTGTACCAATGGGGGTGTCCAATGCTCCATCGGCTACAGCTGACCCCCAAAAAAGAAAGACTCCGTTGGCATGCTGGGAGCCCACCCCAGTGTGCTACATGCCCCAGAAAAATAAAAAACGGTCCCGCGATTATTTTTTTTGTAACCTGTAAAAAAGGAAACAGTCCCTCGGCGGTCTCCCTGCCCCCTCCTCCCCCCACAACCTGCACCCACCCACTGTGCACCCTGCCTCCCCACACCCCCCCTCACCCCATACGTACCTCCAGAGTCTGGTGCTATGATCTTCGGTGGACCAGGAACATGTCTGCACTCTTCAAAGCCAACTGCGAATTGAAGAAATGCCAGTAAGCTGTATAATGGAATAAATAGGGTTTTTTCAACTTTGATGCATATCTCAGGCATTTTTGGGAATTTTGGCACCAAATTTTCAACATGGGGTTTTTGGGACCCCTCCTCATGAATTCTATCACTGTCATGGCATTAATTCACCCCAAAAGGTGATTTCATGGTCACTGCGTGGAATCACCTTTTGGGATCGATTAACGAAATGACAGTGCCAGTGTTCATGAGGTGGGCTCTCAAAAAGCCTATGTTGCAAATTTGGTGGGAAAAATCAAAAAAAATGACTGTTTTATGAGTGTACACTGCCCAGTTGCTAGGCACGCTCGTAACTTTGTGAATTTGCAATATTTTCACCCCATATTTTCAACATTGGCATTTTTTAAGACCTTCTTATGAGCAGTACAGCTGTCATTTTTCACACCCTGGCCAAAATGAGTTTTCGCATTTCTGGCGCAGAATAGCATGGTTGGTGTGGGAAATCAGTGTTACACAAGATTAAGAAACTGACAGTGGCACTGTTCATGAGCAGAGGTCCTAAAATGCCTATGTTGAAAATTTGGTGACGATACTCCATAAAATGACTGTGTTACGAGTGTGTGTTGCGCAGTTTGCATGCACGCTCATAAGTTCACGAATTTATAATATTTTCACTCCAGATTTTCAACATTGCCATTCTTCTGCACCTCCTTATGAACAGTATAGCTGTCATTTTTCACATCCTGGCTGAAATGTGTTTTCGCAGTTCCAGCGCAGAATAGCGTGGTTGCTGTGGGAAATCATTTTCAGGACACATTATGAAAATGACAGTGACTCTGTTCATTAGCAGAGGTCCTAAAATGCCTATGTTGAAAATTTGGTGATGAAAGTCCATAAAATGAGTGTGTTACGAATGTGCATTGCGCAGTTTCCATGCATGGGCCCTACGCAGCTTTGCGATATTTTCACTCCAAAATTTCAGCATTGCCATTTTGCCACACCTCCTTATGAACAGTGCAGCTGTCATTTTTCACATCCTGGCTGAAATGTGTTTTCACTCTTCCAGCGCACAATAGCGCGGTTGCTGTGGGAAATCGGTGTTCAGGACATATTAAAAAAATCACACTGATACTGTTCATGAACAGAGGTCCTAAAATGCTATGTTAAAAATTTTGTGATGAAACTCCATAAAGTAACTGTGTTGTGCAGGTGCCACGCACCCTTGTAAGTTTACAAATTAGTAACATTTTCATGCCAGATTTTCAACACTGGCATTTGTTCACACCTCCTTATGAACAGTACAGCCATCATTTTTCACATCCTGGCCAAAATGTGTTTCCGAGCTTCTGGTGCAGAATACCGCAGTCGCTGTCAGAAATCAGTGTTTGGGACAGATTAGGATCGAGTGACTGAGAATGGTGGTGGGGGGGGGGAGTGACCGAGCTCAACTGAGCTCTGTAGGGACTGCTGCAGATGTCTTTGTGGGCAGGAAAAGCGACAGCATGAGCAGGAGCCCAGTACAAAGGCAGCCTGCAGCACCGGGGAGACACAGAACGAGTGAGTGAGGGGGGGAGTGAGTGAGCTCAACGGAGCTCTCCTGGGACTGCTGTGGATTTGTTTGTGGGCAGGAAAAGGCAGCAATGCATGCAGGGCCTGAGTACAAAAGGGCAGCCTGCAGCAGTGGGAAAACAGAATGAGCAAGCGAGAGAGGGGGACTGAGTGAGCTCAACAGAGCTCTATCGTCACTGCTGCAGATTTCTTTGTGGGCAGATAAGGGTGGCTATGCTGGCAGGAGCCCAGTACAGAAGGGCAGCCTGCAGCGCCAGCAGAAACGGAATGAGCAAGTAAGACAGGGGGAGTGAGTGAGGCCAACGGAGCTGTGTCGGGACTGCTGCAGATTTCTTTGTGAACAGACAAAAATGCGAACAGAGGCCGGAGCCCAGTACAAAAGGGCAGCCTGCAGTGCCAGGAGAAACAGAATGAGCGAGTGAGACAAGGGGAATGAGCGAGCAACCTCAACGGAGCTCTGTTGGGACAGCTGCAGATTTCTTTGTGGGTAGGAAAAGGTGGCAATGCAGGCAGGAGCCCAGTACAAAGGGGGCAGCCTGCAGCACCGGGACAAACAGAATGAGCAAGTGAGAGAGGGGGAGCAGGTGAACTCAACGGAGGTGTATCATGGCTGCTGTGGATTTCTTTGTGGCCAGGAAAAGGCGGCAATGCAGGCAGGAGCCCAGTACAAAAGGCCAGCCAGTAGCACCGGCAGAAATGGAATGAGCGACTGAGAGAGGGGGAGTGAGCTAGTTCAACGGGGCTCTCTCGGGACTGCTGCAGATGTGTTTGTGGGCAGAAAAAGCCACCAGTGCCGGCAGGAACCCAGTACAAAAGGGCAGCCTGCAGCAGTGGGAGACACAGAATGAGTGAGTGAGGGAGGGGGAAGGAAAGAGCTCAATGGAGCTCAGTTGGGACTGCTGCAGATTTCTTTGTGGGCAGAAAAAGGCAGCAATGCACGCAGGGGTCAGTACAAAAGGGCAACCTGCAGCGGCAGGAGATACAAAATGAACAAGTGAGAGAGGGGGAGTGAGTGAGCGAGCTCAACGGAGCTCTATCATGACTGCTGCAGATTTCTTTGTGCGCAGAAAAGGGTGGCAACTCAGGCAGAAGCCAAGTATAAAAGGGCAGCTTGCACCACGGGCAGAAACAGAACAAGCAAGTGAAACAGGGGGAGTGAGTGAGGCCTTTGGAGCCCTGTTGAAACTGCTGCAGATTTCTTTTTGGGCAGAAAAAAATGCCAACAGAGGCAGAAGCCCAGTACAAAAGGGCAGCCTGCAGCACCATGAGAAACAGAATGAGCGAGTGAGACAGGGAGAGTGAGTAACCTCAACGGAGCTCTGTTGGGGCAGCTGCGGATTTCTTTGTGGGTAGGAAAAGGTGCCAATGCAGCCAGGAGGCCAGTACAAAAGGGCAGCCTGCAGCGCTGGGAGAAACAGAATGAGCAAGTGACAGAGGGGGAGTGAGCGAGCTCAACGGAGGTCTATCATCACTGCTGTGGATTTCTTTGTGGGCAGGAAAAGGCGGCAATGCAGGCAGGAGCCCAGTACAAAAGGCCAGCCTGCAGCCCCCACAGAAACGGAATGAAAGAGTGACAGAGGGCGAGTGAGCGACCTCAATGGAGCAGTGTCGGGACTGCTGCACATCTCTTTGTGGGCCGACTAAGCTGCCAACGCAGGCAGGAACCCAGTACAAAAGGGCAGCATGCAGCAGCGGGAGACACAGAACAAACGATTGAGGGAGGGGGAGTGAGTGAGCTCAACAGAGCTCTGTTGGGACTGCTGCGGATTTCTTTGTGGGCAGAAAAAGTTAGCAATGCACGCAAGGGCCCAGTACAAGACAGCAGCCTGCAGCGTCAGGAGAAACAGAACGAACAAGTGAGAGAAGGGGAGAGAGTGAGTGAGCTCAACAGAGCTCTATCATGACTGCTGCAGATTTCTTTGTGCCCAGAAGAAGGCAGTAATGCAGGCAGGAGCTCAGTAGAAAAGGGCAGCCTGCAGTACTGACAGAAATGGCATGATCGAGTGAGAGAGGGAGACTGAGCGAGCTCAACGGAGCTCTTTCGGGACTGCTGCAGATTTGTTTGTGGGCAGAAAAAGGCGCCAACTGAAGCAGGAGACCACTACAAAATGGCAGCCTACAGCGCCAGGAGAAACAGAATGAATGAGTGAGACAGGCGGAGTGAACGACCTCAACAGAGCTCTGTCGGGACAGCTGTGGATTTCTTTGTGGGCAGAAAAAGATGCCAATGCAGGCAGAAGCCCAGTACAAAAGGGCAGCCTACAACGCCGGGAGAAACACAATGAGCAAGTGAGAGAGGGGCGGTGAGCAAGCTCAACGGAGCTCTATCATGACTGCTGAGGATTTCTTTGTGGGCAGAAAAAGGTGGCAACACAGGCAGGAGCCCAGTACAAAAAGCCAGCCTGCAGTGCCGGCAGAAAGGGAACGTGCGAGTGGGGGGGGGGGTGAGCTACCTCAACGGATCTGTATCAGGACTGCTGCAGATTTCTTTGCGGGTAGAAAATGCCACCAACAGAGGCAGGATCCCAGTACAAAAGGGCAGCCTGCAGCGCCAGCAGAAACAGAATGAGCAAGTGACAGAGTGTGAGTGACCCACCTCAACAGAGCTGTGTCAGGACAGCTGCAGATTTCTTTGTGGGCAGCAAAACCTCTCAACGCAGGCAGAAGCCCAGTACAAAAGAGCAGCCTGCAACACCAGGAGAAACAGAATGAGAAAGTGAGACAAGCAGAGAGAGTGACCTCAACGGAGCTGTGTCAGGAGAGCTGCAGATTTCTTTGTGGCCAGAAAAAGGTGCCAATGCAGGCAGAAGTCCAGTACAAAAGGGCAGCCAGCAGTGCCGGGACAAACACAATGAACGAGTGAAAGGGGGGAGAAAGCGAGCTCAACAGACCTCTATCGTGACTGCTGCAGATTGCTTTGTGTGCAGAAAAAGGCGGCCCACAGGCAGGAGCCCTGTACAAAAGGCCAGCCTGCAGCGCCAGCAGAAACAGAACAAGTGAGAGAAGGGGAGTGAGGTAGCTCAATGGACCTGTGTCAGGACTGCTGCAAATTTCTTTGTGTCAGAAAAAGCTGCCAACAGATGCAGGAGCCCAGTAAAAAAGGGCAGCCTGCAGTGCCAGCAGAAACAGAATGAGCGACTGATAGAGGGCGAGTGACCCACCTCAACACAGTTCTGTCAAGACAGCTGCAGATTTCTTAGTGGGCAGAAAAAATGTGCCAGCGCAGCCAGGAGCCCCGTACAAAGGTGCAGCCTGCAGCACCGGGAGAAACATAATGAACGAGTGACACAGGGCCACTGAGCGAGCTCAACAGACTAATGCAATCAACATTTGGCACTGACAAATGCTTGTTATTGATGTACTCCAGGAAAGTCATTGCCTCTGATTCTGTACCCCTCCAAATGACAATTCAATCATTAATAAAATGCCTCCAATATAGCTGAAAGGGGTTGCAATGAAGTTGTAAATGAACACCTCCTCCCAACAACTCATGATAAGGTTGGTATAAGAAGGCACCATTGATGACCCTGTAGCTGTGCCACATATGTGTAGGAAGATTGCCTGTCAAACACAAAATATTTCATATTTAAAACATAATCCAAAGCCAGAAACACAAATTCAAGATTTAGAATATGATCAAACATAATCCAAATCCAAACACAAAAATTCAGGATTTAGAATATGATCAGTGTCCATTTCTTCCAAAAAAAGTCATTGCTTTTAAAATTACACATGTACTGATCACACAGTGGTGTAATAAAATAACCACATTGAAAAATGAGGTCAAAACCTCAAAAAGCAATATTAGGATGAAATGTTGAATTTTTTCAACATCCACTCATACTGTAACTTTGCTATTTTTGAAATTTTGACTCCAAATTATTAACATCGTCTTTTGTTTTATTCCAACTCATGAAGATGGCAGGTGTCATTTTACAAATCCTGCCCAAATCATGTTTTCATGGTCACGCCACAAAATGACATTTTTGGCAGGATTTCATAAATTGTGCTTTTAGTGCTATACTCTCATACCTTTCTCCCAAAAAGTCACAGGCCCTGATATTTGGAGCAGTTGCACTGGCGCAAGTACAGAATTGCGCCAAGGAGCCATATTCAGTGGCAGCCATTGCACAGCCCATAATCCATTGTGCCACTACGCAACTATAATGTATGCAGGTGCAAGTGCAGGGGGGCATTCCCATGAATATCCAGCAAACTGGCATATTCAACCGTGAACCCATGGTGCAAGTGTGGAGCAAATTGAAGTTGCTCAAACTAGACTTGTTCCAATAAATACAGGGCGCAAACACACAGACAGCTGTTGCGCCAGGGGCGAGAGGGAGAGATAGATAGAGAGAGAAAGAGAGACAGACAGAGAGAGACAGACCGACAGACAGACAGACAAAAGACCACACACAGAGGGACAGGGACAGAGAGGTGGACTGGGAGAGGGAGAGAGTGGCAGAGAGAGAGAGAGAGACACACACACACACAACCTGTGCTCCAGGCTGGCACACAGCCAGCAGCCAACCTCCCAGGGGGACAGTGGACAGCAAGGGCCATGGGTAGTGCACCCATCATGATGGAGGCAGTAATAAGAGGTGTGAGGGGGTAGGAGGAACAGTGACATAGCCGAGGAAGGGGCCCGTCGGTGGTATGCCCAACACAGGTGGTACCATGCCCGCATCACCTTTGAGAACTACAGCGACACTGAGATTTTGGGCCGGTACCACCTGAACAGGGTCATTCTGAGGCAGCTCTGCAAACTGTGCAGTGAGGAGATGCAGACACCCACCAGACAGAGCCACGGCATGTCCATGGAGATGAAGGTGACTGCTGTCATGTACCTGCTCACAACAGGCACCTTCCAAAGACCAACAGGGGACACCACAGGCATCACCCAGTCGGTCACATTTCACCTCCTCACAGAGTTCCTCAATGTTCTGCTGCCACGTGCTTCAGAATTCATCCATTTCCCCAGCACATAGGCAGAGCGTACAGCAATAATGCAGGACTTCCACAGGGTGGCATGCATGCCTGGTTTGATTGGGGCCATTGACTGCACCCACATGGGCATCCGCATGCCACCTGGCCCCAAGGGTGTGGCGTACATAAAAAGGAAGGGGAGCCTGAGTGTCAACTGCCAGGTGGTGTGTGATGCCACAGGGTGCATCACCATTGTCTGCGCCACACACCCTGGGAGTGCACATGATACGTTCATATGGCACATCTCTGTGCTGTGCCACAGATTTGAACTTGGGGACATCACCACAGGCCACCTAGTGGGTGAGTATGTCATGGGCAAGGTGCGATGGACAGAGCAGACCTGGATATGGGGGGTGGGCAGGGTGTTTATGGTGGTGGGGGTGCTAGGGACAGGAAAGGGGTCAGCACAGCATAGCAGAGGGCTAACCATGTCATTCTCCACACAGGTGACAGTGCATACCCGCTGAGGTCCTGGCTGCTCACCCCCTACTGGCGCCCATCATCCCCAGCAGAGGAACATTACAATGAGGCACACGCCAGCATGCGCAACATCATCGAGTGCATCTTTGGTATGCTGAAGACACGGTTCCATTACCTAGACAGGTCAGGTGGTGCCCTACAGTACAGACCCTTAAAAGCCTGTGGCCTATTCCTGGCCTGCTGCATACTGCACAACATGTCCATTGACCGTGGAATAGCTGTTGAGGCTGATGAGGGTGACAGTAGTGGGGACGATGGGGACAATGGGCCGGAGGGTGGTGGACAACCACCCCCTTGGTTTAGGGATCCCAATCTGCCACAGCAGGCTTGATGCCACTGTGACACTGTCACACAGGAACACTACGGTGAACGCAGGTAGGTGGTGCGCTACACATGCATGGGCCACACAGATAGGTACAGCACATATGCAGGGACGTGCATGGCAAGGGGCATGCACACACAGAGGTGTGATGCAGGGGTAGGGGAGCCAGTGGCACACAACTACACACAGCAACACACACACACACACACACACATGCACCCACCCACCCACCCAGGCATTGGAATGTGGTGTGGATCAGACACAGCACCGATGCACAGGAGCAACCAGTGCTAGACTACCCTCATCACACCCACACCACAAGGTCCAGCTGCTGGGCAAGCACACACACAGACAGTGTGTGACACGACACACAGGCGCAACACCAGTGGTAAGGCACACACACACACACCACCCATGTGCGCACAGGGCAGCAGCTGCAGACCACTGTCAGCGCAGCCCGCAGATCAGGGCTGCTGCACAGTACCATGTCCACCACGGCCATGGGGGTGGCCACGTCAGGGCCGATCAGCAGCTAGAGGCAGCTGGGAGTGTGTGCAACAGCACCCCCGGGGTGGAAACACAGGATCAAGACAGTATCCTCGCGAGGGTGTGCTGGTGCCCAAACAGGCCAGCCCCAGACATGCCTGAGATGCCTACATCAGAACTCGGCATTGACTGTGTTGGGGTCACCTGACACCGGGTCTATGTGGTGGACAGCACACTGCGGGGGTCACCTGTGCACAGCCAGGCCCTGTGGCAGCCAGCAACACAAAGCCATCTGTGTTCAGTGGATTTTGCCTCACTCCCGGACTCTTGATCTGACTGTGAGTTTTGACTTGCTAGCTTATTCTAGCTAGCTCACTTTGGACCTGCTGGTTTTATTGTTATATCTGAGCTGGACATTTTATAGTGTCAATTTGACTGAACTATCTCATTATGTGAGGGATGATTTCTTCACTGGATGATAGTTGATGCAATTGTCTGTTTGGATATATTTACTTAATTTTAAAGTTTATTATTAACCTAATTTATTAATTTTAGGTATATTTTATTTTCTCCCAGTGGTGAGAGGACTGGGTGGGAAGTAATGTAGAGTTTTGTTTTATTGTTAGTGTTTTATATAGATTTGGAGGGTGAGAGGTTTGTGGAATTATTATTTAGGATTGATTTTTATTTGGAATTAAGGGGTGGGTCAAATAATCTTAAAATCTAGGATTCTTTATTTGATATATATTAGAATTCTACAAATGTGTTGGGATAGTACGAGGACAGTCGGGCGTTACTCCCCCTCCGAACTCAGAGACCTTCGTCCTTTTTTCTGTACCCCCTTACCAATAGAAGTTTATAGGCGATGTAGGGCTTCAGGGATTGTTAGAAGAAGGAAGAGGACGGGGCCTGGGTTTGGAGAGGGAATGGAAAGGAGCGGGCGGATAGGGATAGTAGGGACTAGGAGATGCCCTGGGGCGAAATGGGTCCAGGAAAGGGGTTTCCCATGCCTGGTTCCCATACCCAAGGGTTCTGACTATGGTCAGCAGGTAATACGATCATCCTCGGTGTCTCATCCTACTCGGGCGGTGTTGTGCAATGCCAGGTCTATTAGGAACAAAACAGCTATTATAGCTGCTTTTGTTGGGACATCAGACCTGGCGTGCATCACTGAGACCTGGCTGAATGGAAATGCTGGACCAGTTTTGGAGGCAGCAGTTCCAGCCGGGTACTCAGTGATACACCGCCCGAGGTTGGATCGAAGGGGCGGGGGTGTTGCCATCTGTTTTAGATCAGAACTGGGCCTAGTGGAGGTACCGGTGGGAACTACCAAATCCTTTGAATGTATCCTGGCTGAGGGTGTGGGGTGCAGGATACTTCTCGTATACCATCCACCAGGTGATGGGAATGTTTTCCTGTGGGAAGTGGTGGACCTCGTTGTCGACCTGACATTGGGGTCGCCCAGATGGTTGGTGTTGGGGGACTTCAATGCCTGGGTTGACGATGAGGTCTCGCAGTTTGGTCAAGACTTCCTCCAGTTAATGATGTCACTGGGCTTCACACAGGTTATTTCCTCCTCGACCCATATTGGTGGTCATTCATTGGATTTGGTGTTCCTTCTGGGGATGGAGATATCTGATTTGGTGGTGAAACCGGTCGGATGGTCTGACCATCACTCCACTGGGTTCAGTTTTGGGGCCACCCCTTGTAGGCCGGCCCCTACGGAGATGGTCCGGTATCGCCCTTTAAGGGGTGTCTCCCCCGATGGTCTGATGGCGGTGCTAGACCTATCGAGTTTACCGAGAGATTGCATGGATCCAGGTGAGCTGGTACTTGCCTATAATGAGGTGGTGGCAGGGCCCTGGATTCCATTGCTCCTGTTCGTGTTCGTCCTCTCACCCTTCGACCTAAGTCTCCTTGGTTTGATGAGACTTTGAGGGAGTTGAGGAGAGTTGGACGAAGGCTGGAGAGGTGCTGGCAGAGGTCGGGCCAGGACTGTGACAAACTTAGATTGATGGATCACTATGTGTTCTATCAATCAGCAATCTCTCATAAGAAGGCAGAATTCCTGTCCAGAGAGATTGCTGCTGCACAGAATAGACCAGCTCAGCTCTTCCGGACTGTGGACAGATTGTGCAATCCAATCTGTCTGCAGTCCAGAAGAGTGTTTTCTCAAGAACGATGCGAGGAGTTTGCTCTATTCTTTTCAGATAAGGTTGCCACAATTAGATCTGACATCCATCAAATTCTCTCCAATGGGAGTGGTGATGGTCAGCAGGAGATGTCGGACACCCAGTTTGTGTGGTCCGACTTCAGCCTTCCTACAGTTGAGAAAATTGTGATGATCATACAATTGTTGCGTCCACCAACTGTAGTTTGATCAGGCCCCACACGTATCTTAGTGGGTGTGTGGATAAAATTGGCCCCATTCTAGCTGAGATAGTCTGGAGGTCCTTGGAGATGGGGATTTTCCAAATCCTATAAAGGAGGCGGTGGTTCAGCCTATCCTTAAGAAATCTTCCTTGGACCCGGACTGTCTGACAAACTACAGGCCTGTCTCTAACTACCCTTTGTTGGTAAAGTTATTGAGGAAGGTGGTTGCTCTGCAGTTGAATGATCATTTGACCAGCCACAATCTCGACTCTCTCCAGTCCGGATTCCGGAAAAGACATAGTACCGAGACAGTGTTGATTCGGGTGCTAAATGACCTCCTAATAGCGAGAGATCGAAGATCATGTTCCATTCTGGTCCTTCTTGATCTCTCTGCAGCATTTGATACTGTAGACCATGGTGTGCTACTGGAACGCCTGCGGTCTATCTGTGGACTGTCTGGTACAGTCCTCAGCTGGTTTCGATCTTACCTCGAGGGTAGGATGCAGAGAGTGGTGTCTGGGATTCTTTCCTCAGCATCAATCTCCCTATCCTGTGGGGTACCGCAGGGTTCCATTTTGGCACCCATGTTGTTTGCAGTATATATGTTGCCTTTAGGAGCGATTATTAGGCAGTATGGTCTGAGTTTTCACTGCTATGCAGATGATACTCAGCTGTACATGTCCTTTGCACCCGGTCATGATACTGCCTTGTCGGTTTTTAATAACTGTCTTGCTGAAATCCAGGACTGGATAAATGTGAGTTGGCTGAGGTTGAATCCTGTTAAAACTGAGGTGTTGGTTGTTGGCCAGGATCGCCGGGAGGTGGGTTTATTGGTTGGATCACCCTCGGGTTTATGGCTTGGATACTCGCTAATTACTTCAGACCGGTGCGGAATCTGGGCGTGTATTGTGACGACCTTGACATTTAAATTCCAGGTGTCAGCGGTTGTCAAAACCTCTTTACCATCTGAGGACATCGCCGGGTGAAACACCTGGTTCCCCGACGATCTGCCCACTTTGGTCCACGCCGCTACCTCCGCCTTGACTATTGCAACTCGCTCTACCTAGAGCTTCCTGGGGTTGAGATTCGCGTCTGCAGCTAGTGCAGAATCGGCAGCGAGGCTGTTGACTGGCTCTTCCAGGAGCCAGTCATATAACGCCTGTGCTCCGTGGTCTGTACTGGTTGCCAGTTTACTGGCGAATCACCTTTAAGGTCGGTTTGCTGACCTATAAGGCCCTACATGATCAGGGACCGGTTTACCTGAAAGATCTCCTTCATCCCTATTGTCCCCCTCCACTCTTTCCGATCCACTGACGAGGGATTGCTAGAGATTCCCAGGGTTCGTTTAAAAACCTCAGGAGCTAGATCTTTTAGTTTTATGGCCCCAACCCTGTGGAATTCTCTACCTCGTCAGGTGCGGGAAAGTCCTACTATCCATAGTTTTAAAGAATCTTTGAAGACTCACCTTTTTAGGAAAGCATACAATGATTTTTAATATTGGTGTTTGTTGTATTTGTACCTGTTTGTTTAGTATTGTATTTTATTGAAATCATTTTATCTAGTGTTGTACAGGTGCCTTGGTTTTAGAAAGGCGCCTTAAACAAATAAATAAAGATTGAGATTGAGATTGAGATTCACACTAGCAATGTGATCCAAGGATGCAGTCATGGCCTCCTGCATGTGTTGCGTCTCTGCCAGGATCTGCACAGTACACCTTTCCTGCTGCTCAGTTAACTGGTGCACCACTGAATGCAGTGCATGCACCCCAGTGGCAAGCAGCACCTGTTGCTGAACAGATGCCCGCAGCAGCCAGTTGTGCTCAGTCAGATGGTCGGTGTCCTGGGGCTCCCTGGTGGGATGCAGTTCCTCTTGTAGTGACCGGCCATTCTGCACAGCCCCCCTCTCCAGTGGATGCCACACAGTGGGGTCTCCAGGGGGTATGGGTGCAGCAGGTGCACCGGCGGCAGATCCTGTTTCCGGCTGCCCGGCGGCACCTGAAGCCTGCTGCTGCCGCCTGTCCAGCCGCTGTATGCCACCCCTCGCCTGCACTGCTGCACCACTACCACCGCAGGGCACATCTGGGGCACCGCACACTGGCACACCCGCAGTGGTGGTAGGCAGCTGTACCACCGCTGGCAGAGTGCTGGGCATGGTACCTGCCTGTGCTGCCAGCAGGGGCAACACACCCACAATGTTGGGTATGCTGTCCAGGAGCTGTGAGTTGTCATCATTGGTGTTGGACCCCACCCCAATCTGTGCTTCCACATACAGGACACCAAGGCTGGCAGCCTGCAGGATCACATCCAGGGCCTCATCTGACCCTAGTTCTAGGACATACACTGGCACTGTGGTGCTGAGCTGCAGCCTGTCAGGTCCCCGGATGCCAGTGGATGTGGAAGGTGCTGTACCTGTGGCCACGGGTGTCGCTGCTGCTGCTGGCACCCCATCCTCTGCATGTAGGCATGCTGGTCCTGAAAAAGAAGAAAGGTGTGTCAGTGATGCAGTGCCCACATGTGCCCCCCGTACACTGCCGCTGCATGTGTCCTGCAGCATGGCATGTGTGTGGGTGTGCACACATGCACATGCCATGCATGACGGCCACATGCAAGCCAGCATGCCCATGTACGCACCCTCCGGGCCACCAGCTGTGTGTGTCTGACATACATACCATGCAGTGATGTGCTGCCACCCATCTAGAAGCCTCCTCCAGGCACAGTCTCCTCTGTGGTGCAGCGCATGGTGGCTGCCACCAAGTTCTCTGTCGGCATCAGTGTGGGTGCATCTGCTGGCCCTCCCCCGGTGGCATTATGGGATGCCCTGATGGCAGCTACCTTCTCCTTAATCCACCGCCTCTCAGTCCCAACCTTCTTGTGACACTCCTGCACTGACTGTTTGTGGCTGCCATGCTGGTTCACATAGGTCGCCACCTCCACCCATGCAGCAGCCCTGGCCTGTGGTGTGCCTGTGGCACCACTCAACATAGACTTCCTGTTGGGATAGGCCTTGCTCTGCGCTTCTTTCTCGGACTTAGTGAAGTCGGGCCTGCACTTCCATGCAGGCCCCTGCTCCTGGCCCTCCTCATGTTCCGACATGTTGCCTTCTGTGGACATGGACAGCAGAGTGCGTCAGTGACAGCATCTCCCTGATCCATCCCACCCTGCAGTGCTGTCTGATCCCAGTGTGCTGCAGCGGCATCCACTACTTATCTATCAAGGCTGCAATACCGGTCTGTGGTCCATGCTGTTCCGTGGCACTTATGAGGAGCAAAGTATGCAAAGGAGGTTGAGCGCAACAGTAATGACATGCTAATGCACCCAACTGTGTCACGCACTGGCTGATGAGCTCATTTGCATGTAGCATCTGAATATCAAGATACTGCACTGTGTGCAATTGTATTGCGCCAGAGCAAGTGGTGGCGCAATGCCCATGCATGCACGGTGCTTGTGCCTGCAGTCTGCATGTGCACTATGATGTCATGATGTCAATCATGTAGGATGCATGAACAGAGCAATGTATTGGCACTACACAAGCTGCGCATGGCTGGTAAAAGTGCACTTCACGCATGATGGCATGTTCCCTATCGTGCTTACATGCACTCTGCCCTACCCGCTGACCTCTGACTCCTGGGTCCTCTCCATGACCCCGTGACCCCACCAGCCACACCCACTGCACATGTCCGGCACTGCTCAATGGGCGGACACTGCACAATCTCCCACAATCTCCCACGATCTCTTGCATCCAGCACCTGTACTGCACTTGTGCGCCTGATGCCACCATTTTTACCGCCGAACCTGCTAGTGTAGAATGGTGCAGGGAAGAGGTAGACATGCCCCTAACTGGTCCCAGGTGAAACTGGCCAACCTTGTGGCCTGTGTGGAGCCCCACACCCCCAGTTGTATGGGCAGGTGCCCTTGCAGCAGGCCTGGGGCACTGTGTGGTAAGGGATTGCTGCCAGCCTGGAGTGCAGGACCGGGGTGCCCAGGACAGGGGAACAATGCAGGCACCAGTATGGTGATCTCACCAGATGGGACCCTGACTGGCTGAGAAGGCTTCAGGCACATGTCATGTGTGGGGCTGTGCCACAGCCAGGTAAGTCATCCCATGTTGCATGTCTGCCCTGGTGCTGTACTGTGGTGTTGGCTTGGCTGCCTGGCATACTCGGCAGAGGGGTACACTGTTGTCACGCGCATCACAGAGTGGCATTGCCAGCATTCACTTGCATTGCGATGCGATGTAGCCATGCAGGTGTGCAGGACGTGTCAGGCAGGGGTACACCCTGTGCACAGGGGTCGGGGGGCAGCTGCTGTGGTTGGTTACTGATGTGCATCTGTCTTCTTTCCATTCCCAGAACTGGAGGACCATAGGCAGACAATGGATGTGGCAGTGCAGATCGGAGTGGTGTGCCATGATGGCAATGGACCAGCACCAGCAGGGCTGCAGGGGGCAGGTAAGCACTGTCATGGTCCTTCGCATTGTACATGGGGGTGGCAGGGGGGAGTGGGTACAGACATGGCCACCTGTGCCCTGTGCCATGGCAGCTGTGTGTGTCGCACTGTGAGTGGTGCATGCCACTGTGGCATATCCATTGCACACGTGTGCCGGCTGTTGGTGGGGTGGGTGTGCGCTCGGCTGCCACCATTGTTGCTGTGGTGCTGCTGGTGCACTGTGCCATGTGAGTGTCATTGCACAGTCATGTGGCCATTGTGCAGTGGGGACCACCTCTGTGCAATGTTGTGGTGCACCGAGTTGCTGGCTGGTGTTGGCCCCCCCGCTGGTGGCCACTTCCAGCCCTCCAGGGGTGTATGTTCCCACTGCCCATTGCGCACTGTGGGTGGGCATGGTTCCTTGGGCCATTGTACTGATCACCTGTCCTGTCCCTTGCTATAGGTGTCCGGCGGCCAATGTGCATTCCCCTGAGGAGGATGTTGAGTCAATTCATGTGGGAGACCCTACTAGTGGTGTCTCAATACTAGAGATGGTGGTCGCAATGAGGCAGATGATGGTGGCAGAGCGGCAGGAGAGGCATAATGCCAGGGCAGCCAGATGGGGCCAGTGCTGAGGCTTTCCCAGTTTTCCCCATCTCTCCTGTTTAACCTTCTTCTACAGTCCCCCCCTCCCACTGTACAGTCCCTGTTCCCTATCCCCTTCCCTCACTGTACTTACCCTTTCCCAGCCCCTGTTTTTCTGTATATAGTTTTCTGAAATATATATTTTTACTGACACACCTGCCTGTGTCTGTGTCTGCTTTGCAGGTGGTGTGAGGACCCATGCTGCAGTGGCCCAGTGTCTGTCCATGTGGTGTGCATGGGATGGGGCATGGGTTGTGCTTCTGTGGTTCACTGCTGTGTGCTGTGATGTGTCCCACCATGGTGGTGTCCATCCCCTGGGTCGGTGGCTGTGCCTTGGGGTGCTCATGGGGCAGCTGTCAGGGGTGTGTGGCGGGTGTGTGCGTGGTGGTGGCACATGGCCATGGTCATTGGTTGGGTACTGTCCACACACTGTGTTGGGGTCCTCTGCTTGGCATTGTGCGGCCTGTCCCATGTGGTCTGCCATGCTGCCTGCAACCTGACACGTTCATTGCCTACTGTGTGGGCTTCCTGTGTGCCTGTGTGGTGTGTGTGTGCTTGGCTGCTTGGTCCTGAGTGTGGCCTGCTATGATCTGGGAGGGGGGAACACAGCCAGCAGCCTGCTGAGGGGGCTTCCTTGGAGGCCCTCCATTGGCACCTCCTGTCACCTGCTATCTGTGCCACTGTAGTGTTCTGGGGTCACATGTCTGGGTGCCTGTGTGTTCCCTGCTGTGCCCTGCTGGTGGCAGCCTCCTGTGGTCTGTCACTGTGCTTTCATGGCTGTGTCCCTGGGTCTGTTCTCTCTGCCCTGCCCCCCTCTTCAGGGTTGTGCTGGAGCATCTCTGTTTGTGCCATGGGGCAACTCTGTTTGCACCATGGCGCAACTCTGCCATATTCAGCCGGGTTGTGCTGGCGCAGTTTGGCCTGCATTACCTCTGAATATGGCTCCAGTTGCACCATGGTGCATCGGCTTTATGCTGTGCTGGACTTTGGTGCATTTCTGAATATCTGGGCCACGGTATTTTTGCATTATTCTTTGGTATTTTGTCTATTTTGGACTTCTCTTTTTGCACTGAGTGCAGCACCCTTTGTGTCCATTAATTTATTTTCTAGCCTGCACCAGCTGTTCAGCCCTGTGTGTGGGTTTTCTTTGTATATTGTGTTTAATAAACGGCACCTGTCACGTTCATAAGGTGGCGTAATAAAAAGAGTATGTTGAGAATATGAGGTCAAAATCTCAAAGAAACAATACATTCATGAAGTCATGTTGACATGTTTAAATGTTTACTCACAACATTGACTTTTTTACATTTTGAACCCACATCTTCAACATACTGAAAACTTCTTTTTAACTTCACCTCATTAACATGGCAGGTGTCATTTTCAAATTCCCCTCCCAAACCTGTTGTCATGGTCATTTCACAACATCTTTTTTTTGGAATATGACTATGACAGGAATAATTTATTAAATCCCACCCAAAAAAAGATTTTGTGAAATGACCATGCCAACAGATTTGGGAGGGGAATTTGAAAATGACACCTGTCATATTCATATTCTGTGATAACTAAGAAAATAATATCTTGAAAATGTGGGCTCAGTATCTAAGAAAACAAGAATGTCATATGTAAACTGTGCCTTTCCCATCACAATTTCACTATTAAAGCTAGTGTTTTTAGATTAACTTTAACTGCTACACAGTCTACAGCGAATAACTACTTAGCAAATACAAGCAAGAAAGCATGATTGGTGTTGGTCAATGCTTGTATCTGAAACTGGTTTGCCAGAAAAAAATGGATGACCACGTGTCATGGTCTTGGTCTGAAGTGCCCCAGTAACTCTTTATTGAGGACTCAAAATGGTGACCTGCCACAGAAATGATTCATTTACTAGCAAACCAAAATACAGGTGACTCACATGTCCATTGGTGTATTAGTAACAAAGAAACCAGAAAAAGCACAAAACTAAAGCCGCAATCACTAGATGAAGGCTTCTTTTAATTGCTCTAAGCAATGGAAAAACGAGCAGGCACATAGCCTGTTCATCTGTTCATATCTTACTGCAAATAAAAGAAGCCTTCATCTGGTAATTGCAGCTTCAGTTTATTATTTTGGCATGTGTGTGTGAGGTTTCATGATGCATTTACTGTCAAGTCCTGCACCATGTACTGTATAGTGGAGCTAGTCAAGCTGCAATGCAGAGGGTCTCATGTTACTGCATGACAAAACAGACTGCCATTGAAATCCCCTTGTTTACTGCAGCAAATCTACATCCTGCATCCTGGCCAGCTCCACTGCAGCAAGTACATGGCTGTGCTTCACAGTGAATGGTTTGTGTATCTCTGGCTGAAGCATGCCAATTTGCTTAGCCACGCCATCATAACACAATAGTAATTTACAAGCATTGGTGTTGGAGTGTAACATACTGTCTGTATATATTGTATGTGCTGAGACAGTCTTTTGGGGGTGCAGATAGAATACAAAAGCATTAGGAGTTCTAGAAACATTGATTTTACATGATAGCAAAAGGCATGCTGTTTTTCCTGGCATCTCAAACACCTTGTAATCTTTTTTACTTGCTTTAATAAGCCTGTGGTGATTTTTTTTTATATCTTCACTGAAGGTCAGAATCTGTAGTTTAGTTTCATCACTTTTGATTGCAAACAGTGATACTGCCGGGTGTCTTTGTTCTTCACATTCTCATCAGGTGAACTGAAGTCATATGTTGAACCATAACTTGTTAAGTAGCTCTGCTGCTGTTGTGTCAGTGGCAGGCAGTGATTAATGTTTAATAATGTTCTCAGCAGGTATGCTGGGGAAGTGGGTTGTCTTTTGACAAGGTTAGTGCCCCTTTTCCTTTTTCGGTGGTCTTCCTCTACACTGTCCTGTTTTCATAAGGTATTATTTCTAGCTACATGGTGAAATTTGACCACTGTCAGTCCTGTACCCCCTTCTTGCTTTACTTTCCATTTTAATTTTGTCTTTATTTCTCATTTTGTTTCTTTTTCTGCTATCATTTCTACTTTGCTGTCCTTGCTCCCCCCAAAGGTGAACAGACCTAATGCTGATTACTCAATCTTTGTGCTGGAAACAAAGTCCCCCCCCCCTTTCTTTTTAGTTGACCAGACCATAGCCGACAGGTTGTTCTGGAGGCCAGCAGAGATATAAAAGTATCAGGGGTACATACAAATACAAGGAACATAGAAATAAAACAGAGCTATGTAGCTCTGCAGGTGTGTTCACTTTCTGTAGCCACCCTTTTCAGACTAGCAGCAGGCTGAGTCATCAAAAGCTGCAAAGTGGTCAGGCAGGGTAAGACAAACAACCTCAGCCCAGGGCAAATAGATGCTGCTGTCCCAAAGGCCTAAGGGGTGTTCTCTCCACCCTAAAGGTTGTTTCTAAAGTTAAAGCCAGCCAGAAGCTGATTCATAATAGTTAGAAACTTTCTAAATGCATAGTTCCTCCATGGAGCTTATGGAAGCTGTGGCCATGTGTTCAATAGGGAGATACTCCTCCCCATCCATTACAAAAACTTCACTTCTCTCCTCTGCTTAGCGAGTCAGACTCACTGGTCGTGTTGCTGCTTGGTACATGGCTGCTTCTTTCTCTTTCCCTCTCCCTTCCTGTTGTCATTTCTTCCCTTCCTGTGCCTCTCTCCATTTGCTTGTCCCCCTCTCCCGCCGTGTTTCTGTCCCTTTTCTGCTCATTCCCCCCCATTCATGCTCCTGCTTCCCCTGTTCCTTCCTCCGTTCTCCCTCATTCCTTGTTTCTTCTCTGTCTCTTTTTGGGGGTTTCTCCTTGCATTAGCTCACTCCCTGCCTCCACTGCACTCTGCTACTTTCCCATGTGGCCACTTGCTCCATGCTGCAGCTGCTCTCTGCTCATTCTCCCTGCAGTCACTCGCTCTATTGCTGCCGCTGCACTCTATTTTCTTCATGTGGCCCCTTGCTCCATGCCACCTCTGTTGTCTGCTTCTTCCTTTCGAGCAGCTGCTGCATCATGCTGCAGTGCAATCTGTTGCTTTCAGTGCAACCACTCGCACCATGCCGCGCGCTGCAGTCTGAAGGACTCCTCACTGCTCAGCACCTCCCTGGGTGTTCCAGCGCTGCTCCGGTCAATTTTTTCTTGCTCTCGTCACTGCTGCAATGACTGCCTCCATTCTGCTCACCATAAACCATCATTCCCTGTTGGTTTCCTCATCTAGTTGGTGCTTCAGGTGTGACATCACCTCTGTGCCTTGCTGACCTCTTCATCAGTTAATCTTACCAATTGTGGGCTCTAAGGGTCCCTGAATTCCTCATGGTAATTTAAATGCAGCTGTAGCTACAGTGTTATTGGGACAGTCACCATTCACTCCAACTGAGTACAGTCTCAGCTGAGTGGACTCATTGTAAGTTATTGCAACTTGATTTTCCCACTGTTAAATGGAGGATGCCTACTGCAGTGATAACCTCAGCATTCTGTATACCACCAGACTTGCAGAAGAGATGTCTTCCATATCCTACTATACCTCTGAGGGGGGTATTGCTCAGTGTGCTGAAGTTCTTCCATGACAAATTCATCTGAGTCCACTATCCTAACTTCTATGCCCTTCAACGGGGCAGTTCTCCTCATTTCAACATACCCCCTTTACCAAAGCTGTCCAGGAAGGGGCTGCTTTCTTAGTCTATCCACCTAGACCTACACTGCAGTTCGATTGTCTGCACTCTACCTTCTACAGACTTGTACTCAAGCCAGTGCCTGTATGCATAGCCTGTGACTCATCATCTTGCAATGCCTGTCCTGCATTTTAGACTTCTTCATTATCAGTTCCGGCTCATGTAGGTACTCGGACAGCCCTTCATAGCCCATATCTCATACCTCGGATGTCCAAAGCAGTCCACCCTTCTTCAAGGTAATTTTTCTCCCTAATTCTAAAGACTCATGACAGTGGGGTCCTGCCTATCCAGCTAGTCTATGTGGAGGCTAGCTCGACACTCTCTCTCTACTCCTTCCTTCGGCAGACATATGTGGAGATCCTGCCAGTCTAGCTCGCCTACTTGGAGGCCTAGTCCGACTCATTGAATTCTACTTAGCTAGCCTACATGGGAGTCTAGCTCGCCACTCAATCAGCTTACACATGTCATCTGTTGGACCTCAGGAGGTCTTCTGGTGTACCTTCTGGGGACCTACATATCGCTTAGATGAGTGCAACCTACTAAGCCTGCAATCCTGATGCTATGCCAATCTTGCACATTGCCTTTCTGCACCTTCCTCGCTATATCTTGCAGAGGTTTCAGCTCAGCCTGGATCTATCAGTGGCTTTTGGCATATTCATCAACTTATCTGGTCATCCAGCAAGGAATCTGGTTCAACCCAGCCTCCATGGGACTCAGAAAGCTCACATTCACTCACTCTTCCTACAGCGATGGTGGACTTGTGGGGGATCCCATCAGTTCTATACATCCATGCTCACTAATGGGCATCTCCTCACCAATCTTCATTTCTTATTACATGTGGAACACTAGGGGCCTTTCCTCCTTATATTGGACCATGAGCCACCTACTGCAATAGCAGACCATCCTTTACTCAGACAGCGACATACTTGGTGATGGTGGACCACGTGGGGTCCTGCCATCCACACATTCATGCGCCTTGAAGGGACCCCTTCTTCTCAGTTCAAACATACTCATGTCATTACAGGTGGACTTACGCAGGAGTCCCCATTACTTCAGAGCATATCATACATGGTGATGGCATACCCACGTGGGGGTCTTGCCATCCCAACTCCATCCAGCCTCAGGGCATTCTCCTTGCTCATGCAGCTTTCCATCTTCACAAATGCAGACCTAGTGGGGTCTCATCTTCTTCAAGCTGACCACTTGATACCTACTTGATCACTCCAGCATTGACATTGCTCACTCTGGACCTCAAGGGATTTATGCTCCAGCTTACCCATCCTGGCCTACTTACTTCATTCTTTATAACTTCTCTGCTGTGATTCATTCCATTCTGGTCCAAGTCTAACCTAGCATCCACTCCGCACATCTCTGTAAAGTATTCCTCAAACCTTGGACATCTTAGGACAATTCTCCTTCCTATGAGTACTTGAGTGTACACTGTTTCCCTGGATTCCATCTCCAAGCAGGGCTCCCATTCACATAGATCTGTTTAATATTCTGTTAGCACTGTAGCTATCTCTCTTAACTACCGCTGGTTAGACAGACCTAGCAACTGTGTTTTTAAACTGTTTCAGTGCCTGAATTCTGCTATTAGACACTGCTTACAGTACTTGTATCTGCAGAATGCCAAACTGTTCTCCTGCTGGGCCCTGGGAATCGCCATCTTGGACACCTATCCAGATAGCTGCAACAGAGTTGGCACATACGCAGTAGGGAGCCAGATAGTGAATCAGTGTACAGTAGTCTCAGCATGTGCAGTAGGGAAAGGCCTCCACCACTTCATACTAATCGATCCTTTTGTTCTACCTTCCTCCTGGATCCCCCCTGCCTTAGCAGCACCACAAACTAGCGTGGTATCGTCCCAGGAGAACGCAAGAGGTAATGGCTCTCCTCCTCCAGGCACAGCTTGCTGAGGGGTGCAAGCCTGTCAACGATGTGCATCTACAGCCCTGACCACCCCAGCCACCCTCCCACTCAAGCCTGGCTCTCCATTTATAGTTACTTTTGGTCACATGACTTCCTGACTTCCTGTCACTCCAGAACCTAAGTCCCCCTTTCACACCTGCAGGTTATACGAACCTGCCACCAGAGGGCTTCTCTTCCTTCCCCCCAGACCTCATCCTCTACACTCTACCTACTGCCTCCAATCTATAACCCTGACAACACTCTAAGTCTCCCACCACTCTACTACTCCTCTCCTAACCTCTATATCTTCACTGTAGCCTATCGCTCCCTCCAGCAAAGCACCCCCCATCTGCCACCACTAGGAGTCACTGCCATGCACCTCCATCCCAGCCCAACACACACTGTCTAGCAGTGCATCACCCATTCAAATAATGCTCACCAGCCTGCATATTAGGAGCCCCCCAGACTCGAACATGGTACCCTGTGCATCAAAGTCCACAGCCTTACCACTGCACCACGGGGACTCCCTCTCTTGATGTATGGTAAACACTCCCCCTAATAGGCCCCGAACACCAGCATCCCCCTACCCATGGCCAGCTCTGCCTACCTCACGATGCTGATAACTCTACTGCTACTGATCTTCTCTTGCTCCACTCCTTTCACACCCCACCCCACCCAAGTACCAGACCTCCTGCTGCCCCAAGACTTCCACCACTGCCACAGCTCCTCCACAATGTCTGCTCCATTATCTCCCCCTCCCCTTCCCCCAAGCATATTCCTCTGCTTCTGCCCCACACAAACTCAACATGGTCTGCAATTGGCCCTGCCATCCCGACCCTACAGTCACTCGGCATATCATGCACGGGGAGCACATGAAGTCCGTAGTGCTCCACAGCTGGATACATAAACAAGCATAGGCAACAGACTTCCTGGAAAACATAAACTGAACTTACAAACTTAAATGGGCAGACTGGGTGGGCCATAGGCCCTTATCTGCAGACACTGTCTATGTATCTATGTATCTATGTATCTCCTCAGAGTTATCTCTCTCTTCCTACTTCTGTCTGGAAAGGAACCCCAGACCTAGGTCCAACAATGCACAGAAACAGACACCAGCCACTGGCCTCTGCACTGGGTCCATGAATATCTGCAGTATACTAAAAAAACAGCTGCACTCCAATGCTGGATTACAAGGCACCAAGTGGACATCCTAACCCTGGTTGAAACACGGCTATCCAAGTCCACTCCTGATGCAGTGCTCTCCTTCCCTGGCTACTCACTCTTTAGACTGGACAGAGTGGGCAAATGAGGCGGCAGGTGTGCAATTTACACTAAGCACACCCTATTGACCTGAGCACTTACCCCCCAGTGCTAGAACATGGAGTGCAAGCGTTATCACTGAAAATCTCCCCCGACCCATCAAAGGCCCCCCTTATAGTCACTGTGGTCTATCTCCCACCCTGCAAACAAACACAAGCCCTCCACTCACTAATAGAGTATCTTGTCAGCCTCCCCCACAAATCAGAACACATACTACTAGGGGATCTCAGCCTAAACTGTCTCAGCAAAGCAGCCACCTCCGCCTCGGATGCACTCACAGCTCTCCACCTACATCAGTTGGTGCCTAAACCAACTAGGTGTAACTGAGCCACAGGCACACACACCTTGCTGGATGTCATCCTCACCAACCAACCCCACAAAATCAAGGACATTGAAGTCCTACCAAACTCCCTTAGTGACCACTTCCTGCTAATCTGCTCATGGTCAGCCCGGCAACCTGCACACCCCTTACCACAACATTTCAAAGCCAACTACGCCCAGGCAAACTCTCTTACTTTAAACAGCATCTTACTCAATGGAACTGGTCCCCAGTATACTGAGCCCACAGTGTAGATGCAGTGCTCAGTTACTTCCAGGACTCCTTCACCCAGGCCTGTGACATCTTTGCCCCTATAAAAAAGGCACTACCGAGCCACCCTAACTTCCTACTGGGGCTCATCACGCAAGTTCTGGGACAACATAAAGTCCCTAAATGGAAAGTCACAAATGCTACCCCCATCCCAAACTGCATCTAAGGGACTGGTTACCACAGACCCTAAGAAAATTGCCAACACACTCAATGACAGCTTTACTGACCTAAGCTGCGTTCTACCCCCAAACTTCTTTAACCCAGTACCCACCCCCGAGCCCCCCACCTCCCATGGCCACCTGTCTATCTCCGGACTATCTCCACCACGGAAGCAAGGCCTTACCTAGCCAATGCCCTGAATGGTATTAGCCCCCAGAATGACCCAATTGACATCAAACTCCTCCGTCTGGCTCTGGACATGCTGATCACCCCACTCACCAGGCTTCTGAACTGCTCCCTATGCCTTGGTCAGTTTCCCACAGCCTGGAAGAATGAAGTTGTTATACCAATCCACAAAGGCAGTGACCCCCAACACCTGGAAACTACCGACCAATCTCCATTCTCCTCCCACTGTCCAAAGCGCTAGAAAAAGTTGTGGCAGATCAACTAACAGACTACCTTAAGACTCATAACCTACTCTGCAAAGAACAGCATGGGTTCCGTGCTGGGCATAGTACCCCCACAGCCCTCCTAGAATTCTCAAACTACATACATACTGCTCTTGACAGAGCGCACATCGTAGGGGCCATGTTCATAGACCTATCCAAGGCCTTTGACATGATCAGTCACCCCCTCCTACTAAACTCCCTCCTCCTCTCCTCCTCCTAATGGGGTTCTCACAATGGCCCCTGGACTGGTTTACTAGTTACCTGTCTTCCAGGTCCCAGTATGTGTGGATAAATAACACAGTCTCCTGCTTGCATCCCATTCACTCCGGAGTCTTGCAGGGATCCATTCTAGGTCCCCTGCTTTTTAGCATATTCTTAAATGCAATTCCCACCACCTGCCCTGAAAAAATCCTCCTCTACGCGGACGACACCATCATCTATGCCTCCCACACCAACCCAACTGACCTTCAGACCTCACTCCAGAATGCGTTCAGCCAAGCTGAACTCTGGTTTGCCAAGCATAGACTAGTCATGAACCTAAAAAAAAAAAAAAGACCCTACTTTTCGCACATCACCAAAGCAAACTTTTTATTTTTTTTTATTTGTTTTTAGTCTTTGTTAACCGGGTAAGGCCCCCAAGGCACAAGTTCCTGTTTTTAGGGGTGACCTGGGAGCACTGGGTGGTTAAGTGACTTGCTCAGAGTCACACAGTACATAAGTGGAGGTTGTGAGAATCAGATTCAGGTCTGGTCTGCTGGATGTACCAAGCTCATTCACACCTCGTTCCTCTAACCTCTATGCTATATTGTCAGCCAAAAAATACCCAACTGCATATTCAAGCAAAGTCACTCTACACCCTGGAGCAGGTCTCATCCTGTAAGTATCTAAGGGTTATCTTCGACTCTGCCCTCTCCATCCACACGGACATCAGCACCCTCACATTTGCTACCAACGCATGCATTGGTCTCCTTTATTGCCACAAGGACTGCCTTCCACCAGAAGCCCTGAGACTAGCCATAACCTCCTCAGTAATGTCTCTGATCAACTATGGGTTGCTGGCCTATGCTGCTGCAGATGCCACAGCTATCAGTAAAATAAAACTGGTCAAGGGCCAGCCCAGTGGCGCTGAGGGTTGAGGCGCTGGACGACACACCTCGCATAACACCAGTGACCAGGGTTTGGGAGTGAGCTCAGGTGCCGGGGGTCAGCAGGGGAGGGATAGGATGGAGTGCTCGCTGGGCTGCTCTCCTGTCCTGGGGGAGGGTGGAGGGTGGCTCGGAGCTCCGGTGACCCCTGGTGGATATCGGAGGTGTCATAGAGCACTGAGCAGCACGTACATCAGCGTGGCCCAATGCTGGCAGGGTTGATGTGCGCCGTAGTCAGGAACGTGCACCAAGCTTGAGAGGGAGGGAAGAGACTAAGGGGAGTAAAGGGAAAAAACCCTCCCTGGCCGGATAGATGATGGCTTCCTCCAGCACCACTGCCACATGTCCAACGCTGGTCTCCCATCACTGCCCTCATGATCTCTCTGGGGGTGTTAGCCCCCTGCAGCCCCAGGGAGGTCACAGCTACCTTGAAGATGAGGGGAGGGATGGTGGACGGCAGACCATTTAGGCCAGTGGGGACAGTGAGAGAGTTCCAGACCAGGGAGCGAGAAAGAGAATTAAAAAAAAAAAAAAGTGGTCATTAACAAAGCCTGCAGGCTCTTAACTGCTACAGGCCACATGATGCACACATGCACACTCTATTCCCTTGCCCAGGTCCTGAACTTTGATGAGAGGGTCCATTACCTGTCCTGCCTCTTGACCAAAAAATCCCTCCTTGGCTTGACCCCCCAGGCCCTATCTGCCTCCCTAATCTCCTCTTCCCCCACAGTGTACACATGCAGCTCAACCAAAGCTGCACTGGCCATTCCCAAAGTCAGAACCACACTCACCCAGAGATCTTTTCTGGTCATGGCTCATTCCTACTTCAACGCCCTCCCACCATCGGTTTCTAACCGTCAAAAACTTGGCCCCTTTAAAAAAGCACTCAAGACCCATCTCCTTGCCATCCGCACCTGAACCTCCCGCTCTAGGTTCACCACCCGTGTCTTTACCAGCTGTTTCAGAATTGCCACACAACCTCTTCACAGTCAATGGCCTACAATCTTACTCAGGCACTCTGACAAAGTCTTTGGACAGACTGCTGTTGAACTCGCACTACCTTCCTCCCCTAACTTACCTATTTACTCAGCTCCAGCGAAGCATAGAAGGCATGTGCACTGTCCCCTGTATCACTCACTGGCCACAGCAGGTCCACCTCTTACTAGCAGATATATCCTATGCACTGTCTACTGCCTCAACGATGTATTAGTCATCCTTGTAAACTGGTCATGCTGTAACCTGACGTCAAATTGCCCTGGCACTGTACCCTGTATCTTACTGTTTACTGTGTCGCCCACAGCCTATAGCCTCAACACTGTATTAGACATCTCTATATACATTCTCATGTTGTAACCTTGCCATCAAATTGTTCTGGTATTGTACATTGTATCTTATTGTCTATTGTATTACCTATGTCTGTATTGTGAATTGACGTAGAGCCTTTGGAAATGAGTCTCTGACTCAAAGGTTGTAATGCCAAGATTTCAAATAAATAAAAATAAATAAATAATTTGTTCCCTGCGTGGCAACTCTGTCAACCATTTCATCCTTAAAGATTCTATGTCCTCATATACTACACATTTGTACTCTTTTTCAACCATGCTGACTGTACACTTACGCTAACGGCTGTTTCTCTCACAGCTGCCTTGATCCGGATAAACATTGTTCCTCATCTAGACATCACTCCTAGATGGAACTCTTCATCTGCTGGAACTTCATCTTCAGCATTGACTTCTGCTCATCATTGACTTCGACAACAAGACTAGGAATTCTATCTGAGAAATGTAGCCTTCACCGGTCTTTACACTTTTACTATGCATAGTCAACTATTTACCTTCGTGACAGCCATGCTTAGCTCTGCTCCCTGTCAAGGGTAATTCACTGATCATGCCTCCACTTCCCTCCTGACAGCATCGAAGACCATTCTTCTCCATATGAGTGTCCACAATATGGCCTACCACTCTGGCCTCTGGTTTCACCGTTACCTTGAGATATCTTTTCTTATTGCTGCTGTCTCCACCAGGGATGTCCTAGTGTTTGCTTAATGTATTCCACTTCACCTTGGCCGACCTACATGGGGGTCTTGCCTCCATTCTGCAACCTATGCAGTGATGGACCATGTGAGGTCCCACCATGTCTGGCTTCACCCGCATAGGGCCTGGCTGCCTGCTTATCCACATTTCATCTCCTCTTGGCTGACTCACGTGGGGGTCTTGCCATCTCTACTGAAACGCAAACAATGGCAGACCATGTGGGGTCTGCCATGTCCCTTGCTTTGCCTTACAAAAGGGCCTGACTACATTCTCAACACACTCCTACTTCACCTCAACGAGGCCTATCTGCCTGCTCTACACTTTCCTGCTTTGCCCCACAAGGGGGCCTGGAGGTTTCTATCCTCTTCACCCACAAGGGCCTAGCTACTTGCACACCACATTCTTGCTACACCCTGCAAGGTGCCTTGCACCTTCACTACTGGAACTTGCATATCGGATTAGGTGGAATCCGCTTTTTCGCCTTCTCTGCTCCACAAAGGAGGGCATAGCTGTTTGTTCACCATACTCCATTACTCTTCTAGAACATACTTCTTCCTTCATTGCACTCCAGGATTGACCGTTGACCAGTTCTACATTTTCACCTTTCCTGATATGATTCCTCAAACAGCCGCTAGCTGAGCTGCCTGAAAATACACAACTCCTCGCCTTCTACATCTACAGATATTATGGACTTGGATTTGTTAACCTTAAGCACCTGTTTCTCCTTGATGGATTCTCTTTTGCCAGTACCTCATCTTCCTGGATTACCTGCTTGCAATCAAACTCAGGATATGCCTTCAACCTACTCTCTGGATCCAGTTAAGAAGACACTAGTAATATTTTGCTTATTTTAGGATTACTCTCCTTTTAGCATGCCCAGAGAATGGGCAGGTCAGAAGCCATGGGTCCTCGGAGGTTTCTCCCTAAGAGGGTTTTTCCTCTCCTGCCTGCTACTGGCCACACTTTTCAGAGTTGGAGGAGGTAATCACATCAGTAATTACATTCTCTTTGGGCCTCAGTCCTACACTTATCTAGCATCCACCAAAGGTGCGATATAGAGAAAGGCCAAAAGATAAAGTTCTAATAACAACCATATCTCATCCAGCTCACAGTACTGAGCATCAATCATATTTCATCCAGTCCCTATGTACCACAAGCACTGATTTATGTACCAATCCAGTCAAATGTACCTAAGCATTAACCATATCTAACCCAGCTCTTATGTACCACAAGCACTGAGCTATTTACCACACATTAAAATGGAAGGCTTGGCCTGTAGTTCAATGGGGAGAAGTAGCTCCTCCACCATCCACTACAAAAGCCTTCCGCTTCCACGCCCTCTGCTTAGCGAGTTGGACTCACCCTCCATCCTCCCCTGCCTCCTCCTCATCTCTGGCACTCTTATCTCACCTTGTACTGGGCCTCAATCCTACACTTATCTAGCATCCGCCGAAGGTAGGATATAGAGAAAGTACAAAAGATAAAGTTCTGCCAACAACCATATCTCATCCAGCTCACAGTTCAGAGCACCAGTCATATCTCATCCTGTTCCTATGTATCACAAGCACTGACTTATATACCAATCCAGTCAAACGTACCTAAACACTAACCATGTCTAACCCAGCTCTTATGTACCACAAGCACTGAAGTATGTACCACATATTGAAAATGTTTGGGTTTATTCAAAGAACAGGAACCATTTGAATAATTAAACATTTAAAATGGGACCTGCCTTGCCCTGTCCTGTGCTGTAATCTAGACAGCCAGAAAGGGTGGAAGCACACGGCCATGTGCTATAGGGTTCTGCCTTGCAGACACTGCTTAGGGGTTGTTGGTAACTGTAAAAGTACTTTATGTGCTGTAATTTAATGTGCTTAAAAGGGTATAAATGTAAGGAGACTAACATGTGTCAGTCATAGACACTGTTTTCTAAATGTATTGAACTGTGATACCTGAAAGAAAGGTGAGAAGTCAAGTTAAAATCTGCAAGAAGTTCAAGAAACTGAAAGAAACACAAAGGCATTCTTACCTGTTAAGCGAAAGTTGTGTGTAAAAGGGTATTTGATTTCACCCGAGACTTTGAATCCTAGGGATCATGAGCTGAATTTTCAAAACTCTCTGAAGTACCATGCAGCAGCTACTGTTACATCCCAAAGTTCTGGATCTATGGACATTTCTATTTTCAGCCTGTGCTCCACATGGGTTGTAAGCATGGCTGTGGGAGATGTTATACCAGGTCACATCAGGCATACCATTTCAGTGCAGCTGCACTGAAAACAAATTCTGGTCAGATCCACCACAGCTGCATAATGAAGTTAGTGAGGTTGTGTGGAACTGTTAAGGACACGTGGAGAAACAACACAATGATTTTTAACTAGTAAGATTTGTTTTATTTTGCATTCTAAGGAAGGCAGACACATTATTAGGAAAAGATATGGAGGCGTAGATTTCAATGGAAGGAATGGTAAGCAATATAGGTTTGACAGGTACAATAGGTGGCAGTACATGAAAAAGTAATGGCTGGTATACAGTATGTTCAGTCTTGGGATTATTTACACAGCTTTATGGAGAAAAACAGGGGGTTGTCCATGCGGTGATGTGAGTTATATTTAAGTAATGTGTTGATGTCAGGCAGTCAGGTGTAATGATGGACTTCATTAGGAGACTCAATGTGATAGTAACTTTTATAAGGGGTCACTGCTGATAAGGTTAAGGTAGTTTTGCCTGTGATAATGGGAATATCAGGACAGTATGAGGTCTATACAGGAGTGTAGTACAAATATGCACTGTATCATAAGTATGTGTTCAGAGTGCAGGCAAATGCGATATGCAGGTTTATTTTACATATACAGTAGGTAAAAATAGGGATAGATGCAACTGATAGAAATATAGATAATTACATAGACATACAGATAGACAGACAGCCAGACAGAGGTACAAGTTATTAGTCATGACAGTCTTTGGAGAGGCAACTGCCCCTAGAGTCACAGTCATGTTCACTAATTTGGGTTGAAAAACTTTTCAAGCAGCACTTTTTTGCTGTCAGTAATCACCTGCGGGTTTAAGCATGCATTGGAATGTCTTGAAACAGTTATAGTATAGGAAAAACAATGAAAGCAATTGTGTAATAGTTTAGCACTGAAACATACATGTAACACACATGTTGCCACCTTGCTCCAATGAGCACCCTCCCCCCAGCAGAGTGCCAGTCTTTAAGAGCATCTGACACCTTCAGGATAAGTGAAAGAAAACATAATATTTAGACACAGGTCAGTTTATATTTTACATTAGTTCTGTATAGCCCCCCCCCCCATTATTTTTTACTGAGGCCATTTGCATGAAAAGAGGACCACTGCTCCTGAAGTGTTCATGTATTCTGGGTGCTTTCTCCCTACCGGAGATCATAATGCATGGCTTGTGTCATCACAGTTACTCCCATGACAGCAGACTGTGATATCACAACATAACATCATGACTTGAAGTAGGGAGTAAGCTATAGAGGCAGATGAACTCTAACAGATAAAGATCATATATTCATCCAAATGTCCTCTGTAATAAAAGATAGGCAGGAGAAATCTGCAGAATATATTTAAAATGTAAACTGAGTTGTACCAAGTTATTAGTTTTTTCCAAAGTTTTCACTGTGGCATCAGCAGCTCTGATTATAAAGAGGAGAACTGAAAAAATGTGTCTCAAAGTAAGTGCAGAATAATATTTCTTAAATCTGTTTCAAGATATTAGGCCTTTCCTCGTTTTTTTTTAATTTAATGATAACAAAATGTAGCACCTTTCTTCTAACCGGACTAATATAAATGATGACAATCAGTGATTTGGGATATGCTAAGTGTTCCCAGGAGCAAGGTATGCTCCTTCGCTGGCTAGAGAGTAGGCTGTTATGAAAAAAAAAAAGGAAAAACTCTCAGGTCAGTCATTCTACCAATGAGACATGCAGAGGTTCAACAATGGGGGGCAAGAGTTGTTTGGGACTGCAGTTTCCATTTTTTAAATGGAAAACATTTCATGTTGGTCTTGTCTCCTGTCCTAGCCTGAAAAGAACATATTTTAAATGCTTGTTGTAAATGTGTATAATGGACTGTTTTGCCATTTAGGAGCTAAAGAATGAATATGTAACGGGTGACATTATGGTTACCTAGCAATTGTATGCCAAAGCAATGTAGGCATGTAATTAAGAACTGGATCAATGGAAGGCCATAGCAAGGTTATTATACACACTGGCAGAACTTAAATTATAGCTAACAAATTGCTGCACATTACTTTGAGGATGCACAAAGTGTAAAATATCGGTTGGGAATTTTAACAGCTGGACGCTAAGCCGGTGTCTTCAACAAATATGTAAGAATTTTACATGGATATTATTTTTTCTAGCTGCTCTTCATCATCTTGTATTGAGACACCTATATTTTCAATAAAGAGCTGTCTTAGCACTAGTATCACAAGATGTGCCAATGGTAATCACTGAACCCAAATAAATGGAAAATGAAGGAAGTCTGCTTACTCCATTGAAATGAAATGTGTCCTGTCCCATTGTGTGTTATAGCAGCATTTCTAATTTTGAAGTTGGCACCACCACAACAGGGAGTTCTCTATTTCTTCAACAACAAAAAGTAAAAAAAAAACACTTTATCATCAAAGGCTGTGTTTACTAAGTACTGTGCCCATGACTAAAATAATTTGAACCCCCCCCCAAAAATGTGCCTTGACATGAAACTGCATGTTTAACTGCAAAGACAATTAAAAAATTATTTCTAAATGCGTTACTAACACCAATGCTTCATGATTAAAATAATTTGAACCCCCTTCCCCAAAAATGTGCCCTGACAAACTGCACTCTGGGAAGATTGCTTGGGACAAGATGCAATAAAAAAAACAACTGAATAGCAGGTTCCAGGGAGTAAATGTTAACATCCTGTTTCTAGTGTCCCTGATAAATTAAAATAAAAAATACAGTTGAGATTTTTTTTCATTGTCAGCTCTGATCAGAATAGCTTTTAAAATCACCAATTGTTTTCTTCTTCAATGTTTTCTAATACGTACTTCTCAAACTTAAAAGAAAAAACACACTTTATCATTAAAGGGTGTGTTTACCAAGTACTGTGCCCATGATTAAAATAATTTGAACCCCCTCCCTCCAAAAATGTGCCTTGACATGAAACTGCATGTTTAACTGTAAGGACAATTAAAAATGCATTCCTAAATGCATTACTTACACCAATGCTTCATGATTAAAATAATTTAAACCCCCTCCCCCAAAAAAGCGCCCTGACATGAAACTGCATGTTTAACTGTAAAGACAATTGAAAAATGTATTTCTAAATGCATTACTAACACCAATGCTTCATGATTGAAATAATTTGAACCTCCTCCCCCAAAAATGTGCCCTGACAAACTGCACTCTGGGAAGACTGCCTGGGACAAAATGCAATAAAAAAACCTGAATAGCAGATTCCAGGGAGTAAATGTTAACATCCTGTTTCTAGTGTCCCTGATAAAATAAAATAAAAAATAAAGTTGAGATTTTTTTTAATGTCAGCTCTGATCAGAATAACTTTTAAAATCACCAGTTGTTTTCTTCACCAGACAGGTCCCAGAACATATACCCCAACTGCCTCAGAAATCTGAGGATATCCTTCATACCCTTATTATTTCATTTTAAAGGGTGACCCTTCACCTCCCACATAAAAAGGACAGGGTTTTATTTTTGCATTTTTTTCTTTGTTGGGGGAGAGAACTCCATAGTATAAAAACATTTCCACCCCTCTCTACTCTCAACTCAGGTAACATATGTGGGAGGGTGGGTTAAAGTGAAGACACAGAAGGCAAGAAAAGTTATTTCAAAATGTCCCATAAGGCAGTGCTTTTTATTAAATAAGGACTTGGAGGCACTGGACACATAAATAAACAGTCTGAGCAGTGCAAATCTGGCTGAACTGCCTGTACAAGTTGACTAGTCAGGAGGATCTTGGGCTACTAAAGAAAGTTGGCTTAAAGTGCTGTAGGTTACCACTCAGCCAATAAGCTCACAGGGACAAGACTAGTATTACCCAAAAGTGGTCTTACCTAGCAGGCCCGGTGGCACTGATGGTTGAGATGCTGGATGCCACACCTCGCACCATGCTGACGACCTGTGTTTGGGAGTGAGCATGGGTTGCCGGGGGTTGGCAGGGGCAGAGAAGGATGGAGTGTCCTTGGACAGCTCTCCTTCTCTGGGGTGGTGGGGTCTTCCAGCAGTCGATGTTTGCCTAGCCCCTAGTGGTGGCTAGGGGCTGGCACACCAACACTGTGTCTACAAGGGGAGGCAAAGGAGCAGCCATCAGATGTACTGTGGGTGGACACATGTGTGGTACATCCCCCAATGGCATTGCATGCTCCACTGCCTAGGGTGAAAATGTGGCAAAAGATGGCATCCTGGCCGAGCGGCTTGATGGCCATCCAACAAACACCGGCTCTGGGGCCATCGCCTGAATCTGGATCCAGACAGGTTGGGTGAGTTGGAGGCCCCCCACCACCCCGCTGTGGGGGATAAGCCACAGGGGATGAAAGGTGAGGACCCTAAAAGGAATACAGATGGACGGATGGTGGCCAGAGTCCCAAGGGGTTGCCAGAATACAGGGAACAGACTAGGTATGCCAGGAGAAAGAAATAGCTAAAATAAAAGAGAAAAAAAAAGTGGTCTTACCTACACCTGTACCTTTGCAGCCCATACTTCAGCAGACCAATCACATCCAGAGCTGCTTGACTCAGTTCTGGTTCAAAATCACCCAGCATTGGTTAGCACCACCACTGGTCAGTCTTTCTGAGTCTGCACCCAGCACTGACTACAGCCCTCTATCATCAGCCAGTTTTCTCTTGTAGAGGACTGGTCCCTCAACAGTTCAGATCTCATCTCATCTCATCTCATCTCATCTCATCTGCTAGACTGTGGTCAGACAGACCCTTTTATAGAGCTGTAGAGTACTGTATGTGGCCTTTCAATTGTATCTTAACTCTTGCTTAAATATTTATAACAATATTATATGAGGTGGTTTCACCCAGAAAAGTAAACAATACATGAAAAACAACATTTTAACACAGACCTACTTTTATCCAATTGCAAAGTAAGGCAAAAAGAAAACAAAGAAGGGGACTCCCAGGCAGGAACTTTAGAAGTACCACTTTTCTTGTTCCCAGATGCCACCATGCTAGTTCTCTATAAATCCCACTTATTTCCAGCCAACCTGATCACATAGTGCTCCACAAAACAGAGGGCAGCAAACCAAAGGGATGTGACATCAGGGATTTCTTAAACAGGTAATTTGTTTCAAGCTAAAGTTTCATAAATGTAGCAAATGTGAGCAGTTGCGCTTAAATCTTTTAACAGCAGAGATTCAGTAAAGACCACCAATATGAAGCAAAAGGCATTTCTAATGCATTGTTTGTGGCAGTTTGTAAAACATGTGCTTTATACATTTTTACCCTGACTGTGCTAGTGTAGTCCTTTTGACTTAATGCTTAGCTGTGTGTGGGGGAAGTGGGGTAGAAAGAGAAGACTCAGACAGAGTATTAAAAAGTTTCTACCGTTGCAGTCAGGCCAGAGGAAAAAGATAGAATATTAGAATGGTTAGCGTAGAAGAAAGGCTGCAGCCAAAAGGATAGGCAAGACACATTAAAGGTTACTGGCATGCTGTAAACCCATTTCTGCACTGAAGTTTTCAGTTATCAGCATGCTTTCATTTTATCTGGCACTGTAGGGCAGCATTGTTGTGGCTGTATGACTTTCAAGCCCCTTAGGACCTCATTCCAGTATCATGCTCACTACTTCCTAGGAAAAGAGTCCAAAGGAGCTTCCAGAAGACCCATTCTTAAGGAACCCTGTGTAAATGAGTAGATTAGTGCAAATGACACCATTTTTTAATGCAAACTTTTCATTAGTCCTAAAAAAACATTGTTCGTAGCTTGGAAATCAGTTCCATACATTATGCTGATATTTTGGCTGAAGGGTTTACAAGTGTAACCCCTAGGTGGCGCTATCCCAAGGGCTGCTACCCCTGCCTGTTTAACTAGCCGCAGGTTAAGGGGCCTGAGTTCTGAAATGGGTGCCTCCATCCGGAGGTCAGTGTTGGTAGTGGTCAAGCTAACCTGGACACAGCCCTCCGGGACACTGTAACCCCCCTCTTTCCTTACTAGTGGCCGGAACAATACACAATAATCACTTTCACAATACCCCTGATACACCACACAAGTACCCACACTGTTGGCACTTACCACCAGGACTTTCCTCTGGCTCGACCCTGGGGACCCCCTGTAAAACAAGGTTATACACTGCAAATGACAGCAGTACAGTACTCTTGCACAAACTGGAACCACAGTCAGGGTAAATGAAGAAAGAGTTAGATCAGATTTATTTAAGGGACTTGAACAAGGGAAGGGCATAATCAGATTAATTTGCTTAAAGGCTGTATCAGTCAAACAGTTATGCATGCACTTCAGGGTCCATAAACAGTCACACACTCTGGGTACTCAGGTGAAGAAGAGTTGGGCTAGCCAGGATCGTTGCACGGGGTAGGCCGGCGTCGCAGCTGGTTGGGGCCCTGTGATGGAAGAAAACAACATGCACTGCACACACTAATTGTAATCCGGAGCCAGAGGGCTCAGTTCATGAAAGAAAAGAAAGAACAAGACAATCAGATGATACACTTAGTTTAAGCTGTTGTTGCAGGGAGCTACCCTGATGGTTACTCACGATACCCAAGACTGGACACAGGCTGGACGAAAACTGAGACTGCAGGTGGTTGATCTGGAGTGCCAGGAGAAGCAGGGCCCACATGATTCACCGAGGCATTGTTCCTGTTCAAGCGTGAAGCAGGTGGCTGATCCCCAGGCAGGTCTCTCTTTGATGGCTTTCTCTGTGCAGTGGGGTAGTCTGGCAGGGCCAGTGTGGCAAGGCCCAGGCCGTATGGAGATGAATGCGGATTCAGTCTGGTCGAGCTGGATACAGCTTCCAGCAAGCAGAACACAATTCACGCAGTGGGGAACCAAGTCACGACCCACTGTAAACACACAGCACATTTACATGTAAGGGATTCTACTATACCAGGCAAACTGCTCTCTGGTCAGAATCGCAAAGTCTCTGCACACACCAGGAGTTTAGAGGTAGCTGGAAATCCTGACTGGCCGATGCATTCAGCAAATTTTTGGTCTTCTTCAGGTTGATCCTGGTCACAACTCAGTGGCTTACTTCATTCACACAAACTAGGATTCAATCCAAACTGATTCTCTTCTCCCTCTCAGGGACAGCAGACAGGCATGCAGGCCAAAACTCAGGCCTTTCCACAGAGACTGTCTCAAGCTGTTGCTTCTTCAGCTCCCAAATTAGATCTGACTCAACTGGCAGCAAGCCTGGGAATTTCCCCAAGATCCAAAAGGTTCGGTTGGCTTATTCATCTGTCAGTCACAACAGGAGCTCCCCCTTCAGGTGCAAAAAGGCGCCAAAAGCCCAAAACTACAATTCCTACAGATTCTGAATCCAGACAGCTCTCGTAGTCTAGCTCCATTTTAGGTCCCACTAGTACTGATTGGTCCAATTCGGCAGTCCCAGGCCAAAGTGATGGGGATAAACAAAACAGTCCTTGCTGCAAAGAAGGCAGGTTAGACAAACTACATTATCATTATCACTCTAAATGATTTTCAGCAAATAGTTACATCTTTCAACAGAGCTCCCTCTCAAATTACTTATGACTGCAATCCAGGCAGCTCTTAAAGAGACAGTACACAGAGGCTATACAGGCACTCTCTGGCAATCACATTTAAACTGCTAAAATGCAGTACACCAGCCTGGCAGTGAGCATTTAGGCAAGCTCAAGGAAGACTTTTTGGGAACCCCCATTTGTAGGGGTTACACTCTTTCCTGCCTGGAGAAAACTTGGCGTCTGCATCAAGTCTGTACCATCACAATATTGCAAATGCAAACTATACGAGACATTTATACCATTAGCATGTTATGCAAGTGACATCTGATACATAGGTCAACGTAAACTTATACCCATACTATACATATTCTCTACACTTCACAATACTATATCCATTCTGACAATACATCATGCATATTTCACACAGGTAATTTACACATTGCTATGCAGAATCATGTAATAACTTCTTATACATTGAACAATGTGAGAGGGTGCCCCTTCCCTATCATCTAACTTGGGGCTAGATGGGGCAGGGGGACCATACCTAGAAGGCAGAACAATCAACCAGAATTGGCACTTAGGCTCAGTTTAGGCAGTGACCTCTGAGAAACATAAACCCTTTTGTGGACCACATTGAGAGGCAAACTCCAGTGGCCTCCCGGGAGAATTATAACTGGAGCGTACTACTGGTTTGACAGCTCAGCCAGTCTTTCTGAGGGGGACAACTACAGTCTCTGTACTCTAAGCACTGGTCTGGGGACTCTCCTCACTTGTGAGGGGTGCCTCTGCCTGGATGGGAACGTACACATTTGGGGCATTGTCGGCTCCTTGCTCTACAGGCTCTGTTTCTACAACACTTGACTCATTTTGCAAAGGCTCAGGCACAATCAAGCTTTGAGGCATGGAGGGGGGGTGGTCAGCACCCTCATAGTGTTCTTCAAGTTCTGGTATGTCACCAGAAAGACTCAAACCCTCAGCTCCTTCTTCAGGCAAATCATACAGTTCCACAATACACAGGGACTCAACATCTTCAGACATAATACTTTGCACTTCACTTTCTGGGAGCATTGGCTCCAAGGACGAAGCTGGGGGCTAAGGCAGTCCAGAAGGCTGAGTTTCACCCACACAGTTGGTCATAGGGTTACCTCAAAACAACTGACTCAACTCATAGGAGGGGTACTAGGCATTGTCACATTCACTTTCGTCCGAGGTGGACTGACCGTCACTATCATTCTGAACCTGCTGCGGGGAAAACCTTGAACTTGTAACCACTGGGGTAGGTTAACTCTGTGTCTTTCTTGCAGCAGCATGAGTCACCAGCCCAAGGGAATCAACCTCTGAGGGTTCAGCCTCAATCATGACTTGGCAGATAGGTAGCAAGTGGTTACGGTGCATGGTCTTGACAGCTTTGGAGTTATTTTCTGGGTGCACCTTGTACATGGGTAAATCATCAAACTTTCCAACTACTACATGGGGGAGATGGTGCCACCGATCAGCAATTTTGTGTTTGTCATGCAGCCCCAAATTGAGTAACAACACACGGTCTCCAGATTGAAGCTCTTGAGCCTTTACTTTTTTATCATGCCTCTCTTTGTTGGCTAGATTTCTCTTGGCGGCCATTGTCTGGGCCAGTTGATAGGAATGGTTCAATTGAGTTTCAGTTTTTGTACATATTGCAGGTAGTTTTTGGCTCGGACCCCATCTGGAGAGACCCCAAAGCAGACATCAACTGGCAGCCGGGCCTCTCTCCCAAACAGGAGGTGGTAGGGGAAGAACCCGGAAGCATCATTTTTCGTGCAATTGTTTGCTTGTACCAAGGTGCTAATCTGCTGGCTTCATTTATACTTGTCTTTTGGGTGGAGGGTGCCCAGCATGTCTTGCAGGGTGTGGTTAAATTGTTCTGGTTGGGGATCTCCGTGTGGGTGATATGGGGTGGTTTTTGACTTCCACACCCCCCATAGAGATAGCATTTCTTTGATTAGTCAACTCTCAAAGTCTCTGCCCTGGTCAGAATGGATCCGCTGGGGGCACCATAGTGGATGAAGAAATTTTCCACTAGCACCTTGGCCATGGTAGATGCCTTTTGATCTTTGGTGGGAAAAGCTTGTGCATACCATGTGAAATGATCCGTAACCACTAACACATTGCCAATGTTCCACTGATCAGGTTCTAAACACAAGACGTCTATGCAGACTAGTTCCATGGGAGTGCTGGTAGTAATATTAACAAGGGGGGCAGCCATCTGAGGCAGGGCTTTTCTTTGCAGGCAGCGACTACAAGTCTTTACATGGTGCTCAACATTGGCCCCCATTTTGGGCCAGTTGAAGAGTGATCGTACCAGGCCAAGGGTTCTGTCAATACCGAGGTGCCCCATGTGATTGTGGAGGGTCCTCAGTACCAAATCTTTAAAGACCATGGGCAGGACCAATTGTTGCTTGTCTACTTTGCCATTATGATCTACTGTCTCTCTATACAACAACTGATTGAGCAACTTCAATCTGGGGCCTTCTTTCAACAATAAAGCAGTTTGCAAGTCAGTGGAATGTAACTTAGACACATGTTTCCCGGCACGCAGTACATCAAGTGCTGGCTGAATCATAGGATCTTGGGATTGAGCCCACTGAATGCTGTCATTGTCAAATTGAGGTAATGCACTATTATCTAGAGCAGAGAAGTGGCAATAAGCAGCTGGTATGCAGGTGTCAGGAGGGCTCAAGCAATCTACTAAACAGTCCACTGTGTCCGCAGACATCTGTTCATCTCTATCAAACTGCTGGCACAATGCTCGGATGTCAGGTTCGGACAGCCTGACCCAATCACTCTTGGAAGTGGGCCTTTGTGATAGGGCATCAGCATCAATATGGTTCAGGCCCAGTCTGTATTCAACAGCATAATCATAGGTTGATAATGCAGAAAGCCACCGGTGCTCAGTGGCATCTAACTTAGCTGAAGTCTGTACATAGGTCAATGGGTTGTTGTCAGTCTTCACCAATATCTTTGCCCCATTGAGGTATTCATGAAACTGGTCAACGATGGCCCATTTTAGCGCAAGGAACTCCAACTTATTTACAGCTTAGTTTCACTCTGATGGGGTCAAGCTCCTACTGGTGAAAGCCACTAGTCTCAAACCATCTTCATGGTCTTGATACAGCACAGCTCCTAGACCCTGCAGACTAGTGTCAGCACGCAGCACATAAGGTTTGGTGGGATCAGCATAGGCGAGGATGGGGGCATGGGTGAGCTGGTATATGATTTTGTGGAAGGCTGCTTCACAGTTGGGCATCCAGTGGGGCCCAAAGTGTTCACCTGGGCAGAAGTATACTTTTTCTGGTTCTTTGGTGGCCCCTTCCTTGTATTTACAATTGGTAGGAGGGTAACCCTGGGTAAGATGCAATAGTGGGCGAATCACCTTGGAATAGTCCTTTATGAACCTGCAGTAGTAGCCACAGAACCACAGGAAACATTGTAGTTCTTTCAAATTCTGGGGCTGGGGCCAAGTAGTTAGGGCTTCAACCTTACTGGGATCAGTTTCTATCCCTTCTGTAGATACTATGTGCCCCACATTCTTCACAGAGGTTTGGAAAAACTGGCACTTGTCAAAGGACAGCTTGAGGCCGAAGTCTTCCAGTAGGTCTAGAACTTTAAACAGTCAGTTCTCATGCTCCTCTAGGGTGCTCCCAAATACAATGACATCGTCCAAGTACACCAGGCATTCCAGCAAATTCATATCTCCCAATGCACGTTCCATCAGTCACTGAAAGGTGGTCGGGGCACCCGGTATCCCCTGTGGCATTCTCAGAAATTTGTAGAACCCCAAAGGACGGATGAAGGCTGTTTTCTCATGGTCCTCCGGGGCGATTGGAATCTGATAATATCCTCTGCGAAGATCCAACACTAAGAACCATTTGCTCCCATTCAAGCAGTCCAGGGCATCCTGTATATGAGGTATAGTGTACTGGTCTGGGATGGTCCACCGGTTCAGGGTTCAATAATCAACACACATCCTCACAGACCCATTCTTCTTATGCACAACCACAATGGGAGAGGCGTATGGGCTCCTGGATTATTGTGTCATACCAGCAGCGAGCATTTCCTGCAGGTGTCTTCTCATATCATCTATGTCTGCTGGGGCTAGGTGTCGGGACCTCTCTCGAAATGGCCATTCATCGTACAGGTGTATGTGATGCTCCACACCCTGGACACATCCCATGTCCCATCTCTTCAACGAAAATAATTGGTCTCTCTGGGCAAGTTGTTTGCTAATTCTAGCCTTCCATTCAGTTGGCAACAGGGAGTCGCCAAAGTCAAACAAGCTCTGGGGTCACTCTCTCCTTCTCGCCAGGGTGCTTGTTGCTGGGCAATACTGAAGTGTCTGCGCAGTGTACCATAGTTAAGGTGCACCCTCTGTTCTCCCGGATCACCTGTTCTCCCGGATCACCTGTTCTGACACATTGTGAATCTAGACCATCACTTGTCATGCATAGGCATGGGCACAAGCAGGCAAGATGCTGGGCTTGACCAATAATCCTTCTGGCAATTTTCCATCGCCTGGCACATCCAACAGCAGTATTTTGTTCTTGACATCTTTCCAGAGGCGGACCTCTCCTTGAATGGTACTCTGGGCGTTAGGGGCCAGTACCATTGAATCAGGATCCTTCTTCCACACAATTCCCACCAGTTCATCCTGGTCTACTTCCTCAGGTTTCAGTTGCAAATCATAGGCCCTCTTGATCAGAGCCAGAATTCTCAGGCCCCATGCAGTCAGCTGCCCTTGTTTCTCATGGCAGAGTTGTGCTAGTCTCCCAAACATGTGGGCGTTTGTTCCAATTAACAGGGGAACCCCCATCATACAGTCCGGTGGGGGGACACACTAGGACCAAGGTCTCTACTCGCTCCTCTACACCAGTTACAGCTGCAGGAAAAGACAACCAGAGGTGAACATACCTTAGGTAGGGATAGGACTTGTAGCTCAGGCCCTGCACATGTAGGCCTTCCAGGGATTGCAAAGGCACATCAGATAAGTGTTTGTCATACCAGTCCTGGAATACAATGGTCACCTGCGACCCACTGTCAAGCACAGCCAGAGTATGAATACCGTTCACAGTGACTGTAGTCTCCATTGAAGGGCCCACTATCTTGGACCAGTCGGGAGGGACAACAGCTGGGGCCTGAACAGACGATTTAGCCACGGAGTGGTTTGAGTTAGGATGACTGAAGCCTTTACTGTGGTCATTTTGTGCACCCCTTGAACACTGACTCATTTTCCAAAGCTCTCCTTGAAGCTGGTTCACCACTTTCTCTAAGTCCTTCTGAGACTGGCATTATCTCTTCATATGGCCATCCTTGCCACAATTGTGACAAAAGACATGCTCTTGGGGCATCCTTGGGGAAAATATAGCAGGGTATGCTGGAGCATCAATGGGAGATTGTGATCTGACTTCTGCGGGTAGTGTACCATGTCTCAAAAGTTCCTTTAGGGTGGCAGTCAATTCCTTGAGCTCAGCTGAGAAGCCACCCTCAATAGAGGATGCTGAGGGTGCAACCACACACCCATAAAATTCACATCCTGACAGGGACCAGGGTCTCTGTCAGCAGGGGATACCTCAGCGAATGCACCTGGTTGTACTTTTCTGAATTCCTTCAGCAACTCCTCCCCCAACCGTCTCCATTTCGGAAGGGCCTTCCAGTGCCATGATCATTTGAGCTGCACTCACCCCATATTTACAATCTCCCTCTTCACCCTCTACCTTCCGGAGTTCTTTTATCAAGTCACAGTAGTCAGGTGGGTTACCTCTCCTATCCTGGAGCCTTAACTGGATGATCTGCAGTTTAGAATGCTTGGCATGTTGCAGTATGTGCCCCAATCTCACACGGTTCAAATCACTAGCGGCTACCCCACCTTTCCAGTAAGCTTTCTGCAGAGCTCTTTCTAGATGAGTAACATACACAGACAAACTTTCCCCCTGCTGTTGTTTGGTATCTTGGAATTTCCACATCAAAGTCTCTCCTGACTCAATGCTCCCAAAATTGCCTTTAAGTACAGATAGTTACTTCTGAGCAGATGCATCAGGGTCTGTGGAAATCAAAAATGTAATGGCTTCAAGGGCAGGGCCCCTCAAACTTTCTATGAATCTTTTCTGCTTCTCAGCCTCCACACACTGCCACTCGGGTTCCAAGGGGGCAACATAGTTGATCCAGAACTTCCAGTCATCCTCCCCATGGGGGGCTGGGGAGGGAGCCCAAGAAGATTCTCAGCCTTCGGTAGGAGTCGTGACTAATGGCAGGTACAGATATAGGAGCCAGCATTGGCGTGGGCACAGAACACGGGGCAGTAACAGGTGCTGCAGAGGAAGGGGGTGTTGGGGGAAGGAACACCCCCAGGTGGCAGGAATAGTTTGTTTCAGTCCTCTATGGTTTTCCCTTCCTCCAGCAACAACTTAGCAAATTTCTCTCAAAAGTCTCAGATAATGGTGGGAGTTCATCCTCCCTGGGGTCTTTCCTGTCTTTTGTCATCGCTCTCCAGGCAGCTGGAACCCCTTCTGGGGCAATAGTCTGTGCACTTTAGAGCTGTTCACGAGGTTACTACACTCTACTAAGGCTATGAAAGTTTGGGCAATCAAATCAGCCTGTCGACCCACCACCACAGGGTTTTTTAAACATTCAACTTTGGAGAGTACTCCCTCTACAGTGTCCTTACTGGTACCCAGGGGAATATCCAATATAAGCAGAGCATTTTGGGGGTCGATCTCCTGCCCAGTACACCACCCCACCAACTGGTGTACAGCCATTTCTACAGGGGTAGCCATTAATCTTTAACAATAATTCATAATTTTTGGCCACTAGAAGGTGCAAAATCCCAGTGGTGAGCCTCCAAGATGTAACCCCTAGATGTCACTATCTCAAGGGCTACTACCCTTGCCTGCTTGGCTAGGAGCAGTTTAAGGGGCCTGAGTTCTGAAACGGGTGCCTCCACCTGGAGGTCAGAGTTGGTAGTGGACAAGCTAAACTGGTCACAGCCCTCCGGGACACTGTAACCCACCTCTTTCCTTACTAGTGGCCGGAACAATACACAATAATCACTTTCACAATACCCCTGATACACCACACAAGTACCCACACTGTTTGCACTTACCACCAGGACTTTCCCTGGCTCGACCCTGGGGACCCCCCTGTAAAACAAGGTTATACACAGCAAATAACAGCAGTACAGTACTCTTGCACAAACTGGAACCACAGTCAGGGTAAATGCAAAAGGAGTTAGATCTGATTTATTTAAGGGATTTGAACAAGGGAGGGGCATAATCAGATTAATTTCCTTAAAGGCTGTATCAATCAAACAGTTATGCATGCACTTCAGGGTTCATAAACAGTCACACACTCTGGGTACCCAGGTGAAGAAGAGGTGGGCTAGCCAGGATCGTTGCATGGGGTAGGCCGGCGTCGCAGCTGGTTGGGGCCCTGTGATGGAAGAAAATAACATGCACCACACACACTAATTGTAATCCAGAGCCAGAGGGCTCAGTTCATGAAAGAAAAGAAAGAACAAGACAATCGGATGATACACTTAGATTAAGCTGTTGTTGCAGGGAGCAACCCTGATGGTTTTTCATGATACCCAAGACTGGACACAGGCTGGACGAAAATTGAGACTGCAGGTGGTTGATCTGGAGTGCCAGGAGAAGCAGAGCCCACACGATTCACCGAGGCATCGTTCCTGTTCAAGCGTGGAGCAGGGGACTGATCCCCAGGCAGGTCTCTCATTGATGGTTTTCCCCTGTGCAGTGGGGTAGTCTGGCAGAGCCAGTGTGGCAAGGCCCAGGCCATATGGAGATGAATGCGGATTCAGTCTGTTCGAGCTGGATACAGCTTCCAGCAAGCAGAACACAATTCACACAGCGGGGAACCAAATCACGATCCACTATAAACACACAGCACATTTACATGTAAGGGCTTCTACTATACCAGGCAAACCTCTCTCTGGTCACAATCGCAAAGTGTCTGCATTCACTGGGAGTTTAGAGTTAGCTGGAAATCCTGACAGGCCAATGCATTTAGCAAATCTTCGGCCTTTTCAGGTTGATCCTAGTCACAACTCAGTGACTTGCTTCGTTCTCACAAACTCGGATTCAGTCCAAACGGATTCTCTTCTCCCTCTCAGGGGCAGCAGGCAGTAATGCAGGCCAAAACTCAGGCCTTTCCACAGAGACCGTCTCGAGCTGTTGCTTTTTCAGCTCCCAACTTAGATCTGACTCAACTGCCAGCAAGCCTGGGAATTTTCCCAAGATCCAAAAGGTTCGGTTGGCTGATTCATCTGTCAATCACAACAGGAGCCCCCCCTTCAGGTGCAAAAAGGTGCCAAAAGCCCAAAACTACAATTCCTACAGATTCTGACTCCAGACAGCTCCTATAGTCCGGCTCCGTTTTAGGTCCCACTAGTACTGATTGGTCCAGTTTGGCAGTCCCGAGCCAAAGTGGTGGGGATAAACAAAACAGTCCTTGCTGCAGAGAAGGCAGGTTAGACAAACTACATTATCATTATCACTCTAAATGATTTTCAGCAAATAGTTACATCTTTCAACAGACCTCCATCTCAGATTACTTATGACTGCAATCCAGGCAGCTCTTAAAGAGACAGCACACAGAGACTATACAGGCACTCTCTGGCAATCACATTTAAATTGCTAAAATGCAGGACACCAGCCTGGCAGTGAGCATTTAGGCAAGCTCAAGGAAGACTTTTTGGGAACTCCCATTTGTAGGGGGTTACACAAGTTACAAGCCTGCTTTCTTGCATTTCAACATAAGCTAATAACTTTGTCATTTTTTTAATGTTTTTGCCCCATATTTTCAGCATAGATTTCTTATGATCCCTCCTCATGAATAAGTGCAGAGAAAATGTTAAACTCCTGCCTGAAAGGTGATTTTCATGCAGCCACTGCAAAATCACCTTTCATGGTGCAAAAACACATTTTGGCCAGGATTTGAAAAATGACAGCTGTCATATTTATGAGGTGCTGTAAAGAAATGGCTATTTTGAAAATCTGGGGTCAAAATATTGAAAATTACCAAAGTTATGAACCCGCATTTGCAAATTTCAATGTTGGCTCATAAATTTGTTGTTTTTTAATATTTTTACACCCCATTTTCAACACAGCCTTCTTATGACCACACCTCATAAACAAGGGCAGAGAAAATGTTCAACTCCTGCCTGAAAAGTGATTTCACACAGTGACTGCGAAATCACCTTTTGGAACAGATTTGCCAAAATTCACTGCAATTGTTCATGAGGTGGGGATCCAAAAAAAAAGGCATGTTGAAAATTTGGTGCAAAAATATTCAAAAATTACCAAGTTATGCCACTAAGTTCAAAACCCCTTTGAAATACATTGAACCACATACCTGATTTCCTCAGTTTCCGGTCCAGCTTTGAAAAGTGAAAATGTGTCTGCGGTCCAGAGAAGATTACGGCATTGGACCCCCAATGGGTAAGTAAGGGCTTGGGGGTGGGGGAGTGGGTGCTAAATGGGAGGGTCTGTTTGGGGGAACTAAAAGTACAACAGACATTGATGGGCTTTTTCTACAAGGTTAATAAAAAAAAACAACGAGGGATGGATTTCTGTATTGTGGGTGATAACTATGGGGGATTGGGAACCCCCAATGTCAGTGTTATGTTTGGGGGGGTGGGGTTCTGGATTCTGAGATGGAAGGTTGGGTGGAAGGGAGAACAGTTATAGGGCCAAGTGGTGTCAGCAACAGACATCGATGGATGTTTTTAAAAATATATATATATATATATATATATATATATATATATATATATATATATAAAGAAACAACATGATGGTGACACTGGGATTGGGCACCCACAGTGTCAGTGTTATGTTTGTGGTGGGGTGGTAGGTGCCGACAGGGATGGTCAAGTGGGAGGGGAACAGTTACAGGGACCCAGGGGAACCAGTAACAGACATCAATGGATGGTTTCCTTTGTTACAGGTTTTTTTAAATAATATATAAAGACAAAAACTACATGGTGGCAACACTGGGGAACTGGGCACTCCCAGTGTCAGTGTTTTGTTTTGGGGGGGTTGGGTGTTGTATGCTGAGAGGGAGGGTCAGGTGGGGGGAACAGTTACATGGGTGCCAGCAAGAGACATCGATGGATGGCTTTCTTTGTTGCAGGCAATGTAAACAAACAATAAAAAACTACAAGGTGGACACTGGGGCATTGGGTACCCCCAGTGTCAGTGTTATGTTTGTGGGGGGTGGGTTGCTGAGAGGGAGGATCGGGCCGGGGGAGAGGTACATGAGTGCCAGTTTTTGGGCTTGATACAGCAGCTGCACACCGGTGAGATCAGTAGCAAACTTCTGGTGTGTAGCTGGTAACTGTTTTGAATGCTAATAAGCTGTTTGCTGACACAGCTACATGCAAATCAAAGGACTAAAGCCCTTTCTGATTTGAGCAGCTTCAGTCCTTTGAAGTACATGCAGTTTCAGTCGACAAAGCAGAGAGTTGCGTCATGACCACAATGCATAATTCTTGGTCTAGACTGTTGAGCCCATGGTATTGTGAACTGCAGTGGGCTCAGCAGTGACGCCCCCCCCAAAGAAAAAATCTCCTTGCACTCATCACAAAACATTTATTCCATGCACATCAAATGTAAAAAAGAGTGATAGTGTTGCTACGTATTTTAGAGAGCAATTGCAGTTGAATATATTATGAAATAGTAGTGAGTCTGAAACATTGCCAGACTGGTTAATTCTCAGGTTAATTTTAGACAGCAGGAAGCATGTTATCCTTGATTGCCTGTCCAACCCCCACAATGTGATCTTCCAGGTTTAAGAGAATTTTTGGACAATACTGCTCCCTTCATGAGATCAAGTGACTTTGTGTTTGTTGATGATGTCAACCTGAATTGGTTACAAGGTGATGATATCAGTTTGGAGTCTTTTATACCAATTTAATTTGACTCAAATAATAAGTTCAGCTCAGTTCAGTTCTATTTGCAAGTGTTAACATCCATTGAGCAGGTTCATTTGCAAGGTGGTCCCTTGTACATAAAATCAATAACAATACAGTACAAACCACGACAGGTCAACATGAATGAAGTCCATAGTAAAAATTATAATAGATGTAATGGCTAAGTAAAATTAAAAAAAAAATCCTCAAACTATAGCAGCAGCAAGCTAGATTTGGATGCAGCCAGATACAATCAAAAAGTGCATACTTAGATAAGTGCATGGTGCAACTTTTATTCACCATGGGCCCTATGCACTATGCCAATGCACCGTGTAACCCAGGCACATTGGCATAGCAAAGTCAGAGTGCTGTGAAGCGGTAGTTGCATGGCATTCATGACTGAGGTGCACAGCTGGCATGTGCCTGATCCCCCAGCGGTGCACACAGCAACATGCTCAGGTGGGCGGGGGGTGTCGGGGTCATGGCTGGGGTAAGTGACATTCACAATGGCACATGGTGCCAGGCATGGGGACTGCAGGTTATGGCAGCTGGGACCCTGCCATAACCAGGTGCATACCCCCATGGATGTCCCCTGCCGGTCGTGGCAAGATTGGAACTCAACACCCCAGAACCACACCTGCTTATAGGACTTAAGACAGGGGGCAGGGGCAGCCATCTGGCAATGTGCCTGGCCAACAGTGCCATGAGCACCATGCCATGCATATGCATGGCACATGCATTAACGCCCCAAGGCCAGAAGGAATCCACTCTGGGCCCAGGTCAGGCATCCCATTGGATGACCTCCTGGGACTATGACTCCACCCCCAGCTGACCTATGGAGACCTGCATGCTGGGGGATGGGGCCACAGACAGGTGGTGGCCAGTAGTGTATACTGGACAGTGCGCACCTGTCCATGGATGTGAACCAACACAGGTGTGGTACGCACATTTCAGGCATACCTCCACCCCATTTGTGCATAGGGGCCATTAATTTATTTATTTATTTCCATCTAGGATTACAATACCTTTGAGTGCAAGGAGCTCTTTTACAAAGATTCCACATCAGTAGGCAAGGGTAACAAACAGACAAAGGAGTACTAAACAGAGGTAATCTAAAATGGCAAAATAACAGTTAAAATCCAGAAGAACTAACAGTGGTAGTCTAAATGACACAATAACAACTCAAATCAAAGAAAATAATAGGTAAACATAGCAAGTATACCAGCAATTAAAGAGAGGTGATGTAAACAGCAGTTATGGGTGGGGGGTAGGAGTAGCAGCCTTGGGACTTGTCAAGCTAAGCAACAGGCAAAAAGGGGTGTGTGTGTGCGGAAAAGGTAGACCAAAGAGGGAGCTGAAGTGGGGCACAGGAAAAGTTAGGATGGGATGGGGGAGTGAGGGTGGAGGTGGAGGAAGAGGAATCAGAGGAAGAGGAAGAGAGGTTGAGGCAGGAGAGAAAACAGAGAGGAGGGGAGGAAGGTGTGAGTCTAGGGGAGGCATTTGTCAAGGGTAAGATTTTGACAACAGAGGCAGTGACATATGGATGATAAGGAGAGTCACTGGAGGAAGCAGTCACAGGAACTGTTAGATATCAAGTACTGTTTTAGCAGGTGCTTGACCTGGCCAAGTTTAGGCAAAGAAGATCCATCAAATTGCAAGGAATTCAACCAAAGGGGAGCTCTGTAGAAGGATTGCTGACCTTGGGTAGTCCGGCATCTGGGGACACAGAGTAGTTGGTTGACATATGAACGAGTGTGCTTGGAACTGCATGAAGGTGTCAGTAGTGCTGCAGACCCAGGAGGAAGTAGGCCAAGGAGTGCTTTTTTGGCAAGTAAACAGGTTTGATATTTAATCCTACTACTAAGTTGTAGCCAGCCAGCCTGTGCACACAGTTCACAGGTATGTGTCAGGTGGTCGGAGCCTATACGAAGCCTGCATACCTTATTAAGTGTGACATTTATCCTTCAAAGTGAGGACGGGGGGGCAGAGCCATAAATAATGAGATCATAGTCTATGATAGAGAGAATGGAGCTATGGCTAGCCAGTTTGATGGCTTCAGGAGTTAGATTATGCTTATGCTGATAGAGGAGCCCATTTCTTATATTTACGGCCTTAGCTACATTCTCAATGTGCTGGGCAAAGGTGATGTGGTTATCCAAGGTAATCCCCAGATATCTGAAATGCACCACCAGATCAAGTGGAACACTAGGCTGTTTTTTAATACTGAGGGTATGTGCTTTAAACTTACTGTGCAAGGTGCTGAACATCATAACCTTCATTTTTATGTTTGCTTGCGCGCATGCACAAGAAACATTATGTGACAGCTTAGGAGAGAAGCGGGTGGTGGAGGCGCAGCACTGTTACAGCCAAGGGAGGCACTGCATTTGGGGGCTTAGCAGTGGTGGACCAATGGAGGCACAGTGTGCCAATGACACTGGTCTCCAAAAGTGCACCAAGTACACACGTTTTCGCCACAGCAATCAGGGGCCGCCTCGTCATTGCAGCATCAGCCATTGTGCTGCAATGAGGGAGCGACCCGTCATTGTAGGGTGGAATGTTAGCTAGCCTAATACTGTTTGTGAACATGGCGGGCGGTTTGCCACCATGTTCACAAACAGTACTATGCAGCCCCCGTGCCGAGGGGGTGCCAAATCTCCCTCGGCAGCATGTGCCCCCCCAAACAGTCTTTGTTTTGCCAACGCGTCTGAGTTGCTGGATGTGCTGATGGGGGATCCCACTCCCCATTGGCATAATCCCCCCACCACACACACACAAACCTATGTTTCTGCCAAGGGGTGCCCAATCCCCCTCAGCTATTGCCTTATATATATGCGGGAGTGGCCAACCCCTGTCAGCTGGCTCCCAACAAAACAGTAGGTTGGCACACTGGGAACCCACCCCAGTGTGCCAAATGCCCAGTTAAAAGACCCTTCAAAACAAAAACCATCCCGTGATGCGTTTTTTTTTTTCCCTGTAAAGAAAGAAACGGTCCCCCAGTGGTCTCCCTGCCCACCCCCCACAACCCACACCCACCCACTGCACACCTTGCCTCCCCACACCCCATGCTTACCTCTGGAGTCCGGCCCGATGATCTTCGGTGGACTGGGAACAAGTCTGCACTCTTCAAAGCCGACTGCAAACTGAGGAAATGCCGGTAAGCTGTATAATGGAATAGATAGAGTTTTTCAACTTTGATGCATATCTCAGGCATTTTTTGGAATTTTGGCACCAAATTTTCAACATGGGGTTTTTGGGACCCCTCCTCATGAATTCTTTCACTGTCATGGTGTTAATTGGCCCCAAAAGGTGATTTCGTTGTCACTGTGCGGAATCATCTTTCAGGACCCATTAACAAAACAACAGTGCCAGCGTTCATGAGAAGGGCTCTCAAAAAGTCTATGTAGCAAATTTGGTGGGAAAAATCAAAAAAATGACTGTTTTATGGATGTGTGTTGCGCAGTTGCTACGCACACTCATAACTTCGCAAATTTGCAATATTTTCACTCCAGATTTTCAACATTGGTATTTTTATGCATCTCCTTATGAACACTGCAGCTGTTATTTTTCACAACCTGGCCAAAATGTGTTTTCATGGTTCTGGTGCAGAATAGCGCGGTCGCTGTGGGAAATCCATGTTCAGAACATATTATGAAAATCACAGTGACAATGTTCATTAGCAGAGGTCCTAAAATGCCTATGTTGAAAATTTGGTGAGAAAAGTCCAAAAAATGACTGTGTTACAAGCATGCGTTGTGCAGTTTCCACGCACGCTCGTAACTTCACACATTTGGAATATTTTCACTCCAGATTGTCAACACTGCCATTTGTCTGCACCTCCTTATGAGGTGTACAGCTGTCATTTTTCACATCCTGACCGAAATGTGTTTTTGCACTTCCGGCACAGAACAGTGCGTTCGCTGTGGGAAATCCGTGTTTGGGATTAGGACACGTTAGGAAAATCACAGTGATGCTGTTCATTAGCAGAGGTCCTAAAATGCCTATGTTGAAAATTTGGTGACAAAAGTTTATAAAATGAATGTGTTACGAGCGTGTGTTGCTCAGTTTCCATGCAAGCTCGTTACGTCACACATTTGCAATATTTTCATTCCATATTTTCAACATTGCCATTTTTCTGCACCTTCTTATGAACAGTACAGCTGTCATTTTTCACATCCTGGCTGAAATGTGTTCTCGCACTTCCGGCACAGAATAGCGCACTCACTGTGGGAAATCATTGTTCAGGACACATAACAAAAATCACAGTGACACTGTTCATTAGCAGAGGTCCTAAAATGCCTATGTTGAAAATTTGGTGATGAAAGTCCATAAAATGACTGTGTTACGAGCGTGTATTGTGTAGTTTCCATGCACGCTCATAACGTTCCACATTTGTAATATTTTAACTCCAGATTTGCAACATTGCCATTTTTCCACACCTCCTTATGAACAGTACAGCTGTCATTTTTCATATCCTGGTCGAAATGTGTTTTTGCACTTCTGGCGCAGAATACCATGGTTGCTGTGGGAAATCAGTGTTCGGGACACATTAAGAAAATCACAGTGACACTGTTCATGAGCACAGCTCGAAAATACCTATATTGAAAATCTGGTGACAAAACTCCATAAAGTGACTGTGTTACGTGCATGCGTTGTGCAGTTTCCATGTATGCTCGGTAGTGTGAGCATTTTTAATATTCCCACTACAGATTTTCAACATTGCCATCTCTTCATAATTCCCTATGGATGGTACAGCTGTCATTCTTCACATGCTGCCTGATCTGTGTTTTCGTACATGTGGCACAGAATGGCACTGTCACTGTTGGAAGTCAGTTTTCGGGACACATTGACAAAATCACACTGCCACTCTTTATGAGAAGAGGTCCCAAATGCTTTCCTGAGGTGGGGTCAGAAAAAGGCCATGTTGAAAATTTGTACTGTAAATACCAACAAACGCCAGAGGCATTAGAGTTTCTAACCATAATGTCCTATCCTGTATAGACAGACAGGCATCACGGGTGTGCCTTTGGATTGCTGACTGTACTGCTCATGCCATCCCACCCCCACCACCCCAGCCACTGACAGGCATTGAGATGTACCTTGGACTCTTTGACCCAAGACTTCACCCCACTCTCCCATGCTGCACCCATTTCACCCTATGTCCTTATGGAATGGGGTGACTGTAAAGCCAAACACCCTAAGGCACACCTCAACAAGTGTTGATGTCTGATGAATAGGAGTTTGTTCCGGACTGCGGGCAGAACATAATTCATGGTTGACTTGCCAGCTTGAGTGTGGATTTTGGGTATCTCTAGTGAGATATATGCACATTTCCGTAGCACACAGAAGCTTTATGAGCGATATAGGATAGAAGAGATGTAGAGGGTCAACTTATATAGGAGTGCTTTATATACCCAGGTGTACCGGTATGTATGAGTAAGTCTCCTGGTTGTCAGGGAAGTCCAGTTCACCCCGTTGTACAGCAGACAGTGATGGGTTCTGGCTGGGGCATTGGTAATAAACAGTATGGCCTGAAGATATAGAGTTTTCAGCTTATGAAGACTGGTGACTGTACAGTTATTATATATAATATCTGCATGGTCCAGTAGGGGCAGAAAGGTGGCCCGAACCAGCATTATTCTTGAGTCACGAGAGAAGAGAGATTTGTTTCTGAAGAACCCAAGTCTCTGCTTCAGTTTTTTGGACAGTGCCTCGATATGGGAGGCAAAGGATAGATGGGAATCAAGTAAGAACCCTGAATATTTGAAGTTGTCCACAACCTCTAGCTTATCCACTAAAAGTGTGGTGATGGGGTTAATTTTGCTACGGTTAAGACTTGCTGTTACTGACTTGGGTGGATGAAAAACATTACCTTAGTTTTTTCAGAATTCAACAATAATTTTGACGAAATTAAGTTATGCTGGCACTGGTTAAAATCCATCTGAAGTGTTAAGTAGGCTTGTGTGATGGAGGGTTTTGAGATATAAAGTACCATGTCATCAGCGAATAAGCAGATATTAGAATCAGTGATGTTCTTATTCAAGCTGTTAACGTAAATCAGAAAAAACAGGGGGCCAAGAATGGAGCCCTGTGGTACACCACTTTGAAGCAGAAGTAATGATAAGAAGGCACTACTGATTTTTATTTGCTGTTGCCAATCATTCAAATAACTGGCAAACCAGTTTGATTGCAGAGGTACCAAATCCCAATTGTTCAGTGCTGTCAAGGAACAGATTCAGTTGTATAAACAACCTTCTATGCAGCTCCTATGTTTAGCATAAAACTAAAAATTACGTTAAATGGAACTTTTCTTTTTCTTTTCTTTTCCTCTATTATATTTCCATTATAGTACAAACTGATAGATATATATTGTGTCAAGTGAATATACTAACCCTTTATTAGGGTGCTATACACGCAACTTAGTATACTGGTAACTTGACAAATCAATATGCTAAACATATTATTACCTTTATTACCTAGTATATAATGTGAAATTTTACTTATTTCAGGTATTGTATAATGTACTATATGTAATGGATAAATCTTAATAAACAAATTAACTGCAAAAAAAGGAGGAGTAGATGGGGTTGAAAGGAAAAGTATGCCTGTTTGCAGATGACACAAAGATCTGCAACAGAGTTACAGATGTAAAATAAAATTTCGCCAATGAAAATGCCACAAAATTAGCAATTTCACTGCACAAAATGTTTTGTGAAATTGCGGTGAAATTTTGCCGCAGTTTCACAACCTGCCATTCCCTTAAAACTCTCCCTGGTGTCTAGTGGTCCCCCCCGCACTCCCCTGGCCACTCACCAGCCTAAATTATTTGCCCTGGTGTCTAGTGCCCCAGACGATCACTGGCTTATTGAATAACCCCCCATTTTGTCATTCCCTCATTTTCTTAAAAATAAATTAAATAAAACCACACTCCCTGGCGTCTAGTAGACCCTCATCTCCACCCAGTCAGCATGAGCTAGCTCTTCAGTACTCAATCTGGCCATCGGAACAGCCCTCAACTCACCTTCAGGCTGGCAGCCCTATTTAGTACGACTGAGTGATTGAATGAGGCGTATGCTTGTCAAGCATGCACTCATTCATTCAAGCACTCAGCCATGCTCAGTTGGGCTGCCGGCGCTGAAGATGAGTAGAGGGTTGTTCTGGTGACCTGATTGGGGTACTGGGGAGTGGGGGGCACTAGCTCATGCTGACAGGGTGGGGTGGGGATCCACTAGACACTAGGGAGTGCGGTTTTATTTATTTATTCTTTTAAGAAAAGGAAATGAGGGGTGCGGTAACTGGGGGCTTTATTCAATTATGGCCGATGATCAGCTTGGGGGGGCCACTAGACACCAGGGTGTGTCAGTTTATTTTTTTTTATTTTAAAAAAGGAAGGAGAAATTGTTTTACCGGGAAAGGCACACTATGCCTAAGCTTGTTTCCAGGTGCGACCTGGGAGCACAAGGAAGTTAAGTTACTTGCTCAGGGTCACACAGTATGGAAGTGGGGGCTGTGGGATTTAAACCCAGGTCTCCAAGTTTGCAGCTCAGAGCCCTAAACCACAGTGCTATACTGCCTCCTTAAAGAGAGGGTCAGCATAACTGGGGGGGCTTTATTCAATTACAGCCGGTAATTGACTCGGGGGGGGTAGCCAGCAGATACTCAGAACAAGAGAACTCAAAAGAGTCAACATAACTAACATTTCACCCACAGGTGGCAAAATTTCACCCACGGGTGGCTAAATTTCACCCACGGATGCGAAATTTCAACTGCGGGGGCGACATTTCATCTGCGGATATGAATTTTCGACGGTTTGTGGTCAAAATATTGTTTGTTATGAGGGTGAAATTTCACATTTCACCCAGCAAAATATTTTGCTTAATGCTGAATTACACAAAATATTTTGCTAGGTGAAATTTTTGAGTTTCGCACAACCCAAAACAGGGTTGATACAGAAGGGGTGGAAAGGATGAGAAGAGACTTGGCAAGGTTGGAGGAATGGTCAAAAGTATGGCAGCTTAAATTCAATGCAAAGAAGTGCAAAGTAATGATTGGAAACAAAAACCCAGGGGAAGAGTACACAATGGGGGGAGGTATTAACATCAAAAAAAATGGAAAAGGACCTGGGGGTAGTCATATCAGATGACCTAAAGGTAGGCAAGTAATGTGAGAAGACAGTAAGGAGGGTTGGGGGTTACTGGGATGCATAGGGAGAGGCATTACCAGTAGAAAACAAGAACTTGTCATCCCACTTTACAGACAGTTGGTGAGACCCCATCTGGAGTACAGCATGCAGTTCTGGAGACTCCATATCAGCAAGGACATTGACAGAATAGAGGCAGTCCAGAGGAGAGCAACTAAAATGGTACAGGGTTTGCACCTGAAGCCAAATGAAAAGAGACTAAAGGAGCTTAATATGTACACCTTCGAGGAAAGGAGGGAGATGGGAACATAATAGAAACTTTCATGCATCTCAACAGAATCAACAAAATCCAAGAGGGTAGCATCTTTCAGAAAAAGAGATGTGCAAGAACAAGGGGGGACAATTTTAAGATAGAGGGGGGACAGTGCAGAGACAATGTGAGGAAGTATTTTTTCACAGAGAGGATGGTGGGTGTATGTAACGGCCTTCCTGAGGAGGTCATGGGGTCAAAAACAGTGGGGGAATTCAAGAATGCATGGGACAGACAAAAGGCAATTATAGTGGGGGGGGTAGGAGGAAGTAGGCTGTTGGTTTTCTAGGATCTGCAGCTTGTGCAATAGGTATGGAAATGGGCAGACTGGGTGGGCCAAGAGGTCCTTATCTGCCATCAAAGTCTATGGTTCTATATTTCTATTTTTCACTGTATCAAAGGCCTTACTCAGATCCAGGAAGCTGGCATCTGTAACTAGTTTGTTGTCAATGGCCTCTAAACAGTCGCTTGTTACTTTGGATAATGCGGAAGTTGTGCTATGATGTGATCTGATCCCAGACTGTAAGGGGCTGACTAACTGGTGTTTATCCAGGAAAGCGCTGACCTGAATACTAATCAGTTTTTCTAGTAACTTTGACAGGACTGGCAGGATTGAAATAGGCCTATAATTATTTAGGTCACTAGGGTCACCCAATTTAAAGAGAGTGATTAGGTGGGCTACCTTCCAATTCTGAATAAGTGGACCAACTCGTTTAAATTCACTCACCCCAGACCATTCCATGCTAGATTGGATTATAACTAATAGAAATTATTTCTGGGTCTGGTGTCTCAGCTGATTCAATGAGTGACCATTTAGCTACATTTTGCATTCTAAACTTTAAAAGACCGCAAATTCCATTACATATTATCTGGTTTCGAAGTTTTAAAAATGTAGATTATGCTTCATTGAATGAAGCTTTATCTGCACTTGGTTGGTCTAATCTAGATTCAGTTCCCTGTATTGACCCTGCTTTTGATTTTTTTTTGTAGTGAGATGATTCCAATACAGCACAATTGTTTTCCAATATGTACTTTAAGTAGTTGAGGTGTTTCTAATAAATGGTTCTCTAGTGACATCAAAAACTAATAAAGCAGAGGAATTTAGCCTGCAAATCTTATAAGATTAGTCCATCTATTTCATTATTGAACAAGTATTGTTTAAGAAGTAAGGTGTCTAAATTAGTCAGAAATGCAAAAAGTGTTTTCTATAGGTCACATTTTGAGTCTTATTGGTCCGATCCTAGGCCTTTCTGAGAAAATATAAATGTGTTATTGTCCTCGAAATCAAGGAGTATTTTAAAGAAACTGAAGGTTAATGGTGTTGAGTTAACAGACCGTTAAAGATTGCTAACTTCCTTAATGTTACATTTTCTGATTTGTATAGTTATAAAGTAAATATATCTCCTGTGCCCATTGTTGACGTGTGCCAGGAGTATTTTCCCATCTGGAATCCAACTTTTTCTTTAGGAGGGTCACAAACAAGGAAATAGTGAAGCTCATTCTTTCCATTCCTAATAAATATAGTGACTGTGGGGGAGGGTTAGACAAGCTTTTTCTCACAATATCTGTACTTTATATTACTGCTCCCTTATGTTACTAATTTAATTTAACATCAATGTCTTGTCAATTTCTATCAGTCTAGAAATGTGCAAGGGTCCTACCTGTCCCCAAGAACTCAAACGCTGATTCTTTTGAGGACTTTAGACCTATTTCAGTCTTAAATCCATTTAGAAAAATGCTTGAAAATATTGTGGCAAATCAATATAATAATTATTTGGATTCTTATAATGTTTCTTTGTCCTCAACAACATGGATTTCACATGAATTTTGGAACAGGTACTGCCTTGGTCAGGTTAACAGATTCAGTCCTTCAGGGATTTGATAATGGTCTTATGACTGGAACTGCTTTTGTGGACCAAATCAAGGCATGTGACCTTATAGAACATGAAATGCTCAGTTCCGAACTCGGTTCATTAGGTTTGCCTGGAAATATCATTACATGGATTAAAGACAATTTGACCAATCGTTCCCAGTTTGTTAATATAGGTTCAGCAAAGTCAAATGTTTGTACTATGGGATGGGGGTACCTCAGGGGTCTATTCTGGACCCGTTGTTGTTTTATCTTTTTGTTAACCAATTGCCTCTAACATGCAATTTATGTGATTCTCTTCTTTATGCAGATGATCTAATAAGGTTTTCACATGCCAAATGTGTATCTGAGTTGAGAACTAATCTTGAACAGAATGTTCTTGTTATTTGTAATTAGTGTTTCAATACATATGTAGTACTAAACTCTAATAAAAATAAAGTCTGTGATATTTGGAACTTATTTCATGTTGAATGAAAAATTATTGTTTATTGTTACATGATAATTTTGGTGCACTATTGAACAGGTGCACCAATTTAAATATCTTGGTGTGTTACCTGATCCGGGGCTTATCTTTCATGCTCTGGTTAAATGAGCAAGTAGGACTATTGACCACAAATTGGGTATTCTATATAAATTTAAGTTTTTTTCTATGCAAACTTGAAAAGCTATTGTCACTAGTTCCCTCTTCTCACAATTTGACTATGTGTCTAATCTTATCTTAACCTGGGTTGTAAAGAGTGCAATATTTTTTCTACTACCTACAACAATATTTGAGGTTTTGTTTTGGCTGCCCCTGTCTGAACTCATCACTGTGATCCTTACTCCCATTTAGGATAGTTATCACCAAGTTATTTGATTGTGTACTTGTGTGTGTGATTTTTAAGTCTGTTTTATTTTTACATACATGGGTCCATTTTTATGGAATAAACTACCAATACAGTTGAGACCCTTGAATAGGAAAAGTCAAGTACAGAAAATAAGAACATGGTACTTTGAATCCATAACTCAGATCTGATTTAAATGCTATGAAGATAGTTAACAAGGGAGATTGTAGTTTATTATGCTAGGTGTTTTATGTATATGTGATCCGAAAAGTGTAATGGTCAGGTCTAAGTAATATATTTTTCCTATGTGTTCTATGTATATTAGTCTGAGAAATGTAATTTATTGTTTAATGTAGCATTCCACACTGGAGTCTGTGTATATCTTGTTATATATTGTATGTTACTTTATTGAATGTGATCAATTTTATATGTAAAAGTAACTGGAATTGTACTTAGGACTGCACTGGAAATGAGCCTTGGCTCAATAGAGAAATCCAATACATTTTGTAAATCCATCACTGTGATGTACTCAAGAGGGGTTAACAACCCGTGACATCATAGTGATGGGATTACAAAGAAATAATTTTGTCACGTTTTAGTGGTAATAAGGGCTACCCACACATTATATAGAGGATAATGTATGGTCCTCTATTGGTAACCGGTTTGTTAACTGTCAAGAGGTTGCCAGGGTGACCATGTAAACCTCGAGAGTGAAGCTTGAGAGCTTTATGTCGCATTGGCAACCTCAAGACATTGCAAAAACTGGTTACCGATAGAGGCACCATACATTATATTTTATAGTGTATGGTCCCCATAAACAGTAAGAAAAATGAAGAAGGCTACTTACTCTTGTAGTTTCAGTCACCACTGTGGCTGTTTTGGGTCATGCTTTCACCACTGCACCCATTTCTGGAAGGCCATCGATTTGTGAGAAACAAAGGTGCACGCATGCACAGATTGACTCCATTTGTAATCACATCGCTATGACATACTCAAGAGAGGTTAATAGCTCCTGATGTCACACTAATGGGATTAAAAAGAAATAATCTTGCCACTTTTTAATGCTAATAAAGGCCACAGATGCAATATAAATGAATACAAATTTTACTACTACTACAACTGTTTTCATACTTCTTTTCCATTGTCTGATCTTGTTTCAATTAGATCTTTTTCATTTAAATTAAGGTCAGCTAATAGTATGGTATTAAATTGTATTTCTTGTAAAACTAATTTGGATTCTAGGACATTTTCCATAGCAGCACCATTATATTGGAGTGGTTTATCTGCAGCACTTCGGTCTTTAAATCTTTGCAAAGCTTTAAATCTAATTTTAAACAATGCTGCTATATAAGGATGCTTGTAACGGTTTTATTTAATGATCAATGTTGTTTTGTATTGTCTGTTTTGTATTTTGTACTGTACTTCTGGGTTGGACCTTAAAAAGGACCATTAGGTCCAGTGTCCCTACACAGTTAGAACATTTACATAAATAAATAAATAAATAAATAAATAGATAGATAAATAGGCTCAGGGTCACTGCTTCTTCACTGGGTTTCTGTTGGGAGTATAATTTTCAATTTACAGTACATTTCATTTGGCACAGCCCCAGCATCAGAAATGTTTATTTGGATTTCTGTACATCTTTAATCAGCAGAATCATGGTGTTTGAGAATATCTGATAGGAGCTAGCAGGGGTTGTCAGACAGTCTTTGGGTTGTTATTGAACACTGTTTGAGATACTAAAAGTACAGCAGCTGCCACTTCTTCATCATGAAAGCTGTCATTCATGACTTCTACTGAATGCAGTTCCTGAACAGCTGTTTCCAGCTGCTGTGGAACTGCCAGGTTATTTTTTTCATCATCTGCATTAATTTTGTTGAACTCAGCACTTTTTCTATAAATCCAGACATGTAAACTAGCAGCACCAGACATAGCAAAATTACTGTGTCACATTTAAAGCTCGAGATCTGAAACTTGGCACACATATGTATGGGCATGATCAATGTCACCATACCAAATGTGGTGCAAGTTGCACAAACGTTTTTAGTTGATGTACTTAACTGTAATTATAAAATGTCTGAGTGTTTGGAGTCTTACAACTCAGTACTTTTTAAAGACAGAGATCTGCAACATGGTACACTTATGTATAGGCACTTGGACAATGTTTAAAGTTTGGTGCAATCTGGACAAATATGAAATTTCATTAATGAAGAATCAGTATTTCACCTGAATTCCGCTGGCAGAAGAAAACATTTGCCCATCTCTACCACTTTAGAATGTTTTGTCTCTGCAATGCCCCAGTTGCCCCATACTATACTTTTTATTAACTGATTTTATGATAGATTTTCATATTGTACCTAATGTTCACTTTAGGTGTATACTTATTTTTCTCTGTTCAATCATTCTTTGATACTGTAAATAAAAGAATGACAAGATACAAAGTGATATTTTACACCCAGTTCATAATATATCATGTTATCTTGTGAGTTGGGTATGTTACAAATGATATTTTGATGTTACAAATGATGCTTTGTCCTGTTGGGTACATCACAGTGGAACTGAACCAGTCATAGTGCAGCTTTCACAATGCTGATGACATTACAATAGCCATGTACAACACTCAACACGAAAGGTTGAAATAAAAGAAAAACAGTAAAATTGTAATGCAAATAGATTTAACAGCTACAGCTAGTAAACTGTCATTGTGCAAACCAAATATGCAATCGGCTAACTCAAAATATGCAGATCATTACCATGTGTGATGGTTTAAGACTTTTGTAGCTCACTATTGGCTCTGCCACTTGTAAGTTATAGTCCTGCCCCCTCACAGGTGAGGATAAATTTAATATTTTGAGTTATCCTGTTGCATATCCCATATTTATGCACAGATACTTAGTATCTAAATTGGATTTTCTTTTAATCAATTCAAACATGGATTTGTCTTAGGACAGTCCACCATTTTTTTCCTCCGTTGAGTTCCATAATCTCCCCATGTCTAGATCCACACTGGTCTCTTTTAGCTAAAAGTTGAGGAACCATGAGATGCACAAAGTAGCCTCCAAGGGGGCACAGAGTTTCTCAAGCCATTGAAGATGTTGAGTTACTGAATACTGAGTCTTTTCAAGTTTCATAAACACAGCAGCAGGGGAACACATACCAGCTGTCTTGAAAGTGCTCTGGTAAGAGTACAACTATACAGGCAAAAAGAAACTGGGCTCAAACCATTTGCTGAAGTTTGAACAGAAGATGAATATTTTTTTTAAATCAGCATATCATTGCCATAACCATGTGGGTCTTCCTCAGGGGGGTGGAGTTAGTCATCAAATCCCACTACTTAAAAACCCCACATAATTAATTATTTTTCATACACCAATATTGCAATTAATTATAACAGCAGCAGATTTTAACACAGAAATCATGCTTGCTACTTTAGCAAAAATCATTCAGTCAATGCAAAAAAATTACTTTAGTAATAATAAAAAAATTAAGTAATATGAAAATAAAAATAATAATAACATACATCTAGTAGTAGCCACAACACAGACACTGCATGTCGTACAGTGATATCAGTTGCAAAAGGTCAATAATATATTTTTAGTTCAAACTGTGACCTCATTTGTCAAATGATTAACTGTGAGTCACAATTTGATAACCTCACATATCAGACACACATCACACACCAATGGACACACACACAGGATCGAAAACATGGATCCCCCATTATTATATAGATAAAATTATTATTTTGCATTTGTCCCTTGGTGTTCACAGCATCCTTTTACTACTTGGATATCAGCCCAATCTGTCAAATATAAGACAGCACAAATGGAGGTCCGCTACTGAAAAAGGACACCACTCAATTTTATCCATTCAAGGTGAAGTCTTTCACTTCATAATATCAGCCCAATCTGTCAGATGTAAGACAGCACAGATGGAGGTCACCTGTTAGTGCAAAAGGTCACCATTCAATTTTATCTGTTCAAAAGTGCAGTTTACATCCATCAGATTTCTATTACTGGCAGAAAGTCATTTTTCATACATTTATCCCAAAAATAACATTCCAAAGAATACTTATTTAAATTTCAAAAACATTTTGATTTTTCATTAAATAAATCAAAAATACGAAAATAATTTCAAACCAGAACCACAAATGAGTTGCTGTAAAACAAATGTCAAAATTCTTATAGTGTAATGTATCTTCATACAATATAAGTACATAAGTGGCATGAAATCAAGGGGATGAAGAATAACATGTTTCTTAAACAGATCTTCCCATTAAATAAAACGAGAAATATAGGAACTTCATGTTTCAGAACAGGAAGATCAGGAGCTAAAAGGGCACAGAGTCAGTAAGTAAGTAGGGAGAGAAAAAAAGAAATAAACAAACAAAGGAAAGAGTAAGTATTCCAAATAACAGTTAGGTGGCCAGAAAAAAGATATGATGGGAGTGGTGCAGTGCAGTGGCTGTGGAGCAGCAGTCTTCCGGGAGACATTCTGGAGGATGCAGTGTTGTCCCTTCTGCAGTCACCTCACTGAGAGAGGAGGTTGCTGAGCTCCAGGCTGAGTTGGCCAGGATTTGTGGGACCTCCTCTCCCACCCAGGGACCACCAGAGTCACTGCCGTTGCCTCAGAGGTTGCCAAGAAAGAGGAGTGGTTGGACCACAGTGGGCTCAGGGAGGGTGAGGGTGGTGAAACAGAGGCACTCCCCTCCAGTTGTACCTCTCCACAATTTCTATGCTGTTCTGGAAAAGTGTGATTCCTCTATGGAAGCACCCACAGTGGAGACCAAGGAGGATGCTGGGAACCTCCACAAAGGAGACCCACAGAAGGGTGGCATGGGACCCCACAGGGGAAGGAAACAATTCCTGGTGGGGGACTCCATTGTTAGGAAGGTGGAACTGGGGGGGAGGAAGGGGAGAGGGAGGTAAGGTGCCTGCCTGGCGCCAAGGCTTGGAGGGACAGGGAGCAAATCCTCAGGATTGCAGGAGCAGCTGCACAGAGGAGGGAGGGAGCTGGATGTCATTGTCCACCTAGAGACAAATGACCTGGCTAAGAAAGAGATCAGAGCAGTGCAAGAAGAATTTGTGGAGATGGGGAGGGGCCTTAGACAAATAGCACACATGGTAACCTTCTGGGAGGTGCTGGCTGTTTATGGCATGGGTGAGGCTAGGGTGTTCCACACCATGGGATTCAATCAGTGGTTGAAAAACTGGCAGAGCTCAGGGGTTTGGCTTCATTGGGGACTGGGGGTCCACTTGGAGGGATGCAGGCCTTTACTGTCATGATGGTCTGCATCTGTTCAGGAGGGGAATCAGGATCCTAGGTGATAAGTTTAAATACTTCATTGGCAAGCATTTAAACTAGCCAAGGGGGGAGGCACTGAAAAGGAGCAGGGAAATCCTAGCCCCCCCCAAAAAATCAGGTTACTAAGTGAGATAGATGCCAACATAGATATGTCGATAGAGAGAAGTGCAGAGGTAAAAGGAGAAAGTGACAAACGCAATAAGGATGGGGCAAAAAAGGGGTAAGGCCATCAAGAAATTGAGGGTAATGAGTACCAACACCCGTAGTCTGGGCAACAAGCTCCCTGAACTGGTGGCCTTGATGGAAGAGGAATGCCTGGATATAGTAGCAGTCACAGAAACATGGTACACAGAGAACCATGACTGGGATGTTAACATACCAGGGTACACAACCTACAGGAGAGACAGGGAGGGCAGAAGAGGGGTAGCTCTCTATGTAAGGGAAGGAATAAAAGCATCTGAACAAAAGAGTAAACAGGGAAGAGAGGAGGCATTGTGGGTCACCTTAGAGACTGGAAATGGCACCACAATCCGCACAGGGGTTGTATACAGACCCCTATGTCAGGGGGAAGGAATGGACAAGGATATGATAGAAGGCATGCTTAGGATTGCAGAGAAAGGGGAGATAATGTTGATGGGGGAACTTAATATGTCAGATGGAAGGCTAGGTTTACTGGCCAAGGCACCTAACTTGACCTGAGCTCTTTCCTTCTAGCTTGCTTGAAAGGACAGAACTAAGAACCTTACCAGAGTAAGGGAAAGGATTAAGACTTTTGGCTAGGCAGATTTACTGTGTGTTGTTGTTTTTATTTTGTACTCACAGGGGTTGTTACTGTTTGTTGCTAACATTTTATTTGCTTTATTTTTCTCTGAGTCACATTGCTGTTGCTGGGTATACCTTCTGCTGCATTATTACAAGGTGTGCCTACAGGTGTGTGCTAACAGATTACTGCTGTAATCTGATTAAAATTGTCTTTTGCAAGGTATATCTTCTGTTACTGATTTATTTTTCTCTGTAGCAAAGTGTTTCTTACAGGGTATATCTTCTGTGAAATTATTACAGGTGGTGCTTACATTTTTGTGACTTTTTATCATTAGGTTAAGCAAAATTACTGTTTGACCCTATTTTATTTTATTTTATTTATTTTTTGCTGAAAAGGTTTTTTTTTTGTCTCAGAGGTGTTGCAGTCTCCTTTTCACATAGAAGACAGGGAAAGTGAGAAAGCAGCCACAGCTTCCTTGAATCAAGAAGGTTATTTTCTAGACTACACTGAACTGAATTATTACTTTTTGGACCTGTGTAAGTAACTAGTATTGATTCTGTTTTTGGGGTGGACTTTTCTTAGTTTTAACTTTAATTTGCCTGGGAGGAACTGTAGCTGGGAGACATTTGCAGTCAGTTGTGACTAGACCTGTTACTTAGCCTTTGTGAAATAGGTGTCTGAAGGAAGAAGGCACTCCCAGGGTGGAGGTAAGAGTTGTAGGTTATTGTTTCTGGACAGCATAGATTTACTCCACCCACCCTTCCTTCACCCCACCCCCAAGCGCATACAGTAACTTCCTTTATAGCAGGGGCTCTGACATCATTTCCTCAAAACTGCTAACAACATACACCTGTTCATATCCTTAAAGGCACAGCACACTGAATAGGGGGTACAGACACTCATAAGCTTGCACACACTAAAACAAGAACAAAGAACAAAAAACCAAAAAGCATTTGTAACTGGAAGGGACACAGACATGTGGGGAGTGGTGCAATGCACAGGCTGTGGAACTGTAGTCTTCTGGGAGACATTCTGGAAACTGCATTGCTGTCCTATTTGCAAGCACCTCTCTGGTCTGAGGGAGGAGGTTGTTCATCTCCATGCTGACCTGGCAAGGATTTGGGAAACCTGGTCCCCCACCCAGGGACCACCCAGGCTACCACCTCTACTGCACAGGTTGCCAAGAAAGGGGAGTGGCTGGACCACGGTGGGCTCAGGGAAGGTGGTGGAACAGAGGCACATCCCTACAGTTGTGCCTTTCCACAATTCATTTGCCACTCTGGTGAAGCAAGGTTCCTCTATGGAGGCACCTGCAGTGGAGACCAAGGAGGATGCTGGGATCCTTTGCAATGGAGACTCACAGGAGGATGGCTCAGGACCCCACAGGGGAAGGAAACAACCCCTGGTGGGGGACTCAATTGTTAGGGAGGTAGAACTGGGGGAAGGAGGGGAAAGGGAGGTAAGGTGCCTGCCCGGTGCCAAGGCTTGGAGGGACAGGAAATGAATCCTCAGGATTGTGGGAGCAGTAGCAAGGGGGAGGGAGCTGGATGTCATTATTCACCTAGGGACAAATGACTTGGCTGAGAATGGGATCCGAGCAGTGCAACAGGAGTTTGTGGAGTTGGGGAGGGGCCTTAGACAAGTAGCACACATGGTATCTTTCTTGGAAGTGCTACCTGTCTATGGCATGGATGAGGCTAGGGCACTCTGCACAATGGGATTCAATGACTGGTTGAAAAGCTGATGCAGAGCTCAGGGATTTGGCTTCATTGGGGACTGGGGCTCCACCTGGAGGGATGCAGGCCTATACAGGCATGATGGTCTGCATCTATCCTGGAGGGGAACCAGAATCCTAGGTAATAAGTTTAAATACTTCAGTGGCAAGCATTTAAACTAGCCAAGGGAAGAGGCACTGAAGAGGAGAAGGGAAATTGTGCTCCCAGGTCGCTCCTGTAAAAATGCTTTCAGCTTAGTGTGCTATACCTGGTTAAACAACTAAATAAAAAAAAATCCTAGCCCCCTAAAAATCAGGGTAATTAGTGAGGTAAACACCAAAATAGAGCAGTCAATAGGGAGAAGGGCAGAGGTAAATGGAAAAAAAAGACAAAGGCAGTAGGGACAGGGATGGGGCAAAAAGAAATAAAGCCATAAAAAAATGGAGGGTAATGAGTACCAATGCCCATAGTCTAGGTAACAAGCTCCCTGAAATGATGGCCTTGATGGAAGAGGGATGCCTGGATAGTGTGGCAGTCACAGAAACATGGTACACAGAGAACCATGACTGGGATGTCAACATACCAGGGTACACAATCTCCAGGAGGGACAGGGAGGGAAGAAGAGGAGGAGGAGTAGCTCTCTATGTAATGGAAGGGATCAAAGCAACAGAACTAAAGGGTAAACAGGGAGGAGAGGAGGCACTGTGAGTCACACTGGAGACTGGAAATGACTCCACAATCCGCACAGGGGTTGTATACAGACCCCCATCTTGGGGGAAGAAATGGACAAGGAAATGATAGAAGGCATCCTTGGGATGGCAGAGAAAGGGGAGATATTGCTGATGGGGGACCTGAATATGCCAGATGTTGACAGGAGCACGTTTGCTGCAACCACATCCAAGAGCAGGGCCATTCTCGATGCCCTACAGGGGGCATGCATCAGACAGCTAGTTTTGGAACCCACTCGGGAGAGAGCAATCTTAGACCTGGTACTCTCAAATGGGGATGGAGTGAGGATCTCTGATCTTGACGTGGGTAGCCATCTGGGAATAAGTGACCACCAAACAGTGTGGTTCATGATAAACTTAGCTGTAGAGTCAAGAAACATAAAAGTGAAGGTACTGGACTTCAAGATGGCTGAGTTTGTCAAAATAGGAGTGTGCCTCAGAAAAGCACTAGCAAACAGGCAAGAAGGTGGGGTGGAGCAACAAAGGAAACATCAAAACCGCCATACTTGAAAGCAACAATCTTTGTGTGAAGCAAATAAAAATCAAAATGAAGAAAAAACACTACAGTTCTCAAAATAAGTGGCGAGGAAGGTAAGGGAAAAAAAGATAGCATTCAGGAAGTATAAGGAAACACAGAAGGAGCAGGACAGAAAACTGTACTAGTTAAAGCAGAAGGAAATGGGTAAGGCAGTCAGAATAGCAAAGGCCCAAACCGAGGAAAAGATAGCCAACTCAGTTAAGAAAGGGATAACACCTTTTATAGGTACATTAGGAAGCAAAGAAAGACTAAGACAGGGATACTGAGGCTGAACAAAGAGGAATGTGGTTGGGCAGAGAGCAACAGTGAAAAAGCAGGGATACTGAATGAATACTTCTGTTCAATATTCACAATGGAAAAGCAGGGGGAAATACCTAATCTGGTCACTAGAAGCACTCTGGATAGGGGGGGTTGATATTAGTCCTTTCACAGAAGAAAGGGTTCTGAAAGAACTCTTAAAACTGAAGGTGGATAAAGCAATGGGGCCTGATGGGATTCACCCCAGAATTTTAAAAGAACTAAGGGAAGAACTAGTAACACCACTGACTACCCTTTTTAACAAATCATGGAAGGATGAGGTGGTACTTGAGGACTGGAGGAGGGCGGATGTGATTCCTATTCACAAAAGTGGGAGCAGGACAGAGGCAGGAAACTACAGACCTGTCAGTTTGACCTCAGTGGTAGGGAAAATGATGGAATCACTTCTGAAGGAAAGAACTGTTGAGTACCTAGAGGCCAGTGGGGCACAGGACCCAAGGCAGTATGGATTCACAGTGGGAAGGTCATGTCAGACAAATCTAATTAATTTCTTTGACTGGGTGACCAAAACAGTAGACCAGGGAGGGGCTGTGGACATGGCCTACCTAGACTTTAGCAAGGCATTTGACACAGTCCCACACAAAATATTAATGAACACATTAGCCAGCCTGGGAGTGGGTCCTAGGGTGGTAGCCTGGAATAAAAACACTGGTTGGACAACAGGACACAGTGGGTAATAGTAAATGAGTCCACAGTGAAGAAAGGAGGTTACTAGTGGGGTACCATGAGGTTCAGTACTAGGGACGGTCCTTTTAATGTCTTTATAAGTGACATTGCAGAGGGACTGGAAGGGAAAGTATGTCTCTTTGCAGATGACACAAAAGATCTGCAATAGGTTGATACACAAGGTGGGGTGCAAAAGGATGAAAAGGGACTTGGCAAGGTTGGAGGAATGGTCAAATGTATGGCAGCTTAGATTCAATGCAAGAAGTGCAAAATGGTACCTGGGAAACAAAACCCAGGGAAGAGTACACAATGGGGATGAGATACTGACAACAGCAAAATGGAAGGGACCTGGGGGTAATCATATCAGATGACCTAAAGGTGGGCCAGCAATGTGAGAAGGCAGTAAAGAGGGCTGGGGGATACTGGGTTGCATAGGGAAAGGCATCACCAGTAGAAAACAGGAAGTTGTTGGCCCTCTGTATAGACAGTTGGTAAGACCACATCTGGAGTACTATGTACAGTTCTGGAGAGCCCATCTACACAAAGACATAGGCAGGGTGGAGGCTGTCCAGAGGAGGGCAACCAAAATGATGCAGGGTCTCCATCAGAAGACATATGAAGAAAGACTAAAGGAATTAAAGATGTATAGCCTCGAGGAAAGAAGGGAGAGGAGGGACATGATAGAAACTTTCAAATACCTCAAGGGAATCAACAAAGTCCAAGAGGGTAGCATCTTTCAGAAAAAGAGATGTGCAAAAACAAGGAGGCACAATTGGAAGATAGAGGGGGGACTGCTCAGAGGTAATGTGAGGAAGTATTTCTTCACAGAGAGGGTTGTGGATACATGGAACAGCCTTCCTGAGGAGGTCATAGAGTCAAAAACAGTGGGGGAATTCAAGAATGCATGGGACAGACATCAGGCAATTCTAGTGAGGGGTAGGAGGAAGTAGGCTGTTGGTTAACTAGGATATGTAGCTTATCCGTTAGGTAGGGAAATGGGCAGACTAGGTGGGCCATGCGGTCCTTATCTGCTATCAAATTCTATGTTTCTATGTTAACTGGAGCACCTTTGCTGCAGCCACATCCAAAAGCAGGACCATTCTTGATGCCCTTCAGGTGGCAAGCCTCAGACAGCTAGTTTTGGAACCTACTCGTGAGGGAGCAATCTTAGACCTTGTACTCTCAAATGGGGACAGTGAGAGGATCTCAGATCTAGAAGTGGGTAGCCATTTGGGAACAAGTGATCACCAAACAGTTTGGTTCATGATAAACTCACCTACAGAGTCAAGCCATACAAAAGTGAGGGTTCTGGACTTCAGGAGGGCTGGCTTTGGCCAGATGGGAGAGTGCCTTAGAAAAACACTAGCAAACAGGCTAGAAGGAGTGGTGGAGCAACAATGGGGAAATATCAAAACTGCCATCACAGAGGCAACAAGCCTTTGTGTGAAGCAAGTAAACAAATCAAAATGAAAGAAAAAGCCACTATGGTTCTCAAAAGAGGTGGTGGTGAAGGTTAAGGAGAAAAAGATAGCATTTAGGAAGTATAAGGAAACACAGAAGGCACAGGACAGAGAACTGTACCAGTTAAGGCAGAAGGAAGAAGGGAGGGTAGTCAGAATAGCAAAGGCACAAACTGAGAAAAGATAGCTAACTCAGTTAAAAGAGAGATAAAACCTTTATAGGTATATCAGAAGTGTGGAAAAGACAAAGGGAGGATAGTGAGGCTGAATAGAATGGTTGGTGGGTGGGCAGAGAGTGACAGTTGAAAAAGCAGGGATACTGAATGAATACTTCTGTTCAGTATTCTCAAAAGAAGAGGTGGGGAGGTGCCTAATCCAGTTAACGAAGCACTCTCTGGAGAGAGTCAAACCAGTCATTTCACAAGAAAGGTTCTGAAAGAACTCCTAAAACTGAAGGTGGACAAAGCAATGGGGCCAGATGGAATTCACCCAGAATTCTAAAAGAATTAAGCAGAGAACTAGTGACACCACTGAGTACCCTTTTAACAAATCATGGGAGGATGATGTGGTACCTGAGGACTGGAAGAGGCTGATGTGATTCCCTTCACAAAAGTGGGACCAAGACAGAGGCAGTAAACTACAGACCTGTCAGTTTGACCTCTGTGGTAGGGAAAGTGATGGAATCACTTCTGAAGGAAAGAATTATTGAGTACCTAGAGGCCAGTGGGGCACAGGACCCAAGGCAGCATGTGTTCCAGTGGGAAGGTCATGTCAGATGAATATAATTGATTTCTTTGACTGGGTGACCAAAGTAGTAGACCAGGGAGGGCTGTGGACATGGCCTTCCCTTGACTTTATAAGGCATTTGACACAGTCCACACAAAGATTAGTAGTCAAATTAACCAGCCTGGGAGTGGGTCCCAGGGTGGTAGCCTAGATAAAAGCATTGGCTGAACAACAGGACACAGCAGGTAATTGTAAATGGAGTCCACTCTGAAGAAAGACGGGTTACTAGTGGGGTACCGCAGGGTTCAGTACTGGGTCCAGTCCTTTTTAATGTCTTTATAAGTGACATTGCAGAGGGACTGGAAGGAAAAGTATGCCTCTTTGCAGATGACACAGAGATCTGCACTAGGGTTGATACACAAGGAGGCATGGAAAGGATGAAAAGAGACTTGGCAAGTTGGAGGAATGGTCAGAAGTATGGCAGCTTGGATTCAATGCAAAGAAGTGCAAAATGTGCACCTGGGAAACAAAACCAGGATGATTACACAATGGAGGGAGAGGTAATAACAACAACAAAAATGGAAAGGGACCTGGGGGTAATCATATCAGATTACCTTAAGCTTGGCAATGCAATGTGAGACGGTGGTAGGGAGGGCTGGAGGGATACTGGGATGTATAGGGAGTGGTATCACCAGCAGAAAACAGGAAGTTGTTATCCCCCTGTACAGACAATTGGTGAGACTGCATCTGGAGTACTGCATCCAGTTCTGGAGACCCCATCTCTGCAAGGACATAGACAGGATGGAGGCAGTTCAGAGGAGGGCAACTAAAATGGTGCAGGGTCTGCAAGAGAAGCCATACGAGGAGAGACTAAAGGAGCTTAATATGTATACCCTTGAGGAAAGAGGAGAGGGGAGACATGATAGAAACTTTTAAGTACCTCAGTGGAATCAACAAAGTCCAAGAGGGTAGCATCTTTCAGAAAAAGAGATGTGCAAGAATAAGGGGACACAATTTGAAGATAGAGGGGGGATGGCTAAGGGGTAATGTGAGGAAATATTTTTCACAGAGAGGGTGGTGGACACATGGAACAGCCTTCCTGAGGAGGTTGTGGGGTCTAAAACCGTGGGAGAATTCAAGAATGCATGGGACAGACATAAGGCAATTTTTGTGGGGGGTAGGAAGAAATAGGCTGTTGGTTAAGTAGGATCTGTAGCTTATCCTCTAGGTAGGGAAATGGGCAGACTAGGTGGACCAAGCGGTCCTTATCTGCCGTCAAAGTCTATGCTTCTATGTTTCTATATCTGATGTATGTAATGGTATATTATTAGTGAATACCCTATTAAAAGATTTTACTACAAGTACAGTTTATAGTCAGTTTGATCATTAAACCCCAAAGGGTAAGGGCTCCCAATTACAAAATCTATCTTGTCCCACACCAATTTAGCAAGTTTTTCCGATCCTCTCCCAGAGGGAGGGGGCACTTTATCTAGATCCCTAAACTTTAGACCCCTTGGGTTTCTTCTATGTGCCTCACAAAAATGTGCACCATAGGCATTTTCAAATTTATTAATTATTGTTGCCCTTATATGTTCCTGGATTTGCATCTTTAATGCGTGAATCTTCCTTTCTACATATAGCTTTTTTACAAGGGCACCAAGCACCATATACAGTAAATGGACTATGACAATCCAAATATTGTTTCAGATGAAAAACTGCACCTGTAACTGTGTGTGTAAACACATCGCCAGTTTTTGCATAGCAGCACACATTGCACCATCTACATCTGAAAAAGACAAGTTTTAGTGAGATGGACCATTTTGACTAGAGATCTACAAAGTTGATGGAGGTCAAAATATCTCTCAAACTGGTTCCTCTATGATATGAAATAAGATCATCACCCACAATTTGACCCACCATTTCATCTGCTTCAATGAGTAACCATCAGTTTTTAATAATTTAGCTACCTCCTTGGATCTATAGTTATAGTCTGTCATAAATACAAGTCTATTGGTGCTCCCCTTGATCACTCTCTCTATTTTGAGGTTCAAACAGGGTCCTTCTATTACATTCCCTCACTTTTCCCAGTGCATCTGGTATAGTCTGAGAACTGCATCCCTGATCTCTAATCTGTTTGCATGGTATTACTGCTTCAATTTTAAAAACTTGATCTAAAGTGCAGTTCCTGTGAATGTGCAGGAACTGCCCAATCGGTATACTGTGTATTAGGGATCTTGGATGGCAACTTTCAGATCTCAACAGCATGTTCCCAGCTACTAGCTTCCTAAAGTTTTTTACTTGTCACTTTGTTTTCTACTATTGTCAAGGTAATGTCTAGATTGTCCACTTGGATGGGATCATGTTTGTAGGTACATATAATGTTGACCTCATTATCATTCAGCCACTGTACAAAATCTGTCAGTGCCTCCTAATCCCCACCCCAGATATAGATGACATCATCAATAAAACAATATCATCTAACAATGTGTCTGAGGTGAAGGTTCAAAGCACTGAGTACCACATGTCTCTCCCACCAGGACAGAAGCAGGTTTGCGTATGACTGGGCAAGAGAAGCCCCCATTACAGTCCCCTGAATCTCATGGTAGAAGTTGTTATCAAACTTGTGTTGTGGCTATTACTAGATGTACATTATTATCATATTTATTTTCCTATTACTTAATTCTTTTAGTATTATTAAATTTAATTCTTCTTTGCAATGATTGAATGATTATTGTTAAAATAATTAGCATGATTTCTCTGTCAAAATCCACTACTGTCATAATTAACTGCAATATTGGTGTATGAAACTTAGTTAATTTTGTGGGGTATTTAAGTAGTGATATTTGATGACTGACTCCACCACCTGAGGAAGACCCCCTTGATTGTAGGGGTGTTAGTCCTGCCAATGACATGCTGATTTAAAATAAACTATCCAGTTTCTCTTTAAATTTCAGCAAATGTTGTGTGACCAGTTTATTTTTCCCTGTATTTTCAAGTTTCATGCATTCTAATAATGGTGAGACTCACTGTGGAAAGGCAGGAGCTCTATGTGTTTGCAATGTTGGGCTATTAGCTTTTTTTCCCACAGCTGTCCCAGCTTACACAAGGGCTGGTGATATATTTTCCCCAGGTCTCCTCCTGGTATTATCCCTCTGGTGTAAAGGCAATGGGGAGCTGGAGGGGTTCTAGCTGAAAGATTGGTGATTTCTCTCCAAAAATTCTGGCTATGTGGGCTTTGCCAGACCATATGTATGAAAGTTCATTCTTCTACCATACATCTCTGTCACTTTGCTGGTTTAGAGTTGTCTGCCAGTTGGACCAAGTGAAGAATGAAGTAAGCTCTGTGAATAAAATTAAAGTGTATTTGTCTGAGTCTGTTAGTAATAGAACATGAGTTTACCTCTATCAAAATGTGCCAACAGTCCCTGTCTGTCCAGTTCCGATTCCCCCCCATTGTCCCTCCCACTTGCTCTGGATCCCTTGTAGTGGGTCCAGCATGCTTCCTAGTAGTACTTAACATACTTGTTCTGCACACCTGGCCAGAGATTTCTGGTCCAGCATTATTTCTTCTCCTGAAGAAAGGACAGGGCCACCACTAGTCTTAGAGAAAGTGGGCTCGATTCCAAGACAGCTACGCCAGGCATAAACACAGGACGCCAGTCCCGATTGCACACATTGCAAGTTATGCTAGTGACTTGCGACCTGCATGATTCCAAAAGATCACTTATGCCGCAACCTGCAACCGCTATGACAAATGCAAATTACAACGCAGTTACACCAAAGAAAGCCTACGCCACTGTGTAATGCAGCTTGCGACATGTGTAACACACCAGCACCGTGGAACTGCTATTCCAGAACAGGCGGCATAAGGAAATACACCAGAGGAAGGTAATGTACATTAGAACAAGGAATAGCTGTCCTAAACAGAGCACAGACCATAGAAACACCCTCCTCCCCCCAAAGTCAGACTGCAGCATACCACCCAACCAGTTGGCCCCAAACGTGGACCAAAGGGCAAACAGTGGAACACCCAAGCAAACGTGCCCTAGGACACCCAAGACACAGCGAAATAAGCAGCAGCATGGTCAGACAGGCCAGTAGAAAGTGAATAACATACAATGTGCAACATGTACCACAGCAAGTAGCAACAATAGCCCAACACTGAATGTGGGACAAGACATCACAAAGGAGAACAGAGAGGTGATGGGACGTACAATGGGGAACAGTGCCAAGTAATGTGGGGCAGTCAAGTGGTATGTACAGCAGACAGCTGTGTAGTGGGACACACAGCACAGACAACAAGAGGAGCAGAACAGGGAAGGCAGAGACCTGTGAGTGCAGACACCACCACTGCCCCCCACAGCACCACCATGGCAGCTCCAGCAGCACTATGGGAGGACACACTGTGATGCTACGCAGCCCTGGCAATGGCATGGCACCCATGCCACTGCCGCTGTGCTGCCAGGGGAGGTGAAACTGGCCATCAGGTGCACTTCAACATGAGTGGCTGCACTGGAACTGGAACAGTGCTCATGTATGCCATACAGCAGACATTAGGCAGGACCTCGATCATGGGATGGCACCACAGGCACACACACACAGAGGACTACAGCACTCATGGGTGGCAGGCATGGAGGCACAGGAGGTGAAGGACACACACAGACCAAAGGAACAATGCTGTGACAATGGCACCATCAGGCACAATGCCCCACAATGGTCACTAATACATGTAAACAGTGCAACCACAACAGGGAAACAGCACCGGGTGGCACAGACTTGCAGATGTATGACGGTGAGATGCACCATTGGTATGTGCCACTGATGCCACCCACAGGGACTACTGATCCCCTGGTTGGAAGTGAACCATACAGGCCCAAGGCCACCACACAGCCAAGACATGCACAGTGTGGTGGCATGTTGCCCGGAGCAGGCACAGTGAGCTGCAGCACACAGGACACCATGTGGCCGTGGCCACCAGTGTGCGCACATGGCTGTGAGCTGCACAACCAGCACACAGATACCGTGTGCATGGTGGGGACACACAAGGGATGGCACAGGACCGCCACATGTGTGACCCCACATGCATGGCAAAACACACACACACAAACACACACACACCACACACACACACACACACACACACACACACACACACACACACATACACATAGCATACCAGAGACTGACGCGCAGAACCAGGTGTGCAAAAACATCATTTAATGAACGGTAACAAACAATAAATACAACTAGGTAAATAGTAACATGAACAATAACAGAAAACACAACAGCAACAACAGCAGGAATGCCCAGAACCCCCCCAAAACACCCACCCTGTACAGCCCACCCACACCAGCCCAGGTGGCCATCCCTCCAACCCATATGTAGACGGCTCCCATATGAACAGCCCCCTCCACCCCATCTGTACAATGCCCACCCCACCACACAAACACATCTAGCCAAAGGTCCCAACCATATGGACCCCACCCAGGCATGGCCCCCATTGCCCTCCCATATGATATGCAGGCCCCCTGGACAGCACACACCGCCCACATTCCCCCCACCCACATACCCACGACAGGCTAATCCTCCCCACAGGCTCATAACAATCAACTGTCCCAAGGCAGTGGGTCCAAAGTCCATGTCCCAGGTCCATTGTTCAGCACTATTGCCTCTGAAGCACAATCAGGAGGGCACCCAGGGAGCCATTCAGGTGTGCCACATTGGCCATGATTGCCATAACCAGCACCACTGGCTGCTGGTTGCCCTCCAGTGGCTGCTCTGGGTAGAGCAAAACCTGTGCCACAGGTTGACCCCCAGATGACCCAACACTGGCTGCCACATGACCCAACTGTGGCTGCTCCATGCTATCGCCAGCTGCTAGGTCCCCCAGCAATGTCCATGGCCTGCACAGCCATGTCCTCTGCCCACACTTCTGGTTGTGGTTCCGTTGGCTCCTGTGCCTCCTCCAGTGGCTACACAGCAGCCACCTCTACTGCCATTGGCCCTTCAGCAGGCTGATCCATGGCCTCCACCTCATCTGGCAGCTCCACTGGCCCCTGCTGTCCACTGTCCGAGGCATCCAGTGCCTCCAACATGGCCTCTGCCTCCTCCTTCTTGGACGACGATGACATCGGTGGAATTGGACGGATCCAATGATGCCGGCACTGGGTGCAGCACCGGTAGGCCACAGCACCTGCTGCCTTCACTTTGGCCACTGCCCGAAGCAGGGCCCTTTAGCATGGTGTCAGTCTGCTACACACACCTGTAAGGAAGTAAAGGCTGAGGTCAGTGATGGTCTGGAAAATGCAGCACATGCACATACACAACACACAGCTGCCAAGCCCATCCCCATGGGCCACCACGGCATGGTCACTACACATGGCACACAGTGCATGCACATACCAGACCTCCTACACCCTGCCCCCTGTGGCAGGCCTGTGCCGTGCTACTGGTCACCATCCTGATGACCCTGCAGGCCCTGGTTACCATGTACTGCACCTGTGGGGAAGGGGAACAGTTACACGTGTGCACCAGTGCAGGCCATGGCCTGTGTGGCTAGACATTGGTATAACCACCTGCACCTGCACCCTGGATCATGCGCATCTCTGCATCACTCCTGCACACCATGTCCACTAGCCACTGCAGAAGCCCTGGGTCCTGCTGGCCTAGGTCCTGCCAGCGGTGCTGCAGTTGCCGGACAGTGTGGGGCATGCCACTTCTGGCACCTAGGCATGCCCCTATGGCCCTCTGCACCCTGGCATGGCCCTCCATGGTGTGTCTCCTGCACCCGGACAGGAGGAGTTTCATCCCCCACTGCTGGACCAAGTTCACCAGCATTGCTCTCTCTGTCAGGGTGAAGTTTGGTGCCATCCCACTGAGGCTGAGGCCTGCGCTCCTTGGCATGCCATCTGCTGTATATCACCTGGCACGGGGGTGTCTGGCACATGTGGTATAGATGTGCAAGGCAACAAGGCAAAGCACACATATCAATGCACAGTAGAGTGGCATCCATACTGGGACCCCCCCTACATGCTACCCGGCGTGTCCGGTGGTGGACAGCACGATGTATAGGATTGGGGTACAGTGGCAATGGGTGCAGCACTGCACCCTGCGAGCCACCCCTGGAGTGCAGCATGGCACTGCCATGCTGCACAGACATGCCCCTGCTGCCACGCACCCTACCAAAGGTGTACATGCCACCACCACACACTGTAGACAGCATGACAGGGCTGTGTGGTGCCATGCACATAGAGTATGCTATAGGCAACCCTGCTGCAGCTGCATACACCACACTGCCCTACACCACCACCCACCATACCAAGTAGAGTACCACCCTGATGCCATTCCCACACACAGGAGTAACTGGGCACATGGCCGTCCACCACACAACAGCGGCCTGCAATGCATCCGTGTGCAGTGGCATATCCCTGGTGCACTATGCCTCGCTGACATGCGGTGGTACACGGCATGACACATATTGCACAATAGTCGCATAGCCCACCAGGACACATCTGTGTACAGTGTGAATGGCTGGTGACACCCATACTCACCACCCTGCAGTTGGGATGTGCAGCTGCATGTGCAGTGGTATATGGCTATACACTGATACACCTGTGCCCAGGGTTGCATGTACACTGCCCCCACATGCACACAGCATGACCCTCAGCAAGGCACCTACCTTCCCTGAGCCCCCGGCTCCCAGCTGTGGGCAGGCCTGCAGTGTTGTATGCTCCTCCTAGAGAAACAATTGGCAACACAGCATTACAACCTGTATATACTTTGACCGTTGCAAATGTGGTGGCATTGCACTGTCCTGTTACCTGCCAAGGTTTGGGGTGTGACTCTCCTGGACAAACGGAATGGACCACAACATCAGCAACAGTATGTCATACAGCAGGTGCATATAAGCAGGTAGTGCACTGTTCCAGTACTCACCAATAGTCAGGGCCGGGCTCCCCTGGATTAACACAGTTTAACACAACATTAGCAACTGTCTATAGCATAGGATCGGGTGGTGCACTGTCCCAGTACTCACCAGTAGTCAGCGTGTGTCTCTTCTGGATGTACAGATATATAAACCACATTAGCAACTATATGTACCACTGCCTGTAGCATAGCTGCAGGTACTGCACTGTACCAGTACTTAGCAATGATCAGGGTGTGTCCCACCTTAGTCTACTATGTGTCAGTGCCTTGTGTAGCTCCACTCTGATGTTTGCTGCCTACAATTGATGCCAGTTCCTCCAGTATCTCCAGTATCTCCAGCATGCTTGGTCTGTGACCTAGATTTGGCCTATGTGTCTCACCTCGCACATGTCGCACATACAGGCTACACCTGCATTGCAGAATGTTACCGCGCAACTGCGTTATGCTCTGCCGCATACCGCGGCTACGCAACCATGGGCCACACGAGCGGCCTGTATGCAAGTGCGGCCTATGCATAGGTCATGCATATGCACTATGCAGTATGCCTCTCACGTAGGCACCAGCCGTGTGCGACATGCAATATGCCCTTTCACGTCGGTAGTAATGAGGGAGTCCACACAGATGTATAGTACATAGTGGTTTACTCGGTGCAGGTGACATAGGAAGTGACACAGTGCAGTTTAACAGTTCAGTAGTGACAATCTTTCACACATACCCACACCCAGTGACAGTGCAATGCACACACACACACACACACACACACACACACACACACGTGCTTCACTACAGTGCCATGTACACACACAAACACGCTCACGCACATCCCTCACACACACCACATGTCAGGAACCCGTGCCCTCCTGGAGTCCTGCACCTCCCCCGCGCCCACCCCCATAGCAGTGGCGCACCACCATGGCACGTCAGTCTGTCACCTGCTGCTGCCCCCAGTCCTCTTTCACTTGGCTGTCCCAGTGGTAGCATTGGGCCCACCCTGCTCCTGGTGCATGTCTGCAAGGCCCCCAATGTCCATTGGTTCCACAGGCACTGCAAGCCTCTGTGGTCTTCCATGACTCCCTGGGGCAGTTGTTGCTTGCTCTGGTGCTGTCACTGGTCCCATACCCTCCAGCACACTGCTGTCCATGGCCTGCTGTTGCGCCACCACCTGTGCTGCCTCCAGTTGTCTGGCACTGGTCCTGTGCCCTGTGCCCCCGCGTCTTCCACCCCCCGGCCCCGGTGGTGGGTTTTGCTGCTGTCCCCCACCCTGGTGCTCCAACCGCCTGTGATGCGACCAGTGCTTGTCTTGTGGGCAGCGATGGCTGCTACTGCACTGGCACTGTGGGTGGTGATGGCACAGGGGGCTGTGGTACCTGGTGCACAGGTGTTGCCAGTTGTGCTGGCAGTGTGGGTGGTGGGGCCACCAGCACTGGAGCATGTGGGAGTGTTGGTGGCGGTGGTGGGTGCTGCTACTCCAGGGGTGCCACTGGTGGTGGCGGTGGTGGGGAGGGAGCTGCTGCTGGGTCCACCACCCCCTGGCACTGTCGGTGTTGTTGCTGCTGCTGTCGGGTGCACTTGTGGTGGTGCTGGTGGCAGCTGCACCTCCTGTGGTGCCTGTGTGGTGGAGTCCCTCGACGCAGTGCCTCATGGATGCAGGCCTGCATGTGTGACCTGTAGCATGGCTGACAGTGCGCCTGCCTGCCTCGTCTGCTGGGCCACAGACCCCTCCACAGCCATGGCCAGGCAGGTGATGGTTGTCATCTGTTCCTGTGCACAGGCCTGGGTGGCAGTCATGGTGCCCACCAATTAATCAATGGCTGCCTCCATTGTGCGTGTCCCTGTCTCAAGCACCCCTATCATGGTGCCCATCTGCTCCTCCAATGCAGCATGGTGTGCATCCATGCTGAGCCTCATGCAGCCCAGCATCTCCCCCTGCTCTGTGTGTGCTGTTATAAGGGTCCAGCAGAACCCTATATAGTCGGTTAGGGTCTGCGGGCAGTCCTCCACCAGGGATGGTGTGATCCTGTCCAGGGCCTCCTCCAGCCTGCGGTATGATGCGGGGCTCATGTTTGGGGAATTTTGTCCCACAAGCTTCCGTCGCGAAGGTCAAGGCCCTCCTCCTCCTCCTGCTGTTGCTCCTCACCGACTCACGCTCCCCCACCACGGGTGTCCTGGATGTGTCCTGCTGTGCCTCGTCTGCACCACTGTCCACTGGCCCTGTCTTCACCACTGCTGTGCCTGTGGGGAGACATCAATGCATCAGTGCTACCTCCCATGTCATGCCTACTATGCCTCCCACCATCCCAACCCCTGCATTACTGTCCCATGCAGTGGGAGTGATGCTGGCCATCGGCTTACCTGCCCGTGTGTCTGCTGGTGCCACACCTGTGCAGGAATGATAGTGCATCAGTGCTGCAACACCATCACATGCCTACCGTGTGTGCCTCCATGCCCACCCCTGCAACCCCATCCCACACAGTGGAGGCGATGCTGGCCATTGACGTACCTGCCCCTGTGTCAGCTAGTGCCACACCTGTGGGGGAACAACAGTGCATCAGTGCTACCACACCATATCATGCCCACCATGCTTGCCTCCACACCCACCCCTGCAATGCCATCCCACACAGTTTGGGTGACGCTGGCAGTCGGCTTACCTGCCCCTGTATCCGCTGCTGCTCCACATGTGGAGGGAACAGCATTGTATCAGTGCTGCCTCCCCATGTCTTGCCTACACTGCATGCATGCCTCTCGGTTGTCACACATTACGGGGTCCAGTCCCTCATATTACCTCCCATCTGGTCTCTGTGCCACACTGCGAGCCCTGCCCCACCTTCACAGTTCTGACTGTACAACAACACTCTATGGTACATGATGTGTATGTTATAATATTCATTATACAATGGCATGCACAACTCCTGGCTTCTGACTGGTCAGTTGACCATCACAGCAGGGAAGTTATCCTGTCATAACATCCCTGCCGTTCACCTTGCTGTTTCTTGACACATTGGCTGTTGCCACATGTTGATTGTTTGTATTGTCTCTTTTGACTCATCTCTATTGCAGCACACTACCTAACACATTCTTGGACAGTATTGTTGTCCGTATACTATACCATGCCATTGTATGATATGCATAGTATGCATATACTGCTCTCCAGGGTGGGTGTTCTGCTGAGATTATGTCCCTTCAAGGGTGTTGTGTGCCCTCGGCTGCTGGCCACGGGCCACACCGCCTGAGGTGGGCTATTACCCCAACATGTCACCCTCCCTGTTGGGTATTGTTCTGTTTCTTCATACTACACATTCTGACCATACAGCACACATTTACACAGTGCCCTGAGCTTCTTAGGGACAATTTGCTTTGGTGTTTCACATATTGCCAAATTGTTCCACATTGTGTGGGGCATTGTTCCACACTAGGTGGATTGCTGGTTGGGTGTTATGCATGCATGCCACCATTCACACCCCTGCAGTGCTGCCCCCCGCCCACTTCAGGCACTGCCAGCCATCCACTTACACATCCCTGCATCCATCCACAACGTGTCGAGGTCCGTGTCCCCGTAGATGCTGTCCTGGCTCATGAATGCCAGCACCCTCTCTCGTGGCTACTGACAGGTCTCACCTCCTGTGGCTCATCTCCTGTGATGACTGCCTGCTGCCTGTTGTGGGCCTCCTTGGCCTTGGCATAGCACTTAAGTTACATAGGTGCTTATGCAAATCGTGCACGGTGCATGGTGCGCCTCGCATTTGTGATGGCATTAACCTTCTTGGCCACCTCCTCCCATGCCTTCTTCAATTTGCTGCGCTGCTCCCATTCCCCTTCCTTGCCCATAAGCAGGTCTAATTGGGCCTCCAGTTCATTCAGGAGAACATCAGTCTCCTCATGTGTGAAGTTTCTTTATTTTTTTTTCCATCGTTTGCCACCTCTCCATTGCTACCCAACATCTTTCAAATAGCTCCTATGCCTGTCTGCATCTTGTACACTTTTCTATGGTTGTCGGGTTGTGACATGCATAATGCTATGCCACTATTGCGGGTTATGACATGGCTTGCGGGCGTAACTTGTGACATGCGTAATTTGGCATTTTCTGTCATATCTGGTGATTCTCTTGGAATATGGCACAGCTTGCATGTCGCAGGGATTTTGGTATAACTTCACGCACTGGCATACTTTGCTCCATGCTCTCCAAGCTGTCTTGGAATCAGGCCCAGTGTCTCTAGTCTGGCCCTCACTTGCCAATAGAATGCAATCCACTTATAATGGACACTGTTATAATGGACAATCGGATATAGCAGACAAAAACTGATTTCCCTAACCGAATACATCAAATCCAATGCATTTTTCTCTGGTTATGATGGATAGAAACATTGCTTATGATGGACACTATGAAGCTTTTACGCGCATTTGTAGTGTTTTCTTTAGGAGGGTGCAGAGCTGGTGAGGAGATCTGGCAAATGTAGAATTAAGATGGAGGAGCTACAGAGATAACATTTCTTACAAAATAATTCCCACAAGCTGCTTAAGCTTTTATTGGAAAATAATTAAGCTGAAAGTAAATGATTTCAATAAAACCCTTAAAATATACTTGGATTTGTTCTTAGTGCCCTAGAACCTCAGCATACAGTCACTGGAGTTATTATCTTCTTCTTACTGACAACAATAAACTTCCTTAAAATAACTCATGTTCCCTGACAGTTAAATGACTTTAAATCAACACACAGAATAAAGAAACAAATGCTAGGGAGGATTCTGGGTAATATGTGAAGTTTTATAAGAAGTTCTCATTCACTCTAAGTCCATGATCACACACATTTCCACACCTAACATATAGACTACACCTCCTCTGGATATAATGGTCACCAGATATAACGGACAAATGTTGTGTGCACAGATGCGTCCGTTATAACAGGCTTGCACGGTATACAAAAAATCTTTGGGGCAGAAATAAAATTGGCTAGCCAGGTATCTGTATGATTTTAGGGTGCCTTCCTTAAACAGGTAACCACCTTGGTCACGCATTTTTGAAACCATTGGGTGAGTGCTAGAATTCTTTGCCCTGGAGGTATATAGCTCTCCAGAGGGCTGGTCTAATCCCAGCCTCTGCAGATTAAGATCTACGGTGCTTATGAGGTTATGGTCTGTCAACCATGCATGCACCAAGTTTCTGGTAAATGGGTCTGGTTTGGTATGTACTTAATTTCTCCATCTGCCTGTGATGGGGATAGCACATTTCTCAACAGAGGGCCAGCAAAGTGTTTCCACTAGTTCCCTCCACACCGACTTCCCAGAAGGGGGTTTAAGAGAATTGTTTTAGAAAAGCCATCTGAGCTGCCAGATAATAATAGTGGAAGTTGGGGAGTGCCAAGCCTCCATGATTCTGGGCTTGCCATAGCATGGGCTGTTTGATCTTCACTCTTCTATATTGCCATAACAGATTTGTCAAGTACCCCCAGAAGGAAGTTAAAAACATCTGAGGGAGATGTACCATTAACACTTGGAACAGGAAGAGGCTCTGGAGGAGGACATATATCTTTACAGTATTGACTCTTCCCACAAGGGAGAGGAGAAGTGACTTCCATATCTTACATTCTGTGTCAATTTTCTGCGAGAGATGCTGAAAATTGAATTCACTTAACATGGACAGCTTTTCTGGCAAATGTACTCCCAGGTTGTTCAAGAAACTGACTGGAACATGTTTTGCTCCTGCCACCTGGACAGGGCCCCTCCCAGCTTATTGGTATCCATTTGCATTTGGATCATTTGATCTTGTGATGATAAAGGGGTACATAAGCATTGATTAGTTCCTTCCAGGCTGGTATGAGCTTGTGGGGATTGGCTCAGAAGAGCAGAATATCGTCTGCAAGTAATCAGATCTTATGGTCCTTGCCTTGAAAAATCAGTCATTGGATATTTGGATGTCCTCTTTAGGGACAGGGGTTCAATAGTGAACACATAGAAGAGCTTGCAGATGGGCACCTCTATCTTATTTCCCTGGTGAGCCAGAAGGACCCAGACAAGTAGCAATTGGTGAGAACTTGAGCATGTGGGGAGTGATATAAAGCATCTATCTAGGCACAAATGCAAGGCCCAAAGCCAAATTTATTCAAGGTTGGTGAAGATGAAAGGCCACTGGATCCAGATGAAATGCCTTCTCAGCATCTAGGGCTATGAGGCCAGGTCGAGCAGCACCTCCTCTGCACCATCTCCACATTATTTTCAGGGTGTGGTATATGTTGTGTTTGGCCTGTTTCCCTTTTACAAGCCCACCCCAGTCTGGATGAACCAGGTCTGAGAAAATTGGAAACAGTGCGCACAAGGCTGTGGTGCTCATGAACAAAAATACATACTTGCACAGTAAATTCGGGCACTCCCCACCACATATGATACTGATGCCGTGGTAAATACAAAAAGGAGGAAATTTATTTACATGTTAAAAAAGAGCACAAGGGCCTGCCTGACATGTTTCTGGCCCAACTTGGACCCTTTCTCAAAGGCTTTTGAGAAAGGGCCCAGGTTGGACAAGAAATGCATCAAGCCGAGGTGCTTGCGCTTGTTTTTAACATGTAAATAAATTTCTCCTTGGCTTTCAAAGCAGCATGCGCAGAAACATCTTGTGACAGTGCTGGTCTTGGGGGCATGGCTGCTCTTGGGCGAGTGCAGGGCACGCATCAGTAGGTGCATCCCTCATTCCCCAATCAGCCTGCATGCCACCGCCACATCATGCATTCATAATGGGGCGAGAACGTTAAAGCAAAGGTCCGCTGCAATCTGAGCAAAGCTCATCAGACGCAGCGGTCCTTTGCTTGCTGTGCCCGCCGCCATTATGATCATAGTCGGCAAGCGGGTGGCCGCCTCACGGTTTCCGACATCGGGGGTGCCCAATCCCCCTGTCAGTAACCCTCCCCATGTTTGTGTGCAGACGAGGGAGCTCTCTCCCTGTCAGCATCCCCCCCCCGCAAATATGGAATGCCAAGGGGGTGCCCAATCCCCCTCAGCTCACGCCCCACTTTCTTTGCCCGCCGGCCAGAGCCTCCTTGGCATCACTCCCCAACTGTTGAATGCCAAGGGGTGTCTAATCCCTCAAGCTTGCGCTCCCCTTTCTTTGTTTGCCAGTGGGGTGCTCAATCCCCCGCCCGGCATTACCCCCGTGTTGTATGCTGACAAGGGTGCCCAATCCCCTGTCGGCACTGACACCCCCAAATAACCCACTTAGGTGGCATGCTAGAGCCCACCCCAGTGTGCCAAATGCCCTGTAATACAAAAACTGTCCCGCGACGGTTTCATTTTTCCACCTGCAAAATGAAAACCGTCCCTCATAGTCTAGATGCCCCCTCCCCCACCCGCACCCACCCACTGCGCACCCTGCCTCCCCTCACCCCCCCTCACCCCATACTTACCTCCGGACTCTGGCGCGACGATCTTCGTGGACCGGGAACACGTCTGCACTCTTCAAAGCCGACCGCGAACTGAGGAAATGCCGGTAAGCTGTATAATGCAATGAATAGGGTTTTTTCAACTTTGCTGCATATCTCAGGCATTTCTTGGAATTTTGGCACCAAATTTTCAACATGGGGTTTTTGGGGCCCCTCCTCATGAATTCTGTCACTGTCATGGCATTAATCGGCCTTGGAAGGTGATTTCTCAGTCACTGCACAAAATCATTAACGAAATGACAGTGCCAGTGTTCATGAGGCGGCCTCTCAAAAAGTCTATGTTCAAAATTTGGTGGAAAAAATTCAACAAATGCCTGCTTTATGAGCGTGCATTGCGCAGTTGCTACACAAGCTTGTAACTTGGCTTATTCGCAATATTTTAATGCCGTATTTTCAGCATTGACATTTTTGTGCACCTCCTTGTGAACAGTACAGCTGTCATTTCCCACATCCTGCCCAAAATGTGTTTCCGCACTTCCGGCACAATTGTGCCAGTCGCTGTGGGAAATCAGTGTTTGGGCAGATTATGAAAATGACAGTGACACAGTTCATGAGCAGAGCTCTAGAATGCCTATGTTGAAAATTTGGGCTGATACTCCATAAAATGACTGTGTTACGAGCGCAAGTGCTATAGATTGCATGCATGTCGTATCATCGCATTTGTATACTTTCACCTGGATTTTCACCATTGCCATTTTACACACCTCTTGATGAACAGTATAGCTGTCACTTCCATATCCTGCCCAAATTGTGTTTCCGCCTTCTGGCGCAGAATAAGCGTGGTCGCTTCGTAAATCACTTCTTGGGACACTTTGAGGAAATGACAGTGATACTGTACATGAACAGAGGTGCTAAAATGCCTATGTTGAAAATTTGGTGCCGAACACACCACAAACTGGCAGGGCTGCAAAGGCGTGCTCTTGCATATTTCCACGCACCTTGCAACCTTTCGTTAACTTTCGGATATTTGTATGCCACATTTTCAGCACTGCCATTTAATTACACTCCTTATGAACTGTGCAGCTGTCATTTTTCACATCCTGCCCAGCATGTTTTCCCGCACTGCACTAACAAACACCCACAGTGACACCCTAATGCATCTCACTCTCTGCAGGGTGGAGGTGGGTTGGCATCAGTTCAATACTTGACTGCCACTCCTATGCTGCATCTCTCTAACTCCTGCACTGCCAATGGCAACAAGACAACACTCGGCATTGACAAATGCTTGTAGAATTTACCACAGTGTCAGTATCATATGTGGTGGTGAGTGCCCGAATTTACTCTGTAACTATGCCCAAGGTCTGGCAGGAACTTTTCCAAGCACCTCACCAATATCTTTGTCACAATATTGTAATCTGCATTAATAGGTGATACAGGCTGGTAAGATCCACATTTTGTAATATCCTTGCCTGGCTTTGGTAATGCTGTTATGGTGTGGATGGTCTGGGAGACTGGGAGCTCCCCAACAATGAGGACTCCAAAATCATATCCTCCATGGATTACTGGCTTGCTGTCCATAATTTTTTATACAGTTCTGTAGGGAGGCCATCTTGGCCTGGCACCATTCCCATTGTTGAACTCTGAATAGCTTTGTATATCGCCTCCCTAATTACGGGCTGGTCTAGCTCCTCTATTACTGAAATATTGAGTGATGAGAGATCAAGAGACTGGAGGAATGTAGGAGGAGAGGCACCTGGATTGGACTCTGAAGTATGCAGGGTCCCTTAAAAGTGTTTAAAGGCACTACTAATATCCTGGTCTGGTAAAACCTTTCCATCTGGCATGACCACAGATAAAATTGTACGGTTCGCCTCTGGTCTCTTTAGTTACCACTTACTGGTTTGCTCACCCTGGAGGTATGCTCCCGCTTGGTTGAGAAGAATGCTTCTCTTGCATTAAGCAGAGATCGTAATCTTAAGTTGCCCCTTTACCTGCCTGAAATCCCTTAGTTGATGTACAGTGTTTTGGGCCATGATATCCCTCTTCAGGACCCCCACCCACTCCTTAAAATATTTTTTTCGTCAGATTTTTGGCCCTAACTGCCACCGACTCCTGCTATCGGGACCCTTGCAAGTCCCCAACTTCATCTGCTGATCCCTATCTGCCGACTTAGCTGGCAGAGATTTGCACACTGCGAGGCCCAAGGACCACAGGGTCCATAACAGTAGGTGGTTATGCACATAGGGACTTTTTCTGGTTTGCTCCCATGATCCCACCCTCCACAACAGATGTCCGGTGTAGCATTTGGTAGTCTTGAATGCAGCAGTGCACACTGAGAATGTGGCAACCATTGCAAGGGAGCAAGCTCCCTGGCTCACCACAAGGGGCTGCTGCTGCACCGTGCTAGGCTGTCTCCCTCCCCAGCTGGCTCATGCTCCCAGCTAGTGCATTCCCCGCCTGGAACCCCTGCCCATGCAGAGTCGAGCTTGCTCCCAAACCAGGATCACTGGTGTGGAAGCGCAGAGTGCTACCCCTGATCCTTCAGGTGGACATCCTCCAAAGATTTCTCTGCTGCAGCTTCTGTTTGTTGTTTTTATGCAGCTATGGAGATTGCTACTCCCCTCACAAAGGCTTATTTGGCCTCCCAGCATTTACTGTCTGAGGTCTCCTCCCTGGTATTAAATTGAAAGAACTCAGTAAAATTGGATCCAACATGAGCCACGGGTCAACTCTCCATTGCCTATAGGGTGGGATAGTGCCTACCCCCCCACCCAAGTCCACCATTAAAGGGGCACGATCAGTATGTAGCAATGAACCATAGGAAGTCTTGAACAGTCTATATAGAAACATAGAAACATAGAGGGTGACAGCAGATAAGGACCATGTGGACCACCTAGTCTGCCCCTTTTCACTACATAATGCAATACCGCAGATTCTAGTTGATCTGCAGCTTACCCTCTCTTCCCTATTGTGAGAGTACTCTTATGTCTACCCGATACATTCTTGAATTCCCCTACAATTTTTGCCCCTACCACCTCCACAGGGAGGCTGTTGCAAGCATCCACTACTCTTTCTGCAAAAAGTACTTCCTCATGTTGCCCCTGAGCCTACCCTCCTCTAGCCTCATATCTTGCTCTTTGTTCTTGTACACCTCCTTTTCTGAAAGATGCTATCCTTCTGTACCTTGTTTATACCCCTGAGGTACTTGAATGTCTCTATCATATTCCCCCCTCCTCCATGAAATACATATTGAGGTCCTCTATACTTTCCTCATATGAATTTTGGTGCAGTCCTTGTGCCATTTTTGTTGCCCTTCTCTGGATTGCCTCTATTTTGCCTATGTCCTTCTGGAGATGCAGCCTCCTGAACTGGACACAGTGCTCCAGATGTGGTCTCACCAGTGATCTGTACAGTGGCATAACCACCTCCTTTTTTCTGCTGGTGATACCTCTCCCTATGCACCCTAGCATTCCACTGGGTCTCCCCACAACCTTCCCATATTATTTGGTTACCTTTAGGTCATCAGATATGATCACCCTCAGGCCCCTTTCTTCATTGGTGACTGTCAGTACATCTCTCCCCAGCTTCTAATCCTCTGTTGGATTTCTGTACCCCAAATGCATGATTTTGCACTTCTTTGTATTGAATTTTAGCTGCCATACTCTCAATCACTCCTCAAGCATGTTTAAGTCCTTACTCATTTTCTCCACATCCCCTCACCCCCCACCGAGTATCAACCCTGTTGCAGAATTGGGTTTTTTTTTGGTCCGGTTCCACCCCTCCCTGCCCATACTGGGCAGATGCTGGGCTCCCTACCCCCCCATGCCTAGGCTTACCCCCCCTTGGTGGGGCTGCCGGGAGGGCACCACCTCCCCTAGGTAAATGGTCTCTTGCCTTTGCTTACCCCCCCCCCAGGTTGGGGCCATGGTTATAGGACCACCCTGGCAGACATAGGTCACAGCAGGAGCAGCAGCAGAGGCAGGGACATAATGAATGAGGCTGGATTTCTTGTATACTGATAGAGATTCCTGGGGCAGGGATGTACAATGACAGGCCAGCATCTGGCCCGACCCCCATGATGTGAGATACTGGTAGTGGCGGTATCCATAGCCTCTGCTAGAAGTCCACAGAGCACTGTACACTCTTTCCCCCCTTCCGCAGGAGAAGGAGCGCAGTCCCTGGGATGCTCAATCCTTCTCCCCTCCTGGCTGGCCCTCCAACTCCCGAGTCTAGTTCCAAACCCAGGATGTCGGCATCTCAAGCAGATGCCTTGCCACTGCGCTGGCGGGCCAGCTGAAAATTTTAGTGTAGTCTTCAAAGAAGTATACCTTCCCCTCCAGACCCTCTGCAATGTCACTTATGAAGACATTAAAGAGGACTAGCCCCAGAACGGATCCCTGTGGCACCCCACTGGTCATCTTCTCTCCTCAAACTGAACTCTATTTACCACCACCCTCTGTGTCCTGTCACTCAACCAGTCTCTGACCCAGTTTACCACCTTAGGACCCACTCCCAGGCTGCCCAACTTATTTGTCAACCTCCAATGTGGGACATTGTCAAGGGCCTTTCTGAAATCAAGGTGGGACACATCCACCGCCCCTCCTTGATCTACCTCCCCAGTCACCCAGTCAAAGAAATATATCAGATTTGTTTGACAAGACCTTCCTGCTGTGAATCTGTGATATCTCGGATCCTGTGCCCTGCTGGATTCAAGAAATATCACAATCCTTTATTTTCGCAGTGACTCCATTAATTTCCCCACCACTGAGGTCAGGCTGACTGGCCTGTAGTTGCCAGCCTCCTCATTGTTCCCACTTTTGTGGAGAGGGACTACATTTGCCCTCCTCCAGTCCCCTGGAACCACTCCTGTCTCTATCGATTTGTTGAATAGGGCTGTTAATGGTGCTGCCAACACCTCTCTAAGTTCTTTTAATATTCTGGGATGTACTGTATCCAATCTAGCCTCACAGCCTTGTCCCCTTTCAGATTCTCCATAAATGGGTTGGTGTCCACCTCTCTGACATTGATGCTCCTATCACCCAGTAGTGATCCCTCTCCTTCCCCTTCTTCTTTAAATACTGAAGAAAAATATTTGTTCAGGACTGCTGCTTTTTCTAGGTCCCCCTCTGCACACACCCCTCCCTCCCTTTTTAACCACACAGTCACACCCCTGGCCTTCTATCTTTCACTTAAGTACCTGAAAAAGGTATTGTCTACTTTCTTAATTACATTGGCTATTTTTCTCTGTTTGAACCTTTGTGCTTCTGACTGCTTTCCCTGCCTCCCTCCTTCTGCTTTTCCAGATACAGTTCTCTGTCTCTTCCCTCTCTGTGTTTTCCTTGTACCCCCTGAAAGCTAGCCTTTTCTCTCTTAACTTCCCCACTATGTCCTTTGAGAACCACAGTGTTTTTCTTTCTCTTTGTTTTGCTTAGTTGCCTTATAGGCAGCCATCTGCAGCTATAAGGACCATGTCTATCCAAGTGTACAGCCAGTGCACATGAGAGAAAAATTAAAAACTCCCTATCTGATGGATGAAGACGTCTCCAGGAATCTAACAGACCTCCCTCTGTGGCCATCTGTCTAAGCGCCTCTGAGCTGCTAGGGGACTGGTAGACCAAGGGTGCAGATCTGTCTAGAAGTGGATCTCAAGAATTGTTGCAGTCCCCCATTATGACTTTATCTGGGAATGTTGTCATCTTCAGGGCAATGGAATGGAAGAATTCCAGATGGTCATATATTGGACAGTACAGGACCACCAAGGAACGCCACTCACTCAGCAACTCAATATCTGCTATTATATACTTACCTTGTGGATCCCTGACCTGTCAGTGTATTTGAACCTGGACACCTGGTCTGTATCACATAACTACCCCTTGTGTCTAAGTTGTAAAGTGGGCATGTATGAGTATCCTTTCTTCCTCCACTGACATATAAGTGTCTTGCAATATAGCAACATCCCCCTTGATCTTTTTAACATAGAACCACACCCTCTTTCTCTTTTCCAGTGTTTAGCCCATTGACATTCCATGTCATAATTCCTTAGACACTCATAGATTGATGGCTACATTGCAAGTCTCCCACTTGAGGGGTCACCCCATTCCTCCCTAATCCTGCACAGTTGAACCCTCACTTGCCAGTTATTATTTTTAATATAATCTCTTGAACAACTTACTGAACAACCCACAACATTAAAACTCCCCTATTCCCAACCAGCTGAGCAAGTGGCACAGTACTTAACAATGCTACTGGCAGTTGAGCGTCCCTATCATAGTATCATAGTAATGAGTCAGCAGAAAAGGACCATCCTGGTCCATCTAGTCTGCTCATTTCCCACCCTCCCCCACTTGTCTCCACTTTCCAGGGTTATTCTCCTCTGACCACCAGCCAACCCCTTGTGTCTGTCACACACCCTGTTGAATTCCTCCACTGTTTATGCACACATCACCTCATTAGGTAATCTGTTTCAGGGTTCCACCACCCTCTCAGTGAAATAACATCTCCTTACATTGCTCTTAAATCTTCCCCCTTCTTAAATTATGGCCCCTTGTTTTAACTCCTACTTTCCTTTTGAATAATCTACCTTCATTCACTTTATTTATTCTCTTCATATACTTAAAAGTCTCTATCATGTCACCTCTATCTCTTCTAACCTCCTACGGGTATAGATTTAATTCTCTCCATCTAGTCTCGTATGACTTCTCTTGCATATCTTGCAACATCTTTGTTGCCCTTCTCTGAACCCTCTCTAACCCATCTATATTCTTTCTTAAATGAGGACTACAGAACTGTACCCCATAGTCCAGGTGCGTCTGTCCCTGTTGCAAAACCCCCTTCTCCACCACTGCCATGAACAAGTGGCCCAGGAATGCAACTTGAGATGCTTGCCCTCTCACCTGGCACCCAAAATGTCCTTGTTGCACCTTGAGTGAGGTACAATAATAGAAACATAGAATTTGAGGGCAGATAAGGATCACTTGGCCCACCTAGTCTTCCCATATACCTACCTAATGGATAATCTGCAGATACTAGTTAACCAACAGCCTACTTCCTCCTACCCTCTCCTCTAGACTTGCCTTATGTCTGTCCCATGCAGTCTTGAATTCCCCCACTGTTTTTTACTCCATGACCTCCTCAGGAAGGCTGTTCCATGCATGCACAACCCTCTCCATGAAAAAATACTTCCTCACATTACGTCTGAGCCATCTCCCATCTGTCTTCAAATTGTGACCCCTTGTTCTTGCACATCTCTTTTTCTGAAAGATGCTACCCTCTTGGACTATGTTGAATCCCTTGAGGTACTTGGAAGTTTCTATCATGTCCCCCCCTCTCCCTCCTTTCTTCAAGGGTATACATATTAAGCTCCTTTAGTCTCTCTTTGTATGTCTTCTGGTGCAGACCCTGCACCATTTTGATTGCCCTTCTCTGGACAGCCTTCACCCTGTCTATGTCTTTGCAGAGATGGGGTCTCCAGAACTGCATGCAGTACTCGAGATGGGGTCTCACCAACTGTCTGTACATAGGGATAACAACTTCCTGTTTTCTACTGGTGATGCCTCTCCCTATGCAACCCAGTATCCCCCCAGCCCTCCTAACTGCCTTCTCACATTGCTTGCCCACCTTTAGGACATCTGAGATAACTACCCCCAGGTCCCTTTCCATTTTTGTTGCTGTCAGTATCTCACCCCCCATTGTGTACTCTTCTCCTGGGTTTTTGTTTCCCAGGTGCATTACTTTGCACTTCTTTGCCCTGAATCTAAGGTACCATAAATTTGACCATTCCTCCAACCTTGCCAAGTCCCTTCTCATCCTTTTCACCCCACCTTGTGTATCAACCCTGTTGCAGATCTTTGTGTCATCTGCAAAGAGACATACTTTTCCATCCAGTCCCTCTGCAATGTCACTTATAAAGACATTAAAAAGGACTGGACCCAGTACTGAACCAGATCCTCTACCCCTTCTGAATTTGCTGTCACTGCAGGGGAAGTGATGAGTGCCACCATTTCTACCGGTTGGTGTACAAAGGTTCAGAAGCCACTGAGTCCATGCCCTCTTGTAAGAGCCAGTGATCGGCTACCCCCCCCCATGCAGCGCTTACCCTGTGATTATTTCAGTTTGATCAAAATTGGTCAGCTGGATTATACATAACTGCAATACTCTTGCAGTAGGCTTTGCAAATACCTAGGAGCACCCACGTTTCCTTGAGATCATCCAAGTGATTCTCCCCGGGAGCAACCTTTTTCTACCTCTAACTGAATAAATAGAATCAAGCTTCAGTTGCAAGAGAATATACAAAGTTACTAGCAGTAGTGTAAGTAGGTTGATTACCTACTGGTATGTCTATGGGTTAAAAATTGGTTTTAATGTTAAGGAGCCAAGTTCTTGAAAACAGAGTCTATAACAGGCTTAATAATGAGGTCCAACTAATTATTTAAAATAACACATAAGAACTGTTAACAGAACATCCAACTCCAAGGTTTGGTTACTTGTCTGAAATCCTCTGAACACTAAACACTAGGCAGGAAGATGCATGCAGGATATGTCAAACCTCATGCCTAAGAAAAACACTGTTGTTTTTTTCCCCCATCTTATAAAAAAACCAATAAAACACCAAGTAACTGTTTAATGGTGAAGGAATACAATAAAGTCTGTGAGGGCATATTTAAAAGGAGGAGGGGAACTTCTTGACTTCCATCAGATCTGCTGGTCATTCTGTTCATTTTGCCAAATGGCTGCTCACTCCTGTTCCTGCCAGAGGGTTTATCAATTACTCTACCACCATTTAGGCTCAAGAGGTGGCCTGCTTACTTACAACTGTTGCTGTGTCAGTATAGAAGTTTGGTCAAAACTTCACATACAGATTAAAGGCATTGGTGACACTCCTTTTGGGGCTATCTCTGGGAGCCCCTGAAGTTCACGTCTTCCAAAGGCCATCAGACAGAAGGTCCCATCCATCACAGCCATGGTCTTCCTGTGGCTGAAGCCAACTCTTTATCTAGGCATGCCGAGGCAGCATCAAGGTGGGTAAATGTTTTTGGAGGCATTCCTGGGTGCCTAATAATAAAGCATGAAGGGTAGTTGTTCACTAACTGTCATTGCATCTGATGTAATCTCTTGATTAAGTTAATCTCCTGTCTTTGTGCCTGAAGTCTTCAACAGTAGTTGGGTCATAGGATCAAAACTTGGTTTTGTGTTCTGAGGGTTTCTTTTTTCTTCACAGCCTGGAACAGTCACTGGTCTGAATATTTGAGAAACATGATCAAAAAGTGTCTAGGTTTTTCCCCCATGCTTAGCTTCTTCTCCAGGGTGCTGTGCACTCTCTGGAACTCAAGTTGTATGACCACTGCTAGACCAGAATCTGTTGGAACCAGGTAGCTGAGAATGATGTTGGGTCAGTGCCATCTGCCCCTACAGGGAGACTGATGACCCTTACAGTGGTGCAGTACTCTCTGTTCTCATGATCATCAAGTTTGTCAGCTAGTTCAGCAATCAGTTGGCAGGCTGCCCCAAGTTTTGCTGTGAGTTCCATGTTATTGTCATTTAGCTTTTGCATTCAGGTCTCCAGTTCATCCAGCCTTTTGCCATGTGATTCTGCCTGCTCAGTAAGGTTGCTGAGGATGTGCTGGACACATGTCAGCTGAGAATTTACATTGTTTAGGTTAGTACAGACTTCTGTGTACTATAGGATAGGATTGCCACAAAACTCGGCTTTGTAGCTGCTTGGCTATTGGTGGGTGCAGTCTGTGGTACTCACACAAACATCTCCTGAGACTGTTCCTCTGCTGCCACTCATGGCATGGTGGGATGCAATGTCTCCATAGACCCCTCAGTTGAACCTGCTTCTTTTTGACTTTTTAAGGTCCATCTGCATCTGCTTCCTCACTGATTTTGGCAGCTGTGAGATTTGAACTGCTATTTCCACTGATATTAAAAACTAAATAGGACTTAGGGACATTATTTACTTCAACAGTAGAAAATGGATTTTCAATCAGAGTTGAATTATGTTTCTCATTACAATTCTCAGATAGCTCCCTGTAATTTATTTCCTCCACCATATGTGCCACACATGGATTAGAGATAATCTTCTGAGTTGCTTTTTTTGTTTGTTGTTATACTGTCATGCTTCAGTGTTTCCCTTATCTCTTTCAGAATTACAATTACATCAAAAAAATGCAAGCTTGACTTGTTATAGTTAGTATAAGTCATAGGTGAAGAGATGAGTAATGAGGATCGATTTGACTTTTGTTGGAAGATAACTGTGAAGGTCCCTCATGGTCATTATACAGAAATAGCTAAACTAGAGATGATGTGAAGTTTTAATTTGCCTGTGAAGTTCAGGCAAAGTGACCAAATTCTACATTGTATAGCACTTCACAAAAGTTTCACAGTTTAAATTCTGTTTGGGAAGCTCTTCATAAAATTTGCCTAGTTTCCCAGTTACCTTCACAGTAAATTTGTGACCACTTAGGCAAATTTTTGAGTAAAGTTTGCTGTGATCGTCATCTTAACTCAAAGTAAGGTGACATTTTGCTGGTTAGAGAGATTTGGAAAGAGGCTTTATAAAAAAACTTTCTGTAGTTCACATGGTACAGCCACAATTATATACATCACAGAGTGTTCAGATAGTTTCATTAGCAGTACAATTTCAATTTTATTGATCAGTCATTGACCTTTTCAGCATAAAAGAAGTCACAAAGTATAATAAATTATAATGCAAACTAGAAAATACATAGTTAAAAACATAAATACAAGGTTATTGCACATACAAGCCAAAGCTCTGGATTCATTGAGAAGATAATAAATTGCACATACAGCTTCTTAAAACATATTGTATTATAAACTCATCATTTTAACATTCCTATTCAGTCTAATCTTGCACCTTTAAATCTAAGCCAAATTCCTGAAATGCACACTAAGTAATGGGCTACAATGTCAATTGTAATTTTATCATTGGTAGTGAAAAATACCCTCAGGAGTAGTGGTGGGCGAAGTGGGCTCAATTTGCTCCATGAAGTGATTCGTGGAGTAAAGGACAATTCGTGGAGTACTCTGCAACGCAAAGCAGAGTAATTTCGCATTATGATGGGTAATGCAAAGTCCATTGAAAATAATGACTTCACCTTCCCAGACCATTACTCCACCAATTTTAAAAGTGAAGTACATTGAAAACAATGCACTTCATCTCACTTTGCCTTGTTTTTAAGCTCCAAAGGTGAATTTTGCAGTGATTCATGGGATTTCAGGTCACATGGGCTCTATATTGATCTGCACAGCCTCAGTTCAGGGTGGTGTGTGTAGGAAGCTGTAGGTGACAGTGTGCTCTGAGAACTGTCTGTAATTAAAACCTTCTAAAAGCTGTTAAAAAAGACTTTTTGAGTAATTTATTTTTGCTCAAACTATAGTTCATTGATTGTAGGAAACCATCCTGTGATCATATCATTGAGATTTTTTGTTTGTGTGTGGATTTTGAATGTTAATGTACAACATTGAGTGTGTGTAGTAAAAGACAGGGAAAGTGTGCTTTGGGGGAGGGGCATATCTGAGGTGTAGGGAGATTTAAGTTGTAGTTCTAGGGAGTTCTTTGATTTTTGGTTATATTTTTGTTACATAACTGACTGTTAATGTACACACAGTAATATTGTCAGTAATTGTTGAAATTTTCTGGCTGATTGTGTGTTGTGTGGATCTGGTGCAGCAGTTCATACTTTCAGGTTGTCTACAATATGTGGCATATTGCTGAACTTTTCAATTTGCTACTTATTACTCATTGTAGACAAATTATGTGTGTGAGTGTGTGTGCGGTGCTGCGTGACATCAAATAATACACCTTTTATTGTGCCACAGTGTAATTGCAGGTGCAGCAGTGTGAACCTGTTATCCACTAACGCTGCATGATTTTGTACTGCCATTGTAGTATCTGTTCTTTGTTTTGCTATTTGTACTGCCGTAAAAATCTGCAGTCAGTGCTCCTCCCACCCCCACCAGCAAAAGGAATTATTTTCCAGATTGTATTGTTTGTGACGTCAGCACCACTGGTTAGTTAAGGTGTTGTTTTCACTTGTACATTTGCATTTCTATCTGTTGCTTAAGCCACAGTTGTTTTTTTGGCTTCACATCCAGCATCCCCCCACGCAAAGTGAACTTTCCAAAATCTAAATTTGTTTAGAATATTGTTGTTGATCCCCCGAAATGCCCGCAAAGAAATGTGCAAGCAAAGCTGGTTCTCACCATGGCACTGCTGTCAGTGGCAAGATAGTCTATGGGCATGGTAGTACACAGATGTAGAAGTGCATTGCTGATGTGAGGAAAGGTATTTCTCTGGCAATGTTTTTTACTGCCCAATCAGTAGCTTCACTCATACTTGGAGGAGATGATGTTGTCCCAGGTGGTGATGTTAGTGCAGTTGCTGCTGGTGGTAGTATGAGTACTGCTGCCTCAAGTTCATCTTCTGACCAGTGTACCATGTCCAAAAATATAGTGGAGTGTGAAGCAGTGCAAGTGAGTGGCAGTGTAGATGATGTCATACTTCTCAATAACATCCCAGTAACTGAACCTGAGGATTCTGATAATCATGTCAATGATAACATACAATGTGATATTTTTTTCCACAGTGGTTCATGTCACACATTTTCCATGCAGTGATTCATAGTAGCTTCACTCATACTTGGAGGAGATGATGTTGTCCCAGTCGGTGGTGTTAGTGCAGTTGCTGCTGGTGGTAGTATGAGTATTGCTGCCTCAAGTTCATCTTCTGACCAGTGTACCATGTCCAAAAATGTAGTGGAGTGTGAAGCAGTGCACGTGAGTGGCAGTGTAGATGATGCCATACTTCTCAGTAACATCCCAGTAACTGAACCTGAGGATTCTGATAATCATGTCAACGATAACATACAATGTGATATTTTTTCCACAGTGGTTCATGTCATGCATTTTCCATGCAGTGATTCATAGTGTGGTGAAAAAATATCAGGTGATGGTGGTCTTAATGATGATGATGATGAATGTGATGATGATGACGTTGCTGTTGTTGCAACATAGAGTCCACATGCCAGCATCCAAGCAGAAGACGTGGATGTGGGTGATGTTGATGAATATGATGATAATGTAATTGACCCCAGTCGGGAACCAGAGAAAAAGAAATTCAAGGTGGCCGTGTCTGGGTCTGCTTGCATTAATTTCCCCTCCCCCCCGTAAAAACTTGTGATTTACCAGTTTCAGTTGATGGTGATGATGATGACCCAATAATAATGATAGGTAGTCATGGTGCTTAGTTGCAGTTAAGGTGTGCAGTGCCAGAAAAATCATGTAGCAGTCCCCCCTCGCGCTTTAGTGCTTAAAAGAATGGAGTTTAATAAGCAGCATCATGGACATGTTAAAAGCAGAGCATCACAATCCCTTGTTTTGGATTTTTGTGTTCAAGATGCATATGATGAGTCAGTTGCAATCCGCCAGGTTTGCCATGTGCATGTGAGTCGAGGTAAAAAGGGGATCCATTTGGGCACAGGAGGACAGCATACACATCTTAAGAATAGGCATAAGGCAGTGTGGACTCAGCACAAGATGGCAGCTAATACCACAGTCGGGCGTTCACCCTCATCATCAGCCATTTTGAGCATTTTATCCCCTTCCATGAGTGTTAAGTCCAGTAGGAAACAAAATGTGTGCAATAGCGAGGAAATAAGAGCAGAGGATTACTACAAGCATGATGAGGTGGAGGAGCATAATGATTTTGAAATGTTGTCCAGTGCTGGTGAGAGTAACTGTTTTGGTGGTGGTGGTGGTGAATGCAGTAAGTCTAGTGCAAGTGGTACATCAACCCTGGTTGGAAAATCTGGCAAAATAACTACATTTCTGGGTTTGTCATCATCACCTGTGCAACCGTCTTCATCAAATGTCCACACTCCACCCCCTGCCATTCACAGAGCAGGACCATTTGTCATCACACCCCATGTAAAACGTTTAAGTCAGCCCACATTACAGAGTGTTTTTGCTCATAAGCTGAAGTACCCACCCAATCATACAGTGCAACGTGAATGTAATGCTGCTGTAGCTGAAATGCTGGCAATTGATCTTTTTGCCCGTCTCCTTTGTGGAAAATTCTGGGTTCCGGCAGTTTGCTGCATGTGCCTGTCCAAAATGCAAAGTCCCATCCTGGACATATTTTTCAACCTGTGCTGTCCCTGAGTTGTTCCGTACTGTGTCCGACTCAGCAAAACATGCCCTTCAACATTCCTCCTCTCCATTCCTCCATTTAAATATGGATATGTGGACAAGTGGCAAAACAGTGGGGAGTTCATATTTGTGTATAACTGCATACTGGGCACAGGTGCAAGGGGGTTGTTTGTGATGTTGGTGGTGTTGAATAATCAGTGAAGTATGGTAGAGTTTTGTAGTAGCAATCTTCCAGGAATTCAACAGCATGAAACGATTGTTATGCACAACGTGATCTGTTCACACACTGGTGAAAACATGTTGGACATGGTACTTACTGAAATTGACAAGTGGCTGAACCCCCTGTCCCTGAGAGCTGGGTTCATAGCAAGTGACAATGGGTAAAATGTGGTGAAATGCATCATGAATGGTGGCTTTTTTCATGTTCCATACATGGCCCATTATTTAAATCTTGTGGTACAGGAGTTTCTGCAGCACCCTGATGTAAAGGAAATTCTGACAGTTGCATGCCATATCTGCTTTCACTTTTCACGATCTGCAAAGGCCAGTGACGAACTTCAGTAGTTGCAGATGCGAAACAGCCTCCCTCAGAACCACTTGAAGCTGGAAGTTGTCCCCCTGTGGAACTCCACTTTATACATGGCAGAGAGGTTGTATGAACAATACAAAGCAATCTCATAATATCTTGTGATGCACACTAGCCATGACAGTTCCGGGTCCTCCATGTCTATGACGACTGAACAGTGGCGCCTCATGGACTCTGTAACAATTTTGCGTCCTTTTGAACATGCCACACAGGCAGTGAGTGGTGAGTCTGCCTCCATTAGCCAATCAATTCCACTGCTGTGGGTGCTGAGGCAGACATTGGTGAATGTATAGCATGGTCTTGATGTTGCTGGAGATGGTGCTAGCGGTATGTTGCTGAAGCACATGCTGACAGTATTCGACCAGAATTGTCACATTTTGAGCATTCAGCGTAGTGACAGCTTTGCCATAGCAACAATGCTGGACCCACGATACAAACGTGGAATTTGCCTCAGTACTGGAGGGAGGGCCCAAACAGGTAAAAAAATGTCAGTGGGCAACTGGTGCGCTTAGTTCATGGGGCACAGAAGTCACGTACCAAGGTCAGCAAACCTCAGCAGCATAATCTGGCTGAAGGTGTACCTGAAGGACCATCAAGCATATCTTGTAAAGGGAAGGGGACTGCAGTTCCAGGTGGTCTGTCATCCAAAGCGGTTGGCATCAACCCACTTTGGGAGGCTTTGTCCCAAGTGGAGATTTGTGAAATAAATGATTCTGGAGAACAGGATGAAGCATCAATCACTGGACTTAGTGCGGCACAGAAAATGGTTGTTATATTTGTCTGAAAACAGGCATCTGTCAATAACTGATGATCCTCTTTTGTACTGGAGTGGAAAGGTCAGTGAATGGCCAGAGCTGACTGTAGTGGCACTGAAGTACCTCACATGCCCACCCTCCAGCGTAAGTGTCAAGAGAGTATTCATCTCAGCAGGTGCAATAGTCAGGGATCATCAGACAAACCTCTCTCCTGAAAATGTTAGTTTGCTAACATTCATAAAAAGGAATGAGAGGCACATACCAGCACAGACTGCAACCTCTGTATTCATACTTCAGCCTAGTCATGGTAGTTTTGGTGATGTAGAAATGGACCATCCTGGTTGCACTGGCAGTAGCAGTATGAAACGGCCAACACTGATGTAGCTGATGACACAGTGGAGAAAGAATTTCTCAGTGGACAAACTTCAGACATAGATTACTGTGAGGGCAGCTTTCTTTATGCGGATGATGATGTGGTTAATGTTGGCAGGTTTTAACTGAAGTTGTTAAAAGGCAGTGTGCTCCCCTAGAGTCAGACCACCACCACCACCAGGACTGATGATAGCAACTGCCACCACAGAGAATGAGTTTGTCTGCCCCCCCATACCACCACCACTGGGACTGATGTTAGTCACTGCCACCACAGAGAATGAGTTTGTCCATCCCCCCAAACCACCACCACCAGGAGTGATGTTAGCCACTGCCATCACAGAGAATTAGTTTATCCACTCTCCCCGACCACCTCCACCAGGACTGATGTTAGCCACTGCCACCACAGAGAATGAGTTTGTCCACCCCCCCGAACCACCACCACCAGGATTGATGTTAGCCACTGCCATCACAGAGAATGAGTTTGTACACTCCCCTTGACCACCACCACTGGAACTGATGTTAGCCACTTCCATCACAGAGAATGAGTTTGTCCACCCCCAAGACCACCACCACCAGGACTGATGTTAGCCACTGCCACCACAGAGAATGAGTTTGTCTGCCCACCCAGACCACCACCACCAGGACAGATGTTAGCCACTTCCACCACAGAGAATGAGTTTGTCCACTCCCCTGGAACACCACCACCAGGACTGATGTTAGCCACTGCCACCACCAACAGATGCAGGAAGATGTCACAGGGAATGTCATCATGTACAGCTATCACCACCAGCACCCACCACCAGTGTCATTCAGACAATGTTTCCCCATTATATATACCATGCCAAGGCAGAGAGAGTCGAACAGGAGACCACATCCATCAGCCACAGGTGCATGGCTTCTTAATATTAAAACTATAAAGTGAGTATGTGTACTAATGTTTTTTTATGCTATTTAACTTCCTTTAGCTGTATGTTTTGTTTTCTGTAGCTTTTCGGAGCTGCAATGGTCAAACACATATGGTAAACTTATTTTATTTTTTTACAGGTTAACAAAAAAACTCCTTTGCTGAAAGTTGGTATGAATGATACTGCAGCTGTACCATACACAAGAACCTATGGAATATCCATTTCAGATCCATACTGGTAAATATCAAGATTTTATTTCATCAGTTCAATTTTTTTTAAATGACTGCAGCAAATGCAACTAAGTATGATTTATTAGCTAGGTGACATGTGTACATCGCCAAAACTATGTCTGTAAGATATCATGCACTGAATTCTGAACTTGCAGCTGTGCTGCCATGACAGTGTTGAAAAAGTTGCACACAGGTTGTGTTACTTGACAGGTTGTGGTTTTGAAATGTATCTTGGCTTGAGATTGAGAACCAGGGACAATCAAGTTGTAAGAAGTCATTAATTTCTTTTTTAGGAAAATTCCAGATGCTTTGTTGTGTCATAGCTGCCTTATCCAAGGAAGTTATTCAACATCAGCCCCCCCCCCCGGGCTGGGACAGACATGCAACATGTAGAAGTCATTTCAATAGATGGCCATGACCATCATTAACAACCAGACTTGAGAAGGATGCAGATGAAATCTGTGAAGAAGTAACCAAAATAAGAAACCATTAATGAAACAAACCTGCAAATATGATCCCCCCACCAAAAAAAAGACTTACCTTCATTGGCTTGAGAGTTATCCATTTCAAATTTCTACACAGAAAGTTCTCATCAAGCACTGGAATGTGCACACCAACAGTATCTGTGGCCTGTGATACAAAACAATACAATGAGTACATGTCTATATATGTCAACCCCCCACCTACAAAATACATATATATGTATATATCAACTTACCAAGGCTACTATTAGAGTACAAACAACGGGCACCCTTCCATCCTGTTGGGATGATCACATTGCATTTGCTGGAATCACAGTACACATTGGACCAGCAACAGTTCACTCACCGTCATCATTTCTGAGGGGACTTTGCATGTGTTACTACTTGTCAATTTTCTGCACACAAGACAGATGCATTTTGGGCATGCAGAAAAAATCTGGGAACTCTGTGTGAGTACTGCGTGCATGACAGAGTGCGCCATTAATTCTGGGGGACTTTGCATGTGGTGTAACACTCTCATTTCACTTTGTTACCACTTGTCAATTTTATGCACACAAGACATATACATTTTGTGTGTTGTGATTGTGAGTGCATGATGTGATACTTATATTATAAGTTAAAGCAGCATTGCTAGAATGTGGTGACAATTTTGACCTGTACTTTTCTATGCTAGTTTACATTGCCAGCCACTAGTTACCTCTGAGTCATGACTTGAATTATACCCTTATTTTCACAATTTCTGTCTGCTTTACTACTTTTTCTCATGTCTGAAAAAAAAAGGAGCATATCTTTCAATATTGTTCTGACCAGGTTTTTAGCACTATTTGCAGCTGTTTTTCAATAAATATTGTTCTGTGAGGTCATAAAACACTGCCTGCTGCATAACCGTTAATTTTATAACGGAAGTGATATATAACAACTGATGGAGAAAAGCATCGGAAAATACTGACAAAGACCTGGTCTGCACTGTATTAAAAGGAGTGCTCCTTTTATTATTTCAAACATGAAAAAAAGTAGTAAAGCAGACTCAAATACTGGAAATTATAGTATCATACAAGTCCGGATGTAAGTAAAGTGGCAATGTAAAATAGCATTAAAAAGTATAGGTCAAATTTTCAACAGATTGATGCACTGCTGCTTTACAGAGATTCACCAAATTACATCATTATTATGGTGTTGTACCCAATATATGGGTGCCTTACCTCCAGGGGAATCTTTCTTGCTCCACATGTCCTTACATAGTGCAATACATTTCTGTGTGTCATGTCAAGGAGGAATTCCCATTCTAAAAAGCCACCCAAATTCTGTCCCCCACTTCCAGCAATGATGCCAGGGAGAGCGTGGGGATGTGCTCCATTATAGTGAATGTCCGACAGCTTTCCAAATGTTTCTATGTTATAATGGTCAGTTTGTGGTGAAACGTGGGCACGTTTACACTAACAAGGCTCTCATTACTGGAAACATGCCCACACATTTCACCACAAACTGACCATTATAACATAAAGAAACATTTGGAAATCTGCCAGACATTCACTATAAAGGAGCATGCCCCCATGCTCTCCCTGGCATCACGTCCTAATGTTGCTGGGGGGGGCAGAATTTGGGCAGCTTTTCAGAATGGGAATTCCTCTGTGTCATGACACACTTTAATGAAATTAAGGGCATTTTTCACAGAAATGTATTGCACTATGTAAGGGCATGTGGAGCAAGAAAGATTCCCCTGGAAGTAAGGCGCCCATATATCGGGTGCAATGCTGTAAGTTGGTGGATCTCTTAAATGTCTATTTCACAAATAAAATATTTTTGGAGCCTCAGTAATGTTTACTTTGTGTTGGGACTCATTTTTTTTTTTTATTTAGCTTTTGTTGACTGGGTAAGTGCACTAGACAAATCCTGCCTATTTTCAGGCATGACCTGGGGGAGGTGGATACAGATGAATGCCAACTGACCTTGAACCAGATTAAGCTGTTGGTGGTATTTTTAAGTGAATGAGGGAAATTTGGCCAGGACACCGGGGAAATTCCCCTACTCTTTTCGATAAGTGCCATGGGATCTTTAACATCCACCTGAACTACCACCAATCCAGGCAGAATCATGAATCGGATTTGAAGCATTTCGCAAAAAGCATGACTGAGCAGTGCAAGTATGTTGTGTTAAACTGCATGTGTTCAGTCAGTGTTCTTTCCTTTGTGTGCATACATTGTCCAGCTTCATGCAAACATATATATGGTGTGACTTGTTGCAGTATCTCAAGAATAAAGATAACAAAGAATACATGATGTATATTTTATTGGTACCATCAGCACCAGTGGATTAAGTGATATGATAGTTTTTCAGAGGTAACAGGTCACTGTGCACCTCAGTCACTCACAGTGCACACATGACTTTGTGGAAATCATAGCACAAAAAACACATGCTCTCCTAAAAGTTATGTGTGCAGTATATGACTAAGGTGCACTCTGGCCAGACACCTCTGAAAAAGTATTGTATCACTTAGTCCACTGATGATGATGGTGACAATAAAATATACATTATTCTGCTCGCTATTCTTTATACCATAAACACTGCAGCAAGTCAGCAATATAGGTTTGCAAGAAGCTGCATAATGTCTGATGGCACACACACACACACACACACACACACACACACACACAGAGGAAACAACACTGACTGCACAGATGCAATTTAGCACATTATACTTGCACTGCTCACACCAGCTTTTCCACAAGCACACCACAACAGAAAGTCAACATTACTGAGGCACTGCATTATAACAAAAGGGTAAGTGTCTATTAAACCAAAAAAAATCACAAAACACTACAGCACAGCAGTGGGGGGGGGGGAGGTGTCCTGAAAAAATCCCTTAATGGGGATTCTATGGTATTCCAGCAGCAGGTGGAGCATTGACAGTATCTGCAGCTGCTGTTGCTGGATCTGCACCACCTGCTGCTGCAAAGCATCCACCCTCTTGTTGATTTCCTCAAGGGCCACCCACACCAGTGCAATGTCTGCCTGCATTGCAGTCAATGTGGTGGGGTCCACTGCAGCAGGAAAGCCAGGTAGTGTTAGTGGTGAAGGTGGTGCTGGTGGCTGTGGTGGCAGTGGTGGTGGTGGAGCAGCTGTTGCTGTTGCCCTCCTCCTACTGCAGCAGTGAGGCACAACACCCCCAGCACCCACTGCCACTGCCACAGAAGGGCCAGCAGGTGGAGTCCTGGCCCCTTTGATGGCAGCCTGCAACTCCACCTTGTGGTGGTTTGCCATGTGTGTGTGCTGGCCACCAGTCCCCAAATGTGTCCCCCGGGGGCCACGGTGCACCTGCACACCACACAAATGGAAAACCACAATGGTGCTGCCCCCCCACAGAGTTAAACAACTGCCACACTGGGGAGCTGCAGGGGGGACCAGATGTACTGCTGGAAGCACCTTCATTCACCTGGGGCTCCACCTGCAGCTGTGGAGGCGGTGGAAGGAGTGCTTCTGGAGCCCCTGCAGCTGCTACTGGTGGTGGTGGCTGACTCGGTGAATGTGCTGCCACTGGTGGCACAGCTGCTGCTGCTGCCAGAGGGAGATACACAACACCAAACAGTCAGGAGCAGTCCAATGACACCCGACCACCTCCACATGTGTGCACTCCTCCCCTCTGCCCATGCCAACATGCCACAGACTTACCTCCAGGCTCCATCGCACACAAGTCCCTCAGACTGTGACTGACATCTCACAATACTCCTTCACATGCACTCACAGTCATACACACACACACACACACACACACAGTCACACACACAAAACAAAACTTATAAAAAAGAATCAGTAGCAAAAAAGGACTGAGAAAACACACTACAAAAAAAACTAAAGATTTACCTTTTAAAAAAAGCTGTTTTTTTGGTTAAATCACAAGATACCAACTACCAAGTAACACCCTCTCCTCTCCTCTCTCTACACCCAAAAGGCTTCCTCCTTCTACCACTGCAAAGGAGAAAGTGAAACCAACTGCTTTTCTGACTCACTTCCTTCCTGCCTAGCTAAAGCGTGTGACTTACAGTACTGTAAGCCATGTGATGTGTGGGGGTCTGCCTAGATTGTTGTAACTTTACCTTACTTTACATTAAGGTGGAATGACAATGCAAAGTCAGAATGGAAAGGTGAAGTGAGCACTTTCCAGTGCTCACTTTGTGTAGCTTTATGATGATGTGAAGTGACCACTTTGCATCCCCTTCGAGGGCTGATTTTAAATTCACTGCATCTCTACTCAGGAGGAGATCTTGATCAGTGGTTTGAATGGTGTCACAAAGTGGTATTAACCATGTCCCCCTAGGGTTCTTATACCAAGGGCATTCAAACATAACATACTTTAAGTTTTCTGGAGAAGAAAAAGTACAAGAGCACAATCTGACCTGAATAGGGGAATCTTTCCAATATATTGCATCTAATATATTACTAGGGAATAGCTCTAGCTTATACTTAGTGTATTGGATTCTCTGACTGTGATCAACTAGAACATCTAGGTAATTCCTATAAAATGTACATTATCATTCAATCGAGTCCAAAGTGAGGTTTTCAGCCCCTGATTATTCTCCAGATCTCAAGCTCTGAAGTGTTCTGTAATTCTTTTAGTGACAAATTCTTGGCATTATAAACTTACTGTGATGCCTATATCACCTATACGTTTTTAAGTAACCTTATCCTGTTTCATGCAGTATTTGGAAGGTTGAAGAAAGCCATTCTTATTTTAAGTGGCCCAGATTAAGCCAAGTATATTTCTCTTTTGAAGAGAGATAAGTAAACCTATGATGAGATACCTTAATCCAGTAGTTTACCTTCCTAGCAAAAAGAAAGGCTCTAATACAGGAGATACCTAGCTCTGCTCAAATCAGGGAGGCAGGTAGAGAATTATTTAAAGTCAGGCAAGATCTTAATAACTTGTTTAATGAGACTTCAAGTTTGTCCACAGAGTGAGACTGCTAAATTTCTCCATTGTACAGTGCCTGAGCATTATACTTTGCTCTAACTGCTGTCAGCAGAGGTTTAATAGAATTTTCCCAATATTTCCTGTTAAAGATGCTCAGAGATGTAGCTATCTGTTAGAGCTTGGTAAGTATCATGCTGGTGTGTTTGAGCCATTTGCCAGCACTGGTTAAGATTAAACGAAGATAAGTATAATGTTTGCTTGATTTAATTTTGTTGGTCCCTATCAGCCATGACTTTCTTGTAGAGTTTGACCCAAAGGTCAAAACCTGACTTTTTTGATCATTGACCATCAAATTGTATCTCTTAGCATAAGCGTCTAATATGTTCAACATAATTTGAAGTCCAGACTGAGTTAGAGACTGTAGCACCAAGTCGTTAACATAAGCCAACACAGCACACTGTTTACCTAACATTTTAGGATAGTGTGACTAGGAGCATTCTAGTTCATTCGAGAGCTTGTCAATGTATATGAAGAAAAGAACTGGTGCAAGAATACAGCCTTGCCTGTTTCCCATGTTGGTTGGAAAGATAGAGGAAAGCTAACCTGAAGTGTCTAACTTAACTTGGGCCCATGTGTTAGCGTAAAGTTCCATAACAATTGATTTAATCTCATGTGAGAATCCCTTTTCCTTCATCATATTCCACAGCACATTTCTGGAAATGTTGTTGAACGCTGTACTAAAATCAATAAAGGCCACATAAACCTTTTATTTGTGTAAGACTACATATTTTTCATGTAAGTGCCTAATGATATAGCAATTGTCTGTAGTACAATAACCTACTCAGAAACCAGCCTGAGCTTCTGAAAGATCACTTAGCAAGGTCTTTCAGAATTACAATTCCATCTAAAAAGGCACATTTGACTTAAGTTAGAGTTAGAATAAGTCATAGGTGAAGAGATGAGTAATGAGTATCGATTTGACTTTTGTTGGAAGATAGCTGTGAAGGTCCCTCATGATTATTATACAGAAAGAGCTAAACTAGAGGTGCTGCAAAGTTATAATTTGCCTCTGAAGTTCAGGCAAAGTGACCAAATTCTTCATTGTAAAGCACTTCACAAAAGTTTCCCAGTTTGAATTCTGTTTGTGAAGCACTTCATAAAATAAGCCTGATTTCCCAGTCATCTTCACAATAAATTTGTGACCACTTTATCTAGTCATATTTGTGAGTAACATTTGCTACAAACTTCACCTTAAGTTAAAGTAAGGCAAGGTTTTGCTGGTGAGAGAGATTTAGAAAGAGGCTTTATAAAAAAACTTTCTGTAAGTCACATGGTACAGCCACATTTATATACATCTCAGAGTGTTCAGATAGTTTCGTTAGCAGATCTGTGAGTGATCTACAGTGAAGCATCAGATAAGGACCACTTGGCCTACCCAGACTGCCCATTTTTCTTTGTATACACTATCACCCAGATTCTACATGATCTCCAGCCCACTTTCCCATCCCTTTCCACTTTTCTAAGATTTTCTTATACCTATCCCATGAATTCTTGATCCCACCACTGTTTTCATCCCCACCACCTCCACTGGAAAACTTTCAAGAATCCATCACTCTTTCTGTGAAGGAGTACTTCCTCACATCTCTCCTGAATCTACCTTCCTCTAGCTTCATATCACGTTCCCTTATTCTTAAGTTCCTTTTTTTCTGAAAGCTAATTCCCTTCTGTACCTTATTGACCCTTGAGGCATTTAAAGGTCTCTATCATATCCCTGCTCTCCCTCCTCTCTTCCAGTACCTATTTAGATCCTTAATTCTCTCCTCACAGAGCTTCTAATGCAGACATTGCACCTTTTTATTTGCCCTGCTCTGGATCACCTCCGCCCTGTTTGTCTTTCTGGAGATGTATTCTCTAGAACTGGACACAGTACTCTAGGTGGGGTCTTACCAACAAGCTTTAGAGAGGCAACATCACCACACTCTATCCTAGTGATACCCTCACAATATACCCCAGCAACCCAATAGCCTTCTCAACTGCCTTGTCACACTGTCTGCCCATCTTTAGGTCATCAGATATGTTTGACCCTGGTCTCTCTCCTGCTTGGTGGTCATCAGTACAACCCTACGCATTTTGTATTCTGCCCCTGGGTTTCTGTGACTGAAGTGAATTAATCTACACTTTTTCATATTAAAATCCAGCTGTAAGGCCCTTGACCACTTCTCAAGTTTTTCAGTTTTCTCAGGTCACTCAGACCATGTCACAGTGGTTATAGATCTGCTCTTCTGTTTATTTTCTAATTTGAATTCAACTGAGTTTTTAGAGAGTTTTTATCCAGCTGCTTTTCTAAACTTAATAGTCTGTTTAAGTTTCACTTTCTTCATATTCTATATAAATTTTTCCTTCTTTTCCACTGAATGAATGTATGCATTAACCATACTATTGTTATTGGTTCCCACTTGTTGTACAGAGACATTTTTAAATTTTATTATTGTATTTGTGCTTTTATGCATTTTGTAATGATCTTTGAAGATGATTAACTAATCTTTACTACTACTATCATACATCTGGATTTTTATCTCATTTCTCTGTTTTTTGAACACACTTGTTTGAACAATCTTGCCTCATCAAATTAGATTTAAAATCCAGATTTTCAGAACCCTTGAAGCTTTCATAGCTGCAGGAAAAAAACAGCACAAGTGGGTTGCCACTTGCAAAGCCGCATTTATTCCCACAGCAACTGTATTTTCAAAGGTGGAGCTAGTTTACAACTGGTTCCATGATTTCTGACAGCTTGTGGCTCTCTTTATTCCCTGTAGATGTGAGAAAATGCTGCACCTGGTGGGACCAGGTATAACATTTCATTCAGCCGAGGTGAAATGATAATACACATCTCGGCAGCTATGGGGCCTGTGCTTCTGCTGTTGCAGGTATAAAACAGACCCACTGACCTCTGGTTACAGAAGTGCAAGTACCACAAAATCCATGATATCAAAATTGAAACACTACTTCTGTCATCAAAAATGTAGGCCCCTTAGGGGCCTGCACCTCTTTAGCCACAATAGTGGACACAGTCATGTAGCAAGGTACCACTCACTATCCCCTCAGGTCAGGACAAATTAAGTATTTTAACCTAATCTGAGCATGAAAAGGTAACATTTTACTTTTCTGAGGAAAGCGCCACGCTTAGACAAAACTGCTACTCCTTTGAAAATGTATAAATCTACTGCTGAAACCATGACACCCACATTATACAAGTACTTCTGTCTGCAGAAGTACAGGCCCTCATGGGGTTTGTGGCTATGTAGCCAGGAGTTACTCATGGACACTGTATGACATACAGACACAGCTGTAGTTGCAGAAGCACAGGCTCCTGTGGGACCTACATTTCTGCAGCTGCAGATGCAAATAAAAAAAGTTAGCACATCAGTGCTACTGCATTTGTGTCACCTGGAAACAGTTGTACATTGTTTGCCTTACCTGATGATGGCTGTCTGTAGTTTCTTGTGTGGCCCTATCCTTTTGCTGCATGGGGTGGGAAGTTAGGGATGGAAACCTTAGCACCACATTTCCTTACATTTGTGGTATTAAGCTGAACCCTAATTGATGCTTTAACACCATTTTTTGTAACAAATCTCCTTTCTTTTTGAGACTGTGGAATTGTATCATCATTCACACAGGTGCTGAGGCTAGCATAAACAGATGCAGATATGTAGGGCTCTCTGTGTCACATGTGAAGGGAAGAGTATGTCTATGGTAGTGCAGGGCCTACAAGGATTTCAAGAATTTGTGGATTTGTCTAGTAGACTGTGGAAGGATGCACAGTTCTTCCATGTGGTGACAGATACAGATGAACAGGGTGAAGACTGCATCTGTCAGCTGAGTCACAGGGCCCTGTGGTTCCCATGCGTGCAAAGGTGTTGGGCCTTAAGCTAAGAGAAGAGTTCTCTTTACTTTATGGTACTTATGCAGGCAACACTGCACTTTCCCTTCACAGGTTGGGGTTGGTCCCAAATGACAGTACCATCCCCCAAGTCTTTCCCCTTCCTGCTGTCTCACTGAGCTCACCCCTGAGCTCTGCTAACTGGCATAGAATCATAAAGTACTACCTTCTGGGGTAAAGGCTGGCAGTACACACAAAGTTTCTTAATTATTTTATTTTTCAGTGTTGACCACATATTTTGAAGCTAGCCATTTTATGACTCCCCCTTATAAACATGACATATGAAATGTACAGAATAGTGAGTAAATGTAATTTCACACCACAAGTGTGAAAACACATTTATCCAGGATTATTAAAATGAAACCAGTCACATTTATGAGGTGGTGCAAACAATGACAATGCTGAATGTTTGGAGTCTAAATATTGCCAAAGTTATCAGTAAGCATGAAAACATTTTAACATACATACATACAGTAGCTTTGTTGATTTTAATATTTTGACCTCAAACTTTGAACATAGTGTTCTTAATACCACATGTCATCAAACTGGCAAATGAAAATGTTCAAATCCCTCTTGAAATGTGATTTTGCAGACTAACTGCAAAATCATCTTTAGGCCTAGATTTCAAACATTTAACCTGCCTTGTTCAGGAAAAAGGGTCACAAAAGTCGAAGTTGTCAGTTTGGTGGAAAAATATTGAAAATTGGTGGTTATACATGAACGCTGAAATATTGAAATGTTCACTCATAACTTGGTAATTTTACCATTTTTTCCCCCACATTTTCAACATAGTCTTCTTATGACCCCACCTCATGAACCTGATAGGTGAAGATTTTCAAATCTTGCACAAAACATAATTTCATGGAGTGACCATGAAATCACCTGTCAATATGGATTTAAAACAGTTCACCTATCTTGTTCAAGAGGCGGGGTCACAAACAGGCTATGTTGAAAATTTGGTGTCAAAATATTAAAGGCAATAATATGAGGAAAACTTCATAACACCTTAAAATTCCTTACCTTATTTTCTCATCTTACAATTGTGGAGGTTCCAGCAGGTGCATATCCTTTCAACTGGAGACTGGATCAACTTCATGGAACAATTTTAGGTGAGTGAGGGTGTGGGGGGTGTGGGCTTGTGGGTGCTGAGTGGAGAGGTCAGAGTTGGTTGGGCATGAGATTTGGGGAAACTCAGATTGTCAAGGGACTGTTTTCATTGCAAGTTTGAAACATTAAAACAAGATCAACAAGACGCTTTTTTATTTTTACAGGGGGCATGAGCTGGCACTGGTGATTGAGTATCCTAGTAACAGCATTTTCTGTTTTGTAGTACCAGGGGAGAACATCTTGGGGTCACCACTTATGCATTTGTAGAAGGGAGGTCTGGAGCAGATGGGTTTGTGAAGCTATACCAGTGGTTGGCATCCTGGTCTGCTTATTTATCAGAAAAATACATTTGGGAATGATGAGGAAGAGCTGGTTCAGTTTGGAGGTGGAAGGATTGTAATAAAACAGAAATAAATAAGAGTTAGGAATGATGAGGGAGGTTGGCTGAGCTGGACGGTGGAGGCAGTATGCAAATTACTTTTTTTGGGTGCTAGCCAAACAATTACCCTGTCAAACCCATTGTGTGTGTGTGTGTGTGTGTGTGTGTGTGTGTGTGTGTGTGACAGGGGAAGTCTCTGCTCACAGCAAGAAAAACTGCTTGTCTCACATAGCTGGGCACTCAGGAGTTTGGAGTTCCTAGAAAAGGGTATTTCTGGCCAAATATGAAAAACAAACACCAGAATCTTGGTAAACTGGTATCATTTGCATGGAGTCACCTTTTGGGATAGAAAATCACCTTTCAAGACTGATTAATGAAATGACAGTGCCAGTGGTCATAAGGGAAGGTCCAAAAAAGCATATATTGAAAATTTGGTGCAAAAAATAAAAAAACTGCCATGTTACAAGCGCGTGTTGTGCAGTTTCTATGCACACTCATAACTTCACCAATTTTTAACATTTTCACTCCAGATTTTCAAAATTGCCATTATTCCATACCTCCTCATGAAAAGTACAGCTGTCATTTCTAACATCATGCATCTGCCGCAGAATGGAACACCACTGTGCAAAATCAACATTTGGGATAGAATAACAAAATCACAGTGCCAGTGTTCATGAGGGGATTTCCCAAAAAGCTTGTGTTCAAAATTTGGTTAAAAATTCCAAAAATGGCCACATTATGAAGAACGTGCATTGTAGCAGTTTCTCATTAACAAGTAACTGCCAATTTGTCATATTTATCCCCTGGTTTTCAACATTACCTTTTCCACACCTATATAGCTGTCATTATTCACATCTTGACCAAAACATGATTTTGCACCTGTGACGCAGAATGGTGCATTCGCTGTGTGAACTCAACTTTCTGGACAGATTAATGAAATGAAAGTGACATTTTTCCTGAGGTGGGGCCCCCAAAATGCCATGTTGAAAATTGGGCGGACAAAATCCTAAAAATGGCCAAGTTTCATGTGTCTTTCAAATTGTGTCACCCGTGGTGTCTTTTGGCTCCCTTATCTCAAAAAAGATGTGAGATATAGATTTCATCAACTTATCTTGCTTGGAGGACTCACTGTCATGATTACAACAACACTTGAATTTTCTTAATAGCTGTTATGGTTATTGCGATTTTGGTAAATTAGTGTTACAAGTGTTCCTTGCCCTATAGGGCTGCTGTATGGCTCTGTATTTAATGTGTAAGTGGGAGTGCAGGGCCTGCGCTTTCACAGATGCATATCGTTATGCACAAATGGGTAGCTTGGTGGGAATGCTGGCCCTTTTACTAGTAATAGTACACATTTTCAAAAAGTAAGGAAATACATTGCAAACAACTTTGTTAATGCATCAGTAAGGGTTAAGTGACAAAAGTGGGAAATGAGATGTTGGGTTGAGACTTAACCTCACTCATTTTCTTTCATCTTACTGCAGACCAACAGATGCCTGGGTGTGCCATGGGGTTGTCAGGTTTTACTCTCAACTCTTTACATATGGAATGGGGTGAGAGTCAGGACTGATGATCACGTGACACACTTTTGCATCTGTTGGTCTGTGGAGGATGGGGGTGAGGAGTGGGTGGGGTCAGAGGCTCAGCTCTAATATCTCATTTCCACACATTTGTGGCTTTTACCCTAATTGATGCATTAGCAAAGTTTTTTTGCAATGAAAATAGATACATACATACATACATACATACAGTATATGAGCTGTTCACAGTGTTGCGTAAGTTACTTTTTCTATTACTTTCTATTTTTTTAGAAACTTGATCCAAGAAGCTCTGTGCAGTCACTAGCAAGGATGGGGAAGTACTAAAACAAGTAATACACCTGAGTGTTACAGTTCTTTATTTCTTTTTAAACAAAAACAATACAAAAATAATAAAAAACTATAACAGATGACAATTTTTAGAAAGTAATAGGTTAGTTACTAGTTATTTTCAAATAAATGTACTCAGTTACAGTTACGTATTAATTTTGTATAAAAAGACATAAGTAATTGTAACTGTAAGGTGCATTACTTTTTCCAGTACTTCTCCATCCATGCTAGTGACTGCACAGAGCTTTCTGGAACAAGTTTCCAAAAGTAATAGAAAGTAATAGAAAAAGTACATTTACCAGAACTGGCTGCTGATTAATGGGGGGAGGGGTCATTAATCTTATTGAGCAGTTCATCAATATTAATGAGCTGCCCAATGATATTCATAAGTAGCTCATTAATATTCTTGAGCAGCTTTTTTTTTTATGTATATATTCAGTCCCAGAGCAGTCTTTGGTGTTCTTTAAACAAATAGTTTTGAGGCTTCAGCTCCGCTTCTCATATATCAACTAAATGATTTTGGTGCCCAGGAGAACTGGAATAAATTCAGTGACACACCTATTATGGTGAGTAAATGGATGAGCACCAACACGCATGTGCAGATTGTCATCTTGCACATTCTTGGTTTGCCTGCAAGTGGTTCTGCGTCTCTCCTCCAGCCCCTCTTTACAAGAAGAAATGGTATGTGTGGCCAGACAGTGATTGAAACACCTTCAGTGATTCAAGCCAATATGGCAATGATGAAAATGTGCAAACTGGCTTGCGGCCACATCAAGAATGTGCAAGCTGGTGATCTGCACATGTATGTTGGTTTGCATAATTTTTCCTGCTGGAATAGAGGTACATCAGGAGCTCCTCTGTAGCTCCATCGTAGCTCCCAGACTCCAAGATTAATTAGATAAGGTCCATAGACATATGGGCAGTGGTGCAGAAACAGCAAAAGGATTTCTTTATAGAACACCGATGACCACTCTGAGACTGAATGTAAATATATATATATATATATATATATATATATATATATATGCAAAAAACTGTGCTAATGCATCATTTAGGGTTAAACCACAAAAAGTCAGGAAATGAGAAATCTTTAGGGTTGCTCCTTGCCCCTTTCCCCTGGATTCGCCAATCATCCCAAGATTGGCAGATGATGGGGTGTGTCATTGAGGTTGTGAGGCCTAAATGTCACCCTATTCTATGTGTAATGATATTGGCAAGGGAGAGCAAAAAAGAATGGGGTGACATTTAGGCCTCACAACCCCAATGACACAACCCGTCATCTGTCAATCTTGGGATGATTGGAGGGTTCGGGGGGGAGGGACAACCCTAAAGATTTTCATTTCCTGATTTTTTGTGGCTTAACCCTAAATGATGCATTAACGCAGTTTTTTCCATAGAATTTCCTTACTTTTTGAGAAAGAATACAAAAGTAAGAACTTGTGCAAGTTGGTGGGAGCGTGGGCCCTTTAGGCCCTGGGCTCCCACCATCCTGCAGAAGTAGGTGGGGGCACTGGCCCTTTGGGCTCTGTGCTCTCACTAACATGTAAATGTGTGTGTACCATCAACACCCTCCAAATTTCAATGTAAAACACCAAGCCATGTCCGAGATATAACATGTTAAAGTTTGACATTTTCATTCATCAGACTTGCAGAATCCCACACCTGTTAACATTGTATAGGCACAATGACTGAAAACTACTTTCATGACACTAAGGCTAGGTACCCCATCAATTTCTAGCCACCAGGACAATGTAAAACACTGTCTGCAACATGTAAATTGCATCACACAATATCTTCACAAAAATTTTTTTTCTCCAAAACATATGCACAATAATTCACATCTACAGGACATGCCAAGAACACCATCCAAATTTCAAGTAAAAAGACCAAACCGTTTCCGAGACATTTAAACTTAAAGATTGGTGAAATTGCCCTATCTGATGCATTATAAAATGTGGTAATCTCATCCCTCCTTCGTGATCAAAGATCATGATCAAAGAATCTCACGATCAAAGAATTTTCAGGCTCTCGATCAAAGAATAAAAAATTCTGAAACTTGAGTTTTAGGCAGAATTACATGGAACCACCACAATGCCTCTATAGAACGAAGCCCCCTGAGCAAAACCCACTCTCATTTGTGTTCCTAGGCCACCCCTGGGCTAAGACAATTGAATTTTTAAAAGGGCCATCTCATCCCTCCCTCATGATGCAGGATCGCAATCAAAGAATCTCGCGATCAAAGAATTTGCAGGCTTGGGATCAAATAAATTGCAGGCTTACAATCAAAGAATAAAAAATGTTGAAACTCGACTTTTTGGTAGAATTAAACAAAACCACCACCATGCTTCGATAGTACAACGTCCTCTGAACAAAACCCACTCTCATTTGTGTTCCTAGGATGCCCCTGGGCTGAGAAAATATAATTTTTAAAAGGGCCATCTCGTCTCTCCCTCGCGATGCAAGATTGCGATCAAAGAATCTCGTGATCAAAGAATTTGCAGGCTCGCGATCAATGAAACTGCACGCTCACGATCAAAGAATAAAAAATGCTGAAACTCGACTTTTAGTCAGAATTGAATGACCGCAGGAGTGCTTTCTAAAAAACATTTAGTTAATGATTTTCAAACACAAAACCAAGTGCAACAGTGCAAACTCCAAACCACCCTAAACAAACCAACATGCCAACTCGGAGCACCCTCACTTCGCCTGTCTGGGGCAGAGCCAAAAAAGCCCAAAAATCCACTATAGTGCCAAACACCAATCACAGTGCACAAACCATCATATGAAGTAGACGTAGCTACACAGTCACAAAACAGTGACCTTCTTCACTGAAGGTAAACCGAGGGATGCCGGTGAATAGATTTGAGAGAGCACACCATCTGCCAGATGCCCTGATATCATTAGCTAAATATGTGGCACTGAAACACTACAAGGTTGAGCTTTTTTACCTCCAGCACCTCCCATACCACACACGGCAAACTGAGGGAACCCTCTTGGGAGGGATCAATCAGCCATCACATCCCCGGCAGTTGTCAGTTTTTCTCCACATTTTTTCAACCTTTCCTGCTCCCAGCCCAATTCACAGCGCACACCCATCAGGCCTCCAATCTTCACCATCTATATGCTGTGGTGCCTATTGGGCCAACTGCTGTGCCACTCTCCCCATAAACTCTGATCAAAAAACATTCACACTCGTGACTCAACTCCCCGTCCGCTTCGTCGCCTCCTGCCCCGCTTCTATTCTCAAGCTGGACAGATCCTAGCTGACATCCTGCCATGAATACTTTGCCTAAATTGAAGCTGCATGCCCTCCATCACAGACTTGATGATCCCACACAAGTGTACTGTCTCCAATCTTCCTGAATGGATTCCCCATGAACAACAAACAATGTCTCATCCATATGATAACTTGTGCACTGTAATTGTGATTGTGTAGTGTCCAGCACTACACAACTGACCATCAAACTCTGTAAATTCACCACTGGACAAACGAGCGAGGATGCCCTGAATCCACACTAGGCTCTGCCTGAAGTGATCCAGAAACTGCATTGTAGCACCCATCTTTTTTAACCACCCCCCATTCAATAAAGCAATTTGTGCAGCTGTGAGGAGGAGAGATACAGAGATTGCTGGGAGGTACAGTGTGTGTGTGTGTGTGTGTGTGTGTGTGAGAGAGAGAGAGAGAGAGAGAGAGTGAGAGGTTTGTGCTATGGGGAGACTTTGTCCAAAAATAGCAGCAGAATGTGAATTTTAGCAAGATAAAGAAAAAGAAAATTAGTAAGTTTACATAAAAGTAGACTGTATAGCATTCATTTCAATCACCAGGGAAAGACAAAATTAATGATTTTGGTTCAGTTAAAAAATAAATAAAATGGCACATGTTGTAGTGATTTTCAAATAATTATTTTGCAGCCTGTGCTGTATAGTTTGTGATTGCCACAAGGACAAAAGCTGGAGGGAACTCTCAAATGGGCACTTCATCGTTAAACTGTCACACTCACGTCTCAGTTGTCAAAAACAGAAAGATGAACAAAGTCACTACATTAACAACCATATTGATAAATGACAAATTAATAACACTTGAAAAGTGGCTTGCTCTTACACATTTTATTTATACACAACTGTTCACACATACAGTTGAAATAACAATGGCAGGATTCATTTGAAAGATTCAATATCATTTTTCATTTCCTGTCCCCACTTTAAAATGAATTTTTTTGGCACACGCTCCCAGATGGAGAGCTAAACAGCTTCACATCTCTGCTGAGTAATTACGAAAGAACCCTTACATGAAAACCTGAATTAAATGAGTTTATGGTTTGATTTGTATTGTTAGAAAGGGCCAAGTTTGCATTAAGGTCAGCTCGCCTATTCGGTTTAAAAGCCTTCACCATTCTTTGACCGTGAGGCTACAAAATAATTGGCCGTGACTTCGGCCAAAGATTTTGCAGGCTCATGGCTAACGATTGTTAGTGATCTGCGGCCGAAGATTGCATAAGTGCAAAAAGGTATTTTTTTGACAAAACTAAAATAAAACAGAGGCATGGGTCGATAGAGGGAAGCCACCTGATCTAAACCCGTTCCTCAATTATTTCACAAGTCACCCTTGGGTTAAATATTTACTTTTTTTCCAACCTCAAACTGAAAACAAGATGGTGGCCCTCGTGATTAATAAATTTCTCATGATCAAAGATTCTTTGATCACAAGCCTGCAAATTCGTTGATCCGCCAGGCAGGACGAGATGGCCCAAACCCCATTCTTTGTTCACAAAATAACCATATAAATTTTCCCATTGACTTATAATGGGAGCTTAAAAGTGCTATAACTTTTGAATATCTCAATATTTTTTTACTAAATGCAAAGCGGCATGTTCGGCTAAATAAGTTCTTTCAAACGAGTCATGTCACAAAGCAGCACGCACATGACGGCTACGCAGTGCCACGGACAATATCCCAAAAACTGTCTTCAAAACTGGATAATTTTGCATTTTTCAGTATTTTGATGCACAAAGACTGTAAGTCTGACCAAAACTAAATTTGGCAGATCAAGAGATCTACCATGCCCCACAAAGTATACCAAATTTCATGCAAATCCATTGAACGGGTCCAAAGTTATTAATGCCCAAAGTTTTGACTTTAACGTAAAAGTGCCTTCATAACCCTAAATATAGTGGCGTGACTGCGCCACTATAATATATATATATATATATATATATATCTATATATATATATATAAATATATACGTATATTTATACAATGTATGTTTTGGGATAAATGACAGGATAAAACGTAATATCTCAGCCAGGTCATGTGAAGATATCACTATCGCCACATTCCTATACATCATCCTAATGAAACTAAAACAATTTCCTATTCACTGTCTACTGCTTCCAACCTCCCCATCACAATCATTCCTTCACATTGCTGACCACACTTGAACACTTTCATTTTTCATGCCGTCCCTCCACAGTCCTGAGTGATAATTCCCATAAATAAAAAGCAAACCCCCACGAAATTCAATGAGTCACAAAACTTCCCCATTTCCATTTGGCTGATCCTGCCATCATATTCAAATAAACAATAGCTAAAACAAATCTTATCTGATTCATCCCACCATTTCCCCCTCTTATTTCTGGAGCAGCCACACTTTCACTTTCTTGTTTAAATCTCTGGCATGACCGAGCGCTTTTAATATAGTAAACCGAGAAGCTACCACATGTTTAAAATAAGCACTGTCCCAGTAGAAGTTAGATCTGTTGTACTTTGTTAAAACTTATACCTGGTTTAGTTAAAAAAATGCTGTTGGCAATGGGAAGACAAGTGAAAGCAAATCGTAACTTCAGTGAAGACATCACAAGCCCAAATGACTGTTGCTATCGTAACACTCGCTCAGGCTCACAATGTTTTTACTGAAGCTGTGACTTGCTTTCACTTGTCTTCCCGTTACCAGCAGTATTTTTTAACCAAACCAGACCCAACTTTTAACAAAGCTCAACTGATCTAACTTCCACCGAGACAGTGCTTATTTTAAACATGCGGTAGCTCCTCGGTTTACTATATTAAAAGCGCTCGGTCATGCTACTGCTCAACACCAACTCGGTCACACTACACCAACCACCAAAAATGCAGCTGCTTCTGTAACACTAGTAAAAACCAGCAGGATCAAACAGATAACATTTTTTTAATAAATATTTTTAAAATCCACACATTTACTATCCATATACTGAAACAGTGCCTCACTGTAAACCTGTGGAGGATTGTATTAAGTGGGACATGTGGCAAGCTGTGTTGCAGAACAAAACAAAATATCTGGGGGGATTGTATTGGGGGGCCCAAAACATACATTGTATAAACAGAACATGATATAGCCTGACTGAAGATATCATATTTATCTTCACTCGAGGCCAATGACATCATAATATCTCACTCGTGGCTTCGCCACTCGTCAGATATCATGATATCATTGGCCTCTTGTTAAGATAAATATGATATCTTCAGTCAGGCCACATGATATCCCATATATATATATATATATATATATATACACATATGTATAGATATTATAGGGGTGCAGTCGCACCCCTATAGTTAGGGTGGAATAGGTACTTCAATGTTAAAGTCAAACCTTTGTGCTTTAATAACTTTGCAACTGTTTAATGGAGTTCCCCATAATTTGGTGTGCTCCTTCCTGTAGTGCAAATCTCTTGATCTGGCAAGTTACTTTCTGGTTGGATGTGCAGTCCCCGAGCTACAGAGAAGTGAAAAAAACATATTTTTACCCAATGTCTTTACTGGGAATTTTTTTGAACTTGCCTACAGCCCTGAGGGTTTGTTTGTTTGATATGAAATTTTCAGGACAGAAATTGACTACCCCACAGATGTGCCTTTTGTTAGTCTGGTGAAAAAACAATCAGCCATTTTTAAGCTATTGTAATTTAAATATTTGAAAAAATCATTTCTGAGCATGCTCAGTAGGTACGTCAATATAGCTGGTTGGTACAAAAGAGGAATCCTGCATTGTATGAGAAAATTCCCCTTTTATATGGATGCCATCTTGTTTCCAGTTTGCCTGAAATTCAAATTTGGAATCCAATCAAAATGATATTCTGTGGAGGAACCAACACATGCAGTTTGCTTATTGAGACCCCCTAGGTGCATTCTGCACTTTACTGTCTGAAAAATTCCCTTAAAATGTGTGTTATTTCACATTTATATTCCTTGTTCAAATTGGTGTCATGCGATGTAGGATCTTAGTTCGGATCATGATATGATCTAGGATCCTGCGTCGTATGACTCTGATACAAACAAAGGATTTAAATGTGGATATCTCCGACATTTTGGAGTATTTTCTCACCAAAGTTTAAATTTACGCATTTTAGGACCCCAGCTCATGAACACTGGCACTGTCATCTCATTACTCAGTCCTGAAGGATGATTTCTTGATCACTGCATGGATTCACATTTTGGGATGGGAAATCACCTTTCTCAACTAATTAATGAAATGACAGTCCAGGTGTGTATGAGGGGAGATCCCAAAAAGCCCAAGTTAAAAATCTGGGCCCAGGTATTCAAAAGGGTTGCGCATGGCGCAATGGTGTTGCACCATGCACAACCCACTGATGCACCGCGGTGCGATATTTAAAAGGGAAAAGTGCGGTGCACAAATCCTGATGCACCGGGGCACATCAGTAAATAAATGCAGGCACAGGTAGGGGGGGTGTGCCCATGCATAAACTGCACAGCCTGATATTCAGCCCAGGCCATGCAGAGTTATGCAGGGGCAACCCCTACCTGCACCTGCACAAAGCTATGCCAAAAAGAAAGGAACAAGTTGAGGGCCACCCACAGGTGAGCTGCCACATTGCAGGGTGCAACACAGCAGCTGCCACCTGTGGGTGGCCCTCAACTTGTTCCCGCCGCACCTGGAAGTGCCCCCCCATGCCCCGATCACGGGCATCAGTATCTCCCCCAAGTCCAACATCCCTGGTGGTCCAGTGGACTGTGAGTAGCCCGATCGTGGGCATAACAGTGTTCCCCCAAGTAGCCCGATCGTGGCATCAGTATCCCCCCCAAAGTCCAATATCCCTGGTGGTCCAGTGGACTGAATGGAGCCTGATCGCGGGTGGCATTCCCCTTCCCAAGTTCAAACTCCCTGGTGATCTAGTGGACCCACCTGCCCATGGAGCCCCACCACCCCACTCCCCCCCTTCAGCCAGCGGGCGGCAGCACCCACCCACCTGCCACCCCCACTGCCCGCCAACTGACAGTCAGTGATGGCTGCACGCCCATTGGTTCAGAGCATGAGCCAATGGCGCAGCCCATACTGTACTAGTCAGTCCAGATATGGAATGAATTCAATGAGTTCAGACTTGGGGGAAATGCCACCCGCGATCGGGTCTGCTCGTCCACTGGACCACCAGGATATTGGACTTTGTGGGGGATACTGATGCCTGCAATCGGGCTACCGGGGATAGTTATGCCCGCGATCGGGCTACTCGGGGGCGGGGATAAAGTTATGCCTGCGATCGGGCTACTGGGGAGGTAAAGTTATGCCCATGATCGGGCTACTCAGGGGGGTGTTACAGTTATGCCCGCGATCGGGCTAATGTGGAGGAACACTGTTATGCCCACAATCGGGCTGCAGGGTGCATCGGTCCCTGACAGCTGCTGCCTGGCAGGGTGCCAGGCACAAGTCATCAGGGATCAGTGCACCTGCATGCTAATGGCATGCAAATGGGGCCATAATCAGATGCAAATGGCCCCTGTGCACCTTGCATAAATTATGGCCCCATTTGCATGTCACCCTTTGAATATCACAGGTGCTGTACATGGCGCAATGGAACTTGCACCACCGCATCTCAATGCTCCACTCTGACGACTGGCGCTGAGCAGTTCCATTGGCACTACAAGAGGGTGGTTAGGGTTATTCAAAGTAGTTGCACCATAAGGCAACTCCGTTGAATATCACACTGGCCACACCCCTGTGTAACTATTTTGAGCGGCGCACGGGCTTGCACCACAAACTGGCACAGTTTGAATGTCTGGGCCCTGGTGCAAAAAATATAAAAAAATAGCCATATTACAAGCATGCATTGTGCAGTTTCTACACACACTCAAAACTTTGCCAATTTTTAATATTTTCACTCCAGATTTTCAACATTGCCATTTTTTCACACCTCCTCATGAACAGTACTGCTGTCATTTGTCACATCCTGCCTGAAATGTGTTTTTGCACCCCTGCAGCAGCATGGCGCATCACTGTGCAAAATCAACATTCATGACAGAGTAACAAAATCACAATGCCAGTGTTCATGAGGAAATTTCCCAGAAAGCTCATGTTCAAAATTTGGCTATAAAAGTCCCAAAACTGGCCACGTTACAACCATGTGTTGTGCAGTTCCTACACGTGCTTGTAACTTTGCCAATTTTTTATATTTTACCTCCTGGTTTTCAACATTACTTTTTCCACACCTCCTCATGAACAGTATTCAGATGTCATTATTCACATCCTGCCTAAAACATGATTTTGCACCTGTGGCACAGAATGGCACATTCGTTGTGCAAACTGAACGTTTGGGACAGAGTAACACAATGAAAGTAACATTGTTCATGAGCTGGGATGCCCAAAATGTCATGTTGAAAATTGGGTAGAAAAAAATCCTAAAAATGCCCAGGTTATCTTCACCCATTGAATTGTGGCACCCATGGTGCCTTTCAGTGCCTGTATCTCGAAAATGATGTGAGATATAGATTTCATCAGCTAATGTTTCCCGGAGGTCTCACTGTCATAATTACAACAATACTGGAATTTCTTTCATAGCTGCTACGGTTACTGAGATATTGGCAAATTAGTGTTACAAGTGTTCCTTGCCCTATATGGCTGCTGTATGGCTTTGTATTTAATGTGTAAGTGGGAGTGCAGGGCCTGCACTCCCACAGACACAGACGCATACAGCTATGTACAAATGGGCAGCTTGGTGGGATCGCTGGGACCTTTTACTAGTTGTATTACACTTTTTCCAAAAGTAAAGAAATTCATTGCAAAAAACTTTGTTAATGCATCAGTTAGGGTTAAAGTGACAAAAGTGGGGAAATAAGATGTTAGGGTTGAGACCCTAACACCACCTACCCCCCAACCCTCCATCCTCCACAGACTGACAGATGCCTGGATGTGCCATGGGGTCATCAGGTCTAACTCTCACTCCATTCTCCTTTACAATAGCATGTTAACCTATTTAAGCTTGGAATGGGGTGGGAGTTGGGTCTGATGACCTCATGGCACACCTCGGTGTCTGTCAGTCTGTAGAGTTTAGGGGGGTGGGGTGAGTCGGGTTAGGGGCTCCACCCTAACATCTTGTTTCTCCACTTTTGTGGCTTTATCCCTAACTGATACATTAACAAAGTGTTTTTTAATTAATATATATATATATATATATATATATATATATATATATATATATATATATATATATATTTATTTATTTATACAATGGGGTGGGTGATAAACATTGCAGATAAAAACATGTATTCTCTCTGGAGTGAGATAAATCTTGCTGACGTAGGAACTGTGGTAGATATTTACATTTACACACACAGTTCCTACGTAAGCAAATTATATTCTCACTGTAGCTATGTCATCAGGAAAAGATGTGCAGGCACTACAGTATCCTAGCAACTAAAGCAAATCACATTCAGCTGTTGTAAGAGATAAAATGTTAAAGCAGCTCGAGTTTCCCATGCTACTGACTACACCGCTATTTCTAATTACACACTTTAACAATAAAAAAGCATTGTGCCGTGCTCAGTTACAGGAATACAACAGTGAATGCAGGGCAGGTCTATCAAACATGAAAACCATGGAAACAACAGCCCTCCTCACAAGAAAGCAAAGCAGATTTTGTCTGATAGAAATGCAGAATAATAAGAGATACCTGAAATACAGCAATCGTGGCAAAACTCCGAACTCTGAAGCCATAAACAAGTCCATTCACAAAGTGAAAAGAAAGTAACACAAGCACCCCATTTGAAAAAATAAAGTAACACAACACATACATGAAATGTAGAATAAAATAAATATACTTATTGACAATGTGTTTACTGCAAACTGAGACGCCTCAAACATGGAAGTCTTCTTCAAAAGAAAGACACACCCACTCACACTCACAAACCAATCAAAACACAACTCCCACTATCAATCACTACTACCAATCAATAGTACAACACAAATAGCAACCAATAAAGACACATTTCTACACAAAATCACATGCAGATACCAATAGAAAACCACTACCATGCAACGATAGCCAATCCAATGATAATATACTCATTCATAAAAAACGGCACTCCCCATTACCAATACAGCCTCATCACAGTGCAGCAACACTTAGAAATAAAATAACACACATTTTCATACCATGTGCACAGAATTAGCCAACAAATACCCTATTGTATAAATTGAACACATGATGGTCCTTCAGCACTCGTGAGATATCCATGCCTCACTCTGCAGGAGTGAGAATATTTTACATATCCCACTCATGCCTATCATGTGTCCCATATATATATATATCTATATATATATATAGATATATATATATATATACATATTATAGGGGCACAGTCGCACCCCTATATTTAGGGTTATGAAGGCACTTCTATGTTAAACTCGAAATTTTGAGCATTAATAACTTTCCACCCGGCCAACAGATTTGCATGAAATTTGGTATGCACAGTGGGTCATTGTATATCTCTTGATCTGCTGAATTTAGTTTCTGTCAGACTTATGGTTTTTGCACACTAAAACACTGAATAATGCACTTTTCGCCAGTTATGTGAGCAGTTTTTCACACTTTGTCTGTGGCGCTGTGTGACTGTTGTGAGCCATGCTGCTCTGCAACTTGGGTCACCTGAAAGAGAATGGGTAAAGAAACAAGCCACTGTTTGTTTGGTGAAAAAAGATTAAGCCATTCAAAAGCTATTAAACTTTTAAGTTCCCATTATAAGTCAGTGAGAAAATTTATATGGTTATTTTGCAAACGAAGAATGGGGTTTTAGCCACCTGGTCCCTGCTCACGATCAAAGAATTTGCAGGCTTAAGATCAAAGAATCTTTGACCCTGAGAAATTCTTTGATCATGACGGCCGACATCTTGTTTTCACTTTCCGGCCAGAAAAATTAAAATTTCTTGGCTCATGGGGAACTTCTGAAGTAAAATTATGATGGGTTTTACTCAGGAGTCTTCCCTCTATCGAACCACGTCTGTGGTTTTCTTCAAAATGGTCAGAAAATAGAGTTTTACACTTTTTTATTCTTTGATCATGGCCCACTAACGGTTTTTGATTGTGAGCCTGCAAATTCTTTGATTGTGAGATTCTTTGATCACGATCTTTGATCGTGAGGTGAAGACCAGATGGCCAGATTAAAAAAATGAATTTCTCAGCCCAGGTGTGACCTAGAAACACAAACTAGGATGGTTTTTGCTCAGGGGGCTTCTTTTATCAAACCATGCTGGTGGTTTCATGTATTTATGTGAAAAATTTGAATGACACCATTTTGTATTTTTTGATCAAGAGCCTGCAAATTCTTTGAATGTGAGCCTGAAAATTCTTTGATCGTGAGATTTTTTGATAGCGATGTTTGATTGTGAGGTGACGACCAGATGGCCAGATGAAAAAATTACATTTCTCATCCCAAGGGTGACCTAGAAACATAAACTAGGATGGGTTTTGCTCAGGGTGCTTCATTTTCTTGAACCATGTCAGTGGTTTCATGTATTTATGTGTAAAATTTGAATTACACCATTTCTTATTCTTTGATCGTGAGCCTGTAAATTCTTTGATCATGAGATTCTTTGATCATGAGGGAAGGACTAGATGGCCTGATCTGAATGCAACAGATAGGCCAATTTTAACAATGTTTAAAATTAAATATCTCAGAAACAGTTTGGTATTTTTACTTGAAATTTAGAGGGTGTTCACAGGATGTCTTGTACATGGGAATTATGATGTTTATGTGTTGGATAATAAATTTTTTATGGCGACATTGCATGGCACAGTTTATGTTTTGCAAACAGCATTTTCCATTATGGTAGTGGCTTGCAGTTTGTAGGGTAGCTTGCCTTACTGCTGTGGATGTACTTTTTAGTTGTTAGGTGTGTAACATGTCAACAGGTGTGGAATTCTGCCACTCCAACAAATGAAAATCTGAAAATTTCAACCGTTATATCTCGGAGACGGTTTGTTCTTTTACATTGAAATTTGGAGCATCTTCAGGGCATGTCCTTTGCATCTGAATTATGGTGTTTAGCTGTTGTTAAATTAATTTGCTGCACAGATATTGCTTAACACATTTTATGTTTTTTGTATGGCATTTTGCATTGTGGTAGTGGCTTCACATTCATAGGGTACCTAGCATTACTGCCATGCTGGTGATTTTCAGTGGTTAGGTGTCTGACATGTAAACAGGTGTGGAATTATGCCACTCTGATGAATGAAACTTTGTTTTGTTTCAAGGGCCCCACACTCCCACACATATGCGCTACCACCAATGCATATTATATTCAGTGGTTGCACTGTTATGTTCGGGCCCCATGCTCCCATCAACTTGTGCGACTTTCTATTTTTCTATTCTTTCTCAAAAAGTAAGGAAATTCTATGCAAAAAGCTGTGTTAATGCAACCCCAATGACACACCCCGTTGTCTGTCAATCTTGGGAGGAGAGGGGCTACATGAAGAGGGGAGGGGCAATCCTAAAGGTCTCATTTCCTGACTTTTATGCTTTAACCCTAAATGATACATTAACACAGTTTTTTGCATAAACTATATATATATATATATATATATATATATATATATATATATATATATATGCAGCATATGAGCTGCTCATTAACACCTTCAGTGTTTCAAGCCAATGCAGCTATAATGAAACAGTGCAAACTGGATTGCAGCTAAAGCAAGAATGTGCAATCTGGCAGTTTGCACATGTGTGTTGGTTCACATAGTTTTTCCTTCTGGAATAGAGGTGTATCAGGAGCTCTACTGTAGCTCCAATGTAGCTCCCAGACTCCGAGATTACTTAAATTACTTAGAAAGGATCAATAGAAATGAGGGCAGTGGTGCAGAAGCAGCAAAAGTATTTCTTTAAAGAACACCAATGACTGCTCTGAGACTGAATATATGAATATATATATATATATATATATATGTATTACAGAGGTGCGACGGAATAGGCACTTCAATGTTAAAGTCAAAATTTTGCACTTTAATAACTTTCCAACTTTTTTACGGACTTGCCTACAATTTAGTATGCTCCTTTCTGTGGTGTAAATTTCTTGATTTGTCAAGTTTTGTTCTGGTCAGATGTGTGGTCTCCAAGTTATGGGGAGGTGATAAAACATGTTTTTACCCATTGACTTTACTGGGATTTTTCTTTGAACTTGCCTACAGCCCTGAGGGATTGTTTGTTTGGTATGAAATTTTCTGGATAGAAAGGGACTAACCTACAGATGTGCCTTTTGCTAATCTGGTAAAAAAAAAAAGAAACCGTTTTTAAGTTATTGCAATTTAAATATATAAAAAAAATCATTTCTGAGCATGCTCAGTAGGCACTTAAATATAGCTGGCTGATATGAAAGAGGATTCCTACATTGAATAAGAAAATTCCTCTTTTGCATGGCTACCATCTTGTTTCCAGTTTGCCTGAAATTCATATTTGGAAACCTCCCAAAATGATATTCTGGGGAGCATCCAATACATCTAGCTTGCTTATTGTGACCCCCTAGTTGCATTCTGCACTTTTACTGTTCAGAAAATGCAATTAAAATGTGTGTTATTTCACATTTAAGTTCTTTGCTCATGTTGGTGTCATACGATGTAGGATCTTAGTTTATATGACAATATGAACTAGGATCCTAAGTCGTATGACTGTGATACAAACAGAGAATTTAAATGTGGGTATCTCAGACATTTTTGGGAATTTTCTCACCAAATTTTCAACATAGACATTTTGGGACCCCACCTCATGAAAACTCACACTGTCATCTCATTACTCAGTCCCAAAAGGTGATTTCACTTTCACTGCATGTAATCACCTTTTGGGATGGGAAATCACCTTTTGGGACCGATTAATGAAATGACAGTCCCAGTGTTTATGAGGGGAGGTCCAAAAAAACCCTGGTGCAAAAGTGCAAAAACTGGCCATGTTACAAGCACGCATTGCTCAGTTTCTATGCAAACTCATTACTTCGCTGATTTTTATTATTTTCACTCCAGATTTTCAACATTGCCATTTTTTCACACCTCCTCATGAAGAGTACAGATGTCATTTCTCACATTCTGCCAGAAATGTGTTTTTGCACCTCTGAAGCAGAATGGCATGTCGCTGTACTAAATCAACTTCCAGGGTTGAGTAACAAAATCACAGTACCAGTGTTCATGAGGGGATTTCCCAAAAAGCTCATGTTTTAAATTTTTTTTTTTAATTTTCAAAAATGGACACATTACGTATGTGTGTGTTGTGCAGTTTCTACACCTGCTCATAAATTTATCAATTTTTCATATTTTTCATCCTGGTTTTCAACATTACATTTTTCACACCTCCTCATGAAAAGTATACAGCTGTCAATTTTCATATCCTGCAAATACATGATTTTGCACCTGTGGCACAGAATGTTGCATTCACTGTGCAAACTCAACTTTTGGGACAGATTAAAGAAATGAAAGTGACCTTGTTCATGAGGTGTTGTCCCCAAAATGCCATGTTGAAAACTGGGTGGAAAAAATAGTAAAAATGGCAGTTATATGCGTCCATTGAATGTTGGCGACCGCAGCACCTTTCGGCACCTGTATCTCAAAAACAATGTAAGATATAGATCTCATTGGCTTATCTCACATGAAGGTCTTGCTGTATGATTACAATGATACTAGAATTTATTTCATAGCTGCTACGATTACTGAGATATTGGTAAATTAGTGTTACAAGTGTTCCTTGCCCTATAGGGCTACTGTATGGTTTCATATTTAATGTGTAAGTGGGAGTGTGGGGCCCACTCTCCACAGATGCATATTGCTATGCACAGATGGGCAGCTTGCTGGGTGCGCTGGACCCTTTTACTAGTTATTTATTTATTATTTATTGAATTGCGACCAGGGGGAGTGTGGGATACAGATGGTAAACAACTGAAACTGAACCAAATTAAGCTGTTGGTGGTATTTTTAGTGAATGGGGGAAATTTGGCCAGGATACCTGGGAAATTCCCCTGCTCTTTTAAAGAAGTGCCATGGGATCATTAACATCCACTTGAACTACCACCAGAACAGGCAGATGGGACCTCGGTTTAACCTCTCATCCAAAACAGGGCACCTCAGGAGTGCAGCATCCCCCTCACGCAGCTCTGCAGTGTCAGTATTGGGATATTAACCCAAGTGCCTGGTGTGGGGATAGAACCCACAGCTTTCTGATCTCCTGGCTTCAGAGGTGAGTGTGCTACCTGCTGAGCCACAGATAATGTCACTGAAAACTGTAGTTATATTACACTTTTCAAAAAGTAAGGAAATTCATTGTAAAAAAAACTTTGTTAATGCACCAGTTAGTTTTAAAGTGACAAAAGTTGGGAAATTAGATGTTAGGATTGAAAACCTAACCCCCCACCCCCATCTTCCCATCCTCCATAGACTGACATACGCTGGAGTGGGTCATGGGCTCATGGGAATTTTTTTCATAGCTGCTACAGTTACTGAGATATTGGCAAATTAGTGTTACTAGTGTTCCTTGCCATACAAGGCTGCTGTATATCTCCATATTTAATGTGTAAGTGGGAGTGCAGGGCCCACACTCCCACAGATGCATATCGCTATGCTCAAATGGTCAGCTTGGTGGGAGCACTGGTCCCTTTTACTAGTGATATTACGCTTTTTCAAAAAGTAAGGAAATTCATTGCAAAACATTTTGTTAATGCATCAGTAAGGGTTAAAGTGACAAAAGCGGGGAAATGAGATGTTAGGGTTGAGCCCCTAACCACCCTACCATCCCAACCCCCAACCTCCACAGACCAACAGATGCTGGGATATGCCAAGGGGTCATCAGGTCTAACTCTCACACCATTCTCCTTTATCATGGCATGTCAACCTGTTTACACATGGAATGGGGTGAAAGTTGTGCCTGACGACCCCATTGGCACACCTTGGCATCTGTTGGTCTGTGGAGGATAGGTGGGGCTGGGTGGGCTTAGGGGCTCAACCCTAACATCTCATTTCACTCTTTGTCACTTTAACCCTAACTGATGCATTAACAACATTTTTTGCTATATATATACTGTATATATATATATATATATATGCAGCATACAAGCTGCTCATTAACGGGGGGGTCAATAAACTTGATGAGCCGTTCAGCAATATTTATGAGCTGGCCACATAAGTAGCTCATTAATATTCTTGAGCAGCTTTTTTTGATGTGAATATATATTCAGTCCCAGAGCAGTTCTTTAAACAAACAGTATTGCAGCGTCAGCTCCACTTCTCATATTTCAACTAAGTGATTTTGGAGCCCATTAGAACTGGGATAGCTCCAGAGGCACACCTATAATGGCAGGTAAATAGATGTGCACCAACACACATTCACAGACTGTCAGACTTCCAGTGTGATGGCTGCCAGCTAAGACGTCTTTCCAGAAGGCTTCCCTACTCTACCCTCTGATTTCCATGAACGGAGCCCACTGACCTCACATTCTGTTGGTACAATAATTGCTAACGGTCCACTGCTCATTCCGATAGGAAAATCTCCTTGTTAACACGCAGATTTTCCAAGAGATGGATGCGGACATGAGGACACCACCGCTCAGGCATACACCGCCACTGACTCCAGCTAAAGAAAATGCCTCCAAGAGATCCAGAATAAATGGCGCTGAAACCCTCCTGCAGCTAAGCCGCAAATAGCGCTTATGAAATTGAGGTTTCTAGCGGAGTTGGCACTGATGAAAGAAACCTTGCTGGCCCTCGCTGGACATGTTCACTACCCGCACTAATGACAATGAGGCATGCATATACTCTCGTGATGACTGAAGAGGACAGTTTGATCCGGAGCAGGTCACCTTGTGCCAACGTCTCAAAAAAAATGAGGACCAACTAGAAGATCTCGAGGGGTGCTCTGGACACAATAACTTAGTCATATTAGGTCTCCCTGAAGGAGAAGAAGAGGCCTCACCCATGGTATTTGCCCAGAAGATGTGAGAGAAATTATTGGGTCCTTCACCCAATGGACCCACATACATAACTGAGCGCGCGCACAGGTCCCTGCACCTCATGCCTTCCACTGGCTTGTCTCCCCGACCTATCATTTTTAGGATGCTGAACTTTCTAAATAAACAGCATGTCCTAGTGCACCTGAAAGAGGTTGAAGAAATACAATGGGTGGGCAGGAAATTGCAACTTGTACATGAATTACCATTTTCTGTATGCCAGAAGCACTCAGCCCTTCACCCCCGGTGACTAAACTCATCTCTGCTGGCGTCAAATTCCAGGTTCGCAATCCTGCGACTTTACAGATACATAGAGATGAGCATTGGAACTCTTTTCAAATGCTGGAAGCTGCCAGAAAAGTCTGCAAGTTATGGTACCCAGACTTAATTAAGTGAAAGGTCTCCACTTAAACCTTGAGAGGAAAGTGACACCCAGTGGGTGGCTGAATGTTGAATTGCAAGCTTATCACTACTACTGTTTATTCAATACCTCGTGAGGAGGACCTCATAGGAATCATAGGAATAATACTAAGCTAAATGGACTTTCGTCCTATATGCTCGCTATCTAGTTCTAAACTCTAATTTTATTCATGTATATGTCCCATCTAGATTTAAACTCGGCAGTTGTTTGGCTGGCCACAGCCTCCAATGGTAGTCTGTTCCAGTCATGCACAACTCTTTGATTAAACCACCATGTACTACGTACTTTTTTCCTATTTAATGCTGTTTTTGTTTTTGTTTTTGTTGACCAGGTAAGTGCACTAGACAAATCCTGCCTATTTTCAGGCAAGACCTGGGGGAAGGGGATACAGATGAATGCTAACTGACCTTGAACCAGATGAAGCTGTTGGTGGTATTTTTAGTGAACTAGGGAAATTTGGCCAGGACACCAGGGAAAATCCCCTTCTCTTTTTGATAAGTGCCATGGGATCTTTAACATCCACCTGAATTACCAGCAATCCAGGCAGATGGGACCTCGGTTTAAAGTCTCATCCGAAAGACGGCAAACTGCATAGGATGAGACCTAGTATTATATACACTTTTATTTAATTCAAGACCAGTGATATTCCAAAGATCATCATTTTTCCAAGCCTTGTGCACTAAGCACATATCCCCTCTTTTCCTTCTCTCCTCCAGTGAATACATGTTCAGCTCTCTCAAACGGGTTTAATAGTTTTTGTCTGCCATATTGTGTATTGCTTTTGTTGCTCTCCTCTGGACTCTCTCCAACAATATAATATCCTGTTTTTTATATGGTGTCCAAACCTGGGCACCAAACTCCATGATTGGTCTAATCAGTGATATATATATAAGGGCATGATAACAGTCCTACTCCTAGATGATATATGTCTTAACATGCAATTTAGGATTATATTTCCTTTTTGAGCTGTTTTTTGACAGTGTGATGAAAAAGACATATCACTAGAAACTGTAATACCCAAGTCTCTTTCCTCATCTATTGTTTTTAATAATATATTTCCTAGTTTATAAGGTATTTTTGGATTTCTTTTTCCCAAATGCATAACAAAACATTTATCATGAATTAATCTCAATTCAGATTTATTTGTCCATATATCTATGTTATCAATTGTATCTTGTAAGTTTGATGATTTTTGGTCAATATTTATTTCTGCACCTATCCTGCAGTCATCTGCAAATTTTTGAATCCAAACAGAATCATGCTTTATTTGAAGAGATGATACATATAGATTGAATAAACAAGGGCTCAGCACCGAACCCTGGGGGACCCCACTAGTCACCCCCAACCTTTCAGACAGCTCACCTCTAATGCTCACACGTTGATTTCTGTTTTCCAACCAATTTTGAACCCAGTTTATTATATATGGATTTATATTTAAATTGCTCATTTGCTGTAATAATTCAGAATGAGGGAGCTTATCAAAAGCCTTAGAGAAATCAAGATATAACACATCCACAGGGATTCCCATATCTAATCTATCTATAACTTTGTTATAAAAAGCCAGCATATTCATCTGGCATGACCTACCCTTCACAAATCTGTGTTGAAATTTGTCTGTAAGATGATTTGATTCCAGATATTCATTTATCTTATCCTTTAATACTCCCTCCAAAATTTTGGAGGGTATAGCAGTAAGACTAATAGGTCTATAGTTTGCAGGATCCATCGTATTACCCTTTTTATAGATTGGGACAACAACCACCGATTTCCAGCAATCAATCACTTCCCCTGTATCCAATGACCTTTGAAATATATATGTTAATGGGGGGGGCTATTATCTCTGCCAACTCTTTAAGTACTTTTGGATGTAAACCATCAGGGCCCGGGGATTTATTTGGGTCCAATTTAGCTAAACTTTCTTTGACTTCAATTTGTTTTAATACTATTATATCTTTTGGATTTGAGTCAAATCTTATAACAGGATATAAATCCTTTTTTTAATGAAAACTGTTGAAAAATATTCATTTGCAATGTCAGCCATTTCTTTATTATCTGATGCACTGTCCCCATTTGTTTTTCTTAACGGTCCTATAATATTTGAATTCCCTTTAATGTTATTTATGTAAGCATAGAAGGCCTTATGATTTCCTTCCACCCTATTTACTAAATTTATTTCATAGTTTATTTTGGCCTTCTTAATTTGTTTTTTTATTAGAATTGTTATTTGTGTATACTGGTTCCTAGTTTTGTTTGATCTATTTGTTTTCCATTTTTTGTAAAGCCTGTTTTTAATTTATTCATTTTTTTGATTTTGGATGTCCACCACTGTACTTTTTATTTCTCATAGTATACTTTTGTTTGACAGGAATGTTATCCATTTCTTGCTGCTTTATCTTGGAAGAAAAGATTTCCCATACGTCGTTGAATGATCTGTTGTCAAAATCTTCTCTCCACTGCCATTTTGAAAGGTGAGCTTTCATCTTGGCAAAGTTTGCTCTGCCAAAATCAAAGGTAACTGTATTTCCCCTTTGTTTAGTTAGTAGTTCGGCCAATTTAAATTCTACTTTGGAATGGTCACTTGTACCTAAAGGTGTAGTTGTCTTGCAATCGCTTATTACATCTCCCATGTTTGTTAGAACTAAGTCCAGAATATTTTGTCCCCTTGTCTGATCATCAACACGCTGTACTAGTCCAATTTGATCACATACAATTAAGAACTCTCTCTCGAAAGGTGTTTCTGCAGATCATGTTCCCCAATTTATTCATGGTAAATTTAAATCCCCTAGGATTAGTATACTGTCCGTTGGATTTAAAGACAATGGCCCAGATATTCAAAAGGGCTGTGCATGAAAAGAACAGTGTTGTGCCATGCACAACCCACTGATGCACCCCGGTAGGATATTTAAAAGGGAAAAGTGCACCTGCACAAATCCCGATGCTCTGGGGTGCATCAGTAATGTATGCAGGCACAGGTGGGGGGGGCATGCCCATGCATAAACTGCACAGCCTGATATTCAGCCCAGGCCATGCTGAGTTATGCAGGCACAACCCCTACCTGTGCCTGCACAATGTTATGCTGAAAAAAAAAAGGAACAAGTTGAGGGCCACCCACAGGTGAGCTGCCGCATTGCAGGGCGCAACACAGCAGCTGCCACCTGTGGGTGGCCCTCCACTTGTTCCTGCCAATCCTGGCGGTGTCCCACCATGCCCCGATCATGGGCTGAAGTCTCCACCCCCGAGTAGCCCGATTGTGGGCATAATAGTATTCCCCCTGAGTAGCCTGATCACGGGCAGCACAGTATTCTCCCCATAGCCCAATTGCGGGCAGCACAGTATTCTTCCCCCAGCAGCCAAATCATGGGCATAATGGTCTCCTACCCTCCCATTAGCTCGATCATGGGCATAAATGAAATGCCCCCACCCCTGAGTATCCAATCCTGGGCATCAGACCCCCAAAGTCCAATATCCCTGGTGGTCCAGTGGACCCGAGGTAGCCTGATCACAGGCGGTATCCTTACCCCAAGTATGATATCCCTGGTGATCTGGCCCCCACCCCACCCACCCACAGAGCCCCACCACCCTGCTCCCACCATCAACTGGCCGGCGGCAGCACTCTGCTGCCTTCTGCCCGCGACTGACAGCGGTAGGGGTGCAGAATTTTGAGTTCAGAGCATGAGCCATCGGCATGCAGCCCATTGAAGAAGTCAGTTTTGATATGTGAATGAATTCAATTCATTCACATATCTGACTGACTTGTACTGGTATGGGTTGCACGCCTATTGGCTCATGCTCTGAACCAATGGGCTTGCATTCCTACTGAGCTGTCAGTCGGCGGGCTGTGGGGCGGCAGGCAGGTGGGGTGTTGCCACCCACCAGCTGATGGGGGGGAATACTATCATGCCCGCGATTGGGCTACTCGGGGGAAGAAAGTTTCTGTTATGCATGCGCTCGGGCTACTGGGGGGGAATACTATTATGCCTGCAATCGGGCTGCAGGGGTCATTGGTCCCGGATGGCTGCTGCCTAGCAGGGTGCCAGGTGCAAGTCGTCGGGGATCGGTGCACCTGAATGCTAATGGCATGCAAATGGGGGTGTAATTAGATGCAAATGGCCCCCCATGTGCCTTGCATAAATTATGGCCCCATTTGCATGTCACCCTTTGAATATCGCAGTTGCTGTGCATGGTGCAATGGAACTTGTGCCACCGCATCTCAATGCTCCACTCTGATCACTTGCGCTGGTGCAGTTCCACTGCGCCATGCACAGTGGGTGTGACCAGAGGCGATATTCAAAGAAGTTGTGCCATAGCGCAACTCTGTTGAATATCACCCTGGCCACACCCCTGCACAACTATTTTGTGTGGTGCGGGGGCTTGCACCACAGAATTGCGCAGTTCGAATATCTGGGCCAATATGTTTCTGCCATGTACTTTACTTTTTGAGTAGATTTATCAGTTCAGGTGAACTTTGAAGCTTTCATCGATTTGTGTTGTTAACTTCTGGACTTTTAAGCTCACATGGCAAAAAATTAGCATGTTATTAGATGCTGGTCTTATGTTTTATATCTGGGGGAGGGAGGTCTCTCCTTCCCCCTTACTTTAATAAGCATGCCTTCTTTTATTCCTTCATTGGGCCTGATTTGGGAATCATGTATTTTAGGCTTGGATTTGTTCAGGCCCTTTACTGGTTTGGTGCACTACTTTTGGAGATACACATGATTCTCTAGGTGTTTCAGTAGTTAAAAATGTTTCTTCTGCTCTATATTGCAACTTTCAATACAGCCCTAGCTTATGTATGGTTCTTTATCCCTGGGGCTCTGCAGGTATATAGAGAATGGGCAGATCAATATGGTTATAACTGTGTTTACTTAGATGTTAGAGTATTATTCTACTATGGTAGAGGTAGGGTGGGGGTGGAGAGAGGACTTTTTGAGTAGCATGACTGTCATTGCACTGACTGTTTTAAGAGTTCAGTCATTAGGACTGGGGGTGTTATCTATCCTGGACATTTTCTGGGGCATTTCTGTATGAATTCCGATTATGCCCACTGCGGAGTTGGGGGGAGGGAGTGATTTTTCATTTTGGTTGTTAATTAGGAACTGTGAGCTTAGTTGGGATGGGGTGGGGTGGAAGGAGCCAGTTGTTGACAGCCTTAGATTATATGCTGTCCTGTGGGCTACACATGGATAAAGATAAGATTCTCCCATTAGTATGCCTAATTTATCTGTCCTACTATGAAAATTTTCTCATGGAACATTAAAGGTGCACGTTCCAGGGTGAAATGGCACCAAATTCTTAAACATCTGGCCCTGACACATGCAGGAGTTGCATTGCTGCAGGGAACACACTTGCTGACTGCTGAGATCAACTTATTCCACAGAGAACAGATTGGGTGTGTCAATGCAGCCGGCAATTCCACTGTGCAAGGAGAGGTTGCAATTTTATTCACTAGAGGGGTCCATTTCCAGGAATTGCAAACTATTGCTAGTCTGGAAAGAAGGTTTCTACTCCTAAGGGGCCTTTTAGACCACAGAGAAATTCATTCTGGGTACTGTATATGGTCCTAATCAATCTTCCCCTGAATTTTTCTCAAAATTAGCCCTTGTATTAACCCCCTTCAAACAACTGCCTATTATTTAAGCTGGGGAGTGGAACCACACTTATGATAATGGTTTAGACAGAACTAGCTAGAGAGGTCAAAATCCCCCCTCCCCCCAGAGATCACTACGTGAGATGGTGGAAATATTAGGGTTATGTGATCCCTGGTGTCTTCTTTATCCTACTTTGAGGGATTATACGCATTATTCACCCTACCATAAGTCCCACTCATGCATTGACCTTTTTTTAATGAACCAAATAATGTTAGCAGGCACTATAGGCTGTGGTATTTCTCCCAGAGTGCTATCAGATCACTCCCTGTTCTGGTTTGAGAGTGCCATGCCCTAAGGGATGCCAAAGACACTCCAGGGAAGCTAAATATTCATCTTCTGTCTCAAGAAGTGATAGTCTAGAAGGTCAAAGCATTGATTACCCAATTCATGGATCAGAATGTGGTACCATCCTAGCATATGACCAAGTCTGGAGCTCTCTGAAGTGTTTTTTAAGGGGAGAATTTATCAGACTGGCTGCTACTAGGAAATGCCAGTGGGAGGAGGCTGCTCAATCCTTATTATTGTCCATCAGACAACTTCAGCTGTCTATCACTGCCGTCCCCTCCGAAGATGGCCAAGAGATTCTCGCAGTCCTTAAGGACTAATACGTGGAGATCCTCAGAGAAAAAGCTGAACACGCCCTCTTTAAGACACATGCCAAGTATATTGATGATGGAGATAAAGCCGGCCACCTCTTAGCTCTCAGGCTGCGGAAGTAAGAAGAATATAGGCTGGTTACCGCTATCTCTGCCCTTGATGGCGGTGGGCCCCTAACAACCCCTAAGGATATTGTGAAGGAGTTTGAATTATTTTACCAGCAGCTCTATAGCCTCCCTGATGAAAGTCCCATGCTGAATGAAATACAAGAATACTTACCTAATATTCCCCTTCCAACTCTTAGCCCAGAACAGCAGGCCCTGTTAACTACCCCTATTTCAATGCTTGAAATTGAAACATAGAAACATAGAAGTTGATGGCAGATAAGGACTGCAGGGTCCATCCAGTCTGCCCATTTCTTTTTCTACCTTATAAATGTGCCATTGGCTTTTGCTCTCTCAATGGTCTATGTATTCTTACTCATCTGAATTGTTCCCTTATGCCTGTCCCATGCCTGTTTGAATCCCTGCACTGTATTCATATCCACCACTTCCTGAGGTAGGCCGTTCCATGCATCCACCATCCTTTCTGTGAAAAAGAACTTCCTCGCATTACCCCTTAATTGGTCTCCCTCTAATCGCATGTTGTGTCCTCTTGTCCTGCTATTTTTCTTATATTGAAACATGTTAGACTCTTTCACCTTGTTAATGCCCTTAAGGTGTTTGAATGTTTCGATCATATCACCTCTCTCCTTCCTTTGCTCTAGGGTATATATATTGAGCTCAATTAATCTGTCCTCATATGTTTCCTGATGCAGTCCCTGCACCATTTTGGTTGCCCTTCTCTGGACTACCTCAATGTGGTTAATGTCCTTGTGAAGGTGTGGCATCCAGTACTGCACGCAGTACTCCAGATGGGGCCTAACCAGTGTCTTGTAAGGAGGGATTATTACCTCCCTCTTCTGACTTGTGATACCCCTACTAATACACCCTAACATCCCCCTAGCCTTACCTACTGCTTTAGTGGTCTGCTTGCATGATTTCAGATCATCAGTGATGATGATGCCCAAGTCTCTTTCTTTCCTTGTGACTGCCAGCAACTCCCCTCCCAGCCTATAGGTGGCTTCAGAGTTTCTCTTCCCTATGTGCATGATCTTGCATGTCTTTGCATTAAACCCCAGTTGCTACTCTTCCAACCATTTTGCTAGTTTATCCAGATCTCTTCTCATTCTGACCACCCCATCTGGATCATCTACTCTGTTGCAGATCTTGGTGTCATCTGCAAACAGACAAACCTTACCCTTCAGTCCATCTGCAATGTCACTGATGAAGATATTGAAGAGGACTGGCCACAGGACTGATCCCTGAAGTACCCCACTTGTGACTTGCTTCTCTTTTGACTGTATACCATTTACCACCACTCTCTGTTTTCTGCCTGTCAACCAGTTTGCCACCCAGTTGACCAACTTCAGACCAACCCCAAGCCTTCCCAGCTTATTAATCAATCTTCTATGTGGAACAGTATCGAAAGCTTTGCTGAAGTCAAGGTAGGTGACATCAACTGCTCCCCCTTGGTCCACCACTCTGGTTACCCAGTAAAAGAAATCTATGAGATTAGTTTGACAGGACCTTCCTTTTGAAAACCCATTCTGTCTTGGATCCTGTGCCCTTATGGATTCCAGGTGTTGCACTATCCTTTCTTTACGGAGTGCCTCCATAATCTTGCCCACTACTGAGGTAACACTGACTGGTCTGTAGTTCCCTGCCTTCTCTCTGCTACCACTCTTGTGAAGTGGGATCACATGAGCCCTTCTCCAGTCTTCTGGGACCTTTCCTGTTCTCAGAGACTCACTAAACAGTTCTGATAATGGCTCTGCTAGTTCCACCCTTAGCTCCTTTAGTACCCTGGGATGTATGCCATCAGGTCCCATTGCCTTGTCCACCCTGAGCTTATAGAGCTCTTGTAGGACCCTATCTTTTGTGAAGGGACTAGTGCTCACCTCCCTCTCCCCTGTGTCCATGGTGTTGAGCTGTGGGCCCTGTCCTACCTTCTCTTCAGTAAATACTGAGCAGAAGTATCTATTTAGGATACATGTTTTTACATGGTCCTCCTCCTCACATGCCCCCTTATCTCCTTTGATTTTAGCAATACCCACTCTGGACTTTCTCCTTTCACTAATGTATCTATAGAAAGTCTTGTCACCTTCTTTTACTGTTTGTGGTAGTGTTTCCTCAGTCTGAGCCTTTGCCTGCCTTACTGCCTTCCCTGCTTCCCATAGGGAAGTTTAGTATGCCTCCCTATCTTCATCCCGCTGTGTTCCCTTATATTTCCTGAAGGCCAGCCTTTTGACTCTGACCTTTTCTGCTACTGTTTTTGAGAACCAAAGTGGTTTCTTTCTTCTTTTGCACTTCCTTTTCTCTCTAACACAATGGGATGTTGCTTCAAGTATTGCATCCTTAATGATTGCCCACTTTGCTTGTACCCCCTCTTCTGTATTTCTTTTTGCCAGGGCTAGCTTAACTCTGTTGGCCATCTTTTCAAAGTCAGTTCCTCTGAAGTCCCATATTTTTGCCTTGGAATGGGATAATTTAGTTGTAGTGGTCAAATTGAACCATACCATGTGATGGTCACTGGCTCCCAAGTGACCTTCTACCTGGATATCTGTGATCCTTTCCCTGTTAGTCAGTACTAGATCTAGGATAGCCCCGTCTCTGGTGGGTTGTTGTACCAGTTGTTTGAGGCCTTTCCCCTGCAGGGAATCCACCATGTGTCTAGTTCTGGCAGATGTTCCTTCTGGTATTGACCAGTCTGTATCTGGCATGTTGAAATATCCCATTATCAGAACCTCCCCTCTAGCTGTTATGTTTTGTATATCTTCCAACAGTAATGTGAATATGTCCCCCATCCCCCCCTCGGTCTGGGTGCCTGTAGACAACCCCAGTTCTTATGGCTGTCCCATTTCCTGTTTCCAGGGTAACCCACAGTTCTTCTGGCTCCTTATGTGTATTCTGAATTTCTGTAGCTTTGATATTTTCATTGACATACAGGGCCACTCCACTCCCCCTTTTTGCACCTCGGTCTCTTCTGAACAGTATGTAGCCAGGTACTGAAGTCTCCTACGTGTGGTTACTGGTAAACCACATCTCGCTAATTGCTACTATGTAAAGTTTAGCCTCTGTCATTATTGCCTGCAGGTCTGGGATCTTGTTTCCCAGACTGTGAGCATTTGTGTACATGATTTTCCATTGGCCAGATTTTGGTGTATTAGTTGTTGGATGAGGTCTGGCGTTTCCCCTGTGCATTGTAATGGGAGCTAGACCTTTTTCCTTACTTGGTGATGCAAATGAACTGCAAACATGCTGAACTCCTGTTTGACCACTAGCTGAGGAGGGAGGGGTGTTCTTCCCATTCGACATATGGGGTGCTGCATCCCTGTCCCCATTTGCTTGTTTAAATATTCTGCAAAGATGTCAAACTTCTGCCCCAATGCACTGACTCCCTCCTTAGTCAGATGCAGTCCATCAAATTTAAACTTTCACTCTCAAAACTGTTGTCAGTTCCCCACAGATTTGTGTCCTTTTTCCTGGACACAAATTTGAGACAGCCATTTGATCCCTCCCACTGAACAAAGCTCCGGGGCCGGATGTTTTCCATCTAATTTTTATAAAACATTTGAAAAAGAGCTTATTTCCATACTCCACCAACTATTCAACTATATCTGTGCAAAAGGGATTAAAGAGTTTACCCTCCTGGAAGCTATTATTGTTGTCCTCCTGAAGCCCGAAAAGCCCAAGGACAAAGTGTCAAACTATTGGCCAATCTCACTAATGAATTATGACATCAAGCTGCTGGCTATAATTTTGGCCACCCGGATCACTAAAGTATGGGAGAAATTAAATAGCCCTGAACAAATTGGGTTTGTCAGTGGCAGGAACCTCTCTGACAATTTTCAAAAACTGACACACATCTTCTTTGTATCCAGGGAGGTGAATCTTCCAATGGCGCATGTCTCCCTGGATGTGGAGAAGGCTTTTGATAGGGTCAGCTGGTCCTTTCTCTTTGCAACACTGGCTAAATTTGTCTTTCCCCTTAAGTTTATTTCCTGGATCAGATCTCTCTACTCCAAGCCAAGTGCCAACATTTACTGTAATGAGATTTTTTCTAACACCTTCCCACTACACTCTGGAATGAGGTAGGGCTGCACAATGTCATGTTTACTGTTCAGTCTGTACTTAGAATCACTGCTTCAGCAGTTGCAGTTATTCCCAAGGGTACCTGGTATCCTGGTTGGCCTGTTTGAACTAACGTTGTCTGCTTATGCGGATGACATTTTACTGCATATCACTGATCCGACTAAGACTATCCTACAAGCTCTGGAGATAATAAGTGAGTTTAGCCATTTCTCTAACTATAAGTTAAATTTAAGCAAAACTGAGGTCATGCCTCTAAATTCCCATGTGTGTAAGACAGAAATAGAGGCCTTTACCATGACATGGTCCACTAGACTCAAATTCCTAGGAATTATCCTTGCGTCTTGAAGTTTTCTGTTGTGAAAGCTCAAATTGGACAACCTCCTTACAATTATTCAGCAAGACCTAATCAGATGGTCTCCCCTTTACCTTTCTCTATAGGGCAGAATCAATGCTGTCAAAATGAATGTTCTGCTCCAATTATTCTGTCCACTTAACATGCTGAACATTTACCTCCCTTTGACCTGGTTCCGTACAGTCCATGATATTATCTCTAAGTTTATATGGTGTAGTAAGCTTCCACAGAGAGCATATAACTGTCTCTGTGCTCTGAAGACCAAAGGGGGTCTCAAACTCCCTAATTTTTACCACTATTATTGGGCCAGTCATATGGCCAAATGCCTGAGATGGGACACACACCCTCCTGCCCCTGATTATCCCCAGTATATCCCTTTGTGGCTGCAAAATGAATGCCCCATCATTAGAGACCTGGGGCTGTTGGTTTCCAGCCTCTGGTATATACTCCCTCAGAAGCTGCTGGCTTCTCTTCAAAAAATAGTCCTACATACTTCAGTTAAGATCCATAATCAGCTATGTAAATCTCTCAAGTATGAAAATATCAGATATATTTTACAGCCACTGTTTGTTAACAATAACTTCAAGGTGGGTGGTAACCCCTTGTCGCCTGCATAATCTGAATATAGCTATACAGACTGCGGTTTGCTACTTAGTATTCCAGAGTAGGGTGGGGTCAGTTTCAGAGATTCCAGGTTGGTTCCAGAGTCTGTTGAAATACTGATTTTTCATTTACCAAATGAGTCATATGTTAATCAAATGGTTTGGAACAGGCCTGTGGGGCATTAATCATGGAAATACCCTTCATGAACTCAAAGCGCTAGCTTGGCAGCCTCATGCTGTCTCCTGCCTAGCTGTAGCCCTGCATTCTAAGTTAAACCCTGATTTGGTGGACCACTGCCAATATTGGCTGGAGACCTTTTCCAATGCCTGTTCCAACTGGGAGAAATTATGGCAAGGGATTTACCAATATACTACCAATGACAGACTTTGGTTAATACAGTTTTACATATTGCATAATATGTACTTTTCACCTGTGAAACTGCACCGAATGGGTAGGCTCCCAGGGGCAGAATGCTTCGGATGTGGACAGGGGCAAGGATCCCAGCTACATATATTCCAGGAATGCCCCAAGTTGGACCCTTTGTAGTCTTTAATAACCTCCAAGATGGACCCCTTACTAAGGCTGTAAAATCTTTTCACCACACAAATCTGCATTGTTGGCGATTACTCTGCAGTGGAGGTGAAGGAAAGGTGTTATTATATTAACCTTATATCACTTACGGTGAAAACCTAATTTTAAGGCACTGGAAGGATCAGCATGTTATTACCTACCAGGAGTGGGTTAATGATTTACTCTACAACTTGAGGATAGAGAAAACTATTGCTAGTCTTAGAAACATGATGTCCTGATATAGGACAAGATGGGAGAAATTTCATACTTTATAGTTAGTTGTTTCTATACCCTGCTCTGATAACCCTTTATTTTACTTTATTAAAAGTAGGAGTTTATCTCCAATGTTAAGACTGTTGGCCTTCTGTAGCTAATATCAAGCAGGACTTACCTGTGAAGGACTAACTAGGTCACTGAAACTAACACCCAAGAAGCATAACGCTTTCTAATTAGTGCAAACTCTTAGCTCTAGCTCCTGGGAGGGGGGAGGTTTGGTGGGGAGCTCATATGGGGGGGAAATTGACGGATTTAATGGGGCTGGTTGGGAGAGATGAGGGGTAGGAATACTTGTTTTATCCCTTGTAATGTGTACTGACATTGTCTAATGTTATACCTTTTGTAGCTTGTACTGCATTGTGTGAAAAAGTAAAACTTGAATAAAATATACTACATTTAAAAAACCAAAATGCCTGTACAGACTGTCATATCGCACATTCTTGGTCTGGCTGGAAGCGGTTCTGTGTCTCTCCTCCACCCCTCTTTACATGGAGAAATGGTATATGGCCAGACAGAGACTTAAACACCTTCAGTGATTCAAGCCAACCCTGCAATGAGGAAACAGTGCAAACTGGCCTGCAGCCACACTGAGAATGTGCACGCTGGTGGTCTGCACATGTATGTTGGTTTGCAACATTTTTCCTGCTGGAATAGAGGTGCATCAGGAGCTCCCCTGTAGCTCCAATGTAGCTCCCAGACTCCGCGATTACTTAGATAGGGTCCATAGACACAAGGGCAGTGGTGCAGAAGCAGCAAAAGGATTTCTTTAAAGAACAACAATGACCACTCTCAGACTGATTATATATATATATTAATATATATATATATATATGTATATATATTTATAATATAGGGTGGGTGATAAACGTTGTAAATAAAAAGCTATATTCTCACAGTAGTGAGATAAATACTACTGACATACATACAAGGAAAAATATTGACATTTACACACATGGTAGGTAGGTCAACAACAATTATTCTCACTTCAGCTAATCTAGTAGTAAAACAAGTCCAGGCACTACACTGCATTCCTTCTTAACAGAAATCACCTGGTAAAACAGGTGAACATGCCACAAAATACCTCAAGTGTCTCGTGACAATAAAAACAACGCTGTTTCTAATTAAACACATTTCAAAGACATACACCTCGTACGCTGCCTAATGTACCACATTTAATGCAGAGTGCTAAATATGACATCTCAGAACAGAAAACATATAGTAAGATCTACATCGCAGAGACGACCACTAAAATGGAAAAGCAAAATGTCTGTAATCAAAATAGAACTGAAACAACCAAACAGGAAGACGAAGAAATCTTTCTCAGCTGCTTGCAGTTTCAACTTGATAAAGAGCCGCTTCTTGACCCTGCTGAAATGGGTAAGCTGAGCACAAGTGAAACAATTCATAATGCTGGATATCCGTCAGCAAGTTTCGTTAATACAAATACTGAATTCATCAACCAATACATTGAATCTGCTAAAAATAATAACACTAGAAGAAAAACACAGTGTGATATCAATGATTGCAGCAATTCCTAAAGGAAAATTTAAACATCACTACCAGTATAGAAAACATGTCTCCAAATGATTTAAACATAGCTTTGTGCCATTATTTCATTAATTCGAAAAGAACAGATGTCTCAGAATATGAGCCCTTAAGTGTACGAGCGAAATTTCAAAGCTTTGAACGACATTTAAAGCAACATCAATACCCAGAATCGTTGTCATCCTCACAAACATTCATTAAATGCAGAGAAGTCCTGTTATCTAAGCAAAAGAAATTAAAGGAGAGTGGTAAGGGAAATAAACCTTTTGAGGCAGATGAACTTACTGACACCCTCATAAACGAAGTGTATGATAAAGACATTTTGGGACCAAGAACACCACAATCATTATTAAACACTATGTGGTTAAATACCACAATGTTTTTTGGCATTCGAGGCAACACAGAATGCAGGAACTTAAAATGGGGTGATATTAAATTATGTTCTACTGAAACAGGAGAAACATTCATTGAATTTTGCACTGAAAGGCAGACGAAGACCAGAAGTGGGAGTGATCCCAAAGACAGTCGACTTCTAAAATCCCGAGCTTATCCCATAGCAAATAGAAAAAAGTGCCCTGTTGCCAACTTTATGTTCTATTCTGAGAAAAGACCATATAAAAGTAACTATGAGTCCGCTCCTTTTTTTTTAGCGATCAATCAACAATATAAATTAAACCAAAGTACCTGTTGGTTCAAAAACCAACCGTTAGGTATTAATACAATAGCCAACATCCTGAAATGTATGATTGAAACAGTTGGTATTGACACAGATAGAAGGCTCACTAACCATTCAGAAAGCACCTTGTACAAAAACTGGTAAATTTGCAACGTTGCTCCAACCAATATTATACAGATATCGGGACACAAGAAGCTACAGTCCCTAAATGATTATTCCAAAATGAGTGAAGAAAAGCAAAAAAGTATTTCACATCTTTTACGTTGCCACGATAACCCACAACCATCCACATCGGCAGAATGCCAAGCTGCACTTCACAGTCACAGATTTGCAACAGACAAGCACAACAATCCTGCTTATTTAACCAAGGCAAATTCTGAAGAAACTGGAACTTGTGCGCCAAAGGATGAATTTTCCACTATTTCTAAACCAAAATTGAGTTGCTTCTGTAACCCGACTATTACTGCACAGCACATCACATTCAACAATTACCAAAGTAAGTCAGCACAGTGTATACCACAACAGCCCCAATTGTAAACATTTCTCATACATTCCCAACATGACAGAAAGAGCTGTAATTATGCATTTCTTCTTTTCTTTGCAGCTCAGCAGAAAGACAGCCCTCTAAAGAAGAAATCAAAGCTGAATTCCTCTGAAAGCAACACAGAATGAAACAAACCTGAGAAGCAGCTGCCGTTGTAGAAGTCCGCAGATACGAACCATGAAGATGTCCAGTGAAAAATAACACAGTCACAAAAGCAGCACACTTGAAATAAACTTACACCAGGCACAAATAAAAAATAAATGAAAAGTACACAAAAACACGCATTACACTGACTACCATCCCAGAACTCAGTCTCACTAATTAACCACGCCCACTGCCCATCATCACCAATCAATACACATTACGCAATAACAGTCAGTCACATCTACCAATCATACCACAACAACAATCAATGAAACACACTTCTCCTACTAATACCACCCAACAACCAATAAAAAACCACAACCACGCAAACACAGCCAATGAAAGAACAGAAAGCATTCTCATTCAGAAAAACGAGAGTCCCCATTCACAACACTGACGTACTTCAGCGGAGCAACACATACACTTAAAATAACACTTTGCCTTCAAACCAAAAGCCAAACTTTTAAATGCAATGAAACACATAAAAAAACTACAAACCTATTGTATAAATCGAATACATGACGGGCACCAGTGGGATATGTAAAATATTTTCACTTCTGCATCATGAGGCATGGATATCTCACTCTGCAGGAGTGAAAATATTTTACATATCTCACTGGTGCCCGTCATGTATCCCCTATATATCCCATAGTTAGGGTTGAGGAGCCATTTACATAATAAACCCAAAATTGTGCACCTTAATAACTTTGTAACCATTTAACGGATTTGCCTGACATTTGGAATATATGATCAAGACCCATACACCTTGGGATTTGCCAAGTTTTGTACTAGTCGCATATATGGCTGCGGAATTATTAAGCATAATCTACGCACACATTTACGCTTTTTTGGAATTCTCCAGTCATGCCTACAGGTCGCACGGTTTGTGCGACCAGTCCAAAATCTTCAGGGAACATGTGGCCGGAGTTCCTGATGTGCCTTTTGAAGATTTTGTGAAAAAATATTAAACGGTTCAAAAGTTCTTCAAAAAACAAGTTCCCATTATAAGTCAATAGGAAAAGTTAACAAACAGTTCGACAGTGTCACAAATGCAGTTTTTACTTTTGCATATGGCCCTTTTACTGTCACAAATCCACCATATTGTTTTAGTTGGTGATCAGAAAAATGCTTTGCATTTAAATTTGGGACCCTCTAGCAACCTAATTCTTTTTGTATTCACCTAGTCGGACCCTAAGGATGCTAGTCATGTCTTTATTTTGTGGTAAAATAGCCCAGAAATATGTTTTTCAAATTTCTGAAAAGTACTTCTGAGTACTTTCAGACTTCATGACAGTGTCTAATGCATTTGTGAAAGCGTCGCAAATTGCGACAGTACTTTTCTAGGCTGTGGGGAAATGACAGCTATTCTTTGGCACCCTGCTGCAAAAGAACAGTTTGGTGTTATGGGCTGTAGTTTGGAAGGAATGCAGTTGACACCTCACAGATGTGCCATTCAGTGTTTTGTTGAAAAAATATTACACGGTAGCAAAGTTACGGCACTCCAAAGTTGACACTTTGTCCCATAGGATAACATTACGGCATCCAACGCATCACAGGAATCCTTTGGCGCCCTGCTGCAAAATAACGGTTTGGTCTTTTGGGCTGAAATTTTGAGGGAAGACAGTCAACATCCCACATATGTGCCTTTTAATAGTTTGGTGAAAAAATATTAGAGGGAGGTAAAGTTATGGCACTCTGAACTTCTCTTTTTTTCCCATAGGTTAACATTATGGCATTTGCCACGCCTTTCAGGGCCCGTATCTCGGAAATGATGCGAGATACGCACTTTTTGTCACAAAAACTAATGGGGGCTAAGTACAAAACTAACTAGGAAAGTGATAATTCATATGACTTTTAAATTTTTTTTCTGTGTCGTACGGTTCCTGAGATATACGCAATTTACTATTCCAAGTCCTCATTTTCTGTTCCGAGAGCCATTATTTTGCATACATTCTTTGTACTCATTGTCTTTCTATATGCAGCTTTTGGGGAAAACTATTGTGTGCATTTCCATAACTCTTACGCTTATCGCTTCTGCTTCTGGTTCTGTACCTGTTTCAGTTACTTTTCCTGTCTATGCCACCTTGTGCGTTACCCTCTGTGTTTTCATTTACGCTTCTGTTTCTGTCATTTTAACCATTTCTGTCTACAGTACTGTTCATCTTTGTGTTTTGCTTTGTTTCACCATGCGCATTACCATTTGCATTTGTGGGCAAGAGCCCCGCGCTCCCGCCGCTATGTCACATTCACTATTTCTCATTATCATTCTCAAAAAGAAGGGAAATTAGAGGCAAAAATCTCTGTTTAATGCATCAGTTAGGGTTGTTCCAAGAGACAAAGTGAGAAGAATTCAGTGTTAGGGTTGAAACCCCCTTGGACTTCAGCTCATTTCACCAACCATCCGGTGTGTTGGGGTCATTAGTTCCCAACTCTCACCCCATTCTCCTATACCTCTGCTTCTTTACACATGTGATGGGGTGAGAGTTATGATGATGACCCCAACGCACACCATGATGTTGGTTGGGGTGGGCTGGGGTCCAAGGTTTTTAACCCTAACACCGAATTTCCCACTTTTGTCACTGTGGAATAACCCTAACTGATGCATTAAACAGAGTTTTTTGTTTAATACATATATATATATATATATATATAGTATATGGAATATGCATAAAATGCAGAAAATGATTTATCGCACAAGAGCAGTTTGACTCGTAACTCTCATGAGTGTCAAGCCATGAGTGAGGTGTTTGAGGTCAAACTGCTTGAATGCAGATAAATCATTTATTACACGAGTTTTCCATTGCATTTTCCATTTATGCCATTCTTTTGTTTTTGCTTTTGTAGGAGACATTTGTTAGTCAAAAAAGTGAATAAAAATAGAAATTTCTGCCATTTTTTGATGATTATAGAAAATCTAAAAGGAATCTAGAAATGAAACACTTCTCATTTTGTAGATTGTTATGCTGAACAACTTCTGTGCTCAAAGTACCATACAATCATTTCTGGTTTTTAAGTTATTTGCATTTGTTTGATGAAAAAGTGCACAAAACTGGAATTTTCTACTGTTTTTTGCTGATTCTGAAAAAAACTAAAAAGTATCAATAAATGAAACACCACTCATTTTGTAGCTATTTCTGTGCTGAATAAACTTTGTGCTCACAGTACCACGCTATCATTTTTCATTTTAAGGTTATTTACATTTGTTTGCGGACAAAATTAAAATAAATATGAATTTTCTGCTGTGTTCTTTTTTGCTAATTATCAAACAATCTAAAAGGTATCAATAAGTAAAACACCACTCATTTTGTAGATATTTCTGAGCTGAACAACTTTTGTGTTCACAGTACCATGCTATCATTTTTCATTTTAAAGTTATTCACATTTGAATATGCTTAATACTGCTACTGAGGCCGGACGTTCTAAATGACATAAGCACTGTATAGATAAATGGATGATGACATAAGCACTGTGTGGATAAATGGCTGATGACATAAGCACTGTATACATAAATTAAATTTAGTACACAGTTACTCAGATAAACAGATTTATCACACTCTGTTTATCTCCACCCTTGTCATTGATATATATACAGTATATATATATATATATATGTATATATATATATATATATATATATATATATATATATATATATTATATTTCTATACAAAAACTTTATTAATGCATCAGTTTGGGTTCTTCTACAGTGAAAAAAAAGTGAGGAAATTCAATTTTAGTTTCATTTTGCACTCACCCCTCAGACTGCCCCCATCAACAGGCAATGGGGTGTACATTGGGGTTATTGGCCCTAACTCTCAACCCATCCCATGTGTAAACAAGCTGAGGTGGTGCAGTGTACAAGAATGGGGTGAGAGTTAGGGCCGACGACCCCAAAGCACACCCCAATTCCTGTTGGTGGGGGCAGGCTGGAGTTGGGGTGCAAGGGGTGGGAACTCTAAAATTGAATTTCCTCACTTTTTTCCCTGTAGAAGAACCCTAACTAATGCATTAATGAAGTTTTTTGCATATAATTTCCTTACTTTTTAAGAAAGAATAGAAAAGTAGAAAGTTGTGCAAGTTGGTGGGCCCCGTGCTCCCACCAACTTGTAAGTGTCGGGCCCTTTACACACCCAATGACTACAAAGTACATTGACAACAACAAGGCCAGCCACCAAACAAATGTTAATCTAGTAGAGCAATAGAAAACACTGTTCACAAAATGTAAAGTGCACCACACAATATCTCCGCAAACAATATATTGTCCGATGCATAAACACCACTATTGACATCCACAGGACATGCTGTCAACACCCTCCAAATTTCAAGAAAAATACAAAGCCATGTCCGAGATATAACATGTCAAAATTTTAAATTTTCATTTGTCAGAGTGGCACAATTTTGCACCTGTTGACATTTAACACACACAACAACTGAAGACTACATCCATGACACTAAGGCAAGGCAGCCTATCAATTTCAAGTCACCAACACACTGTCCACAACACGTAAAGTGCGTCACGCAGTATCTCCCCCCAAAAATTTTCTCTGACACATAAGCACCATAACTCCCCCAAAAAATTTTCTCTGACACATAAGCATCATAATTCATATCAACAGGACATTTCGTAAACACCCTCCAAATTTCAAGTAAAAAGACCAAACCATTTCCGAGATATTCAATCTTGAAGATTGGCAAAATTTCCCCTATCTATTCCATTATAAAAAATCTGACCATCTTGTCTTGTCCTCACGGTCAAAGATGGCAATCAAAGACGCTCACGATCAAAGAATTTGCTGGCTCGTGATCAAAGAATTTGCAGGGTCACGACCAAACAATAAAAACAGTTGTAATTTAAAAAATTCAAAGAATTGTGGTAAACCACCACCATAGTTCGTCAGAATGAAGCCTCCTGAGTAAAACCCACCCTCATTTGTCTTCCTAGGACACATCTGGGCTGAGAAAACAGATTTTTTAATCTGGCCATCTTGTCCCTCGCTCACGTTGCACGATCACGATCAAAGAATCTTGCGATGAAAGAATTTGTGGGCTCCCGATCAAAGAAATTGCTCGCTCACGAACAAAGAGCGAGGGACGAGATGTCCAGATTTAAAAATTGATTTTATCAGCCCAGGGGTGCCCTAGAAAGTTAAACAATGGTGGGTTTTGTTCAGAGGGCTTCGTTCTGCCCCATTTGAATACAAAAAAATAACGTTTTCAATATCCCTGGTAGTCTAGCAGGCCCCCCGATCATGATTAAATAAATAACAATCTCTAATTCCCTGGTAGTCTAGTGCCCCCAATGTATATTTCATGCATATTGCTTTTTATATCCCTGGTAGTCTAGTGGCCCAATCGATCTGTATTAAATTATTATAGTTGTTCATATCCCTGGTAGTCTAGAGGCCCCCCCCCCATCATTTAACATTCTAGGGCACCCCATGGCTGAGAAAATTGATTTTTAAATCTGGCCATCTCGTCCCTCACTCTTAATGCATGATCGTGATCAAAGAATCTCGCGATCAAAGAATTTGCAGGCTCGCGATCAAAGATCGTTAGCGAGCCACTGACTAAGATTTTAAAAGCTCAGAACTCTATTTTTGTACTGATTTTGATCAAACCAAAGGCATGGCTTGATAGATTGGAGTCCCTTGAGTAAAACTCATCCAAGTTGTACTTCAGAAGTGACCCCTGAGCTGATATATTTGTGTTTTTCTGATTGGAAAATTAAAAACAAGATGGCGGATCTCATGATCAAAGAATTTTTTTAATTCTCAGGGACAAAGATTCTTGAACTGCCAGGCTGCAAATTCTTTGATTGCCAGGTGGGACGAGATGGCCAGAACCCCATTCTTTGTTTGCAAACATACATATTAATTTTCCCATTGACTTATAATGGGAACTTAAAAGTGGCATAACTTTTGAATGGCTTAATATTTTTTTACCAAACAAAAAGTGGCATGTTCAGCCACTAAAGCTCTTTCAAATGAACCATCTCACAGAGCAGCACACCACACAATGGCCATGTAGGGCCATGTCCAAAATCCCCAAAGCTGCCTCCAAAAACGGATAATTTTGCATTTTTCAGCGTTTTCATATACAAAGACTGTAAGTCCGACTGAAACACAATTTGGCAGATCAAGAGATCTACCATGCCCCACCACATGTACCACATTTCAGGAAAATCTGTTGAATGGGTCCAAAGTTATTAATGGCCAAACTTTTGACTTTAGTATGTAAATGACATCTGAATCCTAACTATAGTGGCGCGACCGCGTCATTACTATATATATATATATGTATATGTGTGTATAGATAGATAGATAGATAGATAGATAGATAGATAGATAGATAGATAGATAAATAGATATCTATATTTATGCAATAGAGTGAGGATAAAAAGGGGCAAATTACAGCAATATTTTTGGCTGGTCGGACCTAGTGAGAATATCACATTTATTCTCACTGTAGGTCAGTTACCCTCACTGTAGGTAATAACCAGGCACTATCTGCACTTCACCACACCCCCAACACATATTTTGACTGGTGGGACCTGACAGCAAGATTAGTTCAATTAGACTCCACCTGCACAGCTCATCGTGACCTCCCACATATCAGCTTAATTTCCCTCCTGGCATAGACAAGGTACTTTCACTTTCTTCCTCCTCAACAAAAAACTAAAACAGTCACTATTTTCAAACTCTGCCCCCCAAACTACCTCTAATAATAGTTTTCCTCCTCTAATACTGTAACGATCATTACTTGCACTCAAAATCCAATCCACACCCTCTTACCTCCCTCCAAATCCCCAACACATACTGCAGTTCTCCCCGACTCACAATTCCCCAGGCAACATACCGGCATGCAATGCTGTTTCTCTTGCCTCTCTATTAAACCCACATCAGCTCACACAAATGCCCAAATCACTGCAACAGCACCTCCTATCTTTTCTTTTTCCAAAAAGCCAATAAAACCCCATTCGAAAATGTTTTTAACAAAGCACAAAATTATGTGGTATGCCCTTCACACCTGCCTCATCAACTCCATAGCAGCTTTTGCAGCTCCGTCTTATTCAGAACAACGTTCTCTGCCTGAACGGCCACACATACTAGAAAGCAGGATCAAACAGATACTCAGCATAAAAAACAATAAACAAAATAAAAATACAGAAAACTTCACTCCCTGCTAAACAGAACCTACCACCACCATTTAAAAAAAAATCTTTAGTCCGCACACTGAAAAAGCAGCCAATCACAATGCATGTTGCCAACAAATGTACACAAGGATCCTAGTGACCATGCTACCAAGCTGCAAAATATAATAAATACCTGAAGAAAACGACTTAAAAATATATATTTAAAAAAGAAGAAAAACACAAGCCAACCAAAAACAATTAAACCACACTGCATAAATCAAATATGCAAATGGGTCCACTGGAAATATCAGTGATTATTTTCCCCTCATACAATTTGACCTTATGACCTTACTCATGGCTTCTCACTATGAGGGTCATCAGGTCAAACTGCACTAGGGGAAATACTAGTGATATTTTTAGTTGACCATTGCATATCATATATATATATATATATATATATATATATATATATATATATATACATATCACACATATATAGGGGATACATGATGGGCAGCAATGAGATATGGAAAATAATCTCACTCCTGCAGAGTGAGGTATGGATATCTCACGAGTGCTGCAGGAGTGAGATTATTTTCCATATCTCACTGCTGCCCATCAAGTATTCGATTTATGCAATAGGGTAGGAGTGCAGGTTTATGGTTATTAAGTTGAGAGACTGCTGAAACTGATAGTAAAGGACAATGTTATTTTGTTTCTCTGTGTATCTGCGCTGTTATTAGGCTCTGTTGTGAATGAAGACTGTTTTTGTTTTTATGAATGGAACTGGTTTGTGTGATGTGATTGGCTGATGTCATGTGGTTGTGGATTTTAATTAGTTGTGCTTGTGGAACAAATCTGTAGGATAGGTGCTTAATTATCTAATGTGATTGGTTGTTTGATGTGTGTTTGATGTGGCGTTGTGGTTACAAAGTGTTCCAGGATGGTTGTGTGTTTTATAGTGTTATTTTTATTTTTTGGGGTGTTTATTTTTATTTACATTTATTTCTTTGTGCTTCATGGGGCTTCATATTTATTTATCTTGTGCTTTAGCAACTTTATTGCATTTAATGCAATGGGCTTCATGGATTACTGTCTCCGATTGTTCGAATGTGCTGTGTCTCTGGTATTTTTTCTTCGGTTGCTATCGCTGTCTGAGGCTATTCGCTTTGTTTTTTTCCGGGGATGTTTGTCTTCATCGTAACCTACAGAAAACAAAATAGTAAGTTATACACTTATTTCTCTTGAGTACTGAGCTATGAGAAAAGTCTGTATAGCAATACTTACTCTGGTACACATTGAACGTTATATTTTTAGCAGTGATGGTGGTATTGCTAAAACAAGCTGATGAGTTTATCCACTGTGAGTGATTCCTGCTGCTGTGTGAAAATATCCTTCTGTTTGGAAGTACTTCCTTCAGTTTCACAATATCCCACCTTCACATTAAATACAATCGTTTCTGATTCTGTAATTCCATTTACATTCTGCTGATGTCGATGACTGTGGCTCTGATTCTGAACTTAATAGTTTTGAGATTTCTTTTTGTTTTTCTTCATTCATTTTTGAGTAGTCATTAACTGACTGAATTTGTTTGTGTCCTGATATTTTAATAATGTCTGTAGGGGATACACTGTGGTCGATCAGTTTTTGTAACAGGTGTTTGCGAATTGAATGATTTGTTAAACGTCTGTCAGTTTCTATGCCAGCACTTTGAATCATGGATTTTTAATACGGTGCCAACTGTATTAAGTGCTTGATTTTAAACCATGTATTGCCATCGGATGATTTATATTGATAGTTAATGGCTAAGAAAAAAGGAGCACTGTCATAATTTAACTTACAAGGTCTTTTATCAGCATAAAACATAAAGTTTGCCACAAGACATTTTTTTCGGTTAGCAATTGGGTATGCACGGGGTTTCAGCACTCGGGTATCTTTTGCATCAGTCCCACTCCTCATTTTAGTTTGTCTTTCTTTGTGAAATTCAATGAACTTATCTCCTTTATAATCAGTGCATAAACTTAATATCACCCCACTTTAAATTTCTACATTCAGTGTTCCCCTGAATCCCAAAAAACATAGTAACATTTAACCACATCGTATTTAATAGAGATTGTGGTGTTCTTGGCCCTAATAGGTCTTTTTCAAACAGTTCCTGTATAAGGCCATCTGTTAATTCATCAGCAGCAAAGGGTTTATTGCCATTTCCTTGTTCTTTTAATTTTTTTTGTTTTGACAAAAGCACTTCCCTGCACTTTACAAATGACGTTGATGTCGACAAAGATGCTGGATACTGATGTTTCTTTAAATAGCACTCAAAACTTTGGAATTTTGCTCTCAGGGTTAGTGGTTCATAAGCAGTACCATCTTTTCTGGTGATGTGAATAAAGTAATTGCACAACACTGTATTTAATTGAGCTGAACACAAGGTTTCAATCAATGCTGGCATACGTAATTGCTCTTTCATAAACTGGTGCAAATTATTAATGTCTGAGTCAGTTTTTCTTTGAGTATTCTCATTTTTTGTTGAGTCTGTGTAATCATCAATTAATTTACTGTCTACTTTGTATTTTTGTTGTTCAGTTACTTTTAGTTCCTCTGTATTTATAATCATATTTGTCTTTTGAAAACCAGCAGGATCAACAAGTGGCTCCTCATCTTGCTCGAATTGAGAGCAACTTTCCATAATTTCTTGTTCATCATCTACAGTTATAACAGTCTTCCCTGTATTTAACCAAGTAGTTTAATAATAGTTTCTTCTGCTGTGTACTTATGCTTTGAATTTGTACTGCCATAGGTTTGTGGTATAATGTTGTGTTTTGCAGCTGAGCGTCTATCATTTACTGACCATGCACTGACTGTGTTTTTTAACTATGATTTCATTGTGAACAGCTGTACGATTGGTAGCACGAGTATGTGGAGTATTTGTAAGTACAAATTATATCTTTTTACAGGTCCATGTAATGCTTATTAATGCTCTTTACAAGATACTGCCTGCACTTGTTTTTTTTTTACTGAGGTTTCAGTGAAAATATCAGTTTGCTGTGTCACTAACATTTATCTCACTGCAGTGAGATTATGCGTTTTTATTTAAAACATTTATCAACCACCCCATTGTATGTAATATATATATATATATATATATATATATTTATAAAATGGGTAGGGAAATTGTTGTTCTTTTATTGGATGATGGGCATCACATGACCGTGTGTATATCAGAGAACGACCGCACACCTACACTTTTACCCCCCTCCAAAACAATTCTGACATTTTATAAGATAGATAAACCACTCTGAGGTGTGTGGTTGTGCTCTGATATACGCAGAAGCCTTGGGCGGTTGCGTCGCATACGCACACCAAGGCATGCATATATCAGAGCATGACCGCACACCTCAGAGTGGTATATCTATTACTATATATATATATATATATATATATATATAATAGGGTTCAGTCACGCCCTTTAGTTAATGTGGAATGGGCACATCAATGTTAAAGTCAAAATATTGCACTTTAATAACTTTGAAACTGTTTAATGGATTTGCGCAACATTTGATATGCTCCTTCCTGTGGTGTAGATCTCCTGATCTGGCAAGGTTTGTTCTGGTTAGATGTGCAGTCTCCAAGTTACAGAGAGGTGAAGAATCATGTTTTCCCCATTGACTTTACTAGGATTTTTCTTTGAACTTGCCTATAGCCCTGAGAGTTTGTTTGTTTGGTATGACATTTTCAGGACTGAAAGGGACTACCCCATAGATGTGTCTTTTACAAGTCTGGAGAAAAAACAATAAGCCATTTTTAAGTTATTGCAATTTAAATATTTAAAAAAAAATCGTTTCTGAGCATGCACAATAAGCACTTCAATATAGCTGGTTTATACGAAAAAGGAATTCTGCATTGTATGAAAAAATTCCTCTTTCGTATGGATGTCATTTGTTTTGTATTTTGCCTGAAACTCAAAGTTGGATACCTCCCAAAATGATGTTCTGGGGAGGAACCAACACATGTAGCTTGTTAATTGTGACCCCCTAGTTGCATTCTGCACTTTACTGTTCAGAAAATGCCTTGAAAATGTGTGATATTTCACATTTAAATTCTTTGTTCGTATCAGCGTCATAAGGTGAAGGATCTTAGTTTGTATGACGATACGTAGTAGGATCCTATATTGTATGACTCTGATAGAAACAAAGAATTTAAATGTGGATATCTCAGCCATTTTTGGATATATTCTCACCAAATTTTCAACATAGGCATTTTGGGAGTCCACCTCATGAACATTGGCACTGTCATCTCGTTACTCAGTCCCGAAAGGTGATTTCATGGTCACTGCATGGAATCACCTTTTGGGATGGGAAATCACCTTTCAGGACAGATTAACAAAATGACAGTCCCAGTGTTCATGAGGGGAGGTCCCAGAAGGCTCATGTTGAAAATTTGGTGCAAATAATGCAAAAACTGGCCATGTTGCAAGTGCGTGTTGCACAGCTTCTACACACATGCATAACTTTTCCAATTTTTAATCTTTTCACTTCAGATTTTCAACATTGCCATTGTTTCTCACCTCCTCACTAACAGTATAGCTGTCATTTCTCCCCTCCTGCAAGGAATGGGTTTTTCCACCTCTGCCACAGAATGGCACGTTGCTGTGCGAAATCAAATTTCAGTATGGATTAGCAAAATCACAGTGCCAGTGTTCATGAGAAGATTTCTAAAAATGCTCATGTTCAAACTTAGGTTAAAAAATTCACAAAAACGGCCACATTATGAGCGTCTGTAATGCAGTTTCTATGCATGCTCGTAATTTCACCAATTTTTTGTATTTGTCCTCCTGGTTTTCAACATTACCTTTTCCACACCTCCTGATGAACATTATACAGCTGTCATTTTTCACATCCTGCCCAAAACATGATTTTGCACCTGTGGCACAGAATGGCACATTTGCTGTGTGAACTCAACTTTTGGGACAGAGTAACAAAATGCAAGTGACATTGTTTATGAGGAGGGGTCCCTAAAATGCCATGTTAAAAATTGTGTGGAAAAATTCCTAAAAATGCCCAACTTACATGTGTCTGTTGAATTGTAGCACCTGCAACACCTTTCCGCTCCCGTACCTCAAAAGCGATGTCAGATATAGATTTTGTTGGCTGCATCTCACTTGGAGGATTCGTTGTCATGATTACAATGACACTGGAATTTTTTTCATAGCTGCTAGGTTACTAAAATATTAGCAAATTAGTGTTACAAGTGTTCCTTGCCATATAAAGCTGCTGTATGGATAATTATTTAATGTGTAAGTGGGAGTCCAGGGCCTGTGCTCCCACAGACACATATCGCTATGCACAAATGGGCAGCTTGGTGGGACCACTCGGCCCTTTTACTAGTTGTATTATACTTTTTCAAAAAGTAAGGAAATTCATTGCAAAAAAACTTTGTTAATGAATCAGTTAGGGTTAAAGCAACAAAAGTGGGGAAATGAGATGTTAGGTTTGAGCCTCTAACCTGAACCACCCTCCGTCCACCATTCTTTACGGATAGTGGTGGGTGAAGTGGACTCAATCCATTCTGTGAGGTGTTTTGCGGCTCAAAGGTGGATTCACGGAGTGCTCCACAATGCGAAGCGGAGTACTTCCTGTCATAATAAAGAACATAAAGTGCATTAGAAACAGTGACTTCGCGTTACTCCGCCTCCACTGGTCACTACTCTTTCAATTTTTAAGGTGAAGTACATTGATGGCAGTTCACTTCGTCTCACTTTGCCATGTTTTTGAGCTCTGAAGGAGGATTTTGCAGTGATTCATGGGAGTTCAGGTCATATGGGCTCTATTCTGATCTGCATAGCCTCAGTTCGGATTAGTATGAGTATGAAGGAGTAGGAGACAGTGTGCTCTGATTGCTGTCTGTAGGAATCTTGCAAAAGCTGTTGAAAAAGCATTTTTGCTTTTTTTGGGGGATCCAAGTGTAGTTCATCGATTGTAGGAAACCATCCTGTGCTCACATCATCGAGCGTTTTTGTTTGTGTGTGGATTTTGAATGTTAATTTACAACATTGAGTGTATGTGGTGAAAGACAGTGAAAGTGTGCTGTGTGGGGGAGGGGTGTATCTGTGTGTAGGTAGTTTTAAGTTGGAGAACTAGTGATTTCTTTGTGTTTTGGTTATATTTTTGTTAAATAACTGACTGTGTTAATGTACACATAGTACAATTGTCAGTAATAGTAGAACTTTTCTTGCTGTTTGTTGTGTCTATGTGGTGCAGCATTTCATAGAAACATAGAAACATAGACTTTGATGGCAGATAAGGACCGCTTGGCCCATCTAGTCTGCCCATTTCCCTACCTACAGGATAGGCCGCAGATCCTAGTTAACCAACAGCCTATTTCTTCCTACCCCCCACAAGAATTGCCTTATGTCTGTCCCATGCATTCTTGAATTCTCCCACAGTTTTAGACCCCACAACCTCCTCAGGAAGGCTGTTCCATGCATCCACTACCCTCTCTGTGAAATAATACTTCCTCACATTGCCGCTGAACCGCCCTCCTTCTATCTTTAAATTGTGTCCCCTTGTTCTTGCACGTCTCTTTTTCTGAAAGATGCTAACCTCTTGGATTTTGTTGATTCCACTGAGGTACTTAAAAGTTTCTATCATGTCCCCCCTCTCCCTTCTTTCTTAAAGGGTATACATATTAAGCTCCTTTAGTCTCTCCTCATACAGCTTCTCTTGCAGACCCTGCACCATTTTAGTTGCCCTCCTCTGGACTACCATAAGGTCAGGTTGTTTAAATAAGAAATTTACATTACGTGGCAGTACACTGAACTTTTGCATTTGCATCGCATTCCTCATTGAGCATTGTACACAAACTGTTCTGTGTCGTGTGTGCAGTGCTGCGTGTATCAAATATAATACACCTTTTAAAATTTGTGACACAGACTAGTGTAAGTGCAACTAAGCACAGCTGCCTGATTTTGTAGTGTGATCATGTTCTCTGTTGTTAGTTTTGTTGTTTGTATTGTAGTGCCGTAAAAATCAGCACTGTCTGTATTCAGTGCTCCCCCCCAACCCCATGTTCAAAAGTTTTTTTTTTACCAGATTGGATTATTTTTGTGAGTTTGTGATTTGTGACCCCATCAGCATCACTGGTTACTGAAGTTGTTTTAACTGTGAGACAGTGTCACAGTAGTCTCTTATCTGTTGCTGAAGCCACAGTTCTTTATTTTGCTTCACATTCAGCCAGTGTCCCTCCACTCAGAAAGTGAACGTATCAAAATCTGAATTTGGTAATAATATTTGTGATTTATCCCCCAAAATGCCTGCAAAGAGATGTGCAAGCAAAACTGTTTCTGGCCATGGCAATGTTGGCAGCAAGAGGGTCTGTGGGCGTGGTAGTAGTACACAGATGGAGAAGTGCATTGCTGATGTGAGAAAAGGCATTTCTCCTGCAATGTTTTTTACAGCCCAATCAGTAGCTTCACTCGTAGTTGGAGGAGATGATGTTTTCCCAGCTGGTAGTGTTAGTGTTACTGGTGTTAGTAGTGGTGGAGGTAGTATTAGCATTGTTGTATCAAGTTCTAATTCCAATCAGTGTACCGTATCCAAACATATTGAGTGTGAGGCAGTGCAAGTGAGTGATGACAGCGTAGCTGATGTCATACTTCCCAGGAACATCCCATTAACTGAACCTGAGAATTCTGATGATCATGTCAATGATAGCAAATGTGATATTCCATCCACCGTGGCACTTAATGTCATGCATTTTCTAGGCAGTGATTCACAGTGTGTTGAAAAAATATCAGGTGATGGTGATGTAGATTCTGATGATGAATGTGATGATGCTGCTGATGATGATGGTGGTGCAGATGCTGATGATGAATGTGATGATGCTGATGATGATGATGGTGGTGCAGATGCTGATGATGAATGTGATGATGCTGATGATGATGACGGTGGTGTAGATGCTGATGGTGAATGTGATGATGCTGATGATGATGACGGCGGTGCAGATGCTGATGGTGAATGTGATGATGCTGATGATGATGACGGCGGTGTAGATGCTGATGGTGAATGTGATGATGCTGATGATGATGACGGCGGTGTAGATGCTGATGGTGAATGGATGATGCTGATGATGATGACGGTGTAGATGCTGATGGTGAATGTGATGATGCTGATGATGATGACGGTGTGTAGATGCTGATGGTGAATGGATGATGCTGATGATGATGATGATGGTGTGTAGATGCTGAGGTGAATGTGATGATGCTGATGATGATGACGGCGGTGTAGATGCTGATGGTGAATGTGATGATGCTGATGATGATGACGGCGGTGTAGATGCTGATGGTGAATGTGATGATGCTGCTGATGATGACGGCGGTGTAGATGCTGATGGTGAATGTGATGATGCTGCTGATGATGACGGGGTAGATGCTGATGGTGAATGTGATGATGCTGCTGATGATGACGGCGGTGTAGATGCTGATGGTGAATGTGATGATGCTGCTGATGATGACGGCGGTGTAGATGCTGATGATGAATGTGATGATGCTGCTGATGATGACGGCGGTGTAGATGCTGATGATGAATGTGATGATGCTGCTGATGATGATGTTGGTGTAGATGCTGATGATGAATGTGATGATGCTGCTGATGATGATGGCGGTGTAGATGCTGATGATGAATGTGATGATGCTGCTGATGATGATGGTGGTGTAGATGCTGATGATGAATGTGATGATGATGCTGATGATGATGATGTTGCTGTTGTTGCAACATGCAGTCCACATGTTAGCATCCAAGCAGAAGATGTGGATGTGTGTGAGAGTGACGTTGATGAATACGATGATGATGTAATTGACCCCAGTTGTGAACCAGAGAAAAATAAATTAAAAGTGGCTGTGTCTGAGTATGTTTGCAGGAATCCCTCCCCCCCGTAAAAACTTGTGATATACCAGTTTTAGTTGATGATGATGATAACGACCCAGTAATCAGTATGATAGGTAGTCGTGGTGTTCATTTGCAGTCCAGTTGTGCAGTGCCTGAATCATCATGTGCCCCTTCCCCCACTTCAGTGCTTAAAATAACAGACTTAAATAAGCCACATCTCCATGGACATGTTAAAAGCAGAACATCACACTCCCTTGTTTGGGATTTTTTTGTTCAAGATGCAAATGATGATTCAGTTGCAATCTGCCAGGTCTGCCATGTGCGTGTGAGTCGAGGTAAAAAGGGGAGCCATCTTGGGACAGGAGGACAGCATACTCATCTTAAGAATAGGCACTTGGCTCTGTGGACCCAGCACAAGATGGCAGCTAATACCACAGTGGAGCATTCACCTGTGACACCGGCAACCAAAGCCAGCATGTTATCCCCTTCTATGACTGTTAAGCCCAGTAAGAAATTAAACGTGTGCAGCAGAGAATTACTATAGGCATGATGAGGCTGAGGACCATAATGACTTTAAAATGTTGTCCAGTGCTGGTGAGAGTAACTGTTTTGGTGGTGGTGGTGGTGAATGCAGTATGTCTAGTGCAAGTGGTACATCAACCCCGGTTGGCAAATCTGGCAAAATAACATAATTTCTGGGTTTGTCATCATCGCCTGTGCAACCATCTTTATCAAATGTCCACACTCCAGCCCCTGCCAATGCCATTCATCACTGAGCACAACCATTTGTTTTATGAGCAACAACACATGCTGTGCAAAACCTTTAAGTCAGCCCACGTTACAGAGTGTTTTTGCGCATAAGCTGAAGTACCCCCCCAAGCATACAGTGTCATGTGAACTTAATGCTGTTGTAGCGGAAATGCTGGCAATTGATCTTTTGCCCTTTTCCATTGTGGAGAATTCTGGGTTCTACCTGTGCTGTTCCCAAGTTGTTCCGAACTGTCTCCGGCTCAGTAAGACATGCCCTTCAACATTCCTCCTCTCCATTCATCCATTTAAGTATGGATATGTGGACAAGTAGAAAAACAGTGGGGCATTCATATCGGTGTATACCTGCACACTGGGTGCAGGTGCTGGGGGTTGTCTGTGATGTTGGTAGTGTGAATAATCAATGCAGTAAGGTGGATTGTCACGGTAGCAATCTTCCTGGAATTCACCAGCATGCAACAATTGCTATGCACAGTGTGACCTGTTCACACACTGGTGAGAACATGTTGGACATGGTACTGACCGAAATTGATCGATGGCTGAACCCTCTGTCCCTGAGAGCTGGGTTCATAGCAAGTGACAATGGATCAAATGTAGTAAAATGCATCACGAATGGTGTTTTTTTTTCATGTTCCGTGCATGGCCCACTGTTTAAATCTTGTGGTTCAGGGGTTTCTGCAGCACCCTGACATAAAGCAAATGCTGACCATTGCACAACATATCTGCTCTCACTTTTCAAGATCTGGAAAGGCCCATGACCAACTGCGGCAGTTGCAGATACAAAACAGCCTGCCTCAGCACCGCTTGAAGCTTGAAGCTGGAAGTTGTCACCAGATGGAACTCCACGTTATACATGGCAGAGAGGTTGTATGAACAATACAAAGCCATCTCAAGATTATCTTGTTAGGCACACTAGCCGTGACAGTTCCAGGGCCTACATGTCTATGACGACTGAACCGTGGCACCTCATGGACTCTGTAATAACAATTTTGGAGCTTTTTGAACATGCCACACAGGCAGTGAGTGGCAAGTCTGCCTCCATTAGCCAATCAATTCCACTGCTGTGGGTGCTGAGGCAGACATTGATGACTGTACAGCATAGCCTTGATGTTGCTGGAGACGGTGGTAGCAGTATGTTGCTGCAACACATGCTGACAGTATTCGACCAGAATCATCATATTGTAAGCATTCAGTGTAGTGACAACTTTGCCATGGCAACAATGCTAGACCCACAATACAAATGTGGAATTGCATCAGTACAGAAGGAGGGCCTGAACAGGTAAAAAATAGCAGTGGTCAACTGGTGCGCTTGGTTCATGGGGCACAGAAGTCACGTGCCAAGGTAAGCAAACCTCAGCCACATAATCCAGCTGAAGGTGTAGCTGGAGGACCATCAAGCATATCATGCAAGGGTGAGGGGACTGTAGTTCCAGGTGGTCTGTCATCCAAAGTGGGTGGCGTCAACCTGCTTTGGGAGGCTTTGTCTCAAGTAGGTATTTGTGAAATAAATGATTCTGGAGAACAGGCTGATGCATCAACAATTGGACTTAGTGCAGCACAGAGAATGGTTGAGTCATATTTATCTGACAATAAGTGAAGATCCTCTTTTGTACTGGAGTGGAAAGGTCAGTGAATGGCCAGAGCTGACTGCAGTGACACTGAAGTACCTCACATGCCCACCCTCCAGTGTAAGTGTTGAGAGGATATTCAGCTCAGCAGGTGCAATAGTCAGGGATTTTCAGACAAACCTGTATCCTGCAAATGTTAGTTTGCTAACATTCATTAAAATGAATGAGAGGCACATACCAGCACAGACTGCAACCTCAGTATTCGTACCCCGGACTAGTCATGGTGGTCTTGCTGATGTGGAAATGGATCATCCTGGTGGCACTGGCAGTGGCTGCCTGAAACAGCCCACCACTGACATAGATGATGACACAATGGAGAAAGAATTTCCCAGTGGTCAGACTTCAGACATCAATGACTGTGAGGGCAGTTTTCTTTATGAGGATGATGATGTGGTTAATGTTGGCAGGTTTTAAGTGCAGTATTTAAAGGCAGTGTGCAACCCCCACCCCGGACCACCACCACCACCACCTCGGGACTGATGTTAGCCACTGCCACCACTGAGCCCGAGTCTGTATGCCCCCTGGACCACCACCACTGGGACTGATGTTATCCAAGTCTGCCACCATGAGTCTGTATTCCCCCCACAGACCACCACCACCACTGGGAATGATGTTAGCCACTGCCACCACTGAGCCCAAGTCTGTATGCCCCCTGGACCACCACCACCACCACTGGGACTGATGTTAGCCACTGCCACCACTGAGCCCAAACCTGTATGCCCCCTTGACCACCACCACCACCAGGACTGATGTTAGCCGCTGCCACCACTGAGCCTGAGTCTGTATGCCCCCTGGACCATCACCGCTGGGACTGATATGATCCAAGTCTGCCACCATGAGTCTCTATGCTCCCCACAGACCACCACTACCACCACCACCAGGACTGATGTTATTCAAGTCTGCCACTACGAGTCTGTATGCCCTCCATGGACCACTACCACCACTACCAGGACTGATGTTAGCCACTGCCACCACTGAGCCCAAGTCTGTATCCTCCCTGGACCACCACCACCACCGGGACTGATGTTATCCAAGTCTGCCACCACAAGTCTATATGCCTCCCATGGACCACCACCACCACCACCACCGCTGGGAATGATGTTAGCACTGCCACCACTGAGCCTGAGTCTGTCTGGGCCACCACATCCATCAGCCACAGACACAAAGCTTCTTAATGTTTAAACCATAAAGTGAGTATGTGTACTCAGTCATGTTTGTTATGCTGCTTCACTTCCTTTAGTTTTATGTTTTTTTTTCCTGTGGCTTTTCAGAGCCACAATGGTAAAACACATACAGTGCACTTATTTTGTTTCTTTTACATGGTAAACAAAAAAGGCTCCATTGATAAAAGACGTTGGGATGGGAATGATACTGTAGCTATACCGTACAAAGAGGAAGCAATGTAATATCCATGTGAAATCCATTCTGGTAAGTATGAACATTTTATTTCATCTGTTTCATTGTGTTGTGAAGACACTAATGCAGCATGACCGATAACTATGACCTCAAATGTAGTGTGACCGAGCGCTAGGAAGATTCAGATGTGAGGCACTGTGTCAGATATTTTTAATTATGGAGCCTGTGTTGTAAACCATAGAAAAGTGTGCCCCTTTCTTAATACTGCCTGTATTTTGTGAAAAGAAGCTGCCGACAGTACTGAGAGAAGAGCAAGTGAGTCAGCAGCTTCAGAACACCAGACGGAAGTGCGAGCATGTGAGAATGTCTTGATGACCTCACTCGGCCTGACTCACTCAGCCAAAGGATTTCAGATTTCATTGCTCATTTCTGATTGAAGTTTTATTGAAGTCAACATTTAAAACATAACCTTTATTTCCATACATTAAAAACTAAAAGCAGTTAAAATCTTGCTGTCCTTCCACTTTCACTTATACCTGTAATTGGAAGTAATGTGCCACCCCCCTGAGATACTCTGCACAATCGTATGTTCCATATGTATCAACCACTAACTCGAAGCATTTTCCAGTGTCTTTATACTTTTTCCTCTGAGCAGGGGGTACCAAGCCTGAAAGATATTGCTCCACTTTTATAAGTCTCAAAATAGTTTGAAGGCTTGCCTCCAACAGACTTTTGAAGCCTCTGTGCCACCCCTCAACTGAGTTGTTAGTGTGCTGCAAATCTTCATTTACTGCATTGTAGCAATATAACTTTCATGTGTTAGGAGAAGCTGTCCTCTGTTGCTCAAAACAAAAATGTAGTGGCATGTTTGAACTGGGAAGGAAGCCACTAGGAGACTGTCAAATTTCTGTATGACAAATTAGCATAAGTTGCCACTAAACTACACAGCACTCCATCATTGGCTACTGCATTGACTGTAATTGGCTGACATGGGCTACCCATTTTGGTGATTAATGAGCATATATTTTTACAATGGGAATATAGGAACATATTAAAATGTGACCAAAATGACCGCAATGGAATTATACTGCACTGTGCATTGTAGCACTAAAATGTCCATGCTGTAAATGATCGCGATGAAATATTTTGCGTACAGTTGACGTGAAATCATATATATATGTGTGTGTATATATATATGGGATGACATGAGTTATCGAATAGTCATATTTATTCACGAGGCCAATGACATTATATTCACGAGTGGCTTCGCCACCGTGATATCTCGATGTCATTGGCCCCGGCGAAGATAAATATGATATCTTCAGTCGGGCCATGTCATGTTCTGTTTATACAATATGTGTTTTGGGGCCACATGTGATAGAATCTCTTCAAACACAGTTCTCAATACCCCCTCCAGGAGGCTCTAACACAAAAGATGAGCTACAGTATGTGTTTTGGAAAAAAATTATTTGGTGGATTTTTGTAGTTTTAAAGAAATTTATCTGGTTGATCCTGCCATTATTTTTACATAAATAATCATTTAAATAAGGATTTAAAATGTGAGTGGTTGATCCTGTCTCTCTGAGTTTTGTTAGCCCACTAGTAGCCATATCGATAATTTCACTGTTTTCCTGAATTATTCCCCATCAAGAGAACTGATGACAATTTTCATTAAAAAAATGTTAAGTTGATCCTGCTGTATTTGTTTAGCTAAATACTGCTTTAAAAACACTTATCTGGTTGATCCTGCTACATTGCACTTTGGCAAGCATATCAAGAGTTTACTTTCCCCAGAGTTTCATTTTCCCCAGGAATGAAGTGTGACTGAAAGCTAGAAGAGTCCTATAATCATCCAAGTCTTTCGAGAGTCGTCTTGAGCTGTAAAATGTTTGCATTGATTTTAACTGAATCCGACCATAGCTGCCAACTGTACTGAATAGAGAGAGAGAGCCAGGAGCTTCAGAGCAGCTGAAGGAAGAGTGCGCGAGTGTTGCTATAGCAACAGACACTCACGCTACCTTCTGCTTCTCTGAAGCTGCTGACTCAGTCTCTCTCTACTCTCGGTACAGTCGGCAGCTTTTTCTGTGGAGAAATTCAGTTAAAATGACCAGAAGTCCACATTTTTTCTTACTTAGCTCATGGAGACTGCTTTACTATGAAGGTCTGGGAGCGAGTTATGGGACTCTCTTACTAGTGCTCGGTCATGCTACATTTCTGGGGAAAGTGAAACTCTTATTATGCTTGCCGCAGCACAATGTAGCAGGATCAACCAGATAAGTGTTTTTAAAGCAGTATTTAGCTAAACAAATACGGCAGGAAAGTAAAAGTCATACTACTGAAGAGCAGAGCGGCAGGGTCAACCAGATAAGTGTTGATATATACAAAGAAAATTGTGTTACTATTTAGAGAGATTGGACATTATTTTAAATGTATGGCAGCAGATTAGCAGTACTAATAGCGCTCGGTCACGCTACATTGAAGAACAAAAGTGAAAGTTGTGACTGTGAGAATGGCAGTTTCAGTATGACATATAGGAGTGTGGAGATATCATCATGATGTATAGGAACATGGAGATATCAATGATATCTTCATTGGCTATTGCAGATATCACTTTTTATTCTTGCATTTATCCCAAAACACGGATTGTATAAATATATATATGTGTATATATATATATATATATATATGTAGTATATGAGCTGCTCATTAATAGGGGGTCATTAATCTTAATGAGCAGTTCATCAATATTAATGAGCAGTCCACTGATATTCATAAGTAGCTCATTAATATTCTTGAGCAGCTTTTTTTGATGTGTATATATATGTATATTATAAGGGCTCAGTCGCACCCCATACTTAGGATTGAGTAGACACTTCAATGTTAAACTCAAAATGTTGCACTTTAATAACTTTGCAACTGTTAAATGGATTTGCACAACATTTGGTATGTACCTTCCTGTGGTGTTAGTCTTTTGATCTGGCAAGTTACTTTCCGGTCAGCAGTGGGATCTTCAAGTAACGGAACGGTGAAGAAACATGTTTCTACTCTTTGACTTTACAGGGATTTTTCTTTGAACTTGCCAACAGACTTGAGGGTTTCTTTGTTTGGCATGAAATGTTTAGGACAAAAAAGGACTACCACACAGATGTGCCTTTTGCTTGTCTGATGAAAAAACAATAAGCTGTTTTTAAGTTATTGCAATTTAAAAATTTGAAAAAGTAATTTCTGAGCATGCTCAGTAGGCACTTCAATATAGCAGGTTGATATTAAAGAGGAATCCTGCATTGTATGAGAAAATTCCTCTTTCATATTGCCGCCATCTTGTTTCCAGTTTGCCTGAAATTCTAATTTGAAAACTTCTCAAAATGATATTCTGGGGAGGAACCAACACATGTAGCTTTCTTATCATGACCCCCTAGTTGCATTCTACACTTTACTGTCCAGAAAATGCCCTTAAAATGCATGTTATTTAACATTTAAATTCTTTGTTCATATCGGTGTTATTTAACTTAGGATCTTAGTTCGTATGATGATACGAACTAGGATCATATGTTGTATGACTCTAATAAAAACAGAGAATTTAAATGTGGCTATCTCAGCCATTTTTGAGTATTTTCTCACCAAATTTTCAACATAGAACACTGGCACTGCCATCTCCTTACTTAGTCCTGAAAGGTGATTTCATGGTCACTGCATGGAATCATCTTTTTAGATGGGAAATCACCTTTTGGGACTGATTAACAAAATGACAGTCCAAGTGTTCATATGGGGAGGTCCCAGAAAGCCCATGTTGAGAATTTGGGGCAAACAATGCAAAAACTGGCCATTTTTTTTTTATTTTATTTTATTACAACTAGGATTACAAGTACCTTTGAGTCAGGCTCTTTTACAAAGGTTCCGTGTCAGAGAACAAATACAATACAAGTTACAGAAATAGGAACAAAACAATAAATAGGTCAGCATATTAGGTTACAATGGTAGATCAATACAATAGCTAGAATAAGTAGAATGTATACATGGGAACACAAAGTAATAGAGGGATAAGTAGGAGGGAAGGTGGAAGATGAAAATAAATGTGAGAAAAGAAGTTGCAGAGGGCAGGAATTGCAGCCAAAGGGCATGGCCATCAACTGGGAGCAGGCTGAAACTAGTCAACAAAAAGGGAAAGATCATTGAGGGCTCAGAAGAGGCAGGGGGTGAAGGGGGAGAGTCAGGAGTAGTGAAAAGAAAGAAGAAAGAAGAAATAAAAAAGTAACATAGAGGAAAAGGAGGGTTGGAGATGTGGTAGGTGATAGTTGGAGGGAACAAAAATGAGAGAGCTGAGGAGATTATAGGTATCATTCACAGGAGCTAGAGTTAGTAAGGTGGAGGTGGAGTGTATGTTTGAATGAGCCAAGGGTGGTAGTGGTAGAGATGTCAGGACTGAGCGCATTTAACCAGCTAGACACTCTGAAGGCAAAGAATCTTTGGCCCTGAGAGGTGCAATAGTGGGGAACCTGAAGGAGCTGGTATTCAGAGCCCCTGGTGTTACGTGGCTTTAGTCTAGAACTAAGTAGTGCTTGAACTACCGGTGGAGCGAGGCCCATGGTTGCTTTCTTTGCCATAATGCAGGTTTGGTATTTTATGTGATTTGAAAGTTGAATCCAGCCAGATCGGGCATACAGGTCACATGTATGAGTGAGAAGATGAGCACCAGAGATAAGCCTACAGGCCTTGTTAGGTGATGTTGAAATCCATCTCAGGGCAGTGGCAGAGGCAGAGCCATAGATTATAAGACCATAATCAATGATGGAGACCACCGAGCTTTGGATGGCAATTTTCAGTGCATCTGCAGTAAGGTGTTGTCTATGTCGGTAAAGTAGGCCTAGGCACAAATTTTCTGATTTGGCAACATTGTCTATGTGTGCTCCATAGGAGAGATTTGAGTCCAGGGATAACCCTAGGTATCTGAATGACTGCACTTGCTCAAGGGTGTTGCCATTGCTGGTAGCGATATCTAGGGGGTGAGATCTATGCCCATTTTGAGAGCTGTTAAAGAGCATTACTTTGTTTTTTTTTATGGTTGAGATTAGGTTATGATGAATGAACCAGTTTTTTACTGCAGCAAAGCCTTGCTGAAGATTGGTCTGCAGGAGCACAAGGTCCTTGTGGAAGGAGAAGATAACAGTATCATCAGCAAAGAGGATAAACTGTTCAGTGCAAGATTTCGGGAGTGTGTTAACAAAAAGGCTGAAGAGTAACAGACCCAGGATGGATCCCTGAGGGACTCCTGATCAGACCGGTCTGAGGTCTGACAGTGTCCCAGCAATTTTGACTCATTGAGATCTGTTTTGCAGATAGCTGTTGAACCATGAGAAAGTGTCAGAAGAGAGTCCTGAATGCTGAAGTTGTTGGATCTGCAGTTGATGGTGGACTGTGTCGATGGCCTTGGTCAGATCTACAGATACTGACCTGGTTAAGTGACCCTTATCCAATGTGTCATGCAGTGCTCCAGTGAACTCCAGTAATGCAGAAGAGGTGCTATGACCTTTTCTGAAGCCATCTTGTTCTGGGCATAAGAGATGGTGTTTGTCCAGGTAGTCCATGAGTTGGTTGGATATTATTCATTCGAGTGCCTTGGAGAGAGGTGGTAGTATCGAAATCGGTTGATAGTTCACATGGCAAGTTTTATCCCTCCTTTTGTGGACTGGAGTAACTGTAACTACCTTCCATTTGTCAGAGAACTGACCAGTGCTAAGGGAGAGATTGAGAATGTGTGTTAATGGGACTAGAACCTCATCCATAATGAGGGTTAAGAGTTTTAGATCCAGCGAGTCTCCACTTGATCTTGACTTTGAAATTGCTTTGGTGATGTGTGTTCAGGCATCGTGCAAGTTAATTTCTTTGAAGTGGAAGGGCGGGAGAGTGGTAGGAGGATCATCGGGATAGCGTGGGTAGTGTCAAGGAAAAAATCCAGGGAAAGAACACTGCTGAGATCAGTAAATGCATCATTAAAGATGTTCGCAATGACCAGAGAATCCAGGGTGATGGTCTCATCAACCTCTAGCATGGTTGGGGAGGATTTAGTTTGTTTCCTTGTAACTTCTTTGATATTCTTCCAGAAATCCGACCCCTTTCCCCAGGAGTTTGAGACAGCTTCTTTGTAGTAGGCATTTTTCAGTAGCCGTATGGATTTAGTGCAGTTATTGCGGGCACACTTGTAGCTCTGTATGTCATGCTGGGTGCCAGAGACTCTAGCCAGGGCTCAAAGGTGGGCCCAAGCCTTTAGCTAGGCAAGTAGCTCTCCAGTTAGCCATGGGTTGCAAAGTGCTTTGACTTTTTATTTTTTAAGTGGGATGTAGGTGTCACAGGCTACATTGAAGGAGGAGATAAAGAGGTCAAGAGCTGTGTTAACATCTGTTGAGAGGAAAATGGGAGACCAATCAAACCGACTGAGGTGGGATTTAAGGTGTCTTAGCTGTCCACGTGGGAGCACTCTGCTAGTGATGACTTTGGGTGGGGGCTTATGGAATTTATTTTACCATTCACATATAATGGGTGAGTGGTCACTTAGTGAGTCAGGAAGGACAGAGGTGCTGGTGATATGAGAGGGATGACTGGTAAGGACCCAGTCCAGTAAGGCACTAGTGCCTGTTTTATAGTTCTTTCTGGTGGTGGAGAGAACCATTTGTGAGAGGTTTGCTGATGATATGGCATCCTGAGATATAGCAGCATCTGATGAGAGCCAATTAATATTGAAATCGCCTAATGTAATTGTCTCCACACCTACTGGTTGGGATTTGATGAAGTCCAGAACAGCTGTGAGGTTCCTCCCTTGATCTTTTAGGTGGAAGTAGACTGTGATTGCTGCAAGGGTTTTGTTGTGTGCTCCTAAAAGTAGTTTAATAGGTAAGATCACACATTGTTACAAGCACACATTGTGCTGTTTCTACGCACACTCATACCTTTGCCAACTTTTAATATTTTCATTTCTGATTTTCAACAGTGCCATTTTTCACACCTCTTCATGAACAGTAGAGCTGTAAGTTTTCACATCCTGACTGAAATCTGTTTTTGCAACTCTGCAGCAGAATGGTATATCACTGTGTGAAATAAAATTTTGGGATAGAGTAACAAAATCACAGTGCCAGTGATCATGAGGGAATTTTCCAAAAAACTCATGTTGAAAAATTGGTTAAAAAAATCTCCAAAATAGCCACGTTACGACTGTGTGTTGTGCAATTTCTACGCATGCTCGTAATTTTGACAATTTTTCATATTTTTCCTCCTGGATTTCACCATTACCCATTTCCACACCTCACTGTGAACAGTATACAGCTGTCATTTTTCACATCCTGCCCAAAACATGATTTTACACCTGTGCCACAGAATGGCACATTCACTGTGCGAACTCAACATTTGGGACAGATTAACAAAATGAAAGTGACATTGTTCATGAGGTGGCATCCCCAAAAATTCAATGTTGAAAATTGGGTGGAAAAAATCCTAAAAATGCAGGAGTTACATGCGTCTATTGAACAGTGGTGCCCGCGATGTCTTTTGGTGCCAGTATATCAAAAATGATGTGAGATATAGATTATGTTGGCTTACCTCATGTGGAGGTCTCACTGTCATGATTACAATGGCACTGGAATTTTTTTCATAGCTGCTACAGTTACTGAGATATGGGCAAAGTAGTGTTACAAGTGTTCCTTTCCCTATAGGGCTGCTGTATGGCTACATATTTAATGTGAAAGTGGGAGCGCAGGGCCTGTGCTCCCACAGATGCATATCACTATGCACAAATGTGCAACTTGGTGGGAGAGCTGGGCCCTTTCACTAATTATATAACACTTTTTAAAAAAGTAAGGAAATTCATTGCAAAAAACTTTGTTAATGCATCAGTTAGTGTTAAAGCAACAAAAGTGGGCAAATGAGATGTTAGGGTTGAGCCCCTAACCCACTAAGCCCCCACCCCAATCCTTCACAGACCGACAGATGCCGGGGTGTGCCATGCGGACATCAGGCCTAACTCTAACCTCATTCTCCTTTACTGTAACATGTCAACTTGCTTACATATGAAACAGGGTGAGAGTTGGGCCTGATGACCTCATGGCACACCTCGGTATTTGTCGGTCTGTGGAGGACGGGGGTGGGGGTGAGTGGGGTTAGGGGCTCAAACCTAACATCTCATTTCCCCACTTCTGTCACTTTAACCCTAACTGATGCATTAGTGAAGTTTTTTTGCAATGAATATATAGATATAGATATAGATATAGATATAGATATAGATATAGATATAGATATAGATATAGATATAGATACAGATACAGATATAGAAATATATATCTATATCTATCTATATATATAGTATATGAGCTGCTCATTAATGGGGAGCATTAATCTTAATAAGCAGTTCATAAATATTAATGAAGTCCATTGATATTCATAAGTTGCTCTTTAATATTCTTGAGCAGCTTTTTTTTGATGTATATATTCAGTTTTTAAAAGTTCTTGAAAGGAAGAACTCCACACAAGCAAAGTAATGTTTCTCAGTATGAGTATTTATTCAGTTTTTTTCACATCAATGAGGTGGACTAGGTTTCATGTTTTAGCCACTTCCTCAGGCCAACAGTGTTGTTCTATTCTTTAAATTTGTGATCAGTGCTTTCCTATTCATGCCTCTGTCAGTAGTTTTTTTCAGTACTTTAATTCATCTCCATTATCGCTTTGTCAGTGTGACTTCGATGGTTCTTTTTTTTCAATGCTTATCTGCTGTCTTTCTTATAAGGTTTTGTTTCCTGTAGCCAAATGCTATTCCATTTCCTGAAACACTTCTTATTCTTTACACATGTGCGTGCTTCTTGCTTCTTTTTCTAGACCTCTCACAGGTCTTAGTTCATCTTGAGTTGTTTCAGGACATGCTTCAGAGGTCTCCTGGATCCCCTTTGTGTGGATTCACACAAAAAGTAATTTCTGATCATGCTCAGTAGGCACTTCAATATAGCTGGTTGATCCTAAAGAGGTATCTTGCATTGTATGAGAAAATACTTCTTTCGTATTGCCGCCTTCTTGTTTCCAGTTTGCCTGAAATTCTAATTTGGAAACCTCCCCAAATGATATTCTGGGGAGGTACCAACTCATGTAGCTTTCTTATTGTAACTCCTAGGTGCATTCTGCACTTTACTGTTTGGAAAATTCCATTAAAATTCATGTTATTTAACATTTAAATTCTTTGTTCATATCGGTGTTATACAACGTAGGATCTTAGTTCGTATGACGATACAAACTAGGATCCTATCTCATATGACTTTGATACAAACAAATAATTTAAATGTGGATATCTCATCCATGTTTCCATGTTTTCTTACCAAATTTTCAACATAGCATTTTGGGACCCCACGTCATGAACACTGGCACTGTCATCTCATTACTCAGTCGCGAAAGGTAATTTTACAGTCACTGTATGGAATCACCTTTTGGGATGGGAAATCACATTTTCAGAGGATTAACAAAAGGACAGTCCAAGTGTTAATGAGGGGAGATCCCATAAAGTCCATGGTGAAAATTTGGTGCAAAAAAATGCAAAAAATGGCCATGTTACAAGCACACATTGTGCAGTTTCTACACACATGCATACCTTCACCAATTTTCAATATTTTCACTCCAGGTTTTCAATGTTGCCATTTTTTCACACCTCCTCATGAACAATATAGCTGTCATTTCTCACATACTGCTTGAAATGTGTTTTTGCACCTCTGCTACAGAATGGCGCGTCACTGTGCGAAATCAACTTTCGGGATGGATTAACAAAATCTCAGTGGCATTGTTCATGAGATGATTTCCCAAAAAGCTCATGTTGAAAATTTGGTTAACAAATTCCCAAAAATGGCCACGTTATGCGCGTGCATTTTGTAGTTTCTAATCGTGCTCATAACTTCACTAATTTTTCATATTTTTCCTCCTGGTTTTCAACATTACCCTTTTCCACACCTCCTCATAATCAGTATAGAGCTGTCATTTTTCAAATCCTGCCCAAAACATGATTTTGCACCTGTGGTGCAGAATGGCACATTTGCTCTGCGAACTCAACTTTTGGGATAGAGTAATGAAAGGAAAGTGACAATGTTTCCTTCTAGCTGGAAATCTGCCCATATCCTTCCTTTATTTAAATCAGGGGACCCATGTGACCTAAACAATTATAGGCCCATCTCAATCCAGCCCGTTCTCTCTGAAGTCTTGGAGAAACTGATTCATGCTCAATTAAAACACCATATTGAAACTTATTCACTTCTTAACTCTGCACAATCTGGCTTTTGCACCAATCATAGCACTATCTCTGCATTGGTAAAAGTCACCAATGACTGGGTATCTGCTATGGACTCCAAGAAGATCACTGGTGCAGTCTTCCTTGACCTCAGTAAAGCGTTTGATACCGTTGATCATAAACTACTAGTTACTAGCCTCATTAAATTGGGTGCCACTCCCTCCACTGCCCAGTGGGTCACCAGCTATCTAACAGGAAGGACACAGAAAATTAAAGCAGATGACCTATTCTCAACCTCTCTGCTGATTGCCAGGGGAGTCCTGCAAGGCTCCATCCTTGGCCTTATCCTTTTCTCCCTGTATATAAATGATCTGGACTCACATATAACCAACTCCAAACTGCTTTTCTTTGCAGATGACACAGTACTGTAAGCCTCAGGCAGATCAGTGTTGGAGTTAAGGGACATGCGTCAAGCTGACTCTGCTCAACTTGAACATAATCTTATTAATGCTAAACTCCTTCTCAATGCCAAGAAAACCAAAGCTATGCTTTTCACTCTTAATACCACTGCTTCCACCTCCATTGACATACCTAAAGACTTTATCATCACATCCCTAGGTGAACCATTGAAAGTCACCTCCAAATTCAAGTATCTTGGCCTTTGGTTAGATAATAAGCTCTCTTTTAATGATCATATTGATGACCTTTCCAGAAGACTAAAAATCAGATTAGGCTTCTTCTTCTGAAACAGGGCCTTTTGCTGATAGAGATTAGAACTAGGCTGGTTCAAGCCACATTCCTTCCTTTACTTGACTATGGGGACCTAATTTACATTCAGTTGCAACCTCAAGTCTAAATAAATTGGATGTCCTTTACCACTGTGCTCTGCAGTTCATTACAAACTCTCCATACTGAACCCACCATCGTGACCTGTATGCCGCCATTGGTTGGACATCACTTACCACTCGACAGCTGCTCCATGCTGGTGCTTGGACTCTGAATATACTTCTGAATAAGCTCCCATGCTATATTACATCTCTTATCACATCTCCCACAGTGTATACTCACTTAGGAAATCCGATTTTATTGCCCTTGATGCGCCTAGGACTCGCACTACCTTTGGCAAACGGGCCATATCATATGTTTTCCCAACCATTTGGAATCAGCTTCAAGCCACTCTGAAACTATCTAGTGTTGTCTCCATTAACTTTTATGAAAAGTTAACTACATCTAAATTCAGAAATAGTTGTAACTGTTATTAAGACTCTCCCTCATCTATATGTTTCTCTATGCCCTCCCTATGTACTGGTATCTCCCATAGTCCTGTTGGTATCCTACTAGATCTGGCAAATCATAACGATCTCTTCAGCTGACTGAGGTCTCTCCTCTACCCTTACCCTTAGCACTTATCTCGCCTGCCCTCCCTTCTCTATTCTTCTCCTAAAAAAACACTGCTTTACCCTTCTGTTCTCCACCTATGTCTTACCTCCTCACTCCCTTTTATCCCTTTTCTATTCCCCTGACTGCTTTTTCTTCAAATTCTTGCACCTAAGCAATTACTCTCTCCTCTGAATTTAACCCTCAACTACTAATTTTGCACAAGATAAATGTCATTTTCATCTACCGTGTTATGCCCTAAGTCAAGCATGATGTACCATATAAACCTAAACTGTATTTTATTTTATCTACTGTGATGCTCTTTTTGTATCCTATGTATTGATTTCCTTGTCTGTATACATGTTCCAGGACCTCCTTGTGAATGAGCTTGCTTAATGGAGTTCTCCTGCAATAAACTTGAACTTGAACTTGAATGTTCATGAGGAGGGGTCTGCAAAATGCCATCTTGAAAATTGGGTGGAAAAAATCCTAAAAATGCCCAAGTTACATGCGTCCATTGAATTGTGGTGGCAGAATCACCTTTCCTCGCCCATATCTTGAAAACAATGTGAGATATAGTATCTCACGTGTAGGTCTCACTGTCATGATTACAAAGACACTGGAATTTTTTTCATGCTGCTAGGTTGCTGAGATATTGGCAAATTAGTGCTACATTTGTTCTTTGCACTATAGGGCTGCTGTATGGCACCATATTTAATATGTAAGTGGGAGCAGAGGGTCCGCAGTCCCACAGACACATATCACTATGCACAAATGTGCAGTTTGGTGGGAAACTGTATTTAATGCATCAGTTAGGGTTAAAGCAACAAAAGTGAGGAAATGAGATGTTAGGGTTGAGCTTCTAACTGCCCCAACACCCCATCCCCCCTGTCCTCCACAGACTGACAGACTCCGGGGTGTGTCATGGGCTCACGAGGCTTAACTCTCACCCCATTATCCTTTACTGTAGCATGTCAACCTGCATACACATGGAATGGGGTGGGAGTCGGGCCACTGCACAGTGCTTCCTTCAGTCTGGTAAAGGCTTTCTCACAGGCTGGTTCTCAGGTAATTTTCTTAGGCATCCTTTTTTTTACCAAGTTAGGTAAGGCAGCAGCCAGGGCACTGTAATTGGATACAAATTTTCTATAGTACCCTGCTGTCCCTTGAAAACTCCTGACCTGCTTCTGCATTTCTTGTCTGGGCCATGCCTTGATCACCTCTATTTTTGCTTGGTTAGGACAGAGCTGTCCTCAGCCTACAACATGCCAAAGGTATGCCACTTCCCCCATGGCCACCTGGCAAGTCTCAGCTTTGACAGTGAGCCCAGCCCTCTATATCCTGCCCAGCACTTCCCTAAGGTGGGACAGGTGTTCCTCCCAGCTGGCACTAAAGATGGCAATGTCATCCAAGTGTGCTATGGTGTACTCCTCAGCACCATTTAACATCTGGTTCACCAACCTTTGGAAAGTGGCCAGGACGTTCTTCATTCTGAAAAACATTACTTTAAATTCAAATAAGCCTATCGGAGTGATGAAGGCTGACCTCTCCCTAGTTCTGTCTGTTAACTGTACCTACCAATACCCTTTGGTCAGATCAATGGTCTTAAGGTAGGTCGCCCCTCCCAACTTGTCCAGGAATTCATCCATCTGGGGCATTGGGTGGGCATCTGACTTTGTGACTGCATTCAGTCCACAACTGTTCACACAGAAATGAGTAGAGCCATCTGGCTTGGGCACAAGGACTACAGGTGAGGCCCAGGGACTGTGAGGTCTCTGGATTACCCCTAAATCCAGTGTCTCCTCCACTTCCCTCCTAATATCCTTTTGGACAGCCTCAGACACCCAATATGCTGTCTACCGTATGGGCGTCTGTGTCCCTGTCTCCATGTCATGTGTTGCTAAGTAGGTTAGTCCAGCCTTGGTGCTAAACAGTGGAGCAAAGTCTGCTAAAACCTTCCTTACTTCCTGGATCTTGTCCGGGGCCAGCTCATTATCAAAGAATAAAAAATGGTAAAACTCAATTTTTCGAGAAAAATAAATTAAACCATAGCTATGTCTCAATAGAATGAAGCCCGTTGAGCAAAACCCAGCCTCATTTGTGTTAATAACCCACCCCTGAGCTGAGAAAATTGATTTTTTTCAAGTGGCCATCTAGTCACACCCTCACAATCAAAGATCACTGTCAAAGAATCTATCAATCAAAGAATTTGCAGGCTTGTAATCAAAGATCATTAGCGAGCTGCGATCAAAGAATAAAAAAGTTCAAAACTGTATTTTTTGACCATTTTGAAGCAAACCATGGCCATGGCTTAATAGAGTGAAGCCCCCTGACTAAAACCCATTCAAGTTTTACTTCAGGACTGCCCCCTGAGCTGAGATATTGAAATTTTTCCAATGGCAAAATGAAAACAAGATGGCAGCCTTCGCGATCAAAGAATTCTCATGATCAAAGATTCTTTGATCACGAGCCTGCAAATTCTTTGAGCATGAGGAGGGACTAAATGGCCAATACCCCATTCTTTTTTCAAAAAATAACCAAATAAATTTTCCCATTGACTTGTAATGGGAACTTAAAGTTTAATAACTTTGAATGGATTAATATTTTTTCACCAAATGAAAAGCGGCATATTCCTTGACCCAAGCTCTTTCAGATAAGCCAAGGCATAGAGCAGCAATTCACACAACAGCCATGCAGCGCCATGGACAAAATCAAAAAAACTGCCCACATAACTGCCGAAAAGTGCATTTTTCAGCATTTTGCTGCACAAAAACCGTAAGTCCGACCAAAACGACATTTGGCTAATCAAAATATCTACCATGCCCCACTGCACATACCATACTTCATGCAAATACATTGAACGAGTACAAAGTTATTAATGCTCAAATGTTCGAGTTTAACATAGAAGTGGCTTTATAACCCTATCTATAGGGGTGTGAACATGCCCCTATAATATATATATACACCACAGGACAAAAGTTTTAGAACACCCCCATTTTCCAGTTTTTATTGAAATTTAAGCAATTCAAGTCCAGTGAATAACCTGAAATGGTACAAAGGTAAGCGGTAAACTGCTAGAGGTTAAAAAAAAAGTTTAGGTTAGCAAAAACTGAAAAATAATGTAAATTTCAGAGTTATAAAAATAGGCCTTCTTCAGGGAACAAGTAATGGGTTAATAACTTACAGCTGTTCTGCAGCAATGGAAGTAAATTAAGCCTTGAAAGTTGATGCAAACAATTCCTACAGGTGTCCCAACTTTTGTTGATTACTTGATTACAAACCCCCTGTATGTATAAAAGTAGTGTTGGAACCGACTGTTATTACACCCTCTGAAGCATTATTTGGACAATATTGCACTGCAGGATGTAGTATATTGCTATCATAATGGCGAGAAAAAGGCAATTAACAAAGGAAGACAGACAGACCATTATAACCCTTAAAAGTGTAAGTCTTTCCCTTAGAGAAATTGCAAAGAGTTGGCAGTAAACAGTGAGTACAGTTTCCTACACCATCAAAAAGGCACTTGGAAACTGGAGGAAACTCTGACAGGAAGAGGTCTGGCAGACCCAAAGCCACAACAGAATCAGAAGACAAGTTTCTGAGAGTCAACAGCTTGCGTGATAGGCGGCTCACAGGACAACAGCTTCAAGCACAGCTTAACACTGGTCGAAGTAAGCAAGTCTCAGTTTCAGCTGTGAAGAGAAGACTTCGAGCTGCAGGTTTGACAGGTCGAGTGGCAGTAAGAAAGCCATTGCTAAGATGGCAAAATAAGAAAAAGAGGCTTGCCTGGACCATGAAGCACCGCCAGTGGACTACTGAAGACTGGACCGATGAATCAAAATTTGAAATCTTCGGTTCATCAAGCAGGGTTTTTGTACGCCATCGAGTAGGAGAAAGGATGGTTCCTCAGTGTGTGACACCAACTGTCAAACATGGAGGAGGAAGCGTGATGGTCTGGGGCTCTTTTGCTGGATCCAGAGTCGGCAACTTGCACAGAGTGACTGGCACCCTGAACCAAAAGGGCTACCACAGCATTTTACAGTGCCATGCAATACCCCTCTGGTCTACACCTAGTTGGTCAGGGGTTCATCCTACAGCAAGATAATGACCCAAAACATACCTCCAGGCTATGTCAGAACTACCTTCGAGGAAAAGAACAAGACGGTAGGCTTCAAATCATGGAATGGCCAGCACAGTCTCCAGACTTAAACCCCATTGAGCTGGTCTGGGATGAACTGGACAGAAGGGAGAAAGCAAAGCAACCTACAAGTGCAACACATTTGTGGGAACTTCTGCAACAGTGTTGGGGGAAGAACTTCCCAAACAATATTTGATGTCCATTGTAGGAAGAATGCCACCAGTGTGTTCAGCGGTTATATCTGCAAAAGGTGGCTACTTTGATGAGTCAAAAATTTAGATTAAATTTTGTTAAACAAAATGATTCTATGATTTCTTTTTTATCTCCAATTGTTTATTTGTTCTATGCTTTAATTTCAGAGTACATTGAGACATTAAACTGTGTAAATTTCAATAAAAACTGGAAAAATGGGGTTTTTCTAAAACATTTGTCCGGTAGTGTGTGTATATATATATATATCAAAAAACTTTATTAATGCATCAGTTAGGGTTAAAGTGACAAAAGTGGGGAAATGAAGAAGAATCAGCATTTATATAGCGCTTTTCATACAGAGTGTATCCCAAAGTGCTTTACAAACAATGCTAGCCTGGTAGTGAAGTGACTGAATGTATAGTGGCGGCCATATCGCACATCATCACCAATGCACAGCCTGGATAATTGCATGAACTGGTTTATTGGAAGGAGAATGTTGGCCAGGACACTGAGAAAGTCCCTTACTCTTTGCAAAGAGTGCCCTGGGTTCTTTTACTTCCACCTGGACACCCACCAGGACAACACCAGGATGGGTAGAAGGGACCTTGGTTTAATCTTTCATCTGAAGGACATCACACCCCAGCAGTACAGCACCCCCCTAATACTGCACTTGGATGCCAGCGATTTTTTTGGTGCAAGCCCAGTTCCAGTGTGGGATAAGAACCCATGACCTTCTGGTCCAGAGGTGGATGTGCTACCAACTAAGCCATGCTGACACCTATGAGATGTTAGGGGTGAGACCCAACCCCCCAACCATCCCACCCCCCATCCTCCACAGATCAATAGATGCTGGGGTGTCTGCCATGGGGTTGCAAGGCCCAACTTTCACCCCATTCCATGTGCAAACAGGTTGACATGCTACAGTTAAGGAGAATGGGGTGACAGTTAGGCCTCCTCATGGCATATCACCCAGTGTCTGTTGGTCTGTGGATGATGAGGGTGGGGTGGAATAGTTGGGGGGCTAGGGTCTCAACCTTAATGTCTCATTTCCCCACTTTTATTGCTTTAACCCTAACTGATGTATTAATGAAGTTTTTGCAATTTATTTCCTCACTTTTTGAGATAGTATAATGGTATTTTTATTTTACTGTGGGAGTGCAGAGTTCCTCAGACCCTATGCTCCCATCCCCCCATCCAGATAATACAACAGTATCTATATGTCACAGTGGGAGTGCAGTGTCACTCAGACCCTGTGGTCTTATCCATCCACAGATGAACATATGAATGTAGCTGTGGAAACACAGGAGTCTCTAAGTTACGAGCAGGCATAACGGAATTGCAAGAAATAGTCATAACTGTGCCATCTTTAATAATTTTCACCCCAAATGTTCAGCATAACCTTCTTATCACCTCACCACATGTACCCAGTACAGAAAATGTTCAAGTCCCTGTCAAAATGTAGTTCTGTGCAACTGTAACCCCATTTTGAGCCACTTTTGGCAGGATCTAAAAAATTACAGCTGTACTATTCATGAGGCGGCATAACAAAATGATAATGTTAAACATCTGGAGTGAAAACAAGAAAAACTGGTGAAGTTACAAGCATGCATAGAAACTGCACAATGCATGCTCATAACATGGTCTTTTGTTGGGATTTTTTCACCAAGTTTTCAACATATTCTTTTTGGGACATCCCCTCATTAACAGTGGCAGTGTGATTTTGTCAATCCATCCTGAACGTTGATTTCACACAGTGACCATTCCATTCTGCTCTACAGGTGCAAAAACTTGTTTCAGGCAGGATGTGAAATGTTACAGCTGCACTATTAATAAGGAGATGTAAAAAAAATGGCAATGTTGAAAATATGGAGTGAGAATAGTAAAAATTGACAAAGTCACTGGCGTGCATAGAAACTGCACATCTCAAGCTCTTAATGCAGTCCTTTTGTTTTTCACGAGATTTTCAACATGAGCTTTTTGAAACCTCCCCTCATGAAGAATGGCAATGTGATTTTGATAATCCATCCCAAAAGTTGATTTTGGACAGGGACCATGTAATTGTGTGCCACATGTGTGAAAAGGCATTTCGGGCAAGATGTGAATATTGACAGCTGTAATGTTCATAATAGATGTGAAAAAATGCAATGTTATCAATCTGGAGTGAAAACAGTAAAAACTGGCAAAGTTATGGGACCGCATAGAAATTGCACAATGCACGCTCATAACGCAGTCATTTTTTGGAATTTGTTTTGCCAAATTTGCAACATAGGCTTTTTGGGACCCCACCTCATGAGCAGCGGCACTGTCATCTCATTAATCTGTCCTGAAAGGTGATTCCGCACAGTGACCACAAAATCACCTTTTGGGACTGAGTAACAAAATGACCGTGCCAGTGTTCATGAGGGGGAGTCCCAAGAACTCCATGTTGAAAATTTGGGGCAAAAATTCCAAAAAAAACTGAGATATCAACCTAAGTTGAAACCCCTATTATATGGCTCTTACGGTTCGGCATTGAAAAGTGCAGACATGTCCTGGTCCAGACAAGATTGCTGCTCCTGACCTCTGGAGATAGTATGGGTAAGGGGTTGTGGGGAGATGGGTGCTCAGTTGGAGAGTGGGGAGGAGGCAGGGGGTATTGGGGAGACGATGAGGTATTGTTTTCTTTTTTTGCAGGTTTAAAAAAAATTAAAGACATCAGAGGACAGTTTTCATTATTTACAGGTGTTTGAAAATGTAAATATACATAGTTGTGCACACTGGAGTGAGCTCCCAGTGTGCCATATTAGTGAGGGGGTAGATACATACTGAAATGGGGATTGGGCACCCTGTGTCGGCAATTGAAGACTACCTGCTTTGTGGGGGGGGGAGCATCATCTGACACCGGGAGTGGGCATCTTGCGATTGGAAGCATTACATTTTTTAAATAAATATTTATTTGGTACACTGGGGTAGGCTCCCAGTGTGACATATTGGGAGGGGGAGATACAGGCTGACATGTGGATTGGGCAATGTCGGCATTTGAAGAATAAGTGCTGGGGCTGTTTTTTTTTTATTTGGGGAAATCCACCATTGTGGATCCCTGTTCATCACGCGATCTCTGTTTGTGAGGTGGGATGAGGATCAGATGGCTCTACCTGACCATCTAGTCTTCATCTCATGACCAGATAGCCATATCTGACCATCTGGTCATTATCTCATGAACAGGGATTTTGACACCTCATGAATGGGAATTTTGTTTGTATATTTCCCATTCGTGAGGTGTCAAAATTCCTGTTCATGAGCCAATCCCCATTCATGAGATAGGGCCATCTGGTCATAATCTCATGAACAGGGATTTTGACAGCTCATGTACAGGGATAAGCTCATGAATGGGGATGTCAGGTAAACAAAAGAGATGGGTTTGTAGAGGGTGTCTCCCTGAACAAAACTTATTCAGTTGTCAACTATAAATGTATCTGTGGGGCAACACAACAGTTTATTTGGGACAAAAACAAAAAACAAGATGGTGGCTCATGAATGAGGATCTGTTTCTCATGAATGGGGATTTAATAAATCCCCATTCTTGAGATGTCAAAATCCCTGTTTGTGAGCCAAAATCCTTGTTCGCAACTGTGCATCTATCCAAAAGATTGAACTTAGCATGCTCAGAACACATATTTTCAAAATTAAAAAAACTTTAGATCAGAATAATATTTTTTCAGCAAACAAATGTTGGCTTGTTCCTTATGGTAAGCTCTTTCTACCCTGAGAATTGCAGGCTAAAATTCTAAACTGTGTGGTTGCAGGGCGATGAGGAAAATTCAGGAAAAAGTGGCCATAAAAATAGCGAAAAACATACTGTTTTCCTTAGGCACTGTGTGACATTTGCACATCTGATCAAAACAAAACTTGGCTGGTCAAGAGATCTACCACACAGGACAATGAGTACCAAATTTCATATAAATCCATTGAAGAGTTGCAAAGTTATTAAGGTACAAAATTTGGGGGTTAACATTAAACTGTACACTCAACCCTAACTATAGAGGTGTGACCACGCCTCAATATATATATATATATATATATATATATATATATATATATATATATATACAATAGGGGTGAGTGGTAAATGAGTGAGATAAAACAGCGTATCATCCACTGCAGTGTGATATTTTTACCCTCTGCTCTACTGTGATGATATGAGACATTTACACACACAGGTCACAAAAGGTCACTGATAGCATCACCCTAGGCAGCTTTCCCCTCAGCATGAAAGAAACACCTATGCTGTTACCATAGACACAAATGCAGAACTACCTGAGAGGTCTCACTGCTGCCTACAGCTAAATCAGTGAGCATTACAAAACACACCTATCCCCCCCACCCAACTTCCAGCTCATTACTGTGATGCTTTCAACTTGATGCAGCCAGAATTCCAAACAGCACAGCTTCACAGAACAGTCTAAACTACTGCCTGCAGCTAACTCAACTACCACTGAAACACACTCTCACTTGTTCCTTAAACTCTGATTCTCACCCATTACAATTACTGTGACAATTTCAACTTCACTGCAGCCAGAATCCTAAAGAGCACAATTTCACAGAACACTCTGCACTCTGCCTGCAGCTAACTTAATTACCACTGAAAACTGTATCAGCTGTTCTACCACACTGCCTCTCAGTTCATTACAATTACTGTGATGCATTTAACTTCACTGCAGCCAGACTGCTAAACAATACAGCTTCACAAAAGTATGTTTCTCATTCCTATCTAAAACTAACTCATTTAGCATTGCAAAACACACTCATGTGTCTCTCAGAGTTTATAACACTGCCAGCCCATTCAGTAAAGCTCACACACAGAATGAGCAAACACATTAACAGGACCAGAACACAAGACAGCATAACAAAACTTCTGAAACTCTTGGCACTATTGTATATATCGAATACATGATGGGCAGATCATGTGCTATGGCAAATATTGTCACTTCTGCATCGTGAGCTTGGATATCTCATTCGTGCCTTCAGCACTTGTGAGATATCCAGAGCTCACTCTGCAGGAGTGATAATATTTGGCATAGCACACTCATGCCCATCATGTATCCCCTATATATATATATATATATATAGACACACACACACACACATATATATATATATATATATACACAAAGATTGTTTGCAACAAAACTGAGTATATGCACCAGTTAGGGTTCAGATTAAGGCAGGGAAATGTGCATTAACACAGGGTTTTATTTTTTTCATTTTTTACCCATAAGTCAGTAAATTTTTGTTGGTTTGCCGTGAAATTTGATTTGTTGTTTGAAATTTGATTTGTGTCATTCTCATGAAAAATAGATTTCTTATTTTCATATGAAGGCAATCTTGTTTCATATGGCTGTATTCTTGTTTTGTGTATTAAAACAATAATTTAAAAATGTGTTAAAAGCACATTTCTGGGTCATTTTTCTAAAACATAAATGTAGAATTCACATAATGTCATCTCACTTATTAAGATACATGTGTCAGTGTGTTTCCATGATACAGTTTGTATTGGTTATCATTTTTTTTAACTGAAACAAGCTTATCCCTCATACAAAATGGAATCCTTTTTTGTATGCCCAAAATTCTTTTTTTGTATGAAACAAAAAGAGTGTATTGAGCATGTGGATAACTGAATTTTAAAATCCTTATGACTCTGGAATGGATTAATATTTTTTCACCAAACCAATGAAAGGTATCAATCTGGGCCAAGCCCTTTCTACTCTGAAAATTGTAGACTAAAATTCCAAATTGTTTGGGTGCTAGGTGATAACAAAAAACAGAAAATTAATCATTTTTTTACTTTTTACACTGTCCAGATCTTGGAATCCATGCATCCATCTAGAACGAATCCTGGCACATCAAGAGACCTTGCCCCTGAGACTACGCATGTAAACTTTCATGTAACTCCATTAAAAATTGGGAAGCTATTAAACTACGAAGTTGAGGGTTTAACATTTAACAGCCTTCTGAACCCTACCTATAGTGGCACAGTACTGTAAATAGATAGATAGATAGATAGATAGATAGATAGATAGATAGATAGATAGATTCATATTCGTAATATCTTAAATAGAAGAAATGAGTGGGCATGTTGGTTTTGGTTATGGGAATGGGGGTACATCTGCAGCAATCACCAGTTTTGGCAGGAGCATCAGAAGGAGGAAAGGGTAGCATCAAGGCAGTAGACAGAATGTCTTGTGTTGAGTTAAGTGTACAGTGTACTATGACATTAAGTGTGTGTTACCCACAAGTGCCTACTGTATGTAACTACCCATTTTTTTCCCCTGTTGAAATGAGCTTTACAAAGCTGACATATTGCCATTGCCTCATCCTCTGGATCAAGTACAGTACATAGAAATCCGAAATTAGGCATTTGAAGACCCTTGCTTAGGGCAGGGAAGGGGACAGGGTGACAGTGTTTTGAGCGTCTAGGGTTTTGTGATTTGCTTTTTAAACTTCTGCTTGCCTTTTTCAGGCACTGAGTGTACTGGGTTCAACACCAGGAGGAGAAGCGTATGCATCATATTTATTTAGTTTTGGTTCACCAGGTAAGCACACTAGGCAATTATATGCCTATAGTATTTTCCGGTTTGACCCAGGAGGTTACAACCAATATACATACCGTAGAAATACAATTATGTTACAAATACATTGTAGAGGAAAACAGCAACATGAACTTAGAAATGTATCTGCAAAAGGAAATACAAAACAGTGCATTCAGTTTGATACCTTCTGGCACATAAACACTAAGGGGAAGAAGTATGTAATTTAAACAACACACATCACAGAAAGGGAAACATCTAGGAATCAGTATTCATCCACATGGAGTTACATCATAGGGCTTATAAGGACAATGATAAAACAACAAACTAATCATATGAAATAAGTGCCAAGTAAGGAGTTGTTCAGGTACCATTACAGACGCTGTCCACCAGGCCAAGGAGATGTTTATGATACCTAAAATGGAAAGCATTTACATAGGGGCAAAGCTGAATGTTTGATGGATTGGAGTTCCATAACTTTGCAGCATAAGCAAATAACACTTTGACAGCATGAGTACTGACCTTGGGAATCGCCTGCAGGGCCTTATCACTTGACCGTAAGGGACAGCCATTACTCACTGCTTGAAGAGATGAAGAAAGGGATAAGGGCTATCCATTTAGCATTATGCTAGAGATAACACCTCAAAACTATGATCTTGTAGAAAAGATGAGGGAACCAACTCATCTTGTCATGCAGAGAGTGGGGGGGAGAGCCAAGAAGACGCTGATGCAAAATGGCAAACATTGTTGAATGTGACACCCCATTTGAGGGGAGTAGCTTTAGACACAGACAGGTACGTTGGGGTTCCATAGAGAAGATTGGGGAGGAGCATCCCCCAGGCAATGACAAGGCATGCCTGTGGTGTCAGGTCACTAAGATGACCAGCATGGAATTCATGACTTGTAGACACTTGTATGAAAGGCCTAGGAACTAAACTTAGTTACCCAACAAACACTACTGGCCAGACCGGGGGCATCATACTTTTCCAAACTACACTGAAGAGACACAGCGTCCCTTAACTGAATATCTTTTTCTTTATTGTGCAAACAATGCTAAAATCTAGAAATGCAAAAAAGTGCAAGTTCAAAATAAAATTGTGGTGACTAGTACACATCGTTTAAAGCCACATAAAACAAACACACAATGGCACTGATTCAATGCTCCCGAAGCAGCATTTGCCAGCAGCAAGGAAGAAAGCTATGTGAAAAGGGGGATCATGGAAGGGTGATTGCCGAAAGGGTGAAGGCACAACCCAGAAAGTCAGAATGGTGAGTTGGCAGAGGTGTGACCATCAAAATGGCAAATGGGGTGCATTTTTGAAAAACAAGTACTGTCACCACCACGGAATGCAGGAGAATGAACAGAAGGCATACAACGGGGGATGGGGTTCACCGCATGAGGAGGATGGGGACATGCACACACACACTGTGACACAAGAGGACCAGATGGATGACTGACTGCAAACGCCACCACAGAAGATCGACTGACAATGCTTTCCAGTACACAGTGCATGGCTGGACACACAGGACAGGGGTGTGTGGGAGGGCCACAGCAGGGTACACCAGGGATGGAGGCACCAGGGTGTGTAGAGAAAAAGGGGTTGTAGAGGGACCCAGCATCCCATGCAAGCTGGCAGATGAGGGGCACAGGACCAGTAGTGGAACTGGAATGGGCCACACAATGCACTGAGGACCAGGGCTGTCAGCATGGCTGGTGGTATACCTGACTACACCTACAGCTGAAAGTTATATGCCAGCCGACACATGTAGTCAGGTGTGCTGTACCTGCCATACTCTGCCACGATGGCCTCTATGCACCTGGTGAGTTCACAGAAGATATTTTTCTGCTTTGCAGCCCCAGACCCAGAGAGCACCTGCTCCATACTGAGGTTGCTGAGATGTTGTTCCTTCATGAGGCAGTCGAGGAACCTCCAGATGCTGGGGTGGCTGGTACTGAGCCTGGAGCTGAATCCTCAGTGCCAGCACTTCACCGCATTGTTGGTCCTTGCCAGGCCTGCAAGCATATGCTCATACATGTTCTATGGTACAATGGTGAACAATGGGCATCTGCGGACTGACCTGCCCATGGGCCACCCGACCCACATCTCCTCCATGTTCTCCATGATGCGCCTCAATACAAAGGTTTCATATGGTTTTACAGAGCTCTTAGAAGACCGACGATCTATTATAGCTTGCCAAAATGCTTCAACTATACCCAGAAATTGTATTTGCAACCAGATGGCTATGCAGTTTGTTCATGAAGTCTGCCATGTTGTTACTAGCGACTACCTCAGTTGGAAGCCCATTCCACACCTTAACCACTCTGAAACTAAGCCAATGTTTCCTTTTGTTTGTATGGTATCTTTCTCTGTTTAATTGTAATGGATGTGCTCTTGTGCAGTAATTCTGTTCCCTAAAAAACAGTCCTAGCTCTTCCCATAGCCCTGTGTCTGATGGGGCCTTATAAATCAGACACATGTCACCCCTTAACCTGTGGAATTCCATGGAGTACATCCCCAATTATTCCAGCCTTTTGTTACATTCCTTACCCCTGATCTCCTTTATCATACGTGTGGCTCTTCTCTGAACCTGTTCAAGTGCTTTGATTTCGTTTTTTCCCCCTGGTGACCAGAACTGGATACAATATTCCATATGAGGTCTCACCAATGAAGTATACAGTGAAAGCAGCACTTCCCTTTCTCTGTTCTTAATATGTCTATGAATAAAATACAATACACTGCTAGCTTTCTTGATCACCTGATTACAGTGCAGCTTGACACTAAGGATCATTAGTAATTCTAATTCCAAGATCCCTTTCATCTAAGATTTCCTTCAGAACTGTCTCACCCAGTGCATAGTTTAGTTTGCTGTTTTTGTTTTCAAGATGCATCACCGTGGACTTGTCAGAATTGATTTTTTTTTTGCAATTAACTTTATTTTTCTTCGACATAAACAAAATCCAACACTTGCCATAAGTAGTAAATAGCTGGTAATTATGCAGCAAAAACAAGATACATAGAAACACAAAATCAAAAGGAATACATAAGACAACACAACCCCAACCCGCCTCCCCTCCCCACCTCCCCCCCCAACCCGCAGCAGCCACCATACTATCCCCTACTAAGGGTAACAAACTAATTAATGGCCACAATAGCTTACACCAAACTCTGAGATACCTTTATAAAGGGGAAAAAACAAAAGCACCCAGCACACGTCCATCCCCAATAACTGAATAGGAAGCTATGCTATAGAGAGGGAGGGAGAAGAGATCTGTCAGAAAAAATATTGGCAAGGGACTATTAAACATACCATAAGGGAAAAAGGAAAAAAATGGAAAAGGAAAAAACAAAATGCCAAGAAAGGATATATCACGGCATGTTATCTGACCTTGGAAATAAGATTATCAGTTAAAAACAACAAAAAAGGCTTTGTCCCAGAGGACTCCTATAAGGATACCAATGGAAGACAGACATAGAAAATAAAAGGTTGAACTTACGTTAATAACCGAATTTGCTTCTGAGGCATGCCAAGAAGTCGCCCCAGCAATTCTGAAACTTCTCATTGGTATAAAAAAAACAGGCTACGCATCTTTCCACATTTAAAGCATTGAGCAGTTCAGCCCACCATTCCTTAAATGAGGGTTCCCAGTCACCTTTCCAGTGACGGAGTATTAGCAGTTTAGTGACCAGAGCAACCATCGCTATTTGTACCTTTTGAGAAAAAGTAGGGATCAGTGAGTACATACCCAACAGGCATGTATCCTCATTAAAAAAAAGGGACAATATTAAGATAAGGTGCCACCCAATGCTTGACCAAATTCCAAAATTTAATGATTTGGGGACATGCCCATAGTTTGTGATGTAAGGTAGTGAGTTCAAACCCACAAACCCCACATTCAGCTGAGGGTAATTTCTTAATTCGAAATTACTTGGCAGGCGTAAAATATAAATTATGCAGAATATTAAATTGGATGTTCCTTAAACGGTCTTGTTTAATTAAGGTACAGATGTCTGTCCAGATCTTTTCCCAGGTTCTAACCCGAAAGTCCTTATTGTAATTATTTTTCCAATAATGCGCTATAGGAGTAGCTTTCGATGTGACATGAGTCAGGATTAATTTATATAAATTAGCTATTGCTTTCTGGCCCTTAAATACTGCTTGCAAGCTACCTAGCATGGCCCCAGCCCCCTCAGACCATGGAGGTTTCCCCAAAAAATGCAAGATACATTGATGTGTTTGTTGTAATCGAAAGAGACCCTTCTGAGCCACTCCAAACTTTGATTGTAATTGTGGAACAGATAGAAGAGACCAACCCGAAACAAAGTTAGATAAATATAATTTAATAGGGTAGTTGGCTGGAAAGGTTCGGATTGGGTTCTTGCCTATCCACAAGTTTGGGTTATTCAATAAAGATTGCCTTAGATCTTTTAGGTTAGACTTCTGCAGTAAAGAGCACAATTGTCGTAATGCCCTGATATCCCACCCGAGGGGGGGAGTTCCTCACCTGCAATGGAACCTTGGACCATGGAGTATACAAAAGGGCCTCTAAATCTATCCTACAAGAGTTTGCTTGCAGCCAATATAAAAACAGCCAGGAAGGAGAGCTCGGTAAGGAAGTCGTAGTAGACAGCCAATGCAAAAATCTGTTGGCATGGATAGCTAAATAATAGATATAAAAATCAGGTAATTGAAGCCCCCCCCCCAGCATCTTAGAACAGGTGAGCTTGGCGTAAGCCTGAAGAGGAGCCTTGCCTTTCTAAAGAAATTCGGAGCAGAGCCTACAAAGGGACAAAAAAATAAGTTTTCGGTAAATAAATATTAAGGTTGCATAAAGGGTAACAAAATCTGGGCAAAATAGACATTTTAAGGATGTTGGCCCGGCCCCAAAAGGATAATGGTAGCTTATTCCATCTCGTCAAGTCTTCTCTAGTTGTTTTGAGTAGCGGGCTTAGATTAAGGTCTTTGAGATTAGTAAGGTCACTAGATATTTTAATACCAAGATAGGTTAAATATTCGCTTTCCCACTATAAACCCATGGAAAGGCTCCAATCCTTATATAGAAAAGGGGAAAGCGATTACACAATATTTTTATTCCTATTAAATTTATAACATGAAAAAAGACTAAAATGAGAAATGATTTGTAAGACACGAGGGAGAGATTGTCTGCTATTTGATATGTGAATAAGTAAATCATCAGCAAAAAGGGATAGCTTACATTCCATATGCTCCAAATAAATACCCTGTATTTCTTCGTCCGATTTTAAAACTCTGGCTAAGGGTTCTATATACAAATTAAATAAATAAGGAGAGAGAGGGCAGCCTTGCCGGGTGCCTCGGCATAGGGGGAATATGTCATAAATAAGATTATTACATTGAATTCTAGCCGACGGACAAGAATACAAAACACGAATCTGGTTAATAAAGGGTTGGGGAATACCAAACTTCTGTAATACTGCAAACATATAATGCTATTCCACTCTATCAAAAGCTTTTTCTGCGTCCAGGGATACGAGAGCTGCCTCCAACTCCGGAGCCCTGGATGCAGAAATTAAATGAAATATCTTTCTAAAATGATCTGCTGAAGTACATCCTGCAACAAACCCCTCTTGCTCAGGACTCAGAAAACTTTCCCACACCTTCCCCAGTCTAATAGCTAGGACTTTGGCATATATTTTTATATCAATGTTTAAGAGTGAAATGGGCCTATAGTTGCTAATCTTTGATGGGTCCCTACCCGATTTGGGTAAAAGAATTATTCTCGCCTCAACTAGTGACTGCTCAAAATCCAAGTGGGTATTCCAATAACTATACAGTTGAAGTAACAGTGGGATTAAATATGCTTTAAAAGTCTTATAAAATAACCCCGTGAACCCATCTGGGCCCGGTGCCTTGTCTGGTTTTAAAGAATCAATGACACCTGAGATTTCCTCTCTGGTAATTGGAACCATAAGAGAGTTTTTACTTTCCTCAGACAGAGATGGTAAGTTTGCCTTCTCTAAGAAAGCCCACATCTTACTGTCCTGATCTCCAGAACTAGGGTTCGAAGAATATAATGTCTTATAATAATCCCGAAACAGGGTTAATATTTCTAAAGAATCGGTCACTATGGCATCGGTCTGAGGATGACTAAGAGCTGTAACTCATTTAGATATTGACTGTTGTTTTAGTTGCCAAGCCAGCAATTTGCCCGCTTTGCTTCCTTGACCGATATACGAAGCCTTCAATAGAGAAGCAGATCTCTCCACCTTCTCTAATAATACACTGGCATAAGTAGCTCTCAAAGTGGATAGTTCTTGTTCCTCTGTGGGTAAAAGCATATCTACCCCTTTACTTTCCAAGTTTTTAATTTTTGCTAAACAGCTATTCAAGAGATTATTCTTCTTTTTCTTTTGAACTGTAGCAATACGAATTAATTCCCCCCGCCACATTGCTTTCAGAGCTGCCCACACCTGATCTACCACTGAAATGGAACCCCAATTAAACTTATAGTGCTCTGTATAAAACTTTGAAACCTTGCAATAATTTGATTCTCCTTTAACAATTTATTATTAACAGACCAAGAGTGGGACCGGACGAAAAAATTAGGTAAGGCACACTGAATTAAAATTGGAGAATGGTCTGAAATTACACGAGCCAAAATTTTTAACATCAGCCATGTTAGACAATAACTGGTGGCTGGTTAGAAAGTAATTGATTCATGAATAACTCCTATGTATTGCAGAAAAGAAAGTGAATTCTTTGTTTGATGGATTAAACAGTCTCCATGGATCCACAAGGCCCAAGGACGAAATGAATTCTTTTACGGCTCTTTGCACAGGCGAGGAACTTACCCCCCTACAATAAGTGCGGTCTAGATCATTCGTCTGCACCAAATTCCAATCACCTCCAATCAAAATGGGGTAGTGCAAAAAGGGGGCAAGAACCATGGCTAAATGAGTAAAAAAGAAAGGAGTTTCTAGATTGGGGCCATAAACTGAGCCCAAAACGATATCCAGGATGCCTAGCTTGCCAATAACAAAAATAAATCTTCCCTCGGGATCGGGGATGGATTCCACTAATGTGAATGGAACCCTGTTAGCTAGAAGCAAAGCCACCCCCCATTTGTTGGAACTATACCCTGAACCAAAGACTTGGCCCACCCAACTCTTCTTAAAAAAATGCAACTGCTCAGAGAGCATATGAGTTTCTTGTAGGAACACTATTGAAGGGTCGTATTTAGCAAGGTGATTTAAAATGACATATTTCTTCTTATTGTCTCTCCCTCCCTCCCTTTATATTCCAGGAAATAATGTTTAAACAACTAGCCATGCCACCGACTAAAAGTGTGCCATTTATCAGACATTAAATAGTGGTCTGCGCTGCTGCTTCCCCCTCCACCTAAGCAAAGGCAAGTGAAAATCCCAATATCCGTAACCCGCCCCCCCCGAACTCAAAACTAAACCCCAAAAGTTTAAACTTATTTACACAGCTACATACCCCGGCCCATAGCCTACACCACAACATCTTGTCCATGATGCTAGCAAAAGGCGAGCTCCCTTTCTCAGCCTCCCTCCCCGAATAAGAGACTAAACAGAAAATAATGGAAAACCTAAGTGGATAGCCCCATCCATGTAGTATCAATGAGTCACTCCTTACTAACAACCCCCCCTACTATGTGTTAGTTACGTAGGGACTGTTGCCTTGGATATCATTAACTCAAATGAACATAGTGGGAGAGAAAGGAAAGTGAAGGGGGGCCTCATTAAATAGTCTAAACACCATACCATGTTTGCCCCCCTTACCCAAGTTGAGATCGAGTTTCCCCATACTTATAACTATAAATGTATCCACGGATGAGTCTGAAATGATTGAGAGCTACAGGAGACATGTCATATTCAACCTCACCCTGTACTCATAACTGCACTAATTGCCCGCTTTGGCAAAAACTCCTGAAATGTTCCATAAACATGCGGCTATAGCACTACAGGTTATAAATTGAAATTCCCAAATGTTCCTACTAAATCTACTAATTCCAATACTAAATTAGTTTCAGTGTCTATCATGGAGAGCACCCTCCTAGAAAGGGAAAACAATCTGCAAACAGGATCGCTAATCACAACCCCTGGAACAAGATCTAGCCTTTAAGTCAAATGCCCGATGAGTTGCTGAAGTACCCGAAACTCAATTGCTATCTGGTCGGAACCTAATCCATACTATACAAATTCCTATCGATGGATAGGATCTCAAGGGAAACCAAAATATAATATTGCTGCAGATGATAGGGGGAAAGGGAGCTGCTCGAATAAGCAATCCAACTCCTTGAGGTATACACAGTGAAATAACACCATCTAGTGGTCAAAACAATTACCACAGTCTCAACCCCTGCAGTGCCATATGCTGGAGTAAAAAAACAAATATTAAGAATTGAAAACAGTCTAAACAGAAATAGTATTGTCCCAGTACAAATATCTCTATTAAGATGATATAGGAGAATATTGTGTTCACAATCAGACATTCCAAAAGGAATCAATCTAAGAGAGAATAGTCGGCTCCTCCGTAGAAGGTCTTTCTAGAAAGAACTTAGCACTGGCATCCAGTATCATGAAATCAAGCTAGTACCCTCTCATTTAGAAAACAAATCTGGATAGCATTTCTTCAGAGCTTTAAGTGCCTCCTCCAGAGTTGAATCGTTTTGATCCTTCCTTTAGGGCCACCTCCAGATGAGTTGGATAGAGCATATGGTGCTTTATGCCTGCTGCCCACAATTTGGAGGTGATCGGGCGATAGGAGGCTCTCAGTTGTCGGGTTTTCAAGGTCAGATCAGGGACAAGCCTTAATTTTTCACCTTCCCATAATATGGCTGTTAGCTTCTTGGCTTCTCTGCAGATGAACTCCCGGTCCAAATAATTTAGTAACTTGAATATTATAGGTCTTGGTGGATCAGATGGAGCTGGCTTAGCTCTCAAAGACCTGTGAGCTCTTTCTATGATGTACTCTGGACAGTTGGGAGAAGGTCCTACCATTTTTTTGAGAAGTTTTTGCAGGAATTGAATGGTATTCGGCCCCTCTTCACCTTCAGGCAGCCCTATCAATACCAAATTGTTTCTTCTATTTCTGCCCTCAAGATCCTCGAGAAGATCCTCCAGTTTAGTCAGAGATTTCCTAACTTCAACCAATTCTGGTTCCATTTTGTCTTGTTTTCTCTCCACCGAGTCTATCCTTGCCTCAGTATCTGTGACCCTCCATGCTAACTGAGTAAGTGCTGGCTTAAAATCGGCTACATTCTCAATTAATTTTAACAAGGCTTCTTTAATTGTGGTTAGCTCAGAATAGACGTGGGAGGGTGACCGCTCATCCGGCGTGCTTTGGGGCGATGAACTACTGCGAGGGCGCTTAGCCTCCGACTCCTGAGTGGCCTCCTCTTGATCTGACAAGTTAGACATGTTGCAGAAATTGTATACCAACTGCCGGCACCACTTATAACTCTTGCACTTAATAATACCGGAATTAGCTAAAAAAAACAGCCGCAGAAGGAGGATAACCACAAATTTTGAGGTGAGAGAGCGGAGCTCCGACAGACGCTTCTTAACCTCTGCACAGCATCACATGACTCCGAATTGAATTTTAACTTGTATTGTTTGGTCCAGTGCTCCAACTCCCCTAATGCTGACTGTAGGATGTTAGCATCTTCTATGTTGTTTACTACTAGCCCTCATTAAGCCTGTATAAGGGCTGGTCAAGGAGTTCACCGTATGCCCCCTCAACGGCGCTCACTGACATGTAAGCCAGGACGAGGAGCATTCGGATTTGAAGGGCAAACTCCTCATCCCTGGTGTACCTGGCATGCACCTCAGGGGTTTGCTGTATTTTACACCAGATTGCCTGGCAGAAATGGAAGAAAGAACCCCTGAGGGCAGCCGTGTTGAAGACAGTGCTGAAGGCACACCAGGCTGCCTGCTCAAAATCGAGGAGACCTGTCTTTGGCTTTTCCCCACCCACAAAACATCACACCTCACCAAATACCTGCATGTATGCCTGCTCCATGCATGCTGACATCAGTACATACATGGCTGGCACTACCACACTCACATGCATCCTGTGTATGGTGTAAAGTTGACCAAAAAGTGGCGGTGAGCAGCAGAAGGTCCCATCGAGGAACCAATCCTCACACCCGTTCAGGTACAGTAGGGACCAGTGGGTGGCACATATCAGGACACAATCCCATGCAGGCCTGCTATCATGCTGCAGGAAGGTGCCCTCCCCCCGGTGACGGTGTACTCTGGGGGGTATACTCAGGTCATTGAGTGATGTTGGTGTGGAAGGGAAACCCCTTGCAGCCTGCCACACCTGTTGCACAGTGCATTTCATGAGGGGCAGAGCTGACAACCTGCCAGTCACTGCATCGGGCACACTGGTGTTGCAGTGTATGTACACTTGAGAGGTGCTTACCACACTTCTGCTTGCCCATTCATGCACCTCTGGCATCACATGCACCCCTATCTTGCTTGCATCAGGGACATGATTGTGCAGCCAGCCAGTGAAGGCAACATGGTCGGTCACTGTGTGCAAGTGTGCAGGACACCAATATTTGTGGTCCTGTATGACCTCCAGTATACTTCAGTCTTTTACTCCTTGTCATGCCAGTACACAAAGCCACAGTGTGCAAGAAGTGGTTTCCCCTTTTGGCTTGTGAGAAACTGAACCACATCCATATTCCTGAGTGCCAAAAGTGAAGAATGCCATGACTTCCGCATGGTGTCCCTTTAATGTGACAGGGGGGTCAGGTGGTCAAGCACTTGTGTGCATCCGTGTGGGTGTGCAGCCCCACCCCCTGCAACAGTGCTGCAAGAAAGAATACCCTGGTATAGGCGGACCCCATAGTGTTGGGAAATATGCTGCATGACAGGGCCACGGCAGGCGGAGGCATGCAGCTGGTGTGGGATCATCCCAAGATGTTGAATGCAACCACAGATTGACTGCTGAGTGTCAGTACCTGGATTTCTACCTACTGTGTGTCATGTTGCATCCTGCAGTGTGTACAGCAATGGGACCTGCAGGACTCAGCACTCACTGTTCACCATATAGACTGCTATACACACCAGTCTCTTGCAAAGATATAATTTTATTTGAACTAACACACAGATATTGAAGAGGTGTAGCCCAAGGAGGCTCCCACACGATACCAACATTTCACGTCTCTTGTGGACACTTTATCAAGGTGTAATACACCACATAGTGACCAGTTTATATATACTGTACCTTTCAAATTCCAATGTTAACAAATGCGCTAATGCCTACTTACAAGTGTTGCCTCTGATCAACAATTTCATTAGATAAAAATACCTAAAGCAGGATGATTTGAATAGCTCATTAAATCTTGTTGAACTAGAGGATAAAACAGAATATAGGAACTCTGGTTTGAAAAAAGCTTCCACCTTCATTCTCCCAATGAACCCAGCAGTGAATGTTTTCTATAAAGCATGTATGATAGATCTTGAACACTATTATGAACAACATTAGAGAAAAAAGGTTTTAACAACCTATCTGGTCAAGAGAGACAGGCACTTAAAATCTGTGTAATAATCAGATGATCACAGTGAAACCAGCAGACAAGGTGGGAAGCATTGTAATCATGGATACTAATGCTTACATCACAAAAGCTAACAGACAACTGACTGATAGGAATGTCTATAAACCCCTGGCAAGTGATCCTACTTTAGAACTGAAAAGGAAAATTGATATGATCATTACTGAGATATACCAAAACGGATATGTCAATTAAAAATAATTTCATTTTTTAACAACAAAATTCCCACTAAGACCAGTGTTCTACTTGTTACCAAAAGTACATAAGACTTTAACTAACCCACCCAGAAGACCAATCATTTCAGGACAGGGCTCTTTAACTGAACCATTTCCTAGTTTATCGATTGTTACATTAAACCCTGTGTGCAAGGATTAAGGTCATATTTAAAAGACAGCAAGGATACCACTAACCTAATCAGAGAGATGTATGTGGGCAAAAATAGATTATTAGTCACAACTGATGTGACTAGTTCGTACACCAATATACCCCATGAATATGGCCTAAAGGGCATGGAATACTTTCTGGAACAAAGGGAAAATAAAAATCCTATAACAGATGTATAAATAAATATGTCCAGAATAGTTTTGGAATGCAATGCTTTAAATTTTTTGGGAAAGTATTATCTACAAAGGAAGGGAACATTGATGGGGCAACATTTGCCCTCAACTATACTAACTTAGCAATGGGTTTTTGGGAAAAGGAAGTCATTTACACAGAAAATAATCCATTTAAAAACAAAATAGAGTTCTATAAATCATTCATTGACAATTGTTTCAGGACATGGCATGGTTCTGTAAGTGAATTATTGGTATTCAAAAAATACATTGAGAGACAGGATCCAGGATTCAACTTTGAACTTAGTTATGATGTTGAAAAAATCAGCTTTTTGGCTTTAGTTTTTTCCAGAAAGACCAATGGTGACCTTGTGACCTCCCTCTTTACAAAACCCACAGACAGAAACACACTATTGAAAGCTGATAGTTGCAATCTGAGACATACTATTGAAAATAACCCCAAGGGACAGTACATGCATATAAAACGAAATTGTATTGAGGAGATGGAATATCATAAATCAGCAGTGCAAGAATCCAGTGAAAATTTTGACCTATACTTTTGTATTCTATTTTAGATTGACCCTTGTCTACTGATTTGTATGATACCCTTCTTTTCAAAATTTAAGTCTGCTTTAGTACTTTTTTTCACATCTGAAATAATAAAAGGCACGCTCCTTTTAATATGGCTTGAACCAGGTTTTCATCAGTATTCTTGGCTGCTTTTGTACATCAATTGTTTAAAATAATTTTGGTTGTGACTAAAATGAACTAGCATGCAGCAGGCAGTGCTCCCTGGCCTTATGGAACAATAGGTGTACAAAAACAGCTGGGGATAGTGAGGAAAACCTGGTCTGAGCAATATTAAAATGAGCGCTCCTTTTATTATTTCAGATGTAAAAACAAAAGTACTAAAGCAGATTCAAATTGTGGAAAGAAGGGTATCATACAAGTCAGTAGATAAGGGGCAATCTAAAATAGAATTAAAAAGTACAGGTTAAAATTTTCACCGGATTCTTGTACTGCTGCTTTAAGCATTCAGGTGATTTGATTGATTGTCTGAGAGAAAGAGGGTATGGACACAAGGTCATAGAAAGATTGAAAGCAGAAGTAGCACTGATATCTAGGGAACAGTTTTAATTTTGTAACAACATTTTCTGCTGATGCTTATATCATAATATATAGGAACTGGGAAATATTAAGACTGGAACCACATCTTAAAAATATCACATGTAGCTTACCTAGAATCACATACAGGAGGGCATGAAACATAAGGGATCAAATAGTCTACAGTATACAGCCAGTACAGAAAAGGAGCGGCTATTTTGGTACACCATCCCCTGGCTGTACATGGTGTGGCAGGTGTAAATATTGCAAAGCAGTAAGTAAAACACATTATTTTGTTAGCCCAAAGGATGGAAAGAAATATAAAATATTGCATCTTCTATCTTGTGACATACTAAATGTGATATACCTTTCTACATGCAGTAGGAGAGTGTATTATGTGGGGAGGACAAAGAGAAAATTTAAAGAAAGAATAGGAGAGCATATGCAAGCTAGAACAAACAAAAAGTCTAAATATCCCATGGCATCACATATTAATAATGCCCTAGATAGCTCTCAACATGTTCCCTTTTCTTTTCCTTTTTCTTTGTTATTACTTTTTTCCCTCTGAGTTCTCTGCTGTCCATCTGATATCCCTGCGTGTAGGCATCGGGTATTACACCCCTCCCCCAAACCCCCATGACTTATCCTTCATGGCAGGGGGTTTGGAGCTTCTCAACCCACCAGACCGGATCAGTAGTAGTAGGGGAGATGCCATCTAGGGCTGTTGTGACAGGGGACCATCATCATCCATGCAGAGGACTCCTTTTTTCATTTTATGGTGCCCCTTCAGGGGATGTGGCATGCAATGACACCAGCAGTGGCAGCACGCAAGCTCCCATGTGTGCGTCTCTAGGCATCAGCTGCAATACCCCGCCCACATCCTCCAGCATTGATGTGCCATCTCCCAGCCTCCACTGGGGGCAAGCTATCACCGAGTGCGGCCAACCCCCCCTTCCCAGAGAAGGCGAGCAGTCCATGGGATACTCTATCCTTTTCCTCCCCTGCTGACCCCTGGTGGCCCATGCTCATTCACCAACATGGGTCAGCGGAGTGGTGCGAGTTAAGGTGTCCAGTGCCTCAGCCCTTAGCACCACCAGGCCAGCCATGTTACCCTTTTCTTAGGAATTGATAGAGCATCCCTGGGACCAAGGGGTGGGGACATAGAAATAAAATTAGCAAACAGAGAAGCCTATTGGATTTACCAGTTTTGAGCCTTGGATTGGCCAGGTCTGAATGACCAAATAGAGTTGGCAAGATTGCTGTATTAAGTTAACTCAAAAAAGAAATGTCCCCCCACCAAATCAAACCCTGAATCTACCCTCCCATATTTAATATTGCAAAAGGCAAAAAAAAAAAAAAAGCAGTGACTGTCATATATGTATTGTTTTTGTATAGTTAAAATATCTTTAATAGGATGAATATATGCTCTTACTTGCAGTATATAACTTTGAGGAAATGTACATAAAATAGGTATTTTTATCTAATTAAATTGTTGATGAGAGGCAACACTTGTAAGCAGGCATTAGCACATTTTGTAACATTCGAATTTGTTAGATGCAATATATAAACTGGTCACTATGTGGTGCACTACACCTTGATAAAGTATCCGCAAGGGATGTATAATGTTGGTATTTTGAGGGAGCCTCCCTGGGCTACACCTCTTCAATATCTGTGTGCTGGATCACAATGAAATTGTATCTTTGCAAATCTTTGCAAGAGACTGGTGTGTATAGCAGTCTATATGGTGAACAGAGAGTGCTGAATCCTGCAGGTCCCGTGGTTCTAAGTAGAGATGCAGCAAATTTAATTTCCACTGGTGAAGTGGCCATATTTACCCATGAGGAGTATTGTAAATTTTCTACATTAGGCAGAATTTCGCCTAGGCGAAGTTTTACCTTCCGTGGTAAAATTTCACCTTCCGTGGGTGAAATTTCACCTCAGAAGGCAAACGTTCACTGCTGAAGGCGAATTTCACCACAGAAGGTGACATTTTGCTGTGGGAGGTTAAATTTCACCGTTCCTCTAGGTGAAATGTCGCCATTCCACCAAGTGTAATTTCACATTTCACTCCACGAATTGGGCTGAATTTCGTGGATTACTCCGTAAAGTGAATTTTGCTTACTTCGCCCACCACTAGTTCTAAGATGGACTTGCAAGCACCTTCCCCTTTAGAGTGACCCTTTCTTGTATTTACATCATGTACGGCAGTACATAACTTGCCCCTTGATCGTATCTGTGGCGAAGATTCCTATGTTGGTGTAGTGGTGTGGGGGGCATGTAGCAACATGTGGGATTCAAACTCCCAGCACATGACTCTCCACACACCACTACACAGATGGAGACAAGCATCCTACAGGGTGTGCCACAATGGCAGTGTATTGGCCCCTCACTGGCCATGCACATTAGCCTATATGGGAGGTCTCCCAGACATGGGGGGTGGCAGGTCAGTGGTCCATCAAGGGAGTGATGGACTGGTCCTGGGATTCTGTATGCTGCGGGAGCTATGTGAGGGGAATACCAGGTATGGGGGCTGCCCATTCAGGGGAGTGGGTTGTATGCTTCAGAATCCTGTGTGCTGCTGCAGCCCCCTGCATGCTGGCCATCTGTATCTACATGTGCGCGTGTGGTGCAGATTCAGGAATTGCCACTTTGGCAAGTTGCTCTTGTGCACAGTCATCCTTTTGACATTCATGATGTTGCCCAGTCATGATTTTGATGTTCGCAGTTAAGGTAACTTAGCCCTACAATAAATCAACTATATACATTCACCCTTCCTCCAGTAGCCCTCCCTCAGTAGCCCTAATCACTGGATACCAGGAAGAAATGTGCACCCACAGGCGCTATGTCTAGATCAGTTGATGTTTCACAAGAAGAGCTTCCTCAGAGCTCTGAGGAAGCCTTTTTAGTTATGTTAAGGAACAGTTTGTTTTCAGATAACCAGGTGGGCACTGGCCATGTGACAGCTGTTAGGTACTGGTTGATTTGGTCAATATTTCTGGAGCAGGTGTACAGGGCCAGATCAGTGTAAAGCATGGCAGACCAGTGGGTCAGGCTTTGCGTGATGGAACTGATGTGCAAGGCAAACAGATGTGGTCCTAATATGGAGCCTTGGGAACACCCACCAGAACTGAGGCAGGGTCTGAGAGGGAGGACTCATATATGATCCATTGGGCTCTGTTTGCCATGCAGTTACAAAACAAGGTGAGAGCAGTTTGTGAGATTCCTAGATTGACAAGTTTGTTAGTCGTGTATGGAACAGAAGGTCATAGGCAGAGAGGTAGCTAGTGAGTTGGGAGACCACAACTTTTTCCAGTATTTTGTTTTAAACAGGGAGAATGGCAATGGGCCTGCAATTATGTCGACTTTTGGGATCACCCTTCTTGAAAACTGGAACAACACATGAGGTTTTCCATATGTCAGGCACTACACCAGTTATGAGGGACTTCAGGATTTGTCCTAGACAGTGCAGGTCTTTGAACTGTACTCATCCCCTCATCAGATTCAGCACCACCCCTTCTCTTATTATTATCTGCTTTTTACAGGAGAACCTCATCATAATTGCTGGCACTGCCTGCATCCTTCTCCATAATGGCATCATCCTCTTCTTCACTCTTCTCATGCATAGTTTTAATTTCTGACTGCTCATCTTCCTTCTCTGACTCACGTGCCACACCTTGTGTGTACACATTCATCAGCATCAGCATTGTGTGGCTCCTGAACAACAAGGTTGGCACTAGCAGAACCAGCAGCCACGATAATGTACACACCCTCCTTCTCTTTCACCACTCCTGCAATTTTGCCACCTTGTGTGCTGCTTCTCTTGCTTCCTCCTCCCTTGGCCCCAAACACCGTGGATGTCACAACTATAGCAGAAACTAAAATCTGCAGCTTATCCAATAGGCAGAGAAATGGGTAGACTGGATGGGCCAAGCAGTCCTTATCTGACTTCAAAATCTATGTTTCTAGGTAAATGTCTTTGCAAGACTAATGTCGCCACTGCCACCTACTGTTGTACTACTACCTACCAACTCTGAACATGCTGCTGCAGACTTAAGTTTTTTTTTTTTTATCTGCAGTAGGTTTAGAACCACCCTTCCTTTAACAGGGTGCCTACTGTTCCCACTTATCTTAACAGAAATCATGCAGCTGTGCTCACAATTAAAATCACAATCACATAGTTTAAATTGTCACAACTGGGTAATTTACACTGTAGAGAAAATATACAATGGTGAATGACATGGAAAATACAACAAAAATAATTAAATACAAAATAAAGCCGAGGAGAAAAAAATGCAGACAGTTAAAATAAATAAATAAATAAATACAAATTTAAACTGATTCATGTCTTCAACAGTTAAACATTCAAACTTTCAGACAGATTACAGATGAGAAATATAAAAATAATCTTACTGCATAGAAGCAAACCTGTATATATATTTTTAACTTTTAATCTGGGCATCCAGAGACTTTTATGAAGCCTTAAAAGAAATTAAAATAACTTAAAATGTGACATTTTAACACCAAAGTTCAGCTATGTTTTATCACAAGCTAAAAAGTGATTACTGATCACTTTTTACAAATAGCAACAGAAAAGCACTAAACTATGATGTGTGCGCTTAAAAATATATACTGTAGATTCTGGGATAAGACCTGCATAGTGCCATTGACTTTCATCTAAAACCATGTATAAATGATAGAAAAAATACTTAGCTAAGCTAAAAACTGGAGCTATTTATGTTGAAATTAGGGTGTCCGCCTTGCTAATAATGATAGATTTGTATCAACTGTGCCATGAACATTTATACCATCTAAGCAGTGAATCAATCAAAGAAACATGTGGAAAAGGGTTGGTGACAAATCAGATAAAATAAGTTTGAATTCTGAGTAATAAATTTCAACCAATATGTCAAAAGAAGAAGACAGACAGGCATGAAGAACAAAAAGCGAGCACACCAATTAAGCAAATTTTTTTAAGTAACAGTAAAGACTTACAACATGTGAGAAATAAAGTAAAATTAGATGTAAATAGAGTGTATTAAGAAAATGGGAATTCAAAAAGCAGGACACATTCGAAACAACAATTAAATGAGTGACACAAGAATAGTGACAATAAGTAACCATAATTAAAATCTAAAAAAAAAAAAAAAACAGACAAACTGGGCACATAACATAGATGGGCAGGTTGTAATGTAATGTATTTAAAGTGCAAAATCTACAACACCAGTTATTATCTGCAGATACTAACACCCCCTGTGGTGCCTCCTAACTGAGTCTACATCCCTGGCAGTGCAGGGTTCACAAAGATCACTTTTTAAGGTGTTCATTTAAAGTGAAACTCCATAATTTATAATTCAATCGTATTAAAACTTATAATGCTAATCACTGCAAAAAAGTGCATAAAAGGAAAAAATTTACAATGTAATTGTCATTACATGCAACATTATGACGATGTGTAGTGCATAATTAATAGCTTCAAAATCCATATACATCTTTTAGTTTTCATATTATTAATTAATACAATGGCTCAACATTGTCAATGTTAATAGCATGACTCAGCATAAGTCAATAAAGGGGTTAGGAAGAAGGAGGGGTCAAAAGGAATCAAAGTGTAGATTCACTTATTTTTGCTGTATTCTGAAGTATGGTACTGGTTACTGTTGATCCCACAACCTAGCAGATGTCATACACATTGTATTACCTCATACATTGTTTCACAATTTTCCTCTCTGTCAGTATATATATTTGATCTATGAGTTGAGGCAATCTGCCAAAATCAAAATGAGGAGTCAGATTTTTTTTTGAGGAAAGTTCAACAAGTGGGGTGGAGATGCTGGTTCATTTCAGCTTAAAAAATAACGAAGAGAGAGTACATAGACAGAACCTACTTGGTCATCTATTTAATGCTGGAACTGACACAGGTACCATAATGATAAACTGGAATTAAAAGCATTGCTCCAGAAATTGGAAAAACTGTGTTTTTGGGAAGTGAACCAGAGGTTCAACCAGATTCCATTGCAACATTATTTTGATAAGGAGTGAGTGCCTCATTATCCATGGGTGTATAAAGCACTTGCCATGGGAAGTTTGGTTGCAGATTTAAAGGAACTTTGGAAAGGAGATTGTCAATTTGTTCAAAAGAACTGCTAACATTTTAGTTGAAAAATACAAGTGTCTGTATCCTAGATTATAAATCACCTACATGAGTTCAGTCAATCAGCATTCAGAGCCAATATACATCTTCTGTTCTGAACAATGTGCTCTCGTGCAGCAGTATTAGATGAGAAAGCTCCACTTCAGCTCCAGGAGGGAGAGCAGCATGTAAATTAAAAAAAAAGGTCTAAAGTTTCTAAATCGGTTATAAATCATTTAATCCAAACTCAAATGGTATATAATAAGTTAATAGGGCCTTCAAGGGGTGTCTCTTATGGTATAAGAGGCACCTCTCCAGATGTTTGGGCTGACAGAACTGCTCAGCTTCGCTTCTTGGTCCTCTTCCTCAAACTTCACCCTCTAGTGTCTCGTATATTAACTTATAACAAAAGCAAACATCAATACAGTACAAACCAAGTCATAGCAGTTTTGAAGTCTTGCCAAATTTCAAGCATTGGACCAATCATTGATTACATGTGGAAACAAACTCTGGCTTAGTGTGCCTTTCCTGGTTAAATAAGTTCCCCCTTCCCTTTCCTTAGAAAGAAAAAAATGTAACCATGAAAAAGAAGTGGATGTGTGTAAGAGAAATAAGCATGACATAGATAGGAGAGATTATAATGAATGTCGTATTTTTCTTTGTATGATTAAGAATTCAGAGCAGGGTCAGGTCTGTCAACAGACACAATAGAAGTTCAATACTATTTGTGAGAATTCAAATACTGCTGATAAAGATCAGAACAGCATTGTTTTTAAATATCAAGCAAACCAAGTTACATTCTTAGATTGAGGCCAGGAAACATCCTGAAACAACAACTGAAGAAATACAGTAATAGGAAAAAAAAAGAGGTAAATGAGGAAGGAAAAAGCATGGGAGCTGCACTAGCGACAAGTACACATTTAAACAAAAAAATATACAAAACATTTTCAGCATACAAATTAAAAAATAATAATCAGAAACAGTTACAAACATTATCCTGTGCAACCCATTTTCTAAAACAAATATATATTACATATTTAGGGTTGAGGAGGGCTTTCTATGTTAAACCTCAAATTGTGAACTTTAATATCTTTGTAACTTGCACAAAATGTTATACATTCTATACAGTCTACAAATATACACACCTAATGGGGTGAGCTTTAGAGTTAAGAATTCCAAGGAATAAGCCACCCTGATTTGTTTTAGGGGTAGAGGTGTGGTTGTTAGGATTGGAAACCCTAAAGCCACATTTTCCTACTTTCTTCGCTTTAGCCTGCACCCTAAATGTTGCATTATTGCAGTTCTTTTGCAAAGAATATACTGTATATTATACAGGCAAGGTACTGCCTACATATAAAGGTTGAGTAAACACTTTCAGTGTTAATTCCCAATTTTTGCACTGTAATATCTTCCTCCACTCAACCAATTTATATGAAATTTGGAAAGCACAGTCTTTCTACCAGGATTTCTTGATCTTGAAAATTTCATATAGAGCGGTTCAGTGTGGGCAAAGTTACAGAGGTGCAAACAATGTAAAAATCACTGTTTTTAAAAATGTTTTAAATTTTTTTGCCACCTGATAACTCAAAAAATATGAGGATTTGAAACCTGAAACATTCAGGTTTGATAAGAGTGTTGCCCAAGGTGTGTGTTTTTGTGTTTTTATGTTTTGGAGGCTAGTAGTTTTTAAATTATTTAAGAAAAAAATTATGTTTGTGAGCATGCATAGTTTAAAAAATCAATGTTCTATGCAAAGCTGAATTTTTGCAAAAGCATGATGTCCTGTAGTTGTATTTCATTATGTTTGCTGTATCATATACTGTAGTGTTTTATATAGCAGAACACCACAGTATATGATATGACACACATAACAAAAAAGCAACTCCGAGATGTAAGAACTTTTACCCTGTTGGCTAGTGATCCCTCCCCCACCTGATCATTACCTCCATATATATTAATAATGCTTTCCCTGGTGTCTAGTGGTCCTTCCCCCCACACCCGATCACTTGCCCAATACGTAATTAAGTTTTCCCTGGTAGACATTCCAGTGGGATTGAGGGCTAAGACGCTGGATGCCTTACCTCCCACTACTCTGGTGACCCATGTTCAGGAATGAGCACAGGCTGCCAAGGTCAGCAGGGGAGGAGAAGGATTGAGCATCCCACAGACTGATCTCCTTCTCTGGGGAAGAGGGTCTTCAGTGGTCAGTGCTTGCCTGCTCCCTAGTGGAGGCTGGAGACAGGGCACCAAGCTACAGAAAGGGGTGGAGTTGGGGCAGACGCTTGGAGGGGATGCATACAGAAGTGCGCACACTCTCATCCATTGGCATCATTGCACGCCCCAACTCCAGGGGAGAAAACCAGTAAAAAATAGTGGAGCTGCGGCACTATGGTGGAGGGCACCTCGCAGGCCCCATTCCATGCTAGCCTCGGTGCTGGCCCACTGAATCCGGTCTCTGGTGGGGGTTATGGAACCCTGCCAGTCCCATCATGGGGGGCAAGCCCTGGGAGTAAGCGTCAGCGTCAGCTGGTGGATGCCAGCGGACGGGGTTGGGGGCTCACTCCGGAGGACAAGCCAGCTCAGCAGTGTAAAGAAACAGCCAAAAAAAAGTTTTCCCTGGTGGATAGTGCTCACTTCCCCCAGTCAATCATTCTCCCCTTATGCCCTATCATCATATTTTGGTTATGTGTGTTGTATCATATACTGTGGTGTTTCTTATAGCAGAACACCAGAATATATGATATGATACACATAAGAAAATGTTTAAAATTGTTTCCCTCTTGTGCTCAGTTCATTACATTGTCTTTCTCTGGTGTCTAGTGGCAACCCCCACCCTCTGATCACTGCCCCAATTGTTTTTTCCTGGGTCCCTGGTGTATAGTGGCTCTTCTAACCTCTGATCGCTGTCCCAGTTGTTTTTCCCATTTTCTTGGTGTCTAGTGGCACCTCCCACCCTCCAATGACTGTCCCCATTGTCTTTCCCAAATGTTGTGGTGTCTAGTGGCACCCATCAGCCTCTGATCGCTGTTCCCATTGCCTTTCCCAATTTCCCTGGTATCTAGTGACACCACCACCCTACAATTGCTGTTCCTGTTGTCTTTCTACATTTTGCCTGGTGTCTAGTGCCACCCTACCCTCTGATTGCTGATCCCATTGTCTTTCCCAATTTTCCTGGGGTCTAGTAGCACCCCCCACCCTCAAATGCTGTTTCCATTGTTGTTCTGTGTTTCCCAGGTGTCTGCTGTCATCCCTCACCCTCTGATCACTGTTCCCATTGTCTTTACCCATTTCTGTGGTGTCTTGTGGCAACCTCCACCCTCTGATTACTGTCCCCATTTCCTACCCCATTCCTCTGATGTCTAGTGACACCCCCCACCCTTTGATGGTCATATGTATATGTCTGCAGTGCACTTCCTGGAAAAAAGGAAAACATCCTATGATGTATTTTTTTACCTGAAAAAAAGAAAACAGTCCCTTGTTGTTATCACCATCCCCCTCCCCATTCTGACCCTCTCACTGTGCACCCATGCCCCCACACTCCCACACCCCCACCTTACCATATACTTACCACCTGAGGTCAAACGGTGTCATCTTCTGTGGACCAAGACATGTCTGCACTCTTCAATGCCAAACCATTAATTAAGAAATACATGTAAGTGCCATATAATGTATTTCAATGGCATTTTGAACTTCTGTTCATAATTTGGTCATTTTTTAGAATGTTTCCAACAAATTTTCAGCATGGCCCTTTCAGGACCCCACATCATGAACACTGTCAGTGAAATTTCATTAATACGCCCTGGAAGAGGATTTCATGGTCACTGCATGAAATCATCTTTCAGGCTAATTAATGTAATTTCAGCATCAGTATTCATGTGGTGGGGTAACAAAAAGGCTATGCTGAACATTTGGTGAAAAAATTCCAAAAAATGACCAAGTTATGAATGCACATTGAAATTTTTATACGCATGTACATAGCTTTGGTAATTTTAAATATTTTGACCCCAAATTTTCAACATAGCCATTTTGTCACACCACATCATGAATATTACAGCAGTTATTTTTCACATCCAGGCTGAAATGGGTTTTCACACCTGTGGCGCAGAATGACGTTTCGGAGGGAATTTGAACATTTTCACTTATCGGGTTCATGAGGCGGAGTCATTTGTATGTTTGGGGTCAAACTATTAAAATACAAAGAGTTTATGAAGTTTCATTGTTTGCAGGGATGTCCCTTGCACCACTGTGGACCACACTGCCTTACTATTTCATAGTTTCATAGTTCATAGTTTGATATGAGTTCAGTAGGCTAATGATTTTTAGGGAACTCACCATCTAGCATTATAGGTGGAATTCCAATTTATTTTTCTCCAATATACTTATCTAGTCTTGCTTTGAATGTAGACTTAGTGTTACTCTCAACTATGCATTTTGGCAATATGTTCCAGATTGTTTTTATTCTCTGCATATAACATTTACTTCTTTTGATGGTTTTGTTTCTTTCCCCAATTAATTTGTGTTCATGTGCCCTGGTTTTCTTATTGTTTTCCTAACATACAAGGCCAATTGTTTCAATAAGTAATGGGTCATGGATTGCTTTATAAGTCAAGCACAAGTCCCCTCTAATTTGTCTATATTTCATAGACTATAGACCTAGTTTATGTAATCTATTTTGGCAGCTAAGATTATCTGTGCCTCTTATGTTTTTGGTAATCTTTCTCTGAACCCCTTCAATCAACTCTTTTGCTGTGAACAGTTGAGGGTGCACATAATTGTATGCTGTACTCTAAGTGTGGTCTAACCAGGGAGGAGTATAAAGGAAGTATAACATCAGTTTTCCTCCTTTTTATATTTCTAAGAATACAACCTATTATTTTGTGACATTTTTTTTTGCAGTATCCCTGGTATGTCTATCAAAGATACTGTGTCAGTGAGCTGAGTTCAGGTGTGAACTCAGTGAGCCAGTTTAATAGAACAAGGCTGATGGGGAAGGTGCTGCAGCATGCAGCACCAGCCCTGGCCTGGGTAGGGATGCAGCAGTGTTTTGGCACAGACACCACACCCTGTGGTGGGTCAGGGAATCTTACCCACAAGGTATTGACATGTGTGCTGAGGCCTGTTTGGCCCATGCACTGTCTCCAATATTGTATTTATATCCTGAAGGGACCTGCAAAAATGGGGATATATATTTCCTCTATCATAAAAAGAAGGGAAATTCATTGCAAAAAACTATGTTAATGCAGACATTAGGGCTGAAGAACGCAAAGTGCACAAAGAAGGGAAATAAAATAAATTAGGGATTTGGTTCTCTGGAGTATTGGGGAATCAGTGGTGGGGTCTTCCTTGGGGTTGTCAACCCTAATGACCAACCCATCCCCTGATCAGATGAGGTCAGATGTGATGTGGGCCCTACATGAAGAAAGTTTTGACAGAGTATGTTCCCAATCTGTATTACTGTGAGGTAGTAGCTTGAAGCTGTATCTTGTGCTTCGGACAGGAGGTTATGGGCTGGGGGGAGGGGTGGGCATTAGGGTTGACTACCCTAAGGAAGACCATACCATTGATTCACCAATACTCCAGAGACCCAAATCCAGTTTTTGCAATGAATATATATAGATTTACATATAGATATATATATATATATACAATAAAGATGTGACACTCAAAATAGAAATCTACTCTATTTTATAAACACAGTTTGGACTATTTTATTTTTTCAGATACTGGTATAAGTAAGGAAGAATGGTGTTTATGTTATGTTATGTGATGTTATAATAACATACAGTTGCAGCCATTGAAATGGTCAGATATTTCATGAAATTTTTAAAGAGATTCTCTCTTGTAGCTCTAAAGCAATACTGCAGGCAGGCAGGAATTTTACAGGAGATATCACAGAAATTTCACAAATTATCTGACCCTGCCAGTGGCCACAACTATATTTGTGGAGTTGCAGTATGTACAGTATGTCTACCAGTAAAGGGTCAGACATTATATATGATGAACTAAGTACTGTACTTATTGTGCCAGTGTTCAGTTTCAAAAAGTGAGGAAGCCAAACAGTATTTAGGATTGAAGAATGCTGAGTGGGAGAGGCATCCCTACTGGAGATAAACTAAATTCTGGTGCAGCAGGGGTGAAACCACTAAAAGCTGACAGAGACTTGGTGGGGCAACACTATGAGTGTAGGGGGCTCTAATACAGTGGAACCCATCAGGATGGAACTTAATACTTCAGAACTCTGCAGCAAAGATTTGCAAGAAACAAGGCAATTTCAGTAGCTATTAATCCTTTTTGTCATGCAGAAAGCCAAGACACTATGTTGCATCCTGGTGGTCTCTATATGAAAGCTGTCCAGTTTGGGGAAGCACTGAAACCTGCATGAAGATCTGTGGGTACCCAAGGAAGTGATCAGGAATGCCAGGGTCTGTGAACATTTGGAGGTCCCAGATTCTTTCTCTGGGATTGGGGGGGTACCAGGATGTAAGATTGTGGGGAGTGGGGGAATAAGCTATGTTATGGGATTAGAGGTGCTGACTAGGAAATGGAAAGGGCTTGGGAGGCACAATGGTCAGAATCACAGTGCGACAGGCAGATCCATTGGCACAGGAAATGGGGTGCCTTCTGCATTGCTGGTGACCTGGGTTTGATTACTGTGGTTAATGTGCTCATCCAGTGCACAATTAATTTTATATAATAGGTAGGAATTTTATGTATCCTGATTAGATGAGAAGAATGTCTGTCAGAAAAAAAAAGTCTTCCCATTTCTAGCAGCAACCAGGACACAGCACATTCTATTATTAATGCCTACACTCAGCTTTCTAAAAAACATTTGTGACAGCTGTGTTTATAAGGTGAAGACAATTCTAGCCTTTACTTTACAAACCATACTCAGCTTATTAAATAAAATCACCCCACACCTCTTCACCATCAGTGCACATTAAAATATATGTATTTTTAAAATGCCTCCTATGTTTGCTGCCTTTTCTGCATACCTTAACGAGCACCTTTCCTGAACTTTCATCAGTTAACATATAAAATCACATAAGGACCCTCACCTTCCCCCAATTCCACTGCTGCATAAATCAGAACTTTTGGCTCATCAATGCCACCACTTAACTAGCAAGGTCCTTGTTAGTCTAGCAGCGGCCTTGATTTGTCTGAATTGGTACTCTAAAGTATTAAAAAAGGAAGTTTAAAAGTGCCCCTATAGTAATCTATAGATTATGCCCTGTGTTCTCCATAGTCATACATCACAAAATAGCTAGTGTGGAGGCATGTCTCCCAGTTGGGAAGTGTCTGTAAAATAAATGGAGGAATTCAGACTCACACACAGTGACCAAGAAACAGGCAGTTCTGAAGGACCCAGCAAGTTAGAGTGAAGCAGGTACTTCAATAAATGTAAAAAATGCTGAAAAAGCACCTCGCTCCTGTTGTCATGCTAGCCACTACAACTGAGAGAGGCAATAGAGTGAGGCAGTCTGAAAGAGTGAGCAGGCAGGCTAGAGTGAGATAGGTACCTCATTAAACAAGATCTAGCCAGAGCCAATAGGACTGTGAAGAGCTGCCAAATAACCAGAGTTGTAACATGGCATCAATGAGACAGTTCAAATGGACAGCGGCGATAGGCGCAACGGCATCATGGGACCCAAATCAGAACAGGTATTAATCCAGGGTATATGCCGTGTCCACCGTGGTAGTGCTGAAACCAGCCAGACCCCCATGTTAGCAGCACTGGGTACTCATGGTGAGCGAGCGCAACAGCGGCAAGACAGGCAGAGCAAGAGCCGGACTAGCCACCCGAGGATGGAAATGGGGAAGGGGGACCAGAGCCAATGGGGGGGCAGCAGCACACCCAGCCCAGGTCAGACACGGCAGCGTCGACCAGTCAGTGGAAGGCAGCAGGAAGTGAGCAACTCCGATATGCAAATCGTGAGCTGACTCCTCCTCACGGCCATTGAGTACTGTACCGGAGACCTCCAGTGGTGGGTATGATGGCAATACCCGCACAGAACTTGAAATGTCCGGGACACTTATGTCGGCTGCAGTGAGCTCTGTGGTTGCAGGTAGTACAGCAAGTGACTGCATCAGTATGTAAATAATGTTGTGAACCGTTGTCTCAAAGTGCAGTAAAAGTTGTCAAGCATGGCAATGCCTCAGAGTTTTCTTTTCCATGTCGCACAGTGGGCAGTCTCCTGACGCCGCTACCAACCCATGGCCCATGTTACAAGTGCATTAAGCCACTCCAGCAGTGGCATCTAATGTGATTGATGCATCGTGGCATGGTTGTTCGCCCTCGGCCTCCAGCCTTGGACCACAACCCCCCCAACCATGCATCAATCCAGCATTAGATGCCACTTTTGTCGTGGCTTAATGCTTACTTATTTTCTTGTTGGTGTCATATAGTGCTGTTTTGTCACAATCATCAAAAACTGCCATGCTGCTAATCTGTAATTACCAGGGGAGGAGGGATCCCCACTTTGTAAAGGGGCAGGACTTTAGTGATTTTCTAGGCTTGGAGGATGGTACAGAGAGAAAAGGATAGTTTCATAAGGTGTATGAGCAGGTTGGTTATAGCCAGGGTGGACTGTTGGAGGAAATAAGGATCTAGCCCATTAAGGCTATATTTTGAAGGATTGAGGGACATGATGGCTTGGAGGACTTCCTGAGGGAAGATTGCATGGAAATCAAATGCACCTAGAGGAGAAGGTGAGGTGGCTGGCGAGGGGATGGAAGAAGATTGGCTATGGGCACATGTGGTGAAAAACTGGTTGAATTGAGAGGTTACTGACTGAGGGTCAGACACCAATGAGCCATCTATTAGTAGTGGGGGGGATGGGATTCCGAAGGGAATGCAGCACACTCCAGAAGTTGGCTAGGTAGCTTAGGCTGGACTGGAGACTTTTCTTATAATAAAGTGCCTTGGCTGTTTGAACAACCTTGGTGCATGAGGTTCTGGGAGCCCTGTATAGTTGTAAGTCAATAGTGGTGTGCATGGATTTAAATTTTGCCCATGCTATGTCATGCTTTTTGAACATACTTATGAGGCTGGAGGTGATCCAAGGGTGGTGGAGGTGTCTGACTCTCAGTTTTTTCCGGGGGCATGTGTGTCCCAGACTTTGTTAAAAATGTCTATAAAGAGGGACAGGACCTTTTCAGTATTCTGCCTTTCATTGGGGCATGGCAGCAGTAATTAATATCCATGCTATGGAAACTGACTTTGGGGTAGGAAATCAGATTTCATTAGCATGTTAGGTTGACTTCTACAAAAAGAGTCAATACCCCATCCATGACAGTTTTAAGAAAATGAGTAAAATGATTTTACAATTGCCTACATTTGTGACATCAGTTGATAGGAAAGTAGAATTTAGATGTATGTGAACCAGGACTGATTGTGTTCTGAATATATTTTCCAACACCCTAATAATGAAGATTTAATACAGATTGTTGAAGGTGAAAAGGCAAGGACATCATTTTTCAACTGCACATTCTAATAAAGATTCCAGGAAAACTGATACATTTGACAAACAGAAGTGTCTGGATAGTTTGATGCCTTTTATTGGACCAGCATAGTATGTACTGTACAAAGACCAAAGTCAGCCAGCAACAAGAGCTCACTGAACATGGCTTCTTTCAAGCACTTCAGTTGCTTACAGAGTGAGCCTACAGCAGGGTGTATCAGTACCTGGAAAGCCCCGCACCTGAACCAGCTAGCTCCAAAGCAAGTTCCGTTCAGAAACAGCCAGCACCTTTCTGGGCCAGAGCGAGGACATTATGAAACCATAATTACAATTGACTCAACTTACCATAGCTGTGGCTACAGAAGATCTTAGGCTTGCTACTCTTCTGCTGAAATAAATGTCAATTTTTAAAAATCTCTGTAAGCTGTATCACTCTCTCATCAGCAGTGTAGAAACAGATCCCTCAGAAAGGTAGCAGCAGACTTGCTACACTGTTACAGTTTGGGTACAAAACTTACAATTGATTGAGTCTTAATTGTATCATAAACTTGGCTATGCTTGTAACCTTCAGATAGCAGCTTAATGCTGATGACATTAGAAAGAGTCCCCTTATGCAGTAAGAACCTAAGGAATACTACTATGATAACATATTAAGAAAACATTTAATAGCTTATCAGTACAGTATTTCTTTGTGAGTTTAGAGTTTGGTGAACTAACCATCCTCAAACAATATGAACTCTACAGAGTATGTGAAACTAGTCACAATTTATTCATTCATCTGAGTAATTCAGATGCAGTGGATGGTCTGCTTTTACAGTTTGTTACGGTTAAGACTCACAAAAGTATTTTGGCCAAGAGAAAAAATAATTCATCTGTAAATTTCATATGTCTCTACATAAATTCACTAAGACTGTTATACACCATGCATTTCCTCAACAGAAATTGCTTCAAAGCAAAAGTGTCCTACTGTGCAATATAACGCCAGCTGTGAAATGCTATATTTCATAGACCTGAGTCTTGCGTCTCAGTGAATTCTCATTTGCATTAGCTTTATTTTGTAACCCTGAAGTCTTACACTTTAGGGCACAATTTTTAATCTTGCTGAAGTCACTATACCTCTCAACTGTACCACATTACGAGGAACGTTCCTCATTTTACTTCACAAAAGCTCCCTGTTCCACATTGTGAGGACTTGTTCCACATTTAAAGTCAACATTTGAAAGCAAAAATCCATAGTAAATGATGCAAAAAATACATTATTCAATTAATAACAGACTTTCTGAACATAAATGCAACATTTTAACAGTGTTTTGAGCTTCTTAGGTAAAGATTTGACTAAGTGTTCCACATTTTGCCCATTTGTTCCACATTTTGAAAGGCAATGTTCCACATTTGGGGAACAAAAGGTTGAGAGGTATGGAAGTCACCTGTACTTCTTTAACTGTAATGTTCTGGAATCTCATGTGTCATAGTCGGTGTGTTTCAAAAACAATCAAACCTTTGCAGATCAAAGCCCAAGTTTTCAATAGGTAGCTCTCTGCATCAGCAGCAGTGCTTCCCACACAACTCTGATGTGCCATGGGCCACCCATAAAAATATTTTGGTGACCAGGGGACCAACAGGCCTTGGATAAGTCTATACTAGCCCTGACATGCTGTATGCGTGACTGCTGAATTGATTAGTGCAGGTCTGTTCTAATCCTGTAGAGTCAAACTGTTAACACTGAAGAACACTGTTTGGCAAGAATAGGGCTGACCCCACTGGTTTCTTAAAATCATTGTACTGTGTGTGTGTGTGTGTGTGTGTGTGTGATAAATGGGAAATGGGGTGGTAAACATTATTTCAGAATACAGATGTCCCCTTGAAACCCTTTCACATACAAAAATTAAAAATGCAACACATGCCAGCTGAACATTAATTCAGTTTATTAAGCAGCCAGAGCACAAAGCACAAAGGCATAGACAAACACCATACCTAGTGCCCTACATATGGGGCTTCATCAGGGAGAGTGAGCAACAGCACCCAAGCATAATTTATACACCACATAATTATATAATGAAATTAACACACCAAATAAAAGTGGAATTTCATGTGCAAGTAATACATTATATAGAAATTAACGTGCCAGGCCGGTGGCCCTGGCGGTTGAGGAGCTGGTCGCTACACCTCACACCACACCGGTGACTCAGGTTTGGAACTGCTCTCCTCTCTTGGGGGAGAGAGAGGCCTGCCATCCCACTCATTGACTGCCCTCTGGCGGTAGCAGGAGGGCAGTATGGGTTGGAGGCAAAACCGACATCCCTACGTTGGTAGGGGAAAGGGACAGGAGAAAAAGGAGCTTGCAGGCTCAGTGATGACTCCGCATCCCTGTGCCACCCCCGGCTTCTAGATTTGTGTTTGGGAAAGGGAGAAAGCCAGCACTCTCTTCTGTTGCCCTGTGGCAGTGGGTAAGCTGTGGGGGAACTAACGGGGGTTGGCTGAGAGGGGACAGGGGGGCCAGAGGATGAGTCCATCCAAGGGAGGGTCATAGCTGCCCACCAGGCTCCTGCAAAAACAGATAATAGAAAAAAAATGTATTAACATCTCATAAATAGTGTGCAATTTCACGTGCAAATTAAACAAAATTATCAATAAATTCATAGTGGGCATTCTGTAGCTGTGCCCTCTGACTAGTTAAACTTAAAGTGATTCAATTCTTTTAAATCAAACACACTAGGATTTTTTTTATATTATCAATGACAAGTCTTATATTAAAAAAAAATACTAGAAAATGGTCAGAGGACCTTAACAAAGAACAGATCCTAAAACAACTAGGAGGGTTTCCAATTTAGAGCAATTGAACATGCTGCAGAATTACCATGTTGCTCACTCCCCCTGATGAAGTCCCATATGTAGGGAGCTAAGTAGCGTGTTTACATCTTTGGGTGCAGCTGCTTAATAAACTGAATTAATGTTCATTTGGCGTGTGTTGCGTTTTTTAATTTTTTAAGGTCTGTTTTTGGTAGTGCAAAATCTCAGGCACCCTTAGAAACAAGAGTACACTTTTCCCTAGTTCTACAGTTTGCATAAATCTCAGTGAGATTTTCACGGCTGTGCAGCCGTACCAATACAATTTGTTCAGGTATAAGTTTCACAGTGGTGCCTACTTGTCATAAGTTCATAATTGAATAAATTGAATGCTAAAATTATTGTGGTTTACGTACTAACAAACACTGGAAAATTGGAAAAGAGTGTAGGTTCGACCTGGTGGTTCCTGACAAAGCAGTGATGCCTTTCATGAATATTCTTTGCTCATGCAATTTGTGAATTTCATCTGATCTGAGATAATCACCTGATGGCAGCCAAACACAGCTCTGAATCACTTTAACTAGTTGGAGGGCACAACTACAGAATGTCCACTATGAATTTATTCATAATGTTGTTTCATTTGCAAATAAAATTGCACAATATTTATGGGATGTTAATTAATTTCTATGTAATCTTATATTATTTGCACATGAAATTCCTCTTTTATTTGGTGTTTTAATTTCATTATTTAATTATGTGGGCCCCCATATTCAAATGTTCCCTACAAACCTGTGCAACCGCCTGTGCCATGCATCTGAGATGCACCGGCCCAAAATAATGGCATGTTCAGAAGATGCTCTGTGAGAGGCATTCATACATGTCTGGCTGAGTATCCCGAAGATGCACAATCACACAGTGGGAGATGTGCGGTGCAGCAATTGACCTGAGCCCCATGCGGATCATAGAAAAATGCACAATGGAAAGCCACTTGTGCAGTGCACAAAGTTGCAATATTCAGTCTGGATATGCAAATGACATCATTGCACATTCCAAGCCCAAGTCCCACATGCACAGCTCATTAGTGGAATGTATTCAGGCCATTTGCATACCACTGACATGCTCGGTCCCAGCTGTGCAAGGCTGCCCCACCACTCCCCAAAGGTGAACAGGAGGCACTGCAGCCTATCAGGCAGGTGTGATGGACTGTTTGTGTGTGGGTGGGTGGACTGCATTGGCCTGAGTTCAGTGCTATTACCCATAGCCATATTCAGGGTCAGACTGGTATACAGGGAGCCCACCTGGACATGCAACAGAGAGGGCACAGAGTGACACAGTTTGATTGGTATATCACATGCATGTGATACACCAGCTTCATATGCAGTGTACAGTCACCTACAGTACCCTCCCATATGAGTGGAACATGGTGATAACTGCAAAGAAGGGCCATATGCAGAGGGTGACCATGTGCACTAGTGGACCCACTTGTGTACATCTATGGTGTATCACTGTTGGTGTGTGCCACAGGTCAGTCCCTGGCCTGTGCCAGGATGCCACCCATCCACCATGCTACCCGGGCACCATTGCCCTAGACGGCACCCTGGGTTCATGCCACCTCCTGGCACCCTGCAGGCTGCATGGGTGCAAGCCATGGCTCCCAGTACATTTGCTGCATTGTGACTGTCCACTCAGCTGGTGTGTCCAGGGGGAACCCAACAGCACTGGCATGTGACTTCTGTGTGTCTACATCCAGGGTGCAGTGTGGGAGGTGGTGACATGGCACCTGTGACTCAGGGTTCATCCATCCTGGCATGACTGCTGTGTGTGGGTGACTGAAGCATGTCTGGGTGCACCTCAAAGGGCTGTCTTTGGATGGCTTGCCTGCAGTTCTGTGGCCTGCCTATAGGTGGCTGGCCATTTAGGCATGCTTTTTCCAAGTCTAACTTTGGGCGACTTATCACTGAGAGCACAGCAGAAGCGCTGCACATTTTGGCTGAATATAGGGATGCACAGCACTTTCATGGGACTGCCCCCTCTACATGCGCTGCATACATTATAGATGCACAATGGTGCACCTAGAGATGCGCGACTCATCTCTTTCTTTTGAATATCATGGTTCCGCTCATTTTCTGGAATGCACAGTGCATTTCCACTTTGCCCCGTGCATCTCCTTTGAAAATGTGGGTTGTGGTGTATACATTATACTTGAGTGCTGTTGTTCACTCCCTCTGATGTTGCCCCATATGTAGGGTGCTGCATAGGGTGTTTGTCTGTGTCTTTGGGCTTTGGGCTCTGGCTGCTTAATAAACTGAATTAATGTTCAGCCAGCATGTGCTGTGTCTTATTTTTGTAAGTTCTGCCTTTGGTAGCACATCATTTCAGGCATCCTTAGACACAGGAGTTCACTTTTCCCTAGTTCCCAGTTTGCAGTAAACCCTTTCACTTGCAGTCCTCATGATACAGTATGTCCTTTGCAAGCCTAATGCTCATGGACATGTCCCCCTTTACCCAACAGTTGCTTGCCTTGTCTGTGGGGTAACATAGAAACCCACTGAAATATGAAAAGTATCAAAAAGAATAGGTAAACAATACTCAAAAACATTTTGGGACATATTGCACACACATGTTTAGTATGAAACAATATCACTTACCACATAATATTATAGATCCCCTGTCCAGGTAGACTCATTGGATGTACTTCCATACACAAATTGCCATATATTGTACAGAAAAAGATGTTCTTGTGACATGGGGAAGAGAAAGGGTTGCGCAGGATTGGTTCAACAGCATCAAGTGACCATTGATTAATTCTCAAGTAATCCATGGTTGCCTGAGAATTAATCAATGCTAAAGTGCACCCACATTTTGTTCCCCATGTTAGTTTCCTGTCCCAACACAGTCTTAGCCTGAAGTTCAGTCGACCATCAGACAAGAAAAGATATCTTAAGTGAAATTTCTGGTAGTTCCGTCATAAGTAGCTGGAAAACATCTATATGACTATTTATTTATTGAATTTAGTTGACTCAGTAAGCCCACTGGGCCTAGAAGTCCCTTTTTCAGGGGTGACCGGTGATACAGATGGTAAGCAACTGAAATTGAACCAGATTAAGCAGTTGGTGGTATTTTTAGTGAATAGGAGAAATTTGGCCAGGACACCAGGGAAATTCCTCTACTCTTTTTCGATAAGTGCCATGGGATCTTTAGCATCCACCTGAACTACCACCAATTCAGGCAGAAGGGACCTCGATTTAACATCTCATCTGAAATACGGCACCTCAGAAGTGCAGCACCCCCATCATGCTGTACTACAGTGTCAGTATTGGGATATTAATCCAAGTGCCAGGTGTGGGAACTGAACCCACAGCCCTCTGATCTCCTGGTCTCAGAGGCAAGTGTGCTACCTAATGTTTTTTTTTTTTTATTTACTTGATCTATTAGCTCAGAAATGCATAACCTTTCAATAACTACACAGTAATGTATGCCACGTATGATTTTCCAGATTACCTCCATGTCTTTTATTAAATATTTAAAAAAAATACTTTAATTGTGGAACCTAAAAACCAAAAAAGCACACACTTTGAACCAATGTCTATCAAACCAGAAAGTTTCAGGTTTCCAAGTCTCCTATTTTTTTAGTTATTGGGTGGCAAAAAAAACTTAACATTTTAAAAAACTGAGACTTTGGCATTTTATTGTACATCTGTAACTTGCCTCCTCTGAACCGATCTAATGGAATTTACAGGATCAAGAGTTCCTGACACAGGGGCTGTACTTTCTAAATACCATCAGTTGAAATGGGGTAAAGTTATTAATTTCCAATGCTGGGTGTAAAATTCATAGATAAAGATGTAAGCCTCAGTGTACTACCATCTGTAGGTCAGCAAGGGAATTGTAGGCAACAACTACCAGATCTGTTATGGGTTAATCCTTACATAATGCTTGAGTTCTGTGCCCTCTAAGGTGAGAATGAATCACTGATGGATGTGTATACTGTCCACTAATAATGCCTGAGTTCTGTGCCCTTTGAGGTAAGGATAAATCACTGATGGATGTGTGTACTGTCCGCTAATAATGCTTGAGTTCTGTGCCCTTTGAGGTGAAAATGAACCATTGATGGATGTGTGCATTGATCACTAATAATGCATGGGTTCTGTGGCCCCTGAGGTGAAAATGAACCACTGATGCATGTGTGCACTGTCCACTAATATTGTCTGAGTTCTGTGCCCTCTGAGGTGGGAATGAATCACTGATGGATGTGTGCACTGACCACTAATAATGCCTGAGTTCTGTGCCCTCTGAGGTATGTATGAATGAATCATTGCTGGATGTGTGCACTGTCCAATAATAATGCCTGAGTTATGTGTCCTCTGAAACTTTGCCTCCCCTTAATCAATCTACATGGAATTTACAAGATCAAGAGTTCCTGATGCAGAGGCTGTGCTTTTTAAATATCATGTAAATAAGTTGAAAGGGGGCAAAGTTAATAATGTGCAATGCTGGGTGTAAAGTTCACAGATAAGAAAGATGTGAGCCTCAGTGTACTAACATCTGTAGGACAGCAAGGGTACTGCAGCAACAACTACCAGATCTCAAATTTCATCTGCATTTAAATATATGCATTTCCCATAATGCACATCAGCCAAATCCCAAATATCAAACATAGCAGAAAAACAGAGTTGATTCCATAGTTTACAAAACGAAGTCAGTCAAAATGAACACATATTCTGAAATGTTGATCACATCTGCATGTAATCAGTAATTGTTCACCACTGCAGCCACACTATAAAAAAAGTTAAAAATGCGGTTTCTCCAGTTAGGTGCAATCCCCTTTCTCTTCCCCATGGTTGGAACGCTAATATCTGCCTGGAAACTTTGTAATTTTGCACTTTAAAATTACTTTTATGTAAATGTAACAAGAGGAAGAGAAATATATAAAAAGCACACTGAACCCTTTCTCTTCCCCACGTTACAAGAGAATTAACCCACTCCAGAGCGTGGGTCTCTCAGGGATTAATGTATGGTTGGTTGGTTGGAACCACTCAGCCTTTGGCCTCATGGTCCACCCCCCCCAAGCCATACATTAATCCTTGTAAGACCCACACTCTGTTGTGGGTTAATCCTTACTTAGCCAATCAGAATGCAAAGTTACTGTCTGGTTATTCTGTGATAACTGGGCAGCAGACTGAATAATGGGACAGTGGCTCTGCATTCTGATTGGCTGCTGCATGTATACTTAGCCAATCAGTGAGCAAGCCTAGTTTTCTCTGCCACTTCAACATGCAGCAGTCAATCAGAGATGTCTAGTAATGCTACAAGGCATTGTGAGAAACAGTTCTTGCTTTCTCCCAGACAGGCTGTAGCACCAGGAACAGATCTGGTAGTTTTAAAAAGGAAAAGTTTAATTTATTCAGTATAATTGCAATAACACCAATAGTGGCCTGGGTTTCCTTCATTCTTGACAAATGTCAGGAGACCTGAGGAAGCTATGAATATGTTTATGTGTTGTTGGGTCAGCCACCAGGGGTGCATCTAGGAAGTGGAGTGGTTGTCATGAGAGGAACTGTGTAGAGTTTCTTATTGTGCCACATAACAAGTGCTGTGAATTCAAATTGTGCCATTTGCAACTCACCAGAAGGTAAGGACAATTTATGTATGGGGTGCTACTGGAAAGTCCATCCAGACTACAGGACTCCAAATTGGGTTGTGCTACTATTCAGATATAGTTTGCTTACACATTCTGGCCATGCACCTTTTGAAAATTAAATTCCATCTTTCTAGGACATAAGAGTAACATGATTGTTATAAAATGTAAGGATATGGACTGGTCTATAAAACAAACCAATTAAAGACATTCAGTAATCAAGTCTAACAGAACTTGACATTATGTTGGTGCCATAGTGATACAGTAGTTAGGGTTATTGTAACTTCTATGTTTAACCCAGATTGTTGTTTAATTGTAACCTGGACACTCACAGAAGGATTAGCCTAGGATCGTCAGGGTTTTGGATCAGTACTAGAATACGCAAACTCTATAAATTTCAGCTTGATCTACTGATTCATTTCTAATTTAGAGATTTAGAGAAATAAAAGCATAACACTCTTGTCATGGCTTAGGTCTTCTGAATCCACACTCTACAATAAAAACTACAAAACATTAAAGAGCAACTGTTGTCTCAGGGAAAACTATTGAAAACATAATATTTGGATGCAACTCAGTTTATATATCAATACATTTTCTGTATTTCCCTGTCTCTTCCATCTCTGTTAATAAGGTTATTTTTACATACAGTTGCAGCCAAATACATTGTAAAGTATTTCCTAAAAGTTCTGTGATATCTCTAGAGAAAAATTCCCTACCTGCCTGCAGTACTACTGTGGGCCAATTGAGAGGCTCAGTTTAGATGTATCACAAGCTATCTTGAAATAGCTTAAAGGATCAATAACTGCAACTCTAGACAGAGTTTTTGTTTTTTAGGTTTCATCCATTCATTCCCCACCTTAAGTCATTATCCTTTGTTTGTGACATCACTTTGGTCCTCAGCAACAGATTCTAATGTCACAAAAGAGTATTGTGAATTCAAGTGGAGAATGGTCAGCAAGAGTAGATCACCTCAAAAGTGAATGGGGCCAGTTGTCATGCACAATAAGTAATAAAAAGCAAATTGAGAATAATACCGGCAATATTTAAATTATAAATTGGATTTTTGTCTAAATGTTACATTTCTCAAAGTTTTCATAGAGGCAACAGCTGCTATTCAAATAATAGCAATTGATAGCGTAATCATGTACACTTTTCTGTGTATGATATTGGTATACATAGTTTAAATATTGGGCTCTATGCACTAATGGGGTGGAGTGGCTACGCGTACGCATCTGGGGTGCGCGACCTCCCCACACCCTACATGCCCCCCCACGGGATGCACAAAGGGAGGCGCACAGCACATACATGCCTGATCCTCTGGCCACATGAGGAACAATATGCCAGGGGCAGGTGAGGGGCAGGCCGGCACTACACGCCATGCACAAGGTGTGTAGTGCTGGCCACAGGGGCACATAGGGAGTGCAGGGTACACCAGGGAGAACCCTGCCTTAAACCCCCTACATGACCCACAGATACCCTGTAGGACAGGGTGAACAGCCCATCAACCCTCCAGGGGCACAAGATATGGCTGCCGGATGCCACCCACCCACCCCAGCACACTGTGGTGAGTGTGGTGACCCCCCCATCACCCACAACACCCATACCCCTCACAGGGGCACCGATACTAGGCTGCCACCCCCCTCCCCAGCAGCCACTCCCCCACTACCTGTGGTACTCTTCCCTCCATGCCTGCAGGAGTGCCTCCCACCCATCCCACTGCACCAATCGGTACCATCGGAGGGCCGGCAACATTGCCCTCCCTCACCTGCCGTAGCCACCGGCTGTCAGAGATCTGTGGGGTGTGCTGCCAACGTGCACCCCACTGCACAAGGGATCCAGTGTGGGACCCAGTTTGGGCATCTGATTTTGATGCTTGACTGGACCCATGACCCCGCCCCCAGCCACCCTGTGGAGTCCTGCGTGCTGGAGGGACAGGGCCATGGACATGTGGCCAGCAGTCGTGAATGCCACCAGTGTGCACCTGTCCATGGGTGCACAGCTATGCAGGTGGGGTATGAGCATGTCATGCATACCTACGCCCGATTGGTGCATAGAGCACAATATGGTAGTTTCGTAAAATTTAGTTTTAAAATAATGTTCTAGATTCATGCATAATAATCAGCTTCATAAACTTAGATAATGAACTGGATGTCTATAATAATTCCTGTTATTTTGCAAGTTCTGATATATGTAAAAACACATTCACTGAGAAAGTGTCACATACTAACACACTGACAAAAAGGATACTTTGATAGAGCTACCTCTTGCCCAACACACACATATCCTCTGAGGTACAAGAAACACTTCCTCCCTCCAAACATATTACCAGGAAATCTGAGTGTATGCCTGTGATGGCACCAGAATCTATCCCTAGTTCTGGAAAACACTTTCCTCATCTCAAACATAATGTCCTGCACCAGGTGCACATCTTTGGTGCCTAACAATACTACCACCAGCCTGAGCATGAATTCCAGCACACTCTGGCAGCAAGAGTCCATTCAGATGTTGTCAAACAAACTTTGCAAAATATAAGACTAGAACTAGAAGCCCATCCCTGGCATTGGTAAGCACTTAAAAAATCCGCTGGTGTCTAGGGGTACCCCTTAATCACCTGTCACCAAGCGAGGGAGCAATATGACCACTGATTGAGCAGTAGCACTTTGGGAGAGCTCTTCAAGATTTGAAAAATCAATCCTGTTCTATTCTTGATTCACTGCTCTAACACTAAATACCGATGTCTGAACAAATGAAGAATAGAGTCACATTTTTTAAGTGAACAGTTTGCTTCTCCAACTGTCAGACCATTCAAGAAAAGATTTCTCCATCCCAGACTCAGCTCAAGCAGCTGAGAGCATTCTGGCTCAGCTGTTTCTACAGCAACCTCCCCCACTGGCCTGTATACAAGGCTAACTCTTAAAATGGTGCACTCAGCATTGAGCATGGAATGACAGACTATTGATACATTTATTCACCGTAGTCTTCAGGCAAAGTTAGAAGAAATTGTATCCTTGGTAAAGCCAAATAATAAGCACAGCATGGCAAATAAAGTGAGCATTGACTCATCTTTTCCTTTTACAGGTAAACTAATTTTTTTTTATTGTTTGATAATTCAAAAGTCATGACAAAAGGTAAAAACACAGTTTAAAAACAGAAATATATATACATACACAATTCTAGTGCAGTCAATGTACAATAAATTGAGTATTCTATATACCTACTTAGAAAATGGGCAAAGACAATGCTCTCTTCTGATTGGCTGAGACACTTATTTAGGTGGGCATCTATCAGACAATAGATGCCCGCCAAATAATAAGTCCCAGCCCAAACCTTCCTCATATGCAGCCAAGTATCCTTGTACCCAGCCTGCCTCCTCATTGGCTGAAGCACTGGTTCACACAATTTCAAACTGCCACCATTTTTATTTCATTGCTTAGCGAGAGTGAGAGCCCCTACCCACACACTCATCCCTAGACTAGAAAGACAAAGACTCCATCCAGTAACTGACCAAAAAAGATCAGTGTACAGGTTTTCGGTTATAAGTCAGGCTTTAAGTTTTTAATTTTTGTTCTGTGAGTAAAACCCCTGCTGCTACTGCTCCTTCATCGGATCTCTCCCTAAGTGCTCTGCCTTTCTTGGCAACCATGTTCTGTATGAACTCCACATGTAGAGTGCCATTCATTAGCCCTCAAATGGCTCCCCCACTCTGCTCCTCTATAGAATACAAAGTTTTGGCTGCCACCCGCACTCTGCCTGAGGGCAAGGGATCCATATCAACATACAGATGTCTTGTTATTTATCCTTGTTCAAATGTAGCTTTATCTCTTCAATAACCTTTAGGAAGGAGGCCACAGGGATCAGTATCTGCCTGGTTTGCGCTTTCAAAAGATACATTATCAAGTGCTGTGGTTCATATTCTGAACACCCCAATATTTCTCCTAATATGAATTTACGAAATTTGTCATATAAAGGTCAGAGAATAACCATATGTACCAAATTATTCTGCCCTAATTTACATTTGCACAAAGTTTTATTTCTTTTCTTATCTTTATTGTATTACTTTACTTTCCATTGACTGGTAAAGCACTTGAATCTGAAACGTGTGAATAACTTTCTATCAGCAAGCTTTCCTGTCTGAAAGGGGTCTTGACTTCTAAAACTCACAGATTTTTTTATTTATTCTGACATTGCCCTCAAAACCCAACAAAGAAGGACATTTCTTAAATACAGGCAAGAAGTCTTAGAAATGGAGGCCGTTCAAGGTACTTGCACCAGGAAAGGTACGAATCCTGCTAAAGGGCAAAACTTGCATTGTTTTTCCGAAGTAGACCAGTTGGTAGTGTTTAACCCAATATGACCCTGATTCCTCCAGAGAAGGATAATTCTGTCAATGTCTGATAAAGAATTCTTGCACACAAATTTGAAAATGAGATGTGAAAATACTTTAAAGCCTGGATGAGGCTGGATTTTTCAGTGTATTACTTATTGAACTATATACCATATACTGGATATTGGATATATGACAATTTATTTCTTTATTTTTTCTTCCTTTGGTTTGCCTGATTGAACCAGCATGAGTTATTGTATTATACTAACTGGCCAACAATTTTTCTATGATGATGGCCAGTTATTATTTGCCATAATTACTGGCTGGTTATTACGGCAAACATGTGGACATAAGAAGCTGCTGTGGTCTCAACACACTCTTGAGGCAGTGAACTGTGAGACAGCAGTTTTTTCCCCCCTCAGCAGAGGCTGTTGCCATAGATGGGATTTGCGTTCCTTGACTGAATACATCCATAACATGAACAGAGAAAATACCTCACAAAACACATTTCTGACCTGTCACCACATGGCAGTCTGCATCACTCTGTTCTTTAGTAGCAACAGGAAGGTGTAGTAATGATTTTATTCATTATATAAAATGAACATGGCAAGAAATCCCATTGAGTATAAAGGTGGCTACCAGGACGGATAGCCAAGACTCCAGACCTCCAGTGGAGGTGTCGGAGGTCACTGGGGTTGCTTCCGGGTTGAAGCACACATATTGTGAACTGGACCCTGTGCCAATGCATTCCTTGATGAGATATGTTGACACTGATGGCCCAGTGTTCGCCTTGTTGTCCAGTGATCTTTGATGGAGGGGATTTTTCTAGATGCCTTGAAGGAGGTGCTGGTTCGTCACTGCCTGAAAAAAACATCATTAGACCCTGACGTCAAGGTGAATTACCATCCACTCTCCAACCTCCCATATTTGGGAAAAGTTGTTGAGAAGGTTGTGATGCAATAACCTGAGAAGCACCTCATGGCCTTCAATCTCTATGAGCCATTTCAGTCTGGTTTCCGTGCAAGGCATAGTACAGAAACCGCATTGCTTCGGGTGCATAATGACCTCCTCAGGGCTAGAGATTGGAGGGAGGGAACAATTCTAATCCTTCTTGATCTCTCTTCGGCCTTTGACATGGTAGACCATTGTGTGTTGCTTGACCACCTGAGGAAATTTTGTGGGCTCACCTGCTCCATCATCTGTTGGTTTGAGTCCTACCTCATGAACAGGAGGCAACGAGGATTGATGGGGAATTTCTCCTCCTCCTCCTCCAGCCTCTTGTTATGTGGCATACCTCAGGGTTTGGTCTTGTCACCAATGTTGTTTGCCATGTTCATGCCACCCCTGGGTGAGCTCAGTAGGAATTACGGCTTGGATTTTCATTGCTATGCTGATGATACCCAGCTGTATCTTTCCTTTGCCTCAGGAACTTTTAGTGTGGTAGAAGTACTAAACAGCTGCCTTGCAGAAATAAATGACTGGATGTCCTCCAGCTGGTTGTGACTGAACCCCGACAAGATGGAGGTACTGGTGGTCAAGTCGAACAGAAGACGGAACAGGTTGCCCTCTGGCACTGAAACCAGCTTATTCCTGGGATCTGTGCCATTGAGGACTTCATCTAGGGTGCAAAACCTTGGCATGATCTTTGACAGCAGATTGTTATTTGATTTTCAGTTGTCATCCGTTGTTCGGACAAGTTTTTACCATCTTAGGAATATCACCAGAGTCAAGCCCCTAGTTCCATCTATGGACCTCTCCACCTTGGTGCATGCCTTCATGACATCCAGACTTGATTACTGTATTGCGCTCTACTTCGGGGACTCAGGAGGTAACCTCTGCCAGCTGCAGCTAGTGCAGAATGCAGCCGCTAGGCTGCTAACTGTCAGCCAAAATGTTGTCATATCACCCCGGTTTTGTGCGACCTGCACTGGCTGCCAGTAAGGTGGAGGATTCTTTTTAAGGTGGGCTTGCTCACCTTTAAGGCCCTTTGCAGGCAGAGTCCTGGTTACTTGTTAGGCCTCCTTACACTTGCCATCCCAGTCCATTCTCTCCGGTCCTCCTCTAGAGGCCTTCTGGTGATTCCCAGAATGAGGCTTAAAACCACTGGTGACAGAGGATTTAGTGTCTCCGGTCCCATCCTGTGTAATTCGATTCCTCCATCAATTTGGAAGGCCCCTTCAGTTGAGGTTTTTAAGGCCTTCCTGTTTAATCAGGCCTTCCTGGACCATAGGTATTAGTCCTCCCTTGGTACCCTACTTTTCTGTATGAGTTTCAGTTTTTATAGCGATATTTATTAATTATATTAATTTATGCTAATATTTTATTGTTTTTATACTGATTTGTATTATTGTACTGACAGTATGTGTTCATTGTTCAGTGCCCAGAACTTCCAGGATTGGGCAAAGGAAAATAACATTTGCCTTGCCTTGCCTTTTCCAGACTGGGACCAATGTACTGCTAAGTACAGCAGAGTCAAGCTAAAGCAACACAGGAAAAACTGCAAACCATGCTGGCTTGCCTGATTCCAAAGACTTATTTTATTGCATGGGTCACTGATATTGCAGCGCTCTCTCATGCAGCAATCCACTCACGCACTTTCCAAGGCCTTGAGAAAGAGCACTGTGGTGTTCAAAAGCACTAGGCAAGTGCATGAGGGGACTGCTGCAATACAGTGACCATTTAATAAAATATTTCTTTGGAATCAGACAAGCCAGCATGGTTTGCAGTTCTTCCTGTGTTGCCTTAGCATGACTTTGCTGTATTTTGAATTACCCTGTTCACACTGTCCAAAATTGGCTAATTTTTCTTATTTATTTAGTTTTTGTTGACTGGGTAAGTGCACTAGACAAATTCTACCTATTTTCAGGCACGACCCAGGGAGGGGGTGGAATACAGATGAATGCCAACTGACCTTGAACCAGATTAAGCTGTTGGTGGTATTTTTAGTGAATGAGGGGAAATTTGGCCAGGGCATTGGTGAAATACCCCTACTCTTTTCGAGAAGTGCCATGGGATCTTTAACATCCACCTGAACTAGAGTACCACCAGAACAGGCAGATGGGACCTTGGTTTAATATCTCATCTGAAAGACAGCACCTCAGGAGTGCAGCACCCCCCTCATGCTGCACTACAGAGTCAGTATTGGAATCTAACCCAAGTGCCTGGTGTGGGGACAGAACCCACAGCCTTCTGATCTCCCAGCCTCAGAGGTGAGCGTGCTACCTGCTGAGCCACTGACACTGCCTACAAAGTGTGGTTTGTACTCTTGTGCACCGCCAACTTCAGCTAGAAAGTGACTCTAAATCTTAACACTCTGTGCCCTAAAATGCTGATAAAATGAAACTTACTTGGCACCTTGTCATGTATGACTCCAAGTTATACTAAAGTAAATCAGGTCTATATTACATTTAGCCACAATTTGCATTAAAAGTATCTGAAAAACTGGCCAAAATACTGTTTAATTAATGAAAATTCCTCATGTCTAAACTATACAAAAGTTGTGCTTTTAACATGCTCTTCCTCTATTGGCAAACGTCTACCCATACCTCTCCTAGGATCATCATGGTAACCCATTTCGATGAACTTAAGACCTACAATATTCAAACAGCAGCTTTGTTTAAACTTCATCCTATCTACTGTAGTTCCATACTTTTAAATGAAATTAGCAAATGTTTAGCACAGTATTTCAATTAGATTAACCAGCTCTTTGTTTGAATATCATTCTCTCATCTGCTTATAACTAGTCCTACCTGCTATTTCAATCAAATGCTCCAATGAAAATTAAAAACTTAAAGTGAGTTTCTGTCTCTACCTAATATTTTACTTAATATTAAATGTTGTTGGCTGTAAGTCAATATTCCATGAGTAAAATGACCACTTTAATAGAAGCTGAACTCACTGAATTGAGGTGGGGGGGTGGTAGAGATGAATAAGACAAAGACAGAAAGGGTGAGGAAACAAATTTGTGGCTAGAAATTATATGGAGTAAAATATGGGGTGGGATGGTTACTCCTATTTAATACACATCCTCAGTGCTGTCAGGGTTTATGTTGCATCATACACCTTGGGTGAGTATTACATTCCCATAAGACACACCACTGCATGAATTATTCTCTATATAATTACTGGGTAGCACTTTTTCCCATAGGGAAACCTGGTTATAATTTGCTGTTATAACTGGTTATAACGGCAAATTTTAACTGGGTTTCCTTTGGATCGCGCATGTCCCAGTCGCGTGCTCTTCCTTCAACTGCAAGGGTTAGAACACCACCCCATCGCAGTTGCTTGCAGTCATCGATGAATATTTTTTTAATAAAAAAAAATCTCCTCTTTTCCTGTACTCACTGGCAGGGAAAACCAAACCAAAAATACTGAAGCACACTGTCTGGTTTCGGTTTCCCTGCCAGCACGCAAGAGCCAGCGGATCTGCCTACCTGTTCCTACTGGAAACTCTTCAAAGCTCAACTGCCATTCCCGGTAAGTTAGAAAAAAACATAGAACACAACTTGCTCCATGACTTGCCAAAAAAGAGAATTCCTGTAAGTTGACAGATCAGGACAGCACAAAATCCTCACTAGTCCCCTGTGCCTAAAAGCCAATATGTTTCATGATTTTTTTTATAATTGCTGAGGTGAAAAAGCACACTCCAGCAATTACAAAAAATAAAACTGGGGTGGTGTGTGTAAAACTTGATTTTACACACACCCTCGTTGTGGGATGTATTTCATTAACCCCGAGGGTTTATGTAGCATCTCACAACTTGGGTGTGTGTAAAATCTCGTTACACACACACCACCCCATATATTATTCTCTATGTAATATTCAATGTATAGTAATCTATTTGAGATGTTGTGAAGTTTAAATTCACCTGCAAAGTTAAGGTGAATTCACCAAATTCTCCTTCACGAAACAATTTCTTAATTTTTCCCATTCTCTTGAAAATTTGCCTTTGACAACTTTGACTGGCAACTTCGCCTATAACTTCACCTAACTTGACTTTTGTGGTGCATTGTGCAAATTTTGCACCACTCGAGGCTTTTGATACACAGGTACCTGTAGGTCACATGGAAACTGTTCCTGCTACTGCCCTAAGGGCAGAGTGATCCTTACTTTTATTTTGGAGTCTGAGTGAGTAAGGAGGAAAGGTCAGATCAAATGCATTTATATCCTGCAAAAAAACACAAGAAACATGACTTTTGTAGCTTTTTTTAGTTACTTTGTCATCTTAGCTTTACCAAGCAGTCTGTGAGGATTTACTTAGTTGTTGTTTAGGTGTATTTCATTTTACATTCCCCACTTTTATTTGTTCTATTCTTCTTTCTTTACTCATTGTTTTATTATTTTTCTCTTTTTCTGTCCCCCCCACACACAAACACAGAGCACAGCACCAGCAGCAACATGCAGTGGAGAAGGTACAACCACCAGCCATGGGCCCTGCTGCCACCTGAGCCCTGTTAGGAGGAGTCCCATCCTGGACCAACTAGCTCCTCCACTCAGCAGCAGTCGAAGCATAAGTCTCTAGTTTGGGACTTTTTTGTAAATGACCCCACTGAAAACAGTGTGACAAAATGCAAACTATCTGACAGGGTTGTTCAGCATGGGAAATGGGCAGCCATTTGGGCACAGATGGCCAGCACACCTACCTTAAGGTGAGACACAGAGAGGAGCAGGAGGAGCATCTGAGGAGTCTGATTTATAGAAACAGTGTGATCACTGAAAGTGGTGGAGGGGGGTGGCACCCCTGCTGCTCTTTCTGTGCTGCATGGTTATCAGAAAAAGAGGCATAATGGAGGGTCTTCATCACATGGTGGACAGGTCCCATAGAGGGACAAGGAGGCAACAGAGGGGAGTAGGAGAAGTAGCTACAAGTGGATTGGGGTGCTGCGGGGATCACCCGAGAGGCTGGGCTCAGCTTCTCCTACTATATCGCTCCACACAGAAGTGGCACAGCTGCATGGGGAGATAGGGGAGCTGTCCTGGGAAGTTGCTGCTGCCATAAAAGAATGCATTGAGGAATTGCTCCAAAACCAAAAGAGCATTCTCAAGGGTCTTGTGAACTTTGTGGTGGCAGTGCACACTCTATTCCCAGGCCATAGAAAATTCTATCAGTCTTTATTCTCCTGTATTCCAGCTATCTTATCTGTCTTACTGTCTCATTTATTCTTATTTTCACCTGTTTATAAAAAGAAAAAAAAAATTAAACGTATCACAAAATTGTGTGCATCTTACTTGCTCTCTGATCTGATTTCTGCTACTGCTACTGCTTCATTTCTTCTATATATTTAAAATCTTCCATGAGCTATCCTCCTCCTCTTCCTGCTGTTTAACAAAAGAAAAAAAAGTACTTTTTTTCTTGTACAGGTAGCTCTCCATTACTCCTTTCCCTATAATAACACACTCAACACAGATCTTGGAGGATATGGCAACAGCCATGCGTTTATTGATAATTGCACCCATATTAGGAGCAGCATGTGCAGCCAGGAGGATATGCAGCCTCTCCAGGCCTCCCACATACCTGACCTCAATTCTTGGGCCAACCCTAGTGTGGGCATGAGTGGCTGATGTACTGTACTTCCTGGATCTGGAGCCCACCACCAGGAGTGGGGAGGTCATGTGGCCAAGGAGCCTGCAGCTGCCCCCCTCCATCTGGCACCACTGTCCTTGCAGGATAATCCTGATGAGGGTGGAGAGCGACCCTCCCATCCAAGTCTAGGTCCTGAGGTCCCCTGGCCTAATGCCAACCTGAAATGATAAGACCTTTGGAAGAATTCAACTCATCCCCCCTTCATCTCCCTGTATCATATGTCTGGAATCCTCCCAAGCTGCCACAGGACAGACACAGTCTGACTCCTCAAGTTGCTCCCTCCAACTGTGCCTCCAAGATCTGCTTGAAAGAATTCAGCAACTAGTCTACTTCTCTGTTCCACAAATGCCCATCTTCCCAAACATACAGGCCCAGGCAGGAGGCATAAATTTCTGTATGTCTCACTACAGCTCCCCCGATGGATTACATAAAGGCACTAATTTCTAGATTAATGCAAATGCATGTAGAATTGATTGCTCTAAAGTCTCTTGCATGTGGCCAGTATTCTTGCTGAATCAGGTGAGACCAAATGAGAACCATATGGGCCATCAGCAATAACACACATGTATCTCACATTGTAGGTGACAGAGGATATGCACAGTACCCCGGCTAATGACACCAGTCCGGAACCCAATGACAAGAGCATAGATGCAGTACAATGAGGCACACATCACAACTGGATCCATGGTAGAATGTATGATTGGGCTACTAAAGATGCGCTTCCAGTGTTTCGACCAGTCGGGTGAGTCACTACAGTACACACCAGAAATGGCATGTAAGATGATCATAGCATGCTGTATATTGCACAGCATAGCTATAGACCACTGGATTGCCATGCCAGACCAAAAAAGGGGCCAGATGATGATGGCTCCAGGGAAGAGGACTAAGAGCAGGGAGACAGAGCCATCAGGGCCTTCCCATATGCACGGGCAACCATCACAGGACACTGTATCAGAGACAACCTCATATTCAACCACTTTTCATGAGGACAAGGCAGCAACACAGTGAACCATGTACCAAATACAGTGTGACACATCCATTGTCAATGTGTTACCAACACAGTAGTCACTGATGGACAAACCCCAATATCCACAAGCCTGAAAACAGCACAGCACATATAGTGATGGCAGTGGACACACCACCCAGCTGTGGGTGTGTGGACGCCACCATGGATGACATTACAGTGCATGCAGCGACATGGGAGATGCAGCTGGGTCAACAACAGTGCACACTCCTGGCCCTAGATGTGGCAATGCAGAGGTGTCACAGACAGGGACCACACACATGCATTGGTAGCACTGTAGCTGTAATGGTGCCCAATGTCTGTGTGCAACCCTTAATGGCACATGATGACTGCCCACATGCAACATACACAGGACACACTGTGTGCAGCCACATGCCATGATGAATGAAGCCCATGTGTGCATAGGACACGGGACATGGCTACTGGGCTGCAGCATGTCACTGTAAGGATGGGATGATATGCAACTTGACATGATGTCACATATGATTCCATGTGATAACTGCGACTGTGTAATAAGACACCGTGGACAGCAGCAACATGGTAACAAAGCATGCAGCAAACCATGGATGGCAACCTCCCTTCGACATGGAGGTGCAAACAGCAGAGGCTGTGTATGGCGATGCGCAGCAAGGGGAGCCACCACCCATGTGATGGTGACACACACCGGTACATGTATGGACACATGCCCAATGTGTGCGCAGACTGTGACTGTGGTGTGTACCCATCTGTAAAGCATACACTGAGTAACACTGTGATGTTGCGGCATAGGACAGGGATGCACACGATGCACACCAGCAGAGAATCTGTTCTGGGGTACAACAGCACACCAACACATGCAACTACTCAGACATGTGCACTGTAGTGAGCAGTGAGCAGTTCACCAAGAGGGTGGAAGCCCCTGCTTCAATGAGGACCACTGTGTGAACACAGCGCACAGCAGTACCAGAGACCACAGTGCCTCTAGCACATGACCGTGATGCACCATGCAAAACAGCATGGCAGTCTGTACCAGCACCCAGATGCATGTGGTGGACACACAGGCCACACCGCATGGAACATTGCCACTGCCGCCCCCTGTTGGCTTCAGTGTGGATGCAGTGGAAGCAGGGTAGAGGCAGACACCACTGAAAGCGTGCCACAGCTGTACGCACCTACAGTGCTGACCCACTGTCACTGCGGCACAGCCTGGCAGGTGCTGCGCCAGACATGTCACCCATGTCAAGCAGTGCCATTGGTGGGATGTGGATGGGCCCACACTGTGATGCAGTCTGCTGGGTATGTGTGGGGGGGTGACAGTGATGTTGTCACCTAACAGCTGAGCACCCTCAGCAATGGTGGGATTGGGAGAGAGACAGAGACAGTAACGTCACCCTCCCATTGCCCGCTGCATGCTATGTCAACTGCCCTCTCTACACCCAGTGGTCAGAGGCTTATGAAGCCACACATACCATGATCCACCACCACTGTGCCTCTCCACAGCACTGTCTGGTGCCTCCTCATGTTCCAGATCCCACCACCCCATTGGGTGGGTCCCTCTCACACATGGAGGTGGCCCTGGGGCAGGGATGGGTACTGTGTGCGTGACACTGTGGCATCGACAAGCTGCCACCATAACACTGACACTGACAGCCACCCAGTGCAGCTGGCAGTGAGCCGCAGAGGTTGGCAGAGGCACTGGTTGCACAGGTCTGGCTCCACTCTGTTTATCCTTATGTGTAAGTGCATTCAACAGTGGAATGGAAAAAGTCCAGTCTGCAGTAAAGAAGATCTGTTTGATCAACATTCCTGGGTCAGCATGCTATAAAATGGAATAGCCTATGATGGCTACACCATTGCAGAGATTCAGATCTATATCCATGTTTGCAAGCAGTGGGACATGTGGGGACTGGGGCTATACTCGAGATGTTGGGATACATTCACAACTACAGACACCAGGCAATCGCTGGCTACATGGTGGAGGGGTGAGGGCAGCAATAGTGAATGATGAGGAAATGAGGCAAACTAGTGGATTTGTAAACCCCATTCTGTGTGCTGGACTCCAGCCACCACTGGCAGCATTTGTTAAAGCCTACTAGCGACAATCAGTCCATCAGAATTATAGTGCCAGAGACATATCCACTAAGAGTGGCTACTCTGTAGCTAGTTCTGGAGGAAACCACACAAACAGCCACCACAAGGAAGTTGCATGTGGGACACAGGACGTCACAGTTGATAACAGGAATGGCTTATCAACAACAAGAGTTCCAGACTGAATAAGGCCTGTACCCCTTATCTTAGCCAGATTGCAAGCTTCAAAGCATCACAAGGCACAGTCACCCCCAACCACCCTGTCAGGACAAGCAAATGACCCGGCACTGAATGCAAGTGTCCATTTGTGCGGTCCCTTGTGTTCCACATTTGTGGGGGGCTCAGTTTACAGTGGCAGTGTACCATCCTCAGCAGTATCCAAACTGACCACTCACTACCATATCATGTACACATTGATATGGGTTAGACACCACAATAGTTGTGCAGCCAGCCAATATGCCCTGTTCCCAGATATGCTCAGATAGTCCAGTACCTTTGTCTCTGTTAAGTATACATTTCATTGTTCACCAGGTCACCTATGCTGTCCAAACACACAGAAACATCACATACAATGCACACAACAGACATTGCTGGTGTGTGCATCCCCACATGGGCAAATAGTGTATGGACCTGTCCAAACATACCTGTTCCACAGGCTGCACTGCCTGCACGTCCCCAAAATGGGTGGCCATTGCTTAAATGGACTGCCATTGTGTGCAGTGCAAGCAGCGCTCCTGTTGGGGCATAGTAGTGGCCTGCATCACAACCCAGAGCTGTGCATCGAAACGCAATCAGCTTCACTGCTGTTCATGAGGCAAGCATCCTCATTGCAGCCACATTGCAGAGAACAGATAGCGTGGCTGTTCAGGCAGCAGCCTGGTACTTCATGCGCAGGTTGTGTTGGTGTCTGCGGGTGCGCATCTGTCAGTGTGAACACAGTTAACGTCAGTGGTGGTACTATGGCTCTTTTCAGGTTGTGGGAGGTGACACAAGTGCTGTCCTGCTCTGCGTCAGCTACACAAGTTGTGTTGTGTTCCACAGGTGCACATCCATCAGAGGTAATGCATGTAACGTCAGGTGCAGTACAAGTTGTGTTGGGTAAGCAGTGGACACATGCCATTGTTCCACACAAACAGGAGTGCAGTAGTGCAAGCTGTGGGTGAGGTGTCATAAATGTCACCATACAGGTGGGCCCTGCCACAAGCACACCATTGCCAGGTAAAACACTATGGCCTCCAGGAAATGTGCTCCAAACTTATCTGATGATGACACTGTCCTGCTAATCAGTATGGTGGAGAAATGGACCCAAAAGCTACTGCCACCTGGAAGCGACAAGTCAATCAAGACTGAGCAGATGCAGGTGTGGCGGATCATGTGTAACAAGATCAACAGTCAGGTGTGCAGAGTAGAGTCCACCAAGTAAGGAACAGGTAGAATTACCTTGCCTTGACGGAGTTGGACTGTCTAGATGACCTATGGATGATGGCATGGGAAGCCGAAGTGGCCATGTGTGATGGATGTCCATGGATGTCAGGTAAGTTATGGCACAAGCCTATGTACAATGCATGCCAACGTACTGGTCATATGTTTCATTGTGTACTGTGATCATACCTGCGTGAATACTGACAGTGCCCCCCCCCCCCTTTATGGACCCACAGATCTCAAATGTCACAGCATGGCCCAGGGGCATGAATGCATGCGTGATGGCCAGGGTGATTCCCGTCTCTCAACAGAAGGTGGATCCACGGCAGTAGCAACAGGTAAGTCAGCAGGACACATAGCATGTATGTACAGCCGCAAAGCTGCACGCTGATACTGGTAGTGGTGAACAGAACAGGCATAATAAACACACCAGCACACACTGCATGGCAACATCTATGTGTTACAATGTACAACATGTACCAGTGCTGAGCATGGCATTGCGGGGCACCAGGAACACAGGCAAGGTGCATGCAACGTGGAAGGGTATGACAGTCATGCATGGCTGCTGTCTGCCATGTTAGTGTGTAAGGGGTAGCCATACTGTCACTTGCTTGTTAGTGATGTACTTCCACATTGTTGTAACCCTGGACAGCTGTGCTGTGGAGGACAGTGCACATGTGCCACACTGGCATGGCCTGTTATGCATGGCATGCCACAGTCACCCCCTTGGACCCCATACATGAGGTGTGTCTGATGACCGGTCTGGGCAAAGGTATACTTGGACAGTGTCATAGCACATGCCCTGTGCCTCCCGGACATATGCCACCATGGCACAGTGTTATGCACTGTATGCCATCCCAAGAGGTACACCAAACTGTTGGAGTGTGAGCACATATGTGACATGTGTACCATCCCAGACTTGTGCATGGCAAAAGTAAACCATTGGAGCTGTTGGCAAAGCACTGATGCACTTCACCATGAACATGCCACATACAGTACAGTAACGCCTGGTCCCATGCAGTGATGCAGGTTCTGCCAGGTCCAGACTGATGTCAAGTCCAGGATAGATCACATGGAGGCATGCTCTTGAGCAGACAATGCATTGACTGAAGACAACAGAGGTGAGGGCATACTGGGAGCAGAGACATCAGCATGCCAATGGAGAGCAGGTACAGTCGAACAATGATGCTGGGGGCCAGCAGGCTGTGCAGCGAATGGAGGATAAAGACCAGACAATGGATGGTGCCACAGATCTACAATAGACCAACAGGGTGGCTGCAATTAGCCTCGCCAGTGAGGGCAACAGGGAAAATGATAGCACCAATGTGGCAGGGAAGGATGTTGTCGAGATGGGGCATGGGGAGGCGGACAGGGCCAATGACACAGAAAGACAACATGCATCAACATTTGGTGGGGAGGACGATATGCCTGCCACACCTGCCAGTGTACCGGATGAGCTGCAATGTCAGATCATGCAGGCATTTGTGCATGGATTTGCAGCACATGGCCATGTGACACATTCCATCCTTTATCTACTAGCACCATTTGGTATGTATGCTTCCATGACCCCTGTGCCTGCCACATCATGTTGCCAAGGCCTAATCCATAAGGACATTCCCTGTCACTATCCATGAACATGGACACGACTTGCACTGTACTAACCTTATACTATGTGTTGTTGCTGTATGATGCCCTTTTAACAGTACCAGTAGTCTTTGTTGTGTTACACGAAGTTTAAAGGTGTATTGATGTTAGTGTTATGCTGTTAATAGGGGTACACCTGCCTGTACATGTGAAGGTCGTTAGTGTGATACATATGCAGGTGCCCATTTGGTTATTTGTAATGGTTGCATGTGCCATACACTGCTGTAGATGCCATTATATGTGTAGTAGTTCCCATTACTGTAGTTGCTACCATGTATATCTTATCTGATGGCTGTTCATGTGTACGAGGTGACCTCATCGACTAAACATTTGGCATTGTGGATGTATGAACATATGCCACGTCTATTAACATGCACATGTTGCAACATGTGTGTGTTATGAATGTTAATGTTGTTGAGTTGTTGCATTAATAAACACATTAAACCATTACACATGTCAATGTGTTACTCACATCACCAGCAAGGGATGACTATGTCAATAGTGTCTGCTGTGAGCAATCAGGCCAGTACTCAGCAACCAGTAATGCACCCCTTTAAGGATGGTTGTATGGTGGGAGGGTGGTATTACCCAGGAATGATGTGCGACTACAGGTGTTCAGGTGTATGGTTATATGCAGTACTGTGTTCGCCTCCACCTGCAGAGGGTTGCCCACACATACAGATGACAGCCATACACCTTGTGACTGTACAGGGGGTGCGAATGGGTGTAGCCAGGTGATGGGGTGGTGGGATTATGTAGCATGGCTGAGGGGCCCAAACATATACAGCCTGGAACATGGAGTGGACAGAAGGTATTTAGGGGGAACACTCGACACTTGAATGCCGTCACAGTACACACCAAGGCTGTGTATGGCATGGCAGTGGATGGGAACGTGACCCAGCATCGCTTTACACCTGTGTGGGGGAGGCACAGAGGCCACCTGAGGATACAATAAGGGACAAAAGGTGTGCAGATGCCTTGGCACCCATCCACTCTCAAGGTTGTAGCAATGTGGCCATGTTGTTGTGTTGTGCAAGGGGATGTGTATCTGGGCATGGTACAAGGGGGTGGAGTGTGGAATGCAGTGGAACACAGGGTGGGGGGGAGGCTGAGGGTGTCAGCTCCAGTGACCGGGTAGGGGTACATGACCCAGGCATACCTGGTAGTCCTTTCAACCTAACCTACTGGCAACTATGTATGTGCATATGTTTCCACTGTTAACATCCATTCGGGGTGTAGTTCTCCACTCACTTGTACATCCTATGCAGCATTTAATGCAGGGTGCTGTATCTAACAGCTTAATGGATTGCCAAGGGCTGCCCAGCATGACTGCTCAGTACTAGACAGCATCTCTCCCTCGATTCTGCTACACCTAGGCAGTGCATACTGCAAAGTGTTGGACATGTGTGTGTAACAACTATACAGCATAGTAGGTAAAATGTTGAAATGTACATTACTGACAGTGTGCACTGCTCCATAGTGGTGTGGTCAGGTTGTTGTCCCTAGAGCACTATGTGTGGCGTGTTACAGGTGTGCAAGGCCTGTGCCACCACTGCGCACATACAGTTCATACAGTTGCACCATGCATTGTACCATGCCACTGTATTAGTTTGGTGTAGTACCAGACAACAACACAACATATCCATGTCCTCCAGGGTGGTTGTGGGCCTTACTACATGCACCCCATGACCCTGGTTGGATATGCGGCCTGTACCACACTGTACATACTGTGAATGTGACCCTGTCTGGTACTTATGTGGATGGATCCACTGATGGCTATGTCATGCCTGTATGACACGCATATGCATACCTGCATCCCCCACCGGCCCACCCCATCGATACTGCAGCCAGGTAATGTCCTGCCACAGAGACGTAAATGCATGTGGTCAGGGGCACAGCCGATCTGATACATAGGCATTCCCTAAGGCACACAGACACGAACACAGGAGCGACACCACAAGGGGTACCTGTTGAAGCCCTGCATACACCACAATAGCCACACAACAATGGCACCCACATGTGTGCATTGTTACCCATGCACCCTGGTGACACAGGGCACATCCTACGTTTTTGTAGTCCCGCATACCCTCCATACCTCCTGGACCACATAGGCCCATGGACGTGATGCCCCTGCTAGGCTCCTGACACATTCCATACACGTAATCATCGCTGCCACATACAGAGCACTGCATATCCTGGTAGCAGTGTCAGGGAGTGCCAGCCATGTAACCATCACAATGTCACCATATGTACCCAATTACCACCTGCTGACATATGTCACCAGGCAACTGCAGTACAGTACACACGCAGGGTGCGGTCGCATACCAATTATAGTGAACGGCCATGACAGGATGGTATGGCGCCATAGTATGAACACCACATGGTGTTTGCCCCCATCTGTGTTGATATTGTAGCACGGGTGAATGTGCATGTGCTGTTAGTTTCTCATACAAACACTGTGGTGATGGCTGTGCTGAACAGTGCAGCATCATGGAGTGTATGGGCGCATCCTTCATGTACTGTTTAACACAACGTCAATGGCCGTGGGTGTGACACATAGCATGAGTGAGGCTCCGCTGTGGTGCAGGCATGTGTTACAGCATGGTGCAAGCATGCCCAGTGCTCCACTTGCATAGCATTGTATGTGATGTACAACATGCACATGTATTGGTGTCTACAGCATATGTGTGCACAGCATGGCATTTGTGCACAGGTGCTACATGTGCCATGGTGTTGAATGTCACACCGGTGACATTGGTGACATCAGGAATGTCTCATCACCACCATATTGGATGGGGCGATAACAGGCAGTCATTAACCCTGCCATCCACATGGCTATGTCAGCGGGTTCGACTGCGTGTGCCTGTCCCACATTGTACAGCATGCGTACAGTGTGTGTGCAGACACGGTTGGCCATTTGCCATGTGCCACATGTGTACTGTGTGTGACGTTCACATGCTTTTCGGCGCCTGCTATGACATCACATGTTACCTGATGGCAATGGGCTCACGTAAGCCATTTGGCCTGTCATGCTCTGTTCACCTGCACTGTTCACCTCATATGTGCTGCACAGTGACGTGCCCAACACAGGCATGGTTGCAGTTTAATGGGATTCTCTTAGTTCCACATGTCATGTGCACTGTGGGTAAGCCAACCCACAGATTTTCAAGGTGGAACCCCATGGTTTGGGCCTGTAGGTGGCATGCTCCCACTGCATACACTTGGCAGAGTTCTATTCCATTGAGGAAGCTGGCACACATGTGTGCTGTTCTGTGTAGTGTGATGTGTCTGTGTATTCACTGTGGGTCTTTCTGCAGGTCTGTCATTACTATGTGTCATCCATTTTCAGTCCTGTGTCTGCCCATATACCCATGCTGCCACATCAGTCTCAACATGGCAGCCATTGTGTACACTATAACGACTGTCCACCCTTGCTCTTTCGACTGCCGTTATCTTTTGGATGTTCCAGCACCTGTCCATCCCCTGTTGCCTTGGTGACAGACTGTGTGCTGGCATGGCTGCTAGGCCACACTGTCACTGGTAGAACCATCTTCTGAACCCTCATGGACCATCGTGGTGTGATGGTGGCATTCAGTGGCCATGTGTGGTCCGCAGTGTTGTCGGATACAACACATGACTTGGGTGGCCTGCCCCTTTGCTTGGTCTGTGTGGTGCAATGCCCTGTGGGGACATTGTTTCACCCCTTCTGCAGTGCATGCATGACACTGGTGTTTGTTTCCTTCCCAGTGTTCGCCGTGAACTTGTGTTTCCTTCCTGGGACCTCTGGGGTGTTTGCATGCACCTCCGCTGTGATTGGCTGCTACAGCATTATTCTGGGTTGCGTGCTTGTCTGGTTGCCCAATGCCATGTCACCCCAATGCACTGGTGCTGACATATGTCCAGTTGCAGGTGTTATGGATGTTACCTGTGTTCCTTCACTGGGTATGGTACTGATAACATTGCCATCGGCTATGGGTGTGTGCTTGTGGTCCCGGCCCCCTGAAGTCTGTTGTCTGTTGTCCGTCATCCATGTTTGGATCCGCCCTGGGCACTAGGTCCTCCTGGGAAGGTTCAACACAGAGGCACTGTCCACAGTGCTTGTGTCCGGTAGTCCCATCATTAGCGGCTTAGGTCCTCCTCAAATGCTGGATGTTGTGCCGTCACATCAGGGACAGGTGGTGTTGACTCTGCCTGTATGCTTGGGGTGACAATGGTATTGTTCTCTGCATCAGACCCATTGTCTGACCTCTCAACATGCTCTGGTGTGTGCAGCAGGAGGCTGATCCCAGACAGGGCATGTTGTAGTTAGTGTCTGTGGTTTGGTGCTGGCTGTGTTCTGGTATCACTGAAAACAAATACCTCTTACTCTGCACAACCCTAGTGGTTGCTGGAGGTACTGCAGCAACCAACCTGGTTGTCTGGTGGGGGTGCACACCTACCCCCTGTGGTCCAAGGCACCCCCTGAGTGCTAAGCTGGATATGCGTGAGCATATCCCTGGTGGCTAGCAACCCCCCTCCTGCTCATCACAATCCCTGTGCACACTAAAGGTCTCCCTGGTGCCTAGTGGTCCCCCCCACCCTCCACTGCACAGCCCAACATGTAGTAACCTGATCCCTGGTAACCCCCACCCTCTAATGCACAGCCCAACATGTATCAACCCAATCCCTAGTATAGTGGTCCACCCTCCACTGATATCCAGGCAGTCACACAAAGATAGCCCCTAAAGTGGCAAGTGTTCCAAAACCCATGTCCTGTCCTGCTATGGGTAGTAGATATCCCTGGCATCCAGTATTTCACAAGGTCACTGATCCCTGTCCCCATATCAGCAACACCATCAATGTCTATGCCCATGCTCTCTGGAAACCATCAGGTGCAGGGACAAACAAACATGAGTCCTTGATGTGTCCTGTTCCCCACCTCTGATCACTGCTACCGCTGGTGTCACTGCAGTAATCCCTGGCACCTAGCAGCCTCCCCTGCCCCATCATGGCACTGAACACCAATCCAACCCTCTGTTCCCTACCCAACATATTTGGTGCTACAGGAGTGCATACAGCAACTGACACAGCCCTCCTCAGACCTCCTTGGCCAGCTGCCATATGTCCATGCAGGGAGCTCATGTCTTATTTATAGGACCGGGAGACACCCCTGTCCCATAAACAAGTGCCTGTGGACAAACATGGGGCTGGACTAAGAGGTGTGATGACGGCTATGCCAGTGACTGTATGCACTCCTGCAATACTGAAGATGCTTGTAAGGTGATGGGGGTGTTGGGTTGGTGTTCGGTGCCATGGTGGGGTGAGGGAATGCGAGACACCAGGGACTGCTGCAGTGACACCAGTGATACCAATGATTGGGGTGGAACAGAACAGACCAGGGGCCTGTGTTTTTCTGTACCTGCACCTGATGGTTTCCAGAGGCCACGGGCACAGAAATGGATGGTGTTTGTTCTACGGGGCCCAGGACTGGTAACCAGGGAGAGGAACCACTGGATGTTAGGGATATCTACTACCCATAGTGGGATGGGACAGGGGAGTTTGGGACACTGGGAACTTAGGGAGCTCTCCTCGCATGGTTGTCTGGCTATTGATGGGGGGACCACTATATCAGGGACCGAGTTGATACATATTGGGCTGTGCATCTGAGGGTGGGAGGACCGCTAGGCACCAGGGATTGTGTTAATACATGTGGGGCTGTGCAACAGAGGGTGGGGGGACCTCTAGGTGTCACAGATCAGGTTACTACAAGTCGGGATGTGCATTAGAGGGTGGAGGGACCACTACACACCAGGGATCAGGTTACTACATGTTGGGCTGTGTATCAGAGGGTGGAGGGACCACTAGGCACCAGGGTTCTGGCTATCACATGTGGGGTTGTGCATCAGAGGGTGGGGGGACCACTAGGCACCAGAGATTGGGTTAATATATGTGGGGTTGTGTATCAGAGGGTGGGGGGACCTCTAGGCACCAAGAATCAGATTACTACATGTTGGGCTGTGCATTAGAGGATGGGGGAACACTAGGGACCAGGGACTGGGTTATTACATGTTTGGCTGTACATAGGAGGGTGGGGACCAGTAGGCACCAGGGATCAGGTTACTGCATGTTGGGCTGTGCATCAGAGGGTGGTGGAACATTAGGCACCAGTGACTTCTACACATGTATGGGACTGGAGAAGGGGGCACTGCACTTATGAGCCTCCGTTCCCCATATAAATAAACCCATAATGGACATGCAATTGACCCTTTAGAGCCTTGCATGCAAAATGGGATCATTTGTATGGGTCCTTCTGAATACTGCAAATAATGTTCCTGAGCTATCTACCCTGGTGGCTCTATTACCTGCACAGCAGAAATATATGCTGGGGCAACTCTACTTGCCTGGGCACTGAGCCGACATGCCCCTATAGTCAGTCGGATAGTGTTGTTTACTATCCACTTGAATATAGCATCCTTAGACTTTTGGATGATTTCAAAGCACAGAGTAAACCTTTTTTGTTCCACATTGAACATTTCTGAATATCAAGCCCTTGCTGTTTAATATGGCAACCCCATTTCCCACAATCTGTGAATTTAACTCCTAGATAAATGTATTCTCTAAATATTTCAAGTTTTTTCTGATCCATAAAAAGTAAGTTGTTTTATTACTAAGAAAAATCATAATTTTAATTTTGTTGAGATTAATCTTCAGTCCTAAAGCATCATAGCCCTTTTTTGAATTTATTGATTTTCTTCTGTAGTTCTTTACATGAATGTAACACAATTACTATGTCAACCACATATGCAAGGAGGTAACATCGTTTTATGTTGATTTTAGCTGGGTAACTCTGTTCTAGATAGATAGATAGATATAGATATAGATATAGATATAGATATAGATATAGGTATAGATATAGACATACTGAAAAGAATTGGTGCCAGTAGGCAACCCTGTTTAACCCCTCTTTACTCTTTATATAAATGTAGGGTCCTGGGTTTTGATATCACGAGGCTGCATTAATCAGCTATGAAATAGTCAGACTAGATGTTAGCAGCCCAGCACATTCTTAACAGTTGCTTAAACCTTTATTGTACAGAGACTTCCCAAGGGTGATTGAGCTTATTAGTGATGAATAAGCCAGAGGCATCTTGTCTTGACCTAGTCCTTCCAGGGTCTGTTGTAAACTAATAATTTTTGAGAGGATGTTGACTTCCAGGACCCAGGTTTGTCTGATAGTATTGCAAGGCAGGCATTATCCAAATTCCAGGTCCAGGTCAGCTTTAGCCAATAGGATGCATTTTGGTAGAGGGAAATGATGTCACAGCCTTGTTCAATGAAGGCACCCAGAGGAGAGAGAGTGCATAAATGTGTTAACATAGACTGTCTCTTTTTGCTGGGGGATGCTGAGTGAAAATTTGAAGGGTGCCATATCCATAACCTGAAGGTAACCAAGATTTTTACATGACAGAGTGCTTAGACAAAACTTTGCAACTTTTAAGGAAGCTAGAAGTGTTCACCTGCACAAAAATGCAAGCATTATTTTAGGATCTTGAATGTGTACTGTTTTTGAGGATATGTAAATACTGTTTGTACCTGAATATTCCTGCTGTATTTGGACAATCAGTGTTAAGCAGTCAATATGGGTATGCCAGTAACTAATAATATTTCCTGAATACCTAGAACAGCAAAGTTCCTGAAAATTCAGGAGCCCTGCAGCAATATGGAGCTATTCAGATTCAGAAAGTACTATTTGTTAAAAAGGCTAAAAAACAATCATCTCACCCCTGCTTATTTTTAAATGTCCAAATGTTCAATCCTCCCCAAACACAATACATATAGCTACACACCAATCCCCAGCCACTGTCTGTACCCTAATCCCACCCTCCTCCCACAACACCAACAATATATTAAATAATCATGTTTAGTCCCATGGTGGATGACTGGCATATGTAAAAATTCTCATTTGTACTAGTCCTAATGTCTCCCTTTCACCCCTCACATTTTATTTATTTAGTTTTTGTTGACTGGGTAAGTGCACTAGATAAATTCTTGCCTATTTTCAGGCATGACTTGGGGGTTGGGGATACAAAAGAATGCCAACTGACCTTGAACCAGATTAAGCTGTTGGTGGTACTTTTAGTGAATGGGGGGAAATTTGGCCAGTGCATCGGGGAAATTCCCCAACTCTGCAGTAAGGGGAGCCATTGTTCCACAGACCAAAATGGCTGCCGAGCAGGAGCCAGGAGAGAGGATGGATGTTACTGAGGCAGGGGAGCAGGCCTCATCCCCTGTCTTTCTCAATTCCAATCAACGGGATGATTTGCCTTCAAAATTCAGTAAGGAAAAAATAACAGAAGAGAATGTGTATATACCTTTAAATAATGCTTCTGCTGGAAAAATTCAGATTCATGAGCCAAAGGAACCTGTCTTGTATGAGGAGATTGAGGAATTACAGCAGATGATTTTGCAAGAAGGACAACTTCTAAAAGAGAAAAAAGCATTTCTGCAGAAGAAGCTTTTAGCCGCTAAACAGAGCGAAATGGTTAACCAGACAACTAACTCAGCTGTTCGTGGCAATCAGCAGAGAAATGCTGATGGAGCTGCAGCTGCAATACCAGAGACACACCCACCTGCTATTTGGGATTCAGAGACATCACAAACTCAAGGGAGGCAGTATAAAGCAGTGGTTTAAGGCTCTGAGCTGCAAATCAGGAGACCTGGGTTGGAATCCCACAACCCCCACTTGCATACTGTGTGACCCTGAGCAAGTCACTTAACTTCCCTGTGTTCCGAGGTCACACCTGTAAAAAAGCTTTCAGCTTAGTGTGCCACTCCTGGTTAAACATTAAAAAAAAAAAAAATAAAATAAATGCAGCTGGCAGAGTTAACAGAGTGGAGTCTGTGTGCCTAGAGCCATGCGAGTCTCAGATTACACAAGCAGGAACTTCAAAATGCTGTTCTGTGGATATTCAGTCACAAACAGAATACAGGCTAGTGAAACTTACAGTTCATAATTCTGACACCAGGGTTACTGAATTTAATGAGCGTGCTACTTCTAATGTTACTGGGTCTAATGGCTTGTTTAATAAAGTGAATGTGTCTTCTCGGGAGGAAACACGACGGGAAAATGCTTTTCAACAAAACCAGACTACTGACTGGTCAGTTAACACATCTCTTCAGGAGGCAGGGTGGGAGAAGTCTCCGGAAGGCTAGCACTCCCGCATAATGTTACGATATCTTCTCCACTGTATTTGACACAAGACTTGCATTTCACTGAGAATCTAGTGTAAAATTCTTTACAAAAGGACTCTCTTGACATTATACAGCAACCAGAGGCCCCATTGAATACGAGGCCTACAAATCCATGGAAACCATATGCTTCTTTATTTCATTTGCCTACTGCCCTTGCAAAACAACATAAAGCAGTAAGGTTCTTGTACAAAGGAGGACTGGAAACTGTCCCAGATCAAACTTATGTGGGAAAAAGCCTGCTAAAAGATTCTTTGAAGTGTTTTACAACAGAGGTGTATACTCTTATATATGTATCAGGAGAGCATACCTATGGCATTAGTTTTAAAATGTCAGGAGGGTTATAAAGGTTTTGGAAAAAGTATAATGAAGTTAAAAAAACACTGCTGTGGCTCCCCTTTGAAGTTATTCCCCTGACTATATCAGCTATTAAGTATATTACTGTGTTATTCTGCAATGAGGGGTCAGTGTTTCAGACTTAACGCGTTGGGTAAAACATTGCTGCAATATTTTAGAAGGCCCTACTGCAATTTTTGATAATGAAAACTACTGGATGGGAGGTTGGAAATATAAAATACTGCTAAAATCAACAGATGAAGGACTACAGCATTTGCCAAACTCCTTTTTTTGGGGCAGAGACAGAGGTGTTCTTTTCTATGTAGGCCGACCGAAGGCCTGCTATAAATGTTGATCAGAGGGACATATCAGTAGTATCTGTGACAAGATTAGATGCTCTCTATGTATGGAACTTGGGCATGCCAGTAGTCAGTGTTTAAATTAAATGGTCTATAGCTTGTGTGTGGAAAGAGGTCACTCTTATCAGAGCTGTCCTTTGTCAGCACACAACAAAAATCAACAGGCAGATGGTGAGGAACAATGGTTTTTGATTGCAATGGCACAGAGACAACAAAGTAGTAAACACACTCAACCCCCCCCCCAGACAATGCTTTAGTTATAAACCCAGCTATTATTCCTGAACAAAGAGCAGACCCCCACTTCTCCAGATTCCCCCCACTCCAGAATTCCATCCTTTTCCAGTACCAAATTCTATTGAAGAAGACCTTAACACAACTGAAGTAATGATGGCTCCAGTTCCAAGCACATTGCAAGAATGCCCCCCAACAGACAGAAAAGGTATGCTGACACATAAACACCAAGCTAAAAACATTCCAACTTCAAAACTGGCAAAAACACAAACAATCTCTACCTCATATATATATATATTCCCTTGTCCCAGGATAACACTGACTCTGAAGTTGACACAGACTCGTCCTCAGTCATTTTGTCTATCCTGTGAAGGAGTTTCAGAATTAGAGGGGGGGCGCCCCTGCTAGTGCACTAGGAAAAAGGGAGCTTAGGCAAAAACTAAAGGTTAAGCTGAAGCCTAAAACTGGTATTAAGAAAACTATAAAGAAAAAAATGAGGCTCAATTTTGTACTTTTTGTTATAATGCTTATTGACTTAAGCTGTTTTTCTGTTATTGTGAACAGCATTAAGAGTTACAGAAAACATGCTGCAGTTTTCTCTGCTTTACTTACAGGTCCCACAGGAATTTATTTTATACAGGATACTCTACTTCACATTATGAGAGAGATCCAAAATGCAACTTCTGCATGTTTGCAGGACCATCATATTGGTCCATTGGCATAGACTAGTGTTCAGGGTTCGGGACTCTTTTCCACTCTATAGAGATCCATATCATTAAATTGTTGGATTTGTTTGCAGAATGAGCATTGTTATTAGCTATTACTTATCAAGGTCATTTAATTCATTTAATTAACATTTATGCTATGCAAACAAAAGCAGAGCGTGTACAGCTATTTAAGGAAATTCAGCCATCTCTACATGCTGCACACCCTTTAATATTTGGGAGTGATTTTAACTGCGGCCTGACTAAACAAGACAGAGGGCCACAAACCACTACAACTAAAATATTTAGTGATATGAAATGTCTTTCTAACAGAGTTCATACAGCTGATCTAATAGATGCATCATTTACATATATGGGCAAAGTAGTACCTACATTTCACAAAGTGGTTCAATCTACCAGAATAGATTTGTTTTTTATTTCTCAGTTTCTAAAAATTGTAACACAACTTCTACTGCAGTAGAATATACAAACCATTCCTTGTTACCTCTACATATTGAGATTTCCCATGTATCTAGACAAAATACTTGGAAATTTAATTCTACACTTTTGACACAGGAACATTGTAAATCTCAAATAATATATTTTTACAAGCTAGAAAATCAGTTATCTGTATGTATGACTCACTGGTTTTATGCTGGGAAAATATTAAATATGAGCTGATTATTCTATTAAAAAATATCAGTAAAAGCAGTAGACATGATGCATATTTTTCATATTTGCATAATGGAAAGCAATTACAAAAATTAATTTCACTATTCTATAACTCTACACATGATTATGCTGCTTACATCAAACAGCTTAAATCAGAAATGGTCCAGTTTCACAATAAGAAAGCAGAAACACTCAAATATCTACAAATGTTTGGGTTACAAGGAAATTCTTCTACATTGTGTCCTTATGACACTTGTAAAATAAGGGCCCAACATACACAAATGGTTAATCTACAAGATTCTGATGGGATTATATACACAGACCAATATAATATAAATAGGTTAGTGACGCAATTTACTATACAATCCTTTTCTGAGATTCCTGTAGATTTAGATTTTATAAAAAATCTTTGAACATAGTTCCAATCTCACAATGTCCATCCCAAATTTTACAAGACATTACAGCAGATATTAGACCTGATGAAATAAAAACTGCTATTAAGGCTCTCTCTAATAACAAATCTCCTGGAAGAGATGGACTAACTGGTGAATTACATATGTTACTTTTGGATAATTTAGCAGAATAATTGTCTGCTGTCTTTTCTAATATGCTTAATACACCATTTCCTTTACAAATGACAGAAGGGCTCTTAATTTATTTACATAAATCAGGAGGAAAACATATAATAATGAATTGGAGACATATCTGTCTCCTCAAAACAGATTTAAAAATTTTAAACAAAATTCTTAAAGGCAAGATTGTCAAAAATGGCTCTATACGTAATTTGCCCAGCCCAGGCATGTGCTGTACAGGGGAGAAACATTACAGATAATTTATTATTATTGAGAGAATTAATACATAGGGGAAATAGGAATTAAATCAATGGGTTTTTTTGCTCCCTAGATCAAGGGAAAGCTTTTGACTCTATTAGTCGTGCATATTTATTGGAAGTATTAGATAGGTATGGAGTACCTCCAAACTTTATTAGATGGTTACAAAACTTGTATCGAATAGCTCCAGTAACACCTCATATTAATGGGACTTGTGGGCAGTTGCTTTTGATTAAAAGAGGAGTACGGCAGGGGTGCCCGCTGATTTCTCTACTATATGTTTTTTGTATTGATCCCTTTTTTTGACTGATAAATGCTAATTCTATTATGTGACCCCTTAGGACAGTACAAGACATTATACCTTATAAATGCATTGCATATGAAGATGATTTATGCCTTTTATTGGAGAGTGAACCCTCAGTAATATTGTCACTTCAACTTTGTATACAATATTCTAAAGCATCAGGAGCAAGTTTAAATAAGAGTAAATGTAGAAGTATACAACTAGGTCCTACAGGTCCTTTTCTTAATAAAGTTGGTAATATTCCTATCTCGCAAACTCCAATAAAGATTTTGGGAGTACTCTTTGGGCTAGAGGATGTGGAAATATTGAACTGGGTTCCTAAAATAGAAGCTGGAAAAGCTATGGTAGCCAGATGGAATAAATGGCAATTAACTAAGAAAAAATGTGTACTTCTAATAAAAACCTTCTTATTTGCTCAGTGTATATATTTATAAGTATGATTTTCCAGGTACCTAGGCAATTAGAAGGTACCCTACTTAGTGTTTTTTTCAGGCAGTTTGTGGGAGCAGACTTAATCCCTTAAAATGGAACATCACTTTTTTACCATACGACAAAGGAGGACTTAATATGGTTAATCCAATTGTTTTCCTTTTTATTGTATTTATTTTTGTTAATATAAAGCCCCTAATAGTGAATCAAGAGAAAGCATGGATCTCTTTTTTCCACCAAACTATACAAACTTGGTTCTCTAGATGGGATGCAGCTACCCTTTTAGTTATAAAGCAAGTATCTCATCTCTCTACATATTATAGGGATATTTTTGTAAAATTTAAAATGTGGGGAATTAGTATTCGTATAATAATTTCAAACAACAGAAAACAATTATAGTCATATATAATGGAGTCATATTTTACAGAACCTATTACATTGCCATATTGCCCAGCAGTATTTCAGTCTTCATTATTAAAACTTTTAACAGAAACTAGAATTCTGGCAAAAATGTGGGATTTACATTGGCTAGGTTGCCATGAGAGAATTAACTTTAAGAGCAGTCAAAAACATAAACAGTTACTAGGAAGATATTGTTCAAGACCTACATGTATACAGCAAGAGGAATCCATCGCACACTTATTTTGTTCCTGTTCCTATATAATATAATTTTGAGAGGTGTTATCTAGACACTGGTCTATGCCACTTATTTCTAAAATAACTTATGAAACTCTTATGTATGGGTCATACTCTGCTGTCTGGCAGAATTACCATGCAAGCACGCTGAATGTAATTTTTATGGTGATAAAATGGTACAGTATATTTGGAATGTAAGATGTGGATTTTGTTTACAACAAATAGACACTCCACTTTCACATTTAATTTATCAAATTACGGAAGAATTAAGGACTTTATATTGAGATGAGATAGGTAGAGTGTCTCAACAAGTTCTGGAAGTTCATTGGCAGAATTTACCTTGGATTACGGTAACTGATGCTCCTATCACATGATTATTATAATTTCCTTTTTTCCTTTTTTTCTTCCTTAAAAAATATTTGGATGTAGTACATAATTGACTTATGTTTCCATTTTTGTTTTTGCTTTGATATGTATTGTATGATTTCTTTGTCAATAAAATATTCCTACTGAACTGTAGGGGGATCCCTTGGCCATTCTTGAGAGATGGCCAGTTGTGGAGAGGAAGGAGTGAGAATGGATGCTGTGGAGGCTGGGGAAAAGGCCATGTCCCCTGACCTTGCCTTGCAAGATGCTACCAATCGTCAGGACAAGAAAAGGATGGAATTAATTCAGAAAAAAAAGCCATGGGTGAAGATATATTCATTTCTTTGGAAGATCTACGTGCTTTGGGCAATGAGTTAATGGATGAATCAATGGCTAGTAAACCTGAAAATAAGCTTAGCCATAAAAGGACTAAATTACAAGACCAACTAGTAGAAGCTGAAAAAGCTTTTGTTCAGTATAAAGTGAAATTGCATGCTAAAATGCAGATGCTGTCAACTGAGAATGGATTTGACAAAGGGTGTGGCTCGGTTGACAGCCACGAAGATGATGCATCAACTTCAAAGGAACAGGCCAAGCACCAAACACCACGCAACCCGCAAGTACTTGTCAACCCCTTAAACTGTTTAAAGAAGCAAAGTGAAATAGCGGCAGGCAATAAACACTCCTTAGGCATGTGTCAAGAGCTGTGGTGGTTAGAGGTGGAAAAAGGTGCATGTTTGGAGAAAAATGATGACAGAGGCCACCACCCTAATGATAATGCAAGCATACAGCTACATGGAGACAACAGAAACAAGCATGCGGTTAACAGTGTGACACGGGAAGGGCATCAGATAATGATGGGTCAAAAAGATGGGCAGAGAGCAGCTCACAAGGAAATATGTATAGATTTTAAACCCCCAGAGCAGGATTGGCAGGGGGAAGGGACTGTTGTTTTTCCAAAAAATATGAACAGGCAAAATGAGGCTACAGTCTTTCCATTTTCGGCCCGAGGACAAAAAACTGGTTTGAAACTGGATAGTAAAATCAAGAGGGATGTAGTAACGCAAACCAATAGAAAGCTAAGTTCAGAACATTCACACAAAGCAAAAGGCAACATCAGTACTCATGCTGCATGGGCAACTGGGGGATTCTCTATGTTGGAAGGGATCCAGCATGCCTTTGCCTTACAAACAGATCAGATAAAACCCTTTGACCCTTTTGCAATATAGTCACCTGAAACGGCCCTTACAGAGGCTGGATGGAAAAAAATGCCATCTGGACAATGGCTTCCGGATCCTGACTGGCAAGATTCATTATTGGTTAATACTCCAGAATGGCGCCCTATAGAACACTGCCAAATAACTAAGGAAAATGCCCTGGAATAGGAAGAACACACCTGGATAGTTCCAATCAGACCAAGCAGCAATGTAATAGGTGGGGAGAAGGGTCCCATAGCAATTCTGGACATGACACCAAGGGCTGACCCCCCCCCCGTAAAGAAAAAGGCTGACTTGGGCCCTAATACAATGAGTAACTTGATCACGATGGAACAAAGGGAAGGACACATGGAAAAATCTCTCCTCCTCAGAAACCCTTACTATTGGATCTTTTTTCTAAATCAATCATGAAGCTGAAAAGGATGAAATTCAATAGTTATACCACCAGGTGGGTTCAGGGATAGTTAAAAAACAGATTGCTGAATGTCAAAATAGTGGATATAATGTCAAGCAACATTCCAGTCACTGGTGGAGTACCACAGGGGTTCCGTATTGGGCCCTACACTTTTAGGTATATTTATAGGGGACTTACATCTGGGTGTATCTAGCCAGATAAATAAATTTGAAGACAACACCAAAATATAATCTGAGATGGATAGGGAACCAAAAATTAATAAACTTAAAAAAGATCTCCAAATCATCGAAGCATGGGCACAAGAAAATAATATGGCCTTTAATACTGAAAAGTGCTCGGTTATACATCTAGGGAGAAGAAATCGCAATGCTGAGTATACCTTATGCAAGTTTCATATCAAGACAGTGTACCATGAAAAAGACTTGGGTGTTAAAGTAAATAAATTCAGTTGGAGTAATCAATGTAATAAAGTCACCCAAGTGGGTAATCGCATCATATCTGCTATTAAAAAATTGTTCATAACACGTAATAAAGAATGTACTGTATTACTAAATTGTATAGGTCTTATATCATACCTTATACAGACTACTCAGTCTCCTTCTGGGCCCCATACCTGGAACAAGACAAAACAATGATGGAGAGTTTACAGAGAAGAGTAACAAAACTAATTCTAGAAATAAGGGGTTTACCCTATCAAGAGAGGATGACTTTCCTAGGATTATTTGATTTACAAATGAGGCAAGATGGGGAGATCTACTATTGTTATTTAATATCTTAAATGATGAGGATCTTAAGAATGTCTGCAACTTACAAATCTCAGATAAAAAAGCATGGCCTACGATGTAACAACAGGCAAATTCAAATCCCGATGGCCTTTACAAATAAAAGAAAATATTATTTTACTCTTAGGACAGCTGAACTTTGAAACACCTTATCCCAATATATAGTGGAGCTGTCATCATGTAAGCAGTTTAAAACTGAGTTGGACAAATTTCTTCTGGGAAACTTTATGTAGATACCCCCCACTGTTGTGGGGAAAGTGGTCTCAATGGGCCTAGTGCCTACTTCCACTTTTTTCAACCGAGTAATACTAAGTAATACCGAGTAAAGAAGGAAGCGGCTGCAAGATGGAACGCAGTCAGGATTCATTACACGAGGGGGTTGGAAATCAGACCTGACCACCAGTATGTGGATCAGACATTGCTTAAAGACTCACTGAAACTTACACCTAAGGAAGTAATTGCATTTATAAATATTTCAGGGGAGGACAACTATGACATCAGTCTTAGATCTGCTTATGCGTTAGAGATGTTTTGGCAGAGATATAATGCAGTTAAATTGTTACCTTTGTGGTCCCCCTTTTTTGACATCCCTCTAACTAAGCCCCTGATTAAATATGTAACAGTGATGTTTCGTAATGAAGGAGTGCACGTTGATGACATTGTGTATTGGCTGTCTCTGTAATGTGAGGTTTTGTGTGAGACCGAGGCTTTATTGGACTCAGAAATGTTCTGGATGGGAGGGAGGAAATATAAGGTGAAATTGCCGCAGACAGATGGTAACATTGAACACATACCTAACTCTTTTATGTTTGGAAGGGACAGGGGGTATGTTTTTATTCAGGACAGCCCCGGGTATGCTACAAATGTGGGGCTCGAACCCACCTCTTCAGTGTCTGCGATAGGCCAAAGTGTGACAACTGCGGAGAGGTGGGCCATGTCACCATGCAATGTGATAATTTTACAAAATGTAACCTATGTGAAGAGTCTGGGCATATTTTTCCTAACTGTCCATGGGCGGCGAAAAATAAGCCAACCGTCATTAGTCCTGAGTTGCTGATCCAGCAGGCACAAGAACTGTCATGAATGTACCAACAGTTGTATTTGAAGAAGGGGTGAATGATCCACCCCAGGTACCCCCGCCCATGCCACCATCACCTCCTAGGGTAGTGGTTAAACTAGATGAGCAGAAGGCTAAGGAGAGTGCTTCTGGTAACATAAAAGCTTTAGTGGTTCAGGTCACATCAGCACTTCAGATCCCTGCTACCAGTGAGCCATTACAATGGGGGGGATCATCCACCGGTATGTTAAAATGATGACCCTGCACCTCCCCTTAAAATGGTGGAGACAGTCACTAAGCAAGTCCCAGCACTACCACAAAGACAGATAACCAGGAATTTAAAATCCCAGGCTCCTGTGGAAACCCAAATGATTGAGACTCCAAACCCTTTTGCTGCGTTAGTCCATATGGAAAATGATTCTGACATGGAGGTGGTTGAATCAGATGGCAGCACCATGTAAGATCAACAGCAACTGCTCCAACACCCCCCACAGTGACACAGCTGAACTGATGTAGAGTACCCCGATGCGCACCAGTCTGACGGATAGAACCACAACCCCCAGTGCTGCACATCCCAATGGATAACACCATGACCTGCCACACAGAGATGATTCACACCTGAACACCCCTGAGAGTGACCCGCCAAGAGCACCCCGCCACCAGCCACAGCGCAGTGATGGCTATGGACATTTCACAAGCAGCATGGCAGGGCACAGCATGTGACCTCTATGAGTGGTATGTCAGTGTTGCATGGCAGGGGCAGGCAACATGGCAAATGGCCAATGTAGCAGAGGCAGACTGCAGCCCACTCACAGACCCCACATCCTGTACCTGTTGATGCTGTGGGGGATGTTGCTGTGCTCTGTCGGGCACTGTTGATGCAGGTGAGCTGCCTATGTCGCTGTGGGGGGAATCAGTGTGGGGAAGTCACTCTCACTAGGTGCTTCCAAATCAGACCATTCAACTGCTTTGGATCAAGGAGGGAGATCTGAGATTAAAGAATCTAAAGGGAAGAAAAAATAGAAGAGGAAAAAAGGCCTTTAAATTCCTCCAGGGTGGGGCAAGCTGGTAATAGGCTCATGTAATTGTCATAGCCTACTGAACCCACTGAAGAGACAATGTATTTTTCAACATTAAGAAGGTTTAAAGATTGACATAGGTTTCCTTCAAGAGACATGGATGGGTAGAGTGGATCAACTTAGCCTATTTAAGGCAGAATGGAGGTGGGGGACCATCCTTTTGGTCCTTTGGAACTGATTGGGCAGATGGTTTAGGAATAGTTTTTCACTCCTATTCTTTTAGGATGTCCAGAATCATAGATTCATTACCTGGGAGGCTATTTGTCTTGGGTGGATATTCAGAACAGCAGCCATACAGGTTAATAAACTTTTATGGGCCCCAGACAAAGGCAGACATAGTGGCACTGCTATCACAGATACAATCTTATTTACATACCACATCCAGTATAATCTTAGGGGGAGATTTTAATTGTAGTTTGCCAAATATCAGTCAAAAAGGGGAAGTAAAATTTATTGTGACTCAGTAGACTTAAGAAAATGCATAGCTAAGGGTAATTTAGTAGACTGTGCGCAATACCAGTCCTATGGGCCTCAGTACACCTTTTGCAAGGGCAAGTTAACTTCCAGAATAGATCACATGTTTGTGTCTAGTAATTTGCTTCTACCAGACCTTCAAAAACTCCCAGTGGAATACTCGGACCATTTATTCTTAAAAGTCACTTTCCCCCCCCATAGTATTAGGGCAGAACAAGAGGTGAAGAATAAATACTTGTACCCTATTGGAGGGAGGTAAAAACAAATATCTTAAGTTTGTTTTGGGCTCAGGTGTCAGTTAATGAGTTGTACGAGGATCTAGGGGAGTGGTGGTCAGACATGAAGAAGGACATAAGGGAGTGGTTTCAATTTTTTGGGAAACATAAAGAAAGGCAGAAGTTTTTACACTATTTAAAATTATGGGCAAGGCTTCAATACTTATATTCCTTATTGGCTTCTTCAAAAATGGATTATGGCATGCGCATTGACCAGGCAAAAGAGGAAATGAGGATCTATCAATATAATAGAGCAAAAATTCTGGCTGCTGAAATGCAACATGAAACACAGAAATCCCCCATGGGGGATCCCTATGAAGCCTATAAAAAAGAACTGATACACTGGCCATGGACTAGTTGTTAAATTAACAAGTCATAGTGGTAGATAGAGAGGAAGAGTTGCATGGAGTGGTAAAGCTCTTTTTGGATTCAGATAAAATGGATGATTCCCCCTACAGAAAAAGTAATGAATAGGTACTTGCAGGGGATTAAAGGAAAAGAGAGAACTAAATGACCCTTTGACAGTAGGAGAAATTGAAGAAGTTTAGGACACTGAAAAATAGGGCTTCACCAGGGCCAGATTGTATCCCGTATGAATTTTATAAAACATTCCCGACAGTAGCAGCTAACTGTTTATTAGTATTTTTTTCCTACTTCTTTGAGAAAGGAATAGCCCCCTCTCAATTCACATCTGGTCTGTTGATATTTTTATATAAAACGGGGAATAGAGAGGATCTGGGTAACTGGAGACCTATTACCTTGCTAAACACTGATTTTAAAATACTGTCGCAGCTTTTGAATAACAGGTTGAAAAATTTGCTCAAAAATTGATACACCCAGACCAGTTTAGTGGGGTCAAAGAGCAAAAAATTCAGCAGGCCCTAATGGTTATTCAGGACATAATTGAAAGCCACAGTGGGACAGTGAAGCAGGGTTGTTTTTTATCCTTGGACCAGTCAAAAGCATTTGATAGGGTGCATTTATCCTTCCTTTTTCAAATGTTGCAGCAGTGTCGTATTACAAGTGAGTTTATTGATAAAATTAAACTGCTTTATTCAGGTGCAACCATCCACTGAGTGATAAAAAGGAGAATCTTAGAGGGTATTTTCCTTACTACATGGGTTAGACAAGGCTGTCCCCTTAGTCCTTTACTTTATAACTTCTCCTTAGACCCACTTGTTTGGACTTTGAGCAGCACACTAGCATGGGGTGGTTTGCTGGGGCCTAAGGGATTTAGGAAAACTAAAATACAGGCATTTACAGACGACATATGCTGGTTTATGACAAACCCAGATCAAATTCCGGTGGCATTATATCAACTGAAAGAATATTCCAAAGTGGCAAATTCAAAATTAAATTTTGGAAAATGTAAAGGGATCCTTTTTGGTTGTGGTGACCAAGATTCAATAGTGTACCACCAAATTTGACTCTCTTCAGAGCTGCAAAACATTCTTGGGGTGCAGTTTGGACCTGAAACCTACCAGTAGAGAGTTGGGATATGGCTTTAAAAAGAGCAGAGTTAAAAGCAAACCATTGGAAAGCATGGAGACTTTCAAAAAACAAAAGGATTCACATCATAAAAAAAGTTTACTGTTCCCTCATTGTGATATATACCTATGATCTTTCTGCTCCCAATTGCTATGGAAACAAGACTGTACTCCTGTTTTTTCCAGATGGTGTGGCGCAGTAGATTAAACCCTATAAAGAGATGTTTCACATATTTATCAAAAGCCCAGGGAGTTCTAGGAATGGTTGGCCCTATCCCTTTTTTTCTTAGTTTGTTTATAGCACAGAATGTTAAAATAGGACTCAGTCCATCTAGAGGTCACCAGTATTGGTTGTTCCACTACACTTTGGAGAAATTCTTTAATATTTGGGTAGAGGATAACCCCCCAAAATATAATCCTAGGTGGCAAATCCCCAAATATATTAAGCCAGTGGTGAAACAACTACATGTCTGGGGGTTAATCAAGTCTTTGTCCACCCAAAGGAGCCGGTGTTTAAAAACTGTCCACAAACGTTAAATAAAGGAGTTTTGAAACAATTAAATAATAATAGGATCCTGACCCATGTGTGGGAAATACTGTGGGTAGGGGTTTATGGTAGACTGTAGCTAAGAGGAAATGCTAAGCATAAAATACTGGAGAAGCGGAACTGCCCATATAATGACTGCCACAATAAGGAGGAACCTATGGAACATTTCCTATTTGCATGTTCATATGCAAAACAGCTATGGGGCTGTCTGGCAAAAGAATGACATCTGGCTGAGCTAGTAAATCTTTCTTATGAGGAATTACTTTTGGGGCATTGTCCTCAGCTCTTATGTAAATATGATCAGGGGACTTTATCAGTAATTTTCTGTTGTTTGAAATACTATCTCTGGCAGGCACAGTGCCAATGGACATTACAGCAGAAAAGGATGCCTTATGTTACGTTTAAAATCCTGGTGGAAAATGCTATAAATAATGTTTACAGGAGAGATATGATCTCTGCTGCTAGACATATCCTAATGAAATGGTGGAAAGGTTTGCTTGGGTTTATTAAATTTAAGTAGATTGATTAAAGAGGGGAATCTAACCTGAAAAGGAATAACACGGAGATACAATAGAAAAGCACCGATTAAGAGGGTCCACACTTTAAAAAACACAATTGTTTTTCTCAGAAAGAGCTAGTTGAACAAATGTGAAATGGTAATGAAAATTGAGAATTGCTGATATAGTATCAATGGATGGTTATGTGGTGTTTTCTAATAATAATAATAATAATTTTATTTTTTTTGGATTTCACTTTAAATAGTTATTTGACAACAATCAAGAAAGTGTATGAATGGAATACTTATTTGATTTCCCTTATCTTATGATTTGTATATCATTTTGTGTAACTCAACACTGTTTATAATTATTTGTTTTTAATGTTATGATAATAAACAATACCGTTACTCTTTTTGAGACGTGCCATGTGATCTTTATCATCCACCTAAACAAGAAGCTGGGACCTCGGTTTAATGTCTTATCCGAAAGACGGCACCTCAGGAGTGCAGCACCACCCTCATGCTGCATTGCAGTGTCAGTATATTAACCCAAGTGCCTGGTGTGTGGGATAGAACCCACAGACTTCTGATCTCCCTGCCTCAGAGGCGAGTGTGCTACCTGCTGAGCCACTGACACATTGGTACTCTTAGACCATACTTCTCCCCCCTGCACCCAATTTAAAGCAAAGAGATACTGTCACAACTTATCCTCCACCATGGTCAACCATGCTTTCTATGAATGAAATTCACGTTTGTGTTGTAACAGTAAAACCAGCTGAATGTGATTAGGAAGTTGGTTGCCAACTTTGTGGAAGACACAAAGAAAAGGTGTATTGTAGAATGACAAGAAAATGTCCTGCTCTGTTATTGGTCAGTGCCCACCTTCACCAGTGACGTTATCTGAGCATAACATCACTGTAAGAAGGTCTAGCACCAAGTCAACCCTAGTAAAGAAAAAAAAATCAGTGTATCCTTTCATCTTGAAGCTGTCATGGGCTTCAGGAAACCAACTTCACTGAAAGACATGATGGTCAGCATCCGTCTTTCATTTTCATGCCTCTCAACCGATTTTCTCCTTCTGGCCCCTGCTCAACTGCCAAAACCACAGCACTATTACATTTAAATGAAAGCCACCACACAGAATGGCACTTCAGTACCCTGTGTGCCACCAGGATCACAGTTGCGCAAGTGGTTTTAAAATTAATCACGATGACTGATCACGCCACTCGCTCCATAAAAGGAATGGCTGCACTGCTTATGGCCCTGCAAACACCAACAGTAGATAGAGAATCTCTCTCAGTGAAAAACAACACCAGACCCAGATTGCACTTATGATTGCTTCTGAAACTGAAAGTAACAATCCCTGCTGCTGAAGCCAGCTCTGGTCGTGAGTTAACCCCCACCCGCAAAACAAATTAAACCAGTTTCAAATGCCGGTCCAACAAAAGGCAGCAGGACTGCCTGAATAAAACACTTCTTGCAGAAAAAAGTGGCAGAGAGTTTTGTTGGAACAGGGCATGGGGGCAAGAAGCATAGCAATCCACAGAATAAAATAGCACCACCTATTGGACAAGAACATTTTAAGACTAGACTAGACCAGTTCATAAGGGATGATAACTCCAGTTATCACCACTGAGTAGTGGGGGCAACCCTTATGGGCCTTGGCCTTCTGTTGTCCTAAAACCGAAGTATTAACCAAAGTATTAAATGTAGTCTATCCATTGAAAAACTAAGTAAAAAAGTATTGTTATAAGGGCTTTTTAATATTTTTTTTATTTTGTTTTACTAGTACAAACAAACCACTGTATACAAGCAAAAAGGCCCTGCAAGGATATGTGTTATTGTGTATTATAAAATGGGTTTGGAATTTTCTACATTCTGATTGGCTAAGAGGTACCTTTCTCCATGTTCTTATCAGCACATATTGTGCTAACCGATACCTCTTTAGCCAACCATAACTCAGTACAGGCAAAAATCCATGCCTGCCATAAAGCTTTTTTCAATTCTGCCTAAAGCCGTTAATGCTGGTAACTTCCTGTCCAATCACTTACTGAAACTCCATAGCTGATATGGAGTTCCCCCACCTACTCCACTTCCCGCAACATACTCTGTCTTACTGCACAGATCATACTACTAGAGCCATGACAAAATATTTTTCTGGCATTTAAAATAAAAACTGTCACCTCTTCTGTTCAGAAAGTCATCCCACTCCAGCTCCTCAGCTGATAGAAATTCTAGGAACTGTTCACAAAAGAAAATGCAAAACATCTAGTTGTACCAAACAGCCAAAACCACAATCAAGACTGTGCTACTGGCAAAGCCCTAAATACGGTGCCTTGTGAGGGACATGCTCGCTCCTGCTCCACTCCGAAAAAAAAATTCTTCCTGGGCAGTGGCTCAACAGCCCAGCTCCTCTACCGGCTCTTTGAGATGTGATTTTTTTTTTCTAACATTCTGGCCACTGTCAGCGTTATGGCACACTGAGCAGTCAACCTGTCCCCGCTCCTGAAAGACACTCTCACTCTGACTCCTCTCGCAGAAACATTTACTTGCTTTTCCAGTGGCTCACCAAATCCAATTAACTGTTCCTCCATTGCCCCTCTTTCACAGCACAATTTAAAAAAAAAATTAAAAATAGAAGAAACATATAGTTAGTGTGTGTGTGCGTGTGTGTGTGTGTGTGTGTGTGTGCACGCGAGCATGCGTGCATGTGTGTGTCACCCTGTACTGGCCATCACAACCAATAGTGGGACTATTTTTACTGTTTCACTATTAAACCTCACTTTTTTAAATGCTTTGCTTTCCTTTTATATATTTCTATATATATATATTTTTATTCTTTTAAATACTTACTTAATTACCCATTTTATAAATGCAATAACACACTCCAAGGTGTGGTTTATCACCTGATAAGAGCATGTCCAGAGGCTTAAGACACTTGGCGCAAGCGCCTCATGCCTTAGTACACCCCTGGCTGAAACCTGGCTGTTGGCACAACAGGTTACCAGGACCAGCTTAATTTGTACAAGTGAACAAGGGCTATGTTTTACGGCCAGCATAAGTTAAGGTGCCAGTTTAATAATGTGCACCTATATGTTTGTTAGTTCTGCCTAAGGATTTGAAATGTGATTGCTCAATGTGAATATGTATGTGTCTGTGTATATATTATTTTATGTTTTAAATTGTAATGGCACCCTGAGCTCTGGAAGGGTGCTTTTTAAGAATAAAGTGATGATGATGATGATGATGAATGTGGTAAGAACTGCTAACAAGTACATCCAGTTTTCCTATTCGTGCAATGTGTTTATGCTTAGTGATAATGGGCCCGATTCTAGAATGATGGTGCAAGTCGCCGCCAAAGGTGACTTGCGCCAAACATGGTTGTGCCAGGAAACCTGCACCTGATTATCTATCAGGCAGGGTCCTCATGGCTAAGTCCTGTGACTTGCACCAACTGTACCAGTATGCCAAAAAGAGGGTGTACTGGAATGGCTGGCTGCAAGCCTGTGGCTTGCCCAAGTGCAGGGCGCAAGTGCCCCCCCCAACATACACACACATAGTACAGCCCCACAGCACTAGTGGAATCCAACTCCCCACCAATGCCCCGAACTCAGAATAGGGCATAATTACTGCCATAAACCCCCTAGCACCATGTTACAGGGGGTTTATGGTGTAAATGGTTGCGTAAGCCTACTTTGGTGCAAGCTGCCTGTGACATGTCGCAGGCTGCTCTGCAGAACACCAAATGTCACAACTCCTGGTTTAAACTGCTACTTGCACCAATTTTTGGGCACAAGTCAGTTTACGCCAGGCTTGACCCTTTGAGAATTGTGCCCTATATGTTTTGGTGCCTGGCTTTGTACCCTTATTTCCCCACATTTGTGTGAGTTCCCAGGCAATGATTCCCACCTGCAAGGGGCATATAAATAGGGACTTTTGCTTGCCAAAACTAGTTTTCTGATTGGTTTCAATCTAAAGAAGTAATTCCATCTTCTCTGGCTGCACTGACTGAGGGGGACTGTGGGCCCAGGAATGATGTCAGGGTGCCTTGACTTGGATGGCACTGGTTCCCTCCAGTATGGGTCTCCAGAGACTCTGGCCCTGGCCAGGTCAGAGATTGTGGATAGCGGGGCCTCTTAGGGAGTCACCCTCAAAATGGATCTCCTGATGGCATCCAACCTACTTATCCTGCATCCTGTAGCTGCGGTGTAGGTGTAGTGGAAATAATATTGTGCTGGTGAGGGACATTTGGCCAGGAGCAAGAGACTTGTGCAAGTGAATAACTGAATATTGAAAAAGCTAGCCTCAAGGTTCGGAACCCAAGGAGCAGGAATGGACTTGGTTGGGGTATCTGGTTTATATATTGCAGATACAATAGCAGGGGACAAAACCTCACAGTCACTATAGCATGAGTGAAACAAGTGACAGGGAAAGTACAGTGTGGCTACATCAGTGCTATTCCTGTTTCTGTTTTCACCCTCAACATGTCTGGTTGCCATTGTGCCATTGCTGTGGCTCAGCGAGTAGAGCCACAGACTATGGAGGGTGGTGGTACCTGTGCTGTCCTGGGTTTGGTCCTCACTTGCTGCAGTTTTGGGGATGACTGTTTTTCCCCTTCACTTGCACTGTGGCCTCTCCACTCTTGCCTTCCCTCCAGCATCTCCCCCTATTCTTAAGCTGCTGCATCCCACCAACTTACCCCGCCTGTCCTCATTTTCACCCCCCCACCCCCACTTGTGGCCGCCATTGTTGCCCACCTGCCTGAATGTCACCCCTTTCCCCACATGCGCCCCCTGTGAGCTTGTTATATATTTCTTCATAGGGTGTGGGGGCAAAGTCCCTCCGCAGACAAGTAGTTTTGTTAAATTTTCTGCCCAGCGCTGATTCAGTGGCACAGTTTTGTCCCACGTGGTTCTATCCACGCTATGTTGACTTAGTCCCCTTGGTTACCTGGCAAGTCACTGTTGTCTGTGAGTGTATTTAACCTCTAACTCTGACTCCCAATGGAGGTGTGGAGGGTTGGGGGAAAGCCACTGTGGTAGCCATCATACTACCTCTCGTTTGGTGTGCATATGTATCCCGGGGAGTATATTTCTTATTAGTCCCTTGTGCTGGGCAGCTCAGCTCATCTCTGCTATGCAGGGCTGAACATAGTCTGATCCATTAGAGCTGCTTACGCTACAAGTGGGTCATCATAATATAACTACAGCATAAATATCCCTAGTGTCACCATAAGTAAATGGAAAAAATACAGTAAAATAACAGTCTGGAGACATAATGTAAACTATACATATGTTTAAAGTGACTGAAGCTACAAATGATTATCAAACTCCTGGCCTGCTTGTTTTGGGACAGAGTAGAGTAACATGATTGTGCTAATTGATAGCTGTAATTTATACTGATTTGAACTGGTTCCATAATTAGGAGTAGCGACAGCATTTTCCCACTACCTCAAGTCTGTGCATTACTTCTGTAAATAAATGTTTGTCATTTTTTGCAAGCAGCCTTAAAGTCTGAAAGTGACTGGTCTGTGTCTGTGCGATTCCTGTTAAAGGGTATATTGTTTTGTTATATAATGGGCTTCTAGAATCCATCATTTTGATTGGCTGACTGGCACTTTTAGCCATGGGTAAATCTTATGACAATGACAACCCCTGCAAAAAGTGCCAGTCAGTCATGGTGGCAGCAGCATAACAAATTAAATCAATACACCTGTTACCTGAAGAACTCAAAGGAAACCTAATGTTATTTTTTCCACCAAAGCCGACTGAAAGAAAGTAAATATTATCAGTCATGTGCACATTCCACTAATGGAAAACTGTTCCCTCTCAACTAGCAAAAAAACCCTTTAAAATCAGTTTCTGTGCCACAATACCTGGTGCTCAGCACTTTCTCCCAGCTCTCCCCTGAATACTGCCACTCCCTCTACAGTCCTAGTTCTACCAATGCTGCTCATCCAGAACCTCACTTGGTCTGTCTTGCTGGACAACAAGCTGTTTGGACCCATACTCAGAGCTCCAGCCTCCTGGCTGCAGCTCAGTTAAACTCTGGAACTGACCTGAGGAAGGGTTACGCATAACATTGCTAAAGATTTTCCATCACAATCAATAACTGTGCACAGAAAATGTCAATCCACAAAATTGTGCTATGTAAAATGCTACAAGGTACACATAGCGTGATACAGATGAAATATTATCACTCTGTGGGGAACAAAACTCAGGTGAGGGCAAATTGTAGGGGTGATTTTGTATTGCAACTCCAAAGGGGAAAACAAGTTGGGGGGAATCGGGAGGTGGTGATTTACTATTCCAACTCCAGGGGGGAAGGGACAACTTGGTGAGATGAATCACGGGGCTGGGCATTTACTATTCCAACTCGGGGTAGGGACACGACTGGGGGGGGTCAATGGCCCAACAAAAAGCCACTCTCAGAATCGAACCCAGGTCTGCTGGATACAACAAGTCCATTCATAGCTTGTGACTTTTATCATTATGCTATGCTGCCAGCACAGTTGGGCAGCACATACTTGTGGACCTAAAGTATTTATCACTGAAAACATCTACATTGATACATGTACAATGCTAAACATACCAACACTGTTACATCCATGTAGCTGTTAGCACTCACGCTATTTTTTCAGTGCACATTGCACTGCCCTTTTATTCCAATGCAATCCTGAGTGTATACCCCTGAGAAACACCCATCCACAGTTCAATAAGGCTTCCGCAATACCTGACTCCAAAAGTAAGCATAAGAATAATAATAATAATAATAAGAAGAAACATGTCAGTGCCTGATTCAGTGCCACCTGTTATACTACTAAATGGGACTCACACACAGCCTGCCTTTGGTTCTCTCAGCTGCTCATCTCTGCCAGCAAACATCTGGTACAGTCAGTGTGTCATGAAATAATAAAAAAAATACAACACTAACATTGTATTCCTCTAACCATATCACTGTCTGAGTTCTGGGAGTCTCCTCAATATTCTACCTAGAAACACCAAACTATTTCTGATGGCACAACAATAAATTCAACAAAAATTATTTAAAATGCAAAAAAAAAATATGTTTTTCTTTATTTTTTGTCAGAAACAGTAATGGGGTACATTTGGTAATCGCAATAATTCACTCCAGGGTGTGGGTTATGCTGGGATTTAACCACTTCTGGTTAGGATTTGGTCACTCAGCCTGTGGTCTCATGACCAAAACACACAAGGCTTAGGTAAATTCCAGCATAACCCACACCATGTTGTGGATTATTGCTTAAATCTGCAGTGCTACTTGCTTTGGCAAACTGAAGGTGAAGCTGTGTAATCAGTGAAAATGTGAATGTGCTGTTGTGCAAAAGTGAATGTAAAGACTGCAAGTCACAGTAAAATGACATAATGCCTACCACATGCTTCCTAATTGGGGGACCAAAGTGTATAGTGTGTGGTATAAGTTTAAATATATTTTTAACCAGCAAAACATGGTCCTGTTTTACACCTGGGGCCAAGGTGTAACAATAAAGACAATGATGATGAACTCTGAAGAGGAAGGATAAGCTTGAGAGCTCCTGGTAGTGTGCAAACAAGGGTTCTACATAAGGCAGAGGAAACCAAGAGAGCCTCCTATTTATGGTGACAGGCAGTGGAGAACCATGGCTTGCCCTCTTTCCTTGCAGCACAAGAGCCGTCAAAAGGAGGAAAGGTAAGCAGTACCCTCCCTTTGTCATGGACAGATTCAGGTTGGCAGAGCAAAGTTATGCTGTTCTTCAAGGACATTTATAGCTGCATCTTTCAATGCTCTGCCCTGGAGGTAGAGTCTTGGTTCCAATCCTGGTAACTATATAAATATCGGGGGAGACTGCCAGTGAGACTGTACTGTCCTATATCCCTAGACATGGGAGTTGCCCCTGAGTCTTTAGTTCACCTCTCCTCACCAATAGAGGGGCCATGGCAGGCCAGAGAAGAAAGGGTGTGCTACACAGTGTTAACAAATGTAATGTGGAACTTTGTCAGCATATCCAGGATGATATTATTGCCTTTTAAAGAACTTATGTGAGACCGTACTTTGACTATTGTACATAGTTCATGTCACCATATTATAGAACAGAGCATACTTACATATGAACATACAGTTAAGCTAGCAGAAAAAGACCTTGTGATCTATCATGTCTGGTTTTGATCTATCATATTTGCTCAAGTTTGTAGACCTCCACAATGTCTATTGAGGGACTGGTCCCCATCCTCGTTATCTGTTCCTCCCTCCCCACCAATGTCCCCCCCACTCCCTCTCCCATACATGTAATTTTCCCCTTCACTTTGAAAGTGGAAGAACTGGAGAGAGTCCAGAGAACAGAACCACAAAAGACTAGAAGAATCAGCATTTATATGAAGCTTTTCATACACACTGTATCCCAAAACATTTTAAAAACAATGCTAGACTGATGGTGATGTGACTGAATGTGTAGTGGCAGCCATTTCACACATCAACACCTACACACAGCCTTGGACAATTGCAAGAACCAGTTTTATGGGAAGGGGAATGTTGACCAGGACAAACAATTGTGAACAATTGCATGAACCAGTTTTATGGGAAAGGGAATGTTGGCCTGGACATTGGGGGAAAATCTCCTTCTCTTGAGAAATGTGGATTGGGTTCTATAACTTACACCTGGACACCCACCAGGGCAGCACCAGAGATGGGCAGAGGGAACCTCTATTTAACATTTAATCTGAAGGATGGCATACCCCAACAGTACAGCACCCCCCCCCCAGTACTGCACTCTGGTGCCATGGCTTGAGGTATGAGCCCAATCCCAGTGTGGCACTAGAAACCATGACTGTCTGGCCCAGAGGCTAATGTGCTACCAACTTAGCCATGTTGACACTTAAAGGATGAGAGGAAAAGGTTGACCAAGGGGAGAGACTGACAGGTCTGAAACTGTTATCACCAGAACACTAGAACTTGAGAGTGGATGTGATCACTGCTTATAAGATTAGGAATAGAAAAATAAAAATAGGGAGGATTTATAGAAAAGTATGGAGAAGTATGAGAAAATGTAGATATGAGATGAAATTGGTATCAGAAAATTTTAGACTGGACTTGAAGAAACATTTCTTCACTGGCAGAGTTGTCAGGCTCTGGAATAGTCCTGCCAGATAGTGTGGTAAAGGCAGGGACAGAAGATAATATTAGGAATGTGCTGGATACCTATCTGGCTTCAAAGGTAATGCAAGAGTAAGACACACTACATAGACAATGCTTTCTTCTATCCGAACAAATGTAATGAATGACACACATTTGAACATGTTCATAAACACCACCACCCTCTACCCCCAAAACACACACCATACACACATCACTAATAAAATAAGAGCCTATTTTCTGGAGGTTCTATAAAAATGGACAGTTACTTCATCCTTCCGTGCAACTGTTATGAATGTTGCATAGACCTGTTTACCTAACCAGAACTTCAGCGCAGAACTTTTTGTTCAAATGTTCACCTTTCAAGTGCTCGTTAACTGCCTTGGGTTATATAACTAAACATTTGACACCCACTTCATTATTTTAAGGAAAAAACTCAATAGCTTTGGAATATTACACTGAAACCATTTTTCCTAAAATGCCATTCTGTAACAGTGATAGAAAAATAGCACACCGATATTGGTCTCAGAAAACCAATATATACTGTATGTTTGCAAACACTAGCACCATATTCATTTTCTGAAGCTGTTCACAGTCCACTGCTCATCAGTCATTTATTTTTCAATCTGACTTTCACTTTCACTTCACTGAGGTCATCTATACCTATTTCCATGAGTGTTTTAACATTTACACTCTAGGGAATTCACTCAAGTAACCTAACAGTGAAGCACTGAGGAAACAGTGATGTGCACTTAAAAAAACAAAACAGAAACTGCAGTATAGATGCATATACTATGTTAACTAGTCATGTTTACTGTACTCATTACTGATTTTCTTAAAATAATGAGTAAGTGATACAAGCAATATAACACAACAGAATGAGCATTATGTTGAAATAGCCATCTGCCCAGGGCTGTAGAGAGGGCAGAGGACCTTATTGCCCCCGGGTGGCTGATTATCTCAGCATAAGGCCCCCCTTCGAGAGTCTTATTGCTCTTAAAAAATGGGTTGACTAAAATAAATGCAGTCTGACACTAAACGTGGAGTGTATTTTCATTTAGTTTTTATATTTAACTGTAAAAGTGCATAAGGAAAAGAAAATAGACCCAGACCTTGTGTGCAGGCAAAATTAAAAGGTGCAGAAAATGATCTCATATTATACTTTTTTGTGTGGCTGTGCAAAATAACAACTAAAAATAAAACCTTCATGCCACAATGTGTTTAAACTTGTAAAGTTCATTTAACAGTAACTTGAAATGTTCAGTCACTTTTTCTCTTTTTTTTGTACAGTATGCCATAGCTACTTTTTTACTAGATTGGAGTTAGTAATAGAGTTTATTGGAGCATGGAAGGCACAGTTTTTCAGGTTGTAGGGTTGATTGGCGCTTGTTGAAACACTTGCTATAGGAGGCACCTTTGTTGGTGTCCACTCAAGGAGAGTTTTGTTTGTCTATCATTTGTAGGGATTGATTCTGGTTGTGCAGTAGAGGAGCTTTACTTGAAGTTGCCTCACTCGAGAAATTAGAGAAGCTTGGTTTATCAGAGGAAGAGTTGCTCTGTGTTCAGAAATTAGATCAGTTTCCCTCACTGTTCAGTTGATATTAAACATTTCTTCTGCCTACGACACCATCACCACAATATATTGTTAATGTGCCTGAAAACAATCTTTGATATTACTAGAACAGTTCTGAGCTGGCTTCACTCATACTTTACAGGCAAAGGTCAAACTATCAGCTTTTCCTGTGAGATCAAGAAAGTCCTATGTGTAAATATAAAAGTATAATCTGTAAGTCTGTGATAATGGTACATCATTAAATGATAATTATACTATAGATATCTAAATGGTTACTAATAAGAGGAATTCTAACTGAACAGTTAAAGATACTGTATGTTACAGCAAGATTAATCTATTCCCCATCTGGAGTATTGCGTGCAGTACTGGAGGCCACACCTTCACAAGGACATTAACCAAATTGAGTCAGTCCAGAGAAGGGCAACCGAAATGGTGCAGGGACTACATCAGAAGACATATGAGGACAGATTAAGGGAGCTCAATATGTATACCCTTGAGCAAAGGAGGGAGAGAGGTGATATGATCGAAACATTCAAACACCTTAAGTGCCTTAACAAGGTGAAAGAGTCTAACATATTTAAATATAAGAAAAATAGCAGGATAAGAGGACACAGCATGAGATTAGAGTGAGGCCGATTAAGGGGGAACATGAGGAAATTCTTTTTCACAGAAAGAATGGTGGATGCATGGAATGGCCTACCTCAGGAAGTGGTGGCTATGAATACAGTGCAGGGCTTCAAACAGGCATGAGATAGGCATAAGGGAGCAATACAGATGAGTATGAATAGGTAGGCCACTGACAGAGCAAAGGCCAATGGCACATTTATAAGATAGAAAAAGAAATGAACAGACTAGATGGGCCTTGCAGTCCTTATCTGCCATCAACCTCTATGTTTCTATGTTTCCTCCTTCACATCCTCACCTAATTAAAGTGGCAGCTGGTATTCCACAAGATTCTATCCTGGGGGCTCTTCTTTTTGTGCTTTAGATAGCTAATGGCCTGTCTTTCCACAGCTATATGAATGACACCCAGATCTACACCCCAGTTACAAACGCTTTGCAGGATAACCTAACCTGGATGTCCTTGTGCCTTGCCGATGTCCAGTCTTAGATGACAGCTAACTCTCTTTGTTTCAGTGTCTATGAGACTGAACTTATTTTATGTAACACCGGAGTTAAGATAAAATGTGTCAACCTATCTGATCTAGGTCTGCACTATGACTCTTCTACCATTTATCCATCTAAGAAAGCCCCAAATCTTGGAGTCTTATCTGATCAAATGCTCAATTTGAAATCCCATGTTAGCAGTATAGTCAATGCTACTTTTTATCACCTACTGTATGTATCATCCCTAACATCCATTCATACTTCAGCTCCAAGATTACTGCTGCCTTTGTCCATTGTTTTATCTTCTTCTGACTGGACTACTATACCAATCTCTTATCTTGTCTCACAACATGAACATTGCATCATCTTTAGCTTGTTACAGCTTGAGTCCTGTCCTCTCTGGCTCTAGGAAGTTTAGTCATGTTTCTCCACTGTTTGCCAGTCAGCACTGGCTTCCAGTTTAACACAGAATTGATTATGAATGTATTTAAAAACTGGTACTGGGAAAGGCTCAGTGAGCCAAGAGTGAAGCTCATTTCTAGGTGTGACATAAGGAAAAGGAAAAGGGGATACAGATAAATCATACACAATAGTACTAAAGAATTCCACAAAATAAAAGTGCAAACTATGTGCAATATAACGTGATACAAGTGCAAATAGCAATAACTGGTGACAGATGTTGAAGATATGAGCAGCACCAAAGTCAAATTAAACTGATAACAGAAAGCTAAAACAATTTAGTAAAGCAGTAGTTGGTAAACTGACTCCAGGAGGGATACCATAGCTGGAAAAGAAAGGGAAGCAGGTCAGATCAAAGTAGAGGGCTGACAGGAGTAAGATGGGAGGGTAGGAGTTTAACATAGTTCTTATGAAAAATGAGGGATGGTGAAAGATAAAGAGAAGAGGGGTGCAATTTCCAGAGGGAGGGAGGGAAGGCAATAGGAGAAGGCTGATTGCCCAGGACTGGAGTGAGGAAGGGGAAGGGGAAGGGAGAAGGTATGAGGATCACAGGACAGGAGGAGGAAGTATGAGGCAGAGGGAATGTGTGAGAAGAGTGCAGCAAGATAAGAGGGTAGCAACCTAAACCTGTATTTGGAGATGAAGGAGTCATAGTGGGACTGGTGATGTGAGGGTAGGGGGAGGATGGAGAGGGAGGAGTGGAGGGAGCAGTTGTGAGCACGAGGTAGGAGTTGGCAGCAAAATAACAAAAAGCATTACAGAGGGTGTCTAGCCTGGCCCGAGAAGAGGAAGTGGTGGGACCATAGACCACATCCACATAGTCAAAAACTAGGAGAATCATTTTGGTAACCAGCTCCTGTCAGACCTGCAGAGACAGGCAATCTTTGTTGCAGTACAAGGCACCAAGCTTGGGGCAGAGCTTGGCATAGATGGCATTGATGTGGGCAGAGTAGTCAAGCCGACTATCAAGTCACACACTGAGATTCTTGAAGGAGGGAACCACTTCAAGTGGGTAACCATCCAGGGTGGAGAAGGCAGGAAGGGGGTGAGCCTAGCCAGTTTCTTGTTGGTGTCAAAGGTCATGGACACTGTTTTTTTTTGTTAGTGTTGAACCAGAGCTGCTTGAACTAGAACCAGTGCAGGACACTGAATGTCTTCTGCAAGAAGAAAGAGAACTGGGTCATCTGCATACTGTACATGAAAATATGCATGTTGGCTCAGGCAGAGAAGAGTTCACTGAGGAAAATGGTAAAAAGGACTGGACCTATAATGGAGCACTCTGGGACTCCAGCTTGGATTGGAAGGCAGGCTGATGGCTCGAGAGGCAGGAATGGAATCAGTCAACATGGGGACTGAGAGGCTGCCAGAATACAAATTGTCCAGGAGGAGTAGATGGCCCACCAAATTAAAGACTTTGGCCAGATTGATGAAAATGGGCACCGTGATGTGCTCTGAGCCATCAGAGAGGATGGGGTCAGTGGCCCATAGTGGGGAGGAGACAGTGGAATGGAGTTCCCAAAACCAGCCTGGAAGAAGGAGAGGGAGTTGAAAGAGTGGAGGAGGTCAGCAAGTCTGGAGAAGACAAGTTCCTCTTGCAGCTCTGTAAGAGAGGGGAGGAGCGATATAGGGCAGAAGTTTCTAGGGTAGAGGGATCACCCCCCCCTTGTGGAGGGGTAGACTTTTGGTAATCTTTCAAGACTGAGGGATAGCCCAGAGGGTGAAGTAGAGGCAGAGGTGGTGGGTAAGGGGAGAGGTGATAACAGGAGCAGAAAGTTGGAGAAGTTCAGGTTCAAGGCTATCCAGGCTAGACTTGGATAGGTTGCATGAGGAAAGGGCAAGCAGTGTTTCCTGGCTAGGGGAGAATGAAATCCCAGAGAGGGGTGGGTGGAGAGGAGGGTGGAGATGAGGGGAGAAGCGAGGAGCCAGGCGGACCTCAAGCAGTGAAAAACTCACTGAAGTGAGCAGAAACAGAGGGAGTGTCAGGGCAGGTGAGCCATTAACCATGAGGACAGGGAGAGCTGACTGGGCTTGGGGATCAAAACAGGAGTGAATCACCTTCCAGAATACAGTAGAAGAATTAAGATTGTTCTGGAAGTTGTCCTTAAAATACAGGGAATTAGCTCTATGGACGTAGAAACATAGAAATTGTCAGCAGATAAGAACCGTGAGGCCCATCCCGTCTGCCCGTAGGCCCTATACATTGTATATGGCCACTGACCCTATGTGATCCAGGGCTTTTCATCATTCCCTCCCCTTCCCTCTCAAGCTTCCCTTGTGCTCAAATGTTCTGGCCCCCACTACCTCCTGTGGCAGACTATTCCAAGCATTGACTACCCTTTCTGTGTAGAAAAACATCCTCACATTATGTCTTAATCTACCCCCTTCCAGTTTCATATTGTGTCCCTTTGTTCTAGTACTTTTTCTATATTAGAAAAGGTCCCCCACCTGCGCCTTGTTTATGCCCTTGATGTACTTGAAAGTTTCAATCATGTCCCCCCGCTGTTTCCTGTCCTGCAGTAAGGACATATGGAGATCCCTTAGTCTCTCCTCATATGTTTTGTGATGTAAGCTGTGCACCATCTTGGTTGCTCTTCTCTGGATAGTCTCCACCTTATCTATGTCCTTGCACTGATGTGGCCTCCAGAACTACACACAGCACTCCAGGTGAGGCCTTACCAATGTTTTATACAATGACATCACCACCTCCCGCCTTCTGCTAGTGATACCCCTGCCTATGCACCCCAGCATGCCACTGGCCCTCCCTGCTGCCTTTGTGCACTGCTTTGATACCTTAATGTCATCAGAGGTTATAACCCCTAGGTCCCTTTCCTCATTGGCGACAGTCAGCTTCTCCCCCCCTTCAACCTGTAGCTCTCCTCAGGGTTCCCTCTATCCAGGTTCATTATTTTGCACTTCTTTGCAATGAACCTCAGTTGCCACATCTCTGACCATCTTTCAAGCTTCTCCAGGTCCCTCTTCATTTTCTGCACCCCTTCTGGAGTATCCACCTTACTGCAGATCTTGGTGTCATCTGCAAACAGGTAGACCTTTCCTTACAGCCTCTCTGCAATGTCACTAATGAAGACATTGAACAGGACTGGTCCTAGTACTGATCCCTAGTACTGATCACTGTGGTACCCCACTAGCCACCCCCTCTCCCCAGATTGTACTACATTTACCACCACCCTCTGTAACCTGTCTGTTAACTAGTACCTAACCCAGTTCACCACCTTGTCTCCCATGCCCACACTACCCGTTTTGTTAATCAGCCTTCTATGTGGGATGATGTTGAAGGCTTTGCTGAAATCTAGGTAGGTGACGTCTACCGCCCCTCCCTGATTTACTTTCCTAGTCACCCAATCAAAAAATCTATTAGATTCATTTGACATGACCTTCCTGCTGGGAATCCATGTTGCCTCAGATCCTGAGCACTGCTGGATTCCAGATGTGCCACTATCCTTTCTTTCAGCAGTATCTCCATGATCTTTCCCACCACTGAGGTGAGGCTGACTGGCCTGTAGTTCCCCACCTCCTTCCTGCTGCTGCTTTTGTGCAGTGGGACTGCATGTGCCCTCCTCCAATTCTCTGGAATGACACCCGTATTGAGTGACTCTGTGAACAGGGCCACCAGAGGCTCTGATAGTTCCCTTTGCAGCTCCTTTACTATCCTCAGGTGGATGCCATCTGGCCCCATGGCCTTATCCACCATCAGCTTTGTAAGTTCTTCCAGAATTCTCTGCACTGTGAATGGACTGTTGTCTTCTCCCCCCCCCCAACATTTTCTCTGTAACCCAACTATGGTCCTTGACCCTCCCCCTTCTTAGTGAATACTGAGCAGAAGTGTAACCCCTAGGTGGCACTATCCCTTGGGCTACTACCCCTGCCTGCTTGGCTACTAACAGGTTATGGGGCCTGAGTTCTAAAATGGGTGCCTCTACCTAAAGGTCAGGGTTGGTTGGGGCTAGTCTAACCAGGTCACAGCCCTCTGGGACACTGTGACCCCTCTTTTTTCCCCACTAGTGGCTCACATAGTACATGACAGTAACTTTCCCAATACCCCAGATTTGCAAACCACATATACTTGTACTTGGCACTTACCCCCAGGACTGGTTCCTTAGCTTGACTCTGGGGACCCCCTGTAAAATAAGGTGATGCAGTACAATAGCAACAATACAATACTTTCAGCATAAACTGGCACCACAGTCAATGAAAACTACAGAAACAAACAGATCTGATTTATTCGGGTGGGGGCTGTAACAAGGAAGGGGGAAATCAGGTTAATTAGCTTAAACACATTAATAATCACAGTACTGTGCATGCACTTAGAGTCCCACTCAGTCACATTCTCTGGGTACCCAGGATGGAAAAAGGGGGCTAGCCAGGTCCGTTGCAGCTGGTTGGGGCCCTGTGATGGGAAAAAGAACATGCATACCCAATTTGTAATCCGGAGTCAGATGGCTCAGTTCGTGGAAAGAAAAGCACCAACAATCAGATGACACACTTTGATTAAACAAAAGTTGCAGGGAGCTACCTTGATAATTACTCACAATACTTAGTCTAAACACAGGAGGGCTGATGGCTGACTGGCTAGTTTGCCAGGGGAAGCTTGATCCCTTGATGATGGATCTTCAGTGCAGCAGGGTAGTGAGGCAAGACCCCAGTGGCAGGGCCTATCTGCATCAGGCAGCTCAGATTCAGTCCGATTCTAGCTGGGAAAACAACTTCCAGCACTAGCACACCATCTACAGCAAATGGGGAACTCAGATTGCGATCCCCTTCCAGCACATAGCACATTTATATGTAAAGGAAAGTTTACTGTACCAGGCAGGCTACTCCTCGGTCCCAATCGCAAAAATCTCTACTAAACCCGGGAGCACTTCAGTAACTAGAGTTCTGACAGGCCGATTGCTTTCAGCAAAATCTTCGGTCTTCTACAGGGTGAGCCTGGTAATAAAACAGCAGCTTTCTTCTTTCTCTACAAATTCGGATTCAGTCCGAAAACATCCTCTTCTCCCTCTCAGGGCAGACAGCAGGACAGTAGGCCAGGAATCAGGCCTTCCACGGTTCTCCCACACAAACTATGCCACAACGGCCACTCGAACACACACAGCAGTGCTGCTCCTTCAGCATCCAACTCGAATCTGGCTTACCAGCAGACAGCTCAGGGGCTTTCACTTAGATCCAAAGAGTTTGGTTGGTCGGTTCAGTTGTCAGTCACAGCAGGGCTCCCTCTATAGGTGCAAAAAGGTGCCAACAGGCCAGGAACTACAATTCCCAGAGGCTCTCTTCACACAGTCCCATTTCAGCAGGCTCCACTTCAGAGTCCCAGTCATGATTGGCCCACAGCCTGCTCCATTTTAGTGTCCCACCAATTCAATAGGTCCAGTTCAGCAGTCCAGGACCAAAATGGTGAGGCAGAACAGACACAGTCCATGCTGCAAGAAAGGCAGATTAGACAAACAACATTTTTAATGTTACTCTGCATTTTTTTGCCACAACTAGTGACAGCTTTCAGAAAGGTTCCCTCTGCGCTTGTAGTGATGGCAGAAATGAAGCACTTAGGCAGCAGCCCAGGTGGGACTCGGGCTCAAACACACACAGTCCCCCCATACAAACTAATTATGCCTACAAGCAGACAGCTCTTAAAGAGACAGTATGCAGAGGCTCTAAAAGCACTCACTACAATGCTGTTTAAAACAGCTGTGCCACCGGATACCACCCAGACTTGGAGCACTTAGGCAAACTCCTGGAAGACTTTTGGGAACCCTCATTTGCAGGGGGGTTACACCCTTCCTGGCCTGGAAAAACTTGGCATCCGCGTCAAGTAAGTATCCCCATAAAGTTAATACAAAACCATCATATACATCTACACTCTAACACATTAGGCTTATACTTGTAATCATCAGTCAGCATATTACCTTTGCTATAAACACATTTCTGATACTTTTCAGCATGTTACTTTTCACATAGCATTATACATACATTGTATTTTAAACTCAGGTCATTACCTCCTGTACATAGAACTTGGACAGAGGGGGCCCTTCCCTATTAGCTAACTTGGGGCTAGATGGGACAGGGGTACCATACCTGGAGGGAAGAACAATTAACCGGGAGTTAACACTTATGCTCAGTTTGCACAGTGAGCTCTGGGACACATAGACTCCTTTATGAACCACATTGAGAGGCAAGTCCATGGGCCTCCCAGGGGAATCATAGCTGAGGCGCACTACAGGCTTTACAGCTCGGCCAGTCTTTCTAGAGGGAACTGCTACAGTCTCTCCACTTTTAGCCTCACTTTCTGCACTATCTTTAGTTGCCAGGGGAGTTTCCATTGGGGTAGGAAGGTTTGAACTTAGGGCACTTTCAGCTCCAGAGTCTGCAATTTCTGAGTCCACAACACTTGGCTCACATTGAGAGCATTCTGAAACTGGCAGGAAACTATCATCACACTCAAAATACTCTTCCTGTTCTGGCATGTCACCGGGCTGTCTCAAAGCACCTGCCTCTGTCTCAGGTAATTCAAACAGTTCCACCATACATAGTGACTCTAGATAATCAGACTTAACACTCTGCACTTCACTCTCTGGGAGCATTGCCTCCAAGGACGAAGCTGGGGGCTTAGACAGTCCAGAGGGCCCAGCTTCATCTCCATAATTGACCAAGGGGTTACCCTGAAACAGCTGACTTAATTCATATGAAGGGTAGTAACCATAGTTGTACTCACTTTCATCTGAAACAGATTGACAGTCATTCTCAACTTGTGTTGGCTGGGGAGGAACCCGTAGGTCAGTATTGGCAGGTGCAGGCTTTCTCTGTTTCTGATTTGCAGCAGCCCTTGTTACTGGCACCGGGGGAGCAATTTCTGGGGGCTCAGATTCAATTAGTATCTGACAAATGGGCAACAAATGATTGCGATGCATTGTCTTGATAGCTTTTGAGTTGTTTTCAGGCCTTACTTTATATAAGGGCAGATCATCCAGTTTGCCCACTACAATCTGAGGGAGATGGTGCCACCTGTCGGCAATTTTGTGTTTGCCATGTAGTCCCAGATTTCTTAACAATACACAGTCTCCCATTTGGAGTTCTTGGGCTTTCACCTTTTTATCATACCTTTCCTTATTAGCCAAGTTTCTCTTTGCAGCCATGGTCTGAGCTAGTTGGTATGCATGATTCAATTGAGCTTTTAACTTCTGCACGTATTGTAGATAATTGTCAGCTTGGACCCCATCAGGAGAAATGCGGAAACAAACATCCACAGGCAATCTGGCTTCTTTTCCAAACATAAGGTGGGAAGGGGGAACCCAGTGGCATCACTTCTGGTACAGTTGTAAGCGTGTACTAAGGTGATAACTTGTTGGCTCCATCTGGGCTAGTCTTTCAGGTGGAGAGTGCCTAGCATGTCAAGCAGGGTGTGGTTAAACTGCTCAGGCTAAGGGTCATCCTGGGGGTGGTAAGGGGTAGTTCTGGATTTCTGCACTCCCCACAGAGAAAGAGAGAGCATCTCCTTGATTAATCGGCTCTCAAAGTCTCGGCCTTGATCAGAATGGATTCTCTGAGGGGCTCCATAGTGAACAAAGAAATTCTCCACCAACACTTTAGCCACAGTGGATGCTTTCTGGTCCTTGGTGAGGAAGGCCTGGGCATATCTTGTAAAATTGTCAGTGACCACCACCACATTGCTAATATTTTATTGATCAGGCTCCAAACTCAAAAAGTCAGTACAAACCAACTCCATGGCACAGGTGGTGATGTCAACAAGGGGTGCAGCCCTCTGGGGCAAGGCCTTTCTCTGTAGGCAGTGACTGCAAGTCCATATATGATGCTCAACATCAGCCCCCATCTTAGGCCAGTAGAATCTTGACTGCACTAGATCAAGGGTTCTGTCTATATCAAGGTGCCCCATGTGGCTGTGTAGGGACCTCAGTACCAAGTCTCTGAAAGCAGTGGGCAAAACCAACTGTTGCTTGTCCACTTGTCCCCCTCTGTCTACTGTTTCGCTGTATGGTAATTGGTTAATCAATTTCAGTTTAGGGCCTTCTTTATACAACAATGCAGTTCTCAAATCAGAGGAGCGCAACTTGGACACATCTTTCCCTGCGTAGAGGGCTTCAAGTGCTGATCTGATTATACGATCTTGGGATTGAGCCCACTGAAGACTGTCTTTATCTAACTGAGGCAGTGCACCAATGTCTAATGTAGAAAAGTGGCAGTAAGCAGCAGGTATGCAATTGTCAGAGGGCCCCACGCAATCTACTAGACAGTCCACTGTGTCTGGGGACACTTGTTCCTCCTTGCCAAACTTCTGGCATAGCGCTCGAATATCAGGTTCTGACAATCTGACCCAATCACTTCTGGAAGCAGGCCTCCGGGAGAGAGCATCAGCATCTATGTGATTTAGGCCTGCTCTGTACTCAACAGCGTAATCATAGGTAGACAATGCAGAAAGCCACCTATGGCCGGTGGCATCCAATTTGGCTGAAGTCTGTACATAGGTCAAAGGATTATTATCTGTCTTTACCAGTATCTTTGCTCCATACAAGTATTCATGGAATTGATCCACAATAGCCCATTTCAATGCCAGGAACTCCAATTTATGCACAGGATAATTCTTCTCAGATGGGGTCAGACTTCTGCTGCAAAGGCCACTGGTCTCAGGTCATTCTCATGCTCTTGATATAACACAGCCCCCAAACCTTGTAAGCTAGCATCAGTATGTAATACATATGGCTTTGCAGGATCAGCATAGGTGAGGACAGGAGTGTGAGTGAGTTGGTATATGATTTCACGAAACGCAGCTTCACAATCAGGTGTCCAGCATGACCCAAAAGATTCATTGGGCAGAAATACACTCTCTCGGTTTCAGTGGAGGCCACTCTCTTGTATTTCTTGTTTGTGGGAGGGAAACGTTGGGTAAGATTCAGGAGTGGACGAATCACCCTCGAGTAGTCCTTAATGAATTGCCAGTAGTAACCACAAAATCCCAGAAATCTTTGTAATTCTTTTAAGTTTCGGGGCTGGGGCCAGGTGGTCAAGGCCTCAACTTTGCTAGGATCAGTCTCTATCCTCTTGGTGGATACTATATGCCCCACATATTTCACTGATGTTTGAAAGAATTGGCATTTGTCGATGGATAGCTTGAGGCCAAAATCTTCCAGGCGGTTCAATACTTTAAAAAGTCTGCTTTCATGTTCCTCCAATGAATTTCCAAACACTATAACATCATCATGGTATACCAGGCACTCTAACAAATTCATGTCCCCCACTGCACGCTCCATCAACCATTGAAAAGTGGCAGGGGGCACCTCAGATCCCTTGGGGCATTCTCATAAACTCATAGAACCCAAGTGGACATATCACTCAATCAATCAATCAATCAAAATCTTTATTTACCCAGGCGATCACCATTGAGCAAGCTCATTTACAAGGTGGACCTGCAGTTTGCAAGGACAAGGGTACAGAATAGAGTGCAAGTAAAATATACATAAAACAACAGTAGCAAGACGTATACAACCAAATATATACAGTGTAGAAATAAAGGTAAATAATATATACAGAGATGCCTTTATAATCCTATCCCTCAATAACATGTTCATAGCCTGTAAAGGAGTCCCTGGGATATGAAAAAGCACACTTGTAGGAGGCAGGGATGCTGGCAGAAAGATTCTGGAATACTAAGCAGGTGGTATCAGGGCATAAGAGTGGGCAATGAGGGGTGTGTTGCAGTGCGTAAGTAGTACCGGTGGGACTGGAATGGACTGAGGTGAACCGGTAGTACCGGTGGGACTGGAATGGACTGAGGGAGAGGGGAATAATCTTGGTAAGGGAACACTTAGTTTCAATGGGAAGGACTTAGATTGAGCGGAAATGTCAGCTGGACAACTAGGAATGGTGGAAACAGTTACAGAGCTCCACAAATGTTTTGGCATACAGGGTCTTGAACATAGCAAGACTAACAGGGGAGCTAAGTCTCAGCAATTTCTGTATCCTATTCCAAAGCGTGGGCGGGACAAAGCTTATGGCTGCTCCTCCAAAGTGGGTACCGACCCTAGGTACTTTCTGGGAAACCAGTGAGTGACTCCTCAAGGCATAATTCCCAATCAGGCTTAGTGGGAGACAGTCAGCAATGTATTGCGGGAGTTTGCTGGTGATGGCTCGGAGCATCCAGAGGGCTGCATTTCTATACCGCCTGTGTTGAAGGAAGGGCCAAACCACAGCTGCATATAATGAACAGTGGTGGGTGGAAAAGGGGAGGCCTGTTATAAATCTCAGAGCTCTATGATACAGTATGTCCAATTTAGCAAGGTGTGAGGCTGGGCACTGGCCATATATGAAGTCAGCACAGTCAATTAGTGAGAGGAATGTGGATTGGACGAGCTGTCTTTTGGCATCTGCAGTCAGGAGGCAATTTATTCTGAAGAAGAGTCCAAGCCTCTGCCTCAGCTTTTTCAGCAGTTCTTCTATATGTTCCACAAAGGAGAGTTTATTGTCTATCCAGACACCCAAATACTTGAATTTCGGTACGTATTCAAGATGTTCACCTAGTAAGTGGAGATGAAGGTAATGGACCAGCAGCAGCAGAATATGCTCCCTGGCCAGTTGGTGAGAATAGCATTGCCTTGGTTTTCTTGGCATTAAATAGTAGTCTTTTACTGAGGAGCTGGTGCTGCAGAATGTTAAAGTCAGTTTGCAGGTCGCCACAGGCAGCTTCGGAGATTCACGGCTTATGAGAGCACCGTGTCATCAGCAAACAGGTGAATGCTTGCTTCCTTAATGCCTACATCCAGGCTGTTGATATAGATAGCAAACAGTAATGGTCCCAATATGGACCCCTGAGGACACCTCTTTTATCAGTTTAAGTGAAGAAAGCTCCCCTTCAGCCTTGATTTGTTGTTGCCTACCAGTGAGGTAGTCATGGAACCAACACAAAGAGGTTCGGTCTAGGCCTATTGTTTGTAAAGTGGAGAGGAGCAAACAGTGGTCGACGGTGTCGAAGGCCTTACAGAGATCCAGGAAAACTGCATAGATGAATTGTTTGTTGTCTAAGTCCTGTTGCCAGTCATTAGTTACTTTTGCCAGGGCCGTAATGGTACTATGCTTTGCTCTGAAGCCTGACTGCATAGGGTTTAGTAAGTTCGAGTTGTCTATGAAAGATCTCAGCTGGTATCCACAATTTTTTCTAGGAGCTTGGAGAGTATGGGGAGGAGAGAGATCAGCCTATAGTTATTTAGGTCACAGGGATCCCCTAATTTAAACGGGGATGACATGAGCAACTTTCCATAACTGAGGGAGGGAACCTTGCGATAGGGACAGGTTGAATAAGTGAGAGATAGGTGCGGCAAGGATGTGATAAGCAATTTTCTAGTAATATGGGTCAAAGAAGTCAGCCCCATTACTTTTTTTAGTGTCCAATTTTAGGATAAGATCTTCAACTTCCTTTATGGGGGTGGGTAAAATGAGAAGGTTACGATATTGTTACTTGGTTCTGGGAGCTTAGTGTTGATCTGTGGGTGTAGTCTACTTACCGGTGCGTTATCAAATGCTAGGCCTGCAGTGGCAAAATGATTGTTGAAGGCCTGCAGGATCTCATTTCTGTCACTGAATATAGCATTGACAGTGATAATTTGAGGAAGCACATTTCCTGAGAATGACCGGTCAGTTCTTTTAGTGTGGACCAGAACTTGGTAGGCATTTTGATGCAGAATCTAGCTCAGATCAGTAAAAATTGGCCTTGGCCTCTCTGACCATTTTAGTGCAGGCATTTCTAGCTGTTCTGAAGAGACACCAGTCTTCGTCTGTGTGTGATTTGCGAGCCTTTTTCCAGAGTTGATCTCTTTTTAGTAAGGCAGCCTTGAGGTCCGCTGAGAACCAACATGTTCTAGCTTTTATACGTGCTTTTACCAGAGGAGCATGGTTATTTAGGGCACTGGTTATAATTTAATGGAAGATGTCGTAGGCATTACTCACCAATTTAGCAAGGTAAAATCTCTGCCAGTGCAAAGAGTTTTTTATTTCATTGAAGTATGCGAGAGGATCGAAGTTCATTCTGGACCTTTTAGTGGAAGATTTAGATGTTGGTGAGGGTTTAGCGTCAGTCCTTATACCAGCAATAAAGCAGTGGTCACTAACATCAGCTGAAAAAATTCTGGCATGGGAAAAGGAATATGGTTTGCTTGCTAGAAGGACATCCAATAGGGTGCTGTTCATTTAGGTTTCTTGTTAATGAGAGTTGGCTCAGTAATAAGTTGTGTGACCCCGTGAGAGTCACAGAATTGCTTCAGGGGTAATGATACCTTAGTCAACCAATCATAATTAAGGTCTCCTAGAATAACTGTTTCAAGGGGATAGAGCCCATAATAGATGACAGATGGGAGAGGAGCTGAGGCCCCATGGCTGGTGGTCTGTAACAGCCTATGACATGGAAAGCCATTGATGGGGAAAGTTCAACTTTAAAGGACAAACATTTGAATCCACCTGCAACAAAGGTTGAGTCTAGGATGGACACTAAAAATTTGCTTTTGACGTAGATGACTACTCTGCCTCCCCTGGTCTGCCTATCAGCTCTAAATAGGAAGTAGTTAGGGATGTTAACCTCTCTATGTGGGGTGGATGCCCGAAGCCAGGATTCAGAGAGCACAAGTATGTCTGGTGTGGTATGAGTAATCCATGCCTGGACTGATGTAAATTTCTTTAAAAGACTACAAATATTTGCATACATAAGGCTGACTCCTTTCAGTCTTGTAAGGTTGGATGGAGATGAGAGAGCTTTTGTGGGACCAGGGTTGAGTTCAACAGTACCTGAACACAAAAGTAATAGGAACATAATTTTCCTTAGGGCAGCGAGGAGTGATTTGAAACCATGAATCTTTCTGCATTTAGTATAAGTTTGAGTGCGGGGTCAGGTCAAAGTTTCCCCTGTGCTGACCCTAGGATCACGTGAGCCTAAGGTCCATCCAGTATAGCACCAAGACGTGTAGGTTTTGGGTGGGTGGGGTGAGGGCCACATATTGGTAACAAGGTAGCGGTCCAACCGAGGAGATTCCACAAAGTGAAGGGTGCAGAATCATGTGGTGGCAGCATAAGTTATACGTAGTATTAATATAAAGACAGTCTAGCAGTGGTAGGCATGACTCTATGTTGGGGTCAATTCTGCTTGAATGGTCTGTCATGTGGGGTACCATACATAAGCAGGTAAGTAATTGAAACCACACATATGAAGGCTGTCTTCTCACGGTCTTCTGTGGCCATGGGGATCTGATAGTACCCACTGCACAGATCCAGCACCAAAAAACACTTGCTACCGTTCAGACAGTCTAGCACATCTTGAATGTGGGGCATGGTGTATTGGTCAGGGATGGTCCTCCAGTTGAGAGTCCGATAATCCACACACATCCATACTGTTCCATTCTTTTTTTTCACCACTACAATAGGTGAAGCATAAGGGCTTCTGGATTCTTGTATTACACCAGATGCAAGCATTTCCTGTAGGTGCCGTCTTACATCATCTATATCAGCTGGTGCCAGGTGTTGAGACCTCTCATGAAAGGGCCATTCATCATGCAGCAGGATATGATGCTCATCTCCTTGCACACATCCCACATCCCATTCGTTTAGGGAAAACACCTGATCTCTTTGGGCAAGTGTCCTACTGATTCTCATCTTCCATTTGGCGGGCAAGGAGGAGTTACCAAAATCAAACAAGTCGGGTGTCACTCTGTCATTTTCCGCTAAATACTTGTTACTGGGTAGCACTGCCATGTCAGCACAGTGTACATTAGCTAGAGTGCAACCTCTATTCACTCGGATCTCTCTGTTTGACACATTATGAACCTGGACCATTACCCGTCGAGCATAGGCATGGACCTGAGTGGGTAAGATACTGGGATTAACCAGCAACCCTTCTGGCAATTTTCCATTGCCTGGAGCATCCAGCATGAGCATCTTGTTCTTGACATCCTTTCTCAGGCAGACCTCTCCTTGTAAGGTACACTGAGCGTTAGGCACCAAAATTAGGGACTCAGGGTCCTTCTTCCATATGACCCCAACCGGTTCATCTGGATTCATCCCTTTGGTATTCTACCATGACTCATAAGCCTTCTTGATCAAGGCAGGAATCCTCAAAGCTCGACCAGTCCTCTGCCCCTGTTTTTCATAGCAGAGTTGTGCCAACCTTCCAAACATATGGGCATTCGTCCCAATCAGTAGAGGAACCCCATCATACAATCCAGTAGGAGGACACACTAATGCCAAGGTTTCCACTTGCTCCACCACCCCAGCTATCGAGGTGGGGAAGGACAACCAAATGAATGTAGCCAGAGTAGGGTATGTCTTTTCACTTAACCCCAGACATGCAGTCCTTCCAAAGGCTGTGGGCACATCAGACAAATGTTTCTGGTACCAGTCTTGGAACATGGTGGTTACTTGGGAGCCACTGTCCAGTACAGCCCTAGTAGACACTCCATTTACTTTCACAGTGGTCTCCATGGAGGGACCCACCACCTTGGACCATTCTAGAGGGACAGCAGCAGGGGCCTGGGCAGATGATTTAGCCACATAGGGATTTGAGTTAGGATTCCTTGATCCTGCACTGCGGTCATTACTGGCATTTCTCGGCCATTGTCTCACTTTCTGAAGCTCCCCCTGAAGCCTGTATGCAACTTTATCTATGTTTTTCATGGACCGGCATTCTCTCTTCATGTTCCCATCCTTCCCACAATTATAGCAAAACATACTTTCTGGAGTTTGGGGTGGCCGAGGCATCACACTGGGAGCTAGGGCGGGGGAACTTTCAACAGAAAACCTTGGTCCCACCTCTATCTGCCGTGTGGTGAGCATTTGGAGACATCTCGTCAATTCCCTCAGTTCCATAGTCAAGACATCTAGTTTTGAGCTGCTGTCAGCATGAGATGCCTGGGTGGGCACCCCCAACCCCATAGCATATGCAGTCTGATAAGGGTCATAGCCTGTAATTGCAGGAAGGGTCTTCATAAAGAGACTGTTTTTTGTTTCCCTGAACTCCCTCAGCAGTTCATCCCAGGGTGGAGCATCCAGAGCTGTCCCTCTCTGGCTGGGCCCCCCTTGGCTAACATGTGGGTCTCGGATTTTGTCATGTGATTTCGGTGATTCCAGGCCATCAGTGTCTGACCCAGCACCTGGAGCAGGGGATGTAGCAGCTATGACTGTGCAGGGCTCTGACAAACCTTCCTCCTCCTCAACTTCCGGTACTTCCTTCATCAACACATGGAAAGGAAAGCAACCAGATTTCCTTTGATGCAGTTGCAATTTGAGCAACACCCAGCTGGAGTGCCAGGCAGAGCAGAGTATGTGATCCAGTCTCACCTGGTCCACTTCACTAGAGGTCCAACCTCCCTTCCAAAAAATGGTTTGCAAGATCCCCTCTAATCGATCCCTATGTACAGATAACAATTCCACCGGCTGTTGGCTAACATCTTTAAGTCTCCATTTCAAGGCCTCAACACTAGTGGTACCCCCAAACACATTTTCAAGGGTGACTATGTACTCCTGGGCTTTGGCGTCAGGGTCAGAGGACCTCAGGGAGCAAAAAGTGCATTGGGTGGGTCCCTGGAGGCTCCCCCCCAAGGCAGGCCCTTTTTTTGGCCTCTGAGCATTACCAGTCTTGTACCACAGGAGCAGCAGAATCTATCCAGGTCTCCAGATCAACTTCCCCATTTGGAGTAGGGTGGATACCAGAGAATACCTTGAGTTTGCGGTAAAGTCCATGACTACTTGCTGGCTCAGAGGCAGGTATAGAAATTGGTGAAGGGACAGGGGCTGGAGTGGGTGTGGATAGTGGGGAGATGACACTCCCAGGTGGTAGGAATAGTCTCTTTAAGTCCTCCACAGTTTTCCCTTCCTCCAGCAACAATTTAGCAAATTTCTCCTCAAAAGTCTCAGATAGTGGGGGGTTTCATCCCCCCAGTGTCTAGTTATCACTCTCCAGGCAGTGAGGGCTCCATCTGGGGTAATAGTCCATGGCACTTTGGAACTTTCTACTGGGCCCCTACACTCTACTAAGGCCAAAAACTTTGGGCAAAGCAGATTAGCCTGTCGACCCACCACCACAGGGTTTTGTAAACATTCAACTTGGGAAAGTACTCCCTCTACTGTGTCCTTATTGGTACCCATGGGGATATCCAGGATAAGTATAGCATTTTGGGGGTTGATCTCCTGTCCAGTATACCACCTCACCAACTGGTGCACTGCCACTTCTGTTGGGGTAGCCATTTATTTTTAACAGCAATTCATAAGTTTGGCCACTAGGGGATGCTAATCCCAGCGGTGCCTCCAAGATGTAACCCCTAGGTGGTGCTATCCCTTGGGCTACTACCCCTGCCTGCTTGGCTACTAACAGGTTAAGGGGCCTGAGTTCTAAAATGGGTGCCTCCACCCAAAGGTCAGGGTTGGTTGTGGCTAGTCTAACCAGATCACAGCCCTCTGGGATGCTGTGACCCCCCCCTTTTCTCCCACTAGTGGCCCACACAGTACAACACAGTGACTTTTTCAATACCCCAGATATGCAAACCACATATACTTGTACTTGGCACTTACCCCCAGGACTGGTTCCTTAGCTTGACTCTGGGGACCCCCTGTAAAATAAGGTGATGCAGTACAATAGCCACAATACAATAGTTTTAGCATAAACTGACACCACAGTCAACATACACTGCAGAAACAAACAGATCTGATTTATTCAGGGGGCTGTAAAAAGGAAAGGGGAAAATCGGGTTAATTAGCTTAAACACATTAATAATCACAGTACTGTGCATGCACTTAAGAGTCCCACTCAGTCACATTCTCTAGGTACCCAGGATGGAAAAAGGGGGCTAGCCAGGTCCGTTGCAGCTGGTTGGGGCCCTGTGATGGGAAAAAGAACATGCACACCCAATTTGTAATCCGAGTCAGATGCGCTCAGTTAAGTGGAAAGAAAAGCACCAACAATCAGATGACACACTTTGATTAAACAAAGTTGAAGTTGCAGGGAGCTACTCTGATAATTACTGACGATACCCAGTCTAAACACAGGAGGGCTGATGGCTGACTGGCTAATTTGCCAAGGGAAGCTTGATCCCATGATGATGGATCTTCAGTGCAGCAGGGTAGTGAGGCAAGACCCCGGTGGCAGGGCCTATCTCTGCATCAGACAGCTCAGATTCAGTCCGATTCTAGCTGGGAAAACAACTTCCAGCACTAGCACACCATCTACAGCAAATGGGGAACTCAGATCACGATCCCCTTCCAGCACATAGCACTTTTATATGTAAAGGAAAATTTACTGTACCAGTCAGGCTACTTCTCGGTCCCGATCGCAAAAATTACTGCTAAACCCGGGAGCACTTCAGTATCTAGAGTCCTGACAGGCCAATCGCTTTCAGCAAAATCTTCGGTCTTCTACAGGGTGAGCCTGGTAATAAAACAGTAGCATTCTACTTTCTCTGCAAATTCAGATTCAGCCCGAAAACGTCCTCTTCTTCCTCTCAGGGCAGACAGCAGGCGAGTAGGCCAGGAATCAGGCCTTCCACGGTTCTCCCATGCGAACTACGCTGCAACGGCCACTCTAACACACTCAGCAGTGCTGCCCTTTCAGCATCCAACTCGAATCTGGCTTGCCAGCAGACAGCTCAGGGGCTTTCACTTAGATCCAAAGAGTTTAGTTGGTCGGTTCAGTTGTCAGTCACAGCAGGGCTCCCTCTACAGATGCAAAAAGGCACCAACAGGCCAGAAACTACAATTCCCAGAGGCTCTCTTCACACAGCCCCATTTCAGCAGGCTCCACTTCAGAGTCCCAGTCCTGATTGGCCCACAGCCTGCTCCATTTTAGTGTCCCACCAATCTAATTGGTCCAGTTCAGCAGTCTGGGACCAAAATGGTGGGGCAGAACAGACACAGTCCATGCTGCAAGAAATGCAGATTAGACAAACAACATTTTTAATGTTACTCTGCATTTTTTCCCACAGTTAGTGACAGCTTTCAGAAAGGCTCCCTCTGCGCTTGTAGCGACAGCAGAAACGAAGCACTTGGCTAGCAGCTCGGGCAGGACTCGGGCTCAAACACACAGTCACTCCATACAAACTAATTGTGCCTGCAAGCAGACAGCTCTTAAAGGACAGTATGCGAGAGACTCTAAAAAGCACTACTTCACAATGCTGTTTTAAAATGGCAGTGCGGCGGATACCACCAGACTTGGGAACACGGGCAAAGCTCCTGGAGACTTTTTAGGAACCTCCATTTGCAGGGGTTACAGAATGTTGTTCAGTATTTCTGCCTTGTCCAGATCCCCCTGCTTGCACTCTTCCTACTCCCTTTCAGGCCTCACAATCCCCCATTTTTCTTCTTTCACTGATGTACCTATAAAATGCCTTATCCCCTTTGTTTACAGACCATGCTAAGCCCTCTATTGTCTGTGCCTTCACCCTTCTAACAGCCTCCCCTGCTTCCCTTAGACATTCAAGGTACACCTCCCTGTCCTCCTCCTTTTGGCTTCCCTTATATTTCCTGAAACTCAGCCTTTTAGCTCTGACTTTGTCCTCCACCTCTTTGGAGAACCATAGTAGTTTCCTTCTTCTTTTCCCTTTGGCCACTATCCTAACACATTGGTTTGTTATATCCACTATGGTTCTTTTCAGTTTCTCCCATTGTTCTTCCACCCCTCTATTACCTCTCCCTTCCCCAGGACTGCTTGTATGCATCTACCCCTTTCAGTGAAATCTGACCTCCTGAAATCTAATATTCCTGCCCTTGTGTGGCATAATTGAGTCCATGTCTCCATGCAGAACCACACGGTGGTCACTAGACATCAGTTGCCTTTCCACCTGTATTTCTTTGACTCTGTTCCCATTGGTCCATACCAGGTCCAGAATTGACTTGTGCCTGGTTGGCTCATGCACCAGATGCCTGAGTCCAACCCCCTGCAGGGATTCCAGGATGGCTGTGCTTCTGGCTGAAGCAGACACCTGCATGGCCCAATCCACATCCAGCATATTGAAATCTCCCAGTAGCAGGATTTCACCTTTAGCTGCAATGTGGTGTATGTTCTCCACTAGTTCCCCGTCTACTTCCTCCCTCTGTGGCGGAGGTCTGTAGATCACCCTGTGTGTAGTGCTATTCCATTCCCCAGCTCCAGGGGACCCACATTACCTCGGCCTTCCCCTGTTGTCCCTGAACATCTGTAGCATTTATACCATCTCTGGTGTACAGGGCCTCTCCCCCACCCTTTTTGGCCTTCCTGTCCCTCCTGAATAGTGTATTGCCTGGTACATTGACTTTCCAGCCATGATTAGCAGAGTACCATGTCTCTGTTATTGCTGCTATGTCAAGGTCTGCATCCGCCAACAAGGCCTCCAGGTTTGGAATCTTATTTCCTATGCTACGGGCATTCGTTAGTATGACCTTCCATGTTTTACAGTCTGCCCTCCCTCTGCTCTTGTTCTCCCTCTCCAGCATCTTCCCCCCCCACCCTGGTTTCCTCTCCGTGTGATCATGCCCCCTGTATCACTCATTACACATTCTTCACCTGCCAGCCCTCCATTACCTGCTTTGTGCATTCCTGTAGTCAACATATTCTTGCATGTTCCCGTGGGGGGGGTGTTCCTAAACCCTGACCCTCCTGGCTCTCCCCTTGGCCAGTTTAAATGCTCACAGATGAAGCATTAAACTTCTCCTAAGGACCAAGGTCCTTCTTGGACAGATGCAGGCCATCGTCCTTATTAAGCTCACATCTGCCCAGGTCAGACCCCAGTCTTCTATGAAGCTAACCTCACTTCCGCAGTCCTTCAGCCAGAGTTGAAGAGTACGGATGTGGAGTGCTCTAGCTTCCCCTGTGCCTTGGACAGGTAGCACTTACAAGGATGAGGCGGAGTGTGCTATCTGTTTCAGGTTTCCCCTCAGCTTCATGAAATCCTCCTGGACACTGGCTAACTCCACCCTTCTCCTGGCCAGGTTATTGGTCCCCAGGTGGGCAATGACATCCAGCTGCTCCCTCCTAGCTATTGCTGTAGCGATCCTATGGATCCTCTTCCCATCCCTCCACGTAGAGCTTCCTGGGAGGCACTTGATCTCCCTCTGTCCCCTGCTAGATGTATCTAACTCCACTCCCTGGACAATAGAGACCCCCACTAGGAGAAGCCTCTCCCCTTCTCCTGAGTCCCCTGCCTCCCTTCCTTGGGGCTCCATCCTGGAGGACCCTCCTATCCTCCCTGGTCCCAGCCTTGTGTTCCTGAGTGGGGCTTTACTGTTCTTCCAAAACAGTGTAGGAGTTACTAAGCGGGACCGGTTGGAGGATGTGCCTTTGACCCCCCTCCCTCACCCTCCCTGATCCCACCTTAGTCCAATCACTGCTCTTCCCTTGCATCTTTTGAGGTACAGTTTGTGGACCCGCTGTTCTCTGGGTGGGGGTGGATGATGCCTTCAGCTTGGCCAACTCTGCTCGGAGAAAGGCAACCTACTCCCTCAGCCCAGAGAGGTGCCTGCAGATAGGGCAGCATCACAGCCTCCAGATTGTCTCCCTGAAGGTAGCTGCTCCACAACACTGCACTGCACCACTCTCATCATGTCTGTTTTCCTCCTCAATCAATTGCCTGCTTAAGATGGCTATTTGTTATCTCCCAAATATTTGTTTTTTTTCTATTGTTTTATGCTATGCTTTCTCTCTTTGCTACTTCCTGTATGGATGCAGGATGTTGCAAGGCCCTATAGGACCCACCCTATAAATGTTGGGAGAGCCCTGGGTGGGTGGTTTGCTGGGTGGGAGGGTGGGACTACACCAGGCTGTGTCCAAAACAATCAGCCAAGGAGTCCTCTGGTAGTGGCTCCTCACTCCACTCACTGTGGTCCAGACACAGCCAATTACAAACACACCGTCACAAACCTATCAGCTAGAAGCCCTCAATCCTGCCCAAACTACATGGAAAAGCACACAGAAATGGCAGTTAAGAAAAGATCTCAAATTCAATTACAACACACAGTCACAAACTCACCAGCTAAAATCCCCTCACTCCTGCCCCGATTAAATGAAGATTCGAACTGAAATGGCAGTTCAGACCTCACATTCAAACTACACTAATCACTGTAATATGATGCCTGCACTTAAATTTCAGACACAGCCAATTAATTGTATTTATTTTATCTATTTATTTATTTATGTCTTTGGTAACCAGGTAAGTGCACTGATCCAAGGGACCATTTTTAGGCATGACCTGGGCACTGAGGTTGCAGGTCAGGTCCATACATAGTGCAATACATTATAAATTACTAAGCAAGGTGATAACAGAAAGTTATGCAAATACACACTCCTACATAAATATACTTAGGCACAAAAATGAAATTAAGATACATAAACCAATAAGACTGAGGTAACATCAAGAGAACAGTGCAGTAGAGGACATCAGAGAACATCTGGTAATATCATACTGTATGTACTATTATATCAGCATACAGATTATAACAAACCCTAAATTATATAACAACATGCAGCAGCCTTTGGTTGACGCAAACAATATATACAGAGCTAACGATCAAAGGCAGGAGGTGAACATCATTATTTGCAGGCCACAGTCATGGGTGCCAGTAACTAAAGCATCAGGGGAACATCAGGTAAGCATCGGCAACTGTAGGCCAAGACATTGAGACCTCTTAATAAGAACTCTATCATAGTTAAGTAGAAAGAAGCTAGACAGGTGAGGAGAGATGCAGAGTTATCTATAGTGCACAGTGACAGGTGGAAACTGACTGGATCCAGCTTTTTAGTTGGTGTTTGAAAGACAGGTGGGTGGTACATGAGCGGTTAGTCAGGGGTAATTTGTTCCATAGGGAGGGTGCAGAGATGGAGAAAGCTCTGCATCCCATCTTGGTGGAGGTACATGGAACAGCAGGAGGAGGACTAGAGGATGCCCTGAGCACACGGGTGGTTGTTCTGCTTGTCAGGAGGGGGGAGTATGTGGACAGGTGGGTATTTATAAGAGAACAGTCACCAAGCTGCCTAAAGCATAATCAAAGTGATCTTGCAGCTGGAGCCAGCCAAGTGACTGGTAGAGAGCACAGTGGTGGGTTGAGTAGGGAGCCTGTAGGACAAAGCGACAGATGGAATTATAAGTAGTGATTAGGTGGGGAGAAAGTTTGGAGGAGACAGCAGAGTAGACAGGGGAGCAGTAATCGAGGAGCGGTAGCAAGTTGCCTTGGGCTAGTGCCAGTCATGACTCGGCTGATAGCAGATGTCTAAGTGTGTAGGCTGCACCTAACTTCTGATTTATTCTCCACACTGTAATATTGACATGCTTGGAGAAAGTGAGGGAGGGATCCAGTGTGACACCTAGTTATTTATAAAAGGGCACATTTTCCAGGGGAAGGCCTGCAGGCATGAGCATTTGCAGGGACGAGCCAGTATTGTCAAATTTTGTGAGAAAGTGTTTGGAGCCAAACAGCATAGATTTGTTTTTCTTTTCCTTGACTAATAGCTTGCTTAAAAGAAACCAGTGATGGGCAGAGCCGTAGTTTAGGGTAAGAGTGGAGGAGATGGATTGCAGGGATTTATCACTATGATATAGTACTAAATCATCCATATAGAGGAGTGCTTTACAATCAAGGCTATCCACGGGAGGGCATTGGTGACCATGGCGAAGAGCAGAGGGCCAAGTATGGAGCCTTGGAACACACCAGTGTGTATAGGTTGCACCAAGGAGGTAGCATTTCCGATGATGGTGGCCTGAGTCCTGTTTGATAGGTAGCTGCGGAACCAGGCCTCAAGTTCCATCCAAGCAGCAAAAGCTATGTAAAGGTAGAAAGAAGAAGCTGGTTGTCAGTAAGCTTGAACACCTTGGATAGAACCACGAAGACAGCCCCTGTAGCATTGCCCATTTCCATCTGTCTGAGGATATGATCTGTGAACAGAGCTAGTGCAGAGGAGGTACTATAGTGTTTCCGGAAGCCGCGTTGGAGGGGACATAACAGATTGTATTTATCCAGATGTTCTGATAGCTGTAAGTGCACTATTTTCTCTAGTAGTTTACTGAGGTGGGGCAGTAGGGAGATGGGCCTGTAGTTGTTGGGGATAGAGTATCACCAGCTTTGAAGATGGATACCACATGACCAAGTTTCCAGGAGTCTGACTCAGTGGATGAGGAAAGTGCAAGATTGACAATGTGCATTAGGGTCTGATAACAACAGGGGATATCATTTTCAGGAATGCTGGGCACAGCCCATCACTGCCAGGGCTGCCTTTCACAGGGAGGGAGTTAAGTAGTTTGGCCATAACTTTAGGCCCAATGACCCTGAAGCTGAAAGGTGGTGGCAGGTTGTTGTATGAGGAAGTGGGGGGTGAGGCAGTTTGCAAGACCGCTGCAGTCAGGGGAAGGGTGAGGAAGGAGCTTACTGAGGTAGGTTGATAGGTCTGTAAATTTTATATTAAAGGAGTTTGCAGTCTCATAGGGATCAGAAATAAAACCAGCGGAGGTTGAGAGTTGTGCTATTTGCTTGTTGGGTTTAGGGTTTAGTAGTGGACCAATGGCTGCCCAAAATCTATGCGGATTCTTAAGATTTGTGCTTTGTTGCTTATGATAGAAATTATGCTTAAGTGATTTAGCAGCCTGCTTGCAGGAATTGGGTAGCTGCCTGTAAGCATCCCAATATTGGACAGAGGGGTACACCTTGTACACTTTCCACTTTCTGTCCCTGTCTTTCTTGAGAGACAGTAATTACTTTGATACCCAGTGGGTACTACCCCCTCTTACCCATCTGGTTTTACAAGGGTAATGAGTATCCTGAAGCCGGAGGAGGACAGCGGTAAGGAAGGTAACCACAGTAGAGATATCATTAATGTGATAGAGGGCTGACCAGTTAATTGCCCTGGCATCCCTAAGGAAAGGCTCATGATCTTGGCCCTCAAAATTTCTGCATGAGATGAGTTTGTGAGGAGGGCAGTTTGTTTTGGTAGCCATAACAATGTAGGTTGCTGAGTCACTAATTGAATCTGTCATGGTGCCAGTCGGCAGGATCAGATCAATCCTGTTTGTGGTGATCCAGTCAAGGAGCAAGTGATTCTGGGATTGGGCATTGTGTCTTGTGGGGGTGGTGAAAACTTGCTTCAGGTTAAGTTCTCTTGGCAGATTTGCATAGTCTGGGGCATGTGTATTCAATCAGTTAAGGTTGAAGTCACCAAGCATGATTATGTTGTGATGGGGTATCAGACATCTGATGCCATCCAGGAAGTTTGATAGCCCTGGGATGCCACCATTTGGTGGGTTGTAGCAGCAACCAAGGTAGAACTTTATAGATGCTCCCAGGGTCACTTCAGAGGGCAGCAATTCACTCAGGGAGGTGGAGGTAGATCAGCTGACAGTGAAGATGGTGAGGTGGTCCTGAATGTACAGGGCAAAGCCACCTCCCTTCCTTCTACCAGGTCTGTCGAGACGCAGGAGGGAGTAGGCACTAAGTATGAGCCAGGAGTCATTGTGGTATGACTTCAGCCAGGTCTCATAGAGACCTAGCACCTGCGGCTTATATAAGGATACCCATGCCTCAAGCTCATGGAACTTGGCAGGGAGACTGCAGATGTTCATGTGGGCAACTCTGAAACCAGATTGATTAGCCCAGGCGGCATTTGATTGGTCGATGTGGACATCGGTGGGACCAGGGTTGCTCTCTATGTCACCAGTTAGGAGAAGAAGAGATAGTAGTGGGCAGGTGGAGGGGAGCCATTGAGGGGGATTGTATAGTTAGTGAGTGAAAAAAATGACAGAGCAGACATCTTTCATAATTTGATAGCAGTGCAAGGATGGATGACTTTACAAGAGGAGGTGCATGTCCAGTAGTCCTGTCAGAGGTGTCCGGGTGGTTGATGGAAGGGCAGAAGGAGCACAGGTTTTGCTGATTGACAGCAAGAATTGTGGGACATGTATCAGTTCACAATAATAGGGTGGGCATTAGCCCCAGCAGGGTCAGATATGTGTACATTCTGAGGGGTAGTGGTGGTGCTTGTCCAGCCGGCTGCAGTTGTTGCCTAGGGGTAATGATTGGCAGAGTAAGGGCTTCTGCTACAGCAGAACAAGAGGAGTGACAGGCAGAAACAACTCAGGAGGCAGCTTTAGGTGTTGCCACTTTAAGAAGGCTTCTGAGGGGGGAAGGCCCTTCAGGGGATCAAGACCATTTAAAGAGCACTGGGGTGTGGGAGGGTGGGAAGGAGAAAAAGTTAGCATACAAGTCAAAGTGCAGTTGAAAATTGCCCAGGGGAAAACCCACTCCGTGTTCCCCAGTAGGGCAGCAACCAAGGACTACCAGGCTTGGACAGCTGAGCTGGTACAGCAGGCAACCAATCGGGCAACAGCTTAAGTGGCAGAGGTCACCAATCACAGAGCAGTTTATTACTCTGGTGGCAACTGGAGAGAGAGAGTGAGTGGCTTTGAAACAGTTCCTGGAAGGGAAGCATGACGTACCTGTTCTGGGTGTCAGGGGAGCCATGCAGCAAGTGGACAGCGGCCGTAGTTAAGGGCCGAGCCACTTCCACTATGAAAGCCTGGTTCAGGGACTGTAGCTAGAGAGGGAGAGAGAGAAACAAAGAAATATAAGTAAGTTGGAGCTCAGGGCATGGAAAGCTGGAGGCAGATCTCCAGCGGGGGGGGGGGCAAGAATGGTCTGGTCAAGGAGGGCAGAAATTAACAGGACAAAAGAGGGATTAGCCAGGGGTTAAGTGCTTACAAGTTTAACTGAAACAAGGGGTTAAGTACTTGCAAATTTAACTGAAACAAAAGAAAGCTTGAGCAGGGCCAGCATAGGGTGAGAGAAAAACAGGTAGTCTGGGACACAAGGCAGAAGGCAGTTACACAGAAAGAAAAGCAGGATTGGGGGCAGACAGAGACCAGGTTGGTCAGAGAGTCACTATCAAGGCAGTCATGTGAGGAAAAGGGGGAAGTCTAGAGTGGAGCACAAAATGAGAGACCCTGGGCCAAACTTTACAAATAATGATACAGTGGAAGAACCCTGGGGCAAAGCATATCATGTACTGTACATATTTGGCAACTGCAAAATGTTAACAAGCAAAAAGCAGGACAGGCATACACAGCTAGGTAAACATCAAACAACAATTTGGCCCAGAAGTCCAAAAGTTAGCGTATAAGTCAAAGTGCAGTTGAAAATTACCTGGGGGAAAACACACTCTGTGTTCCCAGGTAGGGCAGCATCCAGGGACGGCCAGGCTTGGACAGCCAAGCCGGCAAAGCAGGTGACCAATCAGGCAACAGCTTCAGCAGCAGAGATCACCAATTGCAGAGCAGTTGTTTCCTCTGGTGGCCAATCAGAGAGAGAGAGAGAGAGAGTACCTGGATTTGAAACAGTTCCTGGAAAGGAAGCGTGGTGTACCTGTTCTGGGTTTCTGGGTCGCTGTGCAGCAAGCGAGCAGTGGCTGTAGGAAAGGGCCGAGCCGCTTCCATGATGAAAACCCAACTCAGGGGCTATAGCTATTCTGGGTGTCCAAGGAGCCATCCAGCAAGCAGGCGGTGCCCGTAGGAAAGGGACGAGCTGCTTCCACAATGAAAGCCTAATTCAGGGGGTTTAGCTAGACACACCGTCACAAACACACAGTCACAAACCTGTCAGATGGAATCCCACAATTCCACCCAAACTACAGTAAATGGAAAAGCACACAGAAATGGCAGGTAAGAAAAGACCTCAGATTCAATTAAAAACACAGCCAATTACAAGTCAGTCTTTGTGCAAGTGTTTCTAAATGTCCTGTAAAACAGGAGGGCTGATAGGGAGCAGGATAGTTTGCACCAGGCCCAGGCTTGATCACAGGTCTTACACATATCAGTGAGTTCATAAGTGATTCAGGGGTGGTGGGAAGACTTAACACTGACTTCCTCAGGGGGCTTGCTTGTCCCAGACAGGAGTAAATTTTGAGTGGAAGAGGGAGAGGGTCACTTCAATGTCTGTGGCAGAGAGAATGGGAGCCTATCAGTTGCAGTCAGGTTACTCAGTAGAGCATCTCAGTTCAGTAAATATAAAACACGTTTACTCATATTCAAATGCTAAAATGGATTTGCTCCATACCTACTAGAACTGCTTCATCGCCATCATCCATCCGCTTTGCGTTGTTCATGTCTCTTCAAGCATTGTTCATATCTCTGCAATAGACCAACCACCAGACTTGCTACCTTTGATGATTGTGCCTTTTTGGTTTGCATCTGATGTCTGTGGAATGGACTATCACTGAAAAGTCAGACCTGCAATGATCTAGAACTATTTAAAGGAGCAGTGCAACGAAAATGGGCTAAAATTTAACCCCACCTTTTTTCTTCCTAATCGATGCCAGATGCCTTTCAGTTTATTGGGGTGGTGAAATTTTCAGTTTCTGTTAACATTTAAGAATTTTATAAAAGTTTTAAAATAATTATTTCTCAAGAAAAAAACAGATGGCCACCATATTTTTGCATAGAAATTGTACTGAAGACCTGAGGAGGGTAAGAATCCAGACAAAAATGCAAATGTACAGTACACAGCATAGGAAGCATCCAGAAAACCCAAATCAACAGTTCTGCCAATATTTTTCATAACCATAGCAGAAAATTAGCTTTTTGGAATAATTATTTTCGTTGCACTGCTGCTTTAAAAGCAAATTAAAACCCCATCTGTTCTGACTAGCTTTAAACACTCCCTAATCATCATGTATCCTGATCATGTTTAATTGTTTATAGAGCATTATAGAAAATTTTAAAGGCATTTTAAAAATTGCTTTTATGAGTATTATCGTTATTGGGGGGGGGGGCTGTTGCTGTTATGTGGACTGTGTTCAGTTTGAAGCAATTAGCATCAGAGGGAGCACAGTAGCAGGAAAGTATGACAAACTCCTTTACAGCACTGTCTGATTTAAAAGCAAAGTGTGGTGTCAGTTCTCTTAGGTTCGTTCTTCAGAGCAGAATTGCCTTAGGATGAGATTTATTTTAGTCACAGCAATGGTATTGCACTTAAGCTGGATTTGTTTCTCACAGTCATTGAAGTCTGTGACACAACTGGTTGTTGTTTTCAAACTGTTTTTTTTTTAATTTACAGTATCTCAGTTTTGTTAACTTCACTTTAGTTTAGACAGAGGTGTCTTAGCCAGACAGTTTCTGAAGTTTTGCCTTTTTTTATAGGACATTATGTTGTTATGTTATTTTAGGTTCTTGAAGTATTCAATCAACTTTTGGTCTGCAGCTACATCAAGATTGAGTGGTGGCACTTGAGACATTTTTTGAGGTTCTGTTGGTGAAGGAGAATAATGGCTACAGTTCTGAATATGAAAATTCTGAAGGGACAATAATATTTTTGGAAATGAGGCAGGGTGGCACTAATTCTGTTTTTAATGGGTACTATGCTGAGATATATGCCCACCTGTAGAGGTTTACGTCCTGGGGAACAGACAAGTATTGGAATGAAATGATAACCCACTCACCAGTTATAGTCTTTTATCATTGTATTTGTTTTATATATATATATATAATATATATTAATATATAATATTATGAACTGACTGCTGTAAATGGAGGAAGCTGACACAAAAGGTCTTTGAATCTGTGATTATACTAGACTACGTACTCACAGCTTCAAAAAGCCATTGGCCACTGGCCACCTCACTAAGAAAGAACTCCTCCAACCACAACGTTCCCCACATCTCATGGTCTGGAGCGAGTCAGGCAGCGAGACGGCCGATGCTAAAAAAAAATGTTGTACACTATAGCAGCCAACAGGTCATTTTACCTGCTTCAAATCAGTCAGCACATTTTTCAGCAGCAACATAACATAACCTCTTCAGTCCTACTCTAGAATAAAAAGCATCACTCACTTTGACAGACTCTTACTTGTGCCGCCAGTAACATGCACCGCAGGACTTCCAACACGGTCACTCCTCTCACACACTGAGACATCATCGTGCCTGCTCATGTCACACACCAGTCCACCACTAAAGTAAAACCAACAAAAGAAAAACAAAACAAAGTTGACCACACTGAAGCACCAACCACACTGAAACACTTCCAACCCCAATATCCAAGAACTGCCTCAAGACACATGTTCTGCCATACCTTCACCCGGCATTGTCCTAGTGGTGTAAAGACTGAGCTGCTCACTCACGGCACTCCACAGCATGGGACTTCTTTGTTTAAAAAAAAAAAAAAAACAGAAAGAAAAGTACTCATTGCAGCAAAAAGCTCCAACTGCCAACTAATAAAAATCAACAGGATATCACACATATATTCACCCGGACCCTGAGCAGGCAGTGGGACCAGGTCAAACACAATAGTGCTGGCAGAGTGAGACAAATTATGCAGACCACTTACAACAGCACCACCTGCTGCCCAGAGTCCTTCAGGAACTATTTTGCTAAAAGATACTCCTCCAACATCCCAAAAGATGCATTCTCAAAAGGCTTTAACATTTTTTAAATTTTTTTTCCTGAAAAAAGCTTTTAAGCCTGTTCATAAAAGCAATAATGCACTCCAGAGTATGGTATATCATACAAAACCATCACTTCTTGGGTGCATAAGGCACTCAACCTGTGGCTGCATGCCTCACAATGCACCCAAAGCATGACGATATCCCATGATATACCACACCCTGTTGTGCATTATTGCTTAATTGATCTCAAAGTATTGCCAATGATTTGTGGTAATCTAGTCACTGTTTCAGGGCTGCTTTCCAAAAATAATAAGTACATCAATTCAGTTCAGTTTGTTGTGTAGGGATAGCTTCCATTGAGCATGCTCATTCTCAAGGAGGTCCCTGATACAAAGTACTAAACATCACAGACAGTACACGGATACATCATAGAAATACAGCAGGTATATCATGGTACATAGAGTAGATTGGTTGTAACAAATGCATAAAGGTAAAAGCATCACATGACAGTAAGTTTACCACCACCTAATAAAAATCATCACAGACAATCAATACAAGCAGTACGTCATAGAAAAACAGCAGGGGTATCATGGTACATAGAGTAGGTTGGTTATAGCAATACATAGAGATAAATTAGAAGCATTACTTAACAGTAAGTTTAACACACCTAATAAATATGGGAGACAACAACGAAGGAAGGAAGGAAGGAAGGAAGGAAGGAAGGAAGGAAGGAAGGAAGGAAGGAGACATAAGTGGGGAGCATTTTTTCCCATAGGGAAACACTGTTATAATTAGCTGCTAAAACCAGCAGGTTATAACAGCAAACATGCACTGAGATTTCCTCGCTCCACACATGCACTAGTTGTTCTTCCCTTCCCCATGCACACACTTCATCACCTCGGAGCTGATGACTCTTTCAACCTGATCACAGAGTCAGAACTACAATAAAATCACCCTCCCATTCTTCCCAGTCCTGTCAATGAACTAACTTTTTTCTTGTCCTTCTCACAATCTAATATTTCTTTCTCCCACTCCTGTCCATCATTCCACAGGCCACATGCTCCAGATGGCTAGGGAAACACAGCTGCTAAATTTACAGTGTTTTTTTTCTTTTTAAAATACAACTGCAAACTAAAGATCTTTGTTTAAAAATATAGCGAAAATATCAAACACTATTTTAACAACTCTGTTGAACTTTCACTGCATCCGATTTATTCATTTTAATGCAACTCATTGAGAACAATGTACAACTGCCTTATATGTATTTAGAAAATGGGCTTGAAAATAAAGCATGATGACTGGCTAAAAGCCATGGCCAGCATGCATTTATTTTTCAGTGGAGCCCGGTGAAAAACAAGTATCATTTTGGGGTGCCCCATTACTTAGGATATCCTTGGGCCACTCTGAATTTTCAAAATGGCCTGCTGCTATTTTTGTTTTGGTCACTTAGTGAGGGACCTGACCCCCCCAGCCCCATTCTGTACCCTCCCCCTACACAACACTTAAAACACTGTGATGGTTTTTACATCAGAGCCTGTGCCAATTGGTATACAAAGACACACTTTTCCTCCCAACCACTTCTTCTAATGACAGTCTTGTTTTAAAATTAGCCTCACTGACACATTGGAGCCATGCCACTCTGTGTCCCCCCGCCGCTCGCTAGAAAAGAAACAATCCACCCTTTGGCATGCATGAAGCACTCTGTTTGGTGCTGTGTCATGAAATTTCCAATTCACTGTCTCAGTGGGATTACTAGGGCATAAAAAACACAGCACTCTATCTGTTTTCACAGGCTTATGTCTCTTTTTAAATGCCAGCTCATTCATGCTCCCTAATTGTCCAATTCCCAACCTTTCATCCCTCTAAGGTGCTCCATGCCACAGTCGCTAGCCCACTGCCTCACTAAAGAAAGCACCTGGGGGAAAGCAAGGTAATGGAGCGCCATCATTAAAGTGAAGAAAAACAGTGCACACCCTGTGTGTGTGTGTGTGTGTGTGTGTGTGTGTGTGTGTGTGTGTGTGGTGGGAGGAGACAGTAAACTCCACAGAGAATCAAATAAAATCAATGGCCTATTTGCCTGTGTGTTTTGGGAGGTAGGAAGGACAACTTAGAGAAGGAGGTAGTTTAGCGGATCAAGTGCTGACATTTAAAACTAGCTTTAAATGGTTTTCCATCTGCTTTCTCCACCTTCTACAGTCTTAAAGTGTTATTTTTAAATTTGAAATCAGTCCCTCCTCCACAGCTCTACAGTGCAGCAGGCTCCCATCAGAAACTGTTGTTGCTTCTTAAATACAGAAGGTTCAATTCTCAAAACAATGAGCTTGACGCAAGGTGCCTGCATCAAACATGAATGGCGAAAGTGGCACCTTGTGGCAAAGTTTGCCTCCAGAGGTATTCTCAAAGGCAGCCTGCATCAACCACAGGGTGTGTGCCCCAAGCAGGTCTTGAGCCACCCATGCACCCACAAATGGGCTGCAACACGATGCAAGGTGGCATGTGGCTGATGCAAGCTGCCACATCCCTTAAATTGTTATTGTCAGAACTGTCCCTGAGGGTGAGGGGACTTAGAAACAGCTCCCAGAGGGAGCGTAGGCACATATGCAGCAGTGTGCTGCATTTCCCCTCCCAGACCCGCAAACTATCATGCCCCCATCCAAGGTCTCCGAGTGTGCCAATATCCATGTTGTGTAAATTGAACATGCCCCCCATCCCTGATAGTGCTGGACATGTTCATAGTATTCAGGTCCCCCTCCCCGATCCCAGGTAGTGCCACCAATATTAATGGTTGTCAAGTACCCCTTCCCCAATCCCTGGTAGTATTCATAATATATATATTCTTCTAACCCCTCCTCCCCGAACCCCGATAGTGCCTGATGTACTAATTGTATTCCAGTGCACCCTCCCCAATCCCTGTTGTTCTCCATATGAATAGCAATACATTCTTATGCCCCTCCTCCCCAACCCCAAAGGTGCCAGCACTAATATTTATAGGCTGAGCCGGCTATCAACACAGCCCACCTCACACCCCTGCAGCTGGCCGCCGACTAAACTGTCAATGTGCCTACTGTAATGTGTACATAGGCTCATCGACAGTTCAGTCAGTAGCCAGCCACAGAGGTGTGAGGTGGACTGTGCTGGTCTCCTGCTAAGCTGATCTATATTTGTGCTGGCACCTTTGGGGTTGGGGAGGGGGAGGCATGGGAATGTATTGCTATTCATATGGACAGTGGCGGGGATCAGAAGGAGGGAAATGGAAGACAACATATCCAGCACTATCAGGTCGAGGAGGGGGGACTTGACAGCCAGTAATATTTCTGGCACAATTGGGGTTTGAGGAGAAGGGGACAGGGGTATGAATAATACCTCAGGCACCATAGAGGATTGGGGAGGGGGCATGGGAATTACTATATATTAGTCTTGATGGCACCATCTGGGATGGGGGCTGCGATGACACCAATGGTGGTGTTTTGGTGTTATGATGTTTGGAGGGGCACTTTTTGGAGGAGGCTGCCCACTCAAGAGGCACTGGAGTGGTGCACAGCCACCCTGCATCTTGTGACAGACACTGCTGGTGTGCCGTCTGTTTGGCACCCAGCCCAGGTTGCCGCAAGCCATGGGTCTTAGCCACCAGGACCCTGCCCAATAGAGAATAGGGCGCAGAGTCCCTGGCACAGGGGCATTGGCACAAGCTGCTTCTTCGTTGCAGATTGAGCCGCTCTAAGCCCTGTTCAAGAATTGGGCCCAGAGTGTTCAGTAGGACAAAAGTCATTAGCTATAAAAACAAAAAAACCAAAACACATCATTCTAATGCAGGTGGAGGAACTATTTTATTACAAAACATATTTCAAACTAATTTTTCATTAACATTTTTTATTACATTTTTTTTTACAGTGTCCATTTTGTAAGCGCACTAATACCCGCCTGTGGTGTAGGGCCTCATTACACCCCTAGGCGGTCCAGTATAACACAATACCATCTACCATGGATAGTATTATTGCTTACATAATTGCTGTAGTGAAAAAAATGTTCCCAGTAATCATACAAAATAAGGCATGGTGTGGATTTGTAAAACTCAAATTTTACAGACACCCTCAGCGTGGGATGCTTAGATAAGTCTATGTGGCATCTCACACCTCGGGTGTGTGTGAAATTCTGGCTATACACACTAGCCTATGTAATACTGTATATATTACATACATATTAAAGTATATTACTATATATGGTCTTACAAAATATACAGTATTACAGATGCTGCATTTGCACACTTTTTTTTACAAAATAAATATTTCTCTACATTAATTTCAAAACACCAATACAAAGTTCTATACATCAAAATAACTGATAATTTGTTTTTAAAAACTAGTATAAATTGAACAAAATAATAAAATTACTGATGTACTGTAACCTTTTATCTAACAGCTAATGCTGTGTTCCATGAATGTACAGTGCATACTATTTCCCCCTTTAGTCCTGTTCATAGTAAGGTTAAATTCTTTTATATATTTATATGTCCCTCAGAGCCACTCATTGCTGTATAAGAGAGGTTTCACTTGCGTTCTGCTCATGAGAGAACAGTGAAGCAAAGCTGAGCTGTTCGAACACGAGAGGACGTACGTGAAACCAGCAGCTAGTGGTGACATGGGATATGTAAAGATATAGGTCCTTCAAGTTTCAAAATGAAATCTTGATGTACAGTGAAAAACAAAATGTCCTTACTATCCAACTGTCATGAATGACTACTTACTGTGGTAATGGTACAGTGCTACCAATCGAGGTAGATGGGCAGCTTTTTTTTTCCTTTTGTTTAGCTGTACTGTGTCCAGTTGTAAAGAGGACAAGTTGCTAGGGGATGCTTTAAGGTGCCTGACTCATCTCTTGCTGTTGCTTTTATTGTATTTTAATAATTAGATTTCTTGTGGCTGTTCGCGGGAAGGTAGGGGTCAAAAGTCGATAAAGGCAAAAGCCTGTTGCGCGACAGCAAATACCTGTGCATGTGATCAGTACCAAGCAAACCAAAAACAAGCTTAATCGGGAGCCTTGTGAATTAAAAATGTAAGTAAGCACTAGTGACAATTCACAAAGAATAAAGAATAGGTCTAGTTTTTCTTGCACACAGTTGGGGGATGGGGTCCTTTCTCCAACTCAAGGAACTATGATCTCTTATGTCCCATGGAGTCACTCAGTGCCGGATAAAGAATGAGTGGCTCTGTTGGACGTATAAATATGCAAACAAACATTTTGATCCATTTAAAAAATTTGCACTTATTTAGCATTACAGTACAGTGCATGATTTCACTACAACCGTAGGTGCAGCTATACGTTCATATTTAAACTTCACTGTCTGGATTTCATCAACAACTCTAATTGGGATAGTAGAGATGGACAAATTACTTATGCACGGCGACTGTAACCAGGTTAATTACTTTTCTTTTTTTGTTGATTTTGTTTTGTGTATTTACTACAATGTTGTCTTTTGATGCTTAAGTGCTCTCTACCGATTGATGACAGTTGCATTTCAAAAGTGTGCTGAGTTAATGTACTTATGGAATTTTTATTTTTGAGTGTTCATCTTCACTTTACATAGCTTATGAAGTGCTAGTTGCTCTATAATAGTGCTTCATGAGCTATGTAAAGAAATACACTGACTGGCTTATTGATCTTACAGGACCTATAATTGGAAGGCTTGGCTTGTAGTTCAATGGACAAGCAGTCAGCCACTCCCCCTTCCTGAACTATATAAGCACAGTTCCTCTCAGCCTCCTTCTGAAGCACTTTTTCTTTGCAGCTGGAGGCTCTGTCCTTTGCAGCTGCTGGGGCTTGCCCACCCCCACCCGTTTTGCTGTGTTTGGCCTCTGCTCGTTTTTGCTGGACTTCTGTTTTCTGTTCTCCAGCATTTGGTTTGTATTGCTTTCCTCTGGCTGTGTGCTTCTTTGTGTTGCTTGTTCCCTGTTTTTCTGTGTTTTTGTGTCTTTTGTTTTGCATTCTTTTTGGGGGGCTTCTGTTTCCAAATTCCTTGTATTTTGCTAATCCTGAGCTCATGCTACTTGCTCCTATTTACTCACAATGCAATTACAATCGTTATCTGTGTGTTTCAACTCAAGCTGCATCCCTGTTGCTGCTCTCCATGCTATGCACCTTAATTGTTTTCACCTGGTTCAGACTCACTCTGAATCCTAGCCCATGCAGCTCAATCCTGCTTTCTGAACTCATACCACATACTTCATGCTGCTGTTTTCACTGCACTGCCTAGCCAATTTGCTGCTTTCAGAGCGTTGCCTCCCTACAGTCTATGTTCATTCGAATTGCTACCTCTATAACCCATAATTACTCAATAGTGATGCTGCTCTATTATGTTTGCACACTGCTATCATACTTTGGAGGTCTTCTAAGCTACTGCTGGTGCTGTAAACTAGTTTTAATATCTGCATGTGGGTCACAGAACTTTCCCATCACTTTCTTGTTTTTCTTATGGCAGGGGACTTGGAGGTGTTGTTGAGGAGCCGTGGTCCCACGTGGTATACTTATCTTATGTTCGAATCCTGCCTTCATTGTTAAAATCCTCTGAGTATTTTGTCACCTTTAATTGGCTTCCTAGTGGAACTGGTTGGCTTGCCCTTGATAATTCATATTTGCTGCTCCTCCAACCTACGTGCAGGTCCAACCACTGTTTAGTCTGCCTTACAGACCTACGTGCAGGTCCACTCATTGCTTCCTCTGCCTTACAGACTTACGTACAGGTCCAATCATCTACTTATACACAACTCAGTCTGCTCATGCCTGCTAAGCAAATGTCTGCCCTCCTTGAGGTTCTCCAACACTCTTTGCTCATCCAGCTCCTTCCAAATTTGTTTCTGGGGCATCCCAACCATGACTATTAAGTACCATGGCTCAGGACTTCCTGCAGCCAATGGTCTCGCTCTGCACCTATGAAGTCCACACCTTGAGTGTGCAAAACTTGGGGCAGGGTCTTTCTCACCTGGCCCATAGCTGGGAATGTCCTCACTCCAGGTGTAGCTTTAGCTATTCGAGGCTCAATGGCAGCTCCTGGTGTAGAATTTAAGACTAGCCATGAAGGGTGGTTACAGCAAACTCCTTTGGCTCTAGTATTAATTTACTAGCAAAGCGCTTTCACTACATTATCCTCACGACTGCCTCTGGTTCACGTGGTTTGTTTTTAGGGCTGGTAGGCCAGGTGAGTGCCTCAGCATTCATTCCTCTTCTTCTCCCACCTTAGTTGCCTGTTGTTGTAGAGTAGTGCTCACAACCTTCCACAGCATTCCCATTACAGGGATCAAGTGAGAGCTTTCCTCCAAATTGGAATATTTTCTGCTCACCTTTAATTGGATTTCCAAATTGCAATAGCAGAGCCATCACTAAACAAAATATCCCAAGCCTGGAGGGAAGGCAACCTAGGTCTTGGATCCCCAGAGATTTCCTCCTAAAAGGGTTTTTTTTCTCTCCTCTGTGCCTCATGTCATAAATGTTAGTTAGCAGTAGTCAGTGTTCCCTAGTTTCTGTAGGTAGGTTCTGCTGTTGGATGGTGGTGGATGGTGTCCCTACTTGCCATTCCCTCTCTCCTTAGGAGGCCCCCTCAATCTCCAGTGCAAACCATCGTACTCATGCCATTTGCTCATCTGTTCATCTCTTTACTTCTCAGGCTGCCTTTGCCTAGTCTACCCTGCCTTATGGCTCTGATTGCTAACATTCTTCATGCCAATACATTTCTTTTGGGGAATTCTTCCTAAGGTACCTTTAGCCAAGGGAATCATCCCGTGGCACCTCTAGAGATGGAACCCTCTTCAAGGGTTCCTTGCTTTTGGTACCCCTACAGGGTGGTAATTCCTCTAGACTAGACAGTGCAAATGGCCAAAACCAAAGTAACACAGTTGCACAAGCCTAACACTATACTGGCTGTGAAGGACATTGAATATATATCTTAGTTGTCATGTTGAGGCTTCTTAATTTGTGCAGAAGAACGATCTCTGCTCCTAACTGCTCAAAATGTGCCCAGTAAAATCAAACATTCCAAAAAAAATAAATAAATACCAGCACCATTAGTATAAAGTGTAATTGGCTTTATTAGTGAGATACAAAATGCCAACAGGTCAAGAACACTATCACTAACTGGGAAAGGCTCAGTGAGCCACTAATCCATGCTTTCTTTAATAGATGTGGAACTTAGGTGAAATATTCCCAGTGTGTCAGAAAATAATTTTCTGCAGTAATAGTTCTACACTGCCAGCAGCATGCAGCAAGGGTTTGTGGTAGTGTGGTTTGTTAGACCATCCTGGTATTGTTCTTTGACAGGATAACTAGGGCAGTGGACAAGGGATAAGCAGTTGATTTGTTCTACTTTAACTTCAGTAAGGCATTTGATTTTGTGCCCCACAGAAGATTGTTGAAGAAGTAAAAGGATCTGGGACAGTGAAGGATCTAGATAGATGGGTGGGAAACTTTGTGTTGAGGGGGAACATCAGAGAGTTGTGATAAACAGTGTCAAGTTAGAGCAGAAGGAGATCATGAGTGGGATGCCACATGGTTCAGTCCTGGAGCCTGTCCTTTCCAATATGTTCATCAGTGACATAGGAGAAGGGATACCAGTCAAGATTTGTCTTTTCAAAGATGACACTAAGTTCTGTGGCAAGGTAGACTGTGAGGAAGGGGTCAGATGGACATGCAAAGATTAGACAGGTAGTTCAATGTTTGGCAGCTGAAATTCAACACGAAAAAAATGCAAGGTTATACATATGGGGAACAAGAAACCCAGGAAGAAATACTGGATATGAGTGATTCAGTTGAATCCTATTACTGAAGAAAGGGATTGCGGAATCATAATTAGTGACTATATGAACAAATCTGGATAATGTAACAATGTTTACAGCAAGGCAACCAGAATTTTGGGATGTATAGGGAAGGGGTTTGACAGTAGGTGGAAGGAAGTGATACTGCCTTTCTGTGGATCACTGGTGAGGCTGTATCTGAAATAATATGTCTAGTTCTTGACCACCACATAAGAAAAAAAAGGCAGGCCAGAAACAGTACAATGAACAGTTATCAAAAATAATTCAGGACAAAACAAGGCAGATCCTATAAGGATTGGCTTAAGGTCCTGAGCGCGTACTTGCTGGAGACCAGAATGAAGATGGGAGATATGATAGAGATCTATAAGTTCCTGAACTGAAAGAACAAGGTAGATTGTGCAAAAATACTATATTTAGGAGGACTGGTGGCTAAAGAACTTGGGAACATGGGTGGAAACTGACAGGGGAGATTCAGGAGAGATGTGAGAAAGTATTACTTTGCAGAGGGTGCTTCGGTCATTGAACAGTCTGCCAGCAGAGGTACTGGGTACAAGAACCATTAATGGCTTTAAACATAACTAGGACTGAATAAAAGGTTTAATAGTTACACAGGGGAACACGGTAAGACTGGGGGCGGGGGGGGGATTGAGGGCAATAATACCATGAAACAAGAATACTGTACACGGTGGCAGTTTTTCATTCATTTATTGAGTGCAAGTCCATAGACCAGAACAGAGAAAATACAGGTGGTGTTTTCTCCATTCTGGTCTGTGGACCTGCACTCTTTAAATTTATGAAACACTGCCATGATGTGCATGTCTATTCTTGTTTTACTTGGTTCTAGGTGCATTTGTCCTAGTAGGCTGCACAATCAGGGAAACTAGTGCATGTTGCTTTGAACATTTTTGAGGGCAATAACTCCTACTAGACATTAGGTTGCCAAGAAGGACGGGGCTAACAAGACAGACTGGATGGATCAATGGTCTTTTTCTTCTGACATTTTCTATGTTTTCTTGTTTAATTTAATTTTTTAAATTTTTATGACTGTGTTAGCGTCCCACACCTGGAAAATTTTCATACAGCTGCAGCAATCACATGGTCAGATATTTCCAGATATATTGTGATAGTTCTAAAAAGATTCGATCTGTTGGCCCAACAGAGCTACTGCAGGCAGGCAGGGACCTTCTCTAGAGACATTAAAGAATATTCAGGAAATATCAGATCATGTAATTTGCTGCAACTGTATCAAGTATTGGGGGGCATAGCACTGCTTTAAAAATGCTATTGGTCTTCATGTGTGCTGTTCCCTTTTGTTTTTTTCACTGCATTTCAATATAACATTGATAATCATGTCTTACCTCGGTGATGGGGAAACTAATGGAATCACTACTAAAAGAAAGGTTTGTGATATATCTTGAATCCAACAGAGCACAGGATCTGAGGCAGCATGGATTCACAGTGGGAAGACCTTGTCAAACAAATCTGATAGGTTTCTTTGACTAGGTGACTAAGGAAGTGGATCAGGGAGGGACAGTGGATGTGGCCTACCTGGATTTCAGCAAAGTCTTCGACACCATCTCACATAGGACGCTTGTAAACAAGCTGGGCAGCCTGGGAGTGGGTCCCAGCATAGTAAACTGGGTCAAAACTTGGCTGAGCGATAGGACACAGAAGGTGGTGGTGAACAAAGTTCAATTCAAAGAGAGGGGGGTGACCAGCAGGGTCCCATAGGGATCAATGCTTGGACCAGTTCTCTTTAATGTCTTCATCAGCGACATTGCAGAGAGGCTAAAATGGAAGGCATGTCTCTTTACAGACAACATGAAGATCTGCAACAGGGTTGACACTGCAGGAGGGGTGGAGAAAATGAGAAGGGACCTCAGCAAGCTAAAGGAGTAGTCAAGGGTGTGGCAGCTACGATTCAAGGCAAAGAAGTGCAAGATCATGCACTTGGGGCACAGAAATGTGGGGGAGGATATATGATGGGGGGGAGACACTGACAGCTACCAAACAGGAAGGGACCTGGGAGTAATCATATCTGATAATCTGAATGTTACCAAACAATGTGAGAAGGCTGTGAGGAGAGCCAGTGGAATGCTGGGGTGCATAGGGAGAGGTATCTCCAGCAGAAGGAAGGAAGTGGTGATGCCATTGTACAGAACACTGGTGAGATCTCATCTAGAGTACTGTGTCCAGTTCTGGAGGCCGCATCTCTGGAAAGACATAGACAGAGTAGAAGTGGTTCAGAGAAGGGTGACAAAAATGGTGCAGAGGCTGCACCAAAAGTCATATGAGGGGAGACTGGAAGATCTCAATATGTATTCCCTGGAGGAGAGGAGAGAAGAGGAGAGGAGAGAAAGGGGGGTATGATAGAGACTTCCAAATACTTCAAGGGCATAAATAAGGTACAAGAGGGTAGAATCTTTCAAAAAAGATGTTCAAGAACAAGAGGCCATGATATGAAAAAAGAGTGATGTAGATTTAGGGGTAATGTGAGAAAGTATTTTTTCATGGAAAGGGTGGTGGATCCATGGAACAGCTTCCCGGCAGAGGTTGTTTGGGCAAAAATGGAAAGAGAATTCAAAAACATATGGGACAGGCACAAAGGAACTCTAGCAATAGGAAAGAGAGGGTAAGCCGCAGATCATTTAGGATCTACAGTACATGAAACAAGTAGGGGAAAATGGGCAGACTAGGCGGGCCAAGCGGGCTTTATCTGCCATCAAATTCTATGCTTCTATGTTTCTATATATAAAAACTCAGATTCTTTTACATAATGGACTTGGAATTGAACTGCCCCTGATGGCCACTTAAAATTTGAAATCTTTTGTCTGAGAGGTTTTATTGTATCTTAATTCATTTTTTATTGCCATTAAGTAATGCACAAATAATTTGATCCATCTTTAAGTGGTTCACAATTTAGTTTATAAACTCTTGAATGTGAATTTAGTTTATAAACTCTTGAATGTGATGGTCTGCCTGGAGACAAGATGGCTGCAAAATCTTCCGGCTCTTGTCTCTCCTGTATCTATCCTGTGGCATATGGCTCTATCCTGACCTAAAACAAACTCCTTGTTGCTCACTACAAATGCAGCAGCATTTTAGCTACTGAATGATCCAAACATTTTTTGTATTTCTTTCAACATTTTGCTAAGGGGACTTACTGAAAGTTTCAGGCCAACCTGCATCACCAAAATCCTCTTTGCAGCATAGCGATAGCTCCTATGGACATTAAGTGTATCTGCTATGCGCGCCCAGATTCTCAGACACCGCTGACCTGAAGACCTTGTCTGCACAAACTTTGAAGGATCTTGTCACCATTGGGCTCTGGCTAGATGTGGCTGAAGCGAGGGTTGCAGCAGTTGAGACCTGAACTAGGTACATTCAGGGTTATCCGTGGACCTAAGAGAGAAAAATCTATTATTCTTGCTGGAGAAGATCTATGACCTAGAGAACCAGGCCCTGCATACCAATATCTCCTTAGTCAAGTTCCTGGAAGGTTCAGAGGGCTACAATAGAATCAGTTGTCTGACCCGATTTTTTTCTGAGTTATTACAAGCTCTGAACAGTGTGCTGCTGGAGACTGACCTGGCCTACTGTTCCCTGGATGCAAAGCTTAAGCTGGCTGGGCAGCCCAAGCCTATGCAGGCTCATTTCCTTCATTTTCTGATAAAGAACATCCTCTGGCTACCTTGACAGTGTTTCCTGCTTTAATGGATAGGGCCTGCCATTCAACTTTACCAAGATTATTTGGAGGAACGGTCTAAGAGGCAACGAGACTACTCTGCTGCTAAAAAGAAACTACTGGCCTTGGGAATTCCCTACTCCCTCCGATACTCTGCTTTACTCTGCATAATACATAGCAGAGTTCCCTTATTTTTTCTACTACTGATGCTGTTGAGCATTTCATGAGCTTCATTAACTCATACTGATGTTACATCAGGCCCGGCTGCTGGCCGCCGACTCCCACCACCTCAGCCAATGGATGCTTCAGCTCCTCCTCCATTCCTTGACCTGCCAGGTCAGTCAGTTGACTCCCCATTGACCTGAGAGTACAGATGGCTGGTTTCTTCCCTTGAGAAATTGGGGCTTCTGCCACCAATGGGTTGGTGTACCATGCAAATCTGCCACCCTGCCCACTCGCTCTTTCAACCACCGCAAAGATACCCCTTCTCCAGACTCCTCTGACAATATGGTGGGGGTCCAGCTCCGTCTGAACATGTTTGGGAACTTGCAGTCAGATTGCCTGGCACCTAACACTTATCCACAGTTTCTTCCCTCTTCAGCATCACAGATGAAAGGGTATTCTGCTTCCATGACATGGGCCATGGTGGCGGCTCACACATTGCTTCCTCAGGGCTGCTCTTTGGGCCTGGACTCCTCACTGAAACAAAAGTCCATCCTGATACCATAGCACTGTGTTGGCTGATCAGGTTCATGGCAAAGTAGGAAGATTTTCTTTGCTATTCGGAGTGTTTCTGTCTATATCAGTCAAACATTTCCGTCAGTCAGCTTTCCTTCACAACTGAAGGATATTGCACTTCACGGGGCATCCATAACAGGTGCACAGAACAAAAACACACAGCTGCTTATGAAGTGGTTCTGGCTCAGCCTCTCAGAACACGACTTTTCTCTGTGCTGCCAGTTTTGTGACTTTACCAACTGTCCCTGAATGTTATTGAATTTTTATGTCTGCTGATACTGTACTTTTCTGAACTATTTTCGATTTTCTGCACAATGGCAACTACAGTTACAGCTCTTTTGTTTTCTTTCTCCCTAATCTGAGGTCTGCTGTGTAGATGCAGTTTGTATTACCTTTTGTTGAAACATAGAAACATAGAAGTTGTCAGCCAATAAGGACCTCTTGGCGAACCTAGTCTGCCCTATTTCAGGTTTCAATGTTTTTATTGTTCAGCAATCAAGCCTTTACAACATACTAAGCACATAAAATTATATATAAAAAAAGAGAAGAAAAAAATATTAAATCTAATATTACATTTAAAATTTTAACACATAAAAATCCATGAACAAATTAATTGTCATAGGCAGAGAGATGTTTTTCTTTGTGTTTCAACACCTGATAAAAAAAACTTGAAACCATCTTAGCCTCAATCCAATGTCTGAGGGTGAAGAAGTATGAATAAAATATCATATTTTGCATTCACATATTTAATAAGAAAATCATTTAACAGATTAAACTGCGGGATTTTATATAAAGGGCACTGTACCGTAATATGATAAAGATCTTCTTGAAAACCCTTATTACATCTGCAAAACTCCAAACCTGAATTGGGTGGAGTCGTCTTATTAAAAAAAGCATATTTAGAACAGATTATTCCCAGTCTTGTCCAAGTAATCATTTTTCTTTCTAACAGGGTCAGCCCAAGAGTAAGATATTTCTCTATAAATACATCAATTTTATTTTGAGGTAACCATCTGGCCTGATGTTGAGCTCAGAGGAGCTCCATTTGCTTATCATAGGCAAGTCTAAGTATTTTCTTTTTGACATACTCCTTAAACACATAAGATATTGATATTGATTTCTCCCAATCTGTCCAAAGATGAAGCATATTAATACTGCCCAAAATACGTTGAATATTTTTGACCCAAGGAGACCTAAAATTCTATTTGTGCCAAGATAATTTTTCTCTAAGGCATAGTAGAGGCATAATATTAGTCTGTTGATTAATAATTTTGATCCAGTAACTCATGAGACGTATATCAATTATTGTAACAATAGGTACTCTACCCAATTCAGCCCTAGCTACAACATTAGAAGTGGCAAGTGGAACCTGCAATAAAGATTTATAGTAGAGAGAAAGTGGGATCTCCAACCATGAAGGGACATTGTTGTTCCAGACCTCTGCGCCATACTAAAGAATAGGATTAATTTTGGCCTCGCCGGCTATCAATGCCGGGTAAGACCAAATATCCTGCATACTTCCTAGCAAAACGTAAGAGAGCCCTAACAATCAGTTTTGCCCTTATCACTTGTCCTCCAATGCTCTATCCAATTTCCATTCAAGCAAACTTCACCCCAAATATATATAAGAGGATACCACTTCAATAAGTTCGTTATTTAAATAAATCCTTGGTTTAATTTGATGTCCCTGTAAGGGTGCAAAAATCAGCAGCTTAGTTTTTTTCATATTTATTAATAATTCCAAATGTTTACATTTAGAGCAAAATTGATTCATTTTATTTTGTAAACCTTGAGCAGATAAAGCAAAAATAATCAGATTGTCTGCATAGGCCAGACAATGTACTGGGATATTCTAAATTTTTGGGGAATCAAGAATATCTATATCTTTATAAGTCAGAAGGGCATCAATATGCAAATTAAAAAGAAGGGGGCCAAAGGACATCCCTGTTTAACTCCTGAAATTGTACTGAAATAGTTAGAAATGTGTCCCTTATTATCATATCTAATAGCCGATGTGTGAGAATATAACCTAAGAATGGGGGCTAATAAATTTAATGGTGCGCGTCTATTTAATAATATCTCCCATAACTTGGCTCTATTAACCTAGTCAAATGCTGCAGAAAAGTCTACAAACACAGCATACAGCTTCATTTTACGAAATGATCTGTATTTTTCTATCAGATGGGCTAAGATGTAAATATTATCTATCGTAGAACAATCCTTATGAAAACCTGCTTGAAACATCGATAAAGGGAGTTTGCAGTTATCCAATCTTGTAATTTATGTAATATTTTAGCAAAGATTTTTCCGCTAATGTCAATAAGACTGATTATATAATTAGATGGCAAATGAAGTTGGCCCTTTTTATGGATTGGAACTATTATATTTCTTGTCCCAGATAATGGGATAAATCTCTCTTTTAAACAGATATTGAAAAAATTAGTAAAAAATACTACCCAATAATTTAAGTGCCCCTTGTAAATTTCTCCCGGTATCAAATCGGGTCCAGATGCTTTATTATTTGATAAATTCACAATGGCTTCTTCCACCTCTCCAAATGAAAACACTAACGATGTGTATTCCCCCTCAATGTTAAAATTTTCTATCACATCATCATCGTTGGTAGAATGTCTATTAAATAGTAGACTATAATAAGATATCCAAGTTTCCTTGGGGATATATATGGGAGGTCTAGAATTTGATCAGCTGTCCCTCTGACATCAAAGCCCAAAAACTTAATATCACCCTCCTAATAACTCGGTACATAACACCCCATTGTTTTTCAGTAAATTCTTTTTTCAGACAGAGAAATTCCTTGTACTTCTTCGCATTTTATTTAAATTTATAACGCCATCTTACTCGGATTTTTTGTCTGCCTAATGGCCCTCATCAAATTTCTTTTCTCTCTCTTACAATACCCATCAAACCAGGATGCTAACTGGGGCTTAACACTATTAGCTGAGTAAATCAGTGTCTTAATCTGTTGATACCCTATGTTTAATAATTCACTGATCCTTTCACCTTTGGAGCCATTATGTGCCTGCTGAAATAACTCGACAAAAATAAAAGAGTATAAAAGGTTCCAAACTCCTTGCATTGACTCATTATTCAATCTTAACCTTTTTTTCCCACTAATCTCAATATCCGCCAAGGGCTTATTGGGGGGAGGAATGACACTATCAGAAATCCTAAAATCCAGCAAAATTGCTGCATGATCGCTTTCTGTTCTCATAGCCACATATAATCTCCTACAGAAATGATAACTAAATGGAGAACATAATATAAAATCAATTACACTCTTACCAACTGGGGAGAAAAAAGTGCTATCACCCTGACGATCCCCTTCTAATCTCCCATTAAGAATCAAGAAATTATTCTCTGTGATAAAAGTACTAAAACGTCTCCCTGCCTCATTTACAATCATGTCAGTTGTATTTCTTTTTTCCAAATCTGCCATATTGTTCTTGTAACAATGATAAATTATTGAACTCTGCTATCCTAGTGTTAAAATCCCCAGCTAAAAGGACAGTATCTATCCAATTTGACTGTATCATTAAATCTATTTCCATCGACAGTTTGGACCAAAAATCATATGTAGAGTAAGTGTGAAAACATGGTAGAATATAAATGTTAACAATCAGAACCATTCAAAGGTCCCAGTTAACCACTACCATAAGGATCTCAGGAGTTGGAGAGTAACTTTTGATTACCCTTAATCCTTCCCTAATTTTGATCATTGTAACCAGACCTCCTTTGTTCCTCCCATGTTTTTTCCCCTGTAATTGCTGGCACAAAACTAGTTTCATATCCATTCAGGAAAGGAGATGTTAAAACCCATGTCTCCTGGAAAATAATCACTTCATGTCATGAAATAAAAGCAACCCACTGCGGATCCACTGACTTATTATGGAGTCCTGCTATATTCCAATTAAGGACATTATAACCAGGGTTACTTTCTGACCCTCCTTCCTGCTCTAATGAGGACTCATTACTTTGTATTTCCAAAAAACTTAGTCAAAGTTGCATGGCTCTAGATTGACCTGATGTCTCCCACTCATTCAATTGCACCATGTAAATACCCACCTCATCCAACACATGTCTATTTTTAGAACCAATAATACAGTTAATCTGAGTACCCTCTTTATCATTCCAAACTCTATTCACCTCCACAAATTCTTCTGGAAGTATATGGGTTTTGATAATAGTTGATAAAATCATCCGCAATAATGATGGTAAATTAGTAGCAGTTTCTCCCTCCAGTATATCCAGCCCAAAAATAGAGATCATTGAGGTTTCACGGGAAACTCCAAACTCCCAATTCAGTGTTACAAGAGTAGTTTTGAATATATCATATGTTAACATTTTTCCTGTTTTTGCCCTATTATAAACATTTTTCCAAATTGTTGACCAGGTCACTTGTGTTGATAACAGTAATCCCAAAGAGTCTACCAGGCCTTGCTTAGCCCAGACCAATTTTGCCATATCCATGTTAGGGAGCATAAAGTAAACTGAATTAGTAGGGTTGGAAGTATCCCTAGTCACCATAATAAGAGCATCTGTGACTGTTGGTAACCCTAATTCTGCTCTCAACATATGGGCTATCAGGCTGGTTAGGGTTGCAGTAGATTCATGATGTTTAAAATACAGCTTATCTAATTTAAAAACTACTTCTTTCCCTGTAAAAATTAAATTATATGCTTCCAGGTCATACCCCTTGGGGTTACTATCCTCCTTGGCCAACATGAGATTTGGGCAAAGATCTTTATTAGACTGATCTACCTTAATTAAATTCTCCTTAGAATTTGTTTTTTGTTTCGTAGTGTAATCACCCTCCCTCTTTTCTTGATCATTAATAAATGTCCCATCCACAAGTATAGATTTGTTTTTTTGGTCAGGATTCTTCCTTGTATCTCTCTGTTCCTCTCCTATCCTAATGGTACCTGTAACCCCAATTTTATTAGTCTTTTCATCCTTAATGTTTAATTCATCTTTCTGTTTTCCTAAGTTAGGAGTCCGAGTAAGTCCCACAGGCCCAAGCTTTTTCTTCCCCCCTTTTTTCTTACTAACTCCACCCCTCTTTTTGCCCTTTTTGCCTTTTGAGGGCTCTTGAACATTTAGGGGAGAAAATGACAAATTATGCCTAGATCTGTGAAATTTCTTTTCCCCCAATAATTGTGAAATTTGTTGTTCTAAAGCAGCAAACTTCACAGCACAAAAACTAGAAAGAGTTTCCAAAGCTGTCTTAATACCATTATATGCCTCCAATAAAACAACATTAGACATTACCTGATGTGCAAGAGCCTTAATGGTATATTTCATATAGTATCCGGACACTGAACCAAAAATCTTTATCTAAATGGATGTCCTGGACCTCTTTGTCCATTTTTGAAAAACTCTTCAGGTGCATCATTAAGGATGAATACACCATTTCTTTAGAGTCGATATTGCAGACCCCCACCTCACTGGAGATCTCTAATGGACTAAATAACTTTATTCCTGAGGGAAAGCATGAAATACCATCATCTTTATCTATATAATCTCCTTGCCCAGACATGCATTGCTGACTTGCTTCTCTCCCATCCACTCATCTTGTCTAAAACCTGGGAATGATCCGCTATATTTGTTTTTCCCCAAAAGGTGGTACAATCAGTAACCTCCTATATTGAAACCATATGTGTGCTGTTCATTTTTGAACATCCTGAAAAATATTATTAGGGGCTTTAGGAAGGTTTTTTTTTTAAAGAAATCAATGATTTTCCCTCGGGATGGAATTTTAACACCAGTCTCTAAGTTACTAATTACTTCCAAGTCCGGAGTTATATTCTTATTGTCAAAAGAGGATAATTGTTTAAATTCCTCAAATTCCCTGTTAGTCCCATTGCTTCCACTAAATTGGTTCTTCAATGAATTAAGCAAAGTCTCTTGATTTGTATTATTCGGACTGTTCTTATCCCAGCTCTTAGCCATGGGAATTTGATTTCTTCCATTTAAATTCTGAATTATCTCCAGCTAAATCTGATCTGCATTCCTCATTCATAAACTCCTTAAAGGAGTGAGGTAAGTAGGATACTACGGGACTTTCTACCAGATCCTTAGGGGTCGAAGCCGTGATGACCAATTCCTGTGTAAAAACACAGCAATTGCCTTTTTTATTCTTTTTTGGATTTATCCTTTGCTTCCCTTTAGTTGCCCCTTTAACAGTTTTGTTTACCATCTTACCACTTCGAGTATACATATAAGGAAAGAAGAGAAAGAAAAAAAAAATAAATAAATAAATAATCAAATCCTAACTCAATAAAAAAGGGACTGAAAAGGAGTCAGGTGACAGCTTATCTAAACAGCTAAATCTTACACGAGCAGCACTCCTTAAATTTGTAGAAAGTCTTCCCACCCGAAAACAACCAGACCCACCAGTTAAAACCAAAAAATGCAAAACCAGATAAACAATAAAACCTATTTAAAATGAGGTCCCTCTCTTTTATGGGTACGTATTCTTATGCAAAATCTACTCATGCTCGCACACACACTCGTGCTATGCGTGAGCACGATGTTTAAATGCTGCAGCAAACCCTCCCACAGAGGCAAACCTGCTCTATTATTGGCTCACACCTTAGCTGAACTTACATGTAGGTAAATGGCCTCTTGCACACACCTGGGTAATCCCCTCAGTTCAGCAGAGCAGCAAGATGAAACAAATCAGAGCAGTTTCAGTTACAAAGTCACACATATGCTGCACTCACAGTCATTTTCAAGCTGCCAAACTGTTCCAAAAACACAGATCTCTTGGATAGCTGCTGCTCCAAGTATATTGCACAAGTGTCCCAGTGAAAATAAAAGCCTTGTCTGCCCTATTTTCCCTATCTACAGTGCCACTGCAGACTCTACTCAATCTCTAGTCTTCCCCCCTTGCCTTAATTATAAGGTCCCCTTGTGTCTATCCCATGCATGCTTGAATCCTGTTACCATTTTATATCACCCACCACCTCAGCTGGAAGGCATTTCCTAGCATCAATCACCCTTTCTGTGAAGAAGTATTTCCTTACATCTCCTCTGAGTTCACCCCTTCAGCTCCATAGCTTGACCCCTTGTCCTTGAGCATCTTTTTCTATGTAAAATGCTACCCTCATGTATTTCATTAATATCTATGTGTATTTGAACATTTCTATCATATCCCCCCATCCCTCCTTTCCTCTAGAGAGTACATAATTAATTCCTTGAGTCTTTCCTCACTGGGCTTTTGATGCAGGCCTGCACTATTTTAGTTGCCCTCTTCTGTACCGCCTCCACCCTATCTATGTCCTTCTAAAGATGGGGCCTCCAGAACTGAACACAGTACTTGAGATGAGGCCTCACCATCGATCTATACAGGGGTAACACTACCTCCCACTTTCTGCTGGTGATACCCTTTCCTATGCATCTGAGCATCCTGCTAGCTTTTCCCACTGCCTTATCACACTGCTCTGCTATCTTAAGGTCATCAGAAATAATTATCTCAAGGTTCCTTTCATGTTTTCTGGTTGCCAATACCTCCCTGCCCAATTGGTACTTTGCCACCAGATTTCTGTACCCCAAGTGCATGATTTTGCACTTTTTTGCATTGAAACCCAGTTGCCAAACCCCAAACCCTTGACCAGTCTTCTAGTTTTTTCAGTTTGTTATTCATTATTTTCACACACACCCCAGTGTGTCTCCTCTGTTGCAGATTTTTGTGTCACCCATGAACAGGCATACTTTTTCTTACAGTCTTCCTGCAATGTTGCTAATAAAGACATTGAAGAGGATCGGCCCTATTACTGAACCCTTTGGCACCCTGCTGGTCACCTTGCTTTCTTCAGAGTGAACACAATTTACCACCACCCTATGCCTTCTGTTGCTTAGCCAACTTCTTACCCATTTTACTAGCTTTTAACCCAGTACTAGGCTGCCCAGCTTGCTCACCAGTCTTCTGTGTGGAATGGTGTCAAAGGCCTTACTGAAATCTAGGTATGCCACATCTACTGCTCTGCCCCAATCCACTTCCCTTGGTCACCTAGTCAAATGATTTGATCAGGTTTGTCTGGCAAGACCTCCCACCTGTGAAACCATGCTTCCTCAGGTCATGTAATCAACTAGTCACAAGGTATTTTCCAAGCATTCCCTTCAGTAGTGATTCCATTACTTTATGCGCCACTGAAGTCAGGCTGACAGGTCTGTAATTTCCTGTCTCCTCCCTATTTCCACTTTTGTGAAGTGGGACCACATGGGACTGCCTCCAGTCCCCTGGAACTTCCCCCACATCTAATGTTAGGTTGAACAGGGCTGTCAGAGGTGCAGCCAGCACCCTCAGTATCCTAGGGTGTACCTTGTTAGGTCCCATAGCCTTGTCCACTTTTAGTTGTGCTAGTTCCTTGAGGACTATCTCCTCTGTAAAAGGACTAGTGTCCACCTCCCTTCATTTAATGCCCTTGACCCTTCTCTGTGGCCCATCACCTACCCCTTTCTCCGTAAATACTGAACAAAAGTATTTGTTTAATATGTCTGCTTTTTTTTTTGGTCCTCTTCCACACAAACCCCTCCTTCCCCTTTTAGCCTTACTATCCCTTCTTTGTCCTTCCCCTTTTTACTTATATACCTAAAAAATGTTTTAACCCTATTTTTTACTGACTTGGCAATATTTTCCTCTGTTTGTGCCTTTGCACCCCAACTGCTTTCCCTGTCTCCCTTTGTTTCTCCTGATATCTCTCCCTATCCTCCTCCTTCTGTGTCATCTTGTATCTTCTAAATGTAAGCTTTTTCGCCCTTAATTTCTCCCCTACTTCTTTAGAGAACCATAGCCTTGCCCTTTTTAACCTGCCCAACAGAGATTTATTGCCTTCTCAATGCCCTCCTTTATTTTAGCCCACTGTTCCTTGACTCTGTCTAGTTTCTCTGTCCCTGCTAAGGCATCCCCGAGGCATTTTACCATTTTCTTAAAATCAGCCCCCCTGGATTCCAGGACTCTCATTTTATTGTGGTTTGATTCTGACCCAGTTCTTACATCGAATCACACTGTACGATTATCTCTGATACCCAGGTGGCTGCCCACTGTGACGTCAGCAACATTGTCACCATTTTTCAGTACAAGATCCAGTTTTGCTTCCATGAGTGGAATCCATAACTAGTTGCCTGAGAAACACCCCTTGCAGGGAGTCCAGGATGTCACTACTTCGGACTGTTGTGGCAGCTGGGAGGCTCCAATCCAAATCCAGTAGATTGAAATCCCCCACCAGCAATACCTCCTCCTTGCTAGCCATCCTTTGGATTGCTTTCAACATATCCCTATCCACCTTTCCCCCATTTGCAGAAGTCGGTAGATCACTTTTGTGTGATTAGCGGCCCCCTTCTATGTCTCTAGGGTGACCTACTGTACCTCTGTTCCTCCCTGCTCCCCCTGTATTTCAGTAGCTTTTATGTTTTCCCTCACATAAAGCGCCACTCCCCCCCCCCCTTTTATCTACCCTGTCCCTTCTGAATGGAGCAAACCTGGTATGGCTACATCCCAGTCCTGGTTTTCTTTCAGACCAGCTTCTTTCTATTGCAGGCTCTAGTTCATGTCTCCTGTTATCTCCAGGATGCTGACTTTTCATACCTAAGCAGGCCTCCTTTTACTGAGCCCTCTGGCACCCTCCATACTCTTCCAAGAGCTACCCTTGAGTAGCTTTTGTATCTTCTGACTTGGGGGATTGTTGCACCAATGTCGAAGTGTAGCACTCTTTCTCAGCAAGGACCCTAAAAAAATTCACAGTAATTCACCTCTGCCACGAGTTTTCTACAGCATACTGCTCCCTGACTGCTGTAGTTTCACATGCCATGAGTAGCACATCAGCATCAGGATTCCAATACTGGGGGGCTTCTTGGACTGCTGGCATAACACTGAGACTTTAGAATTTTGGATGTTAACTCACTCTCTTCAGAATCTGTTTTTTTCCCTGGATGGCCATTGTAGGCTTATCCCAGCTCTTCTCTTTCCTAATGTGAAGTCTTCAGCCCTGCTCTGTACTTTTGGTGTATATCCCCCCAGTGGGTGTTTTCTAGTACCTTGATTTATGAGGAAGAATGCTAATGTTCCCCATGACATCTGATTGTGGTGTTTGCAGTCTATCTAGGCTGGCAAATATAGCAGCTAGGCAGTGTGATTTTTTTCTTTGGGCAATTCCCTCCCCCCATTCTCTATTCCCACTCCAAGGGATAATACACCCCTCTCCTACTTTTAGTTCCCTTGTCTCTCCCCTCCATTTGGGCAGGTACTACTTGATAGATACTCTGGGAGCAAGAAACTGCATACTCAAGCAATGGCTGCCTTACAGGCCCTAATGTCAGAATTTGCTCTGTCCAACATTCTGAGGCAACTGCACCCTACTATCTGACAGTACTCTTGCTTCTTTGACACTTATGCCACTTCCAGTGGACTGGATTGGTGACTGTCCTCCACTTGGGTTGCACAAGCAGCTCTCTCTGCTACAATAGTCCCACATATATATATATATATATATATATATATATATATATATATATTGCAAAATACTCAATTAATGTATCAGTTAGGATTCGATTATAGCAACAAAAGTATGGAAATTCAGTGTTAGGGTTCCACCCCTACCACTCCACCCTCCACAAACCAACAAACATCGGGTGTGCCTTGGGGTCATTGGCCCTAACTCACACCATTCCATGTGTAAGGAAGCTGAGATGGTACAGTATAGGAGAATGGGGTGAGAGTTAGGCCCAACTACCCCAAGGCACACCACAATGCCTGTTGGTGTGTGGAGGGGGTGGGGTGGTAGGGGTTGAACCCTAACACTGAATTTCCATACTTTTGTTGCTGTAATAGGAACCCTAACTGATGCATTAACAGAGTTTTTTGCAATACATTTCCTTGCTTTTTGAGACAGTATAATAGTGTCCATATTTTACTGTGGGAGTGCAGGGTCCTTCAGATCCTGCACTCCAATCCCTCTGTAGATGCATATATGAATGTAGGTGTTCCCCCCACTTATTGTGGGATGATACAGGCAAAGTCACAATCACAATCCCTTTGGGCCCAGTGCTCCCACCAATGCATATTGCAATTCTCACTCCATTCGGTGTGGGAGCGGTGGAACCACAGGGCCATCTGGACCTGGTGTTACTACCTATGAGTATTGTAACAGTCACTACATTTCATGTTCCCACCCATGCCCATTGTAATTCTCACTCTATTCCATGTGGGAATGCAGGGCCTGGAGGGCCCTTCGCACCCATCGGTACACAGTGAGCAAGGGGAGCACACAGTCCTTTCGGCCCTGTGCTCCCATCCATGCATTTTGCAATGTATAGGGCAACATAAATAGTTTCACAGAATGATTTTTAATATAGTGAATATATTCATACTTTCACAAACCCATGGATGGTGTTGTGAAAGTATATATAGTTTCCTGACCGTATGCAATACTTTCACAAAACTACTTTCGCAAATTGAAATGTTACAAAACTGTTCAAACTTTCACAACCCCATGGATGGTGTCATGAAAATGTTGTATACATTTGCGGGACTATATATACTTTGGCGACACCATCAATGCATTTTGCAATGAATAGGGCAACATAAATAGTTTCACAGAATTATTTTTAATATTGTGAAAATGTTCATACTTTTGCAACCCCATGGATGGTATCACCAAAGTGTATATAGTCCTGTGAATGTATACAATACTTTCGAAAAACTACTTTTGCAGATTGAAATGCTACAAAACTGTTCATACTTTTGCAACCCCATGGATGGTGTTGTGAAAGTATATAGTCTCACGAACATATACAATACTTTCACTGAATTATTTTTAATATTGTGAAAATGTTCATACTTTTGCAACCCCACGGATGGTGTTGTGAAAGTATATATAGTCCTGCGAATGTATGCAATACTCTCGCAAAACTACTTTCGCAGACTGAAATGGTTAAAATGTCTAAGTGTAAAAAACATACTTTTGCTCACCCTACATCAGAATTCAATTCCTTGTCCCCAGTTAAGTAAACCCAGCTACTGTTTCCCCCCAACACCACAATTTTTTTAGTATTTTGACGTTGTTTCTCTCGCTAAGAGCAAAACAAAATGGCGGATTTGTGAGAGAAACCTGGCCATCTGCAACAGTTCTAAAGGCATCTGCAAATGTTCCAAATGCATCTGCAACACTTTCACACTGGACATCCATTTTTTCGCATAGAGAATAATGGTAAAACTTTTAAATTTTAATAACTTTTGAACGGTTTTATATTTTTCCACCAAACCTTTAAAAGGCACGTCTGTGAACCAAACCCCATGTACCCAACAATTTTCAGACCAAACCCACAAGCCATTTCTGAGAAATTCAGTGACAAGTAATTGAACAAAACTTGCTAATTTTGTGTTTTTTTTGATGTTTCGTGTCTCCACAACTGTACATGTTACCATAACAAAACTTTGTACATTCAGAGATCCATCAAAGGACACTGCACATGCAAAATTTAGGGCATATTTTTTGAATGACTGGAAAGTTATTAAAGTGCAAAAGTTTGAATTTAACATAGAAGTGCATGCTGAACCCTAACTATAAGGGTACGACAGCACCCTTTATACATAGCAAAAAACTTTGTTAATGCATCAGATAGGGTTGAAGAGCAACAAAAATAGGGAAATTAGGTGTTAGGGTTGCCAACCCTACCATCCCACCCCACCTCCAGCCTCCACACACCGACATGCATCGGGGTGTTCCTTGTGTTCATCAGCCCTACCTCTCACCTATTCCATGTGGAAGAAGTTGAAATGGTACAGTATAGGAGAATTAGGTGAGAGTTAGGCCCGACAACCCCAAGGCATACCTTGACACCTGTTGGTGTGTGGAGGGTGGAGGTGGGGTGAGGTGTTAGGGGTGGGGGGTGTTAGGATTGGAAACCCTAACACCCCATTTCCCTACATCTGTTGCTTCAACCCTAACTGATGCATTAATGAAGTTTTTTTGCAATGAATTTCCTTATATTTTGAGAAAGTGTAGTCTTACCCATCTATGTTTATGGGAGCACAGTTCCCTCCAGGCCCTGCACTCCAATCAGTCTATAGTGTGTTGTGGTTGCACAGGGACCCAAGTGCAGGGCTCTCTGGGCCTTGTGCTCCTATGTAACCATAAGTGTATAGACATTGTAATTAACCCTCATCTCTCTGTGGGAGCGCACGCTCCCATCACACTCCCATCACTCCATAATGGTATCCATTATGGGACCTTCATTCCCATCTATCCATAAGTGTAGAGACATTGTAATGAACTGTCATCTCCCTGTGGGAGTGCAGGGACCTCTGGACCCTGTGTTCCAACTACTGCATATTGGAGGGCTCTGCAGTTCCATTACTGTATAATGGTATCCATATGTGGGAGTGCAGGACACCCATCTTCCTATAATTTAGGGATTTTGCAAAAGAGGTGGCTCAAAGCAAAAAAAATGGAGCCAATAAAGTGTACTGACATGCATCAAGTCCAAAATTCGGCTACCCATACTGCTTCCAAAGAAAGATATCCGTAAGCATTGATGCATAAGGTTAAAAGGTAAACTTTATTCCATTACCTCCAGCAAACATGGTTACAGGTGCAGACACCCCTTCCCACAACATAGGTGACATCTATTATTACACCCTTATAAAGGGGAAATACTTAAAGTGACAGATGCAATTAAGTTTTTTTTTTAATTACAATGTAGATGCCTCAGTGTGAAATGCACATAATATGATATGTATAAACAATAAGGCATGATGAGGTGTATGTGGAGCCCATTTTACCACATGGCCAGGGGCGTAATAAGGCATGAGGCCAAAGGCCGAGTGACTTCAGCCACTGGCCGTACAGTAAAATGTGTTCCACGCACATCCCTGAGTGCCTTATTGCGCTTATAAAATGGGCTCCTCTTTTTAAACTTTTTACAGTTGGGAAAAGCATGTTTATATGTAGAAACAATAGATTTACTTGTGTGTATTTATGATGAAATAGAAAGAAACTATAGGAATGTGCTGTTTGTTTTACACTGTGAGAATGTATACAGTATGTATATTAGTAAAGGTTAATATATAGCTGATAGGTAAGCAATAAAACATGGTGGGGTGTGCATGGAACAGATTTTACCACACACCCAGGGGTGTAGTGATGCATGAGACCACTGGCAGAGTGCCTTCAGCCCCTGGAAGTTCAGTAAAATCTATTCCATGCACACCCCCAGAGTATCTTATTGTGCTTTCAAAATGGGCTCCTTTTTTAAACTTTTTTACAGTTGGGAAAAGCATGTTTATATGTAGAAACAATGTATTTACTTGTGTGTATTTATGATCAAATAGTCCTTCCATCCACTACAAATGATGTCATTGTAATGCTGCCTACTTTCTTCTTCCTGTTTTCACCACATTCAAGATATGGAATGTTTGTCATGGAATGTTTACCATGGAATACATGGATTCAAAATTCTGCTCAGTTCCACTGCTAGAATGTTACTTTCCTGACAAACTGGTCCCGGGGGACCTGAATATGCCAGATGTTAACTGGAGTACCTTTGCTGCAGGCACATCCAAGAGTGGGGTCATTCTTGATGCCCCACAGGGGGCATGCCTCAGACAGCTAGTGTTGGAACCCACTCAGGAGGGAGCAATCTTAGACCTGGTACTCTCAAATGGGGAAGGAGAAAGGATCTCAGATTTAGAAGTGGGTAGCCATCTGGGAACAAGTGACCACCAAACAGTGTGGTTCACAATAAACACAGCCATAAATTCAAGCCCATACAAAAACAGAGTATTGGACTTTAGGAAGGCTGACTTTGGGAAAATGAGAGAGTGCCTTAGAAAAGCACTAGCAAATGGGCAAGAGGGAGGGGTGGAGGAACAATGGGGAATAATCAAAACAGCCATCGCAGAGGCAACAAGCCTTTGTGTGAAGCAAATCAATAAAACAAAACAAAGGAAAAAAACACTATGGTTCTCAAAAGAGGTGGCAGGGACGGTTAAGGAGAAAAGGATAGCATTCAGGAAATATAAGGAAACACAGAAGGAGCAGGACAGAGAACTTTATCAGATAAAGCAGAAGGAGGCAGGGAAGGCAGTCAGAATAGCAAAGGCACAAACTGAAGAAAAGATAGCCTACTCTGTTAAGAAGGGGGATAAAACCTTTTATAGGTACATTAGTGAGTGAAGAGAGACCAAGGGAGGAATACAGAGACTTAATAAAGGGGAGGGAATGTGGGCAGAGGGTGACAGTGAAAAAACAGGGATGCTGAACGAATATTTCTGCTCAGTATTCACAACAGATGAGGAGGGGGAGGTGCCTAAACCAAACAAGGAGGAAACTCTGAATAGGGGGGTCGATACCAGTCCATTCACAGAATAAAGGGTTTTGAAAGAACTCTTGAAACTGAGGGTGGACAAAGCAATGGGGCCTGATGGGATTCACCCAAGAATACTAAAAGAACTAAGGGTAGCACTAGTAACACCACTGACTACTCTCCTTAACAAATTATGGGAGGATGGAGTGGTACCTGAGGACTGGAGGATGAGGGCAAATGTGATTCCACTTCACAAAAGTGGGAGCAGGGCAGAGGCAGGAAACTACAGATCAGTTAGTTTGACTTCAGTGGTAGGGAAAATGATGGAATCACTTCTGAAGGAAAGAATTGTTGAGTACCTAGAGGCCAGTGGGGCACAGGACCCAAGGCAGCATGGTTTCACAGCAGGAAGGTCATGTCAGATGAACCTAAAAGATTTCTTTGACTGGGTGACCAAAGTAGTAGACCAGGGAGGGGCCGTGGATATGGCCTACCTAGATTTTAGCAAGGCATTTGACACAGTCTCACACAAAAGATTAATATACAAGTTAGCCAGCCTTGGAGTGAGTCCTAAGGTGGTAGCCTGGATAAAAAACTGAAGAAAGGAGAGTAACTAGTGGGGTACCGCAGGGTTCGGTACTGGGACCGGTCCTCTTTAATATCTTTATAAGTGACATTGGAGAGCACCTGGAAGGAAAGGTATGCCTCTTTCAAGATGACATAAAGATCTGCAACAGGGCTGATACACAGGTGGGGTAGAAATAATGAAAAGGGACTTAGCAAGGCTGGAGGAATGGTCAAATACATGGCAGCTCAGATTCAATACAAAGAAGTGCAAGGTAATGCATCTGGGAAACAAAAATCCAAGGGAAGAGTACACAATGGGGGGTGAGTTAATAACAACAACAAAAATAAAAAAAAACCTAGGAGTAATTATATCAGATGACCTAAAGGTGGGCAAGCAATGTGAGAAGGCAATAAGGAGGGCTGGGGGGATGCTGGGCTGCATAGGGAGAGGCAGCAACAGTAGAAAACAGGAAGTTGTTATCCCTCTCTACAGACAGTTAGTGAGGCCCCATCTGGAGTACTGTGTGCAATTCCGGAGACCCCATCTCCGCAAAGACATAGACAGAGTGGAGGCTGTTCAGAGGAGGGCAACCAAAATGGTGCAAGGTCTGCACCAGAAGACATATGAGGAGAGACTAAAGCAGCTTAATATGTATACCCTTGAGGAAAGGAGGAGGGGACATGATAGAAACTTTCAAGTATATCAAGGGAATTAACAAGGTACAAGAGGGTAGTATCTTTCAGAAGAAGAGATGTGCAAGAACAAGGGGGCACAATTTGAAGATAGAGGGGGGACGGCTCAGAGGTAATGTTATAAAGTATTTTTTAGAGAGAGTTGTGGATTCATGGAACAGCCTTCCTGAGGAGGTTATGGAGTCAGGAACAGTGGGAGAATTCAAGAATGCATGGGACAGGCATAAGGCAATTCTAGTGGGGGGGCAGGAGGAAGTAAGCTGTTGATTAACTAGAATGTGCAGCTTATCCATCAGGTAGGGAAATGGGCAGACTGGGTGGGCCAAGCGGTCCTTATCTGCCGTCAAATTCTATGTTTAAACTATACAAACACACACACAACAAAGGCCTCTGTTACAGCCAGAGACTTAATTTTCTCACTGCCAGGCCAAGGAGAAGAGATTTCACTGATGAACAGGTAAAGATAGAAGGGAAATTTTTCATTGTCAGCAAATAAACAGTTGTAATGAAAACTATGAACAATACTTAATGTTTCTAATTTGTTTATGTGTGTAAGGAGAATGTGACTATCAGGGAAACAACATTTAAGTAACCTGTTTTATTTTGTATTTTGGGTAGTTTTATTTTTAGGGACAAGTGCAAGTAAATGTGATGCTTACAGTTACTGGGCAAAAAACAATGGCTGTCAGTTGAATTCTTAAAATTCTATTAGCGTAATGATTCCAGTGGTGATCAGTGCACAATTGGCAGCACTTTTTATTTTCCATGAATGGAACATAATTGCTTCATGAACAGCAGCCAATCAGATTTCAGGATTTTCTCTTACCATTTTATAAATACAAATATATTATACATAGAAATCTTTAGATAGGTATCTTTCTTAGCTAATTTTGTTTTGTTTTATTTTGATCTATAGGTTCTTTATTTATTTCATTCATTTGCACTGAGTCCTGTTCAGAAGGTGACAATTTTAAACATTAGGGTATCAAATATTAGGTACAGTATATGCCATTTTTATAATATTATTTGTATACATATCATTTTATGTGCATTTCACACTGAGGTATCTACACTGTCATTAAAAAAAATAGAATTGCATGTGTCACTTTAAGTTTTTCTCCTTCATAAGGGTGTAATAATAAATGTCACCTATCTCTCGCACGAAAACGTTCGGCTGTGGGGAGGGGTGTCTGCACCTGTAACCATGTTTGCTGGAGGTAATGGAATAAAGTTTGCCTTTTAACATTATGCATCGATGCTTTTGGATATCTTTCTTTGGAAGCAGGAGGGGCACCTGAGTTTTGGACTTGTAGCATATCATTGTAGAGATGCAGCGCAGACCTAACCCTTGTGCTGCAAATGGGGCAATATCTCAGTAACCGTATGAACACTGGAAACAATTCCACCACAGTTGTAATCAAGGACTGGCAACCTGCATCAAAGATTGGTACACCTAAGGTGTACTAAGATATGTTTAGTAAAAAATCTGTATCTCAAACCGTTTTTGAGATATAGGCACTGAAAGGTACTGCGTCCGCCACAGTGTTATCCTATGGGAAATGTCTAAACTTCAAAATGTTTTAAGTATGGAAGTTATACAAATTTTATCACCAAACCAGCAAAAGTCACATGTGTTGGGCAAGCCCTTTCCACCCTGAAAATTTCAGCCCAAAAGTCTTAATCATTTCTTTGCAGTGAAGTGATAAAGAAACAGTAACCTTTAAAAATTCCTTTTCGTGAGCTGTCAACATCTTTCACAAGCTGATTCCCTTTTCCCAAGCTGTCAAAATCTCTTTTCATGAGCCTTAAATCCTTTTTGTATCATTCAGCAACCCAAAAGACTGAACTGAGCATGCTCAGAGCCCAAAATTTCAAAATGTTATACCTTTTGAACGGGTTAATATTTTTTTTTCATCAAACTAATGCTGGCTTGTTCTTTGGAAAACGCACTTTCTAACTTGAAAATTTCAGACCAAAATTCAAAACGGTGTGGCTGCAGCGAGATGAGGTAAAAACAGCCAAAAATGTTGGGGAAAAAAGTGACTTTTGCTGTTTTTTTCACTATAGCATGACATCCACAAATCCAACCAAAATGAAACTTGATATGTCAAGTGACCTCCCTCACAGGCAGCGCATACCAAATTTTGTGCAAATCTGTTTAACAGTTGCAAAGTTATTAAATGCAAAATTTGAGATTTAACATTGAACTACCTACTCAACCCTAACTATTGTACATCTGTATCTATATATACATCTATGTGTATATATATATATATATATATATATATATATATATATACAGTATATATATATTACCATGCCTTGGCCTGTGTGGGGCCATGAGCTCCCTCACTTCACCTATAGGTGTCCCGACTTTCTCCTCCTATGAAATGCAGAATTGTAAACCAATAATATGCTTTTAAACCCATGATTCAAGGCACCATCATATATTATGCCTCAAGACAGCATAAGAGGTGATAGGCACAATTTAAAACCCTGGAGCATCAACTTAAAATAAAGGATGTTTTGTACAAGGTGACTTCATTTCTTCATCTCCCGTCCCATTTCTCTGGGCCAAGCTGGTTGAACTCCAGCTGCAGCTCAGTGCTCTGACATCTTGTAAAGCAGAGCTCGCCACCACTCACACCAGATATCAATATTAGTATGGTGAGGAAAAAGCAAGGAAACTCCTTTCCTATCACTTGCAGAAACAACAGGCTGAAAGATTCATTGTGGCCCTTCATTACTGCTCCATTATCCCCCACACTGCACCTGCAGGCATCTATGGGGCAATGTGCAAATGTTATATCTCTCTGTACTTCTCTCAATGACTTCTGGATCCTTCTCTCTATCAATCCTCTTTTAGAAACCTCCCCATTTCATGCCCTACAGAGGAGTAGAGTGCCTCTCTTGAATCTCCAGTCTCACAGGATGAGGAAGAGGCCACTCTGGCCTCCCTCACCCATGGCAAAGCTCCCAGTGGGGATGCCATACCAGCTAACCTCTATCAAATTCTTATCCAGGCAGTACATCCAATACTGTGGAAGATGTTCTCAGTGTCCCTGGAGCCCAGACAACTCCCTCCCATCCTTAGTGAGGGTATGCCTATGACACAGCAACAACACTACAGCGATGTCATCGACAGTGACAACATAGACACATGTCTGTAAAGTCCACTCGGGACCCTGGCACAGATTGCCGGGGTATTTCACCCCCTCCTCAAATCAGCTCTGAATTGGAGTTGATTATATTAAAATACTGGAGTGCAGGGGGCACAGCCCCCTGAAAAAAACACTTCATTTATCCGATGGCATGCAGCCATTGCTGTAACATTTGGGTTGACATATTTTTGTTGAACCAGCATCGTAGATCCCTTAAAGAGGTAGTTATTATGGTGCTTTTGCAAACTGCCTCTTCAGGGAGTGAAAAGCCTTACTATATACCATACTATTTATAGGCAATTTGCGAAACCAATCAGACTGTGACAGTTTTTTCATCATTCCCTGCTCTCTCATGGGTAGCACACTGATCTGCAATTGTATTTCTGCACTATTATTCTGTATGGAGCATCTTTCTGGAGTTAATGGCTGATAAGATTTTGTTTTCCTGATACAGTGAGTAAAAATAAAGTTATAGTTTTAAGAGTCATATGGTGGTGGGTCCACCTTCAGACACTGGGTTTCCACTCTCTATATATTGCCACCTGCATTGTTTCTTTTAAATAACCTCCTTTCTCCTTCTTTTCTGTTAGCTAGAGGCACGAGACAGATGTGCCCACTGTCACTCCTGCTCTTTGTTTTAGCCATAGAGCCACTGGACATAGCTATATGGCTCCATGACTCCCTACAGGCATGTGTTGCCCTCAGTCCACAAGAATAACATGCAATTTTTTATGGCAATTATTTATTGGTTCTGGTTTCTGATGCTGCTACTAGCATTCCTCTCCTCCTGAAACTCTGGCTTTGAAAATATGTGGTAAAAAGCATGGGAAGGCTCATTTTATGTAATTGAAGAGTGTCTTTAATTGTATCAAGTGCTTGGCACACAGATACAGACATGTACACCGAGATACCCAGACACATACACACACAAACACACACACACACACAGTCTCTAATTACTCTTTAGTAAGACTTTCACATTAGATAATTTATAAACCTTGTACATCTACATAATATTCCTTCTGTGACATTTGATCTACACACTACTAGATTTTCAAGGAGGTTTTCTTATCACTGGTTGTGATTCCCATCTAATTACTGCTCTAATCTGTCACATTCATGTGTAAAATATATATTTTTTGTAACACTGCTCTGGGTACTTGAATGTGAGCTCTTTTGAAGAAACCTGTCATTCCCATCTGAAGAAGAGCTCTGTAGGTTTGAAAGCTTAAGGATTTTTTGCAAATCACTGTTGATCCAATAAAAGGTATCAAATCACCTTTTTTGTGCATCTTACTATTTAAGAAACTAGAGTCATACTTTGCTTTACACAGGGCCTTTTGGATCCTGTGGGAAGAAGAGCTGAGTCCTAACATGCTTCTTGCAGAGCCTTTCGGCCTGTCTGAAGCAGGATGTGCATGTTTCTTTGGACCTGTGAGAAGCAGGATGTGCATGTTCCTTTGGGTATGTGTGAAACAGGATGTGCATGTTCAGTTGGGCCTGTGTGAAGCAGGATGAGCATGTTCATTTGGGCCTGTGTGAAGAAGGATGTGCATGTTCCTTTGGGTATGTGTGAAACAGGATGTGCATGCTCCTTTGGGTCTGTGTGAAGCAGGATGTACATGCTCCCTTGGGCCTGTGTGAAGCAGGATGCACATGCTCCTTTGGGCCTGTGTGAAGCAGGATGTGCATGTTCCTTTGGGCCTGTGTGAAGCAGGATGTGCATGCTCCTTTGGGCCTGTGTGAAGCAGGATGTGCATGTTCCTTTGGGCCTGTGTGAAGCAGGATGTACATGCTCCTTTGGGACTGTGTGAAGCAGGATGTGCATGCTCCTTTGAGCCTGTGTGAACAGGATGAGCATGATCCTTTGAGCCTGTGTGAAGCAGGATGTACATGCTCCTTTGGGCCTGTATGAAGCAGGATGTACATGTTCCTTTGGCCCTGTGTGAAGCAGGATGTGCATGTTCCTTTTGGCCTGTGTGAAGCAGGATGTGCATGCTCCTTTGGGCCTGTGAAGCAGTATGTGCATGCTCCTTTGGGCCTGTGTGAAACAGGATGTGCATGCACCTTTGGGCCTGTGAAGCAGGATGTGCATACTCCTTTGGGCCTGTGAAGCAGGGTGTTCATGCTCCTTTGGGTCTGTGTGAAGCAGGATGTGCATGCTTCTTTGGGCCTGTGTGAAGCAGGATGTGCATGCTTCTTTGGGCCTGTGAAGCAGGATGTGCATACTCCTTTGGGCCTGTGAAGCAGGGTGTACATGCTCCTTTGGGTATGTGTGAAACAGGATGTGCATGTTCCTTTGGGCCTGTGTGAAGCAGGATGTGCAAGTTCATTTGGGTCTGTGTGAAGCAGGATGTGCATGCTCCTTTTGGCCTGTGAAGCAGGATGTGCATGCTCCTTTGGGTCTGTGTGAAGCAGGATGTGCATGCTTCTTTGGGCCTGTGTGAAGCAGGATGTGAATGCTTCTTTGAGCCTGTGAAGCAGGATGTGCATACTCCTTTGGGCCTGTGAAGCAGGGTGTGCATGCTCCTTTGGGTCTGTGTGAAATAGGATGTGCATGCACCTTTGGGCCTGTGAAGCAGGATGTGCATACTCCTTTGGGCCTGTGAAGCAGGGTGTACATGCTCCTTTGGGTATGTGTGAAACAGGATGTGCATGTTCCTTTGGGCCTGTGTGAAGCAGGATGTGCAAGTTCATTTGGGCCTGTGTGAAGCAGGATGTGCATGCTCCTTTGGGCCTGTGTGAAGCAGGATGTGCATGCTCCTTTGGGCCTGTGTGAAGCAGGATGTACATGCTCCTTTGGGCCTGTGTGAAGCAGGATGTGCATGCTCCTTTGGGCCTGTGTGAAGCAGGATGTGCATGCTCCTTTGAGCCTGTGTGAACAGGATGTACATGCTCCTTTGGGTCTGTATGAAGCAGGATGTACATACTCCTTTGGGCCTGTATGAAGCAGGATGTACATGTTCCTTTGGGCCTGTGTGAAGCAGGATATGCACGTCCTTTGGGCCTGTGTGAAGCAGGATGTGCATGTTCCTTTGGGCCTGTGTGAAGCAGGATGTGCATGCTCCTTTGGGCTTGTGAAGCAGGATGTGCATACTCTTTTGTGCCTGTGAAGCAGGATGTGCATGTTCCTTTGGGCCTGTGTGAAGCAGGATGTACATGCTCCTTTGTGCCCTGTGTGAAACAGGATGTGCATGCTCCTTTTGGCCTGTGTGAAACAGGATCTGCATGCTTCTTTGGGCCTGTGTGAAGCAGGGCGTGCATGTTCCTTTGTGCCCTGTGTGAAGCAGGATGTGCGTGCTTTTTTGAGTCTGTGTGAAGCAGGACATGCATGTTCCTTTGTGTTCTGTGTGAAGCAGGATGTGCATGCTCCTTTGGGCCCTGCACAAACTATACATCAGTCTGATTAGGACTTAATACATTTTTCACAATTATTCTGGGACTTTAAACAATACAATTATTCTCCCTTTGGTTTTTCACCCCATCCCTGAAGTCCACCCCCCCCCCAAGTTAGTTATAGTTAGTCTGGGGGTGTGGGGGGCATAGCCCGCTGCAAAAAGCTAGATGGTGCTATTATTTGTAACACTGTGTGCTTTTCTGTTGCAGTCAGTGTTTTGTTCTGACCTTATTGTAGCTCACACCACTTTGTCTGTGGTGTTTTGGGTTGTGCAGTTTCCCCATGCCAACTTACCTTACACAGGAGTGGAAAGCAGCACTTTAGCACCTGGATACACGTCCACCTCTAGATTCCTCAGACCGAGACATGAAATGTGCTAGTTTGTGTTTTTTCATCTTCCAAGGCTCCGACTTGATTCACATCCTGGCCCTCCATTCTTAAATGACCTTCACCACTTCTTTAATTTCACTGTCTGGTACCTTTCCTTTGGAAACTCGTGCAGGGGAGCTTCTGGAAAAAGAACTTCTCTCAACTTTAAGGCCATACTCCAACTTTGTCATAAACTTCCAGTCTACTCCTTCCTAATTCTCTGGTCAAGCTATAGCTCTGCTAGGCAGCCCTTTTACAGCGGAATGCAGAAACTAGTAACACCCAAGTGGGGGGGTTACATACTCTTGTGTTTTATGATTTTAGTGCATTTTTGAAACTGCATTTATTGTAACTGCTTTTTGAAACTCTGTTTTAATGTAAATGTTACAGTTGGAGAAATACCTTGTTCTTTTATCTGCTGCAGTATCACTGGCACCTGCAGGAAAATGAGATGCTGCATTTCATGTGACTGTACAGGTTGGAGACCATTTTACTTAAATAAATAACCAAATAAAACTACTTCAGGTTTTTTTATTTTCATTTCCATATTATATGACCATCTCTCATGTTAAGAACTTTTTATATCCCTGATTTAATATCGTTCATGCACTGTAATTAGGCACAGAATGATTCATCTCCTGCATTCTTAACTCTGAAGGTGCGGGATAATAGACAGACACAACGATAGTTGTTAGGTGCCACCCACTTGTTTCTACGGGATGTTTATTTTTTCAGTAAAGAAAAATAAAAACAAACTTTGCAATACTTCTTGCTCGGGAAAATAAAGAACTCATTCAAATAAAGAAATTAGGCAATACACAATAACTCCAGGCTATTTGTGGCAAACTAGCTTCATTTCCACAACCACTGGTGTGGCAGTAGATTCACCCAATCATCGCCTGCACAGTCAGTAGCTGCTGACCCCTATCTGACATTTGGTAGTACAGGGGGGCCTTTTATACCCACCCCCTGTGGTCAGGTGACCTCAGCATCATCAATAAATAAAACCTTTTTATTTAGCTCTCTTTTTAATTTATATAAAAGCTGAGGACTAACTAAAGCTACCCTTCATACAGTCTTGAGGTCGAAAGTAAATAAATAAGCCCAGAAAGAAAATAAACTTCATGGTGAAGTAGAAAACATTCCACTTTCCTTAATTGATAGCTCTGATAATATAAATGTGGATCACTAGGGGCTACTGCTGTCCAAAAGGGCACTTGGATTGGCGTTCGTTCTCAACCACTGGTAAGGAAGGACAGGCTTACTATATCCCCAGCATTATTAGACCCGTATTTTACCTCTTGTATGGACTGTGTTTGTATTAACTCATAACAACATAAGAGAATCCTGGGCTTTACTGTGGGACACAGGACCATTTTGTGACCCTACAAATATATGTATGTTTGTATATTTTATGTATTTTATTTCTACATGCTAGTGTGGGTCGTTACAGGGGTGAAATTCCCCGGGGAAGAGCATTACTATCTGTTTTATAAGAAATAAAAGCAGCTACCTGCTGATTATATGCTCTGACTTTGCAGGATTATTTACTTTGTCTGGAGATAGCTGCAAAGCTCAGCCATCGGCTAAACTTTTGATTTTGGCTCTTTGCCAAGGGCTGACTATTTCTGCTGCAGGTATCCCTCTTAATACATTTCTTAGAAAGGGAACCTGCTTTTCTCTTTCATTACTCCTTATGCAGAGGGGCAACTTGACTTTATTTTATTTTTGCAGGTGCCAGGGTGCTGAAAACGATGCAGTCTAGGTTGGGTCATGGAGACAGAGGAAACACTCCTCAGAACAAGCGCAAGCGACACCTCTCTTCCTTGTACCGATCCTATGCCCATCTGAACAGGGCATAAACAAAAAAGTACCAGCCTTCATTGCTGGATCTGCCACAAGGATAGAAAAAGGAGCTGCTAAGGGAAGGGGCAAGCTGCCAGAGATTGCACCAGTAAAACCACAAGGTGGGTAGCGGCTTAGCACTAAGTGTCGGCTCTTTGAAATCTACATGCGGCAAATCCACTAGCAGTGGGATGAGGAGAGGGGCGAACCTCAAGTGGCAATAATTAAAAGCCACATTGAGCAACATGGCTCTGCCCCACTGTAGGAACCTTAAAATTTATTTATTTGAAGCAGCAGCAAGCTACTACACCACCAACAGGGCTCCTACGAACTTAAAGGCAAAAGTGCCATATCAAATATTTTTCTCTCTTTGGGCACACATTGCAAATGTACACAAAATGCAGGGAAAGGAACAGAATGGAAAATGGGTTGCTGTTCCTGTCTTTTCTACCATAGTATAACAATAATAATAAAAAGGGAACACATAAATAAACATGGGAACATTTTATTCAGCCAGCTTCACAGCTCCAAGAGCTGTCTTTATATCGTTTGTCCATAAATCAGTGGCCCTAGGCACTTTCAGTGCCATTCTGCATATTTCAACTCTGGAGGTAATTTTTCACTTGACCTCCCATAAGCTGGACCAAAAAGGGGAAACAGGAAATACAGAGAAAGGGATAGACTTGGACAGAGAAAGGTTCACCTGAAGGTGGCCTGCCTTCTGGACTAGAAAATATAGCAAAGGTGAAGAAAAGAATGGTTGCAACCACAGTGTTTTAAAAATAAAAATAAAAAATGGTCCAATTCCGTGGCAGGGACTTCCCCTGTCACATTACCCATTTCTCAGTTCTTTAGCTGGACTTTGCAAATTGTGTGATGGCCTCAACATTCTGCTGAATGATCCAGCAGTTGTGGACACAATGGCCCATCTATTCAGACTGCGCCGGGCAGTGGTGCAAGCCTGGGCGCAGCACAACAGAGCTGCGCCAGGACATGGACCAAGCGATATTCAACAGTGCTGTGCCATGGCTCAGCACCATTGAATATGGCACAGAGGGTGCACACACTGCACATGGCACAGCGGCACTGCACCAGTGCAAGACAAGGGGAAGGAGCAGGGGATGTGCCAGCGCAAGTGCAGTTGCGCTAGGCGCATCACCCGTGATATTCAACCAAGGATATGCAAATGAGTCCATTATGCATGCAAGGTGCAAATAGGGCAATTTGCATGTCATTATGGCCCCATTTACATGCAATGCGTCAATCCCCAGCAAATTTCACATGGCACCCTGCCAAGCTGCAGCAGTCGTGGGATCAACACCCCGATGGGCCACTGCAGCCCCCCCACTCCCATACACCTGATTGCAGGCTGGTGTAATACGCAGAGTCCCTGGTGGTCCAGTGGGAAGCCCCCCTCTGCCCAATCGCAGGCATATGTAATATGCAGACTCCCTGGTGGTCCAGGGGGAAGCCCCCTTTCGCCCGATCGTGGGCTGCCATTCCCAGAAAGAGTTACCTGGTGGCCAGTGGGGGTCTAGTATGTAGGACTGACACTCACATTACCATCAGCCAATTACCCATTGCCAATTGACTGCAGCGGTCATAATACTGATGGACAAAATACCGCTTCCTAATATACCGACAAGGCTGACAAGTGTCTAATGAGTGCAGAGAACTAACGTTGTAGGTGACATTAAGAATAGTTGTAAACCAATCACAGCTTGATGAATAAAACAGAGTTAGAACATAGCCTTTCTACTGGAGTGCTGTTGTAACTACAGCTGGATCTACCTACTACTCTCCCAAACAATGGAGAAGGAAAATGAACTGTTGCCCTGCCTTACCCTACAAGTACAGTACAATGGTTAATCATACAAAAGCACACACAGATGCAGAGGCATGCTGACAAGTGTCTAACGAGTGCAGGGACCTAACAAGTGCAAACATATGTACAGCAAACATTAACGTTACACTGCGCTGTGCATCTCATTGAAACATTGCACCACTATGCGGCTGCTGTGTAAATGTTATGAGACCACGAAATGACAGCACTGAGAAAAGCTGTTGTTGGTGAAAATAAGAATTATTGGGAAATGGTTCTTACCATAACAGAGCTTAACTGAGCTGTGCATTTGATTTCAACAGTTGGGTTAGTGGCAGCACCACTATAGGGCTGCTGTGTGAATGCTACTCTTCATCAACATGTAACATTCAAGCATAAATGTAATGTTTGCACTTGTAATGTTGCAGTCATTAGTTCCCAGTACTAATTATAAAATTGTCAGCCTTTTTGTAGTATAATTTAGCATTCAGTTCCATTGTAGCATTTACATAGCAGCCAAAGTTGAAATGAGATGCACGTCTAATGTTGCACTCGTTAGTTCCCTGCACTCATTAGACACTTGTCAGCCTTGTCTGTATAATGGGAAGCGGTATTTCATCAGTCGGTGATATGAACGCTGCGATCAAACCGAGACGGGATAATGATTGTGGTAATGTAAGAACTGATCGATAAATGCGGATCCGGCCAGTGGTACCCCTCCCACCCCTCCCACAGAGGTCCCCAGCCACCCAGCACCCCCATCTTTGGCGAGCAGTGAACCCTCCCCACATGCTGCCCGGCTGCCAGCTGAATGACAGTGTACAGTACACTCGTATGCCTATTGGTCTATGGCATGGACCAATGGGCGTGCAGACCATACTGTACTACACAGGTCCGATATGTGAATGACCACATTCATTTACATATCAAGCCTGTGTAGTACAGTATGATCTGCAAGTCCATTGGTCCATGCCATGGACCAATAGGCATACAGAGAGTACTGTACACTGTCATTAGGCAGGTGGCCGAGCGGCATGAGGGTGGAGCGCTGCTGCCTGCTGAAGATGGGGGGGGTGCTGGATGTTGGGGAACCTCTGTAGGAGGGTGGGGAGGGGAGTACCACTGGCCACCAGGTTACTCTTTCTGGGAATGGCAGCCCACGATCGGGCGAAGGGGGGGGCTTCTCACTGGACCACCAGGGATTCTGCATCATACATATGCCAGAGATTGGGGCGATGGGATGGGGGGGCACATGACTCCCAGGGAAGGATGCTTGTGGACAGTGCACCTGCTGGCCAGGTGGCCACCCATGGCTGGCAGCTGCTGTGTTGTGCCATGCATTACAGCCGCCCGCCTGTGGGTGGCTGGCATTTGAGCCCTTTTGTTTCGGCTCAATGTTGTGCACCAGTATGCAGCACATGTAGGGGGTGTGCCAGCACATGCGCCACATATCCCGGGCTGAATATCGGGATATGCTGCATATGCGTGGGCACGCCCCTTGCATCTGCACTACATACATTACCAGTGCGCCCTGGCACATCGGGGGTTGCACTGCGCAGCCTGCCCCTTTGAATATTGCACTGGGGTGCATTGGGGGAGGTTGCACATGGTGCAACCCTGTTGTGCCATGTGCAACCCCTTTGAATATCCTGACCTATGTGTAGCAAAATCCAAAGCAATATTCTAGCTACGGTATATCACAAATTTCAGTAAGTCATGCATCTTATAAGTAATATTTATTAAGTAATATGACTAAAGGTTATATTAACAGTTTGCTAATCATCTCCTTGGGGTGTAATGTGGTCCAAGGATAAATGAATGCTGCATGCCCCTAGGAGTGAATGATTGATAAGCTAACTCCTGGAAATGCTGTATTGCAATTACAAAAATTAGAAAAAAAAAAGCTATAGGAATGTGCTGTTTATTTTACATTGTGAGAATGTATACAGTATGTATATTAGTAAAGGTTAATATATAGCTGATAGGTAAGCAATAAGACATGATGGGGTGTGCATGAAACAGATTTTACCACACGACCAGGGGTGTAGTGATGCACGAGGCCACAGGACAAGTGCCTTCAGCCCCTGGAAGTACGGCAAAATCTGATCTGTGCATGAAACAGATTTTGCCACAGGACCAGGGGTGTAGTGATGCATGAGGCCACAGGCCAAGTGCCTTCAGCCCCTGGAAGTTCAGCAAAATCTGATCCATGCACACCCCCCAGAGTGTCTTATTGTGCTTTCAAAATGGGCTCATTTTTTTAAAATTTTACAGAAACATAGAAACATAGAATTTGATGGCAGATAAGGACCGCTTGGCCCACTCAGTCTACCCATTTCCCTACCTGATGGATAAACTGCAGATTCTAGTTAATCAACAGCTTACTTCCTCCTGCCCCCCACTAGAATTGCCTTATGCCTGTCCCATGCAGTCTTGAATTCTCCCACTGTTCCTGACTCCACAACTTCCTCAGGAAGGCTGTTCCATGCATCCACAACTCTCTCTGTGAAAAATTACTTTCTAACATTACCTCTGAGCCATCCCCCATCTTCAAATTGTGCCCCCTTGTTCTTGCACATCTCTTCTTCTGAAAGATACTACTCTCTTGTACCTTGTTAATTCCCTTGAGATACTTGAAAATGTCTATCATGTCCCCCCTCTCCCTCCTTTCCTCAAGGGTATACATATCAAGCTGCTTTAGTCTCTCCTCATATGTCTTCTGGTGCAGACCTTGCACCATTTTGGTTGCCCTCCTCTGAACAGCCTCCACTCCACTACAGTTGGGAAAAGCATGTTTATATGTAGAAATAATAGATTTACTTGTGTGCATTTTTGATAAAATAATCCTTCCATCCACGAAAATGATGTCATTGATAATATCATTGAATTATTGCTGGACAAAGTTTGTCATTTGCTGGCATCAAGATACGAGATATGGAATGTTTACCATGGAATGCTTATCATGGCAGTTTTTCCAGGGGAATACATGGATTCAAAATTCTGCTCAGTTCCACTGGCAGAATGTTCCTCTCCTAACATACTGTACACACACACACACACACACACACACACACACACACACACACGACAAGAAAGGCCTCTTCTACAGCCTGAGACTCAATTATCTCACTGTCAGGTCAAGCAGAAGACATTTCCCTGATGAGCAGGTAAAGATATAAGGGGAATTTTTCATTGTCAGCAAAGAAACAGTTGTAATGAAAACTATAAACAATACTTAATGTTTCTCATTTGTTTATGTGTGTAAGGAAAGTGTGATGATAAGGGAAAGCACATTTAATTAATTTGTTTTATTTTTTTATTTAATGTACTTTTATTTTTATGGCCCAGTTGAAGTTTTTTTACAGTGTAAATGTAGCCACCATGTTTGTGATGGAAGATCAATTCTGATTGTAGGGGAACTGATGGAAGATAGTGCTGGTTGTAGGAGGACTAATTTGCTCATTGTGTGATGTGGTTTAGGATCAGGATGACTGTGCATGAAGTAAGCAATAATGCCCAACAGGGTGGGCAATATTGGGCTTTAGAAAATGGGCAAAGAAAATTCTCTCTTCTGATTGGCTGACCCACTTATTTAGGTGGGCATCTATCAGACAATAGATGCCCACCAAATAAAAAGTTCCAGCCCAAACCTGCCTCATGCCCAGCCAAGTATCCTTGTGCCCAGCCTGCTTCATCATTGGTTGAAGCACTGGGCACACAATTTCAAACTGCCACCATTTTTTTTCATCCCTTAGCGAGAGGGTGAGAGCCCTCCCCACACACAGCACACTCCTGAAACATGACACCACCCAGCAACTGCCCAGATCCATGTGCCCATTTTCCCTTTTTTCTGAAAAGTATTTTCAACTATCACTGCACAGCCATAGTTTTTAAACAGAATGCAGCTGTTTTCAACTTGATTACTGAGCGAGCATTCGAGATGCACCCCCTCCCCGAAAGACAAACTTACATGATGATGGAAACAGGTACTGGCTGCAAGACAAAAGCTCCCATGTAACATTTCCTCATCTATTTTTTTGTAAGAAAATTAGCTGTTCATTCGAAACAATAGCGATAACACATCGTTCGCTCACCACTAAAGACAGGCACGTTCCATCCCCATCAACGGAAATGGACAACTACTTCAGACATCTCTCGGACAATCAGACTTCCTGTGTAAAAGAATCATCCCTGCTGTTTCAGTTGTCCTCCATTAATTTCTGACTCCTTTCTCCCTGCATCCCACCCCTGTTCTCACACTTCCCCTGCCTCCATTCTTGCAGCACTCCATCCTCTCCATACCCACAGTTCGTTCCTTTGCACTGCAGACTCAAACTCCAGACTGCAGAATCAAAGTTACAAAAGAAGCGAAACTGAAGAACTGGCAAGCAAGAAACATACAGAAGTAAACTCTGTAGGTACTGTAGATACCGGAGCACTCTGCAGGCTTACGTTTTTGTTTCTTCCCTGCTCGACCACTCGCCGCCACTGCTCCTCAGTCGATTTCCAGATGCATACACTTTTTAAATTGCAGTGTAACCCCCCTGTTACCCTGGATTACTAGAATACCAGTAAGACCTAGTGATAGGCAGGGAAGGCAGCTTGTGAAACTCCAGTTAAATGGATTTCACACTGTCTCACTCTGTTCTCAGTCTCAGCTGAGACTGAGGGATGACATCATCATAGAACTATTGCAGCAGCATGAGCCACATTGGAATCTGCAGATGGGAGTAAGGTTAGAATGCTGGAAGTTTTTGAACAGTGAGCAGCAGCAGTTGTGTGTGAGCAGTCTTGAAGAGAGGAGCACAGCAGTCTGTGCACAGGATCTTGGAGCCTAAACTCTGATATAGAGCTACTTTTAGGGAGAGGTGTGTGTTTCCGCCTAAAGAGGAACACAGTAAGCTGTTCTTGAAGTGGTGGAGACCGCTGTTACTGGTCTCTGTACCCCATCCCTGAGGGGATGGGAGTGGAAGGCTTTCCTGTTATTCCAGGGGCAACCTCCTGGTTCCGGCTGGGGAAGAAGCTGCCTTATTTTCTGAAATGTGTTGTGGCATCAGAAGCTGTCAAGATATACCTGTGGGGCACCTACAACCAAAGGGTGAGTTCTGCTCTTGTCAAAGGGCCTATGTTTCACCTGAACTGTGTTGTAGTGGGGATTGGATTGCTGAATTAGTGGGAGGCCTAGAGGAATAGGCTTAGCCAAAGTAAAAGTATGTTTAAGTCCATCACAAGGAAAAAGTCAAGACACGTAGAGGAGATGTGCTATACATTTACCCTTTAATCTACATTGCCAAGCTTTTCAGGAAGAGATGTTTAAGTATGTTCGAGTCTAGTACAAGGGGAAAGTCACAACATGTAGAGGAGATGTGCTATACGTTTACCCTTTAATCTACATTGCCAAGCTTTTCAAAAAGAGTTGTTTAATGTCCAGAGAAATGGCTGGGTCTGATTGTGGAAGCTGGAGGTGGGAGACCCCCCACCTTTAGCAACCAGTTCACCTCTACGGATTTGCTCTGTGGCCCTTTTACTTTGCCTCAGGCACTTGGCCAGTGCTGAGGGGAGTACCCAGACATGGGACTGAAAGGAAAATTCCCTTAAGGAGTCGAAGGCTCTAAGGTGGTTTGCGGAGCCACCACCAGGAAAATGTGTCCACTGCCATATAGACAGGGATCGGGTGGCCGGCAGGGGAGCTGAGCCAGGAAAACCCCAAATAGTGTACAAGTCATTCTGTGTACCCAAAGCAGTGTGCAAGTCTGGCCTGTGTGCCTGGTGGGTTCAGAGCCTGAGGGCTGAAATGTTGAAGAAGTGTTCTGTATCTCTTATCTGCATTACCAGGAATGTAGCCCCGTGGGGGTCTATGCTTTGTTTGTTCAGTTTGGATGTGAATAAAAGCAACACTTTGGAATCCCATTCCTGGTATTGGACATTACAGTTATTGCTTCCTGTGTTCAGATTTACTTGGGTGCCCCTGTGCAGAGTAGCCAAACCTAAGCCCCTTGTGCCGAGTAACCTAGTCCTCCCCAAACCCAGTCCCCACCAGGTACTGCTGTCAGCTTCAACAGCATACCACCTGTTGTTTGCAAAAAGGCAGGGATCTGGGGGTTACAAAATGGAGGCACCACTTTGGATTTTAATTTTGGGAGGAAAGGTGCTCGGGCAAGGGACTAGCATTTTGGTTATCTGGCAGCGGGTAGCCCAAAAAGCTGAAGCAAGTTAACTAGTGTGTCGCTGTGTGCTGCGGTTCATATGCTGCTGTTAAAATGCCAACTGTTTACCAAGGAGCATGAAAGCTGAAAGAGTATGCCCTTGTCCTGCATCAAATATTTACAGCGTCTTTGCCAGCTTTCTAAAATCTGTGTGTGATAAAGAAAAGTGTGGAAGACTAGGGGTAGCAGCAGGAAAATTGTGCCCTGGATGTTGGAAATGCTTTTTAGTAAACTGAGAGACTTGCTGTGTTAATGGCCATGCTAAATGGTTGAAATGGGCTCCCACCGTGGAGTCAGTTCGAAGAAAAAAAAAAGTGTTTTGCAGTTTAAATTTGCCTGCTCGATGATCGCCGTGAAGATAAGAGCACTCGCGAGGGAAAGAGGCTCATTTGCATGGCGTCGTGTGATGGGCGTGACTGCAATCAGTCCTGCCCCTCAGCCAGCTCTACAGTGACTGCCCAGCATTTGAGAGGGAGTGTGAGAGGAGTACGTGTACTGGCTTGGTGGAGGAGCGTCACGGTGATTAAAAAGGTGCTGTAAAAGTATTAAAAATAGACTTTGCTGTTTAAAATCGGGCTCAACCAGCATCTCGATCGATTGGATTGTGAGTGTGGTGATCGGAGAGAGATGATCAGCAGAACTGCCCACCCGCTTCCTTTCTGAGGCCTCCAAGACTGGCTGCAGGCTGTTTTCCATCGCAGTAAACAGCTACTGATAACAGTGAGTACTAACAGTAACAATTGCTCAAACAGTGATTTTCTGCCAAAAGCCAGCTGAATCTGTGTGCAGCAGTGTAGTCGCTTTGCAAATAAGGACTGTATCAAGTTTTACCAGTTAAAGCAAGTCTGTTAAGCCATTGACTGTGAGCATAGTTATGGGTTCAGCGTCAGCATAAAGTTTTAAAGCCAGAGAGAGACTGTGAGTTGTGGCAAAATGTGCAGCACTAGTTACAGGCAATCCTGTGCTTGAAATTCTGAGGCTTTAAGGGACTGTGAGCTAAAGAAATGTTTTCAGCAAGTGAAGAGTCCGTGGCAAATCATACAAATGTGTTAGAAAAAAAAACAGTGCAAGTTTGTGCAGTTTGAGCAAAAGTTATCAGTAGTGTGTGTAAATCGGATGCGCAGTGGCTTGACCCAATTTCTGAATGTTGATGCGCAGGAGTGCTGCCGCCACCATTACAGGTTGGGGTAGAAATGTAAACACAGCAGGGGAGGAGCCATTTTAAAAATGAAAGAAAGTGTTCAGTGAAGTGGGACTTTCAGTAACAGTGAGCATTTGTTTGTTTTCCCTGCAGTCATGGCCTCAGGACCAGCCCACTACCCGGATCATGCCCGGGCTGCAGTAGCAGCAGAAGTAAATAAGTTAATGGACACTGAAAGGTGTTGCTATGGAGGACAACTGCCTTCTCATGTGGCTATTCCTGGATATCCAGTGCAAGTGTGTCTAATATGCTTAAATGCTAGAAGGGACGTCTTCATGGTATCTCACTGTTCGGGGTGCTTAGAGAAATACGGCTTGTATAAAGTGCCCAAGATTCATTTGGCTCCCACATGGACAAAAGTTCAGGAATTTGTAGTTGGCAGCACTCAGCACCAGGCGGAGCCTGTTGAAGAAGACCCCTCGGGGGAGTGTGGCACAAAGCTAGAGGATGCAGATTTGCAGACAGAACCATATGCTGATGTTTTGGATGCTGGATCGCAGAAGGATAATTCAAACAGAGCATCAGTAGACCCCTGGGTGGGGGCCTAGCCCAAGTCTCATAGGAGAAGATGATATGAGGGAGGCCTTTGAATGGGAGGTATCGACCTCCACGCCTAGTGAAGAGTGAATAGTCTCAGGAGTGAGGACGACTTCTCACTCCTAGGCACAGATTCTCAGTGAGGAAGAAGAAGAGGGGGAACCTATGTGGCCTTGTGAAAAAGGAACGGGTACACAGCCTCAAGCTCTTGCCTCAGAAGAATGCATGGAAGAGACTGGTGATGCCACTGTCCTGGCTATGCAGGAAGAAGAAGTCAGGGATCCATTTTTCATCTCGTTGAGAATGCATAGCTGGCAGAACCAGGACTGGCCACCCCCAAGCCAGGCCAGTGGTCTCAGGTTGACCAAAGCTAGTAAAGAGGAGAGACTGGTTCGTAGGAAGGCGAATTAAATCTATGGGATGTCCTTTTCTACCTTTCCTCAGAGAGTATGAAAGGAGATTGAGAACAGCAGGGAATCCTGGATTTGGGCCGAAGCAATGAAATGTGTGCATCCTGGTGCAAACAAGCATGTCAGGAATAGACTGTTTCATGAAAAATACACCCAGTGGAAAAGAGGCAGGACACTGTTCGAATAGTGGATGGAGAGGGATGTGAAACCTTTCACAGTGTGAATTATGTGCACCCAGACGGGGTAATAATTCAAGCTCCTGACCCCCTGTACTATTGGCCTCAATGCAAAGACCTCCCCACAAATCTGCCCATGCCTACCAGATAGAAAGCAGAGCAGTGGTAGTCAATACTGCCACACCAGCCATTGCAGTGCCTTTGTTGATCCACCAGGATGGACATCTAGGACTCAGGTGCCCCACATTCATCAGTTCTACAATGTACTGGCCTTTCCAGAATCCATCAACTGGCCCACCAGATGACTTCAGATCCAGAGAGGACACCATCCCAGCTGTATCCTGATCCATCACCTGGTAATCGGATGACGTCAGACCAGCTGTTTTCCTTTTTGTTCCTGTTCCAAGGTTCCATCTCCAGAGATGACATCATCCCAGCAGTTTCCAGATGTGCCCTCCTGTAGTTCCTGGAAGATGTCCGCCCAGCTGTATTGGAAGAATGCTGCCAGGGAGAGTCTTCGGCTGAGGAGCAGGTCGGTGTGTATTATTCCTTCTACAAGGGGCTGGTAAGTCCAAACTTTTCTATTCTTATGACATTGCAGTACACACCCTACACTAGCAGACTCCAGAATGTGTGAACTGTCCTCAAAGACTCTCCCCTTTGGGACTTTGGCCTGTTAGAACTGTGCTTCACCGGGCCCTGACCCAGGAGAGACTCTTTAATGGACTAGCCTTTGGGCACTGTGGTCACTAGATTGGACTTTTAGGGCAATCCATCCCCCAAATGTGTATTGCAAATAATGTCATTGTTTTTCTACTGTTTTCTAGTGTATATACTGTTTTTCTACCTTTTCAAAAAAAATATATATACATATTTTTGGGATTCTCCAGTGTTTTGATGGTAGGGGTTTAGATAGACTGTGTATGCAGATTAGGAGTGTGTGTTGTCTTTCTTTTTCTTGCAGGTGTTCCTGAAGAAGATAGAAGAGAAGACAAGAAGAGGAGGAGGGGCTCATCAGAGTTCCTCATTAGTACTTTAGTGTGTAGTATTTAAAATACTGTTGTTATTGTAGTTGTTACTGCAGTAACCCTTTCCTTCCACAGGTGTTGTTGTGGGGGTGGGAGGCAGTAATGTAATGTAATGGTATTGAATTAGTTCTTAGTGTGTGGTTGCAGGGTGTCCAAGGTCGGGGAGGTCCCTGGGTTTTTTTTGTTTTGGGGTATTAAGTTAGAGGCAGACAGATTTTCCCTAGAGGGCTAGGGGGGATAGACAGGCTGTGGTCCTGAATGGCCATAGAGACTGCAGTGCTGAGCTATTAGGGCTATGCTCTGGACAGTTCTACCAGAGCCATTAGGCACCTATAGTTAGTGGGTAGAGTAGAGGCTGATATGTCAGCCACAGGCCTCTAGGCCCTTAGTGTTGCCTGCCTGTGCTCGCACATAGTAGGAAGGGGCCTGATCACCCCCCTCCGCAGGTAGAACATAGGGTGAGATGGCCTAAGCCGGGTAAATAATGACTGCAGACAGTCATTTTCCTGGCCTAGGGTGAATGTAACCCCCCTGTTACCCGGGGTTACTAGAATCGCAGTAAGACCTAGTGGTAGGCAGGGAAGGCAGCTTGTGAAACTCCAGTTACATGGATTTCACACTGTCTCACTCTGTTCTCAGTCTCAGCTAAGACTGAGGGATGACATCACCGTAGAACTATCATAGCTGCATGAGCCACATTGGAATCTGAAGATGGGAGTTAGGTTAGAATGTTGGGAGTTTTTGAACAGTGAGCAGCAGCAGTTGTGTGTGAGCAGTCTTGAAGAGAGGATCACAGCAGTCTCTGCACAGGCTCTTGGAGCCTAAGTTCTGATATAGAGCTACTTTTAGGGAGAGGTGTGTGCTTCCCGCCTAAAGAGGAACACAGTAAGCTGTTCTTGAAGTGGTGGAGACCGCTGTTACTGGTCTCTGTGCCCCATCCCTGAGAGGATGGGGATGGAAGGTTTGCCTGCTTTTCCAGGGGCAACCTCCTGGTTCCGGCTAGGGGAAGAAGCTGCCTTATTTTCTGAAATGTGTTGTGGCACCAGAAGCTGTCAAGATTCGCCTGTGGGGCACCTGCAACCAAAGGGTGAGTTCTGCTCTTGTCAAAGGGCCTATGTTTCACCTGAATTGTGTTAAAGTGGGGATTGGACTGCTGAATTAGTGGGAGGCCTAGAGGAATAGGCTTAGCCAAAGTAAAAGTATGTTCAAGTCCAGCACAAGGGAAAAGTCAAGACATGTAGAGGAGATGTGCTATACATTTACTCTTTAATCTACATTGCCAAGCTTTTCAGGAAGAGATGTTTAAATATGTTTGAGTCTAGTACAAGGGGAAAGTCACGACATGTAGAGGAGATGTGCTATACATTTACCCTTTAATCTACATTGCCAAGCTTTTCAAAAAGAGTTGTTTAATGTCCAGAGAAATGGCCAGGTATGGATTGTGGAAGCTGGAGGTGGGAGACCCCTTCCACCTTTAGTAACCAGGTTCACCTCTACAGATTTGCTCTGTGGCCCTTTTACTTTGCTTCAGACACTTGGCCAGTGCTGAGGGGAGTACCCAGATGTGGGATTGAAAGGAAAATTCCCTTAAGGAGTCGAAGGCTCTAAGGTGGTTTGGGGAGCCACCACTAGGAAAATATGTCACTGCCAAATGGACAGGGATCGGGTGGCCGGCAGGGGAGCCAGGCCAGGAAAAACCCAAATAGTGTACAAGTCGGGCTGTGTACCCAAAGCAGTGTGCAAGTCCGGGCTGTGTGCCTAGTGGGTTCAGAGCCTGAGGCCTGAAATGTTGAAGAAGTGTTCAGTGTCTGTTATCTGCATTACCAGGAATGTAGCCCCGTGGGGGTCCGTCTATGCTTTGTTTGTTCAGTTTGGGTGTGAATAAAAGCCACACTTTAGAATCCCATTCCTGGTATTGGACATTACAGTTATTGCTTCCTGTGTTCGGATTTACTTGGGTGCCCCTGTGCAGAGTAGCCAAACCTAAGCCCATGTGCCGAGTAACCTAGTCCTTCCCGAACCCAGTCCCCACCAGGTACTGCTGTCAGCTTCAACAGCATACCACCTGTCGTTTGCAAAAAGGCAGGGGTTTGGGGGTTACAGTAGGCTTACGTTTGTTTTTTCTCCCTGCTCAGTCGCCCGCTACCAATGTTCCTCGGCAAGTTGCCACAATGTATTAATAAAGTAGAAAATCACTGAATGCAAAAATAAATAAAAATGAATAAATAAAAAAAAATGAAAGTGAAGTGTTTGGCTATGTGTGTGTGAGTGGTGGGGGGTTAGGTCATAATAAAAACACAGCATTATAATGCAGGTGGAGGAACTATATTATTACAAAATACAACAAACAGCTAAGAGTTGTAACATTTAAACATAATTTTTTTTTCAGATATATTTATAATACAGCAGCCCATTTTCTAAGTGCAATAATACCCTCCAGGATGGGCGGTATGGGCAATACTGGACCTTCCAGGGGCTATAAGGCCCTCCTCCAGCGGCGGGCCTTATTGCGCCCCTGGGCGGTCCGGTATAGCCCAGTACTGCCCACCCTGCTGGGTATTAACTGCTTACATACCAGACTTCCCAGGGTGTAATGGGGCCCAACACTGCAGACAAAAGGCCTTATAGCCCCTGGAATGTCTGGTACAGCCCAATACCTCCCACCCTGGTTGGTATTATTGCATTTAGAAAATGGGTTCATTGTGACACTTTTAATGTAATATTTAACAAAATAAAAAAATATTTAAAAACATGAGTGCTAATCATTTTAAAGATATTTTGTTGGTAAAGTAGTCCCTTTACTGGCTTTTGCCAGTACAGGGCACTGTAGTGTTTAGGGCACTAGCTAGTGATGCTGCTGATAGTACTGTGGTACTGTTTTGTGGAGAATCTTTTTTTTCCGCATTCATTTTGTTCCTGATAAAGTGTTCAGGATGGCAGAGCAGGTTAGTTTGAAACAGAATAATAACAGCGCTATCATTAGAAACGTGGACAGCAGCAACTGAAGCTCAAGTAATGATTGAAATGATTGCAGAGTGAGTGGCAAAAAGCTATGCTGTCCACTCCAATACATTTTTATTTCATTGCCCCACACTCACCCCCAGTTGCAATTCCAATCCCATTGGCCCCTGTAGGTAGTGGTCTTGTTGTGTCCGCATATGACTTTTTAAATTGTGGTTAGACATGTACCCCAGTCGGTTGGCAGTAGTTTTAAAAGGAATCCAGCCAGTAACATTGTGTCCCAAACAGCACAGCACAATACAATGCCGGGAAATCATCGCAGCTGACAATGTCAGCATGCACATAATGTCACTGCCCATCATATCGCAAGCAGGCAGTATGAGGTACAGCCCCGGTAGCTGGTGTGTCCCCCATCCCAGCTACCATGTCCCACCCACAGCAACTGACTATTCTGTAGTACACCATAGTGACCCCATCACCGATCGCCAAGCAACCGCACCCCCCCACACCAATCTGTCACAGTAGGCGGTAGTGAGTGACAACTCCCTGGTGTCTGGTGGACCCCCAAACCACCCCAGGTAGTCCCCCACCACACCGCTCCCACCCCTACCCCAACTATTAGAAGGTGACCAGCACAGCCCTCCACTCTCCACCATGGCTGTCCTCCCGACTGAACTGTGATGAATGAGTGCATACCGGAGTGCAGGGTAAGCGTTCATTCATCGCAGTTCAGTCAGGTGGCCAGCCTTGGTGGAGAGTGAAGGGCTGTACTGGTCACCTGCTAACGGTTCGGGTAGGGGTGGGAGTGGGGTGGTGGGGGACTACCTGGTGTGGTTGGGGGGTCCACTAGACACCAGGGAGTTGTCACTCGTTACCGCCTACTGTGACAGATTGGTGTGGGGGGCGGCTGCTCTGCGACCGGTGATGGGGGGCACTACGGTGTACTACAGGGTACTCAATTGCTGTGGGTGGGACATGGCAGTTGTGATGGGGACACACCAGCTACCAGGGGGCACTACCTCATACTGCCTGCTTGCGATATGCTGGGTAGTGATATTATGTGCATGCCGATGTTGTCGGCTGCGATGATTTCCCAGCTTTGTATTGTGCCGTGCTGTTTGGGTCATAATGTTACTGGCCAGGTCCATTTTAGAGAAGATCTGTGATGATCCATCTAAAGCAGTGTCCCAGAGGCAGCACTTTTTTACGGAAAGTATTTTTTTTTTCTCACAAAAGCACAGCGGCAGCAAATTCAGATTACTTGCTCAGGAGAAACATATATAGTTTCTGATGCAGTCCACTTTGCAGCAAAAAAAACAACCTTGAAATTAAGCATTTAGCACTCACCGACCATCGCGTTCCTAGGCATTACACTACACTAACAGCCATGATATCGTCAGATATTTCCAGATATTTCATGAAATATTTAAAGACAGCCTCTCTGGTGGCCCATAGTGGTACAGCAGGCAGGCAGGAAATTTCTGGATATATCACAGACATTTCAGGAAATATCTGACCATGTCTATGGCTACTACTGTACATACTAAGCGGGTAAGCTAGGCTTTGAAAGAGTGCTGATGGTTCTTTCCACTACAAAGGTTGTGATATGGTATTATTATTAATTTTTTTTTTTTGGGGGGGGGGTTAGGACTACACAAATAATCATTGCCACTACAGTTTCTGTTTGGCCGGCATCACCAGGTATTGGGATGTTGGCAGAGTGGCAGTGGACCTGCTGGCTCAGCAGTGAGGTGGGAGTGTGGTGGTGGTGCTATTTTTTCCTTTTTTTTTGCCACTATGAGCTAGGAAGTGTGGATAAGCTACACAGACAAGTTTCTTTTCTTTTTTTTTTTTGCTTTTTTTGTTATATAGCTATTTGATCCCTGTCGCCTCCTCTCACCAACTGGCAACAGGGAAACATTGATATTTTACGGGTTTTCTCACCCCCCCGAGGCCCTGGCACATGGCCGTCTGATCATGTGGAGGCACGCTACGCACCCAATGGTGCCAGCTCAGTCCATTCCACCTCCCATAACTGTTTGTCGACCTCTTTCCACCTATGCTACTTATCGGACCTCTACCCGATGGGAGCGGAACTTTGGGGTGGGTGCCAACCCACTCTCACCACCCTCAGGAGAGGAAAGCTGCTCACCGGCATGCTCAATCCTGCCCCATGGTGGCACCCCGATGATCCGAGGTCGTTCCTGAACCCGAGTCGCTGGTGTAGCGTGAGGTGTGGCGTCAAGCGCCTCAAACCGCAGTGCCAATGGGCTGGCTTCTTTTTGGTTTTTAAAAAGGTACAGTTTGTGGTCTGTGGCCAGACACTGGGGGTTGGGGGTGTGTGGTATCTCTCACATAAATGGAGAGAACAACATGGAGGCAATTTAAAACCGGAAATTTGATTGCCACAAGGATTCAGAACATAATTAGGAAGCAATGATGGGGATTCATTATTTCCCAGTCTCTGTTGCCTGATAGCTGTCTGGCTGGTTGGCAATTTTAGCCAGTCAGCTACCAGGATTCCCCCAACCCATTTTCTAGACAGATTTCATGCACGGTCACATTATATATTTTGACCAATGAGACTTCTTTATTTTGGATGTCCATTTTACAAAATCTTTACAACCCACAATGTTTGATTTCCAAACATTGTTTTATAATGTACAGTACTTGCTGGCAGAAGTCATGCTGGTTAGATATGGTTTGTTAACATCAATTATTTTTAAGTTACACACGTGTGCCAAAAATTATAACACTTAGAAACATAGAACTATAGAAAAGTGACAGACAGAAAAATGACCTGAGAAGTCCATCTAGACTGCCCTAAGATTCAGTACTTGTAGTCACTTTATCTCTTGCTTACCACTCAGTCGTCTGTGTCCTCACTCATCTTTTTGTTTTCTGATGGTGCCTTAATATGCACCCCACATCCTTTTTCACCCACTATTGTCATTGCCTCCATAACTTTGTCAGAACATTTTTATTTTCTGCTCATAGAAACATAAAAGTTGATGGCAGATAAGGACCGCAAGGCCCATCCAGTCTGCCCATTTCTTTATCTGCCTTATGAATGTGCCATTGGCATTTGCTCTGTCAATGGCCTATCTATTCATACTCATCTGTATTGCTCCCGTATGCCTGTCCCATGCCTGTTTGAAGCTCTGCATTGTATTCATATCCACCACTTCCTGAGGTAGGCCGTTCCATGCATCCACCACCCTTTCTGTGAAAAAGAACTTCCTCACATTACCCCTTAATTGGCCTCCCTCTAATCTCATCCTGTATCCTCTTGGCCTGATTTTTTCTTATCTTGAAACATGTTAGACTCTTTCACCTTGTTATTGCCCTTGAGGTGTTTGAATGTTTCAATCTTATCACCTGTCTCCCTTCTTTGCTCTAGGTTATACATATTGAGCTCCATTAATCTGTCCTCATGTTTTCTGATACAGTCCTTGTACCATTTTGGTTGTCTTTCTCTGGACTGCCTCAATTTGGTTAAAGTCCTTGTGAAGGTGTGGCCTTCCTCCAGTACTGCACGCAGTACTCCAGATGGTGCCAAACCAGTGTCTTGTAAAGAGTGATTATTACCCCTCCCTCTTACGACTTGTGATACGCCTACTAATACACCCCAACATCCCTCTAGCCTTACCTACTGCTTTAGTGGTCTGCTTGGATGATTTCAGGTCATCGGTGATGATGACGCCCAAGTGTCTTTCTTCCCTTGTGAATGGCAGCAACTCCCCTCCCAGCCTATAGGTGGCTTCAGGGTTCCTCTTCCCTATGTGCATGATCTTGCACTTCTTTGTATTAAACTCCAGTTGCCACTTTTCCGACCATTTTGCTAGTTTATCCAGATCTCTTCTCATTCTGCCCACCCCATCGGGATCATCCACTCTGTTGCAGATCTTGATGTCATCCGCAAACAGACAAACCTTACCCTCCAGTCCATCTGCAATGTCACTGATGAAGATATTGAAGAGGACTGGCCCCAGGACTAATCCCTGAGGTACCCCACTTGTGACTTGCATCTCTTCTGACTGTACACCATATACCACCACTCTCTGTTTTCTGCCCGTCTACCAGTTTGCCACCTAGTTGACCAACTTCTGACCCACCCTGCACCTACCCAGCTTATTAATCAATCTTCTATGTGGAACAGTATCAAAAGCTTTGCTGAAGTTAAGGTAGGTGACATCAACTGCTCCCCCTTGGTCCACCACTCTGGTTACCCAGTCAAAGAAATTTATGAGATTAGTTTGACAGGATCGTCCTTTTGTAAACCCATGCTGTCTTGGATCCTGTGCTCCTATGGATTCCAGGTGTTGCACTATCCTTTCCTTAAGGATTGCCTCCATAATCTTGTCCATTACTGAGGTAAGGCTGACTGGTCTGTAGTTCCCTGCCTCCTCCCTGTTACCACTCTTGTGGAGCAGGATCACATGAACCCTTTTCCAGTATTCTGGAACCTCTCCTATGCTCAGAGACTCACTAAACAGTTCTGATAATGGCTCTGCTAGTTCCTACCTTAGCTCCTTTAGTACCCTGGGATGTATGCCATTGGGTCCCATTGTCTTGTCCACCCTGAGCTTATTGAGCTCTTGTAGGACCCTTTCTTTTGTGAAGGGACTAGTGCACACCTCCCTTCCCCCTGTGTTCATGGTGCTGAGCTGTAAGCCCTGCCCTACCTTCTCTTCAGTAAATACTGAGCAGAAGTAGCTATTTCTGGTAGATGCTTTTACATGGTCCTCCTCCTCACATGCCTACTTATCCCTTTTGATCTTAGCAATACCCCCTCTGGACTGTTTCCTTTCACCAATGTATCTACAGAAAGTCATGTCACCTTCTTTTACTTTCTGTTATGCAATACTTCCTAATGTCCTGTTTACATTTTTCCTCTCCAGCTTGAGCACATGCCCTCTGATAGATGCTTTGTTTCTTAATTTGAACCATTTTATGAATGTGATCATCTACATCATATCCTCCATCTTCTGTCTTCCAGAAAATAAATGTTGAGACTTCTCAGTCTCTCATTATATGCTGTTCACTGCTGGACATAGATGGCCTTTGTTGGCCTTCATTGCCCAGTCTCTTCTCTATCCCAGTCCTTTTTTAATGCAGACCATTGAACTAGACACACAATTCCAGGTGCAGTCTCACCAGTAATCAATACGGAGATAATATCCCTTTCCTCTTGCTGCAAGTAATCCCTTTCCCTATGCACCCAACATAATGTTAGCCCTCCTGTGCTCCCTGTTGCACTGGTCAACCCACATTAGGTTACTGCAGATCACCAACCAAGAGCTCTCTCATCCTCTGTGCTCCCTACCTGTGTCTCATCAATAAACTACATTGGTCCTTAATGTTTGCTTTCTATGTGCATTACCTTGCTTTTTTTGCAATTTTTTGATTAACTTAAATCCATTTAGATAATTTGGCCTCTGTTCTTCATTATCAGCAATTTGTATTTCAGGTGATGGCTCTCTATTCTGATTTTATCCTTGATGTGCTATACAAATCATTTTGTTTTCCATAGCCTTCTCAGATATAGTGTGGCTGAAATAGGAATTCTTAATCATAAGTCATTATTTCAAATTACCCAGTTGATAGTCAGCAATGAAATGGTAATTAAGTAGCCCCATTATCCAAGAAGCAATTTGCCACAGCAACTGATCAGACACGTGAGTAAACAGTAATATATTGAGGTTTTGATTCTCTTTTGTGAGCATAAGTTTTCTCTCCTTTAACAATGTGTGCCATTGTTCATAAGCACAATCACAGACAAAGGCTTGATTTCACAAATCAAAAGCACAATCATAGACAAAGGCCTTGTTTCACAAATCAAAAGCACAATCACAGACAAAGGCCTTGTTTCACTAATCAAAAGCACAATAACAGAAAAGGGCTTTGTTTCACTAATCAAATATTTTCATTTAAACATTTTCTGGATGGAAATTGCACTGCATAGTATATAGGGGAGATATGTGTGACTGATCATGCAGGATGGGGCATTGCCTTGAAACATTTACAAACTAAAAATATCAAGGGATCTGCAGACTTGGTATAGGTGCTAAAAGCTCCCCTCCCAAGCAGATCTTGTCGCACATAATCCTGAAAACACAGACACCAATCTGGTAGACGGAGCTTGAGAGCTGAGGAAAGGGCTCATAAAGCAAACCAATCACAAAGGAGGCTGTGTCCACAGTCCTTCGGATGGGCTAATCAGGTGCCACAGAGCTTAGCCCTTTCTTCTAAGGAGCTAGATGACCACAGCAGATGCCAGCAGGAATCAGCAGAAGACAGAGAACATCAGGGGATCAGCGGACTTGGCGTAGATTCAAGAAGCCCCCCTCCGGCAAATCTCATTGCACATAACCCCTAAAACTCTGTCACCACTCCAGTAGAAGGAACTTGAGAGCTGAGGACAGGGGTTGAAGAGCCAACCAGTCACAAGGGAGGCCGTAGCCACAGCTCTTCAGACAGGCCAGTTGAGTGCTGCTCAGCTTGGCCATTGGTTCTAAGAAGATAGATAACCACAGCAGATGCCGGCAGGAATCAGCAGAAGCTGGAGCACATCAGGGGATCTGCGGACTTGGAGTAGGTGCTAGAAGCCCCCTGAGCAGATCTCATCACACATAACCCCAACAATGCTGACATCGCTCCAGGAGAAGAGTTTGAGAGCTGAGGAAAGGGCTCATAGAGTCAACTAATTACAATGGAGGCCACACCCACAGACCTTCAGATGGGCCAACTGGGTGCTGCTTAGCTTAGTGTTTGTTATAAGTGTCCTGATAACCACAGCAGGTGCTGGTGGGAACCAGCAGGAGCCAGAGTGCATTGGGGGTTCTGCGGACTTAGCACAGGTGCTAGAAGCCCCCACTGAGCAGATCTCTTCATACATTACCCTGAAAATGCTGACATCACACCAATAGGAGGTGCTTGAGAGCTTAAGAAAGGGCTTGAAGAGCCAACCAGTCACAAAGGAGGCCTTGCCCACAGCTCTTCAGATATGCCAATAGGGTGCTACTCATCTTAGCCCTTTCTCACTGTGTTTCCCTAATTACTTGACAACATACCAAGCAGCCCCCCCTTTGCTATAGGCAACCAGAGACAAGGACAGTACAGTGGAGTCTGCCCACTGAAGTCAGTCCAATGACTCAGCTGGAGGCCAGATACTCTGCATCTCAACAAGCTGGCAGAGAAGCAGCAACAAAGAAGCAAGATAGGGGAACTGGACATCAGGACAGTGTACCCTACAGCAGAGGTAAGCCTCCTGCTTAAACTCCTGTAACTGCACACCCATTTCAAGGGAGCGAGGAGCATCAGCTATGCAACAGGAAGGGTATAGGTAGTAGTAGGGAAAGAAATAAATTGGGTAGTGGTGTGGTAGGGTCTAGAAACAATGTAAGTATAGGTGAAACGCCGTATCTAGGGTAGGAGTAATTAAAGGTTTAAAGTGATCAAAACAAAGAAGGGCAGGGTAGAGGTGAGCTAGGGTCAAGCAATAGTTTAGCAAGGGGCAAAAAAGGGGATAAAGGAGGCAAAAGAGTAAAACAGGCAAGGGAGGACATAGTTATGCTGGGAGTGGTGCAGTGCAGTGTCTGTGGGGTGGCAGTTTTCAGGGAGACTTTCTGTAGACTGCATTGGTGCCCAATCTTTCATGTGACTCTTTGGGCTGAGGTAGGAAGTTGCCAAACTCAAGGCTGAGTTGGCTTTGATTCAAGGACCTACTCCCCCACACAGGGACTGCCTAGTCTGCCATAGCTGCCTTAGGGGTTGCCCAGAAGGAGGAGTGGCTGGACAACAGAGGGCTCTGGGAGGGTTAGTGTGGTGAAGCATAGGCACATCCCCAGTCTGATACCTCTACAAAACACCTACACAGCACTGGCCAAGTGGGAATGTCCCATAGAGGTACCCAAAGTAGAGACTGGGGTGGATGTGGGGGTCTTCCATAGTGAAGACCACAATGGGGGGTGACAGAGGACCCCAGAGGAGGAAGAAGAAGCTAATTATGATCAGGGACTCCATAGTAAGGGGGATACAGTTGGGGGCAGGTAGGGATGAGAAGAGGGAGATTAGGTGCCTTCTGGTGCACGAGCTCACAGGGATGGAATGAGGATCCAAAGGATCACTGGAGCAGAAGGAAGTAAGGGAGAGTTGGATGTCATTATTGATCTGGGGGCAAATAACCTAGCTAGGGATGAGCCAGCAATATTTCAGGAGGAGTTTAGGGAATTGGGACAGGTCTTAGGCAAGCAGGACAATTTGAGATCTTCTCAGAGGTGCTACCTGTCTATGACAGTGGGGATGACAGGATTCTCTGCACCAGGATCTTCAATACATGGTTGAAGAAATGGTGACGAGAGCAGGGTTTCAGCTTCATTGGGGACTGGGGCACAACCTGGAGGGATAAGGGCCTTTACAGGAGTGATGGCCTGCATTCATCCAGGAGGAGAACCGCAGTTCAGAGCGAACAGTTTAAAGGCTACAATGGTGAGCATTTAAACTAGCGAGGGGGGAGGAGGAGGAATGAGGCAGGAAGACATAAACTGTCACCCCCCCACAGGCTCATGAGGTCAGCAATGGGAATCCTGAGGGAGTGAAATCCCCAAAGGAACCAAATAAGAAAGGATCCAAAGGGTAAAAGGAAAGAGAGATAGTAAAAAGAACAGTGAAGGAAATAAGAAAGGGCAAATAGAAAATAAGAGGGGGGTGGCAGCACAACCTGGAAAGCCTTGTGTACAAATACTCGAAGTCTGGGCAATAAGATTGCTGACCTAGAGGCCACTATGGCAGATGTTGACCTGGACATACTAGCATTTACCAAGTTCTGGTGCAATAAAAATCAGAACTGGGATGTAGATATATCAGGGTATACTCTGTAAAGAAAAGATAGGGTAGGTAAAAAATGGGGAGGAGTGGCTCTTTATGTCAGGGACAACATAAAATCTGCAGAAAAACAGTGAGAGACTGAAGGAGCTGAGGTACTGTAAGTTGCTCTGGAGTCACAGATGGGGCCCACTATTCACACAGGAGTGATCTACAGACCTCAGGTGGGGGGGTGGATAAAGACATTTTGGAAGCAATGCAAAGGATGGCACACAAAGGGGAGGTGTTGCTGGTTGGGATTTCAATCTACTGGATGTGGATTGGAGCCTACCAGCTGCAGCAACAGTCAGAAGTAAGGACATCCTGGACCTGCAAGGGACATTCTTCAGGCAACTAGTTAACAAACCCGCTCATGTAGGGGCAGTACTGAACCTGGTACTGACAAACAGGGACATTGTTGCAGACATCACAGTGAGTGGCCACCTGGGGACCAGTGATCACAGTACAGAGTGGCTCAATATAAAACTGGTCCAGAATTGAGCCACACTAAGATGAGGGCCTTGGACTTCAGGGAGCACTGATTTTAAGAAAATTGGAGAATGCCTCAGGGACATCCTTGCAGGGATAGGAAAACTGGCTGGAGTTTATGAACAATGGGCAAAAATAAAGGAGGGCATTGAAATGGCAACAGATCTTGGTGTCAGGCAGGTTAAGAAGGGCAAGAGAAAAAAGAGACCACTATAATTCTCTAGATAAGTAGCAGAGAAAGCAAGGGACAAAAAATTAGCATTTAGAAGGTACAAGAGGACACAGAAGGAGGAGGACAGGGAGAGTTACCAGAAGATACAAAGGGAGGCAGGAAGTGTAGTTAGGAGTGCAAAGGTGCAAATGGAGGAGAAAATTACCCAGTCAGTAAAAAAGGGGATAAAACATTCTTTAGGTATATATGCAAGATGAGAAAGACCAATGGAGGGACAGTAAGGCCACAAGGGGAAGGAGGGGTTTGTGAAGAAGAAGACCAAAAAAAAGCAGGCATTTTGAACAATTACTTTAGCTTAGTGTTTATGGAGGAAGTGGTAGGTGACCAGCCAAAGATAAGTGACAAGGGCATTAATGGAAGGGAGATGGATACTAGTCCTTTCACAGAGGAGAAAGTCATCAAGGAACTAGCACAATTAAAAATAGACAAGGCAATGGGACCTGACGGGGTGCATCCTAGGATACTGAGGGAGTTCAAGGAGGTGCTGGCTGCACCTCTGACAGCTCTGCTCAGCCTATAACAAGAATCAGGGAATGTTCTGGGGTACTGGAGAAGGGCAGATGTGGTTCCACTACACACAAAGGTGGAAATAGGGAGGAGATTGGAAATTACAGACCTGTCAGCCTGACTTCAGTAGTGGATACAGTAACAGAATCACTACTGTAGGAAAGGATTGGGGAATACCTTGTAACCAGTGGATTACACGATCTGAGGCAACATCGTTTTACAAGGGGGAGGTCTTGCCAGACAACATGAATTGAGTTCTTTGACTGGGTGACCAGGGAAGTGGATCAGGAAGGAGCGGTAGATGTGGCCTACCTGGATTTCAGTAAGGCCTTTGACACTGTTCCACGTAGAAGACTGGTGCACAAGCTGGGCAACATAGGAGTGGGTCCAAAAGTAGTAAAATAGGTAAGAAGTTGGCTAAACAATAGGAGTCAGAGGGTGGTGGCAAATGGGGTCCACTCTGGAGAAGGTAAGGTAACCAGCAGGGTTCCACAGGGGCAATACAAGGCCTGGTCCTCCTCAATGTCTTTATTAGAAACATTGCAAGAGGGCTGGAAGGGAACTTATGCCTGTTTGTGGATAACTCAAAAATCTGCAACAGAGTGGGCACACCGGAGGGGGGGGGGGTTCTGGAAGGATTGAGGGATGATCTGAAAAACTGGAAGAATGGTCAAGGGAATAGCAGCTGGATTTCAATACAAAAAAAGTGTAAAATCATGCACTTGGGGCACAGAATCCCAGGGGCAACATACCAATTAAGCGGGACTGTATTAGCAACCACAAAACAGGAAAGGGATCTAGGAGTAATTATTTCTGATGACCTGAAGGTAGCCAAGAAGTGTGATAAGGCAGTGGGGAGGCTAGCAGGCAGCTCGGATACATAGGGAGTAGAGATATTACAAAGTTTTAATTCATTGCAAAGTTCAAGTAAAGTCACCAAATTCACTTCTGTAGAGAATTCATGAATTTGTGCTATTGTTTAAAAACTCACCTAACCACGAATTGCATAATTGTGTGAATGAATGACAGGATTTCGCCCATGAACTGTGAAATTTCACCCACAAATGTCAGAATTTCGCAGGCAAAATTCTGCACTTTGTGGTGAAATTCTGCACTTGGCAGATTAATGCTCACTTTGTGAACTGTGCTAAAGATGTGCAAATTGATTTACAGAGTGAATTTTCCCAACTTTGCCCAGCTCTAATAGGGAGGGGCATTGCCAGCAGGAAAATGGAAATAGTAATACCCCTGTATAGATCACTGGTAAGACCCTACCTAGAGTACTGTGTCCAATTCTGGAGGCCCCAGCTATGGAAGGACATAGGGTGGAGGCGGTACAAAGGAGGGCTACCAAAATGGTACAGGACCTGCACCAAAATTCCTTTGAGGAAAGACTCAAGGAACTTAATATGTATTCTCTAGAGGAAAGGAGGGAAAGATGGGATATGATAGAAACCTTCAAATATCTCAGAGGTATTAATAAGGTACAAGAAGATAGCATTTTCCATAAAAAAGATGTTCCAGAAAAAAGAGTCACACTATGAAGCTGGATGGGGTGGGATGTTCAGAGGAGATGTGAGGAAATATTTTTTGATGGAGAGAGTGGTGGATACCTGAAACAGCATCCCTGCAGAGGTGGTAGGTGCTAAAACCATAACAGGATTCAAGCATGCAAAGGATAGAAACAAGGGGACCTTAGAAGTAAGGCAAGGGGGAAAAGACCAGAGATCCAGTAGGGTCTGCGGTGAAAGAGTAGGTAGGGAATATAGAGCAGACTAGGTCGACCTATAGGTCCTCATTTGCAGACAACATCTATGTTTCTAGAAACTTACAAGTACTACTATGTTTAAAGTTAGCTAAGATAACTGTAGTAAGAGTGTAAGATATGTGCTGCTTATTATGCACATACTGATTTTTTTCTACAGATGACTTTTAAGGAGACCAAAAAATCAAGAATTACAATATTTGCCTGGCTCAGTGGCACCAGTGAAGTGTGTCACACTACCATGTGGATCAAAATGTCACTGAAGGCTTGAAGCAATGCAGACTTTTCCTGAACTACATTATGTGACTTTCTGAAACCTGACAGAAGTGCAGTACTGTTGGAAGAACTTTTAAGTTAGTAGATAATTGTATAGTAACTACGTTGTCGGGAACTGTTAAATGGCATAGTAATTGGGACATGGGTCAATAATTTGTTGCAATGGAAGGGCCTAGAGGAGTTCTTCGTAACAGTGGAGTAAAACAGCATCTTTAATACTGGAGTGAAAACAGCAGTAGAAAGACACCAATTAAATAAATTGGCAATTAAATGGGTAGCAGATCAAAGATTTCATGAAAAAAAATGTTGGGGAAGGATGTGGGGCACATGTTTAAGTGCCAGAATATGTTAACACAGTGAGGATATCCTCATTACTGGACTAGTGAAATATGGAAAACAATGTACAGTAGTAACAGGGTTCTATGGCTTATCAAAAGAATATACTAAACTGGGACATTGCATTGGCCACTTCAGCTTTAAGAAATGGATTACACTTGCAGAGACGGAGAAAAAGACACAGATTAATACTGTTAAAGAATGTATACTATAAATAAGTAATTTTGGTTTAGATGTATTACCAGTAATCATAGAATAAACTTAGGTGTCACTTTAAATTAAGTGGCCTAAATAGCAGTTAATAAACACACAGGGCCAGATATTCAAAACCTTGCCCTGGGGCTAAAGTAGCACTGCCCGGCATGCTAAATTTGCCCAGACCCAATAGCTCACTATATTCAAAAGGGATAGCCCCGGTGCTAAACATGCTGAATATAGCATGCTGAGGAAGCCGGGCAATCTGGGCTGGGAGTGCAGTGCAAACATAGCCTGGGAATAAGACAGCTCTGAATATAGCAACCAGGAAGTGCACACCACAACAGCAGCCAAGTTCATAGCAATATGAAGGAAGGTGGAGGTGAACTACGTGGCCAATGTGTGTGCCAGCACATGCTTGGACTCAGTACAGCTGCAAGCAGCAGTGCAGGTGAAATTACATTGTGTATAACTGTACAATATTTCCGAAATGTTTGCACAGTGCTAACATGTTTGTGTTGGTTTAGCATGGAGCTAAGCCATTTGTCCAGGGCTAAACTTTGCTATATTCAAAAGTGGCATGCAAAAGAGCCTACTTAGGTAGTCTCTGGGCAGACATTCAGATTAGCATCTCATTATGATCTGATTTGCATGCAGTTTGCCCAGTGTTACTGCAGGGTCCCACAGCTCCACCTGTAGGTCTGTCTGGAAGTACAGGGACTGGCTGGGTCTCCCACAGCTCCACCTGTAGATCTGTTTGGGAGCGCATGGTGGTAGCTGCAGGCTACATTTGTACAGTACAGCATAGCATATTGTGCCCCGGAGACTGCACAGCACAGGTACAGGTGGTGGTGCTGCATGCAACTGTCAAACTGTAGTTCATGCTACAGTGCCCAGCAGACACTACAGTAGCAAGGATGCCAGTAGTGTGAGAAACACAGCAATGCCTATGGTGTGTAGGGCAGTGATGACCACTGCACTGTACTGAGTGACAGGCCCAACTTGCAGGTGTTTACTGACAGTGGACATTACTGTTCTACTGTTGTGCGACTCACAGATGTTGCACCACTGACATGGGATGCTCACAGTGACATATACATGGTGGCTGTGTGTGTTGTGGTGTCTGTACAGATGTGCAGTATGTGGCTGGGGGGGCACATACAATCAGACAGGCACACTCTCCCATGTGCACGGCATGGCTTGTCCCAGCCTTGTGGCCACATCCTGTCTATGGTGCAGCCCGGCCACTTGTACACCCTCCCCTCAATACCCTCCATGCCCACAGTGCTGCATGTGTGTGCTGGCATCTGTTGGTGTCCACTGAAGGGTGGTTTGCAGGTGTGTGCTGTATGGTTGCACTGCCATGGTGTCCACTGGAAGCTGGGTCACTACTTTCTATCTGGTATGGCTGGGACTGGTGGCAAATAATGGCATCATTGTGATGCCATCAGTGGGCTAAATGTTTCCTCTATGTATGGCTTTTTCTGTGTGTCATACTTATTGGTTAGGGTCACACAAAGCCACAATGTCACACAAAGCTGGTTTGCCCAGGGTTAAGACTACCTTTTCCTGGGCGGTAATTTGCACTGCACAAAGTGTTGCACTAAGTCACGCAAAACCACTTTGTGTGGCACTATTCGCTGAATATAGCATTAGCGCTGACCACGTCCCCTCAGTTTGCCTTGCATATATTATGATTTGCCTGGGCGCTAATGCGCTTCTTGGCGTGCTGTTTGTGCTTACAATATAGCGGACCCGTGCTAATACTGCGCTAAACCTGCGAAAATGATTTGTGCCCAGCGCAAAGTTTTGAATATCTGGCCCACAGTATAGTAAACTAGAGTGGATATGTTTGTTTTTTAATTGAGCAACCACTAGTATCTTTTTACCTCAGTGTATTGCTACAGTTTATATGTCATTATGTATCCTTACAATTTGTCAGTAAAATAAATAGGATTTAAAACACTTGTAACAATTTTATGTTTTTATATTTCAAGATGTGGAAATTGTTTGTCTAATGCTATACTGATACATCAACATCATGCTTTCATTAAAAAAGAAGTTCTGAGCCCTAACTGTTCTATAGTTAGCCCAATTTAATATAAATTAATTTTGAAAGGTGCAACGTTTGAACCATCAGGGCTAAAAACTTTTTTTTATTAATGTTTTTTGTTTCTTTGCCCATCCCACCCAAGTTCTGGGAAATTTTTCCTCATGCTTAATAATATAAAATGTAATAAAATATACAAGTAATAATACCCAACAGGATGGGCTTTATTGGTAAATACCGGATCACAAAGGGGCATAATGAGGCCCGACACAGCAGTCGGAGGGCATTATAGCTCCTTGAAGGTCCGATATTTCCCAATAAAGACCACCCTGCCAGGAATTACTGTGCTTAGAAAACGGACATTGTAAAAAAAAAAGTTTAATAAAAAATTCATAATGGAAAATTGCTTTAAAATAAGTGTTGTCATAAAATAGTTCCTCTGCCTGCATTGCAGTGAAGGACTTTCATCCTACTCGAGACTCTGTAGCTCAGAAAAGAAAAAAAAGCAAGTTGTATGCTGTTACTGTCCCCACAGCAGAGTTACTATTTCTGTATTCCACCCCCGTCATCCTCATGTGACAGTTTATTCCTCCCCCCACATTTGTTGAATGTTTCATTTTTATTTGTAAGTATTTTTTTCTCTGTCCTGTGCATTTAGAGTGCTTAATACTGTGGGCCATGGTATGTAATGAATGCTGTGTGTAGTTTGGGACAGTGAGCATGGTTGTGGAGGCATAGGCTGTAGGTCACTCTGAGGAAGTTACTGTGGAATGGACACTTTTATTGAAAGTATTGTGATACAGTCAGGAGCCCCTTTACTCAAAACTGTCTTGGAGGAGAGACACAGTGGCAGCTCTGATACCATTAGTGTGCATGAGAGCAACAGGACATTATTGGCTTTCCACACCAGAGATGGACGCCCATCTGCAGTACAGAAAATCAAGAAAGTCCCCCTCCTCAAATGCAAAGTAGTTGTAGAGCAGCTACGGTACATGTCTGAATGTGAATTTAGTTTGTAGTTTTGTAGCCCAGGTGCTTTTTTTTTAAACACTGCTTATTTAGTTATTTATTTGTCTAAGATGTTGCTGTGGGGGAAAAATGTGGGAGATCAGCCCAGCCATCAATTAATGGCTCACTTAGCGAGCAAGAAAAAAAATGGCACTGGCGATTTTGAAAATTCTGGGTGCCCATAAATACTTTTGGCAATGGGGCCTCTCAAAGTGGGAGTAGTTTTTCAGCGGGCATTATTGAAAAATAAATGCATGACGAGGATAGCTTTCAGCCACTCAGCATGTTTTATATTTCAAGACCATTTTCTAAGCATTTATTTATAACTTTAAAGGGGCAGTAGAATCAAAAATTGCAGACAAGAAAATGTTATAAATTTTAAAAGTAGTCAGCTGTAACTTTTTATTTATGAAGTATTTTTCCTTTTCTGTTTGCTCATTAGAAATATTTCTATGTGAATATTATGCTAGATATGTGGAACAGCACTCTGCCTGGCAGCAGATACAGTATATCAAATTCTAGTCCCTCCACTACATCATCAGCACTGTGACCTCACTGACTGTGACATCACAGGTAACAGATCTGGCAGCTACTGAGTAGCTTTTCCTGAGTAGGTGTGATGTCAAAGTCAGTGAGGTCACAGTGCTGGTGATGTACATTAGTGAGGGGACTGGAACTAGATATGTTAGCTGCCAGGCAGAGTGCTGTTCCACAGGTTACACCTACCGCAGTCAGGTAAACCAAATCTTCTAATGATCAAAAGGGAAAAGTAAAAGCACCTCAAACATACGTAAGCATAAAAACACAAGAGTGTGCTGATAATGTGGATTAACGCACACCTCAGGGACATTGTGAGTCATGATGGTGCAGCCCGAGTGCTCTCACAACCCATTGAGTGTGCGTTAATCCACATTATCAGCACACCCTGGAGTGCGTTAATGCACTTATAACATGGGCTATGTTTAAACAACAAAAAATATCAATAAAGGTGTTTTATTTTTGCTGTTTAAACAGCAAAAAGGGTACTGTATCCTGCCACCTTACGAAATAGTCCCCAACAAAAAAAGCATATTTGACTGCTGTTATGCACATGCAAATGTCACAAATCCAGTACTGACAGGATTTGTGACATTTGTTCTGCATAATATGCTGTCTGATACTTCACTCCCCCTTACATTGTGCCCCCCCCCCCGCAACACAGAGATCCAACAGCGTGGCTGTGCTGTGATTGCAGACATGCACAGTTATACAAAGAGCTCCCAACAAATCTTATTTTATTTATTTAGCGTTTGTTAACCGAGTAGGTGTTCTAGCCATAGAAATGAATATTTTCAGGCATGCTCTGGGAGGTTACAAAGTAGCATTACAGAATACAAAACAAAGTATTGACAGCAAAGTACAAAATCTGCATATTTCAATAGCAACAAGATAAACATTAAATTAACAGGTGGTATAAGGTAGAAATAGCAAGTGCAAATATAATTAAAACATATAGCAGGGATAACCAGCATGGAACAAAAGTAATACAGTGGAGAGAAAATAACGTATGGCAGGGAATGGACCAGTATGGAAAAAAACAAGCATTTGTCAATGCCAAATGTTGCTTGCTTGTATGTGCTGTTGAGGTATTTGGAAGTGATAGTACCATGCCTAAGAACTGTCATGTGCCCCCCCCCCAATACATTCACTGTGACTTTCTGTTCAGTATTCACAGAAGAGGGGAAGGGGTAAGGGCCACAGCAGTACAGCAGTTGCCAAGGGGGTGAAAGGTGGACAATAGTCCATTCACAGGCAAATGAGTCCTGCAGGAGCTCACTAAATTGAAAGTGGACAAAGCGATGGGACCAGATGGCATACACCCAAGGATATTAACAGAACTGAGAAGGGAGATAGCAGTACCTCTGGCAGCCATGTTCACTGAGTCATTCAACACAGGGGTGGTACCAGAGAATTGGAGGAGATCACATGTGGCCCCTCTACACAAATCTGGCAGCAGGGAGGAGGCAGGGAACTATAGGCTGGTCAGCCTCACCTCAGTAGTGGGGAAGGTCATGGAGACATTGCTTAAATAAAGGATAGTGGGGCATCTAGAAGCCATCAGAGCCCAGGACCATAAGCAACATGGATTCACAGTGGGGAGGTCATGTCAGACAAATCTGGTTAATTTCTTTGACTGGGTGACAAAGGAAGTAAATCAGGGTGTGGCAGTGGACAACGCTCACCGTGATTTCAGCAAAGCCTTTGACACCGTCCCACATAGGAGGCTGATAAACTAGCTGGGTAGGCTGGACATGGGGGAAAGGGTGGTAAACTGGGTTAGAAACTGGCTAACAGACAGGAGGCAGAGAGCGGTGGTAAATGCGGTGCAGTCTGGGGAGAGGGGGTGACTAATGGGATGCTGCAGGGATCGGTCCTGGGGCCAGTCCTGTTCAATGTCTTCATTAGTGACATTGCAGTGGGGCCGAAGGCAAAGGTCTGCCCATTTGCAGATGACACCAAGATCTGTAGTATGGTGGATACCCCAGAGGGGGTGGAGAAAATGAGGAGGGACCTGGGGAAGCTTGAAAAATAGTCGGAGGACTGGCAACTGAAGTTTAATTAAAAAAGTGCAAAATGATGCATCTGGGACACAGAAACCATGGGGAAAGCTACAGGATGGAGGGGGAGTTGCTGACAGTCACAAAGAAGGAAAGGGACCTGGGGTTCTTATTTCAGATTACCTGAAAATGTCAAAGTAACATGCTAAGGCAGCTGGGAGGGCCAGTGACATGCTGGGGTGCAAAGGCAGGGGTATCATCAGCATAAGGAGGGAGGTAGTGATACCGTAATATAAAACCATGATCATGCCTCACATGGAATACTGTGTGCAGTTCTGGAGGTCGCACATTCATAAGGATATTAACAGGCTGGAGATGGTCCAGAAAAGGGCGAATAAGATGGTACGGAGCTTGCAACACAAGACTTATGAGGAGAGATTAAGGGACCTCAATACGTACTCACTGGAAGAGAAGAGGGAAAAAGGGGATATGATAGAAACATTCAAGTACCGCAAGTGTATAAACAAGGTATAGGGGGAGACATTTTCCAATACAGGAGGAGCACAAGAATGAGGGGGCATGACATGAAATTGGAAGGTGGGAGGTTAAGAGGGAAAGTGAGGAAGTTCTTCTTCACAGAGAGGGTGGTGGATGTGTGGAATAGTCTGCCTCAGGAGGTGGTGGGAGCATGCACTGTGGATGGATTCAAGCATGCTTGGGACAGGCATAGGGGAACCATAGAGGTACAGCAGTGAGTGGGTCAGAAGCAGTAATCCAGTACAAGGGCTTATGGGCAGAGTAGATGGTCCAGGCAGCTCTCATCTGCTGACAATTTCTGTTTCTATGTCTGTGTCTCTTTCTCTTTTGAATTATCGACAGACAGAGACACACAAAAGCATATGCTGCTTGCATGTGCTGTTCCCCACTATATCCTCCCTAACACACTACTTTTCACAGACACAGAGAGAGAGAGGACACAGCACACATTGTCTCTTCAATGCTGCTCCCCCAGTGTCTCTGTCTCTCTCTCTCTCTCTCACTGTTACTCTCCCTGTCTCACTTTCTCTATGTCGCTGTCTCTCTAAGCACCAAGCTCCGTTCTTGAATGTCGGGGGAAAAAACTCAGTTGCACTCTCTCACTCTTTCTCACTGGGATGGGGGGGTTGGCAGAATGGGACACAGAGAACTTGTATGGGAAGTGGGAAAGAAGCACAGAGGTTCCCAAAGAAAAAGACACTGAGAGAGATAGAAAGAGAGAGAGAGAGAGAGAGACACACACACACACAGCAAATACACAGGTCTCTCCTACACACAAACTGTAGCACCGTTCTGTACCGGGGAGCAAGGGGAGGCCACAGACAACAACATCCCAATGTTTTCTCTCTTGCTGTCTCACAGGACATTTCAGCCATGGTGCAGGTGCGGAAGAGTGATGATGATGTATTTCACTCTTTCTATCGTCTGTGCACTGAGGGTGAGGAATGGGCAATGGGGCAGCCACAGCTGGGGGGGGTGCCAGGAAAGGAAACTCTGGGTTGCCACTGTCATGCTCACTCTCTCCTCTGTGCTCCTGTATTACAGCCTGTCAGAGGGCTCAATACTGCTGATCATTGCTTCCACTGTTTCTCCAGACAGAGACATAGACAGACATACAGACAGCGAGAGATGCAGCACATTGCCACAACTTTGGTACCTACTGTCTCACACTGTCTGTGTCTCTCTCTCTCGCTCTCTCTGTCTTACATGCCAGACCCCATGGCCCCAGTCACTCTCAACTACCTCCTTGCCCACTCGGACTGCTGATTATCTGCAAACTGGACAGGGTAGTGGCAGGCAGAACACACACAGACGCTCTTTCTCCGAGCTCACAGGCTACACAGCCGCCATGCACGTGTCACTTTCTTGCACTGTGTGGTGTTTCTGTATCCCCTAGCCACAACTTGTCATACAGACATGAGATTGCTGTACCAGTGCCTGACATTGTTGCTTCCCCGGTTGCTCTCTCTCTCTGCATCAGACTGCACAATGGGATCACTTTACCCGGCTTGTCCCCATTGCACTTCACAACCTGGGGATGTAATCTGTCTGTGCTGCTGGACTGCAGTTTGAAAATGCAATCTGACTGCACACAGCATGGACTGGGGCCTCAGAAGCTACAAATTGTGCAGGATGGTGCTGATTTCACTGTGGCCTCGGTGTCTGGTGGTCCGCGGGGTGGCTAAGTGTATACACAGAAGTTGTTAACTGTGCTCTGGTTGTATGCAGGTCTGCATTATTGCACTGTCAGGTGCTGCCACACAGTCAATCAAATCCATTCAAAAGAAAAATTGTACGAATTTGCTTCAAGAAAAAAAGCGTATTCTTAGAGCCGAGGGAATATTTGGAGTGCTACCGGAGTATTGTGATATTCACAAAATGCATCCACATTCTGAGTTGGCCATCCATTCAGCTTCTCGGAGCACATCGGGTTTCAGCTTTTACAGCAACACTTGTCCCATGGAACACTAGTGTAATGCCCCAAAGTTGGGGCATCCCAGAAATAGATATTCAATAAAAAGATTAGGGGTTTACAGGTGCCCAGGGTGCCTGCCTTAAGTATAGACTACAGGGCAAAGGTAAAAAGGGGCCCCTCAGAAGTTGATTCACATCCTTGTACAGTATAAAAACATTCTAATTAATAAAGAAAGTACCCTGTGCACTCAAATCTGGTAAAAAAAATAGAATTCAGGTAGCTTCAGTAACAGTGGCCTGAATGGAATACTGTGCTGAGCTGCTCATGCACAGCATTCCACTCCAGCCACTCTAGAACCCTGGTGGCTTTAAGTTTGAAAATATGTTGTTCAATTAGTCAGTTGCTCCTGGGCAGAGGTTGAGGAGACAGGACACAGAAGTCAAGGGACAGTTTAGGGCTTACCTTGTGTTGAAACCATCCCTCTGGGCTTGCTGTGGTCCTGTGCTGCCTCCCCTGCCTGAAGACTCCTTGCTCTGCTTCAATCTGTGGTCAGTGGTAACATCTGTCACCACGAAGAAGTAAAACGGCCATTTGCCTTGCGTTGGGCTTAAAAGCCTTGTCATTTTATTATTTTAATCCCCCCCCATATTTAAAGTTTTATTTCGGTCCCATGTCAGTGGCATTGAAGAGCCGCATCATGCCCTAGTTGCTGTCGGTCATCTGAGGCCCCCTCAGTCTGTCCCTCGCGCCGCCTGCTGTTATTTCACTCCCTCCCTCTGCCAGCAAGACCTCCCAACTTCCGTCTGCTCTCTCTGGTCCGGTGTGAGTGGTGAGTCGGCGACAGCATGCAGATTCGTACTGTTCGCCCCACAAAACAAAGACTGTATTTTTTTTTATTTCATTCTTTAGCACACAAGGCGCAGAAGAGGAGTGGCTGAGTGCCGCCTAGGAATCAGGTCACAAGGACCCCTAATTAATAATCAGTGGGGAGGCAGGTTAGCAGCGCCCACAGGAAGGGCCAGCAATTCAAGGCCAGTTCAAGGCCTATTAAATATTAACGTGGGGCGGGATTAAAGGCGGCGATCTGCCAAAAGAGTGACAGCTCTGAGAGAGCCTTGCAAATTAAAGGGGCCATGCAGTTAAAAGGGCAAGGCAGGCCCAAATTAAAGGGAATAGGGCTTCCCAGACCCAGTGTTGAAGGGGCTATTTGGCCAAATATGAAGAGAGCTATTAGGCCCACAGTAAAGGGGGCAATTCAGGCCCATTTCTGTTAGGGCACCAGGCTCATTGTAAAGCAGGGCACCAGGTCCAGCTGTAAGCAGGGCATTTAGGATTACAGTCTAGAGGGCGCCAGGCACATTTCTTTTAGGGCATCGGGCCCAGTTTTGAAAGGGCTATTTGGCCTACAGAATAGAGGATGCCAGGCCCATTTCGAAGGGCACCAGGCCTAGTTTTAAAAAGGCGAGTAGGCCCACAGCTAAGTGTACGGCATCAGGCCTGAGGTAAATGTAGGGCATTAGGCCCGAGGTAAAGCAGGGTTCTAGGGAGGCCCTGACCTAGTGTAATAAGGCAAGCCAGCCTCATGGTAGCAAGGGCAGCCCCGGCCTAGTGGATTAGGGCAAGTCAGCCTAGTGGTAGTAAGGGCAGCCTCAGCCTAGGGGATTAGGGCAAGCCAGCCTAGTGGTAGAAAGGGCAGCCCTGGCCTAGTGGATTAGGACAATCCAGCCTAGTGGCAGTAAGTGAGGCATATAGGCCCCATAGTAAATAAGGCATTTAGGCCTTTGGTGTTCCAGGCAATTAACCTAGGGTAAGTGGTACCCTCAGTATAGAGGTTAGGGCATCCTTAGCAAAATGTTCAGGGGTAGCCAGATCCTATTCGGGAAGGCCCTGCAGTTAGGAAAAGGGGTCCACCCAAGGGGGCTCAGTTCGCAAATACTGTAAAGCTACTATACAGCAGTGTCAGTGGCTCAGTAGGTAGCACACTCGCCTCTGAGGCCGGGAGATCAGAGGGCTGCGGGTTCAGTTCCCACATCTGGCACTTGGGTTAATATCCCAGTACTGACACTGTAGTGCAGCATGAGAGGGGTGCTGCACTTCTGAGGTGCCGTCTTTCGGATGAGACGTTAAACCGAGGTCCCATCTGCCTGGATTGGTGGTAGTTCAGGTGGATGTTAAAGATCTCATGGCACTTATCAAAAAGAGTAGGGGAGTTTTTATTGAAAATACATCAAAATACATCAGAAGAAAAACCATAAGATCAACATATTTTTTATACAACCATAATATAAAAGAAAATCAACTGTGCAATATACTCCATTTATAATAAACTAACACCCACAAGCCCCCTTATTTATATTTAATGAAAACCTGTAATTCTTTCCACCATTTAAATATTTTCCTAGAAGTCCCAAAATGTTTATCTTTCATATAAACAGATTTCATAGCCTCCATTATAAGTACAAAAAATGTTTCATATAGCATAATTTTTTTTCTGCAGTACCCACTGGCATCTGGCCTGCCATAGATAATATTTCAGACAACAAAAAAACACTACTAACGTACCCCAATCATAAGAGGCAAGAAGGTGAGGAAAAAACCCAAGAATCAAAGCCTGATAGTCAAGTTTATGTAGCAATGAAAACTGTAGCTTGGTACTTAAAAAAACCCATAACCCTGAAGCATAGGAACATTTAAAAAGAAAGTGGTCCACAGTTTCCTCCTTCGCCTGACACTACAAATAAGGGCAATATCTTTCACCTATCATCTTATGCTTAGCATTCCCCTTGACATTTAATCTTCCATAGACTGAAAGCCACAACACCTCCCACATCTGAGAAGAGATCCTATGATAATTAAGTTGCTTAAAAGTGAATTCCGTGTAAAAAGGGGGACAATTAGCAAATGCAGGTTTACTTGGATACAGTTTTTCAAGGAAAAAAAATACAATCCGGCCTTTATGTTATTTTTAATACACTGGAAGGAAAAAGACCATTTAAACAACTTCTGAGCACAGGGTTTAAAAAAACCCGGAATATATGTATTTTTAGGGATCCGTGGGGTAAGAGGTGCCATCCAAACATCAAAAAAGGATTTAAAATTATTCATTTCCCATATCTGCTGAGTCAATAACGGAAAGGAGGGGTCAAAATTAAAGTTCTGAGCAAAAAAAGGCCATAAAAAAAACTGAGAGGATCAATCATGCCTAACCCCCTTTGGAGATAGGGAGATAGGTATAGCAACGTTTAATGGGGTTAAGCCTACTACCCCAAAGCATTGAAAAACATGCATAGAGGCGTGTTTCAAGGGCCAACGGAAGGGGATATACCAAGGCCATATATAGCAGCCCAGGAATAATACATTTTTTAATAACAAAAATCCTTTTTATTTCGGATAATTTCCATCCCTTCCACCTTTGAACCTTTACTTCTGCCTTTTTCAAGGGAATTTCCCAATTATCCACAGGGAGATTATGAGCTCAAAAAATTATTCCCAAAATTTTACATGGTGAGGAGGAAAAAACAATATCTGACACTATAAACTGATCTTGGTCTATAGGCCCTAAAAGCAGGCCTCTAGATTTCTTCATATTAATTTTTGAGTTAGAAACCCTCTCATATTTATTAATGCAATTTAGAACAATAGGAATTTGAACCACTGAAGTCAAAAAAATACAGATATCAGCATAGGCTTGAACGACCACCGTATCTGTATGCAAATTCCCAGAATACCTGGCAGTCCATCCATTTGGTCTAACAATTTAAGTAAGTGGTCAAGAGAAAATGCATATAATAAGGGGCTCAATGGGCAGCCCTGCCGCAACCCGAAATTAACTGAAACTGGGGAGGAATATTGACCCTTAATGACAGGATATACTGCAACTTTTTTATACAGTAACTTAATCCAATAAATAAAATTGTAGGGTAAACCATATTTTTCTAATACTGTAAATAAATAAGAGCGAGATACCCTATCAAAGGCCTTATTTTGGTCCAAAGACAGGATACAATGCCAATCGGGGGACCTATTTGAGAATTCAATTATTTCTCTAATAATAATAAGTGCAGACAAAATGTTCCTATTTGGAATACCGCAAAACTGAAGAGGATACAACAACTTAGCAGACACCAGTCTCAATCTATTATTCAATATTTGAGATAATATCTTGAAATCCGAGTTCAAAATAGTTATAGGTCTCCAGTTACATAAATGTGTTCTATCCCCACCCTTAAAAATAAATATCAATAATCCTGCCGTAAACTGCACAGGTAAACAAGGGACACAGTGTAGAAAGGAAAAAAACCTTTTCAAGACAAGGAGCCAAATTATCACCAAACTGTTTAAAGAATTCATAAGACAACCCATCTAACCCTGGAGAAACCCCACCCTTTAAGGAGGTCAAAACTTTCAGAATCTCCTGTTGAGATTTATAATCAGCTAATTTATACACTTCCTGACCAGATGGGGGAGATATAGTGAAATCCTGAAAAAACTGATGAACAACACTACTTGGGATCTCAGGCCCCTCCTGTTCCTTTATATAATCCTGAATAATAGAAAATAAATCTCCCTGGGAGGTTTTAAATTTCGCTTCCTTATTTTGTAACACCTCTAATCCTAAAGAACTAATTTTTTCCCTAAAGGCCTCAAAGGGATCCCCTGATGGTTTCTTTTGAGTGCCAAAGGAGAGTTCTGAACGTAATGTCTGTGATCTATCGTACTGGCAATCTCTCATAGCGGACTTAATAAGGGATATTTGGGCAGAAAGGTCACCTCTAGAAGTATTAGCCTCAGAAAACAACCCCTGAAGTTTCTTCCTTAGGGTTAAATACCGTAAAAATTTGGCATTAACTCTTTGTTTCCCATATTTTTGGAAGAATTTCCTGATATCATCCTTTGTATCTACCCACCATTCCCATAAGTCCTCATATAGATCCAAAACAGAAACTTGGGCATACAACATAGAGGATATACCTTTTATAACCCCTGGGTCCTGCAAAACAGAATTATTAAGTTTCCATCTTGGTTTATTTATAGGTTTGTGGGGGGGATCACTAAAGGAAAGAGTGATGAATAAATGATCAGAAAATTCTGTAATAAGAGTTTTATGGACAGGTAGGGAAAGATTTTTTGGAAAAAAAAGGTAATCAATAGTGGATGTCAAAGGGCCTTTTCTAAGGGTATAATTTAACCCCTTGTCCTGATGACTCCTCCCATTCCTCAATCCTACCAGGTTAATGATTTTCTCTAGAGCTACAGTATCACAATACTTTTTCTTCCCTGCCTTACCCCTACTAAACCCAGAAATTTCACAGTTAAAGCCCCCTCCCAAAATAATATAACTAGAGGTAGCCAAAAAAGGGGAGAGGGCTTTACACATAGCCACCTTTCCTGCTTTTGTCTGTGGCCCATAAACTACTATAAAGCGAAAATCGTCCTGTTTCCATAATCCGTCAATTATAAGTAATCTCCTAGGTATAAGGGCCACCATTTTTTGGAGAGTAAAATTAAAAGAGCCAGAAAGAATCCCAATACCATCAGCTCTGTCTAAACCAAAGGACCAATAAGATGGTCTCCAGATCCATTCAGAGCTTAAAAACCGGCACTGGTCGGAAGTATAAACCCATGTTTCCTGTAAAAAACAAATATCAAGACGCATCTGATGAAGAGAATGAAAAAGAGCAGTTCTCTTGCAATTATTCAAAAGACTGCTACAGTTTAGAGATCCAGCATCAAAGGAAGTTTAGACATTTAGGTTTTTTTCCTTTTTTCTTTTTTTTTCCTTTATAATCTGTAGAAGATGGTTTACTCCCAAAGGATTGAGATAGAGCTGGAGTACCAGTATCCATGTCAGAATCCCCTGTTACAGTGTCTAAAATAGCATAAGAATTTTCCATTTCGAAATTAGGAATGCCTACTGAAGTTGGGGGAGGAGGATTTTGGGGGGAGGGGAACCAGGGGTTAAGGTTTAGAACTTCTGGTAACTCTTTTCTCAGCAGAATTAGAGCTAAGAGGTTTGGTTTTCACTGGATCATGGTAACAATCTGGTGGAAATTCTTGGATATTAAAAGGGTCCAGAGGCCCAGGACCTGTTTTAGAACTCACAGAAGGGTCAGAACCTAAGACCTCTCTATCTTCCTCAACCCCTGCTACCTTAGTAGGCATAGTGTGAGAACCGTTTTTCTGATTTTTAGAAAAGGCTTCATCCTGAGCTTTTTGTATTAATAACTCAGGGCTACCAACTAAGGCTTTGTTAGAAGCCGCTCAAGGACAGTCCCTGTACCCATGTCCTGATTCCTCGCATAGATCACATTTCACTAGGTTGGCACACTGAAAATTACCATGTCCAAGTTCCCCACATATCTCACATCTGATAGTGTCACAGGAGCTAGAAAGATGTGTCCTATTCCCACATTTATAGCAAGCCCGAGGCTGCCCAGCATAGAAGCACACACCCCTGTCTCTCCCTAAAGAAAAGGAATTAGGAATATGTTTAATTTCGTTGTTAGTCTGTTGTAATTTCACCTTATACCTCCAACTACTGTTCCAAAATAATTCAGAATCTAATACTGCCCCTGGGCTACTTAACACTTCGCATTTCTGAGAAAGCCAAAAAGAAATCTGGGTCTGGGGAGGGGGAGGGGGGAGGCATCACAGGCAGGAGGGGGGAGGGCTAAGCAGGGAGAAGAGGTACCGGAAGTGGAAATCACAGCAGAGAGTGTGAGGGTAGCCCTCAGCTCCCTTAAGATGGAGAAAGCACCAGGGCTGGATAAATTACATCCCAGAGTGCTGAAGGAACTTGCGGATGTCCTGGTGAAACCCCTGCAGAGCTTTTCACCATCTCTCTGAGGACAGGATGGGTGCCCCAGGACTGGAAGGTGGTGCATATAGAGCCTATCCACAAGGGGGGATCAAGGGAGGTGGCAGGGAACTACAGGCCTGTCAGCCTGACATCGGTGGTGGGCAAGGTGATGGAGGGCATTGTCAAGGAGAGGCTGGGGGGGACCTAGATAAGTCAGGGTGCCTGGACGATAGACAGCATGGATTCATCCGGGAAATCATGTCAGACAAACCTGGTGGAGTTCTATAACTGGGTGACGAGTGCCTTGGACCTGGGTAGACCAGTGGACGTCCTCTTTCTAGACTTCAGCAAGGCATTTGACTCTGTTCCTCATGTGGGCCTGTTGGATAAGCTGGGAGAAATGGGGGTGGGGAACCAGATGATCAGATGGATAGGCAGTTGGCTCCAGGACCGGACCCAGAGGGTCGTAGTTGGCGGGATAGTCTCATCCCCAAGGAGGGTCATTAGTGGGGTCCCACAGGGATCAGTCCTTGGGCCCCTTTTGTTCAACGCCTATGTCTCTGACATAAGGACAGGAATTAGGAGTGAGATGAGTCTCTTTGCGGATGACTAGAAACTGGGGGCAGTGCTGGATGGGGAGGAGGGGAGGGTGGCCCTACAGGGGGACCTGGAGGCTCTGGAAAGATGGTCTAGAAAGTGGAAGCTGAGGTTCAATGCAGGGAAATGCAAGGTACTCCACCTGGGGGCCAGAAACCCGGGCCAAGTGTACACCCTGGGGGGGGAATGCTACAAGTCTCGATGGCTGAGAGGGACCTGGGGGTGGTGGTGGATGTCAAGATGAACAACTCAGACTTGTAGGAGGGCAGCAGCCAAGGCCAACAGGATGCTGGGATGCATCGCTAGGGGGATCACCTCCAGAAGGAGGGAAGTGATACTCCCTCTGTATAACTGCTTAGTGAGGCTGCACCTTGAGTACTGCATGCAGTTTTGGAGGCCACACTTAAAGAGGGACATTAACCTCCTGGAGACGGTCCAGAGGAGGGCAACCAAAATGATTTGGGGCTTGGGGGACAGGACCTATGAGGAGAGGCTCGAAGAGCTAAATACGTACACTTTGGAAGAGAGAAGGGACCGGGGGGACATGATAGAGGTCTTCAGGTACATGAAGAGGGTAAATAGGGGAGGAACAGTCAGGGTGCTTCGAAGGAAGGAGGAGAGGCCACTAGAGGGCATGGGTGGAAGCTGGAGGGGGGAAGATTCAGGGGAGAAAGGAGGTGCTACTTCACTGAGAGGGTGGTGGAGCCATGGAATGCGCTGCCTAGGGGGCTGGTGGAGGCAGAGACAGTGGAGGGTTCAAGAGGGGTGGGACAGGTACAGGGAAGGGTTCTGGAAGCAAAATCCAATGCAGCAAGAATATCCGGAACTGGGAAGGGAGAAGCCAGAGAAGGCGAGGGGGGCAGCAAGGTCAGCACCCAGGGTGGGGGCTGACCAAACGAGCAGACACAAAAGACTGTTAGGCCTATTCTGCTGGCATTTTAGTACGTTAGTATGTAAATGTCGTCAATGTGAACCCCTTCATTTCTGAACATTACAGTCACATATTTGATTAATGCTGGAGTGAGGGGAGTAACGACAAAGTGAGACCATAATGTGGAAAATTTCAACTGGTTATATCATTGCCAAAATAAATCCAACAAAAATACAGATCTAAAGCTGACGTCATAATTGTCCTCCCCTGAGATATTAATGAAGGCGAACACATCTTTAGGTGAAAACTGCAGAGATTCTTTTAGAAGGAATTTCCCCACATATACACGGTCAGGCCATTCTGCCAATCCCCCTTTATAGCGTATGCGAACTGCGTTCCTTCGAGGGGTTGATTCTTTACGGGATTGTGAAAAAAGATCTGATAGAAGAGGCCTAGTGGAGGGGGGGTCCATAGAAGGATCTTTAGGGACTTTCTCCTCCACTACAGTATCAATTTCTACTTTCTCAGATATAGAAGGTAAGGATCCTGTCAAAGTATCAGTTCCAGGTTGTAGTGACTGAGACTCTGAGATATTTTTGAATGCAGGAGACCACTCCGAAGGGAGTGAAGACAGGGGAGAAACTGACGGCCAATCCGAGTCAGAGATCCATGTTCCTGAGGGATTTAACTTCCATCCTGATTCTAATAGCGCTCTCTCCGGAGCCCAGTCTTTATTGTCAATTACATCTTTAGTAGGTAGAGAAAATGCTTGCAGAATCAGTCGAGAAGTAGAGACCTTCTGAGATAGTTTATTTTGAACTCCAGCCTGCTGCATTTGTTTAATAGGCAAATTTCGATTAGCTGCTGTTAAGGCAGCTCTTTTATTTTTTGTCATGTCTGGGGAAACCTTATTTCTGGTTGAAAATGAAAAGGATGTAGCGTGAGCTTGGCTAGAGGCATCTGTCTGGTATACTAGCTCCTCTTGGATAATACTGCATACTGTGCTTTGCATTTTTGGCTCTTCCATTATTGAGTAACTGGAACCAATCATAAAAAGCTTTGTTTGCTTGTTGCTGGGCAACGCGCTAGAACCGGGAATAGTTTGAATAAATGAAGCATTAGTATGAAAGGACTGACCTTGTAAGGTTTTTGTAGTGGTTTCAGTAACAGTAACTTCTCAACCAGGACTCGGATCTTGGCACTCGCTACAACCAGCGACTTTGCTGCCAGCCAAACAATCTCCGGTAACACCCTTGTTCTGTGAGGATTGCAGACATGAAGGGTTTCCAAACAACTGTGCGGTACCGCTGTTTGATGCAACTGCGTCAACCACTATGACAGGCCTGTCAGTTGGATGCAGCGGAGGTTCACTCTAGATGAAACTATCACCAGCTTCATCGTGGAAAATAGCAGGAGATAACGAAGTCTCCGAAGATCCGTGTGGTAAGGAATTGAAGCTTATCTGAGATTCTGAAACAATGTTTTTAACCAAACAATCCATCGTAACTGCAGAGTTGTCTTGAAAAGAAACTAATGTTCCCGTTTGTATTAAAGGAAGAAAAGCCTCTCCAATGTCGAGCCCAGAGGAGGAGGCTCGCTCCCCTGGCTCACATACGTCCTCACCCTCCACCGAATTCTGCAGAGTGGCCATAACGATGGCCAGCAGCTCCACCTACTGACCTCACAGTAGGGGAATTTCCCCGGTGTCCTGGCTAAATTTCCCTCATTCAGTAAAAATACCACCAACAGCTTAATCTGGTTCAAGGTCAGTTGGCATTCATCTGTATCCCCCTTCCCTGGGTCGTGCCTGAAAATAAGCAGGATTTGTCTAGTGCACTTACCCGGTCAACAAACGCTAAATAAATAATAACTGTACTGTTCATACAACTGTTATTGCTGAAGTACTTGAAAGACTGTGAACTTGCTAAGAAGCACCAAGACTGTATTGTATATGGACTGTGGTTATTTGCCCCTGGGTATCTGCACTATTGCTCTAAGCATCTGAACTATTGCCCTAAGCATCTGAAATATTGTTCTAAGCATCTGAACTATTGCCATAAGCATTTGAACTATTGCTCTAAGCACCTGAACTATTGCCCTAAGCATCTGAACAATTGCCCCAACTGTAATAATTACTCCTAAATTTATAATTTGCCCTTCACCTGGCAAATTATCGGATCATTCCGCAGTCCCCTTAGCATTGCAGGAAGGTGCATCTTTTAGCTACATTGTTACCAGTGTATGGGAACAGTCTCAATCTTCTACCACACTGCAGTCCCATAGTGTGGTCTGTAATACTTCGTACTCAGAGTCAGTCTCTACCCAGAAGAGGACATCTTCTCAGCATTCTTCTCCCAAGTGAGATCATCCATCAGATCATCACCTCCATCTGTGTCGTCTGCCGAAGTCGAGTCCATCGCCAGTCGTACAAGTCATACCTGCAGTTTCTTCTTTTCACAGCTCGAAGGTACATGCACCGTAGCGCATCATGACAGCCATGCCAGTGTCGTTTTGTATGTTTCCTGAACCAGATGTCCTGAAGTTGGTCGCCCTCCACAGAAGAGTATGCTCTTCCTGGAGAACCTGGTCTGCGCCTCTGGTCATTTGCCGAAAGTCGAGTCCGTCAAAGCCCAGTGCGGGACGCATCTGCCATTTCTTTATTTTTGTTCTAGTTTCTGGTGACAAGATTGCAGAATCAACCATCCTCTCTACAGATTCTTCTGGTACCTGGCCCTATCAGATATCCTTCAGAGTTTTGCTGGCCCTTGGAGTGCTGCAGCATCATTCAGGTCATGGTAGTCCTCGAGTGGATTCGTCGCCACGCAGGTCCTGATTTCTTCTCATTCTTGGCGACCCTGGAAGTGGGTTTTGGTCAAGGAACCCTTTGTTTTCAGTTTGGAAACCGACAGCCCGTAAGTGGGTTATTTCAGGAACCAGTTGCTCTGGTTCTTTTATTCTGGCAGCCTTGGAGAGAGTGGGCTTTTGCCAAAGAATCATATGGTCTGTTTAACAAACCTCTCACCACCCAGTGGCCTTTACAAGGTCCCTGCTTGGAACTGTGTTAGCATCTACTGTTTCGTTTGCTTCCCCTTCATAGCTACTATCATAGACCGATGGTGTACACGAAGACGGCAGACCTCTGGACTCCTGTAACATTTGGACTTTGGTAGAATTGTGTAGTTATAGCTAAACCAAATACTGTTATGGGTAGTGTATATCATCTGATCTTTGCCTAAGCTTAGTGATAAGAATAAGAATTGTAGAAAAATTATAGAAGTATAGTGGCAATAGGCCTAAGTATTTATTCTATTATGGTTTGAAGTAGTTTTGGCAGTCATAGATAAAATGTTCTGTTTTATTTACTGCCCTATTGTTTGGGTGACTTCTCCTCCTCTTGTGACTGTGTCTCCCTACCCACTGGTACAAAATAAACGCCCTGCGGGCACTGAATCTCTAGGATGACTCCTACCTCTCCTTGTCTGGGTAACAGTTATCTTATCCACAATAATTCGGACCTTGGTGTCTCACTCATCTCTTTTCACCATCTTTAGAGCAGAGTACCACAGAGCACCTCCAGATCATCACACTAGGCAGCTTTGTGGTGCACCATTTAAGCTAAAGCTTCACTGATTCCTCCCGTAATTTGTGAGGCTGATAGCAGCACAGCTTAGCCAGTCACATTAGCACAATCACTGGAGCCTGGCTTGAAGAAATGCAAACCATGAGGAGACAGAAGGGTCAGAGGGACAAGAAGGGAGAAATGAGGTACAGGGAACACACGAGTCAAAAGGTGTGTGCAGGGGAAGAGGGAGAGACAGCAAGGAAGACAGTGCGATGGAGGGAAGGGGGATGGCTTTATGTATATGAAATGGAAGAAGTGTTCTTTCATTGTCCGGCCTGGTGCCTTTGAGGGTTGAGGCGCTGGACGCCACACCTCGCTCTGTGCCGGTGACCTGGGTTCGGGAATGAGCCTGGGTCATCGGGGGTCAGCAGGGGAGGACTAATATTGAGTGTCTGACAACAGCTCTCCTAGTTCTGGGGAGAAGGGGTGGATGCACACTGCGCTCTGCTGGTCCCTGGGGACGCCCAGTGGTACTGCAGTTGTCCAGGTGCCAATGGGGGGGGGGAAGCATGGCAAACGTCTGCACACTAGTGCGTTGACATCCTTGCACGTCCATGCTTCCATCAGCGGAGATAAGTGGAAAAAGGCAGCACAGATCCGTGGCAGCTTGATGGCTGCAGTTTCACTGGCCAACGATGCCTGGAAGGCATGTGCCACTAATGGTTCCTTGCCGGGTGCAGGGGCTATGGGAGGGCTCCCTTCACAGGTGTAGATGCGCCTGCCAGCTGGGCACGCAGAGCTTTGGGGTAAGCGGTGGAGCGGAGGAGTGGTGGCTAGATGTAATGCAGGACTGTGGCTGCAGGTGAGGGGAAAATGTTAAATGATAAAAAAAGAAGTATTCTCTCATTGGGAGCGCTTCATTTGTTTCAAGTACACAAAGTTTCCACCCATAAACTGTAAACCATTGTCATACTTAGCTTGCATGATAATAGGTCTGTCCCTGAGGCCACCTCACAGTTCAGACCGATACCAGTATGTTTGCTTGCCTTGCAAATGAACACAAGCATTTGCCAATGCCGAATGGTTGCTTGTTGGCATTAGCAGTGGAAGTGCAGGAGTAAGACAGATGCAGTAGAGGAATGGCAGTGAAGTATTGAACTGATGCCAACTCCACCTCCACCCTGCAGAGATGGACAGGCATTGGGGTGTGCCTTTGGGTCATCGCCCATAATGTTCACAACATTTCACCTCACCCTACCCTGCAGACACTTACAAGTGTCGAGGTGTGCCTTGGGGTGTTCAGGCCTTTTCACTCACTGCATTCCATAAGGAAATACACTGAAATGAGTGCAGTATAGGAGAATGGGGTGAACTATTTAGGCCAAAGAGTCCAAGGTGCACCTCAATGCCTGTCACTGGCTGCAGGGTGGGGGTGAAATGGCGTGCGCATTACTGTTGACAATCCCAAGTCACACCCCTGACATCTATCAGTCCCTACAGGGTAGGGCATTATGGTCGGAAACCCTAACACCCTGGACGTTTCTTGGTATCTTTACTCCAAGTTTTCAACATGGGCTTTTTGTGACCCCACCGCATGAACAGTGACACTATCAGTTCATTAGCTAAAAGGTTATTTTGCACAGTGACTGCGCCATTTGGTGCCACAGGTGCGAAAACACATTTCAAACAGGATATGACAGCTGTACTGTTCATGAGGAATTGTAAAAAAATGGTAATGTTGAAAATCTGGAGTAAAAATATTAAAAAACTTGTGAAGTCACGAGCATGTGTAGAAACTGCACAATGCACGCCAGTAATTATTTTGGGGATTTTTTACACCAGATTTTCAACACAGGCATTTTGGGACCTGCGCTTATGAACAGTGTCACTGTGATTTTCTTAATCTGTCCCGAACACTGATTTCCCACAGCGACCGCGTTATTCTGCAACAGAAGTGCAAAAACACATTTCAGACAAATGTGAAAAATAACAGATGTACTGTTCATAAGGAGGTGTGTAAATATGCCAATATTGAAAATCTGGAGTGAAACTATTACAAATTCGTGAAGTTTCAAGTGTACATGTACAAGTGTGCAATGCACGTTCGTAACACAGTCATTTTATGGACTTTTGTCACCAACTTTCAACACAGGCATTTTAAGAGCTCTGCTCATGAACAGTGTCACTGTGATTTTCTTAATCTGTCCTGAACATTGATTTCGCACACTGACCAGGCCATTGTGCGCTACATGTGCAAAAACACATTTCAGGTGAGATGTGAAAAATGACAGCTGTACTGTTCATAAGGAAGTGTGGTAAAATGGCAATGTTGAAACTCTGGAGTGAAAATACTAAAAATTCTCTAAGTTATGAGCATGCATAGAAACTGAGCAATGCACACTTGTAAAACAGTCATTTTTGGTCATGTTTTCACTAAATTTTCAACTTAGGGTTTTTGGGGGCTTACCTCATGAACTGTGACACTGTCATTTCATTCATCAGTCCCAAAAGGTGGTTCCATGCAGTGATCGCAAAATCACCTTTTGGGACCGAATAATAAAATGACAGTGACTGAGTTCATGAGGTGGGATCCCAAGAACCCCATGTTGAAAATCTGGTAAAACAATTCCTAAAAATGGCCAAGATATCCAAAACCAAATTTATGCCATTATACAGCTTACCAGCATTTCTTCAGTTCACGGTCGGCTTTGAAGAGTGCAAACATGTTCCTGGTCCACCGAAAATCATTGCGCCAAGCTTCGGAGGTAAGTATGGGGTATTGGGGTTGTGTGGGGAGGTGGGGTGCACAAAGGGTGGGTGCGGGTTGGGTGAGGAAGCACCACAGACAGCATTGGACTGTTTTCTTTATTTTTACAGGACTAAAAAAAACAAATGGAAAAAGGACACCGTGGGAGGATTGGTGCGCCAGAGATGGACTCCCAGCGTGCCACATGGATGTTTGTTGGGAAAGGGGGAGTGGAGCCAACTGGGATTGGGCACCCTGTCAGCCATACAGGGTGCTGGGGGGGTGCATGAGCCGAGGGGATGATTGGGCACACCCCCTCAGCATACAACAAATGGGGTGCCCATCATGCCAACGGGGATTGGGCTACTCTGTTGGCAAATGAACTGGGGAGGAGGCATGCCGACAGAGGGATTGGGCACCCCTGTCAACCTTTAGAACTGGGAGAGGTGGGCAGCATCTTTCCATCAGCTTTGTGAGGACTGTGAGAGGCTGACGGAGAAGCTGTCACCATGGGGGCGCCACACAATGCAGCTTGTAATTGGCTGCTGCAGTCAGGGACGCCCCGCAGTAAAAACAACTGATTGTATAGTGATGGGGTGCTCACTGATTGCAGCAGCTGAGTTTCTTTGAGCATAGTGGCATGTTCATTAACTGCCATCATCGACAGCATGCTCCTCTATTTGCTGTGTCAGAGACCAGCCCCAGAATGGACTGCTGCCATTCGGAACAACACTGCCACGCCTCCACAACCCACTTGTGAAGGAAGCTGATGCAATGTGTTTCTTGCACATGCGGGCAAGAAACACAATAATACCGTGAGAATAAAATAAGACATATGGCAGGTATAACCAAAGAGGAAAACATATCATACAGTCGGGAGATAAATCACAAAAGTCATTATAATAAGAGCATTTAGGAGCATAATTACAGGGACAGAGATTTAGACCTTAGTTGAGGCAGAACAGGGCAAGGCTTATAAGATAAATGATTTGGGGGTAAAACAAGAAACAGGCAGGATCAAGGAGAAAAAACCTGCAGGAGGTAGCAGCCAGGATTACAGGGGTTAGCTCATGCAGGTGAAGAAAACACGCGTCAACATGAAAGAGGAGACGTAGGGAGACGGGTAGAAAGAGGAAATAATGCAGGGGTATATATATATATATATATATATTTAGATTTGTTTACCAGGAAATGAGGACTAGACAAGTCTGCCTATTTTCAGCCTTGTCCCTGGGGAGGGGGATACAGATGGATGCCAACTGACACTGAACCAGATTAAGACTGTAGTGGTATTTTTAGTGAATGGGGGAAATTTGGCCAGGGCACTGGTGAAATTCCCCTGCTCTTTTTGAGAAATGCCATGGGATCTTTAACATCCACCTGAACTACCACCAGAAAAGGCAGATGGGACCTCGGTTTAATGTCTCATCCGAAAGATGGCACCTCAGAAGTGCAGTACCCCCCGTCATGCAGCACCACAGTGTCAGTATTGGCATTTAACCCAAGTGCCTTGTGTGGGGAGAAACACTGGATGAGTGAGCAAGGGAGAAGGGAGAAGTAATTCACATAGAAATGTGAGACATGCTGGCCCATCGGCGCAGCGGTGGGAATTCCGCTTGCGACGCCGGCGACCCGGGTTCGGGAATGGACCCAGGTCGTCGGAGGGCTGGCCGGGGCGAGAAGGATTGAGCATCCCACAGACTGCTGTCCTTCTCTGGGGGGAGGGTGGGGGAGGTGATCGGTGCACTGAGGACTCCTGGCAGAGACCGGGGGATCTCAGGTGACCGACGCGTACAGTTCCGGGAGGCAGGGCGGACGCTGGCATAATTGCATGTCCCTGCCTCCATAAGGAAAATGGCAGAAAACCAAGGCTGGCAAGGACCGTGTCTCCATGAAGCCCTCCCAAAAGACCTCGGTTCACCACCATCGCTGCAGGTCCCCTGACTAGATATTGGCTCCATGGTCACGGTGAACGATGGCCACGGCCCCGCCCCCCGGGAGGCAAGCCGGGGGTGACTGGGGGGACCTCGGCAACCATAGATGGTGGTGGAGGCTTCCAGGGGCTGTGACCAGGGCTGATTAATGATGGGGTCCTGCCATAGAAAGGCAAAATAAAAAAAATAAAAATAAATGTGAGACACAGGGACATAGCACCAGAGAGAGCGAAGGTGAAACCGGGGATGGTGAGACAGACAGAGATAGCAGTGAGGGGACAGGAGCTGAGGCACAATTCCAATACAGTGACACAGAGACAAACTACCCGTTGTTCTTCCTCACCCTCTGTGTCTCTTGCTCTGTCTCTGTGCTGCTGACTGTCAGGCTGTGGTCATTTAGCTGGGTCAGATATAAGAAGCACCTTTACTTTGCTCTCACACTATCCTCTTACATGGCGATCCCCCTCATCTTTGTCCACTGCACGTAAACACTGCTGACAGGGACAGGTCGGGGAGTCTGACTGCACAGCACTGTCTGTCTTGCTCTCTCCCCTTGAAGTGCTGCCTAAGTGATCATTATCCACAGTATGGCACAAAATGTACAGGGACTTTACTTCTCTCGCTCTCTCTTAGAATACACAGAGAGCGAGACAGACATGCATGATACTGACCTCACATTAGGGGATTGATGGCAATATGTGGTGTAACAGCACAGGAGTGCACTAATCTCACTACTGCACCCTATTCAGTGCCCCATCACAAGCCAGAGGTCCATGGGGCTGGTGGGTCACTGACTACCCACACATGACTGGCACAACCTGGAGAGAGCGTGAGAGCACACTCCAGGACCATGAATTTTCATTGACATGTCTCCTTGCTCAGTACTGACTCTCTCTCTCTCTCTCTCCCCTTCTCATTTGCAGATCCCTCTTTCATCTCCTGGTCTCCTTGCTCACTGACCTTCTCTGTATCCTCTCTCAGACAACAGACCATAAAACAGGATGCTGAGCACTGGGTGGTGGTGATTCACCAGCAGAGTTAACAACAGGCAGCCAGCAGGAGGGAGCAACACAGCAAGATGCAGGTACAGGTGTGATCACTTACTTTTTTTGTGTCTGCCCAGGATTGGTGCCAGGGGACTGTGTCTTGCTCTTCTACCATGATCGAGGAACCAACGGTTCGCTGCTGGGGAGGGCAGGGGGCTCACCTCTGTCTCTCTCTCCTCACACCCTGGAACTACAGGCAATCACCAGAAAGACTGTGCTCCCCAACAGCATGCTGGGAAAACTCTGTTGCTGTGGGTCTGTCTCTCTCTATCTCTCTCTCTCTCTCCTGGGAAACATTATCACACAGCAATTACACTACTATCTCTCTATCTCTCCTATCACCTAAGTGACTGCTCTTTTCCTGTCTTGCTCCTGTCCCCTGTCTCTGCAGTGCAACTATTTCCTGATCACTTTTGCATCATTGGGGTTACGCTGGTCTCTGTGCATGCATGGTGTATGGTGGGGGGCATGACCCAGATTGAGGCTACTTAGTCACCTCCCTACTTCAACTGCTGCTGTGATAACATCTGCTTCTGGCACTGCATTGCAACTAAACCTGACACACCGCACTCCTACCCCCTATAAGTTTGCAGTACCCGGTGATCCGTGAGGCCAGTGGGTGGGGAGGAGAACACAAATACCACATGACTGACAAAGCAGGGAAAGACACATCTCTCTTTGTGGGCTTCCACCACCCCTGCACTTCTTGTGAACAAGACAATAACTTTGTAAAGGCACCTCTGTCTTGTGTACTAATACTGGGAATCCTTTAGTAAGGATTGCAAATGGCTGCCTTTGCAATATTATTTTCCCCTACACAAAAAGTGCAAGTCTGCCCAGGGATCTCAGATCTGGGGGACTTCTTCACCCTAACTGTGCCGATAATGTGCATTATTGCACAGTCAGGTGATGCTATTGTACCAATAAAAAAACTCCCTCTGGGTACCCATGTTATAAAAGGTAGTAATGGACCACTTTTAGAAACTAATATTAATTTTCAGCAGTACACAAGATCTTTACAATATTTGTTTGCATGTTTATTTGTACAGCAGAAACCTATTTCCTATGGGCAATACAATACTCTGTGCTCTGTGCTGAGATAAATACACTCACAGAGGCTGAAGACACATAGCTTGTGGTTTCATGCCTCATTATGCCCCTGGTGAATGCTTATCTCAGCACAGTCCCCAACGTAACTCATTGCTTACATAATATTAAACACACTCTCCAGAGTTTTATCAGCTCACGAATACCATTCTGTGTCTGACTCTGTTTTGTATAGGTACCGTCTCAAAAAAACAGGCAGTTTGGATTTGTACTAAATCAGGACATAAGAAAGACTTGTAACCAACTTTTAGCTTTCTTTCCCAAGCAAATTGAGTATTCCAATTGGCAATGTTACTGAATTAATTAATTAAAAAGTGTACTTATTGCACAGGATACAGCTGCAGAGACATATTTTACATCCATTACATTTACTTTTTGTCCTTATATTCTGGTTATAATTTCTGTAACAGAGTAACTGCCAAAGAAGACTGTAACCAGAATATGAGGACAATAAATGAGACACAAAAAATGTGTGGATTGTACATAGGATGAATGAAAAAGATGGTTATGCAGTAGTATTCTACAGTATGTGATATGTACAACTTTTGATTCAGTGATTCAGTTATTTGCCCTTCCCAGTTGCACAGGTGGAGTATGTTGTGATGTCATGCAGGAAATTTGGCTTTGATGCACAAGCCTGACTCCCTTTCCCAAGTTCATGGAGTATAAGGAGCACTGTGGAGGCACTACTTCCTCCCTTGGGGAGTGGACTTCTCTATCCTCAGTGAGGCGGGACATCATGTGGTGGACAAGGGGTGGCACTGATTGGAATGAGTAACCAACATGTTCAACCCCTATCCCCACACTGACAGCCCAAGGCACTCAAACACAAGGAACAATTTCTGATTTGCTAAAGATGCTAAAGCACATCCCCAACATCACCAGCAACTTACCTTACATCCAGTCTTCTCCGCTACTTTGGAAAGGTGAACTAATGTGTAGCCTGGAGGCCAAGGGCATGAGTCTCAGTGTCTGCCAGTGAGTTGGGGAGATTTACCCACAGGGTTGGGTCTGCTGATGATGGTCTGTACAAGAAGAACCAGGAAGGTTGGAGCAGTACGGAGAATAGAAAGAGATGTTACCTGACAGAAATGAGTGGAGAAACCAATTTTAGCATACTGGTTTGGGACACATAAATAGTACATACAAGAAAAAATAATGGATCTTTTGTACCTATCAGTCTAAAGGATGACATAGAGTGCATTGCATTACTGAATACTACAGAGATAATGCAAAACTGCAGGGAATATTATATGACTGATAGAGCTCATCTGCTTGGTTGACTGTGCCAGTGCTTGATAAACCGGTAAGGAAATTGACCTAGAGAAATGCAATATGCATGGTAGGAGAGGAACCAATTACGAAATGTAATGGATACTAAATTAACACCTGAGTTTTTTACTATGTCCAACCAATGGTCTGTGATATGATTCAGAGTGGAGACCAACTGTGTGCGAAAAAGTGTTCTAAATACCAAGAAACTGTTCATTATAACAATTTTAACTGTCAGCAATCTAAAACCGGAACTCATCATGAAACCAAAAAATCTAGTAACCCTTTTGGATTCCACTTGTGTAGCTTAATCTCTTTTTATCAGTTTTGGCCACCCTACTTTTTTATATTATATCAGTCCTTTTTTCAATACTCTCTTTTTCCTCAGTTGCTATGCACAATGTTGAATGCTGCATTGCAATTGTCCGTGACACCTCAGTGTTGGCTCATCTGAGTGCATCTTAATTTGAAAGTAAATGAGAATGCAATCAAGCACATTTTTTTTAGATTTTTTTCTACATACTATATAAACAAATGTTTGTTCAGAAGCATGACTAGATATTCAGCACAGTTTTTATGTGCAGCTTGGTTGCCTTGTAAATGATAACATGGTTATTAATCAAAGCAATTTTCCATTTTCCAAAACAACTGTTCAAAATAAAATATGTAGACTCAATTCAACTGATGTTGTTTACACTCCCACCTTACTAGTGAGGACACATGCATGAAAACAAGATCTCTGAGTCTCAGACTTTCTAGTAATCTCCAACTTTTCACTTCCACCAAAACATAGTTCTCTGTTCATGAAATTGCATTGCAATATAATAATTTCAGGTTGGAATGGACTTTAGGTCCACCAGGTCTGCCCATCCCTATTTGATAAGCAGGAATTAATATGTATGCTGTGCAGACATATAACAGTATATGGGGATTCCAGACCCCCACCACTCTACCATCCCAGGGTCCCCTGTGACTCCCATGGAACAGTAAGCAGAAATTTGTCTAAGCATGCTGTAAAATCATGTGCTGTCATTAAATCCACAGTCACCACTGGTAGGTTGTTCCATAGGATCACTACCCTGTTAGGGTAAAAGCACACCCTAACATGATCCCTTGATTAGTAATTTATTGGCTTCAGGGCATGTCCCTGCATCCTGCTGGAGAACACTAGATCAACCATCTCCATTGATTTGATATTATTAATACCCTTGAATAAGCAGAAGTCTAAGGTCATGCACAATGTCAGTCTCCTTCTCTCTGTATTGAACATGTTAAGTACCCCCAGCCTCTCCAAAATCATTTGCTCTCCATACCCTATCATTTTGTAGTCCCTGAGTTGCAAACTATTGACTGCTTGATTGCCCTTTTTGTCTTTTGAACCTAGAACTACAAGCAGGACTCCAGGTGGGGAATTACCAAGGACTTGAAATGTAGCAGGATTACATCTCCTGCTCTGAAGGTTACTTCTCTTTTGATACTCTCAAGCATTTTTTAGCTATCTTTTTTTTGTATTGTTCTTGTTTATCTGCCTTCCATCCCTGATCTTGATGACATCCTCCCAGCCTTGACACTGACCTGTCTTTTGGACTTACAGGCTAACCATCACTTACACAGAGCCATGTTTGGCAGTTGGCCTGTCATGTAGAATCATGTGGTGACTGCCAGGGATGCCAAGGGAGCTAGGGCATATTGCTCCTGTGTTTTTCTTTGCCCAGGAGTCAGCATGTGATGTGGTCATGCATGTGTGCATTGGTGCTCCTGTGTGCATTATCAGCAGCCTCCATGTCGACTGTTTCCACCAGCACTGCCACACAGCTTCCACCAGATGGTAGTCAAGTGGAGAGAGTCAAAATAGCACTCCGTAAGGGAGGAGACCTGTCCTTGGAACAAACAATGCTCCATCTCCTGGCTAGCCTCCGACCAACCCAGTCTGCTCCTGAACCCATATCACCTGCATGGGTGGTGGTAAGGCATCCAGTGCCTCAACACCCCCACACCACCAGGACATTTTATTAGCCTTCTTGACAGTGGCTACACTCTGCATGCCCTGCTTTAGCCATTTCTCTCTTTTGACTTCCTAGTCTGTTTCATCTAGAAATGCAGTAAGACTATCCCTCATTGTGTGTACAGTAGCTCCTATCTTGAATTTTTTCAGTAAGGGCAGCACCTTGAATTTTACTATATTTTTTCTTTCTTTCTTTCTTTCTTTCTTTCTTTCTTTCTTTCTTTCTTTCTTTCTTTCTTTCTGCCTTCCTTCCTTCCATGCTTCCTTCTTTCTTTCTTCCTTCCTTCCTTCCTTCCTTCCCTTCTTTGTTTCTTGAGTAAGTGCACTGGTCCTAGGGACCATTTTCAGGCATGACCCGAGCAATGAAAATGTCAAAAAACAGAAGCAGTAAAAATGCACTACATGCAAAACATTGTGTATACATACAAGTTACATAAGCAACAACTATTAACAGTAGGAGATAAAATGGACAGTCAGATGCATACTTAAAACTATACTCAATATATTGTATGCAAGAGATAAACAGTCACCAAAAATCACTTGATACAAGTTACATGATTAGAGGAAGTTTTTGCAGGTAGGATAAGCCAGTAAAGCAACAATGTAGAGCAATTTAAACTGGGAGTAGGATGCCACGCAGTGTAGGGAGGTAAGCAGGCAATTCCAGTCATAGAGGATATGCCCATACAAGGGGCAATAAAGGGTTTCTGCAAAAGCAGCAGACAGGGTGACCTGAGGCTATGGTAGCACAATTTAGACTGGAGAAGTACAGCTGGGGGAAATGTTCATTATCCCTCACAGATGTATGTATTAGACAGCTTAATAGGCACTCATGGTGAGCCTGTGGGGAAAGCCAACCGAGGAATTAGTATAAGGAGCAGAGATAGGTACTGAAAGGGGCCAGTAATGAAAATCTACAGATATTACAGTGCACTGTATTCATTCTTGATAGACCATTTGTGGAAGTTTGTGAGAAGATGGAGGAGAAGTAGTTTAGCAAGTGGAGTATTGTACTCCTTGTAATAGCAAGCCTTATGTCCAGATACATAAGGCCTTTGAGTTTACATCCATTGCCCAGTTTCTGGTTAATGTGTTTGACAGTGAGAGCCACATGTTCAGAAAAGGTCAAAGAGGGCTTCAGGTTAACACCCAAGTAGTTAGAAAAGAGGCTAGCTCCAGAGTGATCCCATCAGGTACAAGGATGCCGAAAGGGGTATTAGATGCAATAAATTTGCCTTACCTTGGTTTCAACCCAAACAACATGGCCATGGTCTTTTTGACATTAACTAGGAGCCTATTATTTATGAACCATTACTGAACAGTGCTAAATTCTTTAGTAAGGGTAGATGAGATACCAGCAGATTTGTCACTGTTTAATTGGATTGGTTAGTCCATGTAAAGTGAAGTATTACATCCCTGACGCATCATGGGGAGGTAATCACTGAATAGGGACAAATGTATGTGTCAAAGAATGGATCCCTGAGTTACCCAACTTGCAATGCTCATTAGGCTTGAGATAGAAGCCCCTGAGTTGACCTGCTGTGATCCTCAAGCTAGGTTGTCCCAATACCAGGATGAAGCTTCAATGAAGATTCCAATGTTCCTCAGCTTGGCTATGAAAATGTCATGGCTCACTAGATTATGCACTTTCATTAAGGTATCAAAAATTGTACCAGCCAACTTACCATAATTCATATTTTATGCAACATAATCAGTGACTCTGACCAGTGCTGCGGAATGCTGTAACCTTTGCAAAACTATGCTGGTGTAGGAAGAGGAAATTATACCTGGGCATGTGATCTGTAATTTGCTGAAAAATTATCTTTTCCAGGTGCCTACTCAGCGGAGAATGGATGCAGACTGGATGGTCATTTTCAGGTAGGAAGGGGTTGCCCCTTTTAAAAATCAGCACAACCCTAGTGTGCTTACAGATTGCTTCCATTGATAAGTTAGAAAGGGACACATTACAAGCCATTGTGCCTTCCCCACCATAGGTGGGGAGAGTGTTGAGTAATTTTCAGTTTTCCCTATGGGAGGTTGACTTAAAGTAAAATGGTGCAGAGAAGGGCTCAAGTGAAATAGTTAGCATCTTGCAGGTCCAGATTTAGCTTAGGGACCGGGGTGGGGGGTTAAAGTCTAATATGAAAACACATTGGTAAATTTAGAATTGATGACCTCCACAGTGAGGTTAGGATCAGCTCAAACTCCCACCTTGGTTTCCAGTTTAATATAACAGTGCTTAATGATTTTAAATAGCTACTCTGAACTTCTGTATTTGCTATCATAAACGTGATGTTTCAGATATAAAAATTTAGTGGAGAATAAATTTTTTTAATTTTATAATTTCCTTTCCAGGGAACATAACACATATTATTAGTTTGTCCAAAAAGCCAGAATAAAAGCATTGGACCATCCACTATTGACTTCATAGAGCTTTTGTTTATAACATCATAATGTTCACCATGACAACAGACTGTGATGTCACAAACAGCAATTGTGAAGACAGTTGGAAACAAATGCCTTTTGAAAGACACTATGAAATGCATACATAATTATCTAAAGTATTTAGAAGAAGAATAAGAACAAAAAACAACGAAAAAAGAGAAAAAACTTGAAAACACTGAAATTATACATTCTTGTTGGAAATCTGATAGCTTTAAGATTTTTATTTTAGTGGAGAGTTGCTCTTTAATTATGGAGTTAATTGCAGACCAGAATTGTTGAGGGTGGCCTAGGTCTTTTGAATGCTGATTATTGAGATAGTAAGCCTTGCATTTCATAGCCTCCTGCTAGAAAAGATTCCTCAGCTACTAGTATTCGTTTCAAAATGTGGTTAAGTGACTGGATTCAAAGTCAACCCACACCTTTTCCTCTGTTTCCTTTTTCCCCGAAGATGTTCCCTAGCAAGCCACTGCATGTTCCCACCCCAGATATTGTCTGTGGTCAACAGGAAGTGTTCATCTTGAATGGAGAGACTAGTTTGTACTATGCACACCAGCTGTAAGAACCTTGTTGTTTTGTGCTGAAGAAAGACTGTGCAAGTTATTTTTGTTCTCAGTGTTCCATTTTAACTAGTGCCAGTCATTTTCATTACACTTGCAGTAGTTTGTGAAATTGCCAATATTGCAGTCTTACAATTTTAGTGAAACTGTGTCAAAATCCAATTAATTTCACTCACCAATTTCTTTTTTTATATTGCTCATGTCTTCCAAATTGTTCATTTCAAAAAATGTAAGTTCCAGAAATTGAGCAGTTTCAGTAAATTGCACAGTTTTTCTTTTTCAAATTGCAATTTATTTAGAATTGGTGTGCTTGAACATTTGCATTTTCAGCAAATAATGCCACTGGCTGAGAAGAAAAAAAGTTTTCCTTTTGATGTTATTTTTATTTTACTGCAGCTAGCATATATCTCTGTAGAATTCATGCCTCCCCATTTCTGGGTGACCATGTGTTCAGAGACAAAGTTCTCCAAGGACATCCATGCCCATCCCTGCTCTGTCCCTGATCTTAGTCTATGATCAATCCAACTATGGCTTGTCCATGATTTATGAACAAGATTTTCCATGGCTGATGCACAAATGCCCGGAAAAGAAAACACAATCAAGAGACTAATCCAGAGAACTCAATCCATTTTTAAAGGAAAGCAGTCATCACTAGAATCTCCCCACCCCCTAAAGCCTTACCACCAGATTAGGAGTTTTGCATTGAAAACTCATTTTTTTCTTGTATTAACTTACTTTGTTTTATTGTTGAAAAGTTTGGGGTTCCATACCATAACGGATGTTGCATGGTTCCATTTCAAGTGAAACTGCAGCCTTGTACTGCTCACTTCAATGCACTTGTATTGAGGCCAGTGGTCTGGTACCACAGTTTCACTTGAAATGGAATCACGCAGCATCCGCCATGTTATGGGACCCCCAGACTTTTCAACAATAAAATAAAGTATGTTAAAACACTTAAGAAAAGGTATTTTCATTGCAAAATGCCTTATTGGGGGTAAGGCTTTGGAGGTGGGGAGAGTCTGCTGATGACTGCTTTCCTTTACTATGGTAAATAAAACAAAATTTGAAATAACATTTAAAATTATTTCAAGTAGCAGACATATTCTCTTTGTATCCTGATTAAGATTATGTCATGGATAGTATCTTGGTTAACATATAACCATTGTTTTTACCACATTATATAGTTAATATAAATATGTAATTTTTGATAACCTGTGATCTTTTGTTATAATTTAGCAGGTGACATTTTCATCATAACCATAGTTTACTTGGGAATAAGAAAAGGGAAGCCATTACAGTTTTAAAGATTGTAAAATCATACAGATGGACCACAATAGTGTAAACATAGGGGGTGTGATTCAGAAAGGTTGTCGAAGGTCTTGTGTCAAGCTTTGAGTCAAACCTGCAGCTGCACCAAACACATTGACCCAGTTTGTGTCCAGGTCAGAATGGTTGCATGCATTTGTGACACTTTCCCTACTTTACGGTGGCTTGCACTAACTATATGGCACAAACCCTGTAAAAAGGTTCCCCCTTTGCCACAAAGTTAGATCAGCAAAAAGCTTGTCTAATTCACAGTAAATGGTGCACAAGATTGTGAATCCTGATTGATGGTCACAAGCCCTGTACGCCAAATGTTCAGAGCACCTGGGGCTTGTGCCAGTTTGGCTCATCTCTGAATCAAGCCTATGAAAGGTACAGTTTGTTGCTAAAAGAAGTATCTTTTTCTTTTGAAAAGATAGAAAAAGCCAGCCTGGTGGCGCTGAGGGTTGAGGCACTGGATGCCATACCTCACGCCAGCCAGCAACCTGCATTCAGGAACGAGCACAGGCTGCCACAGGTCAGTGGGGAGGAGATGGATTGAGCATCTGACAGACAGCTCTCTATCTCCGAGAAGGGGGGGTGTCATCGGTCGGTGCATGTCTGACCCCTGGTGGAGGCTGGGGCTCGGTGCTACACTACCAAAACACTAGTGGGGCGGAAGCGTGTAGATGATTGGCTGGGCTGCTTGTGGGCACATGCACAAGCCTGCCACAGGCCTCACTGCATGCCTGGCTTCTTCAGGGGAAAAACAGAAAAGAGGAAAAGACCCTGATGGCTAGTCATTGTAGCTTGATGGCTTCCTCGTCATGCTCCGTTCCCAAGGTAATGCCCTGAAACTGGATCCTTGTTGGCAGGTGGGGGTTCCCGCTGCCCCACCATGGACGGTAAGCCATGGGGGTTACAGGGTTGAGTGCCTGAAGGAATGGAGGCATTGGATGGCGGCTGGATGAAAGCCTACCAGGGACAGGGTGGGGGAGAAAATCAGAAGCAAAAAAAAAAAAGAAAAAGAAAAATGTATTTAGTTTCTCATTGAAATACATTGGGCTAATAAATAGTATCCAGTTTCTGACATTATAATACCAGAGTTCTACTGGATTGTTTTTACAAGCAGTGTGAAAAGCATGGGTGAAAACATACTTGTTTCACTGTCCTGGGAAATATTTTATTTGAACAAGTAGCAAGTAATTACTAACACATCAAAATTAAATTAATAAAATAGTCAGTTGTCTATTTATTAGAAGTAAACACCATTCTTCAATAATTATTGTGTAATACTGTATATGGTTGGTCATGTTTTCCCACAGAGAATCACTGACATCAAAAAAACACATACTACCATTGCTCTGACATCAGAAAGTCATAATACTATTGTTCTGACATCACATCAATGGTATTATGAGATGGAATGTTTGGAGTGTTCCATATATTACAAAAATAGCAGAAAGCAAACCAGCAGTAACTAGGCATGTTATTCCAGCTCAGGATTCTGATGGCATCACTAATCACTCAAGCTTTTCTCTCATTATTTCTAATGTCACCAGAAACCCTCGCTGGAAATACAGTCTTGTTACTGATGATTTCCTGTCTACTATTCTGTTGTACCATTACATAATCACAATAACATTAAGCAAAAGTGTAGAAAGACCAACACTAACATACAATACTAGAAAGTAAATAAAGATGATTTAAAAATATGCATGAATAATATGTATTCATTACATAAGAAGGTTGTTGGATAAAAATGAAATTACCTGAGTGGTGCAGAAATTTGCTTTATAATGCAGGAAATGTCTGAAATTAACAACCATGGATAACTACAGATGACTATAGCGAACATGAATTATTCTCAGACTTGGTTTAGACATGGGAAAAATAAATCGTAGGAAAAGCTGAAAATAATCAAGAGATACTTCAGAGAAGGTATAAAGAAATTGTTTTTAAATAATCTTATCTATAAATAAGGAGTATATAAATGGCATGGGAAATGTATTATGTAGTAATGGAAGAGAAGAGTTATTTGCTTGTTTGGAATCACAGGCTGATACTGATTGTTTAAAGGATGATTACCGTATATGTTTTTTTTATGGGGTTCAGTTAAGAAAAAGTCTTGGGAAAGTAGTCATCTGATATCTTTGCTTATCAGTTAGCAAATTCCCTTACTTCTTCTGTCATCATACCTCCTACACTACACTACACTACACTACTGATCCAAGATTTTATTATTATTTAATTATTGTTATTTTACGTTATAATCATATTTTATTAATAAAATATTCAAATGATCTGATATAGTTTTTTCCCTAATTAATTTATTCCTTTTTAGATTTGAGCATTAAATGGTTTCCATATGCTATCGAAGTACATTTCTTCCCATTTTCATATAACGACATCTTTCTATCATCATATAATCAGTCATATACAGTAGTTAATCCATGTTTAAAAAAAAATGGTGGATTGGTATCTTTCCATTCAATCAGGATACACTTTTTTGCTAATGCCATACCATCACTAAAAATGTTTGCTGATGTTTATCTATATTTGTTGGTTCTTCTTCTTCTTGAGCCAATAAAGTAATTAATGGAGAGAATTTTACCGGTTTATTTAGGGTTTGGTTTACTGTATAAATAATTTTTAACCAAAAGTTGGTAAGATAAGGGCACTGATGGATAAGATGGATCAGGGTTGCAGTAGTGTGGGAGCATCTTGGACATTTATCAGATATAGCATTATTCATTTTATGTAATTTATAAGGTGTATAGTATACCCTGTGAAGTGTGTTGAACTGGATTTGTTTCATTTTGCAGGTTTTTATTTTTGCACATACAGAAGTAAAATGGAATTCCATAGTTCATCTGAAAGCTCAATGCCCAAGTCCTTTTCCCACTTATTGTTCAATAACATGAAGTATTTTGTTGTAGTTGAGAAAAGACTGGCATGGAGTTTTGAAATTAAGCTCTTATTTTCTGTTTATGTACTTAATATCTCTAGTATTGGGGTGGTTTGTAGTGACAGGCTTCCACTGTTTTTTGTAATAAAATTCTTAATTTGTAAATATTTGTAATAGTGGTTATCCAGGATATTATATTGTGCTTTTAACTGTGTAAATATTTTAAAGTAGTTATTATAAAATAGTTGTCCACATTCATTAAGACCAAGTGTGCACCATCTTTTATATGCTTTATAATTTATTGATGGGTTAAAGTTGTAATTGTTGTATATTGTTGTGTATTGTGTGACCCCTATTATAAAATGTAATATTTTATGTATTTTGCTCCAGCTAGTTATTGTTTTACATGTTATTAAATTTCCCTTGTTTATGTTTTGTTTGTTTAAATAGTATCTGGAGAAAAGAAGGTTGATCAGTTTTTCATAGTCATGTTCCCTTGTTTCTGTTTATATGATTTTAATGGGCTGTTCTGAGATATTTAACCAGTTCCATATTACTGCTATTTTGGCTACTAAGTAATATTTATGAAAGTAGGGTAGTGAGAGCCAGTCTTTTTCCTTAGGGAGAACTAACTTATAAGAAATTCATGGGTTTTTATTTTTCCATAAAAAGTTTGTAACTATTTTGTTTTATTTTTTTTATAAAATGTGTTTGGAATAATTATTGGTAAGGTTTGGAATATGTATAGACATTTAGGTAATACCTGCATTTTACTTACATTTACTCTACCAATAAGTGTTGGTGGGTGCAATCACCATCTATTTAAATCTGTTGTTGCTGTTTGTAGCAGGTTTTCCAAGTTGCATGCATGTAATGCCTCCATTTGATAGGTTAGGGTTATGCCTAAATATTTGAATGAGTCAACCACAGGGCAGGCACAATTGTCAGGTAAGTAAATGTTGGTGGTCTGATTTAATGTGAGAGTTAAAGATTTTTGCTAATTCATCTTATGTCCTTAGATTTCACCATATGCAGTTGTTTGATGAATTATTCTAAAGAGTTATGTGAATCTCCCATATAAAGTAAGGCATCATCTGTGTACAGATTTATTTCGTGTTCTATGAAGTTGTGATCAATACCCATAATTTGGTGTTTTTTCTTATTTTTTCTTCTGATGGTTCCAGTACGAGAGCATACATTTAAGGAGAGAGGGGACATCCTTGCCTTGTACCCTGAGATAGATTTATAGGGTCCAATAATGTGTTATGTGTTTTAATTCTTGTGGTAGGTTTGTGGTAGAGTGTTTTGACTAATTGATAAATTTATTTCCAAAATTCATTTTCTGTAAAGTTTGTATCATGAATTCCCACTCTACTCTATCCAAAGTATTTTTGGCATTTACTGTAAGGAGATAAGTTCCTGTTTTATTTGTATTTGACATTATATTTATGGTATGCCTTATATTTTCTGAAATGTGTCTGCCTTTGATGAACCTGTTTTGATCTTGATCTAGTAAGGCAAACAGTGCCCCCTCCAACCCATTGGCCAATACCTCTGCAACAATTATATAATCTGCATTTAGCAGAGAAATTGGTCCATAAGATTTTCAAAGATCTGGGTCCTTTCCCTATTTATGAAATAATAAAATATATGCTTCATTTAAGAAAGTTGGGGATTTACTAAAAAAGTAAATTTTATTGAAAAGATTTGTAAGGATGGGAATCAGGGTTTCCTTATATTTTTTAAAAATCTCTATCTGAAAACCATCTGGTCCAGGCACCTTTCCCACTTTTAGGATCTCTATTACTGATTCTATATTTTATAAACAGCAGAATTTCCTTGTACTGTTATGGATGGCATGACTGCTATTGTATATGGAAAATATCACTTCTGTCCCTTAGGTTTCTTACCACTGTATACATACCATGCTACTACATATGATGCAGGGCTCCCTCTCGTATAACACTTGTACAGCTATTGGCTGATCACAGAAAAAGCCCCCACTGTTTTCCTTTTACTATACTACAGCTGACACAATTTCCATCTTAATGTTTGGATGGCACTACTACTATAATTTCAGTGTTGATGCCGAGGAATAACAGCACTGCATGTGTACCATGCTGCATCACACAATTCAGGACACCCCTCCTTATAAATAGGGCACTTGTACTGTTACTTTCTGAGTACAAAAAGGAAACACTGTTTCCCTTCTAATAAACAGTACCATATGCCTCCTAACATAATTTCTCTGTACAGTGTCTACTGGTGCTGCAGCATTATGGTAAATAACAGCGCTGATGCATGAGAATTAATGCACTGCATACATACTGTGCTTCGACACGTGACACAGAACACCTTCGTAAATAGGGTGCCTACACAGTTACTGACTTAAAAAAATGGTTTTCCTTTTGATATACACTGCTAGCATACAGTAGTTTCCCATAACACTTTCTGTTGGTGCTTCTGCTATATGATGAATTTCAATGCAGGTGCACAGGAAGAAGATCTAATTGGTAACATTGTGCCAGTTTTCCAATGTATAAGCAGTGCACTTTCGAAAGTGTGCATTTATAAAACCCTAAGGGCCAGATATCCAAAACTTTGAGCAGGGTAAAAACCATTTGCGCAGGTTTAGCGTGGGATTAGTGCAGGTCTGCTATATTCAAAAGGCCAAATAGCATGGGCAAACTGCATTAGCGCAGGGCAAAATCATAATATATGCAAGAGGCAAACTGACATGAATACAAGCACAATGCTATGTTCAGTGACTAGTGCCACGCAAAGTGGTTTTGCATGACTTAGTGTGACACTTAGCATGGTGCACATTACCATCCAGGAAAAGCTTATCTTAACCCTGGGCAATCAGCTTTGCATGACACTTTGTCTTTGCGTGGTGTTTGCTTGGCTTTTGTGAGGCTTTTCGCAACCCTAACAAATAAATATGGCACAGAGACAAAGCCAAATATAGAGGAAACATGCTGCTAACGGATGGCATCAGAATGATGCCATCATCTGCCACCAGTCCCAGCCATGCCAGGCAGTAAGTGGTGACCCTGCCACCAGTGGATAGCATGGCAGTGTAGCCATACAGCATACACCTGCAGACTACTCTTTTGTGGACACCAACAGATGCCAGCACCCACATGCAGCACTGTGGGCATGGAGGATGTTGAGGGGAGAGTGCATGGGTGACCAGGCTGTGCCACAGATCAAGTGTGGCCACAAGGCTGGGACACATCATGCAGTTCACATGGGCCAGTACTGGGCATATCCCAACACCAGTGTGCCTCTCTGATAATTTATGCCCCTCCGGCCACATACCGCACAGCTGTACAACTGCCACAGCACACAAAGCTGGACATGTATATGTCACTGTGAGCATCCCATGCCAGAGGTGCAGGATCTGTGGGTCACACAACAGTGTAACAGTAATGTCCACTGTCAGTAAACACCTGCAGGTTGGTCCTCTCACTGTGTATGGTGCAGTCATCATCAATGCCCTACACACCATAGGCATTGCTGTGTCCACACACTACTGGCCCCCTTGCTACTGTAGTGTCTGCTGTGCACTGTAGCATGACCTACAGTGTGACAGTTGCATGCAGCACCACCACCATCTGTGCCTATGTTGTGTTGTCCCAGTACAATTGCATGCAGCAGTGCATGTGAAAGTACAGTGTTCAAAACTGTATAATATTCCCCAAACTGTTTGTGCAGTGTTAACATGTTTGCAAGGGTTTAGTGAAGGGCTAAACCGTTAGCACGGTGCAAACTGCATGCAAATCAGGGCATAAAGAGATGCTAATCTGGATGTTTGCCAAGAGACTACCTAAGTAGGCTCATTTGCATGTCACTTTTGAATATGGCAAAGTTTAGCACTGGGCAAACGTGTTTGCACCGGGCTAAGGTTTAGCCCTGCGCTAAACCCGCGCAAATGTGTTACAGCTGCATAAATAGTTTGGGGAATATTTTACAGTCTTGCACATTGTACCTCCACATATGCTGCTGCCTGCAGCTGTACTGGGTCCATGCATTTGCTGGCACACACATTGGCCACATAGTTCACCTCTACCTACCTTCACATCGCTGTGCACTGTGTTGCTGTTGTAGTTTGCACTTCCTGGTTGCCATATTCAGAGCTATCTTATTCCAGGGCTAAGTTTGCCTTGCACTCCCAGCCCAGTTTGCCCGGCCTCATTCCCATGCTATCTTCAGAAGCTGTTTTCCCTTGGCTATTCCTTTTGAATATGGCTTGCTTTGTGCTCCGGGTTAAGTTTGCCCACCAGGCAATGCAAATTTAGCCCCGGATCAAAGTTTTGAATATCTGGCCCTAAATCTGTAAAATTGCACAGTCTTGTTCATTTTTTTTTCAATTCAAATTTTATTAAAGTTTCCAGTACAGAGAGTCAGTCATAACAGTGTAGATCATGAACCCCATACATCAGATACAAAATACAGGATGATTTGCTCTCCCCTACCCCCCCCGCCTACCCAGTACCCACCCCGAACAACCCAGCTCTTCTTTCCACATTTAGCACAGTACCTATGGACATAGCCTAGTAATGCTTAAGCCTGTAATGCATAGAGAGTTTGCAATGGGCCCCAGATCCTATCAAACTTCTTGATTTTGTTATATAGACTGGCAATAGTCCTTTCTGTTCTAAGGTTCGCAAGTAACTCCTGAAGCCATTCAACATATGTTGGTACCTCCGTATCCTTCCAGTGTCTTAACACCACTTTTTTAACAGACATCGACATCAAGGCTATGTAGTACTTCCTGTTCACCACCGAAATGGAGGAGAAATCCCCAAGAAGACGTATTTAGGGGGTGAACAAGTCTGAGAGCCCTAAAAGAGGATCAGCACGCTGTTTAATCATAGTCCAGAGTGGGACAACTTTAGAACAGCTTCAGAAAATATGAAGAAGGTCTCCTTCTTGTGACTGGCATCTTGTACAAAGAGGAGAGGACACCAAACCCAGTCTGGCAAGCCTCTGTGGAGAATAATAAATGTGCAAAATTTTGAATTGCATTAATCTAAGTCTGTCCTGCTTGAGGAACTTATGACAACTTTGCCACACAAGAGACCAATCCAAGTCTCTGCCCTGGAAGAGAGAGGCCCAAAAGGTGACGGGAGTGTAGTTGTCAGGATAGACCCAGGTAAATAGAGCACTGTATATTTTAGATACAGCATGAGGCGAGCCCGCCAACTCCATTAGGGTAGCCTGAAATCTGATATGGGGAACTGGGGGGGGGTCGAACCCATTACCTTAACCTGGAGATGACGAAGTTGGAAAATCTTGAAGATTCTTGTGCAAGGTACCATAAACTTGTGCATAATGTCAGCTGAAGAACACCATTGACTATTGGATGATTATAAACTCATCTAGATGGCAGTCTCCTATCTGAGGGAGCCAACTAGCTGGGAGGGGCTTACCGTCTAGTAAAGAATTAGGGTTACCTATTATAGGTTGAAATAAGTCCTTGAGATTCTTATATCTCAGAAATGCGCACAACTGAGTATGAACCCTGATTGAGACGGCTATAGGCAAACTACATAGAGATTCTGGTAGGGAACTAACCTTGGTGTATAACAGCACAGCAGGGGAAAGACCATGTTTTATAATGGAAGCAGACTCGACGGCTAACCAAGTCAGGGTATATGCAGCAGCTGTGGATAATTGATCCACGGTCAGCCATCTGAGATACTTATTGGCCTGACTGTCCCAATAGTATAGCCCAGTATGGGGAAGTCTTAATCCTCCTTTAGCCTTCAGGGTGGCTAATTTGTGGAATGCCATCCTAGACTTCTTATCACCCCATATAAAAGTAGAGATCATACTGTGCACTTTTTTGACCCAGGACTGGGGGAGCCATATGTTTAGCATGTTGAGGGGGTAGAACAAGTGAGGGAATATGTTCATTTTGATTAGATTGATTCTGCCCCAAAGAGAGAGGGGAAGTAGGGTCCACCTGCGAAGATATAGGTTTATTTTATGTACCAATGCATCAATATTTAGTTGTCTGAGTCGAGCTGCATCCCGAGTTAGAAGGAGCCCCAGGTATTTGATATAGTTGGACTTCCAAGTGAGCTCTAACGCAATAATGTCCTTTTTGTATACCCTATGGTTAAGAGGAAAAACCACAGTCTTTCCTACATTACGTTTATAGTTTGAGACCTTACTGAAGTCATCTATTAACTTCAGAATAGTGGGAATAGATGTAAGTGGGTGGGTTACTTGCAGCAGAAGATCATCTGCATAGACTGCAACTTTAACCACCTGCTCCCTAGAGAAATACCTGAAAAGCCCTGGGCACCTGATAATCTCCTAATAAGAGGCTCTAGGTAAATATTAAAGAGAAGGGGATATAAGGGACACCACTGTCTGGTCCCTACATGCAACTTAAAGGGACTAGAGACAACCCCATTACATGATATACTGGCAGAGGGGAACTTGTATAACGAGCTAACCCAATTCCGGAATTTCATGGGAAAACTGAAAACTTCCATCGTAACAAACAAATAGTCCCAGTGGACTCTATCAAATGCCTTCTCGGTATCCAACAAAATCAGGACCATTGGATGAGAAGCATCCTTGGATGCCAGGAAGACGTGAGACAGGGCCCTCAGATGATCAACCGATGATCTCCCTTTCATAAAAACAACCTGATCTGCCCTGATTAGAAAGGGAAGTACTGCCTCCAGACGGTCGGTTAATAATCTTACCAAAATTTTAATATCATGGTTGAGAAGGGAGATCGGCCAATAACTTGAGACCTGATCAGACGGTCTGTCTGGCTTGGGCAACAAAACAATCAAAGCCTTGAAAAGGGAGGGATCGAATACTTGACCGGAGAGAATAGCCTGGAAAAGTGGCAACAAAATGGGAATCAATTGCTTAGCGAAAACTTTGTAAAAGTTGGAGGTAAACCCATCAAGGCCCAGAGATTTATCAGATGGGAGAGATTTAATTACCTTTTCAATCTCGCCCTCAGAAATAGGAGACTCCAAGATTTTCTGCTGGGATTGTGTAAGAGCTGGCAGTTGTAAATCACTTCAATATTCATAAAGTCTATCCTTAGATGGGGGGTTGGCCATAGGGCCATATAAATCCTTGAAATAATTTGTGAACTCCTCCACTATCTCCGAGGGTAAGACCCTAAGGGAATTGTCTTTGGGGGAGTGGACTGCAGGAATGAATCTGGCAGATTCCTGTTGTTTAATATGCAACGCTAACATTCTGCTTGCCTTCTTACCCTGATTGATTGGTATATACAGCTTTTGTCTTCAAAATTGCAAATTCAGCTTGCTCCATTAACGTAGCTAGGTAGGCTTCTCTCAACTTCTTTAAATCTTGTTTAAATGTCTCTGAGGAGGATGGAGAGAGAACGGTCTCCATACCCCTAATCTGAGAGAGAAGGCAGAAATCCGAGATGCCCTCTCTCTTTTCCTTTTCGATGTTAGGCCAATTATAATTCCCCTTAAATATGCTTTACAAGCGACCCATACCATATCAGGCTTCCCTATGGAGCTAGAGTTGATAGCAGTAAGCTGCTCTATTTGGGATATTATATATTGAACCATCTTCGGCTCCTTCAGAATTTGGTTATTCAACTTCCACCTGCCCGCTTTATTTGGCAGTGAAGCTAGGGCTATTAGGCAGGTGACCACAGAGTGATTCGACAGGGGCCCTGAGACAATACTAGAGTTTATAACCCCTGGTAAAAGAGTTTGAGAAATGAGGATGTAATCAATCCTCGAAGAAGTTGCATGCACCAGGGAAACGAAAGTGTACTCCCTTGTATTGGGATGTAATACACACCAAATATTACAAAGACCTATAGAGTCCATCAGGTCCCTAAAAGCTCTTTGTGCTAGAGAGAGACCTTGATGGGATTGACCTGACCTGTCTAGTGCCTGATCAAAAACGAGATTGAAGTCACCCCCTATGACCATGGGGGTATCCAAAAATGGAGTTAGGGCTTCTATTATCTGAACAAAAAAGCTAGAGGAGTCTACATTAGGGCCATAGAAAGCACCCAAGACAATGTCCAGGGTATGCAGTCTACCTTTTACAAACAGGAATCTGCCCAAAGGATCAGCTATAACTTGGAGAGGTTTGAACGGAACCAACTTATGCAGAAGGATCATGACCCCTCTACTGTGGGTCATGCCCTCCGCTGCAAATATCTGCCCAATTAGTTGCAGTCTCATTTTGTAAGCCTCCCTCTTGAGCAAGTGCATCTCCTGCAAAAACATAATTTCTGCCTTCAGATGGTTTATATGTTTCAGAATTTTATATTGCTTAGTTTTATGCCTCACCCCTTTAACGTTCCAACTAACAAATTGAATGTTTCTAGCCATCACCCGTGCTGTCAGTCAAAAATCCTCTGAAGCACAGCATATGTTTGTATTTCACATCAGTTCTTCTCCAAACATGATATCGCTGGGTTGTTTTACCTCCCCAACCCTGCCATCACGAGTCCCTTCCCCAACCACCCTGAAACCCCCACCCAAAGCCCCATTAACCCTAACCCCTCCTCCCACACCACCCTCTTTGCATGGTACATGATGAACAGCAGACTGAAAAGTTTCTCTCCCTCCAACCCCCCTGCCCTCGTGAACCAGAAGACAAGAACAAGAATACCCCTTTATAACCAGAACACTACATAGAGAAGAACATATCCTCAATTATTATTGCCTAACATCACCCCTTAATAATGCAGGGGAATGCACTGTACAAGCCCCTTAGAGAAAATAATCCTCCCTGCTGAAACCCCATGAGCCATGCATTAACATGGTCCACGGAGCGCGAAGTGTGTAAAACACTTGCATCATGTGTAGAAAAAATAATCTTAGATGCTCTCATGCAGCGCAGCCCTCGAACAACAGGCATAAACGGCCAAGAATGAGCAGGCCATTACTGCCTTCTTTGGTATAGGGGATAGCTGTGAGCTCCAGGGTCACTGTCCAGACCGCATTTCTTAGACCAGAAACAGCGACCACCTCACTTCTATAGGGAAAGTTTGAAAAAAGAAAAAGGGAGTCCACCAAAAACAGCACTCTAACAGGGTTATACAGGAGGGGCAGACCAATGCCAAATTAAGGCATACAGAAACCCTGATATCTCCTTCTGTCTATAATTGTGGAGTCCTCGTCTGGTATTCAGGGTAACCATATTTATTGCCTAATGGCAACAGACAGTAAAAGGGGGGGGGGCCTAGAAAAGACCAGACCTTGCTAGCAGGACCAGGAAGGGACCGCAGTTACAGACAGAATCTCATTATAATCTCCGCGAAAGCTGAGCATTACCCCCCCCCCATTGCCATAGAGTCAGGACATCGCCTCTGAGGAAATGAGTTGCCAGATCTGTCAGAGTGAGATTGACTTGAACACAATGACCCCACTCAAATACCCATTAACTGGGACCAGAGGGGAAACACAAGAGCCCATTAACACCTAGCTTGTAAACCAAAAAACGAGACTGGACTTAGCCAGAGTCAAAACATGACAGTCAACAAGATATTAGACAGTCCTGGAGAAGAGAACCGGATAGGGAGCAAAATGTCCACTTTCTATCAAAAAGGAGACCCTTCTTGAGAGTTGCAGTGTGGAGTTAAATAACCAGATGTACAGTTTGTCACTGACATAGCCCCAGAGAGATAATAGAGAATTGTAATTTGCAGCAGCTAGACAACACCACCAATGGAAAACTCAGCATAGCCCACTGCACCAGGTCAATTTTCATGCAGGCTTAAATAGGTCAGGAAGCGCTTCTTTGAGCCCTGCAGTTGCCAACTCCGCTTCCTCATAGGTCACCCAGGAGCCGTTCAGGCAAACTTGAAGCCTTGCAGAAAAACCCATACGAAACTTGATTCCCATGGCAATCAGCTTGAGGACCAATTTGTGACACACAGCTCGTTTCTGATGCACAGATAGAGGCAGATCTGGCGCCACCTTCAGCTTTTTACCTTCCCATTGCAAATCTTGTACTTCCTTAACCTTGTATAGGAAATGCTGTTGCTCCTGGAAGTTTAAAAAGCTAAACATGAATGACCTGGGGGGGGCTCCCACTGGGGGAGGGGGGCATAGTGCACAATGAGCTCTTTCTATAATATAGCTTGCACCAAAGGGGGAAGGGCCTGCCACCTTCTCCACAAACTTCTTGATAAACTTGATGGGGTCTGAGCCCTCTTCACCTTCAGGAAAACCTATAATTACCGCATTGTTGTGGTGACTGCACCCCTCCAGATCTTCCTCCTTGTTCTCCATCTTCACTAGCTTTTGCCTTAAGGCCACTAACTCCAGTTCAGCTTTATCCTGTTTCCTTTCAACAGTCTTCTTGGAGAGCTCCTCCAGGGTGCTAGAGATGCCTTATATTTCTCCTGCCATATTCTGCATTTCAGTCTTAAAAGGCTGAAACTCCTCTCAAAACCTCGAGAGGGTAAGGAGATCTGCATCAGGGCTCTCAGTAGTGACAGGCAGCGAGGATTGCAAGGAGGAGGCCCTGGCTTTCTTAGAGGCCTTCTCAGGTGTAGCAGGAGGCGTATGTTTGGAAGTGATTTTCCACATCTCTTCGTCATTGACTTCTTATAACGGGGACACAAACATTCGGGAAGGTGACCATCAAGCGGACTGCAGTAAATAATGCTGTAAAACAGGGTTTTAAAGATATTAAATGGGCGGTAGGTCGGAGCAGGCAGAGAGGTGTCCTACACAGCACACTGCATCACGTGACCCCCCAGTCTTGTTCATTTTGCATAAAAGCCACATGGTACTGCTAAAATGGCTTCCATATAGAGGTTTATATATATATATATATATATATATATATATATATACACACACATATATATGTATATACAAGACCTGTTAGCGCTATTCACCTTACACAGATTACATGAGAATGCACATCTCTTTACATGAACACAGTGCTATTTGTGAAAACTGTGCTTTAAAACATACTGTACTGTGTTCAATTCCCAAAATGGTTCAACATTTTAAAAATGGTGTAATTTTGTAAAAGTGCACAAATAAATTTTCACAATTTTGACCAGCACTAGTTTTAACCTTTTTATCTCTGATGTTAGATGTTCGGCAGCGTCCCATGATTTTTCACTAAAGGTACATTTACTTTGATCAGTAAAACAGAGTATTCAATTCAGTGTTTATTAGTTCAACTTTTCAGAGTCATTACAAAGATAAAAGCATTTTAAAACATATTAGTGTAAAAGAGTAGAGCATCTGTGAAATTTCCTTTTATATAACTATACATTCCAACTACTGACTATCACGCCATACTATCCTGACAGTTCAAGTGAATTTTATTGTATATATGTGTATATATATATATATACATATATCTATATATATATATAAGAAATACAAAGTCACACATGACCCCACAATGCAAAGCATCATGGGCTGCATATGCAAATCACCACAGAATATTACCTTGCATTTGCATATACAGCCCATGATGCTTTGTATCAGGGGTCATGTGTGACTTTGTATTTCTTTGAAACTTGGCTTCCCAGCCAAATGCCCTTTGGGGTAACCCTTGCCTCAGTTCTTAAAGCACAGAGGTTCTTTGTCTATATATATATATATATATATGTATGTATATATATAATATATATATATATATATATATATATATATAGTATATGTATATATATATATAGTATATATCTCATATTTCTAAGAAGAACCATATGTAAGAAAGAATCTAAAGAGAGACACTTTAGCTAATTCAGCACTAGTGAATTTAAACAGGACTCCCTTGGGTTCGGGTCTGGGTACCTACACGTCCAAGAGAGTATTGCCACCTGTAATCTCTGATCCAGCTTAGGAAAGGGGGTCCATGAAAGGACCATAAAAAGTTTAGCCCCTGGATTCTTTCTTACTGCAAAGATGATTATTGATACAGTTGGATTTTATTAAGCAAAAATTAATCATAGCATTTAGCAATATATGAAGACTAAAGACTAGGTCTGCGCATGGGCTGAATAGTATTTTCTGAATACCATGAATAGTAGGCTTCCCGAATATTCAGATACATTTACCAAATAGTTCACTATTCGGCCACCATTCAGGAACTACTATTTGGTGAGATTTCCAAGTCTTACAGAGCTTTGTTGGCCAGTCAAAAACTGTTTCCTGAGCTCAAAGGCAAGCACACCATATGACTTCCTCACTCTGAGCTGGTAGAAGACAGGAGACAGTGGTTTCTGAGAGCTACTCTGCAGTACTTTTGAGACCTTAAACTTGCTTAAAAAGAAGCAGATTTCTACTTCACAGGCTATTTTGGGTCATTATAGTTTTTTTAATCAGTGTCAGAAAAGCTATGTTTGGCTTTCTGACAGGTATTTTTTCCTTATTATTGTACTCAGTTACAGGGACTAGGGGGGCTGCCAGCTAACACCCATTCTCTGCTGCTGTCTGACATAGCTCCAGTGTGATTTTTTTGGGTAAAGCATATTTTATTTTTGTGTTTTGTTTTTTTTGCTGTTGTCTGGTTCCAGGCTTGGTTCCCTGCATGACTGATGAGGGTGTCTGCTAACTCTCCCTCCTGCAGGTCACTGCTTATGATTTGCTGTATATGTGCATAATATTTGATTTTGTGAGGCTTCACCCTGCATGTGCATGCTTAATATATTTTTTCAAGAGGCAGGGCCACACGTGTGCACAGCTGTGTGCACACAGATTTTGATAAAATGTCTTCAGTTCTAAGCCAGTCAGGCTTGACTCACAGAATTATTATCGTTAGTCCTATGGTTCCAAGTATAGATCCCTGTACACATGAGGAGTGTGTTGGCTGACTCCCTCCTCCCACTTCTACAGCCCACTGCACACAATTAACCTGTGCTTGTGAAAAATACCCCCCCACACAAGTCTGTGCCTTTTCTGTGCAGAACTGTGCACATGCATTTTTTTTGTTTGTTGTTTTGTTAATTAAACTATTGCACTTAGTGGGTCAGGCCTGTCTCACTGAGTTGACTGTATGTCATCTGTCTGTTCTTTGCTCGGTTCCATGTTTGACTAAATAGGTTGCCCTTTTCTTCCTCTTCTTGGTTGCAGTGTTTTTCTTTACTGCTACTTTTTTGTGGTGCAGTATAACTGGAAAGGTTGGTGTATTCCTGTAGTTCCACAAGCACTAAGTAACGCATCACACACCCAGGTACTGCGCAATAATAGCTCGTGTTTTACCCAGTAACCAGTAGTGACCCAATCCATCATGTCTTTAGCAATCTTGTGAACATGCTTGGTCCAGCCCCAGCAAAGCATCTGCACCGCTGGCCCCAAATGGTGAAGGACAGGATGATAGACCCACAAACGTACAGCAAATCCAGGCAATTACTGCTAGTGTTGACCCTGGGCTACCAAACCCCCAAACAATCTATATAGAACAAAGAAGGCACTTTGGGGGGCAGTAACAAAATATAGTTAAGAGCGGTGGAGCATAAAGGTACCAATACATTTGTTTGTGCTAAGGCTGGAAGATGTCAGTAGAGCCCTAGTGCTTTGACCAGGGCCTGGTCTTTGTCAGGGTGCATGTCAGGAAGGTACAAACACACTATGAATATATAACCCTTAAAGAAACACACACCATAAATAAGTGAAGTTAAAATGAGTGCTACTGAGATGTCCTTGCAACAAAACAATTCACAACTAACATACCCAAGGATGAAATACTGCATCAAGATTATAAAACAGTTCATACAGTGGTGCCAGGCAGTACACAATGCAGTATCTTGCAAAATTACTGCAAAATACTACAGTATGCTGCAAGGATCAGTGTAATTTCATGGCAATTAAGGCCTCTAGTCATCCAATATTTTGTGGCATGTAATTTATTGCAAAGTACTGAATTGCATCTTGTCTTGCTCTACTGTATATTATTGATACATAATACAATTCCAGAGAAAGTGGTGAGATAGACTACATAGGCAATGACATACAGGTGTCTCGCTTTATTTGGTGGGTTTGAATATTGTTCTCTCCAAGCAAGCCTTTTAGTTCTTGCAGTATTGGTAATAGTACTACTGCTACTAATACCATTAGCAGTACTACTACTACTACAGTACAAGTGTCACAACTTATTCCATCTGTACGTTCACTGTCATATCCTGTTGTGCAGTAGTGGGGGGGCATTAGAGCATACATGCTTTAGGCAGGAAGAAGCAGACACCACCACCAGTGTTCCCATTGCTATCACTATGGCTGCTACATCCACAGCCAGTGTGCTTCCCACCACCACGGGTGCCATTCTTGCAGCAACCACCCTTTCAGTTGTCACCACTACTGCAGCCATTGCTACCACTATTCCTATGCCCATGGCCAAAGCACCTTCTACCCCATGTCTGTGACCATGAACACACTCTAGTGCTTTCCCAATGCAATGCTTGATATCATTTTCAGAGTGCTATGTGTGTGGTGTGGTGGATCGAGTGTGCCACACGTAGCTTGTGTTGCATTAGTGAGAGCTCTGTATTGGTGGTTGAAGTGTCATTGAGGTGTTTATGGTATACCAGGTTCAATGGGTGATTAATGGTGTTGCTGAAGTGCTTTTTTAAAGTTTCCTTAAATAAACACCTATTCTGGTCAAATACCAAATGCCGAATAATGAATACCAAATACTTGGGATCCGAATACTGAATATCGGGCCGAATATTCAGGAAAAGGTATTCGCACAGCCCTACTAAAGACCTTCATGATAGTTTTATTAAGAAACACAAGCACAAATCTAAATATGAACAAATCATTTGAAGCCTGAAAAATTTGTGAATTGAAAAACAGGTGAAGTAATTAAAAAATAAAGGTCAGTAAATGCAGGAATAACAACCTGTTTACAATTCTGAATATTCAGTCTGTGGAAGGAAAGATCTTCAATTTCAATTCCATAAAATTTTTGAAAGATAATGCAAAATGATTGGATCATTTGCATTATATAGCCCAAAAATAATGTCATCAGGTCAAGACCTAAAGGTTGCAAGGATGTGATCAAGCCAACAGTCATGTTGTTGTTTGAAAAGGGGACATAAAAGAGTCACATGTTTCAGGTCATCCTCAGATACGCTCCCACATTTACAGTAAGGGGAGCTGTATCAGGGCCTTTTTTGGTTAAAGTAAACATAATTTGCATCATACAATTCCATCCTTTATAAAGTGAGTACTCTACAATATTTAGGGTTAGCTCTCAATTTTTAGATAAGGTTCTAAATCATGATGAATTTGGATTATTTTATACCAGGTAAAACACTTTAAAGATTAAATTCTAGTAAGGTCTTGGGATACAGCAATATCTCATAATCTGGTCTTAAGTATAATAGCTATTTCTTCTTTAGGATGCATAAGTATTTCATGTAGAAGATGGGTTCCACCGAATGGAAAAAGTTGTTCTTTAATTAGCTTAATTGTAGGACATACAAAACCTTGATGAGTATAGTTAATTTGTTCCTGTTGACACAATCTTTGTAACCATGTTTCTGGAAGAGAAAAGAGACCCAACATAAAATTAAGACTCCTTTTTCTGATTAAAGTGGCTAATGAGAATTGCTCCAATTCTGCTCCAACTACTTCAACAGGTATTGAATTATATACACCAAGTACTGTATGCATCTTAATATTTTGTTATGGATACTTTCTAGCCATGAAAAATCAGCAGATCCCCATATTTGTGAGGCATACAGGGTGCTTGATCTAATTTTAGCATTTAACACAGCAACAATTCCATTTATGAAGCCCCTTCTTAGCTTGGCATTAAAGATCCTTAGTGCTTTAAAAGTGCTATTCATACGAGCTAATGCCAAATTGATATGATTCCTCCAAGATAAATTATTCAAGAATCTAACCACTAGGTAATCACAGCATGTATCAGTGACCAGCGGTTTACTGCCTAAATATAGTCAATATTTATTTTTAGGTTTAGAACCAAAAACAAGTAATTTAGTCTTGTCTCTATTAATTGCAAGTTTATTTTCATAACACATTGTAGCTAGAGTGTTTAACTTTCTCTGGAGACCAGGTAAGGAAGTTGAAATTAAGACAATGTTGTCAGCGTAAGCTAAATAGCTAATTTCCTTATTGACCACCTTCTTTGAATGGTAATCTGAATTATATAATTTAGTCAGAAGAGTACTAATGTAAATATTGAATAAAAGGGGTGCATTTAGATGTACGCCTCTGTTAGTCATTATTTGAGGTGAAAGATTACCCGCTTGATCAAAATGAACTTGCATCCAAGTGTTCTTATGGAGACTTATCAAGATGTCTAACAAGAAAGGGTTGATGCTCAAGTCCTAAAGTTTTTGCCATAGCACCTTACGGCTTATACTATCAAATGCTGACTGAAAGTCAACAAATCAACAACATAATCTAGACTTGTTAATTATAACATTTTATGAGCTAAATAGGATAAGACATACAGTAACAATGTTAGACAGTTGACCTGGTTTGACGAAATACATTTTTTGCTTTGTCAAGAGGATGATTATACTCTGCCCAGGTTTCAAATTTTGCAATAGAATTAAAAAAAAAATTGAGAAGTGTCCAAGAGGCTTATGGGTCTATACATGCCTGGATCTGTAGAATCTTCTTTCTTGTAAATAGGAAAAATTATGCTGTCCCTCAAGGAGTTGGGAAAGTCAGCTCCCTGGATGACTGCAATAAAAATGATGTAAAAAAAAACAAGGAACCATCGATCGATAAAAGTAAGATATACATCTGCCAGTATTTGATCGGGACCAGGAGCCTTGTTAGATTTAATAGAAGAAATGGAGTAACAAAATTCTTCAAGGCAAAAAGTAATAGGTCTGGTGAAAAATAAGTTTGTATCAAATTAGTCAGATCAGAAAAGACAGACTATCTCAGATGTTCTTGTGAAGAGAAATATCATTTTCCAAAATGGGAAACCCTGCAATCAGGAGAGGTAGCTGCCTCAACCTGAGTAGAGTAATGGTTATATTCAGAACTTACTAAGGACCATAAAGTAGAAATATTGTGTCCTAACACAACTCTTCTAAGTCTATCCCACATCTGTGCCCGATATTTTTGTTTCTGTGTTCCCAGAAATTTATTTTATTCCTCTATGTTTGTTCAGATTTTTTCAGTGGATTAGCCCTGGGGTTAAGAAGGTGTAACCTAAAATGTGTATCCTCCCCTAGCTCTTCAAAGTCAGGACATATAGTGATTCTGGCATTAAAATCTCCCATTATTATAAAAAGATAATTACTATATTGTAATAAAAGACCTTCAATCACTTTCTGAAACATAGACTGTTGGAATTCTTTATATATTTTACTGTTCGTAGGAGGAATATACACATTTATCAAAATGATATTGACTAAGTCTTTTACCAGTTTGAAAATAAAAAAGAGAGGAATTATTTTCTATAACAGATATATTAGTGCAATATAGAGGACTGTGTATGAGCAGTCATACACAACCAGGTTATTCTTATATTGAGCCATTTCTTTGGTAACAGAAGACCTAGAGAGCAAAACTCAAGAAGTCCTCTGTTACCAAGGAAATGGTGAGATGCAAGAATGACCTGAGTTCTGTATGACTGCTAATACACAATCTTTTACAGTGTATGGGCAGTTTCAGCTACAATTCGGTGTATGAAAAAGATGCTATATTTTAAACTGAGTTTTAAAATAACTTTACTTTAGTTGTACATGGAACAGCTTCAGTGAAGGTGCTGGAAGATTGACGCCACAGCATAGCAGTTTTTTTTTAAAACAGAATCATTAAACACATTTTTTTAACATTGTTGACTGCTACTGCTGTCTCCTCACAAACTGACTCAAAGGCTGAGGTGACAAGGCAGACAATGGCAATAGCTTGTTGAGGGCTTTGAGGGCATGGGACAGAATTCCATTTTGTTGTGCTGCACTACTGACACACTGAGTGCAGCATAACTACCATCATGACAGAGTGAGTAAAACACAACAACGCTATTCTAGGCATGGATTTCCATGCTGAATATCATTCTACCACACACTATAATAGAATCCACTTTAAATATGACTGCTTTATTGTCTTATTTAACGTAAACATCTATGTATTATCTGTATGAATATTTGACTTACATATGATGTAAATAAATATTAATGTATGAAGATGTGTTTTTATAGTTTGTTTGTAATAACAATTTTGATGTGTCAGTCAGTAAACTGAACTGAACAGGTACATTAAAATTCTGGGAAGTTTTAGAGAAAATAGTCAGGCTGACTAAGGTTCAGCCTGATTTGTTCAATCTAAGTGAAGGAAGAATATAGGGTGTAGAGCCTGGTATTAGTGGGGGTACAGGTTTGCTCCACCAAGTCTTTTGCATTAATAAGATATTAAAAAAGGACAAACCTTTCAGTACATCAGGATCTACCAGTTTAAGTGCAAGGCCCTCAATGTTGCATGATAAAATGTTTAAAAAATAAGAACTCACAAGATTGGAAAATATTATGATACTGTGTTCTAAATCTGGTCATTTGCAACAAGGATTTTGCAACACATTGTACCTATTGTTTGTTGAATTATCTATGTTGGTTGTAGGTGTACAAAGTCTATAATTGAGTATATTCTGTTCACAAAAATGAGAAGATTGGTTTTTACCAGTTGATGAGTTTTCTTTGAGATTGTTCATATCTACAATAATAAGATCTATAGCACTGAGTGCAGGGTTTGCTGTTACTACTGAATCTGCAAGGGCAGATCTAAATGTGAGGTCTATCTGGGAACTCTGAAAATCTGGACTATGTATCTTAATCTATTCCAAACCATTATTTCCTAATTTATTTTAAGGGAAAATAGAGTATTACCAAACTTGTCTGAAAAAGTAATTACTAGTGAAATGTTAATTTCCCTCTTTCTGGTGATCTATCTTGCAGTAGAATATTTATAACATTTTATACTCTCTCTTCTATTTTTTGCAGTGTGATCCTCTCATAACCTCTTGCCTCAAACCTGTCAATGAGCATTCTTGAATTTCTATGATATTTTAATTTATGTAATAGAGGTGGAGATAAACAGAGTGAAACAAATTAATCTGAGCTACTGTGTGATAAATTTTAATTTATCCATACAGTGCTTATGTTATCAGCCGTTTATCCACACAGTGTTTATGTCATCAACCATTTATCTATACAGTGCTTATGACATTTAAAATGTTCAGCCTCAATAGAAATACTAACCATATTCAAATGCAAATAACTTTAAAACAAAAAATGACAGTATGATATTGTGAGTGTGAAAGTTTTTCAGCACAAAAATATCTTCCAAATGAGCAGTGTTTCATTTATTGATACCTTTTAGATTTTTTTTTATAACTAGCAAAAAAAACTGAATTTTTTTTCCATTTTGTCAACAAACAAATGTAAATAACTTTAAAATGAAAAATGATAGTATGGTACTTTCAGCACAAATGTTGTTCAGCACATACATATCTACAACATGAGAGGTGTTTCATTTATAGATACCATTTATATTTTCTATAATTAGCAAAATAATGCCAGAAAATTCAATTTATATTCACTTTTTTGACTAACAAATGCCTTCTTCAAAAGCAAAAAAAAAAAAAGAATTATGTATCAAACTTTTTCATTATGTGCTGACCATAATGTAAATTTGGAGTGCCCATAGCAACTACTTAGCAACCACTATGCTAAGTGCAACTACACTGGGAATCATTTATCAAAAATAAAACACAAAATACACTAAACATAAATGGCATTCAAAAAACTCCTATCCTATTGCATAAATGGAATATGCAATGGAAAACTTGTGGAATAAATGATTTATCTGCACTCAAGCAGTTTGATCTTGGACATATTACTCGTGGCTTGCACCACTTGTGAGGTTACCTGAGGTCAAACTGCTCTTGTGCATACAAATCATTTATTCCACTCATTTCCACTGCATATCCCATATTTATCTCTGCTGTTTCTCTTACACCTCAATGACAAACTGAACATGACTATCTTCATCGGTTGTTTGAAGTGAACACTTGTCATTAAAAGTAAAGTATGTCTACCTTGATGTTTATGATAGAGGTCAGTTGTTAATTTCTCGTTCTCTATCATAACTGTTAGATCCAGGAACGGTATCTACATTTTGCTCTGTGCCATTGCGAATTTTAAATATGAAGTGCATTTGTTTAGAAAATCAAATACAATGTTCAAATCCCTGGCTTTCCAAATTCTTCCTTGCTTAGCCCATCTGGCCATTGAGATACCCACTATCTGGTTTATAAAAATGGAAAAATTGTTCATTACTTTCACTTGAGAGGGCAAGCCTTCCAGGCATAGCAGGGAAAAAAACTCAGGGTGCACTGGCACAGAGGAAGCTGGTCTGTCCTCTGGTGTTATGCATGCTATATTGCCTTTAGATGTGTCTAAACCCTGCAATGGCTACTTCCACAGTCACAAACACACCCTCAATGGCTAATGATTGAGCAAGGGCTCTTAAAAGGCATGCACCCACATTGTAACTTCTCTTTTTCCCTCAAAAAGGCCTTTTAAGAGTCAGCCCAACCCTGGTACCTTTCAGAAAGGCCTGGAAAAAATTGGATCAGTGGACACATACCTCCCTTATTCTCAAGTCATATATACTGCTTTGGCCTAGCTCTCAGCTACAGTACAAGTAGTGGGGTGCACTATTCACTGGAAGGATGTGTGAATTGAAATGGATAGGAAAAGTTCAGGACTGCTTTCATCCACCCCACATTCTCACCTAGACTCTTTTGAGAACCATAGAGATTCCTATGAACTTCCAGCTGCTGAGCTTTGGAAATACCTCCAGATTTGCAGTGCCATTGATGCTGCTTTAAGAAAAATGGCAGCACACTTTCCACTTACTCCTCCAGGAGTGCTAGATTCATGGCTCAGGTCCACTAAAGGGACAGCTGGTAGAACGTGCAAATTTATTGTCCAACACATACCTGATCCATCTGAGGGAGCCTGGCAGAAGTGGGAGCAGGCACTTTATATTGCTATCAAGTGAACAAGTGGCACTAGCTGTGGGATATGGTTCCCAAGGCCTGCACAGACTCCAGCAGTCTCCTCATACAAAATAAGGTGATGCATTACTAGTGTGCTACTAAGCTAGGCCCTTTCTGAAAGTATGCTCATGCCTGCTGTGCAGCCATTTTGGAAGCTGAGTTCCCTTTGTAGCCTCCTCTGTACTTGATGGGACTCCCCCCTCCATCTCTGTTGTTGCACATAATGCAGCTGCACTGGCTTCTTGTGGTCAGTTTACAAGCCAGACAACTCATATTGTGGAGTTGGAGAACAGAATAAATCTCATCTGGTGGATAGCGTCTCCCTGCAGTTTGTACTCTAGCTAGCATGGCATAAATTGTTGCACTTTGCCAGAGGCACTATGAAAGGTTACAAGAAAGAATGACTCTCTTTTGCATTCTACATAAACCACAGAGGATCCACATTAGCCTGCCTTCATGGCAAGCAAGGAGACAGCCCTCCCACCCCTGGAATTAGGGATCATTCCAGTGTACCTTCCTCGTAGCCACTGTACTCAGTTTAGGCCTTGCGTATGGAATGCTCACTGGGCCTTGTAGCATGCTAATGGAATGTCTTATAATGTATATTACTTGCCTCTTTTGTCTGGATGCATCTTATGTCAAGTTGAGAACCACTGTTTTGGTTGTTATAATGCTTGACAATTTTAATAAAAAGAATTAACTGAAAAAAAAATCAAATCCTTTAATATGCCTTTCCAGATCAGCAAGATATCCTCAATACATGACTCCATAATAAGGAGTATTTATTTCATATATATTTTGTGTAAAGACAGAATTTGTTGGTGTGTTATTTTTCTATCTTCATTCATTCATTTCTACCTGTCGAGCCAATAAATGGATATAAAATATATGTATGTAGAGCATACAGTATGTATGCACTTAAAACTCACTGTAAGAAGGAAGAGGTCTTCTAGCACCATCAGATGCAAGACCAGCTCTGTAAGAATTCATCACAGTTGAGAGGAGACCAGGTGATGTAATATGTCACATGCATCTGAGTGATGACTTTAGGATGCCTCGGCATCTAAATGCTACCTTGTTCACCTGATTCTTGTCCCCTATAAAAGGACGTTAGAGCACAGTAGCTAGCACTCTCAGATTAGGTGGATATAAGCATGGGTGACTTGAACAAAAATAGCCACAGAATAGGCTGGCTTCATGATACAAAACAATAGGGGATTGCGCTGGCTTGCCGGTAAACTGAGTTTTTGCTCTGAGCCCAGGGCATCAGGTGTAGAGGCTGGCATGGAGGATACATAGTGGTACCCCCTGGACAATTTCCTCCAAAATGGGAGGGTTGTCACTCTATAGTGGCTTATTTTGGTGTCATGGTAGAGGCACATTTGATAGCATTGGATATCCTTGTGAAATAAGACACCACTGCCGCCCCCCCCAGCAAGCTACATCATGAATGAGCAAAAGAGATGATGAAGGGGAGAAAAAAGCATAAATACTACACTGGTAATATGGATAATGGTATTGTAGTCCCTTCTGCACCATCAGACCCCAAGTGCACCACCACAGGAGCCCCCTCAGACAGTGTTAACAAGGTAATCTCACCATCCAGGTCCTGAGGAGGCATTCAGCATGGACAAGCTGTTATGGAGGCATGGATAGCTGTGGTGTTCAAGAGATGCTCCCTGACAGCTGGAAGGAGCTGACAGGGATAAGTCAGCTCAGAGTCAGGCTGTGTGGTTGTAGGTCTGTCATGGTCTCCATTACACACTGGGAATGGTGAGTCTGGCAGTAGTAAGGGCAGTGTGAAAAGTACCAAAAAAGTGGGGTGCTTTTGGGAAGATGAGCAGATAAATAAATACATAAATAAATATAGTAAAAAAAAAGTACTAGAATAAGAGGGTTAGTACAGCTTACATGTCATTTTGTATAGATAAATCATTAAAGTAACGGCAAGAGATGTTCTTTACATACATTTGTCATTTGAAGCACACATAAAAGGAGTCATTTTAGAGTGACTGCAAAATTTGGAATACAATGAAAAAGGAGAATGGGAAGCAAAATATAACTCTCTCAAAGTGTCTTAAAGCATTTGGTGAACACAGAAATTAGAATAGTGTGTATTACATTTGAATCAGAGTACCCTTGCAATGTTAGCATGAGTGTAATGTATAACAAATTAAGAATTTCTAACTAGCAGAATATATTTTTTGTTACAGTAAGGATATAGAAAAGTACACAAAAATGTGACATCAGAAACAATTTGATTATTTGAAAGATAAAGAAACTAAATGTACTGTAGGAATAAAGATATACTTAGAATAAACAGGACTAAATAAATGTACTGTTATGATCAAAAAGCCACATTTTTCTGTCATCCCACTCCCCAACCAAACTACAGATTTTTAAGGTTCAAAATGTATTGAAACAAACTTAAGAAATCTTTAAATGTGAGCTGCACTTGCCCAGAAAGTGAAGTTTGTATCCACTCTGTACATCATATAATTAATTTAGGATATACAGTTTATAAATGTGATACTTATGAATGAATTATCTTTTTTTGGTTTTCAATCAGAATCATTTAATTCCATATTTTGCACTGTACTCCGAGAAAGTGTTTCATAAATGTCACAAGATATTGGTTAGCCTATTGTCAAAATAAGAAAATTAATTTGGGAGAGTGGAGAAAGTCGATATCTGCATGATTTGTTGTTTGGACCATCCTGTGGACATACTGCTCCCCATTATTTGGTGGTTTAATTTTAAAGGATCCAAGGCCCCATGGACTACATTAAAGTTTAAAGATCATGTGCAAAGGTTTTTGTGTATTGTTAATAAAGCTTGAATTCAAGTCCCTGTGTCATGATTAGAGTTTCCTGAAAATATCATGCAGTTTGGTTTTGTGGTTTTCTTTAAATTAGCATTTGTTAACTTGCTCTACAGTGGCTGAAAACGGTGGAGTTATTTATTTATATCTCTCAGTCAGACATGGAGAGTAATGACATCATTGTGGAGTACTGTAGCTTGCTGCTTCAGAGTCCCAGTCACAACAGGTTGTAGAGTTAATGGTTTGCACACCAGGTTTCTTATAAACTCAGTCTGTGGTTTGTGTTTAGAAAGAGTAGCTTAAAATCTATTACCCTTGTCTTATAAAAAAGTTGATAATTTGAGTTTCAGTGCTGAATTGAAGTAGTGGAAATCTTTCTTTGTGAGAGATCAGCTTGTCTGTATCACAGCTCTCCATTCTTTCTCATCAAAACTATGATTTTTCTAATGATATAACACAGGTTTGGTTAATGAATATAAAATAAATCTAAATGTTCATTCATAGAAATAGTTTGTCCTTGATGTATCCTTCATAAATACATTCATGTAAGAACATTTGTTTTATGTCAGATTGTCAAACAGGTGCCTGTCACACTCTACTAGTTCAAGCACATGTACTATCTGAACTCACAAATTTCAGTTCTTTGGTGGTTTCTGTGTGAAAATACATCATGTATGTGTATAAATATAAACACTATATGGCATCCTGATGCATCATGTCCCTTCTCTACAGTTGAGGCATCTGAACTCTGCTGCCGCCTATCCACTGCCCCACAAGCTGCCTGCTTTCTGTTCCATATTTGAGACTGCTGTACCCTGCTGCCCACTGTCTTCTCCCACACAGTCAGGGATTGTGCACCCTGCTGCCTCTATCCCCTCCCCAAAGAATAAGGGTTGCTGCACACTGCTGCCCCCTTCCCAAACAGCTGAGGTTGCTGCACCCTGCTGACTTTTCTCCCCCAACCCCACAGTTCATGATGCTGCATCTGTTATACCCTGTTCCTGTCTCCACAGTCAAAGCTGCTGTGCTCTGCTAAACCCTAGAGTCCCAGGTCCCTCTGCCTCCACAGTGAGGCCAGCTGCACCATGCACCATGCTACCCTAGGTCATCTGAGGTGAGGCTTTTTCTGCACCTTGCTTCCCACTTCCATTGACCCAAATGGGCAGGGCTGCTGCACCATGCACTCCCCGTCTCACAGTCAGGGCTGCTGCACCTTGATGCCCCCCTGTGTCCATCCCCACAGTTGAAGCTTCTGCACCATGCTGTTCTCTATCCCCTGTCACCGCAGCCATGGCTCCTGCACTATGCTGTCTACACAGTTGGGGTTTCTGTTCCCTGCTGTACCCTAGAACCCCATGCCTCTGCAGTTAGGACTTCTGCACCATGCTGCCACTTGCCACAACAGTCAGGGCATTTGCTGCACCTTGGTGCATGCCTCCACAGCTGAGGCAGTTGCACCCTCCTGCCCCCCCGTTACCAGAGTCAAATCGTTTGCTACACCCTGCTGCCCACATTCATTTTCCCAAACAGGCATGGCTACTGCACCCTGTCCCACATTTTTGACTTCTGTACTCTGATGCCATGCCTATCTCCTTCCTGAACAGTCAGGGCTGCTGCACCCTGCTGCCCTATGTCCCCACCCCCACAGTCATGGCCAAGGCACCCTGTTGCCCCCTGTTCCTGTCTCTACAGTCAGGGCTGCTATGCTGTGCTACACCCTAGAGTCCCATGCTCCCTGCCTCCAAAGTTGGGGCTGCTGAAGACTACTACGCACTTCCATTTCCCCAGATGGGCTGGGCTGCTGCACCATGTGCACCCTGTGCCACAGTTTGGGTTGCTGTACCCTGATGCCCACCTGTGTCCTGCTCAACATTCAAGGCTTCTGCACCATGCTGCCCTCTGTCCCCTGCCAGCACTGTGCCCTGCTGCACTCTCCTACAGGAACAGGAGGCAAAAGGGTGCCATGGCCGTGACTGTGGAGGTGGGGAAAAGGGCAGCAGGGTGCAGCAGCCCCGACTGTTTGGCCAGAAGATAGGGGTGTCATCAGGGTACAGCAGCCTAAACTGTAGGACAGGATACAGCAGCCATGCCTGTTTGTGACAAGGGATGTGGTCAGCAGGGTGCAGCAAAGGATCTGACTCAGGTAACGAGGGGGCAGCAGGGTGCAGCTGTCTCAACTGTGGAGTCACACAACAGGGTACAGCAAATGCCCTGACTCTTGTGGCAAATGGCAGCATGGTGCCACAGCCCTAACTGGGGAGGCATGTGGCTCTAGGGCACAGCAGACCACAGCAACCCCAACTGTGTAGACAGGAGCAGGGTGCAGCAGCCCTGGCTGTGGAGACAGGGGACAGAGGACAGAGGACACCATGATGCAGAAGCCTTGACTGTGGGGTAGGACACAGGGGCATCAGGGTGCAGCATCCCTGACTGTGAAATGATGTGTATAGTGCAGCAGCCCTGCCCATTTGGGGCAATGAAAGTTGGTAACAAATTATCACTTATATAAATTCAAATCAATAAGATCAGAAAATGATAAAGGGGAGAAGAGGCAAGATCCTGCCCAACTCAGTCTGGGGGATTGGGAAAGCTTGACAAAACAGGTGAGCCTTGAGGTGGGTCCTAAAAACCTACACAGAAGAGGCCTCTGGTATAACGGGTGGAAGTGAATACTACAGGACGGGGCTAGTGACACTAAATGCCTTGTTGCCGGCCATTTTCAACCTTGTCCTGGGAATCACTAGTAGGCCCCTTGAGGAGGATTGGAGGGAGTGAGTTGATATAGCAGGTGACAGAAGATCAGAGAGATAACAAGGGCCCAACTCATGTAGGGCCTTAAATGTGAGTAACCCCACCTTAAAGAGGATCCTCCATCTGACTGGCAGACAGTGCAGTTCACGCAGCACCAGGGTGCTGTGGCAGAATTTAGACTGCCCCACCAACAACCTGGCTGCTGTGTTCTGCACTAACTGCAGTCAGTGGAGGCATCCCCCAGAGACCCAGAGGTAGAGGGCATTATAGTAGTCCAGCCTCGTCAATATGAAGGTATGCACCAAAATGGGGAGGTCTAGGGGTGGAACAAAGTGCCTAACCCTGGCAATATTCCTGAGATGGTAAAAGGTGGTCAAGACAGTGGCTGACACCTGAGCCTCAAGTGTCAGACCACTGTCAAGGATTATGCCTAGATTTCATAGCCTTGAGGAGGCCTTAAATGGCACAGATCCCAGAAACAAGCCAGTTTCTGCACCAGAGGCCATCATAGGTCCCTACTCATTTTTCCCCCCACCCCAGTGTCAACCCTGTTGCAGATCTTAGTGTTGTCTGCAAAGAGGTATACATTCACATCCAGCCCCTCTGCAATGTCAGTAATGAAGATATTAAAGAGGACTAGCCCCAGAACTGATCCTTGTGGCACCCCACTGGTCACTAACTCTCCTTGGAATGAACTCCACTTACCACCACCCCCTGTGTTCTATCCCTTAACCAATTTCTGACCATGTTTACCACCTTGTGACCTACTCCCAGGCTGCCCAGTTTGTTTATAAGCCTCCTATGTGGATTGTGTCGAAGGCCTTGCTGAAATCCTGGTAGGCCACATCCACCGACCCTCCCTGATCTAATTCCCTGGTCACCCAGTTAAAGAAATCTATCAGATTTGTTCAACATGACCTTCTCATGTGAATCCATGCTGCCTAAGATCCTGTGATCTGCTGGATTCAAGATATACCACTACAGTGGCGTGAAAAAGTATTTGCCCCCTTCCTGATTTTCTCCATTATTGCATATTTGTCACACTGGATGTTTTCAGGTCTTTAGAGAAAATGTAATATTAGATAAAGGGAACCTGAGTGAACAAATAACACTTGTTTTTTTTTTTTAATTTCACTTATTTAATGAAAAAAAGTTAACCAACACCAACTGGCACTGTGTGAAAAAGTAATTGCCCCCTTACACTTAATAACTGGTTATGCCACATTTAGCTGCAATGACTGCAACCAAACACTTCCTATAATTCAATATCAGTCTTTCACATCGCTGTGGAGGAATTTTAACCCACTCTTCCTCGCAGAACTGCTTTAATTCAGTAACATTTGGTAGGTTTTCGAGCATGAACTGCTCGTTTCAGGTCCTGCCACAGCATCTCTATTAGGTTTCAGTCTGGACTTTGATTAGACCACTCCAAAACTTTAATTTTACTTCTTTTAGCCATTCTGATGTGGACTTGCTTTTGTGTTTTGGATCATTGTCTTGCTGCATGACCTAACTATGCTTCAGCTTCAGCTGACGGAAGGATGACTGGACATTCTCCTTAAGAATTTTCTGGTACAGAGCAGAATTCATGGTTCCTTTAATTATGGCAAGTCATCCAGGTCTCAGGGCAGCAAAGCATCCCAACACCATCACACTACCACCACCATGTTTGACTGTTGGTATGGCTCTTACTGTGGAATGCTGTGTTTGCTTTGCGAAGACATTATGGGATCCATGTTGTCCAAAAAGTTCCACTTTGGACTCATCTGTCCATAGAACATTTTCCCAAAAGGCTTGTGGATCATCCAGGTGCTTCTGGCAATGAGAGACGAGCATTTATGTTCTTGGTTAAGGTGGTTTCCGCCTTGCTACTCTACATGAAGCCCATTTTTGCCCAGTCTCTTTCTGATTGTGGAGTCATGAACACTGACCTTAGCTGAGGCAAGAGTAGCCTGCAGTTCTTTGGGTGTTGTTTAGGATCCTTGAGACTTCTTGGATGATTTTACACTGTGCCCTTGGGTAATTTTGGCAGGCCACCCACTCCTGGGAAGGTTCACTACTGTTCCAAGTGTTCTCCATTTGAGATTATGGCTCTCACTGTGGTTCGATGGAGTCCCAGAGCCTTAGAAATATCTTTGTAACCCTTTCCAGACTGATAGAGGGCAACAAATTTTTTCTGATCTTTTCAGGAACTTCCTTTGATCATGGCATAATGTGCTTGTTGAATCTTTGTGCTGGCAACGGACTCTGATGGTAAGGGCCAAAATAAGTGGAGGTTTATATTGAGCAGGGCTGGCTGTAATCAAGCCTGGCTGTGTTCAATCAGCTGACTCTAATTATCCCTTTAATTGGGTTGATTTAACTAGGGCTATTACTTTTTCACACAGTGCCAGTTGGTGTTGGTTAACTTTTTTCATTAAATAAATGAAATAAGTAAAAAAAAAAAGTGTTATTTGTTCACTCAGGTTCCCTTTATCTACTATTATATTTTGTCTAAAGACCTGAAAACATCCAATGTGACAAATATGCAATAATAGAGAAAATCAGGAAGGGGGCCAATACTTTTTCACGCCACTGTATCTTTTCCTTCAGCAGTGATTCCATTAATTTCCCCACCACTGAGGTCAGGCAGACTGGACCGTAGTTGCCCTCCTCCTCCCTGTTTCCACTTTTGTGGAGAGGGACTACATCTGACCTCCTTCAGTCCTCCAGAAACAGTCCCATTTCCAGCAATTTGTTGAATAGGGCTGTCAGTTGTGCTGCGCGCACCCCTCTAAGCTTCTTCAATATTCTTGGATGTATCCCATCTGGCCCCATTGCCTTGACCACTCTCAGTTTGCAAGTTCATTTAGGACTCTCTCCTCCGTAAAAGGACTGGTGTCCACCTACCTTCCATCAATGCTCCTGTTGCTTAACTGAGGTCCCACACCTTCCCCTTCTTCTGTGAATACAGAACAAAAATATTTGTTCAGGATTGCTGCTTTCTCCAGGTTGCCCTCTGCACACTCCCCTCCTTCCCCTTTTAGCCTAACAATCCCACCCCTGCAGCTACATTTTACACCCCCCCGGGCTGCTTCACACTGATGGTGACTTGCCAGATTTTTGCTGTGGTGAGTTTCCAGCAACCAGGATGGAGCAGTGGGGGAAGGGATATGTGACGTGACATCTGCCATTAGCTGACTTGATTCTATTTGCTGGGAACTGGCTGTCAAGGTGGGTGTGGGAGATCCAGGTCCATCATTTTCACATTCATGCTGAACACTGCATGGTAGTAGGCAGAGTGGGAGCATTACCTTTGCACCAAGTGAGGTGCTGTCGCTACCTCCAGATGTTTCCCATCTTTGGCAGCACCATCAATTGCAGCTGCAAAATTACAGTTTGAGTGTGTAAAAGGATCCAGTGGTAGCCTGGTCAGAGCTGACATTTTACAAACATCACTCCCCTCCCATTGTAAGCAAACTCTGCAGAGCCACACCATGCTGATCCCATTCTCCTCATGATCTATGCCCCCATTTCACACAGCAGTTTGTGCTGCACACCATTCCTGTAGGCACACAGTGAGTTTAAATGAGAGCAGCACCAGGCACAGTGAGAGGGGGAGGATGCATGTTCCACTAAACTCCAGCAGCCATGCAGTGGTGGTTTGTGAGGCAGATGCCCTGCTGTACTCTCAACTGGAGAGGGAGGAGGGGTTGTACTGCAGATCAGTAAAGTGATCATCTCACCACCAAGGCCACTAAGTCATCTATTTCACAGAAACCATATTCACCGCTGGCTGTCAGCACTAGACTACATGATAAAAAAAAAAGATGTTCAGCCCAAGGTGGTTTATCAGCAGGTTGCAGTGGAAAGAATCTGTTCACCTGTGGAGCTTTCTTTGAGTTATTTTTTTATCAGGTTCAAACTCATACTACTCTATCTCTCTCTCACAGTACTTGCTTACTTGTTCTCTAAAAGCACACATCAAATGCCCTCATGATTGAAAACCATCCTTGGGCAAAAAAAAACAAGTACTACAAATATTACATTTTTTATTGATATAAATTTAAACAATCATTTAATCCATGGGGGGGCAGGGGGACTACTAAACTACAAGTATGGAGTCTCCATTGAGTCAAAATACCAATAGCATAACAGTAAATGAAATGTACTCCCAATCGGCGGAAGGACTACTTTACAATTAAATCACTAATAAATTATAACTTTATTCATCTTAAAATATTTCTTTAATAATGAAAAATGTTTTTAAAAATAAAAGCTCATTTCATAAGCAAAAGTGCGGTGCTACACTTCTGACAAAAAAACACACACCACCCTGTTCCCCACAAACACACTCTGCAGTAACATAAGTACAACAGTGGGTCTGCATACTGTGTATAAGAAGTGTTACCTCTTTTGCATTGATACATAGTAGTGAAATTAAGATAGAAACTACTAATTTTAAAGGCTGCTTACCATGCAATGCATGCACAAACTGATGGGGATTTTATATAAAAAACATACAAAATAAAAGTCATATTGCAGTGTCAGTGGCTCAGTAGGTAGCACACTCGCCTCTGAGGCTGGGAGATCAGAGGGCTGTGGGTTCAGTTCCCACATCTGGCACTTGGGTTAATATCCCAGTACTGACACTGTAGTGCAGCATGAGAGGGGTGCTGCACTTCTGAGGTGCTGTCATTCGGATGAGACGTTAAACTGAGGTCCCATCTGCTAGGACTGTGGTAGTTCAGGTGGATGTTAAAGATCCCATGGCACTTATCGAAAAGTGAAGGGGAATGTCCCCGGTGTCCTAGCCAAATTTCCCTCATTTACTGAAAAAAATACCATCAACAGCTTAATCTGATTCAAGGTCAGCTGGCATTCATCTGTATCCCCCCTCCTCCGGGTCATGCCTGAAAATAGGCAGGATTTGTCTAGTGCACTTACCTGGTCAACAAAAACTAAACTGAAAAAAAAAATATTGAGCAAATGGGGAGAGTGTTAGTGTGAAGTTGGGCTACCATGGCAAGGCTCTCCCCCCAGAAGCACTAATTGCTGGGTCTAACAATTTTATTAACATTATTTTCCTTTCAGGGGCAATAGTTTTGTCATTTCAGGTGTTCCAGTATGAAATGCCCAGCAAAATGAGCAAGGTCACATCTGGGATGGCAGTTGCAACCACAGCACTCAAAGCCCAGCTGAGTGCAAAGTTTGCGAAGAATGACTGCATATGACAAGATGCTTGACTAAATGGAACCACAGCTACAAAAAGGAACCAGGCAACAGGGAAGCAGAAGTGGCCAGAAAAGGAGCCAGAAGCCCCTCAAAGTAAGGCATCAAAAACAGCCCAAGTAGGAGGTAAGACCAATTCAAGGGTTACCAAGTTTTAGATGATGAATTTAAACAGATGGTAATATAGTTTTTTGGTGGAAAACCCAAAGTGGCATCTCCTCTGCCTAGGCTCAAAATTAGAGCCAAAAAATCCTCTGTTCATAGGAATGGAGAGCTGTAGGTAGAGGTGGCAGGGGTGTTCTAGCCACCCATGCCAGAACTGGCACAGGTGGACCTGGTCCTACCATCCTTCCCCCAGAAGTAACCAGACCCCAGAAAGCCTCTAACCTCTGATGAAAATCTGGAGGCTCATGGAGTGATGATGGACCTTGTAGCATCAGTCCAAGCTCAGCAGCAGTAGGGTGGGGCTCAGGTGACTCCAGGGGCAGGAAGCAGTGGGACTGCACAGGCAGGCATACCACTGAACCCTGGGCATTACATCAGAGTTGCAAAGTCAGTGAGCTCCCAATTGACTGACAAGGTTCACCAGCAGATTTGTGGGTGGGAATTTGTTGATATGTTTTTCTTGCTACAACACCCAAAAGAGCAAGATAAAAACAAGAATAAAAAAGAGGATCCCGTCAAAAAGAAGTTCAGGGGGAAAAGACTTTTGACAACTGGCTAGCAAGCTTTATATTCTTCAGCAGTACAATATACCAGATTGCCCCCAATTTTCAGACTGCCCCCAAAAAGTGTATTGTCCTGTTCAATTATCTGAACGGGATCATGTTAGCTCACAGGCGTAAGGGGGAGGCAGGCTGGATCATGACAAGAAACATAGAAACATAGAATTTGACGGCAGATAAGGACCACTTGGCTCACCCAGTCTGCCCATTTCCCTACCTGATGGATAAGCTGCAGATTCTAGTTAATCAACAGCTTACTTCCTCCTGCCCCCCACTAGAATTGCCTTATGCATGTCCCATGCATTCTTGAATTCTCCCACTATTCTTGACTCCACAACCTCCTCAGGAAAGCTGTTCCATGCATCCACAACTCTCTCTGTGAAAAAATACTTTCTAACATTACCTCTGAGCCGTGCCCCCCTCTATCTTCAAATTGTGCCCCTTTGTTCTTGCACATCTCTTCTTCTGAAAGATACTACCCTCTTGTACCTTGTTAATTCCCTTGAGATACTTGAAAGTTTCTATCATGTCCCCCCTCTCCCTCCTTTCCTCAAGGGTATACATATTAAGCTGCTTTACTATCTCCTCGTATGTCTTCTGGTGCAGACCTTGCACCATTTTGGTTGCCCTCCTCTGAACAGCCTCCACTCTGTCTATGTCTTTGCGGAGATGGGGTCTCCAGAATTGCATAGGATATGATCTTTTTCAGACCCCATCTGGAGTACTGCATGCAAGTCTGGAGACCCCATCTCCACAAAGACATAGACAGAGTGAAACTGATTCAGAAGAAAACAACAAAATAATGCAAAAGTCTCTCAAAATATAATCACGAAACTAATATCAATATACCCAGGGAAAAGGAGAGATACATAAAAGCTTTCAAGTATCTCCAGGAACTCTGGCATTGCATGCAATATGACTGTCTATGGACTAGGGTGCCCTGGACATGCCCTTGCTGGTTGAGATTTTGCATGGGGGTTGGGTCCTTCATACATAAAAAGGTTATCAATAGAGACACCTCAGTTACAAATACCTGATCACACAGTGCCCCCAAATCAGGTCTGATTCACTTTTAGTAAGAAAGTTTATAACAAGACCTCATGTAGGTTTCAATATGAGTGCTTTGTTTGCAGTCAGTGATGCCCATTAACTAATGCAGACCCAGCAGACCCCCACATGGTGGCATTCAGCCTTTACAGAAGAATCAAGGCAAGTCATACACAGGTAAGCATGCTCACTCTGGAAAGGATTGACCAGCTTAGGCCATGGCTGGAGCATTAACCAGACCATGAAGTTGCCATACTGCTTGAAGAAGGCTTCAAGGTAAGCTTTAAGATTCTGTATGAAGGCCCCCTGCAGGGGTACAAAGCTGAGAACCTCAGATCTGCCAGGGAGAGCTGGAGAACCCATCTCCACAATGACATAGACAGGATGGAGGCAGTCCAGAAGAGGGCAACTAAAATGGTGCAGGGTCTACAACAGAAGCCATATGAAGAGACACTAAAGGAGTTTAATATGCATACCCTTGAGGAAAGAATGGAGATGGGGGACATGATAGAAACGTTCAAGTAACTCAAAGGAATCAACAAAGTCCAAGAGGGTAGTATCTTTCAGAAAAAGAAATGTGGAAGATCAAGGGGGCACAGTTTGAAGATTGAGGTGGGACGGCTCAAGGGCAATGTGAGGAAGAATTTTTTCACAGAGAGGGTGGTGGACACATGGACCGGCCTTCCCGAGGAGGTTGTGTGGTCAAAATCAGTGGGGAAATTCAAGAATGCATGGGACAGACATAAGGCAATTCTGGTGGGGGGGGGGATAGGAAGAGGTAGGCTGTTGGTTAACTAGGATCTGCAGCTTATCCAATAGGTAGGGAAATGGGCAGACTAGATAGGCCAAGCGGTCCTTATCTGCCATCAAAGTCAATGTTTCTATGTTTCTATGAGAAGTTGCAGATGGTCCAGGACAAGTTTTAAAAAGAGCTGGGCATTGGGAAGGTGAATGGCCCTTACCCCTCCATACCTTTTCCTATCCTGAGGGTTTCTTCCATTTGGCTGATCCCCAAGATGGCTCTGAGAGTGTTCTGCATGATTAACCACATGTCTTTCCCTGAGAGTAACTCTAGTAAATGACCAAATTAATCTGCGCCACATGGCAATTCAGATGCATCATTTGATAGGGTGGCTGAAGTAGTGCACACAGTGGGTCAAAAGACCCTTATGGCCAAGGAAGCTATCAAGTCATCATTACAATTACTGCTGGCCCACCCAACTGACCGAGATTTGTTGGGGATGAAGTTTGATGGGTAATATTACATGGATAGATGCATGCCCATAGATGTTCAGTAGACTGCATAGTATTTGAGTGCTTCACCACCTTCTTGCACTGCTGAACTGCTCAAAAAGTGGGGAGACAGGGGGTCATTCACTTTCTGGATGATTTACTGTTTGTGGGCTCAGCCCACTTCCTGGTCTGTATGCAGACTCTATGTTTTTTTACACCTGTGCTACAACTTGGTGTCCCACTGGCCCCTGGCAAAGTTGAGCATCCAAACTTGGTCATGACATTGCTGTGTATCAAGACAGATGCAGGGGTGCAAGAATGCAGCTTGCCACAGAACAAGATTGAAGTTCTAAGGACCCTTCTGAGCCATGCAATGGCAGTTAAGAAGGTTGCCATGAAGGAACTTCAATAGTTAGTGTGCCACTTAAACTTTGTCTGCTGGGTCATTCCCTTGAGGAAGACACACAGTATGACAAACAGTGAAGCTGGGGACTGGCACCCAGTAGCCCGACCACCAGATATGAGTGATGGAGGGCTTTAGGAAGATCTGAAGATGTAGTGTATCTTCATCTGTCACTTTAATGGTGTCTCAATATGGCCAGTGGCAGATGACACCCAGGAGCTAGAACTATTTTTGGATGCAAGAGTGGACTTGCACTTGGAGTATATTTCAAGGGCAAGTGGTATGGTACTGAGTGACACTCAAGTGGGCAGTGGTGGGACCCATGACATAGATTGCTCTGCTGGAATTTTTTTCCAGTAGTGGTGGCACTTTGTGTGTGAGGGCCCTAGTTGAGGATAGAAGGGTAATTTTTTCAGTCCGACAGCATGGGTGTAGTTCATATTATTAATGGGCAACTTGGGACAAAACATCCACTGGAAGACCTCATGAGGATTTTCATCCTTAAATGTAAGCTTCATAATATCAATTTTAAGGCTGTACATGTTTCTGGCATTGTGAGTGATATTGCTGATACTTTATCTCATTCACAGTGGCAGAAGTTCTAAGGATTGGCTTCAGCAGTGTACTGGAATCCACATCCAGTCTCACCTTTCCTGTGGAAGAAAGTGACCCTAAGGTCTGGGAGTGTATAGGTAATGCTATTGTACCTCAGCCCAGAGTGGAATATTGCCATTTGGTGAAACACTACCATGTTGTCGTGTGGAGATAGGATTGCCTAACAGCTGGCTGATTCCAGCAGATTAGCTGGGCAGCAACAATATTGAAGTCAAGTGGCATGGCTGGACACCTGGGGTTGTGTGACAACACCTGGCAGGTTTGTCCTGGTTCTCCTTGGTGTGGGGCTTCACTGATGCTACATGAACTTTCAAGGTCTAGAAGATCCTTGAGGGTTGGATCAAAGTGATCCTGAAGTGGATTGACTAATGGTGCCCAATTAGCCTAGAAACATTTTGAAAAGAGTGGGATGCCTTCTTAACAGTCTGCCCTCTTGTCAGTCTGATGATCCTCATTTGAAGTCACATTATTCATGATCATATTTCTGTTGGTATTCTGTGGTGCCTTAGGGGGTCTAGGAGTTACTGTAGCCAACAAAAAGTGGGGTTGCCATGGGCTGGCAGGATGCAGACTTGGCAGTGTGTGGGTGTATATGTCCAGCTCCACAAAAGTAAGATTGAGGATGAGGGCATAGTTTGCTGATTCACCATGCAGGCTCCTGTGGGGTAGGCATGGGATGAAAAGGCCATAGTGGTGGACTACATGGCCCTTCATCTACCAGAGGGGTTGGGTTTTCTGTGGCATGCAGATGGCACATCTGTAATGGCTTACCAGTTTATGCATGTCTTAAGCTTTTCAGTACCTCAGGTGGGGTTGAATTCCAAAGAATACAATGCCTATTCTTTCAGAATAGGACCAGCAACAAATGCCAAGGCCTAGAGTCTTACAGATGGGCACATACAGGCCCTGGTCTGGTGTAGGTCCCAAGTGTTTTTACATTATATATGATCACACTTGCTTTAACATATTCTTGCTGTTCTGAGGTTCTCCTGATGATACCAAGTGGGGTTGGATCTGCAGACACTCCTTCATTCACTGGGCAGCTGAGAGAATAGGACATCATCCTTTGGGGAGGAACCTGGTGATTCCACTGCAGAAAGTGTAAATCTACTGGTTGGTACAGAGAGGCATGCATTGGTAGGAACTTCTCCCTAGGCTGACAGCGGAGGCCCAACATGAGAGTTCACTGGACATTCTGATGGTTCATCTGGGCAGGAATGATGTGGGACTCCGGAAGGCTATCAACTTGCTTCTCAGGATGAAGGAGGACTTACGATCCATTTGTGAATGGTGGCCATGCATCAAAATCCTTTGGTTCCACATTACCCAGTGGCATCACTGGCAGCATGCAGAACTTTCTGACTATGAATATAGCATGCATATGCATTAACAGGGAGATGCAGCTGTTCATGAAGTCCATTTTGGGAGCTGTGGTATGGTATAATAATATTAACACAGCCTGTCAAGAATTTTATGCTAAGGATGGTGTTTTATTTACAAGACAATGGATGGGACTTTTTACTTTAGTCGTTCCGTGAGGTCTTGGGAGAAGTATTTAGAATAAGCTGTTTGGGGGGGGGGGGGTTGTTGGACTGTGTCCATCCAGTGGTAGCTTGGGAGTCTACTAGACCAAAGGTACAAGGAGAAAAGGGGAAGGAGTGGAATTCTTCCAAAGGACTCTTCTCTGGTTGGCATGAGGCGGGGAGGTTGGGCCCATAAGACCTTGATCCCAATTGAGGGGGGTCACATTCCAACCTCATTGGGCTTTCCTGTGTGAGTGGCACCACAAGATGGGAGTAGTCACTTGCCAACCAGCCACATGACCTCCCCACTCTCTGAGGCTGAGACAATCTAGAGAGGTACATCATTCCCTCAGTCCACACATGGGCGATGCATTGAACCATAAAAGGTGTGGAGGCTCTATGGTGACTGGTGAAATCTTCCAGCTGCACACACCACTGCAGTTTGGTTGATATTTCAGTTAATAAACATATGGCTGTGGACACTTTTTTCAAAACCTGTGTTGTGTATTTTTCCAGAGAAGGGGTTATAGTGACTAATAAGACAATAGAAAGTCTATCAAGCATTGTAGCAGACATATTCTTGTCTGTGTGCCCTCTGCTGTAACCTGGCCTTAGGCAGGCAGGTAGGGTTCCACCCATGGGATGGGGAGTATCCATGGCACCAGTGGAACCACTCGGGCCACTCATAAGGCAGGGCATCTGGAGAGGAGGGAGAGTAAGGGATTAAAAAGAGCTGTAGTCTGCAACTCCATCTCATTCTCTTCAATCCTCTCCAGATTTCATACTTACTTGCCCTCATAAAAGCAGGATTCTAGGTTGGTAAGGCTGGACTAGGGAATCATTTGCCCCCTTGTGGGTGACCACACTAGAGGTCGGGGAGTTTTTCCAATTTTCCCTCAGAAGATTTTTTCCTGGGTTTTTGCCTCCTTCAAATGGGTTTAACTGAGATTAGGCTTAGAATTCAACTGTCACAGTCATTGTAACATAGTTACTAGGGAGTCTCTCAGAGTGACTGCACAAGGGGAAAGGGGAAGGAATAGAATTCTTCTGAAGGATTCTTCCTCTCTGGTCAGCATGATGAGGGGTCCGTAAAACATGTACCTGAGTTGGGGGGTTGTGGTCCAACTTCATTGAACTTGCTTGTTGGAGCAGTGCCACAAGACAAGGTGGTCATTTGCCACCTAGCCACATGATCTCCCCACTTACTGAGGTTGAGCCAACCCAGACAGGTACATCATTCCCTTGGTCCACACATTGGTAATGCCCTTCATGTTAATGGGTGTGGAGACTTCAAGGTGTCTGGGAAACCTCCCAGCTGCTCATGAAACTCCAAATTGGTTTACATTTCATTTAATAAACATGTGGCTCCAGCCATTTCTGCAAGACCTGTGCTGTGTGTGTTTTCCTAGGGAAGGAGTTATGCGGTCTAATAAGGCAGTACCTCCACAGTTTTATTTCAGACTCTGTCTGGATGCCTCTAAAGAACCCTATGCTTATGAATTTATTTTGTGCTCAAATGAGATAAAATAAAACATTTCTTATGTGTTTAGAACTGTGTCAGTGGTCTTTTTCTTTAATGCATACTGATAGATTGATCAGATCAAACCCTAGTGAGTTAAAGCCTCCTATCTTTGCATTTCTTAAGTGCTAACTGTTAAGGCCAAGCATATCCCAGCTCAGTCTCCTTTCTTTTGTTTCTGTAAGTTCTGACCTAACTGAGTTAGGCAGCGAGTTAGCACATTCAGAGTTCAATATGTCTTTCATTAAGTGAGACTATCTTCACAACATTACTGGAGGCCAAATAGAGAGTAAAATCCTCATTTTCCTCTTTATGGTGAGAAGGAAGGAACACTCTAGTGTAAAGTTTAAGATGTCTGCAGTGCTGGGTGTGCTATCTGGATTTATTTGGAGCATCTATGTTTTTACCTATTATTCTTGTTATTTTATTGTGCCCGCAGTTGTAGTTTAATGTAGAGTAGTTTGTTTCTTTCAGCATCAGTTAGGACCAAAGAGTGAGGCAGGGTCGAGGAAGTAAGTTTTGTTTTTATTTTGATATAGAGTGTCAGAGCTGGTATGTGCTTCACTTTAGAGTCTCTCTACATCATCAGTCCCTATTTTAGCATAGTTCTAGCTGCCATTCTGATACAGTGTCAAAATCACACTGACGCAGTGACTAGCACTCTCACTATTGCAGCTGTACCTGGCAGTATTGATGCAGTCCCTTTGAATACTGTCACTGGCTTTTGTGTGACTATGGATATGGGGTTCAATTCATCATTGGGCACCTGACATCTTGTGCCCAGTTGTCGGTCTTGACTACTGGGTATGTTGTGTGCCTGCAGCTCTGAGGAGAACTGATGTGGACTGGTTGGATTGCTGTAGTTTATTTTGTTACCCTTTCAGATGCCTTCCTTTTGTCTGGTTATAGGCCACATCCAAGCAGTGAAGAGTATTGGTGTTCTTGTTAATATAACTATTAGAGATACACTGTATTTCCCTGCTCAGCTGAAGTACTGGAAGTGGGGATTTTAATAGAGCTCCACCACTACAGTGTGAGTGTAGGGGACACCTTTGCCAGTAACATCTGTGTCATTTCCATTTATCTGCTATACATCTATTCTGTTTCACAGTAAATATGAAACTGTGCAGCCTTGGACTTTTTTGGGATACTCTGGCATTGGGGCTTGACTGCTACTATACTCTGCCTTTCCAGCTGGCTGATGGAAAATGCCAGTTATCATCCAGTTTTAAGATGAAGATGATGTTATGAATCGGTTCCCTTCTTATTTAACTGAATTGTATATTTTATAATTTACCTGGTGACAGTAGGTTTTCAGTCACTGTAGATTGTCATGTCATACTTTTGCTTCGATTCATTGCCTTATCTGACTTTCTCAGCCCTGTGTAGTTGTCCTGAAACTGAGGCTTACTTCTTGGGCCATGCCTGGTCCTGGTGTGTGCCTCCCAAGTCCCACTTCTGCTGTTGCTGTATCCCTAGTGTTTCAATTCTTTTCTCTGCTGTTCCTTACCACCTGTTTTGTTTTCTGATTGTGAGGGCAGAGAAGAAAGAGTCCAAGAAGCATGTGGCTATACTGGGTTGCATAATCAAAGCAAGCTGGGCTCATCGATAAGTTTGAGCCCCAATAACAAGTGGGGATCAGGTATGTAACTACCTGAGTATGTAGGTGTGCAACCAGGGATGCGTCTGTGAGTGTGAGCAGCAACAGCCACTGAAAAATGCATCAAGGAGTGACACATATTGGAAACTGGCTCCCAGTTCTTCTGACAAGCCCCCCCCCCACCCAGTGCAAATGGGGCAGTTGGATCAATATGGTTAAATAAATAAATGATAGGCTTCTAAAGCAATATACTGCATATGTGCAAGTCTGCTGCAAATTGTGTTTTGGGGCAATGTTTATTATATGTGACTGGGGACTGCCATGTTAATTTCTCAGGCACCCCAGCCTCCAGCCAATCACAGTTAGCCACTGCCACCAGCTGGGACTTAAGCCTGTAGCCAATAGGGCATTGTGTATATGACTGACAGCCCTTCTCGGCCAGTCAGAGCATGTAATTCCCCCTGTGACATCAGAAGCTTCTTAAAAGAGTGGGTAGTCTTGTTTGGACTATCAAAAGAGGCAGGTGCTGTCAGCCTTGTTCCTGCCCTGTGAGCTTCAGCCTGCTACAGAATGGTCCAGTGCGGACTTGACCCACCTTAGCTTCTTATCAGTTGCTACTGCTGCTCTGACTAGTCAGCCAGAATGGCCTGATTTTGTAAAATGGGGTAGCAACTCCAGTTAAGCTGTAACACAGTTAGAGTTGCCAGAGAGTGCTCTGGTGCTTGTTTAAATATTTGTCATTGTTCAAGATTTTCAATTTCCACTGCAGTGATCTGGAGGATCCTGTGAGAAACTCCACCCCACAGGATTTGCAGAAACTCATCTTGTGCACTTTGTGGGTTTCAGGATCTGTGAGTTCTTTGCTGGGCTAGGAAGCATTCACCTTTCTGTGGATTACTATTTGGAATTTCCTTTGGAATAGCATGGTTTTGAAATACAAATGTTTGGATTGTGAGTGCCAGCACAGTAAAAAAAATTTTTTGAGTTTGAAATCTGTTTAATTTGTGCACGGTAACCCATGAAGTGGGTGCATGAGGAAGGGTGCCATCCATTATGGCGACACCTTCTCGGGGCAATCCACTCATGGCAACAGAAAGGTAGGGTGACTGGATGAGGGGGTGGGTGAACTAGGCGACAGGATGTCACTATATGTATGCGCACAGGGGGGTGGGAGCGAGCATGGTGAGTGTGGGCTGGGAGGGGGTGCAGGGGTTGTAGGGAGTGGCGCTGCGGTTGCCGGTCTAGCTGCATCGTGGCATCCGGGATAGGCTAGTGGCTAGGGTGGCTGAGGTACCGGGTTTGGGTCTGGGCACTGGTGTGATTTGTATTGTGCCTGATCCAAACCTTTTCATTTTTACTGCTTTCACCCCCCCGACATGTACGCCCCTGGAGTTGAGAATCCTTAAGTAGGGGGGTCCGGGGGGCAAAGACCCCCAGCAGGGGGGGTGGCAGGGTGCAGCCCCCCCCCACAGAAAGCAATAAAAATGTGCCCTGGCAAAATGTGTTTGACACTCTGACTGAGCGATAACAGTGATCACCTTTAGGTGTTCACCATTATCACATAGACCCGTGTTCACCACCTCTACAGACCCCAGGCAATGCAAGATCAGGCCTGCAATAGTAACTTCAAACTGTTGTAGCCAGTTAACTGGTTAGTTTAAATCTAATAACATCCAGATCTACTGGCTTGGACTACATAAAATGCACAAGAAGGGAGAGGGAGAAAATGTGTTGGGGGTGTGTGCTCATGCTGGGCACAACCTGAGTGTAAAAACTGTTCTTATCTGACTTCTCCTTTTCTGTACCGGACCAATAAACACATTCCTGGTAGTTTTTTTTTATCATGGGTGAGTGCATACTATTTTGCACTGTCTATGCTGGTATTGTATTGCATTGTTTATTTAGGTGTGCTTCATGAGTGGGATCCAGAGTGATATTTGTGCCAGTGGGGAGGTGAGCAGGTACTGCATCCCAGGGGGTTGTACCACACCTATCACCAGGCTCACTGATCTGTTCTCCAAGTGGAAGCACCATGCTATTTAGTTTTCTTTCTGGATATAAGCCCTACACAAGTAGTTCTAAAGAACCCAGGCCCCTCAACCTTGCAGGTCTGTGTATGTGTAAGGCTGAAGTTTTAACTGCAGCTTTCCAACTAAAGGCACAGTGATCCAGTTACATATGTTTAAAGAGACCCTGTAAACTTTGTAACATGACTATTAAAGACTTTTTAGTTACTTTTAGTTTCTTTGTGAATATTGTTGTGACTGTGTGCTTTAAATTTCTTGGAATCCTATGGATTTCGATCCAGATTCCATGAATTTGAAATTTTGTTAATTCTATATACCTCTACCCTATAGGCATCACTTGTTCATGCTGCTTTTCTTGACTTGAAGTCATAATCCTCTGCTTGTAATATTCAAATTATATCCTTGGCAACAGACTGTGCTGTGTTAAACAGAGGATAATGTGGTATCATTGCAGGTATAAGCAACATGAACAGAGGAATTTTAAAGGAAAAAAGATTGAATTTTAATGAAAAGGGCTTCAATAAAAAATAAGGGAATATCCTGAAATTTTAATGTGAGATGAATTTCATTAAATGGAGTTCTGCTGTTGTAAACTGAGAACTATTTGCTGAAAATTGGAACATCATTTTAACTCTTGCTGCACCACTGACTGATATAGCTGTCTAGATTTCCTATGAATTCTAATTCTGTTGGCAGTCTTAGGGTTAAATGGCAAATCATTTAGAGCTGTGGATATGGTACAGAACCAATGGGTCATTGTGGACTGCAAGCTGGCACTATAAAAAGTGTCAGCTGTAGTGTGGAATGGCTTTTACTATTGTTGTAATATTGTGTCCATCAAGCTACATCTTACACCAGCTGATTTGATGACAATAGTTCGCACTTTTGTCACCTTTAGATTAGACAACTGCAATGCTTTGTAGTTAGGGATAACTGCAAGTTAGATGTACTGTACCCACTGAAGATGGTACAGAATGCTGCAGCCTAGCTTGTGGAAGGAATTTCTCGAAGTGAATACATCACACCAGACTTACACACTTTGTACTGTCTGCCAAGTTAGCTGCGCATCTCCCTCAAGATTTGTTTATTGATATTTAAGGCCTTGTATTGTTTGGGTCATGATTACTTCAAAGCTCTCCTGTTGTTTTACACTCCTACATATCTCCTGTACACCATGGCTTAGAAATTGCTGGTGGTAACCCAATCCCATCTCAAACAGTTGGGGCACAGAGCATTTGTAGCTGCTTCCCCACCCGTATGGAATTCCTTTTCAGTAAGTATCTACTCCAGTCCATATTCATGGTGGAGGCCTTTGAGGCCTCTCTGAAAACATATCTTTTTTATCAGGCTAACCCATTATAATTATTTAGTTTTAGCCATGAGTTTATGGAGACTGAAAGCTTTATCATATATCTACCTGTTAGAAGTTATTGTACAGTGCCCTGAGCTTTTTAGATAGACTGACAAATAAATTAAAATGCCTTGCCTTGCCATCTAAACACAATAATAAACTAGCCAGTCAGCCTGTTGTCACTAAGAAACCATAAGGAGAAAACAACTCTAACAATTTAATGTGAAATTAAGAACATGAAAAACCTATGAAGATTTAATAGTTGTCTCTGAGTTATGTCTGCTTACAGCAGACCTTATAGTAGGATCTCACCAATTAAAATACAGTATATTCTTGGCCTGACATTTGAACCATCAAACTATAAGAAAAGGTAAAACAGAACATTTATGGAAGAAATAATAAAACCATAATCAGTTTATGGAGGGATATAGTAATAATTGCTGTTTTTACTGCACTGCAGACCCTATCACTGGATTAACAGGTTATGGTATATCCTTTTCCTTGAAAAGCATCACTGAACTACAGTTTTTGAACCATAGGTTACTGTGTGCAGACCCATGCTAATTCCAATCTACCTAGTCCTTTTACAAACAATGAACTGTTTTATTTTGTTAAATATGGAAGTGAGAACTATTTTATTATGCTGCAAACACATTGTTAACAGCATTGCTAATACTATCCTCCTCTTCAGCCAGTTCCAATGATTCTGCCTATTACCTAAAGAAAAATTTCTTGGTCACTCTGTTAGACTTATGTATGTGTGTGTTACCAAGCTGATTCAACCAAATCCAGTACTGTACCTCCTTCCATAGCTTCTGTGAACTAGGGTATGCTATTTTTTATGGCTGTGGGCAGAGCCTGCAGCAGTTTTGCTGTAGCTGGAAAAATGAGATACCTAAACACACATTTTTGGAGTTTTCAGTGTATCCTTCCAATATTCCAAATCACTATGCCAGCTGAATTAAATACTTCCTTCTCTCTGTTGAGTAGACCACTGTCAACAGAGGACACATCAAGCTTCTACAGGAACTCCAGAGGAGTTGCAAATTACTTTTTTATTTCTGAAAAGAAGAAGCATACAAGTATACTGGAATTTCCCTTACTAAAGCTCTGAAGCTCCAAGTATCTCATTAAGCAGACTACAGTGTCAAGTTACAGACAGTCGAGCTACAGCTTTACCCCTCTATTTCAAAACCAGGACTCTTAGTACTGTGGCGGAATGCTGTGTATTTTTTTTATATTGTAATAAAAAAGAATGCTTTTGCAAACTGGAAACTCATTGCAGTATAAAATACATGTGTGCAAATTGGCACTAAAGAATATGCTTGTGTGTGTGTGTGTGTGTGTGTGTGTGTGTGTGTATCTTTGTAGAACTCTGTCAGAAGTTCCTGACAACAACTCTTTCTCCTGTCACTCCCTCCCCCATTATAGACAGAATTAAGTTTTAACCCTTGTTCCTATGGGCATTTATTGAGATTTGAGACCATCTTCTTCAGTTGTTTTTTCTATTTTTTCTATTCAAACTTTGTATATTTCCTATCCTGTGCTAGTGAAAGGTGAGGGGTTACAACACCTCTGTTTATCCACAGAATAGGGTTCACTGCTGGTTTTTCCACTCTGATGTATTTAATGTTCATAAAAGGTACAGCTCAGACACCACTAGACAGTAAAATAAAGCTCTTTGTTTATCCACAGGGACAGGAACAGTGCATGCCCCCCCCCACTCACACACCCATGCACTGTGATGAATTTAGTGCTGGTATAAAGTGAGGGATAAAGCCCTAGGTTTATCCACAGGTACCACGTGGGGCAGACTCAGTGCAAACTTACTCACACTGTGATGGATGTAGTGCTGGTAAAAGGTACGGGACTGACATCAGGTGAGCTTCAAATCAACTGGTAATCCACAGAAACAGCTACAGTGTGGGGCAGACAGTGGTGAATCTAGCCATCCTGCAGGTCCTGCAGTAGCAGGACCCTTTTGGCAATGTGTACTGCTAAAATATTTTAACCCCTCCCAACTATAAAAAGCTACTTGAAGTTCACTTTGCATTGAGTTATTTTTAATTCAGGTGTGAAGGGGTTAAACTGTAATCAGCAAGGGTTATGTATGTTATATGTCCAGCAAGCTGTGACATTCTGAGCTACCTCCAACTCAAACAGAGAAAGATTTATAGCCTTCCACTTTCAGAAAAGCATGTAGAGTGCTGGCTAGTGTATACCAGCTTTCTGTCTGTAGCAACAAAAAAGGAAGAGTCTGCTTCAACACCATCCTTAGCCTCTGGTACAGTGCATTCAGTCCATAGTTCCATACTCTCAAGTCACTGTTGAGCTGCCTTACTTCCCACCTCATGGTGCATCCACCTGGCTGGTATCCATTACTAGGTTCAGTACTGGCTTGAGTGAACAACAGTAAATTTTCTTTTATTTTACTACTAGAGAACTAGGAAAGACAAGGGTCATAAGTGGCATGGATAAGAGAGATGGGGGCATCTATAGCTGGACTGAGAGTATAGCCTGGAGGTTAGAGTAACAAGCTATGAATGAGCTTGATACATCTGGCAGACTTGGGTTTGAATCTCCCAACCTCCACTTGCATATTGTATTACTCTGAGCAAATCACTTAATCTCCCTAGTGCTCACAGGTTCCTTCTGAAAACAGACATTTGTGTCTAGCAGGCCTTACTTGGCTATCAAAGAATAAAAAATTAAAAAAACTTCCCAATAAGTGATTCCATGAACTGGACAGATTAAATAATGTGCTTGAGAAGCAGAACGGTAAAGACGGTTTCTGGCTTATGAAAGGCAGGCAGATTGGTGTTTTTTTTTATTTAATAGTTGACTAATATATCTACAGTACTTAGTATTGCATATTTACTTTTTAGTTCATGTTGTAACTTGGTGATAAAATTACCTTTCTCATGTTCTTGTTGGAACTACACAAAAGGAAGAGACGACAGACAAGTGGTGTCCAGAAAATAAATGTAATTTATTACTGGTAAATAAGAATACTACAGGCTTACAACCAACAGTGTAATCACTGGGAGAGTATCCAGTTTCCTTACCTATAGGCACAGTCAAGTCTGTCTGTGAGAAAATACGTGATGCAAAGGGTCTTATACCCTGATAATAACCATGACAACAATAAAAGAAGATACACAAAATGCACATAATTGGCCAAAACCAGGTGGCCAGAGTAACTATCCTAACTAACATAAGAAGTTGCTTAGCTTAGCAGAAGGTAAAGTGAGCAAATGAGGTTTGTGATTCTTCCAAGGTCACGTACAGTTACAGTTTGCACAAGCACTAAAGATGGCACTGTTGCCTAACTAATAATTATACAATAAAAATATAATGGAAAACATCTCCCAATAGTACACTATTTTGTGAGAATGTCGTGAAGCATAATATGCATTACAAAAGTACAGTAGAACTCAGATCCTGACACTTATGCTTATACGATAAGTGTCTATGCCCTAAATTTAGTACATATGCCTACATATGTGTTGTTATTCATGAGGTGGGGGTACAATCAGGGGTGCATGTCCATGGATAACAATGTTGATGAATGAAATGTAATTCATACTCTGTTCAAATTGTATATATTTTTCTTAGATGAAATTATTTTGGGAGAAGGCACTTTTTTGCCTAGATTTCAGTATTAAAAATGTTCTTATGACTGTTTTTCACCTGATAATGTTATTAGTTCCTGTGGAGAGTGACAGCAATACTAATCACAAGGCTAGCTGTTGTTTGACATATATGTTCTTTGTCTGACCGTCCAGGTGGGAACATAGCCAGGGTTATTAATGTATGATGTAACCATTAAGTAGTAATGAATTGGAAGACTTTATCAACTTTATTGATTGCCCATTTGGCCATGGGTCCACTCTGTTGTGGCATTAGTTGGTTTTGGGTTAAAATACAGTGTAAGCCAGCTAGCTGGCACAGTGGAAATGGAAGTGAACCCAGGGTGTTGGATGGCCAGTCAAAGGGAAAAGGATCTAGCTTCCATAGGACTGCTGTCCTTCTCCAGGGGGAGGGTGGGCAAGGACCCAGTGCCTGCATGGTCCTTCACAGAAGCTAAAGAAAAAGCAGCCCAGGCCTAGAAGAAAGTGCCAGAAAGGGAACAAAAAGGCAACAAGCTGTATTTTTAAGAGGCAGCAGACTGCTGGAATGGGAGTCAGGATTCCTTCCTCTGCTTCTCCCCAGAAACACTACACCATCTGTGTGATTTTGTTGACTCAGGTGTTGCAGTCTTACCCTAGCAGGGGAGCTTGGCTATCTGTCTCCCCTGGGTTCAGTGTGAATCAGTTTACTGGGGTTCATTCTTCCAGAGCCTTACTGGTTTACTGGAAACTCAAATCTTGACTCATTGGGGAAGCAGTGCAGGTCAGTGGCTGGACCATAGTCCTGCAAAACCAGATGATTCCCCAGTTTCGAATCCTGCCACTGTCACTGGCTCACTGAGCAAGTCACATGACTTCCCTCATGTTCCAGTCCCTCCCCAGCTGGACAAATGGGTAATTCTTGCCCTACTGTTAATGGGATGTGACATCTACACTGGGAAATCCTGTGTACAAAACCTTAAAAAATAAGTAAATAAAATACAAAAATGGAGAAAGGCAGCATTGCTTCACACAAAAAGCAGTGGGGAAGTGTAATAGCCTTCCAAGTGAGGTAATAAGGTCAGGATAACTATATTTGTTTAAGCCTAACTTAGATGAATAGATTTTTATTTTGAATTTTGTTGACCAGGTGGGCCCACTGATACCATAGGTCCCTTTTTCAGGGGTGACCCAGAATTAGGTACAGATAGTAAAGTACAGGACATTGATCATATACAACACAAAAGAATAAAAGAAGACTAATCTACTAATTCACAGGTCAACATAGATTGTTACATAAACAAATTTACACATGTAGAAAAGCTACAGGACACAGGTATGCAGTACAGGACTAGTTATTAGTTACAGTACTGTGTGATCCAGAAGAATAACCCGTTCTTAGAAGTGCTATGTATGTCTTAGAAATTGGTATGTAATTGTACCTTCTTCTGCTAGGAGGAAACTGCCTTAGGAGCAGTGAAAGATATTAGGGGATACTGGTTCAAGGGAAGTATTTGTTTACTTGGGTATTTTTGGGTAAATGGTGTGCATTAGTGAGTACAGGCACAGTTGCTTGTTGTGGAGATGTGTGTTTTTAGTGAGCGTTGTAGTGCGGCAAGAGAGGGGCAATTCTGTATGGCTGTAGACAGTTTGTTCCATTAATGTGTGACTCTGTATCCGAAGGACCTTTGCCTAGTAGCCATGTGTACTTTGGGGACCTCTAGTGGGGGCTGTGATAAGGGGCAGAGAATTGTTTCATGCTACCTGAACACCATGAGGTTCTGGAAGTGAGACAGGTGGTTGTTCAATATTTTGTGCATTTTGAGGGAGCTAATTTCTGATGTTACAACTGCTGTGAACTGATACTCAAAAGCTGCTGAAAAATGTTTTCACTTATTTTATTATACTTGTTTTATTACATGTAAAATTACATCAGAGGGATTGTTAGGCAAGACCCATACAAAGTGCTTTAAATCTATGTGGGATTTGCCTGGCAAAGCACTGATTACATTTTTCAAAGAATGTAGTCAGTGAAAACATTTTTGAACAATGCTTGAGTTCACCATCTTTTGTACGCATTTTGTACCTTTCAAGTATATTCTGCTCGGCGCCAAACTTTAAAAGCATGCAGCTATCATTCAATGTGTCATTGCTATTGTGACTGGGCAAAATGGAGGATGGTCTTGTGGGGCTAATTAGTCTGATTTGGTCTCTAAATCTTATTTATAAAATGTGCCATGAAAATCCTGTAACCTCACTGGTCAAATGTTGTCAGATGATCACTGACTATTTTCTGACAACTGCACACCTCACCTGAACTATATTTTTTTTAACAAATAAAAACCCATTTTATAAGTGGACTAAGACACTCCAGGGTGTGCCATGGTAAGGGAAATACAGTAATGCACATTCTTGGGTGGTTTCAGTACTCGGCTACACCTTGTGCCTAGTAACCACCTGAGGCATTCATTATTCCCGTATAATCACACACGTTGTCATGTGTTATGCGATCACATCTTTTTGAATACCATTATGTAAAATTAAATACTAATGAACATGGGGATTTTAACTCTTAGCCTAAGTAGTCAAAACCAGTCATCCTCCAAACAAGCATATCTGTAGTCCCAGTCCCATGCCCATGTGCCTAGCCTTTTCTGTAGCATCAATCAATTGGTGGAAAGACATGAAGACTGCTGACACCAGTCGCCATCTCAGCATCAGAAGCATTACCCTGCAGAAGGGCATACTCCATTGATACTATGCTGATAAAGTTGCTTGATCCTGTGTCTCCTCAGGTCCACCAGTGAGATGATACTGGCCACTGTGGCCTGTGGAGCTGGAGTATGGCATGACCTAGTTTACAGGGGGCAGGGAAGGGAAGAAAGTAGGGGGTATCACAGGTAGTGCTGGACGACGGTTGTGAGCAAAATTTCACCCCCAAGCCGGTGAAATTTTGGCCACTGTGGGTGGAATTTCACCACTGTTGGCGGAATTTCACCACTCATGGGTGAAATTTTGCCATTGTTGGTGGACTGCTCAGAGGGCAAAAATGCGGGTGAAATTGCAAAATTTTGCCACATTTCCGTGAAACATTTGACGTGGCAAAATTGCTGGTTTCACCGCAATTTCACAGGCGGAATTTAATTTTGCTGCATTCCTAACCACAGGCAGATGGGTGCCCACAAAAGAAAAAAACAAACAATAAAATCAACAGAATCCATTGCACTAACACCCTCCTCCCAGCTGCTTAACAGAGCCTGCAATTGTTTTAAAGTTTTGGCTTTCTTACTCTCTTTTTTTGCACTGCATGATTTCTAATCAAGTTTCTTGATATTAGCTTTTGCTTTTTATCCACCCAAATTAGCCTCCTTTGCCCACACTGCTTGGGGCTTGTTGCATAGAATAGGTGTGACCTGATGAAAGAAATATCCCTGAAGAAGCTAGGACAGTTATGTAAGAACTTTCAGTAACAGTAGACTTCATGTATTACAAAATAATTATTCATTTGATGTTACACTAGGCAGAATTAGTGTTTTAATATGTATAAAATAACTAAAATTAACTTCCTTGTGACCCACCACAGCCATTGCATTGAGTGCACAGTAAGGAATCCATAAGCATTAGTTCATCCTATAGTCATGCCCCTCTGGCTCCACCCTTATATTTGGCTCCGCACTTTTACTCCTGCTGCAGGACCGTTCTTAAAATCCTGGATCGCCCCTGGGGGCAGGGACAGTGCTTGATTTCCACACTGTCTGCATTTAGTCCTGGTGAATGGTGAGGGACTGCCAGCACTGGGGACAAAATCTTTTTGTTTATCTACAGTGATAGGTACAGTGTGTGACTGGTGACCAGTGAGGGACTGGCACCACTGGAGACTGAAGCACTTTATAAATTCACAGGGGCAGATGCAATGTAGAACAGACAGCCCAAGGTTTCTGCACTGTGATAGACTTAGTGCTGATGAAAGGTGGCAGACTGACAGCACTAGAGGCTGAAGCCCTCTGTTTATCCACATGGGTAGGTACAGAATGGGGCAGGGACAGTGCAGGGTTCTCACACTAATGGATTCAGTGCTGGTAAAAGATAAGGGATGGGCAACACTGGGGATTGCTCTACTGTCTTCATGTCCACAGTCTCCTTTGGCAGGTCATTTTAGAAGGCACCACCATCAGGGACAAAATATGCTTCCTAATGTTACCCTAAACTTACCGTCTGTGACCTTCAGATCATGTCCCTGTATCAAGCTGGAGAACATATTCACATGTTCAATCCTGTCAATACCCCTGAGTATGGGAAGACTGAGATCATGTCTCATCTCAGCCTGCTGTTCTACTGGGAGAATACAGTAACAACTACTAGAAAACAAAAATGTGGATATTATCTGTTAGATCCTTTCAGGTATTCCTGTTTTGAAATCACAGCTTCTCCTTAACAATGATATTTAAACAGAATTCCCACCAGCAAATTTGATTTCATTTTTAGTACTGAACACATTCTCTTTACTGCTGCAGTAAATGTAAACTCTGGAAGAAATATGAAGAAACTGATAGAGGGAGGCTTCCAAAGGATGTCAGTAGGCATTTTATGTGACTGCATACTGTAGATATGCAGAATTAAAAAATGCTACATAAACTCACTGCCACTAAGCATGTGGCAGACTGGAGGAGAAATTTGTCAGCACAAAAAGTGGGTTTGGTTTGCACTCAGAGGGGAGTGAGAAGGTCAGCTTTCCTATGTGTGACAGTGACCCACAGGGTGTACAAAGTTGGGGTTTATTGAAAATATGATGGATCATAATGGTCTACAGAGCTCATATTCTCAAGTCAGCAATTTTGTCATCAAGGTAGAAGAAAAGGTGGGTCAGAATTGACAACCATCTGACATTTCTCACAATCCCCCACTCAAAAATGAATACCAACACAATTTAACTTGGTGCAGTATAAGACCGCACCAAAGAATTGAGCATCTATGCCAAGCTGGTATTTCTCTGCTTGCAATACATGTTGCATTCTTTCGGCATGGTCTTTATGGGGAATCACAGGGCCCTCTGGGCACTGCACTTCCATTTGTAGGTCAACAGCAACCAAATTGTCAACATAGCCTTCCTGTTACCCCACCTCATCAACCTGGTAGTAAAAATTGTCAAATCCCTATTGAAACATCATTCTGCACCATCACAGCTTAATTTTGTGGCAGGGGCATGAAAAGACATTTTGGGCAAGATTTGAAAAATGGCAGCTGTCACATTCATGAAGTGGTGTAAAGAAATGGCTATGTTGATAATTTGGGGTTAAAGTATTGAGAATTCAGAAAGTTACGAGTGAGCATAGTGAAATAACAACAGATGCACACAACTTTGCCATTTTAGCATAGTTTGACCCCAAATTTTCAACATTCACTTCGTATGACCCTACCTAATGAACAAGTACAGTGAAGATTTTGAAATCCCACCTGAAAGGTGATTTTGTCAACCAACCACAAAATTGCCTTTTGGTCAGGATTTGTGACATAATGCCTACATTGTTCAAGAGGTTGGGTATTAAAAATGTTATGTTGAAAATGTGGGGTCAAAATCTTGAAAAATGATAAAGTTAGGCAACAACATTGAAAACCCCATTAAAACACATTGATTCTCCATACAAAAAAATATATTTTTTCATGAGTTGTCATACAAAACAAGAATCTTGCAACCACACCTCTATAATGCAATGTGTCTTCATAATTTCATTGTTTTTTGACACTTTGATCCACATTTTCAGCATGGTACTTTTGAGATCATACCTTATGATCAAAACAGGTGGGAATTTTTAAATTCCTTTCAAAAGGTTATTTTTGCAAAACCACTGTAAAAATATGTTTCAGAGAGGATTTGAACAATGACACCTGTCATGTTTAAGAGGTGGGATACATAATAATAATAATTTTGCTTAGTATAGCACCTTTCAGATCATCAAGGTGCTTCACAGATAAAAACAAACACAATTAAACAATAAATAAGAATAAAATAATTGAAAATCAGGAAATGCTTTGTCCCAGAGAAAGGTCTACAGTGCCTGCTTAAAACTCCCTGCTGTCCTGCACTCCCGTAGCTGACGAGGTAGAGAATTCCAGAGGGATGGGGCAGTGAACATAAAACCCCGAGCCCCAGATGACTTCAATCTAACCCTCAGAATCTCTAACAACCCCTCATCAGCCGAGCGGAGTTCTCACACTGGGGTGTAAGGGATCAGAAGATCTTTCAGGTAGTCAGGACCCAGTCTGTGTAGGGCCTTGTAAGTTAACAAACCTACCTTAAAGGTGATCCACCACTGAACTGGTAGCCAGTGCAGATCACGCAGCACTGGGGTTATATGAGATCTTCTTGATGCCCCAGTCAATAAACATGCAGCCATGTTCTGCACTAGCTGCAAGTGGTGGATATCAACCCCAGGAAGCCCAAGGTACAGGGAGTTACAGTAGTCAAGGCACGAGGTCACAAAGGCATGGACCAAAATTGGCAAGTCGCTGGACAGAACAAGGTGCTTGATCCTGGCAATGTTCCTAAGATAATAAAAGGCTAACTTGACGACAGCAGATACCAGATGAGGAAGGGTCAAACCATCATCAAGTATCACTCCCAGGTCACGCACCTGTTCAGAGGTAGGGATCTGCTCGCCTCCTAGGAATAAACTGGAGGGCAAGTCCATCCCTAACCCCTCTATCCTGTGACCAGGGTCCACCACCAAAACCTCAGTCTTTCCCACATTCAACTTTAACCCACTGGAACTCATCCAGTCTTGGATTTCAATGAGGCAGCTATTAAATACTGAGAGGGCGCACATCTGGTTGGGCGTAAAAGACAGGTAGAGCTGGGTATCATTGGCATAGCAATGAAACCTCAGCCCATACCACCTTACAATGTCTCCAAGGGGCAGCATGTACACTGCAAACAACATGGGGGACAGCACCGAGCCCTGAGGAACCCCACAAGGCAGAGAGAAAGACTCGGAAGTAAATACTCCCGAGACAACTCTCTGAGTTCGACCAGTGAAGAAGGATGAAAACCATCTAAGCGCTGTACCCATCAGCCCACAGATGCACCTCAGGCGCTCGAGCAGGACCCCATGGTCGACAGTATCAAAAGCTGAGGAGAGATCAAGGAGTACCAGAATAGAACGGTTCCTCTGATCTCTCGCCATCAGGAGATTATTGAGCACCCAAACCAGAGTCATTTCATTACTATGCCTCTTACGGAAGCCCGACTGGAGAGGTTCATAAAGATTATGGATGGTTAGATGGCTAAGATGGATAAAGAAAGGCTATGGTGAAAATCTGGGACCAAAATTAAAAAAGAAATCACAAAATAATGAGTACACATAAAGTTTCAACGTTTCTTCATAATTCCATTGTTTTTGACATTTTGACCACAACTTTTCAATATAGTCTTTTTTTCCTCCACCTCATGATCAAAACAGTTGGAATTTTTTAAATCCCATCCAATAGCGATTTTGAAGAGTGACTGTGAAAACATTTTTCATAGGGCATTTGAAGAATTACACCTACCTTGTTCATGAGCTGGGGTAAAAAAGGCTATGTTGAAAATTTGTGGCAAAAAAGTTTAAAACTGACAGTTATGAGTAAATGTTCAAAATGCACTATAAAGCCATTAACCAAATTTGCCTTGCTTTCAGCCAGATTGCAGCTGGCATCAGTAGCAGCAGAACATTCACTGGTGCACCAGATAGGTAAGTGAGGGGTGTTGAGGGTTGCTGAGAGTGTGACTGGAGTGGCAGGTTGGGTAGCTGGAGGGATGGGGGGGCAGCAGAACACATCGATGGACCATTCTTTTTTTCATGTATAAAAAACAAAAACAAAGAGGATGACAAGGGGGGATGGTTTTCTTTATTGCAGGGCCTGACTCTGGGGATTGGGAAACCCAATGTCAGTGTGTTGGTTGGCTACACTGGGGGTGGGTACCATTGTGTCATCTACTGTTGGGATATAGGAGCACTGAGGTATGATAGGGCTAAAAGCTGAGTCATGAGTGGGAGGATATTAATGGCGGGGTTGAGCACCCATTGCCAGACATATTATGAAAGCTGGTTTGGGAAGGAGTTGGATATTGACTGCAGGGTTCAAAACCTGCTGTGGATCATATTGTGATAGCTTGGTCTGGTGTGAAGGGAGACACCAGCAGTAGGGTTGAGCACCTGCTGCCAGTTATATTTGCAAAGCTGGATTTGGGGGTACTGGGGATGGAGCTGAGCACCTGATACTGTTCCTGCCTGAAACCTGGGTTAGGCGGGGGGGGGGGTACATATTGCAAAGTTGTGTAGGGTGGGATTGGGGATGTTGGCTGATGATGGTCAAATAAATGGCTGTGGGCACACTGTGATAAATGCAGCTCCATCCTTTCACATGAGACATTTCTGCCCATCAGTCAGCAAATTAGTACCTCTAGGAACCTTATCAGAACTGGGTGTTCACTTGCACACCTCCTGCAGGCTCATCTGCTTTGGCTGCTACAGCAAATACCTTCCCCACCATTACACTCACAAGGAATGGAAGCAAGTAAACATAAGAATTGTGGAAATTAAGGAATGTGTTGATAGCGATGCTGAGGGAGAGGAGATATCTAGCTGCAGGGGCATGCTTATGCTATACAATATATATAGAATAGTAGATGGATGACCATCCACAATGAGGCTATGCTTCCATCGAGGCAGTTGATGACATCATAGAGACGTTGACAGCAAAGCTCAATAAGTCTCGCTGATGTCATCAACTACCAAGATGTAAACACAGCTTTAGTTCTAGATGGTCACCCATCCACTTTTTATAGTATATTGTTGGGTCTTATTGTTGATTTTGTTGTGTATTTTTTAAGTCACTTTTTACTTTTATGATATCTGGTGTTCCTGTTCCCAGTTTTCCCCACTGCCACTTGCTCCAGCTTCTCACCACTCCTGCTAGCGTTGGGTTGTCCCTGCTCCCACTCACTCTCTATTAGCTGTAGTGCTTCTTTTTCTTTAAATGATTAAAAACATAACTAACTTTTGTGACACGAGCCCTTTGAGGTTCTTCATGTCAAAAGTAGGAGGATCCATGATTGCTGCTCGCTTATTCGCACTGCCATGTTTTCAGTTTTTTTCTGTCATAGCCAGTCAAGTGAGCCAATCAGAAGGCAGGTCAAAGGCTGAAAAGCTGTTGTACTATCGATGTGATGTCAGAACAATAGTACAGCAATTTTTTTGACCTTTCAACTGTCTTACAAGATTTAGGAAGTCACAGATTTCCATCGACTATAAGACCTAACTATATATTATATACAGTATATATATATATATATTCATATACCATGAAGGAGGAGGAGGTCAGCTAGTCACAGCACATGAGCAGGACTGACACAATGAGACTGAATAAGTGGTTTAAGACAGTGGTGGGAGGGTGAGAGTCTAGTAGAGAGAGGGAAGGTGTTCCAGCTTGCAGGAAGATGAACAGAAAAGGCAGACTGACCTCCAGAGGCTTTGCAGCAAGGGATGACAAAAGGACAAGAATCAGAACAGCAGTGAGTTGGGGGAGGTGAGAGGAGGGGAGAGAAGGAAGGAGAGGTATGGAGGGAAGGAGGTGAGTTAGTAAATAGCCAGAAATTAAGAGCAGTGAGAGAAGTGATGGGCATCCAACAAAGGGAGGGGGGATGTTGGAAAAGAGAGTGCAATGATGCATAAGAGATGGGGTATTTAAAGCAAAGAGCACAAAAATTGGAACATGGGTCCAGTCTATCCGTGGTGGCTTTGGAGGCTTCACCATAAACTATATCCACATTGCCAAGCACTGGCTGGATCATTTTGAGAATGAGCTTATGGGTGGACCTAAAGTGGAAGGCAGGATTTGTTGCAGTACAGTGCATCAGTTTAGGGCAAAGTTTTCTATGAATGGCATTGATGTGGGAGGAGAGGGTGAGAGTTTGAGCCAGATGCATACTGAGATACTTGAAGTGGGCAACAGCTTCAAAGAAAGCACTATTATGAGCCCTGAAGATAATTTTTTTTTGTTGTTTAAATCCTAACTAGTCAATGCCTAGTGCCAAAGGTCCTGGAAGTTTTGTTTGCTATTTGTTTAGCTATAAGCAAGATCAGGTTAGTGTAGAACTAGCACTGGACATTGTTGAAGTCCATCTGCAGTGACAGTTCCAGCTAGGGACAGAGGTTCCAAAACGATATTGTACAGTACAAGGAGAGACAGATGGAAGAAAGGTCATTTAGGAAGATAGAGAAGAGGATAGGGAATAGGATGGAGGTCTGAGGGACATCAGAGTAAATGAGCAGGGAAAGATAAGGCATCCTCATCCTGGACCAGTTGGTGCCAGTCAGAAAGGTTGGAGTGAAAAAATAAACCCCAGGACAAACAGATCCAGCCGCTTAATTTTTCAAGGGGAATGACTGGCTGAGTCTAAGGTCTTAGCCAGGTAGATGAAGATAGTCAATGTGATATGGCTCTGATCTAACCCATTAAGAGCTGAATCTGTGACACTGAGAAGGGAATAGACTGTGGAGTGGAGTTTGTAGAAACCTACTGAAAAAGAAAGAGGAAGGATGAGAAGTCAAGGAAGGGGGAGGGCTGTGATAGTGTAAGCATTTCTTGCACCTTGGCAGGGCAGGAGGAAGGGAGACAGTAGATTCTGATGGAGAACAGTAGTTTATGTGTGGTGGTGGGGGGGGGGGACTTTAAACTGCTTTCATGTTCAGGGATGGCCCCAAAGTGGAAAGAGGTTTAGAAGGGAAGTTAATGGTGCAGTAACAGCAAGGGTCAGACAGAACAAGGAGTTTGGGTCCAAAGCTTGATGGCTGTACCTTTAGGCAACGTTAATAGTGTTATACACTATTGTACATATTTTGTTTACAGATCTTCCTGGAAGTCTAAAAAGGAAGAACTTCATACAATATTACAAACAGCTAATTTATTGTGATAGCTGCTTTTTTACTGCATTACTTGCTGTTTTGTGGTGGTGTAAGTTAGGATTAAAGAATCCGAGAATCACAAGTTGTGGGAAAACTAGGAGGAGGGCTGCTAATGAAAAGCAAAGATTAATCAAAAATACAATGTACTGACTGTTTGATAACCAGGCAGTGTAAAAACAGATTAAGCATCATACTGAGAAACGAAAATATAATGAAGAATAACGAGCAGAGCACACCATGACTTTTCTGCTGCAAAGGAATTACATCATGTCTGCTCCTTCCAAGTTCATGTAGATCACATACTGTATGTCCATGTCCCCAAACATTTTATTTTATGAGTACTGTAATGGACTTTCTTACATCTTACAGAAAAATGGGAAGATAAGATAAAATGAGGGATACATCTGGGCAGTGAATTATGAACATTCAAAGATTTCAGATAAAGTACTTTTTATTTAAGGAGACAGAATATTTGGAACTACAAAACAATGATGATGTTTGTAAAAATGAATGCATCAATAAAGATTTTTTTTCCTGAGGAAACTACCAAAAGCATATTATTATTTTTTTCTCCACTAAAAAAATATGTTGCTTCTACAGTCTAAATACTACGTTTTTATTTATCTGCTGTGATTCCAATGGACAGTTTTGCAGTTTTTGAATTCTTTAATGTTTCTTCCTTTTTTTAACCACCTTCATGTAACAGATTTTAAAACATATTGCTACAATGGAATGCTAATACTGTAAATATGTTTTACCATTTCTGTTTGCATACATGTGAATCAATGTTTATAATCTGGTATGAAATGTATGCCAGTTTTGTTTCACTTGACCGAGGACAATTTTGGCAATAAAAATTGTTCTCTTAAAGTTCTTTCTGGTCATTCAATTTTTACAAAAATACTTTTTATTTGTGCCACAGTAAACTCCAAGGGCACATACACAGCTGTTATTTTGTGTTGCAAGCTGGTCAGAACAACCAATTTGCACCACTGTTCAACACTGTGATCAATTGAACTATCGACAACAGTGTTGCAATCCTTTCCTGTTGTGATCACACAGGGTATTGCTACCACAATGGTAAAGGAGCAGGGGCAGTCAAGTCCATGACTGGCCTATGAAATATGTGCTGAGTCAAATTCAGTTGCACACCGGCCCTGGCACACTCTGGTCACATGCCACAATAAATCCCATCCTGTAGAACAGCTGCACACAGTAATACGTGGGGATGAGGCATGCCTTGCAGAGGATGAGTGTCATCAGGGAACAGAGAATGGAAAAGGACCATAATATAAAATGGATTGTGCAAGGGGAAAAAGTCCTAGAGAGTGGATATCCACTGAACATCAGCGACTAATAATCAAGGCCACTGATTTAGTTATTGAAATAATGAAATTCTGTTTTCAAGACTTGGAATTCCTGGAATTGCACTGGTGATTGTTAGTCTAATTTCCTGACCTTATTGACATTCTACTGCCAATCTTTTAGAATGTGTATAAAATGGTCAGAATAAAAGATAAGGCTTAATATGCAGAGCACTAAATGAATCAAATTGAAATTAGTACAGGAAGCAATTATAAAAAAAAAAATACAAGTTCTGTAGTTTTACTGATCTGAATAAAATGCCAGATTCTGTTAAATGATTTGTTTTTACCAGTGTACAGGCAATCTGGAATAGAGAATTTTTTGCAGATTTACTTGTAAAAAATACAAAAACCAGTGGCTTTGCCAATAATGAACTGAGGTTAGGGAGGTGGACCATTGCACTACCTGAGACAGCTGCAGTGAACAGAAGACCTTCAAATTATCATTGGATCAGAAGCAGTCCTAAATTAAGGGGTAATAAGTAAGAGCAAGGTACAAATACAGCTATTGTGCTGTGCACTCTGGGGCCTGTGCATTATATGGTCACATGCCTTGCACTGTGTCATGAACAATCCTTCGTGGATGACACATTTCAGTTGTTTGTGGGTTTTGCTACATTTTAACATTACAGGCAACCTACATTTGCACTGCAGCACTCAATTGGGAGACTTCTACCACCAGCAGCTATGTTTTACTTTTGTGCATGACATTTTTTTTGTGGTGGCACAATAGGAAGTCTGTTGTAGCTTGAAACTGTGTCACAATCAACTGTGACTTTGTATTGGACCCCTGAAGTAAAAATGCCAGATAGTTCTCTTAAAGAAAGTACTTTGTTTCTTTTTTCTTTCTGAGTATGTCTGTGCAGTAACGCTAATACTGCACTCAGTCAGTGGCTGGCCGTGGAGGTGAGAGGTGGGCTGTGACAGTCACTGGCTGGGAACGGGTGGGGAGGTGCTGGGTGGGCTGGCACAGCTTGGTGTGGAGGGTGGGGGGCCACTAGACTACCAAGGAAATGGGGATCCTGTTTTATTTTATTATTGTACATTTCAGGGGGTGCTAGACTACAAGGGAAATGGAGATCTTTTTTTTATTTTATTATTGTACAGTTCGGAGGGTGGCACTAGACTACCAGAGCAGATGACGTGCCGCATTTGCATCGGGCGACCTGGAGGTCGGGTCACGGCTGAGGGGTGCACTTGCGACCTGTGGCAGCGGGTTGCGACATGCTGACCAGGTACACCCTTTGTGCAGCGTACCTTGCTGCATGTCACAAGTCACAGGACTTTGCTGCGGAGACCCTGGCCTTCTAGAATAGAGTGCAGGGTCAATGTCACAGTTGTGGGTGGCGCGAGTTGTGTTCAGTGGCAACTTGCGCCACCCTTCTAGAATTGGGCCCAATTAGTACATTGGGAAAGGAAAGGAAGTACTGGAAATTGGTTTAATATAGTGCCTTTTATAGAAATTTTATGCCAAAGTGCTTTGCAATCCAGGATAGGGAAGGGAGGGGATGTTGCTGCTGTTTTTGGTGCACAGTGGGGCTTAAAAATGCATCATGATGGGATAGGATTGAATGATTTTTTTATAGATCTTCCAAATTGTAACATCTCTACTAAGTAAGATATTGAACACCAAATAACAATTCCTATTCAAGATAGATTGCCTCCATTTAGATTTAAAATTCTTACAACTACTAATGTTTACAAAGTTCAACAGAAAATAAGTACTCATAAGACCTCTGGTAGTGATGGCCTTGAAGGTAGGTTTTTGAAATTAGCAGCTTATCACATAGTACCAGTTATCACCTATTTATTTTACTGGAGCCTTCAAATTGGTTATTTTCCTTCACATTGGAAAAAAGGTAGGGTAAAGCCAATTTTCAAGGGAGGAAGTGCGGTAGAAGTTAATAACTATAGGCCTATAGCCTTGTTACCTCTCCTTTCAAAAAGGTTGGAGAAACTTATTTCTGCTCAGGTCATGGATTATTTAAATAAATATAGCCTTACAACCCCAAATCAATCTGGATTTAGAAAGGATTATTCTACTACAACAGCTCTTTTAGAGTTTAAAGACCTGTTAAACAGGTCATTGGAAAATAATATGGAGACAGCAGCAATATTTGTGGACCTTTCGAAGGCCTTTGACCTGATGAACCACCCCTTATTGATTAAGAGACTGCAAGGGTTAGATATCAGAGATGGCCCTTTAGACTGGTTAAAATCCTACTTGAATAATCACTCCCAGATGGTGGAAGTTCAGGGTTGTTTATCTGACAGCAGAGAGATCACCAGAGAGGTTCCTCAAGGATTGATCCTGGGGCCTCTTCTGTTTCTTATTTTTTTAAATAATCTTCCACTAATGGTTGAGCATACAGATATCCGGTTATACACCAATGATATGGTCATTATTGCATCTGGCCATTCTGATAATGAGTTGCAATCAAACCTGCAGACAGACTTTTTAAAGATCGAGGGGTGGTTCACCAGGTCAAGGCTGATTATGAATATAAAGAAAACGAAATGTATGAAATTTTTCTTTTTTTTTTATTTAGTTGTTTAACCAGGTATAGCACACTAAGCTGAAAGCTTTTTCACAGGAGTGACCTGGGAGCACAAGGAGGTTAAGTGACTTGCTCAGGGTCACACAGTATGCAAGTGGAAGCTGTGGGATTCAAACCCAGGTCTGGTCTGCTGGATGTCACCAGATTTGCAGCTCAGAGCCTTAGACCACTGCGTTATACTGCGCTATATATTTTCACTAAAGAAGCAAAATAGTTCTTCCAAGTTACAAATCTATACAAATAATTTAACTAAATTGGAACAGGTTGAAGATTATAACTATTTGGGAGTGATTTTTGATGAGCAATTATCTTTTTCTCAACACATTGTGACTTTAGTTAAAAAAGTAAATAAAAAGGTGGGGCCTTAAGGAGAACTACAGAATGTTTAACATTGACAGATAGGAAACAAATGGCCAAACAGTTAATTATCCCAGTGTTAAGATATGGCAAACTTATATACAGAAATGCCAACAAAACACTTTGGCTAGGTTGGATAAAACTTATTTTTGAGTAGCTAGATATGTTTTAAGGGGGAATTATTGTACTCATCAATGTTCATTGTTAAGTATACTAAATTGGCTGCCTTTGGACAAAAATTATATTTGCCAATGGTTAACTTTAATTCATAAAATGAAACATTCTTGTTCGGACCATCCAATTTCAAGATTGCTGTTTCCAGTGGATCAATACATAAAAAGAGTATTAACTAGGTTGGTACATTTGAATAAGATTACTTTGAAAAAATAACAAAATAGATATGGGGATAGGACTCTAATTCATCAAGCAGCTACTATCTGGAATTCTCTTTCCCCTAATGTAAGGGAAATTGTAAATCATTCTACATTTATTCATACCATAAAAAATCTGAAGGTCCATATCTGTACTTGTTGAATTATTATTCTTAACAAGCTGTAAAGTTTGATATGTCCTGTAGTTTTATATGGATTAGAATGGAATATTTCTTTTGATGTAAGGGAAACTTTAATCATTCCACATTTATGTATCATGAAAAAACTTGAAGGTCCATATTTGTACTTGTTAAATACTGATCTCAATAAGTTGTAAAGTTTGATATGTCCTGTATTTTTATATGGGTTAGAATGGAGTATTTCTTTTTTTATTTTTAACATATATTTCATGTTTGTGTGTTTTGCAAATGTTATACTTGAAAAGTCTGAATGTTTTCTTTTACGGTAATGCCTAGTTAGTTGTTATTAACAGTAACTTGTACTTTAGATAGGGATTTACAGGTCTGTCTTGTAAACTGGACTTTTGTCCAAATGACATGTATTACCTGTATAAAATTAAATTTTTACCTACCTACCATAAGATTACACATGATTTAAGCACAGGAATGGTAAGTGACTTACTCATGATCACTATGAGTAAATGGCAGCTATGAAATGAAAACATGAGTCTCTAGGTTTATGAAGTAGTGTGACCACCTAACCACTAGATAACCACTAGACCAAACTACCTCTCACATTACCTACAGTACATTAACTGCATGAGATATCCAATCCCACTCACTATGGCCCCTATGCACTACTGCAAGGTACTGCAATGTGCAGCACATACAGTAAGCAATTCTGAGTTCAAGTGCCAGGAAATGGCTATCCATAGGCAACTGTGAAGCATGCATGATGCATCCCCCTGCTAGACTAATGTGCTTTTCTACACAATCCCTGTAGTCATGCACAGAAGTGCACATGGCTGACTTGGGGTGTCACTGGAGAATGACCCTATAACATGGCATTTGTGATGCTGCTTACTACGCAGTATGTGTGGCTCAGAGTTGCATGGCGGTGAATACAGTACACTGGTGGACACCAGTGGTAATGGCCTACACCTCCATGCCACCTGTACTTCTAGGACCTGACATCTCTGAACAGACAGAACAGGCCTGTACCCATCCACTCCTTCATCATGTGATATAGCGCATGTGCCAGCTTGTAAATTGATGCTTACTTTGTGTAACTTGCACATGCCTGCTCTGGGATACAGCAAAGAATTATTCAAGTTAAACCCCAACCAAGGAAGTAAAATATACAGCTAGTACATAAATAGAAAACATGCTCAACTTTAAATACTAAACCAGCATGTTTGTCAGGGACTGGATAGGCAGTGCATTGCTGCACATCCTGGAATGTGCTTACTTCACCTGTTCATGCATGGGGCCAATGTGATAATTCCAATGTTGTTCTTCAGTGCAGGGTTCTCAAATAAGAGCATGCTGTACTGCCAGTGAGTCAGTGGGCAAGCTATGGAAATTGTGTCTGAAAATAAATCAGCATTTCAAGACAATCAAATTATATGCTTTCAAAGAACAGATCCAGAAACAAATGATTTGATACCTTTCATTGGACCAACATGGATGTTACAGAAAAGAACATCCATGTTGGTCCAATAAAAGGTATCAAATAATTTGTTTCTGGATCTGTTCTTAAAAGGACCAATACGGCACCTACAACATTTTTTTGCAAGCTTTCAAAGCAAATTTCAAAAGAAAGATGAAAACAAATTTAAATCTGTAATGTCTACTAAAATCATGATTCAATGGGCAGCTGATTGAACGTGTTTTGGTTATTGTTAACATCAACTGTGGCCAAAGCTATCTGTGTATGTCTACCCTTTAGAGGTACATGAACCAAAAAGCCAAAGGAAATACTGACAGGAAATCCCCAACAGAAGATCACTAATCAAGAACATTGGAGGAGGGATAGGACATGGGGAACTGTTGGCTAAGAGAACAAGGTTCTGATCATCTGGTGTTTAAGTAGGACAGGGTCAGATCAGCTGACCAATGAATGCTAGCCAACTATGATTTCACTGGGCAGCTGATCATATACATTGTGCTTTGTTAGGTATCTAAGTGAAAAGAGGAAGCCCAATGGTAGGATTGTGAGGTTAAAATGGAAGGGGAACTGTGCAGCGGGTGACCAGGAAAAAGCAGGCATCCTGAACAAATACTTTGTTCAGTATTCACAGAGGAAGAAAAGGGGAGGGGCCTCAAAAATGTAACATAAGCATTGAAGGGAGGGATTGAGGTGGACACTAGTCCATTTTCAGAGGAGAGAGACCTGAAGGGATTTGTTAATCTGAAGGTGGACAAAACAATGGGCCAGAAAGGGTGCATCCAAGGGTATTAAGGGAGCTCAGGGAGGTACTGGGTGTACCTTTGACAGTCCTATTTAACAGCTCACTGGAAACAGGAGTGGTTCCAGAGGATTGGAAGGTGGAAGTAGTCCCACTACATAAAAGTGGTAGCAGGGAGAATGTTGACAATTATAGGTCGGTCAGCCTGACATCAGTGGTGGGAAAGTTAATGACATTATTGCTAAAGGAAAGGATTACAGAACATCTTGAATCCTGTGGGTACAAGATTGAAGATTGCATGGGCTCATAATGGGGAGCACATATCCACTAAGAAGTCTCTCCAGGTTCCTTTCATGTATTATTTCTCCAAAAACTTTTTTTATTTTGTAATGTTTTTGGATTTATTTATATAAATAAATCAAAAAAGAAGGGAGTGAGACTATGTAATGGATATCAATAACTTATTTCCAAATATTTAAGTCTCACTCTACCATAGTATTAAATTATGCGTTTTAATTTTTATATTCTAAATCATGAAGTTCTTCTCTATATCAAGATTAGTATTGTTTTCCAAAATAAATCATACAGAATCAGATTTGCTATAATGTAGCTTCTTCATATTAGCTCCCAAATATTTTATTTAATCCAAATAGTAACATTTCAGAACTTCAAAATTGTTCCTTCATCAGACCTGGAGCTTAATATTCACTGTAGAAATACAAAATGTATTAAAACATATTTTAGAGCAATTCTGTTTGAAATAGGAATGTTTTGACTTGTTATTCAATATACAGTATTATTTCAAAAATATTGTATAAAGATCAGGTGGAACAAACCTGATGGGATCTCAAAATCACTGGCGAGTAAATGGTGTTGTGAGGATGCGAGATGTCTCTAAATGACTTCAAATTCAGAAGTCTGTGAATGATAAATGAAAAAACTTCACTCAGTCTGTATTTATGCATTTCAAAAAAAGGGAGAAGCATCATCATTATTAAAAGAAACTTACTAAGAAAAATCTCCATTATAGTAAGCATAGTTTTAGCAACTCGAAATCAAAGTCTGACAATGTTTCTGTGAAACGCTTTAGTAAAAAGATCCAAATCAAAACCCGAAAATAACCTTATTACTGAATTTTAAAAGGAACTTATATTTCAGTCTGTGGTTACCTTGACTGTGCAAATGCGTCTTGTTCTTGTTTCTCTAATGCGTTTTAAATGTTCACATCCAAACTAGGATACAAAAAGTGGCAAACTCGCGTAAACACTCCCGACACCATTACCCGCTAAAACAGTGCTTTGAGTTACAAACCCTAACACCTCTAAGGTGAGCAAGAAGGGCCGGGCCATGTTTAAACACACCTGGTGGCGTGCTGATGTCAGTAGGGACGTCACCTGTGTGGCCCGGTCTATAAAGAAACAGAGTGAGTTTAAAATCTCACTAAGTCCCCTTCTGCTTTTGATTTTATTTGTGTTGAATAGCTACTTTAATGCATAAAGCATTTTTGGCCAATCTCATTCCAAAAAAATGGAAAATCAATATGAGTTTTTGCAGAAAAGGGGTCATAAATGATTCATGTTAATCTTTTTAAACATACGTTCCCCAAACTTTTCACAAATCATGAAAAAAGTTGAACTATCCACGTTTTACATTTCAGTCCAATCTATAATGACATAGCAAGCATGGCTTAATTCGCTCAATGTAGTGAAATGATGTCAGCCAACATGATTACGTATGGATCCTCTTCGACATGTAGTTCTTAAGATTCCTACAAGTCATGAGAAATATAAAACCTTTTTACATTTAAAAAGTGTTTTTAGCTAATTTTAAATATCTTATGATAATTTCAAACTCCGATTTCATAGCAAGCATAGCTTAATTAGCTTGGTGTAACACTATCAATCAATAACGTCAGAAAAGAGGAACCATATATATGAAATATCAACAGAGCTAATAAATGATGAAAAATGTATTTATACTGGATGCTTTTATATGATAAGGAAAAAAGGTGAGAAGGGACTAGGGGTAGGGAAAGAGGGTAAAGGGAAGGGGAAAGGGAAAAGGGGGAGAAAAAGGGGGAGGGAAGGGGGTTGTGGTGTGGAAGGTAAAGGAAGCGAAATAGTATTTAACAAACACTGAATCAAAAAAAGAAGATTTTAATTAAAAGTGGACCAAGATAGGTTCTAATTCAGTCCATATTTATGTTGGTGTGTTCTTAAGGTGTAGATCCACCATGCTTCTCTTCGCACTAGGGTAATTTCTCTATTGCCTCCTCTAGGATTCATCTTCATGTGTTCTAGTCCAAAAAATCTTAAACTTGAACTAGAGTGATGAAAATCCAAAAAATGTCTTGCTACTGGAGACCTGATATCACCTCTTCTGATATTACTTTTATGTTCAGATATACAAAGTTTTAAGGGTCTTGTTGTTTCACCAATATAATATAAAGAACATGGACAGATGATGCAATAAATGAAGAAATCTGTTCTGCAGGTGATGAAATCTCGGATGTCATACTCTTTATCATCACATGTGCTTTTTATGGATTTCATCTTTTGACCATTGTTGCAGTGAACACAGTTGCCACAAGGGTAGAAACCTTTAATTTCACTTCTGAGCCATGTTATAGATTTGTCTGTTGGAGTCCAATGTTGAGTTTTATTTACTTTATTTCTAATTGTTGTCATTTTTTTGGCTGTGACCCAGGGTTTATGTTGAAAAATTCTTTGTCCCCATCCATTAGATTGTAAAATGTTCCAATTAGATAAAATGACATGTTTAATTTTCCCAAAGCTTTCTGAATATTGTGTAGACACAGTAATTTTAGATTCTGTTTCTGTAGATGATTTGGGTTTATCTAGTAATAGGGAATTTCTATCTCTAAAATCACATTTTTCCTTTGCTTTTGACAGGATTTAATCTGTATAGCCTCTTTGTTTAAAGCTTTGGGTTAATTCTGTGATATTTCTATCATATTTTTCTTGAGCACCACTATTTCGTTTTATTCTCAACATCTGACTGTAAGGTATACTTTCTTTAAGTTTCTTTGGGTGAAAACTTCTGGCATGGAGAATAGTATTTGTTGATATTTCCTTCCTATACAAATCAGTTGTAATTTTTCCATTTTGTTTAATCAATTTAAGATCCAAAAAAGAAATTTCTTCAGTATGAATTTCCATTGTGAATGATAAATTATTTCTGGCTGTTTGTATGTATTCATAAAATGATTTTGCTTCTAGTTCTGTTCCTTGCCAAATAATTAAAATATCATCAATAAATCACTTGTAAAGAATTAGATTATTTCTAAATCTGATTTTTTCGGATGTTATGAATTCTGTCTCAAAATGTGCCATATATAAATTGGCATATGTAGGTGCTAATGTAGCTCCCATAGCTGTACCTGTTTTTTGTAAATAGGTGTGTCCCTCAAAAGCAAAATAATTATTTTCTAATATGATCTTGATTAATTTCAAAAGAAAATCTTTATCTGGAGCATTCTGTATTCTGGTGGATAGGAAAAAATCCATGGCTTTTAGGCCTTCTTCATGCGGGATGCTTGTATAGAGACTTTTAACATCCAAAGTTATAAATAATGTATTTGTGAGATCCAATTCTTGTTGGTTTAGTTCTGCTAGAAGTTGGATGCAATGTTTAGTGTCTTTAATGTAAGACCAAGTGTTGATTACCAGATTTTTACAGTAATAGTCTACATAATTTGATAAAGGTTCTGTAATTGATCCTATTCCTGAAATAATAGGTCTACCTGGAGGTTTATTTAAATCTTTATGTATTTTGGGTAGAATATAAAATAGTGGTGTTCTAGGTGTTTTATTGATTAATTCTTCCATAACCCACTGATCAATTATACCTCTATCATTTGCTTCTATGACTGTTTCTGTAATCAGAATTTTAAGTGATTCAAATGGGATATTTCTAACTTCTTCATATGTTTTTACATCTTCTAATTGTTTGAAACATTCTTCTTTTAGTCTTCAATATCTAAAATTACTGTCCCACCACCTTTATCTGCAGGTTTAATTATGATGGTTTTGTCTTCACTTAAACTTTTTAAAGCTTCATTTTCTTGTTTTGTAATGTTGTAATGGGGACGTTTCTTTGAAATTTCTATCAAAATTTTTTCAATATCTTGATTTACTTTGTCAATATAGCAAGTTATGTTTGGCAAAGGGAAACCACTGGGATCAAAGTTGGATTTGACTCCAAGAGCTTGTTTTAATTCATATTTCTCTTGAGACTTGGCTATCTCAATGGCACTATGTTGTGAATGTTGTTTCATACCAAAAAACTGTTTTAATCTAATCTTCCGATAAAATTTCTCTAAATCTACCTTTAATTCAAAAGGATTCAATTTTTGTGTTAGGCCGAATGATAAACCTAAATTGAGAACCTTTTCTTCAATAGGTGTTAATATTCTCTTTGATAGATTATAGATGTTTAATTCTGTTGGTTCCGGGATCTTAACTCGTGTATTTTGTCTCTTTCTGTTTCTTCTCCTCCTGACTCTTTTTCTTTTCTTTTTATGCCTGATGGACCTGCCCTTTCTGCTCCAGTCTGAAAATCCTTTTCCATTTCTCTTTCTGTTTGTTGCCAGTTCTGTTGTCTATACATTTGATTCCCATAGAAATTTCCACGTTGGTTATAATATCTCCCAAAGGACTTATTTCGATATTGAGGGAATCTACTCCTTTGGTTGTAAGGTCTAAAAGAGGTGGGTCCTCAAGAATTTTTTAAATGATATGTGCTTCCCTCTGAATTTTCTGAGGATGTGGAACTTTCATCCAAATTATAATAATTAGTATTGTGTTCTGATTTCTTCCAATTGTAAACTGTACCATTTTTGTAGTCATTAATATCTCTTTTGAATTTACTTATTTTGATGTTTTTAATATGTGTTTCATATTCCAACACAAATTGTTCTATTCTATCTATTAGTTCCTTTAGTTTTTGGATTTCAATTGTATCCTTCAACTTTGTTTCTATTAGTTGTATTTAATTTAACATATTAGTTTGTTCAGTGGTTAATGTTTCTATTAATAGTAACATGAAATCAAAAGAACATTTGGATCTAATTCCATCCCACTTATTTTGAAAACCTTCTGGTGTAAAACCTAATTGTGATTCTACCAAAACTGTAAGTCCTCTAGGGATTCTCTTTTGTTTTAGGTATTCCAAAAGTGTCACTGCATGCCAGTCTAGTCTGATTTATCTCTGTTTTAACGATTCTAATTTATTAATTAAAGCTTTTGGTAGCTCTGTTGTGTCTGAATGATCTATATGTCATTTACTTTTAACTAGTGCCATGATCCTCGTGGCTTCTTCTGTATTTATGCTCAAAGCAGTGGATCTATTATCAGTGATTTTTCCAATTTCTGAAAAGTGGCCATGATAAAAAAATGATCCTTAAGTTGATATTAAATAATTATATTTCTAATGTTTAGAGAGACTAAATAAATCCCAAATCCATATAGGGAACTTGACAAGCACATATCCACTAAGAAGTCTCTCCAGGTTCCTTTTATGTATTATTTCTCCAAAAAACTTTTCTTATTTTGTAATGTTTTTGGATTTCTACTACAGCATTTCAAAGAAACATTGTCTAACTGTGATTTCGAGTCACTAAGACTACGTTAACTATAATGGAGATTTTTCTCAGTAAGTTCTTTTAAAATAGACAATGCTTCCCTTTTTTGAAATTATAAATACAGACTGAGTCAAAAAATGTTTTCATTTATCATTCACAGACTTCTGAATTTGAAGTCATTTAGAGACATCTCGCATCCTCCCAACACCATTTACTCGCCAGTGATTTTGAGATCCCATCAGGTTTGTTCCACCTGATCTTTATACAATATTTTTGAAATAATATATTTAATAATAAGTCAAAACATTCCTATTTCGAACAGAATTGCTCTAAAATATGTTTTATTGCATTTTTTTTTATTTCTACAGTGAATATTAAGTTCCAGGTCTGATGAAGGAACAATTTTGAAGTTCTGAAACATTACTATTTAGATTAAATAAAATATTTGGGAGCTAATATGAAGAAGCTACATTATAGCAAATCTGTTTCTGTATGATTTATTTTGTAAAACAATACTAATCTTTATATAGAGAAGAACTTCATGATTTAGAATATAAAAATTAAAATGCATAATTTAATACTATGGTAGAGGGAGACTTAAATATTTTGAAATAAGCTCATAATGGGGAGGACATGTCAAATGAATCTGATAGATTTTTTTGACTGATTGATCAAGGAATTGGATCAGAGTGGAGTGGTACATGTGGCCTACCTAGATTTCAGTAAAGCTTTTGATACCGTTCCACATAGGAGACTAGCAAGCAAGCTGGGTAGGTTAGGAGTGGGTCCAAAGGTGGTAAACTGGATACAAAATTGGTTAAGGTATAGGTGACAGATGGTGGTGATAATCATAGTTCACTCTCAGGAAGACAGGATGACCAACAGGGTGCCTCAGGGATCAGTGTTGGATAAGGTTCTCTTTAATGTCTTTATAAGTAACTCTGCACAGGAGCTGGAAGGAAAGATATGTCTCTTTGCAGATGACACCAAATTCTGCAATATGGTGGACACTCCAAGGAGGGGTGGAAAGGATGAGCAGAAATCTGAGAAAACTCGAGGAGTGGTGAAGGGTACGGCAGCTGTGTTTCAATGCAAAAAAGTGCAAAATAATGCACTTAGGAGACAGAAACACAGGGGCGGAGTACAAAATGGATGATGTGATATTAACAACTATCAAGCAGGAAAGAGACCTGGGAGTAATCATAACTGATGACCTAAAGGTGGCCAGACAGTGCTACAAGGCAGTTGGAAGGTCTAGTGGGATGCTGGGGTGCATTTGGAGGGATATCACCAGCAGAATGAGGGAGGTGGTGTTGCCTATGTATAGATAGCTGGTAAGAACTCACCTAGAGTATTGTGTCCAGTTCTGGAGACCACACCTCTGGAAAGACATAGACAGAGTGGAGGAGGTCCAGAGGAGGACAACTAAAATGGTGACGGGTCTGTATCAAAAACCCTTTGAAGAGAGAACAAAGGACCTCAAATGTAAACCCTGGAAGAGAGGATTTAGAGGATGTATATGACAGAGACATTTGAATACCTCAGGGTGTATATAAGGTACAGGAGGGTGGCCTTTTTTTAAGAAAAGAAGGTACTGAAGAACAAAGGGACATGCTATGAAGCTGGACGGGGTAGATTCATAAGAGATGTGAGGAAGAACATCACAGAAAAAAGCGGTGGATTCCTGGAACAGTCTCCTAGCCAAGGTGGTGGGGGTAAAATCAGTGGTGAGGTTCAAGAATGCATGGGATAGGCACAAGAGACTTGTAGTGGAAAGGAAGTGGGAAGGGAAAAGAGCTGCAGATCAAGTACAGTCTGCAGTAATAATATAGTTAGGGGAAAATTGACAGACAGGGTGGACCAAATGGTCCTTATCTGCTGTCAAATTCTAGGTTTTTATGTTATTGTAACATTAACTATGGCCAAAACTCTCTATGTATTTTCACTCTTTAGAACTGCCATGGGTGCGTGAACTCACAACTAAAGGAAATGCTGACAGGAATTCTCCAAACTTCTAACTGTTAAAAATGGTATACTGCCTCCTACATCTCACAGAATATATTAATCCCTTAGTATGGAGGAGAGGGAAAAAAATTGGAGGAACCTCTGAGGATCCAAGGACAAGGAATGTCATACCTCTAGGTCCCATAAACAGGGAGGATAAAATGTTTAGGGCTAGGTGGATTTTAACTGAAGGATCCTGGACACAAAACCTGAAGCAACTAGATTTCCAACAGTCCTTGGTTTTGATAACATCTACTATAATCTAGTAGTAGTAAAATCTTTATTTTTATACAGGAGTTGGAATACACACCATTAAGTTCTGAAGGTCCTGTTTTCAAGATAGTCCTGTTTAGGCACAGCAAAGGAATACAGACTAAAACAATAATATAAAATTCTTCTAAAATACATAAAGTTATAACAAAAACACATGTACATATCCAGAGCATATGCACAAAAACACAAATTTCATGAACTGTCAACATATTTCCAGAGCTCAATTTCATGGATATTTGAGAAAACCATGTTATGAGGCACATTGGCAACAGATATTTATTCTTGATTTGTCACCAATTAAAAATTTATTGAAAGGTTTACCAATTTCTAATTCATGTGTGTCCAAAGTGCACCAGTGTTTATTTGCCAAGTAAGAAAACATAATTCCTCCAAATCTGTTTATCACTTTGTTTGGTGTGAACTTATATTTATTGTTATTCCTCAACCCATATTTATGTTCTTTCACATGAAGTTTCTTCATCAAATAACAGGGGTTACTTATCTAGATGGTTTTATCTATTTACTTGATGCTATTAGTGCAATGCCAATATGGAAGAAAGACATGAAAAAGAAGATGGATGAGGACTAAGTCTTGATAGAGGAGTCTACAAGTGATGGGTAACTCAAGAGGGAATCATAATGGTTCTTTTTGAAAAAGAGTGACTGTTGAGATTAACAACAAGGGTATGTAAATGGTGATCAAACATGGCTACTGGACACAACTCATTGCAAGTACTGATGAAAGAGATAAGCCAATCTTTGCTGGGTTCTGTCCATTTTTTACCACGAGAGATATAATGTGTAGGAATCCTTTAAGGTTTTAGTTAAATTAGACACTGAAATGCTGGTTTGGTTGGAATTTCTCTGTACGTGCAATAAATTCTGCTAGGCATAGAAAGCCATGAAAGGTGAGACTCATTACAGCTTGGAGCATGTTATTGACTTATGGGAATTTACTCTGGTCCAACAAAGTTGAATAAATTGTTGGCTATGCAAGCATCAATGGGTTTATGAACATGATTGATGGTCAATGAGGTTTTCTGTAAACCCAAGAAAAATGCTTTGATAGTTGCTCTTGATAGCAGAGAGAGATAGTTTGGCATGCTGAACTGATGTGGAAATGGATGCTTGCTACACATTGTTTAATTTTGGTATAAGACAGTCTTTTTGCTATGAAGCAGAAGGTCATGAAAGATGGTATCTGATTTGAGGATGCATCAAGCAAACTTGGGAATACAATTTCCAAGCTGTAGAATAGGAGAAATTTGTTTTGGTTGCCGAAGAGTTCAGATACTTTTATTAGTGAAGGTAGAGTAGACCTCTAGTTCAGGATCAAGTCATTGAATGAAGAGCCTGAAAGGAAATAACATTTGTGAAGAGCCAGAGTTCTAAGCTGTGAAAATCAATCTGTGTGTGGGGGGCGGAGAGAGAGTTAGCAATCATGTTCAATGAATCTGGAATATGAGTGCAACAAACATGAAGGTGTTCCTGCTGGGAAACACAAGTAAGTTTCCTGAGGAACTGCATTATATGAGGAGATAATGAACAATCATTGTTAACTATATGCACAGTCACCAGATTGCTGCTGTATAATATTACGACTTGATTCCACCACAAGTGCCCTCACAGAATGGTGACTACTATGATGGGATGCATTTCAAAGAGTGAAGATGCTGGTGAAAAGCAAGGAATAGTGACTACTATACATCTTCTAAGCAGGGTTCAAGAATCAATGCCCTTTTCTACAAAGCTCCAAAACCAGAAGGCTGGTAAGGAGTCCAAAAATACTTCTTGAGAGTGCAATGGAATATCAAAGTAGAAGGAAATGCTATTCCAGAATGAAATAAATGAGTTTAAATAAGTATACCTACCTATGCCATGATTGTGAGAACATTGTGATGATTCACGGCAGTCATGGAAGAACATAACTGCAAGATGAAGGAAATGAAAGAGTGTCCCTGTAGAATTATCCTGACAGCAAAGTTGAGACATCCAAGAAGTAAAAAAATTGTCCTTATTGTACACACATTTCACAGAGTTTGAATAGACAAGGGTGCACATGGGGACCAGTCTGTCATTCGGGAAGCTTGCTTCCATCTTTTCAGAGTCTAGGAGAATGACTAGATATTCAAGAGGTATTGCAAGGACTATGGTTTTCTCTGAAGCCAAAGGAATGTACACTTCGATGAATTAATCAAGAAGACAAGACATTCCTGTGGTTGGTGAAAATATAGAAAGATCTAGTAATAGAAAATTGTTCAACAGGTGAATGACAAAAGACATTTTAGGATATTAAGCAATGTCTACCACATGGATTCTGATATGGCAAAGAGTTTTAGGCTGGCCTTAAAGCCAGATAGTGGCTGAACAGCTAAGTAGTAGGAAAGGTCCCACTGATTTTCCATATACAGTAGATGCCACAGTATATGATGTACAGTATAAGCAATAGGCAAAAAGCATATGTTATATCAGCCTTAGTCAGCTATGGTCCCTCACCTACCATTTTATTGTATTTGATAGCACTGTCTGTCTGGGAATATACAAAGGAGAAGTCTACAGAATGAATAAGAGTGTTAATGCTGGAACCTATAAATATGAAGGATGCTGAGAGGTCCACTATGAGTCTCTTCTTTCAGGAGGATCTCAATGAAGCAATATATATGGGATTTATCAAATATGATTGAAATGGAGAAGAAGGAATGGGCACAGAAGGAACCTTTGGTTAACTCTTTATAAATGAGGTTAGAGACAATTTTGAGTTCAGATAACATGAATAATACAATTTTTACATACATATGATTCCAAAGCAAAAGCTTGAAGACCAGTGTGGAACACATGACAAATGCCAGACAAGTCAAAAGAGATAAAGATTTGATCGGGAAGCATGGAAAAGAAGTTGTATAGGGACATATTCATGGACAATGATGGGTAAGTTATTTGTCATTTTGTATATGTAGAGTAACATGATATTGACTTTTGGTTTTTAGTGACATAACACCTTGGCATGGGTGACTCCACTATGGGGTGTCATACTGCTTTGGCATAAGTGTGTCCACAATGGTTACAGATATGCAATATTCTAAAGGCAGGTGAAAGAGAGGAGGACTTATTGAAGTTGTTACCAATTGCTTATCCAGAGGCCATGGATATTTGCTGGTGTTTGCTGTCCTTCAGTCTTCAATGCATGTAGAAAACACCTGGGGTTGAAGAGGACTAAGAAGATGCAGCATGAGTACTGCTGGTGAAGTTCAAGATGGAGAGAGGACAGAGAGCAGACTGAAGAGACAGACAGTTGCAGATGGTGCAGGATAAGATGTATTGACTGGCCACATAATGGCATCTGAGGAAACTCAGTTTAGATGTGCATTGAACTGCTGCAGCATAGCTGCTGCTTTGTTTGAGAGGGTTTGAGGGATGTAATAGGTGGCACCACTGTAACAACTGGATAGATCCACAACATGATACAAATAAGGGTCCAGTTTTCCAACAGTAGGAAATGCTTCACAGTAGTTATTTCTGTATATACTGAATGCAGCAATGTATTCTGGCACTGTTAGTTTCTGAGGAGATGGGGATCCTTGGAATTCAAACTAATGGAGATATCACCAACAGAAACAATTCTGTTTTTGAAGGAATAATGAGAGGATACTAAAAGAACAACATGGTTGATGTCTTTCCCCTCTATCATGTTTTTCCTCAGATGGGGTGGTACTACAGTAGGTGTGTGAGACATGCAAATGAAGATACAGTAGTGTGAAGATTACATGACTGCTACCACTGGGCAGGATTAGAAAGAACTAGACCTAGTGATAAAGCTCCTGAATTTATTTATTTATTTAAGAGATTTACCAGGAAAGGCATACTGAGCAGGGTACTGCTCGATTCCAGATGCGCCCGGGGGGGGGTAGGGGGTTACAAGGATGTAGTACATAATACATAAGCACAATAGAACATACATAAATTGTTGGTATCCAGCAAAGGCTCAAGGGAATGGGTAAGGTAACTGAGGTGCATATGGAGTGGTACACAGAGTAGAGTAGTACAGGCAGTTTTTACAGGCAGTGAGTACAGTAGCAGTATTTACAGGCGGTGATGCAGTAGCAAAAATAACAGCCATTACATAGTGAGATTAGATTAACCTACTAGATGGATTTAGGTGAGAATATCAGACAGTAACAGAGGAGGGTCAAAATACCAGAGAACATATGGTACTAATTTAGAAAAAGAAAGAATGGGGCCCAGGATAGCTAATAGGAATTTGGCAGTGAGTTCAGCGATGGGGAAGGCATAAGCAGTTGGTGTTGAAATGCGTTTTGAGGAGGGCATTTCAATGTGGGGTACTGTTGGTGTGTCTGATGTCGGCTGCTAGGGAGTTCCATAATTTGGGGAGTCTGAAACTGAAAGCAACCTGACCTGATCGGGTGGATCTGTGGGGAATGTGGAGAAGTCTGGAGTCAGAGTTCCTGAGATCATAGGTAGGTGGGGTGGCGGCGTTAGGGGATGTTGATAGGTAGGAGGGCAGCGAGCGACCAGAATTTAGCAGTGATTCTAATGCAGTGCAGCAATCGCCGATTTTGGAGAGATGGGAGGTCAGGATTTGTAGAGGTCGGAGGTGGGTGTTCGGCCAACAATCCAAAGTGAACCGGCAGAAGGAGTTGTAAATAGGGTCGAGCCTGGCTAAGGATGTTTGGAGGGCGGCCCCGTAAATGACATCGCCGTAGTCAAAAATTGGAAGGATCATTTTTTGTATCATTTCTTGCCTGGTTTGTGTAGGGATGCAGAACTTGTTCCGATAGAGAGCCCCCAGCATAGGATGTAATTTTTTTTGCAGAGCCTCAACATGAGTAGAGAAATCGAGGTACTAATCCAGCCAGACACCAAGATAACAATATGAGGAGGTGATCTCAAGAGGGGTCCTATCCAAGGTAAAGAAGGTGGGCACATCTTTTAGCCGGGTTAGCTTGGCATGGGAGCCGAAGGTGAGGGAGACAGTTTTTTTTGAGTTTAGGAATAGTTGGTTCTTAATGAACCAGTGTTGGATGGCGTCAAAGTCCTGCTGTAGGTGAGATGCTACAGTGGTTCCAGATGGGCCAGAGGCGAATATCACCGTATCGCTCTGCATACATATGGATACCAGATTGCGTGCAGACAGTAGGCAGGTCATTAAGGAAAATTGAGAAGAGCAGCGGGCCAAGTACAGACCCTTGAGGTACACCACTGGTGACAGGGAGGGGGGAGGATAGAGCTGTGCCGATGTGGACAGTTTGAGTTCTGTCAGACAGGTATGACTGGAACCAACTGAGTGCAGTCGTCATCAGACCAGTTTGGGCAAGTTTAGTGATCAAGAGGGGGTGAGATACTGTGTCGAAGGCTTTTGCTAGGTCTATAAAAATAGCTGTGGTAATGTCCCCGTTGTCAATGCCTGTAAGGATGGCAGTGGTGAGGCGAAGGAGGGATGTGGTGGTGGAGTGGTTTTTTCTGAAACCAGCTTGAAAGGGGGTGTAGAAGGAGATTGAATCAAGATAGTTGTGTAGCTGAGATAGAACAAGGCGCTCTTGGATTTTCGCAAGGATGGGGAGCAGAGATATAGGCCGATAGTTTGAAGGGGAGGAGGGGTCCCCTTCCTTAGGGAGAGGAATGACCGTGGCCTGTTTCCATTGTGTAGGGACAGCTCCAAGTTTAAATGACAGATTATAGAGCATGGTTAGGGGTAGGCTATGACTGGGGCAGAGAGTTGGAGCATTTTGAGTCTAATCCTGATGGGCATTTCCTTTGGTTGTGTTTAGAGAGTGCAGGATTTTAACACCTGGTCAGGGGTGACTGGGTGGAGCGAGAAGGAGGCCTGGGGAGGTGTGTTAGGGAGAGTGGGGGTTCTTTGAGGTAGGTGAGGGTGGGAGGAGAGAAGCGAGGCAGTAGTGGTGGAGAAGTGGGCATTAACTCTGATGCAACCCATGAGGGTCATTTACTATTCTGCCTGCTAGGTTGAGTGTGGGGTGGGGGTTGGATTGGCGAGTGAGGAGGGATTTTATGGATTTCAGAATTGAGATGGTTGGGTGTGGTTTTGTTAAACGACAGTGTGAAGTAGTTTGATTTGACTGCCGTATGAGACGTGGTGCAGACATTTCGAAGGGACCGGTATTGTTGTTGTGCCAAGTGAACCAGTGGTCTTGAAAGTTTCCAGGTCCGGCCCTGGCATGGAGTTGTTCCATGAGTTTTGAGGTTACCAGGTGCGGAGCCCCTGACTCTGGATCTCTTTAGGCATATATGTCCCAGATAGCGAGGAATTTGTAGAGAAGCAGTCTAGGGCCTCGGCCCAAGGAGGTGGCGCTAGGATAAGAGACCAGTCTATGGTGGAGAGTGTGTTTAGAAGTGCTGGCAGATCCAAAGATTTGTAGGCTCTGCAGCGCAGCAGATGGGGTGGGGGGCCGGGGATGGAAGATTTTACGCACTAAGTAAATCATGTGGTGGTCGCTAAGGGAGTCCGGTAGGAGGCCTGCTTTGAGTATCCTGTGTGGGTGGGTAGTGAGTGTCCAGTCCAGTAGTGTGTGTTTTTTAGATTTGTGGTTTAGGTGGGTGGGTTCCCCTATTTGCTGGTGTAAATTTAGTGCACTTATCTGGCAGTGTGCCTTGGATGCAGCACATCCCAACCAGTTAAGATTGAAATCCCAGAAGATGTGGAGTTCACCGCCTTCAGTGAGGGTCCTCAGGTTGCCTAGGTATTCAAGGATGGAGATTAGTGGTGTGTCTGGTGGGCAGTATGACCCAGCTACTAAGACTGGGATAGAATGGGGTAGAGGGGGAATTTGATCAGGAGGGACTCAATGTTTATTGAGGGCTTAGGTGAGGAGATTACTGTAAACTAGAGATTTGAGGCGACGTACATGGCAACGCCGCCGCCCTTTTTTTTTCCCTGACTGTCTTGGCGGATTAGCGAGAAACCGGGAATAGAGAATTCCTCGTCCCGGTGATGGGGCTTCAGCCATGACTCTGTGATGATTATGATGTCTGGGTGCAGGGTAAGAACAGTTGTTTGTAGGGTAGCAATTTTGTTTAGGATGCTGCATATATTTAGGTGCATGATTTTGAGACCTTTTTGGAGGGGTGTGGGTTGAGCTGGTGGTGGGGGAGCCATGGGTGCCTGTGGCCCTGGGTTCCATTCGACGTCCCCTGCTAAGAGTAGCAGGAATACCAGAGAGTTTCTTAACTGGTGCATGATCTTTAATGGTGCGCCCCTTCGGGTATTTTGAGATGCGGGTGTTAAGTTTGTCTTTGGGGCTTGGAGGATTGAGGGATATAGGGCAGGTGCAGTACCATGGAAAGAGGGGAGGATAGAGCCCCAAGTGTCCAGTTTTGCCCCAGGTGAAGGTAGTGCTTAGGTGGAGCAGAGGAGGTGGGGTGTAGGTTTGAGAGAGAGGCAGGCAGTGGCACAGGGTCTGGTAGGGTAGGGTTGATTGAGGTAGGGAGGAGGATTGGGCTATGCAGAGCAAAGTAATAGTAGCAGTGAGGAACTGCATTTTTTTTTTTTTCCCGGTGCCAGTGGGATTTCTGTGTGCAGGAGGAGACACAGACTGCTCAGCAGTGGCCGCTAGTGGTGGAGCAGTATAAGGGACTAATGGTAAAGTGGGCTGATTAGTTCCACGAGGTTTGGGCACCACTATATAAAGAGAAGCCGACCAAGGGTGGTGGTGGGGGTGGTGGGGAGCCTGCGCGTAGCGCAGGCGGGGCTAGAGCTCCTCCAAGCACTGGGAGCAGCTGCAAGAGAAGAGACCTCGGGCTACCTGTTGCGGCGTGGTCCGGGGGGGTTCCGAAAATCGCCTATCCAGCGGCTGTGGGGAGGGCTGTGGGGACTCCTGCCCTCGCGACCTCCACGTCTGCAGAAAGGAAAGAGAAGCACATGAATAAATGGGAACAGGGAACTATGGTGTAATAGGATTTGGAAATGAAGCAGGACTAAAAGGATCCTGTTTTATAGGGGTTGGGTAAACTGGCAGAAAAGGTTAAGAAGGTCCTGGAGTGGGATGCACTGGAGATTTTCCTTTGTTTTGGTCAGAAGGACCTGAGGAGCTGAAACTGGCAGGGTCAGACAGAAGACACACTTCAGTGGTGGTGAACTTCATTTTGAGATTTACCAAACTGATGTTCACTTGTCAAATAAGATTCTTGAACTCATCAGTGGAACTTACAGGTACTGGGGTCTCCTGTGGGACTGAAGGTGAAGTGTTGCCCTTTAGGTAAGCTGGATATGATTCACGGAGGTCCTTTTTCTATGCAGTGGCAGAAAAGTGAACACCAAGTTCATTTAGAGTGGAGATCAGTTTCACTGTGGTCCACTAGTTAAACTTTGTGGTACATTTGGCAGTTGTTTTCTTAGACATGAGTAGGGATTGAATGAATTACACATCATCACTTTCTGACCAGAGCTGCTCCTGTGTGCTGGTGGAGTCTGGCATCATTACACTACCCTAAAGAATAGGAAGGAATTTTTAGTAGTTAGTCCTCGGTAAGTACATTGGGTGCAGGACCCATGACATCCAAAGTTGTGCTGTGGATCCATTTGGACTACTACATGCAGTATAAGCAGGGAATCATATTCCCATAGGTCCTAGAGGTGGCTGACACACCAGTATCTGTAAGGATGGACTCCAGTGATTCTTACATAACACTGTGAGATAGGACTGAGCAAGAAGCTGCTGCTGTAGAGGTTAAATAGCAGCAACAACTGCTAAGATTTTTATTTTTTTATTTATTTAGTTTTTGTTGACCGTGTAAGTGCACTAGACAAATCCTGCCTATTTTCAGGCACGACCCGGGGGAAGGGGATACAGATGAATGCCAACTGACCTTGAACCAGATTAAGCTGTTGTGGTATTTTTTAGTGAATGAGGGAAATTTGGCCAGGACACCAGGGAAATTCCCCATCTCTCCTGCCAGCAGGGGCTTGACTTCCTGTGAGCAGGGATGGAGGAGCCAGTTGGGAGCCGGACCGGGAGGAGGAGGAAGTGCTGATGGCAGGGAGATGGCTTCCTCCCATGACCTCATATTGCAAGAGGCTACTTACTGGAAATAAAACCAAGAATTAGTTCAAAATAAACAAGAAGAGATGTTTTTCTCGATTGAGAACTTGAGTAATATTGATGGAAATAAGGACTGTGAGAGAACTCCAATGGAAGGAATTAAGGGCAAAAGTAAAGAAGAACTTCTGCAGGCATTAGAGAAAGCCAAGGAGAAATATGCAGCTTTTATGGCAAGAAAACAAGCTGAATTAAAGTTACTGGATCACAGTGAAGAAATTGACAATGGGTATGGCCCAGCTGACAGCTCTGAATATGATGCATCAACATCAAAGGATGAGGAAGGAGCAAGCCGACACACTCCCACAGGTAAATCTTCACCCTATTATTTCAACCACTGATGCAAATGTGAATAGGGCTGGCAGGAAAACTGAGGGATACTGGTGCCTAGAGCCCCAAGAGGTGAATGTTTTGAATAACCTGCGGGAGGTAGAGGGCAGTGATATAAGGCAAGTTCCACTGAAACTAGCTCTAAAACTGAGCAAAGGAGCGAGAAGGGGAATGAAGGTTTAAAACTGTTGTACAAGATAAAGAAATGCCTAATGTAGTTTCAGGACTGGAAAACAACTTAAGTCTGGTGATACAGTCCCTCGTTCAACACACAGAGATTGAAAAGGCCCAAATACAGAGGAAAGAAAACTGGGAAGTCATTTTCCAAAATAATCCCTTTGAACAGACTGATGCTACCATTTTTTCTTTCTTGGCACGATCTGCTAAACCAGGATCAAAGGAAGAGAAAAACAGGAGAGAGGCTATTATGTTGGCAAGACACAATCTAGATGGGCCTAATACTCATAAAGGGCCTGTAGAACACAAGGGACAAAATATGTCTATGCAATCCTGCCCAACAACAACAACAGAGGCAATTGGCAAAGCATTTTCCCTACACAGTAATCTAAATCAGGGACTTGAACCCTTCTGCAGTTGGTCACCAGGAAAAGCCCTACAGGAGGCAGGATGGAAGAAATTGCCTTCAGGCCAGTGGTTGCCAGACCCACCGTGGCCTGCAAACACCCCAGAATAGTGTCCCAGGGGTTTGCCTCAAATCTCTGTTGGGGAAAAGGGGAGTACAAATCCAGACTCTGCCCAAGATATAGGGGATGAAAATATGGGACAGCTTCAGAATATAACTGAACTGATTATACTGGAAAAAAGAGCCTTTAGAGAAAAACATACGGGAACCCCGGGGGGATCCGACACAGGACAGGAAGAATGAAACAACCTTTGCAGGGACCCCAGATCTCAGAAGAGGAGCGGCACCTGAAGGTGAAGGAAAACAAACTGACCCCCCTCCCCAGCACCCACTATTGTCAGAACTCTGCTAAATCAAAAAAAGAGGCTGCTCCTAGAAGGAATGCAGTTAGGATTCAGTACAAAAGGGGTCTGGAAATCAGGCCAGATCGGCAATATGTGGGGAGAAAGCTCCTGAAGGACTCACTACACTTTTCGCCAAAAGATGTTTATGCTTTTATAAACATCTCAGGGGAGGACAACTATGACATTAGTTTCAGATCTGCATACACCCTGGATCTGTTCTGGCAATGCTTCAATCAAGTTAAATTTTCACCTCTGTGGTGCCCCTTTATGGTGATCCCCTTGACAAAACCCCTCATTAAATATGTGACAGTGATGTTTTGGAACGAAGGGGTACACGTTGATGACATTACATACTGGCTTCAACAAAAATGTGAATTATTGAGTGCACCAGAAGCACAGCTGGATTCTGAGATGTTTTGGATTGGGGGATGGAAATATAAGGTTAAATTGAGGCAACTGGAGAGTGATATAGTGCATATACCAAACTCCTTCATGCTGGGTAGAGATAGAGGAGTGTGTTTTTATTCAGGGCAGCCATGAGCATGCTACAAGTGTGGGGCTAGGACCCACCTCTCTAGTGTAAGTGATCGCCCAAGCTGTGACAACTGTGGGGAGGTGGGGCGCTTAGGTATGCAATGCGCAAACCTGACACGATGTGAGTTATGTGAGGACACAGGTCACACATTTCTAGAGTGTCTGTGGGCTGCAAGAAATAAGGCAACAGTCATAACCCTGAGCTTCTTATCCAACAAGCTCAAGAGGAAGCAGCCAAAAAGGTGGTAGAGGCTGAAGCCCCTCCTGCAGAACACGAACCCCCAGATAAGGCTCCAGACCCTATTCCAGGCAAAAAGGAGGAAGTCAAGACTGAAGAGATAAGAATAGATGAGGAGAATCATCCACTCTGTCCCAATCCTGTTATGCCCATCCAGTGAGGGAACCTATTACCAGTTTGCTACACAGATAAGCAATCCACTGATGTGCAGGTGATCCCTCTTCCACCCCCAAAAAAAACCCACCCTCCAAGAAGGACAACTAGGAATACAAAACCAAACCCGCCCCCACCCCACAAGTGAGCAAGAGGTCTAGCGGAACCTAATCCCTTTGAGGTTTGGCTCCACTGAGGTAGAATCAGACACAGAACAGATGGATGTAGCTCTTACACCACACAAGCTGAAGGAGGGAAGGTTGATAAGCTTGAGTACAGAAGAGAAGAAAAGGAGGAAGAAAGGGCCTTGAACTTTTAAATTGAATGGTTAAATTATCCCTGGGGTCATGTAACTGTCATAGCCTCTTACATTCCCTTAGGAGAGCGGAGTTGTTTCACCTATTGATAGATCTAAAACTGGATATCTGTTTTTTGCAAGAAACATGGATGCTCACATCGGACCAACTTAGGCAGTTCCAGGCCGAATGGAGATGGGGGCCATCCTATTGGTCCTTTGGGCCAGACAGAGCCGATGGAATAGGTATCATATTTAGTACCTTTTCCTTCCAAATGACCAAGATGGTGGATTTGATTCCAGGAGGCTTTTGTATGTTAGGACTGGTCAGAGCAGTGCTTGGGGAGTGGGAACACTAGACTACCAGGGAGTGGTAACAACACAGGGGGAAACAGGGACCAGACGGCTGTGAAGGGCTGCCTGGCCCAGCCTGTCTGCCCAGGTCCCTATATGTTGGATGGCTGCGCTGCACAGCCCAGTGACCCTACAGCTGATAACCCACCCCCATCAGGTTTGCCTTATGCCTGCCCTGTGCATACATGTGTTCCAACCACACCTGCTGTTGGCTGCCTCTGTTGGTGTGGAGTGGGGCATCATCCAGGGCATGTGTGGCCACTGGTATAGTGTGTGTATATATATATATATATATATATATATATATATATATATATATATGTATGTATATGCATGTGTCTCTGTATTAATCTATAGTTATAGATCACTACAGATCTATATATCTCATTATACTGCTTTGCAGTGCTACATAACTATGTTGTATGCACTGCTGGTACCTGCCAGCGCACAGTTCCTGCTGCTGTCAGCTTGTACATCCATTCAACCAACAGGGGATGCTGTGGGCATGCCTTGGCCTGCAGCATCAGCCTGTACTTCCATTCCGACCAAAAGGGGGAGCTTTGTGCTCCATGCAGTAGCACCGGGCAAACTGTATGGTAATGTATGCTAAGCAGCACCTAATGAGATGCAAATATACCTGTTTGCCCACGGATTACCTAAGTAGGCTCATTTGCATGGGAGCTTTGAATATAGCTCCAGTTTGCCCCAGGCTAACCAGTTTGCACCGGGCTAATGTGTTAGTACTGTGCAATCAGGTTAGCCCCAGGCAAACCTCACTTCAGCATAGCACAGTTTTGCAGTGTGTGGCTTATATTATTGTTTGCAGTCATACCTTTCAACTGTCCCTGATTTTCAGGGACGTCCCTAATTACCTCAAAATCTTACTCTGTCCTACTAAACATTGTGTTTCTGTGGCCAAACAGTGGGGCATACCTCTCAAGTGTCTCTCCTTTGAGGGACATCTCATTTGCCCCTAAAATTGCTCTGTCCTCATCCGTCCCTCATGGAAAAGGTGCTGCCCACAGAGAGAATGTGCTGTATATTCAGATTTTAAAGCCGAAACTCTAAATATTCTGAAATACTAAATCCAAATAAACCTTGTACAAGTAACACTATGGTTTTCACAGTGTTCTGAACATATCTCCATGTTTGAGGATGTGTCCCTCATTCTGAGTGTCTGTCCCTCATTGTCCCTCATTTTGAGTGTCCAAAATGTCCATGTCCCTCATTTCAGTGACAAAGGTTGAGAGGTATGAGTGGGGGTTGTAAGCATAAAATACTGTCAAACATTAATGTTACTTGTGTTCTTCCTTAGTAAATGCATTCTACACTACACCACTTATCCTACCAGCTTCCTGAGTGGATATCACCAATATTTAGTATGTTCCTGATTTTAAACTTTTGTCCTGATGTTTTAAGCCTTGTCCCTGATTGATGAGGCAGGGGTTGAGAGGTGTATTAGCAGCAGCTGTGAAATGTCTCTGTGCAATCACACACAATGTTCTCCACCTGCAGCACTGGCTTGCTACAGAGTCTGATAAGCTGCAGTTGCAGTTTGCACTTCCCTGTTGCTAAATTCAGTGCTGTCTTATTTCCGGGCTATTTTTGCCCTGCACTCCCAGACCAGTTTGCCCGGCTTCCATAGACTGCTATATTCAGCAGGATTAGCACTGGGCTATTTCCTTTCGAATATAGCTTGCTTTGTGCTCCGGGCTAAGTTTGCCCGCCGGGCAGTGCTAATTTAGCCCTGGGGCAAAGTTTTGAATATCTGGCCCTAAATGTTTTAATGCTCACAGACCCTTTTGTCAAATAGAAAATTTCATCATTACTCTGGACTAGGACCTCAGTGAGTGATCTCTACGAAGATTTGGGGTATGGTGGATGGACACAAAAAAGAGATAGCAATATGGTTCCAAAACTATGGCAAGCATAGGGCACAACACAATTTTTTTAGCTATTTAAAACTAAGATCAAAACTTTAGAACATGCTTTCATAGTCCTATGTCTAGACAAGATTATGGCCCTGACATTGAACAGATCCAGGATGAAATGAGAAATTTCAATATGACAGGGCAAAAACTTTAAATACAGAATTGCAATTTGGAACACAAAACCCCCAATTGGAGACCGCTTTGAAGCCTGTAAAAAGAAGAAAGATACTTTAGATATGTTTCAATTAGTAGATGATATAGGAAACATAGTGGAAGATGAGATGGGGATCTATGAAATAATCTGTGGGCTTTTGGCACCACATGAGAGTTCCCCTCCTCCTCCTTCTACAAATTTGATTAATTCTTATTTGGAGAAAAGCCAGGTAACCTTGGCCTGGGAGGATCAGGAATTTTTAACCTCTCCTTTGAAATTACAGGAAATAGAAGATGTAATTATGAAACTAGAAAATGGATCTTCACCCAGACCTGATGGACTGCCTTATGAGCTTTACAGATCATTTTCCAAAATAATGGCAAGGTGTTTAGTAGAACTGTTTTCAGTATTTTTTGACAAAGGGGTGGTCCCCCCTCAATTCACAGCAGGTCTCTTAATTTTTATATATAAGAGAGGGCGAAAGGTAGACATCTCAAACTGGAGACCTATAACTCTCCTGAATGCTGATTTTAAAATATTGTCTCAGGTTCTTAACAATAGGCTAAGGCAAATAGCTCCTCTATTAATACATCCAGCCCAGTTTTGTGGGATCCCTGAAGGAAGCTTCACAACACTTAATGATTATCAGAGATGTAATAGAGATGTGTGGAGCTGCACAAACATCCGATTGTATCATTACTTTAGATCAAAGCAAGGCTTTTGATAGAGTATGCCTTCCATTCCTCTTTCAGACCTTATTACATTATGGTATTCCAAAGGAATTTGTGCATAAAATCAAACTTCTATATTCTAGAGTCCATGTGCAACCTATTATTAGAGGGTTGGTAATGAAAGTTATCACCATAAATACAGGGGTTCAACAGGGCTGCCCCCTCAGCCCACTCCTTTATAACTTTTCCCTGGATCCTCTGATTAGAGTTCTGAGCAATAATCAGGAATGGGAAGGTTTGGGGGGGGGGGATCCCAGGCCAAATGGAACTGAAAATCCAAGCCTATGCAGATGGTATATGCCTGTTTATAACAAACCTGGGGGGCAATTACCAACAGTAATAAAACAACTGCAGGAATATTCTAGAGTATCTAATGCCACCCTCAATCTAAATAAATGTAAAGGGTTGTACTTAGGAAATACAGAGAGGGCGCCTGTAACAGTAAACCATATTTATTTCTCCTCAGAGCCACAAAAAATCTTGGGAATAACATTTGGACAACGTACTCTCCCGCTTGAGAACTGTGAAAGGGCTCTTCAGGGGGCTGAAAATAAAGTCCAGAGATGGAAGTCATGGAGGTTGTCTAAAATAAAAAGGGTACACATAATTAAAAGGTTCATCATACCCACTTTGTTGTACATAGCCATGATTTTCCCACCCCAGTGATCTTAGAAACCAGGTTATATGCATGCTTTTTCAGATGGTTTGGGGATCCAGATTGAACCCAATAAAAAGGTGTTTTTCATACTTGTCTAAACAACAAGGGGGTCTGGGTATGGTGGACCCTATAATCTTTTTCCATAGCTTTTTCCTGTCTCACAATCTTAAAATTGGGCTGGGGAACCAACCCGTGTGACATACCATTTGTTTTGTAAAACTTGTAGTGCATATTTGGAAATTTGGACTGGAAACCTTCCTTTTCCTGTCTCACAATCTTAAAATTGGGCTAGGGGAACCAACTGGTGTGACATACCATTTGTTTTGTAAAACTTGTAGTGCATATTTGGAAATTTGGACTGGAAACCTTCCCCCAAAATTGCCCACCCGTATCAAAATACCAGAATACATTAAACCAGCGCTCAAAAAGCTTTGCAAATGGGAGATCTCTAAAGCGGATATCTCCAGACTCTCAGGATGACAATTGTACTCTCACATGGTGAGTCAAATCCATCCGGAACAACCTGAATTTAAAAATTGCCCACCAGATCTAAAGGGAGGGGTGTTAAAACAATTAACAACAGAATTCCAATGCACATGTGGGAGGTATTATGGCTTTCAGCTTACGGGACACTGAATGTAAGAGGCAATGCAAAACACAAGGCCCAAGAAGAAAGGAATTATCCATATAACGGTTGTATAAATATTGAAGAGACAATGGATCATTTTCTTTTTACCTGTTCCTATGCAAAAGCCCTATGGGGATATTTAAAGACAGAGTGGAATCTAAGGTGGTTAGACAGTTTAACCTATGAGTCTTTGGTCCTTAGGCATTGTCCCAACCTCAAGATAATGTATGATTATGATACTTTAATGGTGTTGTTTTGCTGTTTAAAGTTTTACCTTTGGCAGGCTCACTGTCAATGGACACTCCAACAGAGACTGCTGTCATATACCACCTATAAGACACTGGTAGAACAAGCTATGGGAGCAGTGTTTAAGAAAGATCTGCAGACTAATCCTAAGAGCTACGTTTTAAGGAAATGGAAAGGGTTGTTTGGATTTATCAAATACAAGTAAGGAGGTTGATTGAAAACCTATTTCTAAACAAGACATGTTTAAAAAGTACTACTGATTTTTGCCCTAGTAGTTTATTGGTTGCTCAGTAGTTGGAAAATTATTTTTGAACAATCACTTTTAACCAGAGTATGAATGAAATACTTGCTTATTTGGGATTAAAATTGTATTCTTTCATGTGACTTAACACACTCAGAAGTAATTAGGTTTGAGAGCTACAACTAGCAAAATTCCCCTGCCACAATGATATGGGGAAAGATAATAAGGGGGAGGGGGGAAGGTTTCTTTGGGGTTAAGGAGTGATTATTGTGTGGTTTTTAACATACTGCATCAAGTGTGTGAAGTGAATACCTGTTGTTCTTTCTTTCTATTTGTTTGTTTTTTCTTTCCTCTTTATTTTTTGTACAATGTGTTATGATTTGTGATGATGTGATATCAATAAAAAATTTCCCTACTCTTTTCGATAAGTGCCAAGGGATCTTTAACATCCACCTGAACTACCACCAATCCAGGCAGATGGGACCTCGGTTTAATGTCTCATCTGAAAGACGGAACCTCAGAAGTGCAGCACCCCTCTCATGCTGCACTGCAGTGTCAGTACTGGGCTATTAACCCAAGTGCCAGATGTGGCAACTGAACCCACAGCCCTCTGATCTCCTGGCCTCAGAGGTGAGTGTGCTACCTACTGAGCCACTGACACTGCTCAGGATCAGGAGGTATACTAGTGCAGAATAACTGCAGGAGGCTGCAGGAGCTGAATTCAAAGCTTGAAAAAAAATCACAGGACTGTTTAGTATTTTGCAAGTCAGATCTGCACCTGCAGGCCAATCAATAGGAATTACAGTAACTATCAGTAAATAATCTGGGTAGCAGGAACCTAATACAGGAAGCTGGCCTGAGTCTGTAAAGCAGGGCACCATTGAAGAGATTTGGCATAGGAGTCCTTGTCGAAGAAGGGGGATCCCAAATGGGAGCACCCAAGGTGCATATGGCAGGCAAAATAAAAGAAGCAAGGTCCAAATGGAAGCACCTGGAGGACTAACTGGAGCATGGCTGCATGTACAGTGGAAACCATGGTCCAAGCTGGACCTCCTAATGAGTAGGCTGCTGGAGAAAGTAGAAGGAGCAAGGTCAGCAGTGAGAGACAGCATGGTCTCCAGGAACTGGAAACAGATTGTGAAGCATGACCAGGCAGATGGACCACAGCATCTTCAGGCCAACCACGGAGTGCTGACTGCAACAGCAGAGTTAGAGACAATTGGGGAGCTGTAGTGAGAAAACATGTCACAGTTTGAGGTGAATTGGGATCACAGCACAAATGGATACAAAGCAACAGGAAAGGTAAGGGCCGTTATCATTAGTGCTAAAAAAATGGGGCCCATGCTTCAATAATGCAGAAACCAAGGGCTCAATTCACAAAGCTTGACAACAGGGCTTGCATCAAGCCTTGCATCAAATCCATTTCTTGGTGCAGCTGGGCCAAACAGATTGCTGCAACTTGTGGCTGATTCAAGAAGATGGGGTGCATTTGCAACACTTTTCCCACCTTACACCAAATATTTGGTGCAAGCCTCATAAAAAGGGTCCCAAGATTGCCACAAGTTAGACCAGCAAAGAGGTGGTCTAACTTGTGGCAATTGGTGTATGGATCGAGAATCCTGATTGCCAGCCAGGGAATGTCACAAGCCCCGTGCATCATATGTTCGGCGTACTCAGGGCTTGTGGCATTCCTAACAGGTGTTTGTGAATCAGGCCCCAACTTTTCAAGTAAATTATACAAATCAGAGTCTGCATTTTGTCCCACTTTATCATTCACAAGATCCATGAACTGGATAAAACCATCATCCTTCATTATGTCTTTTATTGTTCGTATTCCTTTGCTTATCCACTCAGTTTTCCTATTTCTCTGATTATCCAAGTTAAGATTTTGATTATTAAATAAGGGATGTATCCTGGATTTGTCCAGATTCATATTAAGTGGCCTAGACTATCTTGGGATGATGTATGTCCTGTCAGATATTAATTTATTTCTAAGTGGTTTGGAAGATTTAGTGAAGAATAAGGGTGATAAGTCAATGTCCTGGGAGTCGGCACAGTCTCTTTCTATCTCTAGCCAGGCTGGATTATTAGGGGAATCTTGATAATGTTTTTTTCCATTTAGAAGTATTAGTCATTCTACATGCCAAGTGATAATATAACTCTGGAACCTTAAACCCACCATTATTTTTGTTTCTGGACAATTTGAGTAGACATTATATGCCTTTTATGCAGTCAAATGAAACTGGATATCAATCAATGAATATCAATGAATCATTTATTGGGTATCTAAAGGGCAATAATAAGAACTATTTCAATGCTTTAGGGAGACTAATCATTTTGACAGATTTGATTCTACCCTATAAACCCAAGTTCCATCTCTGAAGCATAACCTGAATGTTTGTTTTCAACCACCTTAGATCCCGCCCTTGACCGGGCTCCGCTGCTGGTGCGGCCACTGTTCTCCAAGCTTGCAGCCCAAACCATGTCTGCAGGACCCCATGGAGAATCCAGAAAAGCCAAATCCAGCCCTTGACTGGGCTCACTGCTGGTGCAGCCGCAGCTCTCCAAGCTTGCTACCCAAACCACCTCTGCAGGACCCCATGGAGAATCCAGTAAAGCCAAGTAAGCCTACAGCCTGGACTGGGCAAGCCATAAGCAGCTGCAATTGGTTACTTGCTCAGTGCTTTCACACCTGATTGGACTCCCTTTTTGGCCTCTGCTCCTGATTGGCCCTTCTTTCTCTATACCTCTCAGTGCTTTTCTGGGCTTCAGAGCTCATTCAGTTTCATAGCAAAGTGTCCAAAATTTGTGCCTGCCCCCCCAACCCCCTACCTTTATTCAATAGACCTAAGCTCCACCCATCTTTTCACTGACCCTCCTTGCTTCAATCCCCATTGGTCCCTCCTAGGTGTCCTCCTTTGTTTTTTTTTTGCTACTACCCCACCTACTCTCCCTCTTTGGCTCTCTACCCCCCTGTTGATCTACTGATTTTTGCCACACCTCCCACTCTTCTATCACACTATCGGTGCCCCTACTCTGCTACCTTTTGCTTACCAACTGATCATTTATACCCTCCCCAATATGTTGGTTTATCTCTCTATTCTCACCTCCCTGCTTCACCTCTCCTACCTTACTGGAGCCTGCTACCCCTTTCCTCCTCCTACCTACCAGCTAGATACCCCATATCACCACCTAGGCACACTTCACTATGAGCACTGCTCTCCCCCAGGGCCCTCTCTGGCCTCTGATTGGCTGTTCCCAATCTCCACCAGGTTCGGGCATTGGTCCCACCTATCTCATCTATCATACATGACGTTGCTCTGGGACAAAAGCCAGCAACTCCATATATGTTCCTGCAAGCAGCGGACATGTAATCTATCCTTCAAGAAACTCTGTTTGTGCACCCTGAAGCTCCTGCTCCTCCTCCTACTGATGTCAGGAAATGTGCACCCAAACCCAGGCCCAAGCTCTACTAGCTCTGCCTGCCATGTTAAACCCCCTGGAGGCTTGATCCTCGCAACCATTAACATCTGCAGCCTGATCCCTAAGCTTGATGCCGTACTAATATTTGCAAACTAATACAACCCTGATATCCTTACAGTTGTCGAAACATGGCTAATGCCTAAAATTCCAGACATGGCAATTGAACTGCCAGGGTACAATGTACACAGGCTGGATTGCATGTCCAAAAGAGGAGGGGGATGTGCAATTTACATCAAACACTATCTCATGGGGTGTCACATCTCTACCCCCTCAATGACTCTGCAGCACAGATACTATCGATTAAAATGCTCCTACTGGCACACAACAAAGCCGTCACAATTGTCTCTGTTTACATCCCCCCAAAAGACCAAGGGAAAAGCCTCAATACCATTCTGGGCTTTATCAGAACCCAATCTGTAGGTACTGAGACAATCAAACTAGGTGACTTTAATATAAACTGGCATGCATCTGATGCTGCTGTCTATAGGGATGCTTTATCATCAGCAAACCTCTCACAAATGGTTGTCTTCTCCACAAGAAAAAACTACAAAACAGGCACTATTACCCTGCTGAACTGGGTTCTTACCAGTCATCCTTCCCATATCTCCAACACCTCCGTCCTCCCTGACTCACTTAGTGACCACTCCCCTGTTATCTGTGAATGGTTAAACAAATTCTGCAAGCCCCCACCTGAAGTCATCAACAGCAGAGTCCTCCCCCACGGTCAGCTGAGTCACCTTAAATCCTGCCTCAGTCTGCATTACTGGTCTCCCATTTACCAGTCTACGGATATTGACTCAGCCCTCAACTACTTTATTTCCTCCTTCAATGAAGCATGTGACTCCTACGCCCACTCAAAAAGTGAAAAGTCAAGGCACTCTGCAACACATGGCTAACTGGTGAGCTTCTAGCACAGCTAACATCTAGGGACCACCTTTGGGCTCTGGCTAGGGCCTCTGGTGCTCAATCTGACATACAGAATTACAAACATGCCCACAACAACTGCACGAAATCCATTCGACTAAGGAAAAGCGCATACTACAGAGAAGCTCTTTCTAACACCTCTGGAAATGGGACTGAGTTTTGGAAGAACATCAAAGAAGTCATAGGGAAGCAGCCCAAATACTCCCCAACAATGCTAAACGTTGACGGGACCATAACTCTTGATTCTCTGGTCATTGCCAACAGCTTCAATGATGCATTCACTGCCCTAAGTAGTGTCCCCCCCCCCACAAAAAATGTTTTTTCATGGATTCTGACTCCGCTACTCCCTGTAGCAATCCTACCCTTTCCAAACACCCACCCTTCTATTTCAAAACAGTTAAGATGCATGAAGCCCAGAAATATATCACCAAAGCAATCTCCGAGTCAAGAACTAGTGGGCATCGCAGGACCTCAAACTGCTATCCCTCACCCTTGATGAAGTCCTAGGCCCATTAACATGAATTCTCAACCTCTCCCTTAGCCTCAGCCAGTTCCCTGACATATGGAAAGCTGCTACAGTTACACCAGTCCACAAAAATTGGGATAAGACCATCCAAGGGAACTATCAACCAATCTCTATACTACCTCCTCTCTCCAAGGCTCTTGAATGCATAGTGGCTGACCAACTTATGGACTACCTGGATAAATGCAATCTTTTGTGTACACAACAACATGGTTTCAGAAAAGGACATAACACCTCATCTGCCTTACTGGAATTCACTGGAGCACTACACAGCACCTTGGACAAAGGTCATCTAGCCGGGGCTGTATTTGTCAATTTGACTAAGGTGTTTAACACTGTCCACCATGGTCTGCTGATTGAACAGCTCCAGTTTACTGGGCTCTCTCCTAATACTGTAGCTTGGTTCAATAGCTACCTGGAAAATCGGTCACAAAGAGTAAAAATTGCCAGTGTTCACCCAGATGCTAGACCGGTCTGTTCTGGAGTCCCACAGGGGTCTATACTGAGCCATCTACTAGTCAGCCTTTTCCTGAACTCCCTCTCAAAATCCTGCCCTGAACAACTCATCCTCTATGTTGACGACACTGTAATCTTCACCTCCCAAAAGGACCCTGAACCTCTACAACTCAATCTTCAACAAGGCTTTGCCTCAGTGAAAAACTGGTTTAGTATGCATAAGCTGGTCCTAAACCACAAAAATCCAAGGCAATGCTTTTTAACAGCCCTCACAACAAGTATAGGCTTCACCCCCTCACTATTTTAACTAACCTTGGAAACACCCTCCAGCAGGTGTATTCATTTAAATACCTTGGGATATCTCTGGACACAAATCTATCATATGAGGCCCACATTGACGGTGTTGCCAAAGCTACTAACATGCGTCTAGGCTTACTATACCAGCACAGACAAAATCTTACATCAGATGCCTTGAAGATCGCTGTCCAGAGCTCTGTGGTCTCCATCATTGACTATGGACTAATAATCTATGGCTCTGCTTCTGCTGCTGCTCTCAGATGAATATCGACATCCCTCAATAAGGCCAGTCGGCTCATCTCTGGTGCTCACCATCTCACACATACATGTGACCTGTATGCTCAATCTGGATAGTTTCAACTCTCCAACCACATTAAGTATCTAACTTGCACCATGGCAAAGAAAGTCATCAAGGGCCTCACCCCTTCTGAAGTCCAAGTCTTACTGCATCCAAGACTGAATTCTTGAAACACCAGGGGTCCTGAACCTCAGCTCCTCCAGATCACCCACTGTTGCACCTCCCAGGGCCAGAGATCTGTTGCCCATAGGGGACCTATCTGGCTAAATCATCTCAGCCCTGACATCTCCTCCACTCCTACACTTGACTCATTCAAATCCAAGCTCCACCTTCATTTCACTGCCTCTAGCTCCTGTGACTGTTACTTATAATCCGCACTGCCCACTCTCTATGCTCCACCTCCCTAGCACTTATTATCCCCTTTCTCCCTCTTCTCCCACTTTCCTCCCCCCTCCCTGCCTTCCCCCCTCCCCTTCCCTTCCCTCCACAACAACTTCCCCCTGTTATGTTTGACTATAACACTTTCTGCTTTGTGTTGTTGACAATGCCTCTGGTTGCTCCTACCGCCCCTTGTGTACCCCACCTCCCCTTGTTGTCCCTTCTTCCCACATCCCCTCTGCAATCCTGTATTTTACCCTGTCTTCTCCAATGTTATCTCACACTAGTACAGCTTATTCTGTCTACTGCATTGTTCTTCTCCCATTGTTAACCTGTTATGTTCCTTATTTTCTGTAGTGTACTTTTTCAGAAGTGGAACCTTCGTAAAAGAGCCTTGGCTCAAAGGTATGTTGTAATCCTAGACATAATAAATAAATAAATAAAACTAAGGTTCTGGATTATTGTTTTTCAGACAGTTTTAAAGATTTTCATCCCTAAATAATCTAGTGAATTACATTGCCAGGAGAATAGAGTTCAAAGATAGGAAAGAGTATATTCCTTTATTCAATTTATATCCTGAGATAAACCCAAACTCACATAATATTCTCAAGATCTTGGAGATTCATTTTTTAGGCTCCATTAAAAAAATATGGATATCGCCTGCATGAAGGGATAAAAGATAACACTTCCATTTAATTTCAGTTCCTTTGATTTCCCTTTCAGCAGAAAGTTTCCATACTAGTGGGTCAAGAGGCAAGTTGAAGAGTAAAGGAGAAAAAAGGCACCCTTGTCTGGTATCTCTCCCTAGTAAGAAATTAGGTGAGAATCACTCCATTCATGATCACTACCAATGTTGTGTTGGTGTAAAGAAGTTTAACCCATTTCATAAAAATATCAGGAAAGTCAGAGGCTTCCAATGCACTAAACAGGTAAGGACATAAAATCTTGTCCAATGTATTTTCAACGTCTAAGGCAAACAGGTGTGCTAGATGAAAAGTCTTACTGGTGTTACCCGCTGCCATCCTATACCAAATGAAAGCAGTCTGTCAGTTGTCTAGCAAATGGGGTATCACTTTTTCTAACCTATTCACTAACATCTTGGTGAAAATTTTAACATTGGTATTAATCAGTGATATGGGTTTATAATTTTTACATTTTGTTGGATTATTACCAGTTGTATGTATAAGTGACATTAGTCCATGCATCATGTTTCCTGAGAAAAATCCTCTAGTTAAGGCTTCCTGATAAACCTGTATTAGGATAGGGACAATTACTTCCTGCATTTTACTGGAAAAAATTAACTGGATAGCCATCTGGCACAGGTGCCTTATTTGGCTTAAGGTGTTTTATTACCTCCAAAATTTCACCCAACCATATATTTTTTCCTAATTGCTACCATAATTCCTTAGAAACCTTAGGTAACACTAAATCCTGGCAAGGTCTGCATAATTATTAGAAGATTAATCACTTGGAGCAGTGTAAAGGTCTTTGTAAAACTTATTAAAAAAAAAATTATTTTATGATAACCCACAGTTAACTGATTATTCTGCAAATCCCTCACACTACATATTTTAGTTCCATTGCTATTCTGTTTTAGTCATAGTGCCAATAGTTTAGCTGCTTTGGGACCTGAATCAATGTAATTTAATTTAGAATTCCTTATTGTGAATTCTGCCTCGACCCTTATCAATTAGTAATACTCCATTATAAGTTTGGGCCATTTCTGCCAGATGCTATGTTGCTAGCCTATTTTCAATATCTTTAATTCTATTTAAGATAGACGCCACCTTAGCAGCTCTAGATTTCTTTACTGCAGAAGCAGTGCTGATAAAACAAAAAAGAACTCAGATAACATTTTAAGCAATCCCAGTTTGTGGAGTAGGAGGTATCCTGGGGGTTATTCAAAATGAGAAAGTTTTGAATCTCCTGTTTAAGCTTATCTGCTGGTTCCTTATCATCAAGCAGGTAATTGTTTTATAGTATTTCCATCTAGAATTTCCACTCCTAGTGAAGGATAATACCACCAGAGCATGATCCAAAATTATTGTTTCTTTAATTGAAGTGAACAAAACCCTCTTTACCATAACCTTGAAAACATATATCTGGTGAATTCTAAACCCTAATTTGTGACAGGAAGGCTCGTAGATAAACTCTTTACCATTGGAATATAGTACCCTCCAGATTTCTAGTGGGTCAGAGGTGTCCACCAAGTTCTGTAAATCGCTGTCTGACTTGGATCTTTGATATCTAGGATTTGATCCACCTAAACTTGGGTTCAGTACACTGTTGGTATCATGCACCATGATGATGGTACTATTCATAGAAACACTAATTTTATTAAGCAATTCCATAAACATATCATGTGATGGGTTTGTAGGCCCATATACATTAACAAAGGTAGCAAACTCATTGTCCAGCTTACCATTTACTATGATAAAATGACCAGGGTCAACACATATGGTAGAACAAACTTGAAACTGTTTTCCTTTTTTTAACAGTATCATGATGCCCACTTATTTACAGCTCTGACCAGCACTAAAGATTTGACCTGCCCACTTCCTTAACATAGAATGTGCATTTGTAGGGTTTAGATGTGTTTCCTGTAAGAAAACTATGGAGGGATTACATTACTTAAGGTGTCTGAATAAAGAATACCTTTTAAGTTTGTGATTCAGACCTCTTACATTCCGAGATACCAAGTAGTAGGACTTGATACTTGACATGATCCATGACTAAGGATATGAGTCTAGTCTTGGACTGACACACCATAAATATACTGAGTGATTAAGGACAGCATCAGATACAAAGAAGCTCCAAAAATGGTCTATAACTAACGTACAATTACTACAGTCTGGAAAATATGTAGTTACCATATGTGACAGAAAGGGAGAGAGAAAGAAGAGTAAAATTATTAGAATTGTGATAAGAAGGTTACAAATTCTTCCCAACCATCAACTCTGCATCTCTGAGGCAAACTTACAAGTATTCACAATAGTCCCAGATGTTCTATAAACAATAAAATGGAAAAAAACACCATACTAATAACGTGTATATTCCTTAATTACCATGCCCACCCTGCAAATTCCAAAATGAGTGTGTAAAGACAGGAGTCTCTAGAAAACCATGACTTCTTCCCTCATAATACAATAAATAACTCAAGAGATTTGTGGTGTTTGTTAAAATAAGATATGTAACAACAACCACCCTAATATTTAGTAGGAAACAAATACAAACCACATCAAAACATTTATTTTGTCATACTATTCCCCATTCATTTTTCTTTCCTTCTCCTTTTCTCATTCAGTGATATCATGACAGCTTGAGAGAAGTCGCATATATAGAATGACAGAAGTAGTATGAATGTAATAAAGCATGACAAACACATGTACCATTGAGCATCACAATAAGTTAGAAAGAGAATAAATACTATATATATATATATATACACATATATATATATTTATATATATATACAGTATGTATATCAACTAAGGCATTTCCATATTAAAAGTAACCTACTAATATGACGTGAACAAATCTTAAGAAAACCCATAAATAAAGATGCAGACCATAAGGGGCTATTGCACGTAGATATTCAATATGTATGAAAATTAAGTATAAACTGAAGAACTATAAATGCTACAGAAATTGCAAATGAGTTATACTGAGCACCCCATATCCATGATTTAATTAAGGATTCCTCAGGAAGATTAAAGAAAATGATAAACAGTAACATACATCTTACAGTACCTTAGTGTCAAGTGAAAGGGATGGGAATCACAAAAAGTGTCACTAAATTCTATTTGCAAACAGCATTCTGATAAGCAACAAATCAAACATCAACAATGTTATAATAATATTTGAATAATTAACAATGTTGTGAAGTTTATTAATTTAAAAAGAAGAAAACAAAACACCAGCATGATTCTAATGCATATTTGCAGCCCTATTGCAGATCTGTAGTTAAAAAATGACTTTAGGAACACAATAACAGACACTTGCAGAAAGGGGTCCTTTGATTATCAGTGGTTCAGTCCTTTCATGAAGATAGAGTATGTGTCATTTGGCCCACAACATTCTGCTGTGTTAGTAGTTAGATGATCCGAGATGGCCAAAAATGAAAATTAAATGTGTGGAACTCACAGTCTGTTCATTTATTTTGCAGATCAGTAGATCAGAATGCATAAGCAACATTCAAGAAAGCCACAGGCAAATGCTAAATACTAAAGCAAAAGTGCCCAGCTATCACAGCCAGTAGTTAGATTAGATGAAAGGTTGTTCCCATACCATGCAAAGTTAACAGAAGCCATTACTGTAAGTCAACGCATAACAATAAGAAAACAGTGACAAAACTAGAGGTATTCAAAAACTGTAAATCTGAAACTCTGTACTGATAGAGTCCTTCACCAAGACACCATTTTCCAACCCTGTCACCCCCAACCCCAGGAAATGGACAGTAAAATGAAAAAGTTTCTCACCCACTTATGTATGTAGAGAGTGTTGAAGAATTATTATGACATATATACAGTATATATATGGAGAATCCAAGATCCTGTGACACATGCAGATCTGGCTCATAAATATTTCTCCAGACAGAGAAGCTTACCTTCTACATGATAACACAGCTATCACTGCAGGACTTAGCCATGATCAATTAGTTAACTACAAATAATTTTATTATTCAGGGAAATTGCCTCTCAGGCTGCATCAGCTTATGATGAGCCACACTCAACATGACAGGGCAGGCACATGAAACAGTCATTCTGGCTCCTCCTACTACCCGATAGTCAAGGCCATCTGCAAATGGCATAAAAGAAAAATGATCACAGATGGCAGAAGTGCAGCTTTTCAAGACAGGATAGTGCAACAAAGGGGATATCAAAGGGAAACAGGTACAGGACATAGAGTCCCATCTATGCTTCTCAATTTCTGTTACTGGTATGTGAGAGACAGAAAAAGAAAACTGAATTTGGTAAAAAGTATTAGAGCCACCAGACAGAAGGCCCAGACTAAGGTACTGCCCTACATATTTAGTGAGATTTTGCATTCGAGGCAAAATCAAATTAATTGAAAATATGTGACAGACATTTTTTAAGTCCATCCTTTGCTGGATCATAACCATTGTAGTCTCTATGGCCATCCAACATCCAAACCCTAAGGAGGGTAGGATACAACAAGCTATATTTAAAACCAGCAGTTTACATTGTTTTTTAATTGGTATAAATGCAAGTCTTCATCAGATGACATTGGGAGGGAGGTCATTAAAGATTTTGATTTTACATCTATCTCCTGCTTATCTCTGAGCATACAGTACCTATACTTTGTGCATAAGCTTCCTGCTGGAAAAGTAGTAGTTTAAAAACACGTGATCAAGGTCTGTTGGAGGGCCCAGTCTAGATTTAAAGGATCTGTGTGAGCCCTTTCAATAATATATTTTGGGGAGTCCGGGGTGTACTCACTAGAAAATTTATAAATATATTGTATTTTTGTATGTCTTGATAAATTTTCTCCCTAGACTGTAACCAGGTTATCCACTTTAAAAGGTGTCCCTTGAAAATGAGTGTACTTGTGTACTCAATGAGATTGTTCACTAATAGATGAATAAAATCATTACTACTACTACTAACAACATTTTATGGATATAGGAGATCAGATCACTTGCTCAATACCTTCTCTTAAGCCAAAGATCCTAAAATTGTTATGTCTGATGCTCAACTCTAAATATTCTACTTTTGCCCTCTAGTTTTGACAGTCTTGTTGAATGTTGTTGCCTCAAGTTTTTGCCTTTGTTTAATCTGTCCTCCACACTTGAGATATGAGCCTCTGCATCAGTGAGCCTGTGCTTATGGTCAGTAGATTCTTGTTTGAATTCTTTGGAACCTTCCAGTAAGTCCCAAACTGTTATTTTTATGGTTGACATTTTAGCCATCATTATCTCAAAAGATGCAATAATTACCAGTTGAAAAGATGCAGATGGGCTGATTTGAGTAGGCCCGTCTTTAACCGAACAACTATTTTCAGAGCCTGTATCAGGTAGGTGTATTTTTTAAGGATTCTTCTCCACTGTCTGTTCATTAAAAGTACCAGGTGGAGATTGTTGGCACTCCATCTGCAATTTGAAATCTTTATCTGACATGTTAGTCCACTTATAACCCTTCCGTCTAATATTTAAGATGTAAACCTGACAAGTCTTTGGGCAATATAGTAAATGTATGTGGCTGTCTTTTAAGAAAAGATTAAACACCACTTTATGTGCAGTACTTGGATGCAGAGTCTGTGTTCTCAATTGTTCCACAAATATTGTTACTACTATTTATCTCTTCTGTGAGAAAAAATTACATTTGGCGTCACACTGGGTGAACCGCAGCTCTGGTATTGAAGAAGCCACAAAGTGCAGGAGATCAGATGAGGAAAATAAATTTACTCAGTTCTGCTGAAATTGAAGCCAAAAACCAAAGTGAACTATAACAATAAAGAAAAAAAGTTGGCAATTTGGAAAAAAAAGTACCATTTACAGTTCTTTTTCGGGAGCGACCACGGAGCTGAGCAGGTTGTGGCCTATCCGAGCAGCTGCATTCAATTGAATCCTCCTGCTGTGGGAATACTAAATAAGGCAAAACTCCAACACTGTATGCCCAAGCAATATGCCACTTGATATGGGGTTGGAAAAGATAAGTTTTGTTCTGCAAGTTCACTATGGCAATTCCTGTTGATCTGCACACATTTTGAACTAAATGAAAAGATCTCTGCTAAAGCCCATCAATGGCAAGCAGATCCAATTTGTTGATTTTTTTATTGTTGTTGGTTTGGAGTGCTACCTCATTCATTGTTTCCATGGCTGGGGATGCTGATCCCAAGACTGCTACATTTGTGGCATAAAAGCATAAAAATATTAAGTGATGAATTTTAGCCAAAGTTCACCCAGGGTTCATCTTAAAGGTTATATGAGATAGGTCTCCATCTAAACTGCATGTTTGTATTTATTGTAATATAGAAACATAGATTTTGATGGCAGACAAGGAACGCTTGGTCCACCTAGTCTGCCCATTTCCCTACTTATTGGATAAGCTGCAGATCCTAGTTAACCATCAGCCTACTTCTTCCTACCCCCCACCAGAATTGCCTTATGTCTGTCCCATGCATTCTTGAATTCCCCCACATTTTTTGACTCCATGTCCTCCACAGGAAGGCTGTTCCATGTATCCACCACCCTCTCTGTGAAAAAATACTTCCTCATGGTGCTCCTGAGCCATCCCCTCCTCTATCTTAAAACTGTGCCTCCTTGTTCTTGCACATCTCCTTTTCTGAAAGATGCTGAACTCTTGGACTTTGTTGATTCCCTTGTGGTACTTGAATGTTTCTATCATGTCTCTCCTCTTCCTCCTTTCCTAAAGGGTATACATATTAAGCTCTTTTAGTCTCTCTTCATATGGCTTCTGGTGCAGACCCTGCACCATTTCAGTTACCCTCCTCTGGACTGCCTCCATCCTGTCTATGTCACTGCAGAGATGGGGTTTCCAGAACTGCATGCAGTACTCCAGATGAAGTCTTTTTTTCCAGTTATATGTTTTATTGTTTTCATTATAATACATATACATACAGCCACAAACATGATTTGCAAGACCGCACTACTAAACCCATATGGATCAAAACAATGTGCCCCTCCAAGCATATGTCTAACTTAGATAAAACTAGAGCGCAAACATCTTCCTTGAATGTACCAGCATGTTGCTAACTTGAAAGTAACATACAAGTAGAAAGGAGAAAACAAAAGGACCCCATTGGGGCCTGTATCACTTATGCAATCAGAAAGCATGGTATAAAAGGAGATGAATAGATGCACCTACCTTAACAATTCCACCCACTCACAACCATAGGGAGGTATCACCACATATGAGACAAGGCTTCATGGAATATGGTAGTTACACGTTCTCATGATTGTTTCCCAAGACTGCACCTGGAAGAATCCAGATGAAGTCATAACAACTGTCTGTACAGAGGGATAACAACTTCCTGTTGTCTACTGGTGATGCCTTTCCCTATGCAATCCAGTATCCCCCCAGCCCTTCCTACTGCCTTGCCCTTCTCACATTGCTTGCCTTCCTTAAGGTAATCTGATATGACTAGCCCCCAGGTCCCTTTCCAATTTTGTTTAAGTTAGTAACACCCCCACTGTGTACTCTTCCCTGGGCACCCACCCCCATTGTGTACTCTTCCTCTGGGGGGGTTGTTTTGTTTTTGTATTCATATCCTATCATTGGGCCCCATTTTTAAAGCCAACCATGAGTGCCATGCACATGACTGCACTATGTGTGAGATAATGAATGGCTTCCATAGAGGCGTGATATTCAAACAGTTCACGCACTCTGACAAGATCATGCTGACAAACGTCACTGGGGTTGTGTAAGCACAGTGCATATTGAGTATGAACTGTGCTGACATAGCCACTACTTAACATGACCTGCTGGAGCTGACTGGAGATAGTGCCTCCCAAACAGAATAGCACTGGCAATCCTGTGGGCCATATTCAGCCCTGACATGGCAATTAGTCCATTGGGCATGCAAGACTTTGGGGGCCATTTGCATGCCAATTATGGGATCATTAACATGCTGCACAATGCCACCATGCAGACAGTGCTGTGGTATTGTGTGGAGCTGTTCAGACTCCCATTCCCTTGATTCCTGCTCCCAGTGAGTTGTACAAAGTTTCACAGAACCCACACTGGTGGGTAGTGGACCCTCCCACTTCTCCAAATTGCTGCTCCTGGTGACCTATATACTGTACAATACCCCCTTGGTGAATAAGTGGATTCCCTACCCTCCTGATTGCCACCCTGCAAGTTCAACATACCTACTTCTCATCCATCTGGCTCAGGACCTTCCATGCCCCGCTATCATGCCCACATTCATGGATACCACTACTCAGTAGTGGGTCAGGACTGGCACAGCACTTTTCCTCACCAACTTGTCTGGGCCACAATCTGAATGACAGGGGTGGGGACATGACTACAATATTAGTCACAGTCCCACTCCATGTCATTCAGAAAGTGACTGGCTGAGGTGGTGAGTACAGGGGCTGTGTTGGTGGCTGATCCAATGCCAAATGGTGGCATCCAAGAGTGGGGGGTCAATGGAGGGTGTGGGATGGAGGGTCCTAAGTGGGACAGACTGGATAGGTGTCTCTTGGACATTTGAGGGGTGAAAATTGAGGGAGTGGGGAGTCCACTATCCACCAGTACAGTATTCTGCAATATACAGGTCACCAGGAGTCATGATTGGGAGGTAGGGGTCCACTATTTATTTAGTTTTCAATTACCAGGTAGGTACACTGGACAAAACTGTTGCCTATTATCAGGCATGACCTGGGAGAATACAACAGAGGATGTCAACAATAAGGCATAAGGTATGATAAATACTCGATAAAAACAAGGTTCAGTACCTAACAGACAAAAATAAAGTGCTGGAAAAAATTGTTTTGGAAATAACTCAACGAAATTTAAACTGGTAGTGTCATTCTATACATTACAGTTCTATGCTCAACAATTGACCTACAGAACAAAGTTCAGGGATATGTTACATCAATTGGTAAAGTATAGTGCAAAGATAAGAAAGGAGACCCAATCTATAGCAGCCTAAGGGCAGAAACATAAAGATGCTTGACTTAGGAAGGTGCAATATGCTTTTTTAAAGGCATGAGTGGATGAGCACTAACAGACCAAGATAGGAATAGAGTTCCAGACTGAAGGGCAATGAAGGAGAAAGAAGACATTTCACCAAGTTTGGTCTTGGTTTTAGGAAATCATAATGATCCAGGGGCACGCCACCTGAGTGGATATGATTGGCTGTCTGGTTTCAGTAGCACTGAGAAGGACATGGAGATCACATGTTCACAACTGCGTGACTCAAGCTTCCCATGGTAAATTTTCACAGGACTGTTGGATGGCGCTATCCAAGTCTGGAGTATAGGTTACAATGGTATGTGTACCTATTTGTGGCCAGTGCAAACCTGCAGATATTGTTGTAGGCCATGTCCCATTTTTGATGGGTAGTGTTGGAGGCTGAGTAGTAGACTGCCATCCCATACATCAGTTTAGGTAAAAGAATGCCTTGGGCAATAGTACTACAGGCTAAGGGTGCAAGACTGCCTGTGGCTTTATATGAAAGTCCAAGTTTGGTGTTAACAGCCTTACATACAGCAGAGATATGTACTGTGACATTGAAGAAGGTGTTGAGTGTCACTGTCAGATAGTTAAAATTAGGGACTATAGTAAGAGAAGATCCATAAGTATATTCAACTGCAAGTGGGCTCATTCACATTTTTAATCTTGGTCCAAAGCCAAAGAGCATGGCTTTCTTGGTGGTATCCATGAAGAGTTTGCTAGAATAGAGTCAGGACTGTATAGACTGGAGGTCAGAGTAGAGGTGACAATTTAGTTCAGTGATGCTGCGAGAGCTGTCAAAGAGAGCAATGTCTTCAGCATATAGGATTGGGATGCTATGTCTGAGACTAGTAGGAATAGAATTTATATGAATGAAAAATAGGAGAGGTCTCAGTATGGAGCCTTGAGGGACTCCTATTGTGGGACCTGTAGGGGCTGACAAGGTATGGCCAAACTGAACATGTTGGTACCTGTTACCTAGGTGACTTTTGAACCAAGGTAGGGTGGAAGTAGAGACACCCAAAGCCCTTCATTTGTCACATAATAATGTCTCATCGACTAGGTCAAAAGCTTTCATAATGTTGATGAAGATCATGCCTGTGAGCTCACCAATATCCATGGCAGGGGAGACAGTGGAAGAGAATGACAGGATGGCTGTAGAAGTGCTGTGGCATTTATGAAAGCCATGCTGTGAAGGGGAGAAGAGGTTATATGTGGTGAAGATAGTCATCTAAAGGAAACCAATGTTTCAAGTAGTTTGTTTAATACTGGAAGTTTTGTGATCGGGCTATAGTTGCTAATATTTATTTGGTCCCCTTTCTTGTGAACTGGGACAGCACAGGATATCTTCCAGATATCAGAGACTGCTTATGAAGTAAGGATAGAATGAAGATTTTAATGACTGGGAGGGCAAGTTCAGCTGTAGCAGTCCTCAGAATTTTTGGTTCAAGCTCATCAAGAGGCCACAGACTTTGATATAGGGATTTGCATGAGGAGTCTGTGAATCCAACGGCAGGTAACTACTTTAAAGTAGAAGAGGAGGGTGACAGGAGCTGGCTTCAGGGGATGGTGTACAAGGGAGGGGATGGGAGGTGGGAAAAGCACCTGCATAGGCTAAGAGGTCAGCAAACATTTGCTGAAGGCATTTGCTATGGTTACAGGATTGTTGCATTTGAATCTATCAATATTTAATTCCTTCGGTGTGCATTTACCAAACTGAACAAGGACTTGTTTGATATTATTCCAAAAAAGTCAAGAGTTACTGGCCGAGGCAGTGAACATTTTTTTGAAGTAGGGACTTTTACTAGGCATGATAGCCTTTTTACGCTCATTCCTTAGCAGTCTATAATTGGCCCAGTTAGCAGCAGTCTTGGTGGCTTTATAAATGTACCATCTGGCATCCGTCTTCTTAATAAGTGCCAGCAAGGGGTGATCCAGCCATTTGGTGACAGGCCACGTACTTGCGTTGGGGTCAGAGGAGTATGTTGGTTTTGAATCCCTATGAGGACTTCATAAAACCCATGGAGGACATGGTTTATGTCATTTGAGATCCACAGCTGTAACCAGTCCACTCTTATGAACTCCTGTTTCAGTACAGTGGGGTCAATCTTAGATAAGTCACAGATGTGAATGATTCTGGGGGAGGGGGGCTTGGGGGCCCTAGCCCTCCAGACATAACAGATGGGAGAGTAATCACTTATAGAGTTGGGGAGTACATCTGAGCAGATAAGTCTATCAGGGCAAGGTGTGAGTATCCAGTCTAATAATGTGGAGGATAGGCCATTACTTGCACCTCTAGTAGGCTTGAAGATGAGTTATTTTAGCTGTAGCTCGTTAAAAGTAAGTTTGATCTGTAAGCCAATTGACAATGAAATCACCATTTAGAAGAAATTCATTATTTTGCAGAAGCCAACCAGCAGAATTCATGGGGAGGCGTGCTGGCTTCCAGTTTGGGGAATAGTATTTATTTATTTATTTATTTATTAATTAATTTAAGCATTTTGTAACCAGGTAAGTACACTGGTCCCAGGGACCATTTTCAGGCATGACCTGGGCCATACAAATGGCACATAGAGTACAAAAATATCACACACTTTAGAGGTTACAAAAATAACAATTGACAATTACTGAAGGGAATTAACAATAATTAACAAAGTAGTTAATACTAATTCTTAGAAAATGGGCACCAAAAAGACACATTCTGATTGGTTGAAACACCCTTGCACCTAGGCTGCTATTTTTTAACAATGCTTGGTAAAAAAACAAGTACCAATTCGGGGTGTCCCGTTACTTAGGTGATCCTTGGACCACCCTGAATTTTGAAATGAGTGTGCCGCCATTTTTCCCCTGCTCATTTAGCAAGTGAGTTTTTTTTTATTTATTCAATTTTATTAGTTTAAAGAACAAACAAAGAACAAGCACACAAGGCATGAACCAGTACAGTGAACAGGTCTTGCAAAATCCAAAATAACCTCTAAAACCCTCCACCCTCCACCCTGGCAGAGTGCACTCAATCCCAAGAGAAGTAAAACAGAAGCACTGTATAGGGTGTACCAGTATATATGGGAAGCAAGAGAGGTTGAGGTGTTTACTTCAATTCAAATAAAGTGCATATAATTTACCCCATTTCTTGTCAAAAAAGCCAGTTTGTGGTGGGTACTGGCAATCATTCATTCTGTTCTGAAAGAGAAGGACAGTTTTTGTAACCCTTCTCAGTAGGAGAGAAGAGACTGATCCAGCCAGCGTCTGAGTACTATCTTCTTCACGGCTAGTGAGATTAAGGTCATATGATATCTCCTCTCTCTAACTGAGATTTGGCTGTAGTCCCCAATAATACAAATTTCAGGTGAGAAAAGTCCCTCCAAACCTAGGAGTGGTCAACTTTTGCCTTTATAAGGGACCAGAGGGGGGCAACCTTGTCACAGGACCAGGAGATATGTAGGAGGTTACCTTCTGCCAGTCTACATCTGGAGCAATTGGGAGAATTAAGATTACCCATCTTTGCTGGCTTGACTGGGGTGTAGTATAAATTGTTCAAAATATGTAATTGAGTGAGTCTGAGTCTGTCCTGTGAGGTGTACCTGTATAGGTCTCTCCATATGTGTTCCCAGTTGGGGTTAGACTCTGGTAGGAGGGCTGCCCAAATCTTGAAACTGCTGATTGGACCTGAGGTAGAATTATCAAGGAGGCGGGAGTATATTTTGGCCATACTATGAGGTTTAAGAGCAAGCTCTTTCAGGGAGTCATAGAATGCAGAGTGATCGGTAAGGTTGGGGGGAGGAGCCAGGATTTGGAGGAGAAGATGCCTCAGTTGGAAAATCTTGAAGATATGTGATGGGCTCACTTGAAGTTTCTGTAAAATTTCCAGTGAGGAAAGGAGGGAGCCCTGGTTGAGGAAGTCTTCCAGCTTGGCATCCACTAACTGGGGTTAGCAGGAGAGTTGGTGGCCAGCCAAGTGCCCCTTCTCTGTCAGGCACATTTATTAAAAAAAAAAAAGTTGTACTCTTTAGAAAGAGTACGTGATCACCCCCTGACCACTGAGTAACTCAAAAATAACTTCCAGCATTTCCTCCTGCTCAGTCACACACATCCCATTCCCCAGTAGCGATTGACTGGCAAACACAACAGACCAGCTAGAAAGGAACAAGCAAACACAACAAACCTGCGCAGAAGGAACCGGCAAACAGAGCTGTCTCCTCACCTTGCTAAGTATCAGGGAAATAAAAGAAAAAAGCACAACTCAGTTAAGCATATTCAAACAAACAAAACATTAATTTACAGTGCTGCCATCCAAAGTTGAATTTCTCGGTCTCCACTTCCTGGATTAACATGGTGGGTTATGCAAGGTCACGTGCCTTACAGCAGCCTCTTCCAATCGCAAAACAAAAGAAAACCAAAAATATAACAACTGCTTTGTCCCCACAAGTAAGGATGTCAAAACACAGCTATGGGAACATTGTACAAAAGAGGACAGTTTACAAATTGGGGGAATAGTATGGGGTTGGGGTTAGTAAAACAGAATGACTGGGACCTCTGTGTGGGGGGATGACAGATGGAACAACATACAAACGTAGGGAGTACTTTACTGAAAAAGTGTTTTTTTTAAAGATTAAAGGTGATTTGCTTTGTTATTCTATTACTTACCATATATACTCGCATATAAACCAAATAGTTTATGACAAATTCAGCATGTCATATAGTACTCCTCGGCTTATACGCGAGTCATTCGGTAATTTCAGGTAACACATAAAGGTGTCTCCGTTGTCGGCATACACTTTCACTGTCAAAAATGAGTTCCAAACGTAAGCGCTGTGCATACGATGCAGCATTCAAGCTGCGAGTGATTGAACATGCTGACAGCACCAATAACTGTGGAGCAGCACGGCACTTTGGTGTTAACGAGAAGCAAGTATGTGAATGGAAAAAGCAACGAGAGCTTCTCAATGAAATGCTGAAATTTAAAAAGGCATGTCGTGGTGAGCGGCCAGCATTTCAACTGCTTGAGACAGATGTGAATGAGTGGGTGCTCACATGCAGGCAGAGCAGGTATATTGTAACCCACATGTCGATTCGAATGCAGGCTCTGAAACTCACCAAGCAAGAGAAATATCAGCAAGCTGGCATTGATAATTTCCTTGCTTCTGCTGGATGGTGCTCGAGGTTTATGGAGCGTAACAATCTTACCATCCGTCAGCATACCAAAATCTCCCAAAAACTCCCCTCTGATCTTGAGGCTAAGGTACACAGCTTTCACCAATACACTATAAAAATGAGGAAGCTGCATGGTTATGAGTTGTCTCAAATCGGTAACATGGAGGAGACACTGATGAATTTTGACCTCTCCTGTAACCGCACTGTGAACCCCTCAGGTAGCAAGTCAGTTCTAATAAAAACTTCAGGTCACGAAAAAACACACTTCACTGTAGTGCTGTCATGCATGGCAGATGGTATTAAACTCAAGCCAATGATTGTGTTTAAAAGAAAGACCCTGCCCAAATTTGCCGATTTCCCCAGAGGTGTTCTTGTGTACCCACACCCTAAGGGATGGATGGATGGATGAACAGCTTGTAGGAGTGTGGCTTGAGAAGGTATGGGGTACCAGACCTGGTGCTTTGCGTAAAAAACGATCGCTACTTGTAGCAACAATCTCGATGGAACAGAGGATTATGCCTTGTTTGAGGAGACAGAGGAGACCGAGGAGATGGAAAACGAAGAACCAGAAGATGATGACAGCACATATGCTAACGTTCTCACCGAAGAATTCATGGCAGAGAATGAGGCTGCTTTAGGATTCTCTGGCTCTGAGTCTGAGGAAATTTAAATGGGACTAAACGGGACTAGTGGAGGGATTAATCATTTTGTGGCACAGCAAGTATAAAAAGCAGTTCAGTTGTTGCTGGTTATTTATAAGGTGATAAGCAAAAAAAAATAAAGTACTTGGTGATTGGAAAATGATCCTATGTTTCCCTATGTTTGTCACAATGTGGGTGTCGGCTTATACGCGAGTCTTCGGGTTTTCTTTATTTTGTAGCCAATAATTGGGGGGGGGGTCGGCTTATACACGGGTCGGCTTATATGTGAGTATATACGGTAATTTAAATTTACACACATGTCCATTTTCTAAGCACAATAATACCTTCCAGGGTGGGTGTTATGGGATATAACGGACCTCCCAGAGGCTATAAGGCCCTCTGCTTCATTACGCCCCTGGGCAGTCCATTATATCCCAAAAATGCCCACTCTGTCAGATATTATTGCTTACGTATTAAACTGGCATTATAATACATCACACATACAAGTTCAGTCAGTTACATCAATCAAGTTAACTGAACTGGACAAAGAAGTCATGAATTTCGTGCACTAGTTTGTATTAAGTGTTTAACAGTTGCATGACCCCTTTGTCATAAGTGCATTTCTGAAGTGCTTTTTGAAGATCAGGGGGGAATCAATGGAATTAAGGTCCTCTGGGACAGAGTTCTAAAACTTAGGAGTGGCACCACAGAAAGATCCCTGACCCATGACAATTGATAGCTTTGGACAACCTAGAAAATGACCAGAAGAAGATCTCAACAGATGAGAGTTTCGTTTTATGGTTAGGAGTTTGAATAGTGGTGATTTGGCACGTTCATGTAGGTCTTTGAATATCAGAGATCCAAATAACTGGTCTGTACAGTATGTGCTTGGGGGGGAAGCCACACAATCATATTGTATTAGGAGCAGGGATGGGTGCAGTAGGGGGCTAGTGTGACAAACCTACACATATTGTTGTAAGTCATATTCAATCTATTGATAAGTTGCAGTGAGGTATGGCATAATATGGGATAGCAGTAGTCAATGATGGAAAGCAGGGTACCACGTCCTATTGCTAATCTAGCTTCTGGAGTCAGTGGATGTTTAATTAAATAGCAAGCCCTGTTCTCTGGTTCACTCTTCTAATTGCCTGTCCTATGTGTGCAATAAATGTTAGGGAGGGGTCCAGAACTACACCATGGTGCCTGAAATCAAGTACCTGATCAATGATCCATCCAGTGTGTGTGGATGACAAGATTATGATCTTGTCTCAAGAGCCTACTTTTTGAACCAAATAACATGGTCTTTGCTTTTGTCGTGTTGACAATAAGTCTATGTTGTGAGAACCATTTAAATGCAGCTGAGAAGTCATTGATTAAGGTTAGCTTTAGACTTGTGGAGGAACTGTCAATGCTGAATATGATTAAATCTTCAGCATACATAATCCTGTGAGATCCTGATGGTTCAAGGAGCAGAGAGTTGACAAATATTGAATAGAGTAGTGGTCCAAGAACAGACTCTGGGGAACACCGGTTCTCACGTTAAGTGAGTTGGATAATGCTCCCCCAATTCAGATCATTTGAGTTCTGATAGTAAGGTAACTCTGTACCCAGTCTGATGTATTGGTGAGAAATCCAGGGTATCCAATTCCTGGAGTAAGAAGCCATGATCCCTTTTGTCATATGCCTTGGATAGATCCATGAAGATGGCACCAGTTAGTCTCCCCTTATCCGCCTTTCTGAGGACATGATCTGTAAATTATTTGATTGCTGTAGTTGTGCCATAGCCTTTCCTAAATTCGTGCTGATCCCTGGATAGTAGGTCAGGCTCTTTGCTTCCATAGTGCCAACCTCAAAGTGCAATAGTGTGAACAGGGGACAGACAGGGTAACCCTCCTGTCTGTTTTGGGTCCAAATCACCTACTAGCCTCGAGTCCTGGTGGTCAAAATGTGAACCTTATGCTAGCATACCCAGTTAATAGGTTCAGATATGTACCCTCTTTAGTACAATCCTTCGCCCCGTGGCACCCGACCATGTTTCCAAAATGTACCCTTACGACTCAATGTGAGACCTAGGTATATTCTTACCTTTTAGCAAGCTTAGTAACACATTCAAGCCCTTAACTGCTGTCAGACTTAAACACAGGCTCAGCATTCACATGTAAAAGAACTGAGAAAAAAGCACAGGCAGTATTTTAAGGAAAATATTTTTACTAAAAATTGTTTACTAAAAATTCATGAAACAGGTAAAATCAAACACAGAACAATTATATTACTAACGTACAGTCACATAAAAAAAGAATGGGAAGTTACAGAACACAAACTCCTACCACAACTACTTAAGTTCTTGCTTAGTTAGATGTTACCACAAAGTGCTTTCATAATTCCAGAGAATTAAGTCTCTCTCTGAGTCCAGAATAATATGCCCTTGAGGTGGTGTGAGAGGCAGGGTGTCAGATAGTATGATTAGGCAGACAAGCACTCCAAGGGGGACCAGCACCCACTTAAGGGACCCCATGATGGGGGGAGAGGAGAATGACTTGATAAGTAACTAGAAGCAAATGAATACTGCAACACTCCAGAAATAAGTTATTTGGGCTTGAAGGTTAAGGAATAGATGTGAGGTTCCTTACAGCAAATGGCAGCAGTGAAAACAATAATCTGTGTTAAGTCTAGGCAGTTATCAAATAAGACTTGTATATCATAATAATTTAGCAGTAGAGTACACAAAACAATAACCGTTTCACTTGCAAAGAGATTAATACTGAGTCCAAACTGTGGTTCTAAGGAAGAGACTGGGGGCCCAATTCACAAAGCATCTGGAATGATGCATGGTCCTTGAATCAAAGAAAAATGATTCAAGTGGCTCACTGCACCACACCTTTCATCATTCCAATTCAACAGCACTTCCTGAACTACTTGGGGGGTCACCTGTGCCAGTGCTCCATGGCAGAAAGTGGCTTGTTTCAGGGTGGTGGTGCAGCATCACCTTACATGGGATTCAAGAAGCCCCCCCCCACAGGATACACTGCTCACTACAGTTAGACCAGCCCAGAGCTGGTCTAATAGGCCATGTGGTAGCCCCAGAGCTATCAAGCACAGTTTTTCAGGCCCACACAGGACCCAGACAGTAACAGATCAGCAGGAGCACTGCCAGTGGTATCCCGCTGTAGTGGTTATGTGCTCAAATGGTTCCCCCTTGGTTGTGAGGCTTGCAGCTGCCCCCCACCACATGAACCACACTGGCATCTTGGTGGCCATGCACTGTCCCATTAGGGGTCTGTTGCCACTCCCATCTACCAGTCCCCAGCCAACTTGCCCTACATGTTCCCTGTTTCATCCCCGACAACTCTACCAGCCCCCAGGGTGACCGGCCGGTGGGTCCCTGTCAATGGGCACCGCTGCTGCCCAACAGCCCCACAGCTTTCAGCAAACCCCTCTCATAAACCTTGTCTTTGATGCATTTCAGTGGATGCTGAAAACTGAAGGAACTTGGCACTGGGACCCCTACTGATGGTGAACTGGGTTCAGGGTCCCTGGCAATTTGGAGATTGACACAAGCTGCTGTTTGTCACAGTCTTCATCGATCCAAGGGCTGCTTTTTGAATCTGGCCCTGAACGTTCAAACAATGTATTAGGGTGTGTTAAAACACTAGGTCCAAACCGTAGTTCAGAGGATGAGACCAATTGTTCAAACAAAGTGTTCGAGTGTGTTAAAACACTAACTTCAAACTGTAGTTCAGAGGATGAAACTGATTATTCAAGCAATGTATTAGGGTGTGTTAAAACAGTTCACATTTACCTTAGGTATTGTCTGTCATTGGTAGTCAGCCTCACTTTCCCATACAATACTCCCTACTTGCAGGCTTATGAGCTTTCACATATTGAAACAGTGTTTCCACAGGAAGAGGAAGGCTTGTACAAGATTCTGCAGTTGCAGGGCTTGGCAGCAGCAGGGCAGAATCTCTTGCCAATGGCCATCACCAAGGATGACACCCACATTAGAAGCCTTTATTCCACAGCCCTTAGTATGTCAGCTCACTGCAAGGAGGCCCTCTTGGAAGAAGGGCTTGAAGTTTTATGGAGAGTGGTATCCCACATACAGCCTGCCCTGATTGGCTGTGGTAGTCTGTCACTCTGGGGAACATCCTGGGGCTACTATTGTCTGGCGCTGTGATCAATGGGGGGAGGGATGTGAGCTGTAAACCCCACCTCTTAACTCCTTGCTACAGCTTCTTGAGTTGGCTTCCCACCATTATGCAGTACAAGTCCTTGTGTAGGAGGGAGACCAGTTCAAACTTTTAAGGAGGAGAGATGGTGAAAAAAAAAATAAAAGTCTGTGCTCCTCCGAGTCCTGCCCACAGATTGCCCTGATTGGCTGTGGTGGTCTGTCACTCAGGGAAAAGTTCCAGAGCTCCTGTTGTCCAATGTAGCCCACCAACAGTGGTTCTATTACATTCTACTGGTCACCAGGAGAGGTGATCACAGGGTTGGGGGGTGATGCTGCCAGAAACTGACAGTTCTTACTATTGTTCTACTACCCGTGGAAGGGGTTGCACACCACTGCACACATGTATAAGAATAGGATTTTGGCAGCATTATACAGTGCTGTGATGGAGGCTGTTGAACCTGCAAAACCACTGAATATATTGCTGCACTCTGTATGCAGGAAGGATCCCTCATTTTCATGGGCACAGGGGCATATTCTGTGTAATTGCACTGTCAGGTAAGCAGCATGAACTGGGGGCCTTTGAATATAGCTCCCACCCCATTGGATTGTACTGTGTTCAGCTACTGTGGCACCAGAATGGTTAGTGCTGTGCTAACCTTTTGAATTTTGAGGCCAATATATGTTTTTGCATCACTTTTAAACCAGAGTTTCACCACCTGTTATAACAGTCATAATCACTGATAAGTCAGGACCATGTATATTATTTTCTTCCAAAAACTTATAGACATATCATGATCTGTCATTATAGAACATGCTGTGAGAATCTGAATAAATACTTAAGAATCATCATCAAAGGTAACCAGACATGGCAGTGAGGGAGTCTATGGGGATAAATTGTGTCTGTGAGGCAAATGAAGCCTCATGCATCCACCTGACAACCAGCTAAGGCCTCTGTCTTCACAGCGGCTCTAGAACAGGTACAGAAAATGTCTTCAAATCAGCAACCAGATAGAGGGGTTATCACTGCTACAGAACTTCAGGCAGGACTCTACTTGGGGGGGGGTAGAGTGCAGCAGACAAGTTGTGGTGAGTCACAAGCAGCCTGGGAGTCCTCAATCTCCCCAGGACAGTGACTCTGAGGTTGGGTAGGAGGCATTGGAGAAGGTGGTAGCAGATCCAAGCAGATACTGTGGGAAGATAAAGTATAAAAAAATGGTCTGACTTGCATTCTTAGGGTACCAGAACCCCTCACCTTTGCTTCACGGACCTTGTAGCCTAAGAATGCATGTGAGACCACTTTTCTTTTAGTCAGAATTTTCCCCCTCCTGAACTGCATGACACCACCTCCCTGAGCTCTGTTACCAACCTTATCATAGTCTTATCAGTTACCCACCACTTGCCCAGAACTCATTGAGTGGGCGGCCTCCATGTCAGTCATGCAAGAGACTGCGGGATGTGTCAGCTAAGAGCTGCCAGCAATCTTTTTCTTCCATTTTTCTCCCTCTGAGCTGCAGTGTCAGGATGTGTGTGCCAGCATATCATGCTCCAGGCATTCCCCATAAGCACTCCCACTGCACAGCCATCCAGCTTTCAACAGGTGACAGTCCCTTCAGCAAGAACTGCTGTTTCCCTTCAGGAGGAAGGAGAGCTGTCATCAGGTGTTTGATCCCCCTTACCTCACTGGTCGACTGAGTGACACTCACCAATTCTAGAACCTGGGTCACCAACATGGGGGCAGAAATGCAACCACTCCTCCACTGGGTTGGCCACTCTTGAGACCACTCTTACTACCATAAGTGTGGCCTTTGCAAATTAAGGGTGAGAAAAGTGGGCCAGAGACAGCTTTGATTTGATTTCAACTTGGAGCATGAAAAAGTTGTTCAGCTTTGGCAATTTGGCTAAACAACTTTGGTTCCCAATGCAGTAACTGGCACAGGGTAAAACAGATCACAAATAGGGGGAAAGGCATGAAGTTAGCAATTAATTTGATTTATTGCAGCTTACTTGTGGCAAGTGTGGTTGGGGTGCATCTCTTGTGGATTGTTGTTTGTGGTGTGACAGAGACTGCAAAATTCAGTAAGACTTCCACAATCCAGTGTGAACTACAATAATAGTTACTGTTCATTGCTGACTTCATGGAATATACCCCCTGTAGTCTGACTCTCTAGTTAACTTTATGCCAATTACTATAGTCTCCCTTGCAGCGTTGTGAATTTTACAATCATATTTTTATATTATTTTATATCATTATATCATCTATCATTTTTATGTTATGTGCTTTATACATTAGAGCCTAAAGAGTATTGTAATAATGAAAATATAAAAGCAAATATGTATATTTTGTAATTTTGTTTAAATGAAAAGACAATATGATTTCTAATAATTCATGTTTTGTGTTTAGAATAACTAGTTGAAGTCTGTGTTTTTTTATTTTGAGTAGTTTTAATATTTATTTTTTAATTTTATAAATCAAGAAAAATAGTTGTATGATAGTATGCTTTCTTGTGCTACTGAAAATGATTGCAAATAGTGGCATGTGTAGCATTCAGGTAGATTCACCATGAAAAGATTATGATAAGAATAGCCTATTGTGCACTCTGGAGGTCTGTTCACATGGTCATGTAAGTGGAAAAAAACATTTGCATCAAACTTCACCATACAAACTATCTAGCCTAGAGAACATATAGCATGATGGAATGTGTTTTTTGTCCTTTGGCTCTTCCAGCAAGTATCTTTGAAAGCCAATGTCTTCTACTATGGAAAATTGCTGAAGATCAAGAGTCACCATCATTCCCCAATGGGTTATGAAATAAGTACTAGGATACTGGTTCATGTGCTTCTGCTGGTACTGGCAGAGGAGCACATTGCATTGTGACCCTGTGATGTGACTGGGTTGACAATATATTTATTGGAGTAGATGACAGCAATAAACTGTAACTTTTGTAATACTTTAAATGCCAAGTCACAAAGATGTCAATAAATAGGACTATTTATAGTGCCTTGAGGAAGACAGATAATTGACCATGACCATGACAAAGTACTACCTACTGTAGTGAAGGATATCAGCCCTACTGTATCACCTGTGCACTGTGTGGGCAATGAAGAAGATGGTGTCACCCACATTACGCAGTGATGCATGATGAGGAAAATGTGATTTGCAATAGAGAAAAGAGGAAGTGCTGTTTTCTAAAGCTAGAATCCTTCTTTTTTATTATTTAAATAAAATATCATTATTAATTATTATTATAGCTAAATTTGATTTTATTTATATGTCTAGAAAATATGATTTCAGTGGAGGCATGGGCCATCTGTAACCAGACCCAGAATACTGTACCAAGGATCCGTTTGATTTTATAGGTACAGTGGACAGCTTGTGGTGTTGGAGCAGGGTTTACTTCTGTAGAGGAATTGGGTGCCAGGACAATGATTGCAAGATGATTTCCTTTATTCAGCCTCTGTTGAACGATATGCCTTTAGATAGCACTGGGTAGAGCAGCCCATATGATAAATGAACAAATACTATAATATGATATGATATAGGAACATAGAAACATAGAATTTTAAGTCAGATAAGTACTGCTCGGCCCATCCAGTCTGCCCATTTCTCCCTACCTACACTGTTACATCAGACTGTGACTGATCTACAGCTGTTTCTTTCTCCCTCCCTCCCTTCCCTTCCGTTATGATTTCCTTGTGCTTATTCCATGCGTTCTTTAACATGACTGCTGTTTTTGCCCTACCACCTCCACTGGAAGGCTGTTCCAGGAATCCACCACTCTTTCTGTGAAAAGAAACTCCTACAAACCAAGAAAGGGCAGCAGCTGTTGCAGGAACACCCTGTTAGGGCTTTTAGCATTTAAATGATTGTTTTATTTACCTGTTCTACTGTGAGTTTATCTTTTACAGACCCACACTGTCCATAATATCTACATAGCCACCCGCGGCCATCTCGAACACTGAGGCAGATTCTGCTGTGTGGTTTTAGCTAATGAGGGCTACCAACTCTCTGTCATTAGTTGGGAGCCCTCATTTGCATAACTAGTGCAGTGGAAGCTGCTTGGGTGTGCAAGATGACCATGGATGATCTCCAGACATTATGGACAGTGCAAGTCTTTTAAAGTAAACTCGTAATGCAGAAGGTAAATAAAAAAAAATAGTTTTAATGCTAAAAGTCTAATTAGCATTTCTGTGCAGCTGCTGACTTGGGCTGTAGAGGTTTCCTCATGTCCCCTTGTTCTTGAGCACCTTTTTTCTGAAAAAGACTCCCTTCCTGTACCTTACTTACCCCTGTGAGGCATGTAAAGGTCTCTTTCATATCTCCCCTCTCCCTTCTCTGTTTTAGGGTGTATATATTAAGATCCTTTGGTCTCTCTCATAGGGCTTTTGATGCAGACTCTGACATGATAATATGAGGTATGATATGACATGATACTATATGATATGATGCTATACCACATGATAGAATATGATGTGAGACTATAGCATACAATATGATATGATATAAAGATATAATAAATGATAGATGTAATTTCCAAGGTGATAATTCAATCAATGTGTTTATGGAACATAATTATCCATGAGGTTGAAGGATTGTGATGTTCCATAATCCCAGAGACTGAATTATCACCTTGTACCACAAGGTTCACATATCTTTTATTTTTATAGTATATGGCTTATCCAGAAAGGGCAGGGAGGAAGTGTGTCAACATGGTTCACACTGGCCATGGGAAAATCAAGCACTCTTATCACCAAAGGAAACTACTGTTGTTGCATTTTTGGCTCTGTACTGTGTCAGAGGGCAGAGGAGTGGCAGTAACTTTGCAAGTCACATAGATGTAAGGTGCAATCAGCACCAGGAGCTCAAGGCATTTTCCAGTGTTTCCTGGCCCCAATTTTAGCAGTCCACGGGGCTAGGAGAAAAGTGATACTGCAGCTCCTGTCAAGAGGTCATGCAAACAATTTGATCAACTTCTTTGACTGGGTTACAAAGATGGTGGACAAGGTTTGGGCATTAGACTGTATTTAGACTTTAGGAAAACTTTGATTTGGTCCCCCATAAGAGGTTGATCAGAAAGGTGGAGGACTGAGGGGTTGGTAATAAACTGACCAGGTGTGTGGCAAATTTGTTGGGCAAGATCCAAAGGATGGTGAGAGGAGAAGTTTTTGGGATGGGGGAGGTCACCTGTCAGGTCCTGCAAGGGTTGGTGTACAAACCATTGCTGTTCAGTGTGTTCATGAACAACATTGGGGATGGCATAAACAGAAAAATCTGCCTCTGCAGACAATGTCAATCTCTACAGGAGGGTGGATATGGAGGAGCGAGTCAGGGGTCTAAGAGATCACCTAGTGAAGTTAGAGGCATGGAAACTGGGGTTCAATGCCTAAAAGTGAAAGGTCATGCACATTTGGTGCAAGAACCCAAGGGCTGAATACAGTTTAGGGGGTGTGACCATCACATTACTGGAGGAATAAAAGGAGTTCAGTACAACTATAACTAGCAACCTGAAAACCTCTACGCAATGCAAAAAAAGCAGCAGTTGAGTAAACAGGATTCTTGATTTCATAGCTAGAGGTTTCAGCTGCAGAAGGAATGAGGTGATCTTGCCATTGTGCAGGTCCATGGTGCACACCCAGCTGTAGTACTGTGCACAGTACTGGAATTCCTATCTTTTTTTTTTAATGTATTGTACTTTTTCTATTACCAGCTGCCCGGTACCTCTGCCTGGTCATGGACACCCGCTTCCACTCCCATATTGGCAGCACCTTTTTGATACCCCATGGCCCCCCCCAAGGTAGGATTGTGGCACCGACCCCTATTGTACAGCAGATGATGGGATAGGTCAAAGGGCCAGACTGGGAGCTGATTGAAGCCAAGGGCAGGCTTCATCTAGGGTGGCCAGAAGCATTTTTTCCCCTGATGTGTGCAGAGGCCCCCGTGAGCTGCTGGCATTGGTGTGCTCGGTACACCCACCCTCTGCTAGATGTCTGTTGTTCACCAAACACTCTTCCCCCCTTCCCCCAGAGATGGAGAGCAGTCATCAGACATTCAATATTTCTCTTCAGGCTGGCCCTCTGACGTCCCAGGTCCATTCCCGAACCCGGGTCACTGGCGTCGAAGGTAGGCAACCTGCCCTTGCACCAACAGGCCGGCCTGGAATTCCTATCTAAAAAATGGTATAACCATCTGGAGGCACTACAGAGATGAGCTATGAAGATGGTTAGGGTTCAACATGATCTCCCATATGAGGAAAGGCAGAAGAATCTAATCATGTACTCACTGGAGGTGAGAAGGGAGTGGGGTGGCATTATAGAAATCTTCAAGTACCTCAAGGGTAAAAACACAGTGAAGCTTGGGAATCTCTTTATACTCAGTGAGAACAGCAGCATGGGGGGCACAGCTACACATTGGTGGGTGGAAGGTCCAAGAAGGAGATTGTGAGACATTTCTTCACAGAGAGAGTTGTGACAGGGTGGAAGAGAGCTCTCACTGGAGACTGCCAAGCAGCAAATGACTGGGGATTTGAAAAGGGGGGTGAGACAGAGTTAAGGAGATGTTTGGAAGGTAAATGGAGGGGGCAGAGCACCCATATTAATGTAATTACATGAGCTCCACAATGAGCAGACTGGAGAGACTATATGGCTTTCTTCTGCTGGAAAATGTGTATATTCATATGTTTGTATAAATTTCTAAAACATGATTTGTGCTTGTAGCTTGGCTTCCTTCCCTCATGCTGTTTTTCATATCTGCTAGTGGCAATGGGTTGGGGGGGGGCACTTTGAGGAATTTAGCAGAAAATGCAGGATGATCTTTTTCAGGCATCAGACAATACATTTGTGGATGGATCACTTCTGTTATGAGTAGTGAAACTGGAAGCAAATCAGGATAGAAGAGGAAGAAACTAATGTGCTTCTGGACTGGTCAGGAGAGTTTATCACTAGATGCATTGGATGAATGCTGGGGAAGTCAGTTGGGACAGCAGTGAAAGTGAAATCAAAGGATTTCTGGTGACTAATGAATCATGATTTCTTTGGCTGTACTATGATATACCCAGACCTTCTCATCATGGCCCCATGACCTTGACTCAGTCTCTGTTCCACCGTAACCATCTCTTCACCACCACCACTTGCAGAACCTGTATATGCTGGATTTAACATAGTGGAACACTTACTGCATCTGCTCCTTTCCTCTCCCTTGTATCCTTTTCTCCACCTGTTCTTCTCATCATGTTTTCTATACGCATCGACAAAACATGCACAACAGATGATGACTCAACACAGCCACTGCTGCATGTTAAACGGAATGACTCCCAGCAGATGATGATTCTTGATTTTACGCATGATACACATGCCCATCGCTAGGAAAGCCAGAAGTGCTATATGACTCATATGGTGATAAGGAAGAATGACACAACCAGGCCACTCACACCCCAGAGACACCACTACACCCCACTGTGGACCTTGGGCTCCATTTTCAAAAGGTTTTTCCATACGCATAGAATAGAAGAAACCATTTGAGAATGCAGTCTCTTGTGTTCCATTCCATGTAGTTCCTTTCATGGAACCAATAATTTGGACTTTTGACTATTTCATTTCATGGTTTCAGAAATGTGAGCATGAACTTCTGAGTACACTGCCCATGGCTCTGAAACCATGAAGTGACATAGTCAAAACTCCAAATTCTTGGCTCCATGAATGGAACTACACAGAACATTGTCCATACAAAGAAAACAATATACAACACAACTGACAGCTTCAGCTTTTATTCAGGTACAGTTAAATAGCAATACTTTGGAGGTATGAATATAATTTATGAAAATTGGGACATTTCAAACAGCTGCACATAAGTAATCAATTCCTGCCCCCTTTAACTAGCACTTAAAAAACAGCTTCAATTGGCAAAAATGACTTTACAGGCCCAGTGCAGTTCTCCTTTAACAGGACATAAATATACTGGGCATTGGAATGCAGTATGTGTGTGTGTTTCTCTCTCAGTACTCTCATTAGAAACAGATAACCCTGTGGAATGCAGGAGGAGAGGGGTGAGTTTAACCCTTGCTATGTTGTTGACTGATATAGTAGTCCAGAGTTCCTATACTTTCGAATTCTGTTGTTAGCTTAAGGGTTAAACAAGTCTGCTAGGCTTGCATTGGAGTCTAAAAATCCATAAAAGAAGCAATCAATTCAGGACTGCGGGGCTGCGGGACAGGTAGTCTAAATTCATGAAGTGCTACAAAACCCAGAACAGTAGAGAAATATGCTTCAGGGGGAATGTAAATAAATAAATAAATAAATAGATAGATATGGATTTCTGTAAAATATACTGTCAAATAAATCTTTCAAAAGTCCCCCCTGCATCTATCTAAGTCTACTAAATTCACCTTGCCCTGCTTCTACAGCAGAGGCTGCAGCTGTCAGCGCAGGCTCACACTGTGCACAATCTCGTCTTAAACATGATTAAGCTAGCCTGCTTGTGTACCTTAAACTGCAATTAAATATAGCGAGAATTAACTAACTGAAATGATGAAGCATGGTTCCCTGATGATTTTTTTTGTAGTTCAAAATTTTATTTAAATTTCTCAACAACAAACACAAAAACAACAAACATCAGTCAAATCTTTGTACAGCTCCATAACATTACTATAATAGTCCATATCAAATGACTAACAAGGAGTTTTTCAGTGCATCTGTACTAAAGTCACTGTGCAAGGTGATGGTGTCCATGAGAATGTCCAACTTAATGAGTGCTGCATAACCATTAATATAGGAGAACATTACACTGCAGTATTTTGGAGAGTAATGCTCTGACTGGAATTCATCATGTGATATTTATATGGTGCACAGAAAAAAAAGCAAAAAGGGAGAGAGGGGGCACAAACGTACCAAAACAACAGAACAAGTGTAAGGGAATAATTAGCAACACTGAAAGTCAGTTATTAGTAAGTAACACAGGTATAACTCTTATAGCAGTTAACAAGATAGTGTTGCAAAACTCCTCCTATCCACTACTTATTTTTATTTAATTACATATATAAGAGGTGATGTAAAGGCCCCATATTCTTTTAAAATCCTTATACTGTACTGGCCTGGTGCAATGTAATAAATTATTTTGTGCTGTGCCAGAAAACCCTTATAGCCTGGATCCGCTGTCTGTGTGTGGAAACCTCTTGGATTCTCCTGGCCAGCAGGATGAGACGCTTGGCCTCTGTACTAGCTGCCACTAACCAGTGATAAAAGGGGTTGTTTAAAAGAGGTTTGGTTTCCAGGAGCTTCAGTATGTATGTAGAAGGAGAACTCAAGAAGCTGGCTCCCAGAGCTCCTGGCAACTTCTATGGATCTCACTCCAAAATGCAGTCAGATAACATGACAAGAGAGCATGTAGTAGAGACCCAGATGGGTTGCTACATCTCCAGCATTTAGAATGTGGGGTAAGTCTCAATTTATGTAGCACATTAGATGTTCTCCCTGAGCATGACTTAAACCATTTCAAAATACCTTGGGAGGTGGTATTTTGTTGGACTTGCTGCTTAGCTTGTGAAATAAAGGGCTGAAGGGCATTTCACAGCTGAATGTAACTCTAAAAGTCTTTTTTATTATATTGTCCCTCTACTCTACTTAGGTTTTCAAATGCGTGAAGTGTCAGTGTATTCAGCATCAGTATGTCTTGTATCTTATGTATCCCCTTACCCTTCAATTTGTGCCATCCCACTGCCAGCTACAGTATGGCTGGATTTCCCCACAGGGGCATGAGCTGCAGTGGGAGTGGATTTAACCTGTCATCTTTTGGAGTTCTTTCTACAATAAACCTGACACTCTTAATATAAGATGTCTGGACAGCTCACGGGTCATTGGATTATATAGACCCCACTTAGGGAGACCCTATTGCAAGTTTACTCCTATGTTTTTTTAACACCAGATGTGGGAATGTTATGTATGATTTCTCAAGTTTTCTGATCAAAAGTCAATCCTTTTATCATAATAAGAGCTATTTCCATTGCCACTGTATCTACAGGTCCTTATTCTGCATATGTGTGTGTGTGGGAGAGAAAGAACGAGACAGAAAGAGCAGCAAATGGCACTGCAATGTGTGTAGTGGGAGGTGTTCTTCATGTCCATCATCACAGATTGACTACTGCAGGTAATATGGCTTGCTAACAACTTGGACATGGTCAGGGTGTGCTCCCTGTAAAACGTTCTGTGTTATGGCATTGAAGTGCTGAAGGAAAACCGAGTTCTTCCTGACCTGTTTCACTGGTGTCCAAAATGTTGGGTTTCGGCATGTCAACAAAATCCAAATTGGCATCAGCTTATCGTCAGTGCAGACATATTAATATACAGTTCTTAGATTCATGGGCAAAAAAATTAAAAATAAATAAGAAAGCCAACTAAAGCTTAAATGGACACTGTCAACCTTTCTTGCATCATATTATTTCTAGTTAAAACCCTACATTTTTGAATGCTTATCTACTCTAAAATCTATTAATGTTCCTGTTTTTTGTATCTGCCTTTTTACTTAGTAGGGCTGAAATGCGTGCTAGTGTATAGATAAAAAAAACAACTTTATTTTGAATCCTGGACCTTTTTTTACTGCATACTTCCTGAACAGAAATACCCCAAAACAGTGCAGCCACTCATGATACAATAGTCTCCTCTACTCCCACTGCATAATGAGTGGCTAGACTGTGTTGGGGTGTTCCTAGGTCCAGCAACAAGGCAGTGGGAGTCGATTAAGGAATGTAAACATGCATGTTTTGGTGTGGTAACACCAGTATGGTGGGCAGCCTATTGTTCACTGTTTAAGAGAAAAAAAGAACCAAAATCAAACAATAAGCTACATCAGCAGTCTTTACAGAATGTGAACAGTCATCTGTTTTTTTAAACTAGGGACACCCCGAGGCCTAAGGGGGTTGACAGTGTCCCTTTAAAAACTATATTGTCTAGAAACCTGTTATAAAATGTTTTAATTCTGCTTAAAAAATGCATATTGAAATAATGGCCCAAAGTTGTCTTTCACATTATTTTATTGGCGCTCACATTTGCATGCGTTTCTTAATCTCTTTTACTTTACCACTCCATGTTCTTGATTTGAGTTTTCCCTTCATCTGGGAATCTGACTCTCATTTATTTATCATAAGGGCAAAAGGTATGCTCTGATTAGTAAATATCTTCTTGTACTGTTACAAATTGCAAAATATCTCTGCACCATACTCTGCCTTAATACTATCAATCATATGTGCTACTTTCTTTCATGCACCATCCATCAGCCAATCATATTGCATACTTCTGTCAAACACCATCCATCATTTGGACATTCACTCAACATTCTTCTTCCAACCATCATTTGTACTGTATCACTTAGCCATCCATCCATCCACATCTCTATCTGCAGCATATCTATGCTGCACCCTTCAGTCACACATCATATACCGGTACATCTCATCTCTGACTAATGTCTCTTTTCTCCTCGATCAGCTGATTCTAGGTCCATGGGACTAAGCCAAGTCTGTGTCCTGTTTAATCAGAAAGTTAATATTGAAAACCAGGATGATAACCACTTATAAGGGTTCAGGTTGTGTTATTAAAGTCTATCAGTTTGTACAGGTCCTTGTGAATGACCATTATATTATCTTGAACTCAGTTATTTGCTTAGAAACCTTTTCATCTCAGAAATATACTGTACAATATCTTCCTTTTAAGAAGTGAAAAAGTCTATTTCCTTTTCAAATCAGAAGCCAAACCTTAGTTCTTAAACCTGAGTTTGATTTGAAGTCATTAAGGTATGCTTCTAACAGGAAATGGCATGCAAATGGCAGGTATTTACTGCAGTTTAGGACTGCATGTGTATTTATGCAAGAAAATAACAACTGTTTCCTAAGCATTGACAAAATGATTTACGTAAGGATTTATGTTTCATGCAGGGTCAGAATGTATTTGGAGTTATAGCAATATGAAACCAAAATAATTAAAGGCTATATTACACAGTCTGTTGTTGTGGTCCTACAAGCTATTGGAAGGGCATTGGCAATCACTAAACAGGTTAGTGACTTGTTAGCATCACTTTGTAGGCCCAAAGAAGGGAATGACTGCAAAATGCCATATTGCACGGCATATTAGCAAGTGACTAAGCTGTCTGAAACTAGCCCTAAAATGTGCCAGTGTGCCTATGCAAAGCATTTAGTGCACCAGCATATTTGGTATGTTTGGAGAAGCAGTAAGTAGCCATCAGTGGCACACTAATTACCACCTCTTTACACTAGGATGTACAACCTGTTCCCCCTAACCATGGCCTAGCCACCCACGAACCCCTTCCAGTAAGGTAAAATATTTTCCTAGTGTACAGTAGCCCTCCTGCTCCCAATTACCCCTCCAGTTAGTGTCATACTGTACATTTCTCTGGTGTTTAGTGGTCCCCCAGACATCCAAACACCCCCTGATACACAGTTAAACATACACTGGTGGCTAGTGTTCCCCCCACCCACCAGGTTCAAATCCCTCTGCTTTGGTTCTGCAGGTCTAACTCCCCTCTGACGAACCTGCACCACCCCCAGCAGCCCCTCTCAGTGTCGGAACAGACCCTCAGTTCACCTCTATGCCCCGCCACTGAATAACATTTCACAATTGTGCACAGCTGATTACAGATGGCAAGTGGTCATGACATGTAATTCAGTAGTCCTCCATGGAGTTGAGCAGAGGGTCTGTGTCAGCCACCAAGGGGAAGCAGGTGGATCAAGGAAGTCAGACCTGGGGGTGGAATGGATGCTCCAGGACAGGGCAGTTGGGGGAGTCAAACCGGGGGAACGGGGACCAATAGTCACCATAGTATGTTTAGTTATATAATGTGGGGGTTCAAGGAGGCAGGTGGATGAATAGACTCCAGAGAAATGTATAACAATAACCAGGGGGCAGGTGGATGACTAAACACCAGTGAAATGTTTAACAATAACCAGAGGGGTGTTTGGGGGGCAGGGGAATTACTAGTCATCAAGGAAAATGTAATGTCATATCATAGGGGTGTTTTGGGGCAAAGAAGGGCTCTAGGCCTCATACAGGTAGTCCTGCCAGGTGCTGGGGGGGGTCACAAAGTCTGCTACTGGCCTGTATCGAGTCCCTATTGAGATGCAAATGATCTCATAACACCTTGCTAGTGCTATGGCGTCATCTACAACTTAAGGTATGATTATAGCTGTTTGTTCCAGAACAGCAATCACCATTAGGGGTCTCTAACAGCCCTTTTGGGATTATAATCTACTTAGCATCCCATTGGCCACATACTTCCTGTGGCCAGTAGGGTGGTGGGGTGTGCAATTGCACTCTCGATCGTGGCTGACTGCTATAGTGGAGCATGCCTTTAACGCGTGCAAAGTGCCCCAGAATGTTAAAGTATACCACTGGTTTGCTCCAGTTAGTAATTTCTCCCTACTACAAGCATTTAGTGGGCCCTAATCTTGACCTATGAATATCCTGGCCATGGTCTTTTGTGACTGCAAATTATGCTGTATTAAAATGAAAACACATTTTTCCGTCCCTGCTTAATGTCATCTGCATCCTGATTTAAAGTATAGTAAACCTCCTTCAGGACCTCCTTGTAAATGAGCCTAGTCAATGGAGTTTTTTCCCTGTCAATAAACTTGAACTTGAACTAAACTTGAACTTGAGTAAACTACCTTTTAGAATGCAACAGCAAACTAGTAGAGTTAACTCCATGAAGGAGGCATTGAATCCCTTAATCACAACACATAGGTGAAGTACAGTGCAGTTTTGCCAGGATGCAACACTCTTATCATAGTTTCTGTCAGTGACATACTACAGAATACAGAATACTGCCAGAATAAAATGTAATTCAACTGCAATTCCTCCAATTTCTTAGATAGGAAAGTGTGACATGCTTATCACAGAGTGTTGTATATTGGCGGACTCAGCTTTAGTGATACTTATTAAGGGATTGTGGAATAAAGCATCATAAAGTCTAACTTAACAATGCAGGATTACATAATTCTGCACAAATGATTCCTATATGAAGTGTAGATAAGTAAGAATGAATGAATGAATGGTGTATGGATAATGGTTGACTCAGCAGTGTAGTTTGGTTAACAGGAGAATGGCGCATAGATAATAGAGAGACAGATCAGATGACAGTATAGAAACCATACAACAGTGCCATTTACACAAGGCATACACAAACTGGATAGCTAGCTGGCTTTGGAGAAAAAAGTAGTGGGTTAGGGTTGATGGACTGGAAATCTACTCTGAGTGAAGAGGGGTACTCAGTGACTTATTTCAGTTATCAGTGCTGGAGCCACTGCTGTTCAATCTTTTCATCAATGGATTGAAAGCTGTGGTCTTCAGCAGCCTACTTTAGTTTGTAGATGACACTTAGCTGACCAGAGTAATGACATGCTTGCAGATGGAACAAAGTTTAGGAGAACATGAGCTAGCTAGGTGATTGGTCAGACTACTGTAGTTTCAGACTCAATGTAACTAAATGCATGACACTTCACCTGGTGAAGAGAAAAACGGAGATATAATCTATACACTATGTGGGGGTCTCTTGTTGCAGTGGAGGATAAAAAGGACACGGTAGTCACAAAGATAAGGGACTTATTCATGATAAGCAGTGTGTGGCACAGATGCCAAAAAGATCAGTCAAAAACATTATTTGTTGCCATATTGGTCCTTGTACAAAAAGATGCACAAAATAGGTGATTTAATACCCCTTATTGGGCCAACAGAGATTTACAGAAAATCTTTAAGCTTTTGAACCTACAAGATCCTTCTTCAGAAAGAAAATGGGAAGTTTAAAAAGTGCTTACTTTAAAATACCAGAGCATACACAGTTTACACATGAATGTGCCAGACTAATGAAGTAATTGGATAAAGAAACACAACCCGATATGAGAAAACAACCTTTAAAAATCTAGTCCTGTGTAGGTGAAATGTCACAGAAGGAATGTCATCTAGAAGTAGGTCTATCAATTTTCAGTTGTAACTTAAATGTCTTACAAAAGAGAGAGAGAGAGTATGTATGTGCATGTGTGTGTCTGCATGCTAGGTACTTACATTAGTAGTTCTGCAAATCTGAATCTAAAGCCCAAGTAATCACCACCCACTAGTTAAAAACAAACCTATAACTACAGGAGTTGAAATTAAGTATTGCAACCACTAGCCAGCAGGGCTAATTGGGAAAATCCACCAGCCCCACAGACTTTTCCTCTGGCCCAGCTGGTGTACTTAGTGAAATGTTACCTTCTCCAGTATAATCCCAAAGGGTTACTTAAAGGAAAATTTTACTATCTGCAATCCATTAAGCGATACTTCTAATTCAAAATATGCTGAACAGCTCTGCTGGAGGACTTCTGAGAAACTGAGAAATCACCGCACTCACAGGACATATTCTAAGAAAGTTCATTTGACAAAAGAAGTTGAGAGGATTTCGGCTATACTGGAAGGAAGGACTGTTAGGCCAAAACCAGAACTAAAAGAGATCTACATGAACTAGCTGAAAACTTTAAAGATAGCCATATTCAAAAAGAACACGAAGCTACATACCCACAAACAAGTCACACTTCACAACAACAACAAAGAAGACAGTAATAACATTGATAGGGATGGGTGAACTGGTTTGTCAAAATTACGACCCAAGTGGAACATGCTGAAGTGTTCGGAAATGAATGGCTTCCGAACACTTTCAGCTGTTTAGATAATTTTGGATGGCACCTATCGGTAACTGCAGCGCGAGAAGCACCAGAGCAGGAGGAACCCACAGGAGGGACCAGAGACAAGACTCTTGTCCCTCATTGGATGGCTGAGCTGTCTATCTCTCTAAAGTGGCACCTGATTGGTTTGCTGCTCCAGCAACCCACATGGTCCACAGTAGAGCCATGCGTTATCCTGTGATATGGGCACATCACAAGTGGGTGCCTACCGAAACGACGACCCACTTGCGGTGAATGTTCAGACTCAGAGGGAGTAGGAAGGGCAACCAGATGGGGAGAGTTCATGAATGGCAACAGGATTTCACTTCACGTACACACGTGCAGGGGGAGAGCGAGCATGCCAAGGAGGAGCAGGAGGGTTTGTGAGGGGTGGTGCCATGGTCAGCCACCGAGCTGACTCTGTGGTGTGGAGGGGTTGGTGCTGGTCTGGGGTGGCTGGAATGCAGGGTTCAGGTCCGGGCACAGGTATGTTTTATTGTGCCCGGCCCAAGTAGTGTTTTTATTGTTATTGGCATTTGAGCCCCCCCTCATATGCACCCTCCCTGAATTGAGAATCCTAAAGTAGGGGATGCGGGGGGTGCAGCTGCCCCCACATAAAAGTAAAAATCACTATCCCTCATGCCATTTTCTTTGTCGCTGGGGTTGTACATTGCTGAAATTGAATTTTGGTGATGTGCACTCTCCATAAGGATGATCACCTTTTGGCAATCACCCTTATGACATAGAACTGAGCTACGCAGAGGAATCAATAGGATGGAGAAGGAGCAGCAGCTTCTCTTGACTACTCTTTTCATTGCAGATCACCAAATCAATTGTTTTCATCTGTGCTTGTGCTGCTTGCATTTTCTTGCCCCTTTGGCAAGCGAAGAAGTCCACTGCCAGTCTGCCACTCTCAAAAAAACAAAAAAAAACAAAAGCAGAATTTTTTAAACTAAAAGTACTTAAGAAAGGAAGGGATTGGGAGCTTTTGGAAATTGGGGGTAGGGAGTCGGAGACTGAGAGTTGGAGACTCGGGAGGGGATTGCCAGCAAGGACTGGGTGTGGAACTCTGCAGTGAGTTGGGGATTGGGGTGGGGATGGGACTGGAGTGTACAATGTATGGGAGAGGAGACTTGGACGGGGGATCTTCATGAACATAAACATTGAATGATGAGCCAGGATAGAACTTAGAAAGAGACACTGAGGGTAATTTGTGAGAACTAGAGAACTGTGTGTATAAAATCTGCCAGGCAGTCATCAGTGCACTAGTGCCACTTCTTTCATAATGTCTGTGTGACACCCCCCACCCCGTGTCAGAGAGGGTTAGGCCAGGCAGGGTCCCCTAGAATCTCTGTGGATATACTAGCAGCAGTCCCTGCAGAATCACCTTTAATATAGGTAGTGTGTGAAATAAAATCTGCCAAGACTGCCAGCCGGTCATCAGTGCACCAGTGCCACTTCTTGCATACTGTCATATGTGTGCCCCACCTCCCCAAGAAGTCAGTCATCTGTCATCTTCCTCCCTGTGCTCACTCAGTGGGTATAAGCTTTGGCTCAGTGGGCAGGGCATTCCATCACATCATGTGGAATAAAGAAAAAGAATTAAAAAAATCTGTGTCAGAGAGAGAGTTAGCAGTGCCTGCAGCATAGCCCTTAGGATAGGTGGTGAGTGAAATAAATTCTGTGTGTGGAATTAAATCTGCCATTCAGTCATTTGTGCACCAGTGCCACTTCTTGCATACTTTCTTTTGGGGTTTTTCCCTATCCTGCCATCACCTTCCCTATTCGTATCCTCCTCTTACCTTAGTCCATCTGGCATCCAAGTGCCTGAGTCTGGTTCTCCTTCACTCAGTCTGATTGCAAGGTCTACTCATGCACATCGATTAATCGAGCATACCTCTCATTGAATCTTATGCTACTTCATCAAAATGCTGCACTCCTACAGTTATTATCACCATCAGTCTTCTCATGACCACATAAGGGTATCCCTCTCTCATCCAACCTCTATGTGGGTCTACTTCTTCATATCACCTACTCGAGCATAACCCTCTTGGGTACATGCTACCTCAACTCATCCTGCTCTCCACTCAGGGACATGCCTCTGTGTCTATTGCCCCTTTGCTCAGGGTTGGCAGGCTTCTCTCCAGTATCATACATCGTTCCTTTCATTCCTCACCTTAACCGTACCAGCTTCCATGACTTTGCTCCATTATCATTCATCTTCCACTTCCTATTTCACCTTAACTGTACCAGCCTTCTGGACCTCATTTCATAATTGTACATCATCCATTCTATTCCTCACCTTGAACCATTCAGGCCTTCAAGGCTTCTTTCCATCATTGTATATCCTCTCTTGTTTTTGAGCATCTAGTTTGTAGAGACATTGCTCGCATCCCTCTACAGCTGTCCATTTAGAAAGACAGAGTGAGAGCGTCCTCTAAACTGGACTTTCCTCCTTCCTAGATCTCGACTTTAAATTGCTGTAGCCGAGCTGTCACTAAGCAAAACGTCCATTAGCCTGGAGGGAAGGTGACCTAGGCCTTAGATCCCCAGAGGTTTCCTCCTCAAAGGTTTTTTTCCCCTTTCCTCCATGTCAGTGGTCATAATATTAATCAAGGTTAGTGCTCTCATAGGTTCCATAGTTGGGTTGTGCTGTTGGATGGAATCGGCTGGTGGCCCCGGCTGTTCCCTCTCTCCCTAGGAAGTCCGCCCTTCTGCATCTTGTCATATTTCCTTTCCTTCGTTATCCTCATCATATCGTTCTTCTCCTGACCTTTCCTTCTATGTCTATCACATTACTTTTCTGGTCTTGATATCCTCTGTTTTCTCACCTCTTTGATGCTAGATACCCTTTTGGGTATTCTCTTTGGGCTTCTTCCTAAGCTACCTTTAACCAAGGGAATAATTCCAATGGCACCTATAGGGGGAACCCTCCTCTAGGGTTCCATGTGTCATACCCTTACAGGGTGGTATATCCCATGGATAGAGAGCCAAACAGCCACAATGTATCAAAGTCACACAAGCATACATCTCATTCAGTTGTGTAAGCACAACTGAACATGTGGTCACCATAAAACAATAAAAAGGTCTTAAAAGGTTCAGATAAAGTTTGGATAAGGATCTGAATTTTTTTTTTTTGCTTATCAGACCCTTTTAGAACCTCAAAATCTTTTGAGGTTCTCCCATCCCTAAACATAGAGCAACAAGGTAGTGCTGCTGAACATCTCTCAGTTGTTTATTTGTCCAACCACATGCTGACTATGGGGGAATTAACTGTACTTTCTAGGGAACTCATATTCTGCCCAACAAATCAGCGTGACATATTATAGTTTTGTTGAGAACTGGAAGAATACTTCTGTAGACTGAGACTTACAGTAAGTGTGGAAGCTAAATTGCATTTTAAATGTCAATCATGCAGTAATGCAGTGAGTCATTAGGTGTGCAAGAAAAGAAACAGCACGTCAAAATGACAGTTTATGACTGGCTCCATGATTTACAGAAACCTACGAGTGGTGTTACCATGGAAGTTTACACAGTTGTGAAAAACGTTATGACTGTTGGGACCAGTCGTAACATCTTCTGCAGCTTCTGTGGATGTAAATAGCAATCTCTGCAGCTGTGGAGGTTTTGTTCTGCAACTGGAGTTACTGTGTGGTACTTAGTCCCAAAAACATTTGTGAATCCAGCCCAATGTAAGCAGGTCATTTGGGGCTTTGAAGTGAAAGGAGGAAGTATGTCAAATGTTAGTCAGAAAGCAAGAGAGAGAGAGAGAGAGAGACCAAGGAATTCAGCAAAAGAAAGACAACAGCAGAGTGTAGACATTCACTGAGTCTGGCATGCTTTTTGGTGGGAGACAGGTAGCATGAGCAGGATATATGATGAGGCCCCAGTCATCCCTCCCACCGATTTTGACTTGAGATTTGTAATTATTTTGCTTTAGTACTTGGTGTTATAGCAAGCATCATAGGCCCCAAACCATCCCACACACTCTTGCTTGACTGGCCAATTATTTTTTATGATTTTTGTTCTGTAACTTATGTGGATGCCTTTGTTCCCTCCCCTCCACCTGACACTGCAGTTTTCCGAAACATCCTACAAGTTTCCACAAGTAATAATTGCAGTCAGTTTATTTTTTTGTATAGATCTGTTTGGCTGTGACCACCACCTACTCCTGCCATGAAGCCCACCTGTCAGTCCCCAGTCCATTGCTGCTCCCCCAGTTGTCAAGCCAGTGGGGATCTGCATAGTGCAGGACCTGAGAACCATGGGGGCCAACACTTATGGCAGCCATGCGTGCACTTAGATATTTTTCCTTTGTGTTGTCCCCTTGGTCCTGCTCTGCACCTCAGAAATCCAACAATTCACTGCCTGTGCTCTGTTTGTATTTTTAACTTGCTGAATAAATAAATGACACTCCACCTGGGTTCCCAAATAGAATGTAATAGAATACATACAGCAATACATATGATGTCATATGCACTGTGCCCTCACAAGAAGGGCATTTTTTTTCTTGATCTTTCTATTATGGTTGCTGATTTTTGTCCTCTGAATTCAACTAAATAAATCATTAAATTAAATATTATCATCACCATCATCTTCAAACATCACCAAGGAATCACCCTTATTAGGAGACCCCTGTGCAGCTGTTCATCATTATTGCTTTTATGTTCTTGCCACTGTTCGCCAAACTGCTAAGAGACCTTGTTGAGATTAACTTTTAGAAAGGTATGGTGCCATGAATTTCAGGAGAAAGCCTTGTGCAGCCATCAGAGACAACATTTCCAATTGTGCTAAATATAAGCTCACAGTAAACTCTAGTGGGAGGGCAACTAAGAAGCTTAATAGCAAAGGCAGATGGTGCAGGCCAGATGTTTTTCTTTTCCAGCCAGTACTCAAAAGGGTCATCAGTAATATTTAAGAGCAGTCATTGTAAATAGGCATCCACAATATCAGACTAAGACAATGAAGGCAGCTCCATGACAGATACATCTGAATTATCAGTTTCCATGAGTTTTGACCAAAACATGTGAGTCATCTGTGTGCTTTCCAGAATGACATGCCATTTTCAAGGGCCATAAAAGAGGACTTTGTGCAGGACTACCCAATGTTGGTGAAGGAGTACATGGTGGCACAAAGTGGAAATTATTGTTGTCACCACCAATAGATGTTTAGAAAAACTGAAAATAAATAAAGCAATGGGGCTGACGGACTACATCCCAGAATTCTAAAGGAACTAAGAAAGGAGCTAGTAGGACCACTGACAGCCTTGTTCAACAAATCATTAGAAACAAGTGTGGTTCTGGCAGACTGAAAGAGGGTGAATGTTGTCCCTCTGTATAAGAGCAGGAGAAAGGAGGAGGCTGGTAACTATAGGCCAGTCAGCCTCACCTCAATGGTAGGAACATTGATGGAATCATTATTCAAGGAAAGGATTGTGACATACCTTGAATTCAGCAGATAGAGGATCTGAAACAGCATGGTTTCACAGTAGGCAGGTCTTGCCAAACAAACCTGATACATTTCTTCTGGTCAGATGTATAGTAGTTGAGATTCAATGCAAAGAAGTGCAAAATTATGCACTTAGGTCATGGGAACCTAACCGAGGAGTATTCAATGGGGGGAGGTACTGTAAGCCACCAAACAGGAGAGGGATCTAAGAATAATTATATCTGAGAATCTAAAGGTGGTTGTTCAGTGTGAGAAAGCAGTTAGAAGGGCCAGCGGGATGTTGGGGTGAATAGCAAAAGGCATCACAAGCAGAAAAAAGGAGGTAGCGATGCCACTATACAGATCATTAGTGAGACCTCATTTGAAGTACAGTGTCCAGTTTTGGAGGCCGCATCTCAGGAAGCACATAGAGTGGAGCCAGTCCAAAGAAGGGCTACAAAAATGATACAGGGGCTGTACCATAAGTCATATGAGGAGAGGCTGAAAGACCTCAATATGTTGAAATATTGTATGTTTATGTTTAATAGAATGTTGTTATATATTTATTATGATGTGTAGTATGCATTTTTAATATGTTCAGTGCCCAGAGACTCCAGGATGGGAATCTCTTAAATAAAATTTGCCTTGCCTTGCCTATTCTCTAGAGATCTGAAGGGGGGGACATATAAATACCTTTAAGGGATCAATAAGGTACAGGAGGATAGCCTCTTTTAGAAAAAAAGATGGACAAGAACTAGGGGACACAAGATGAAGTTGGAGGGAGGAAGAATCAGGGGTAATGTGAGGAAGTATTTCTTTACAGAGAGGGTGGTGGATGCTAGAAACAGCCTCCCTGCAGGTGTGGTAGGGGTTAAAATGGTGGAGGAATTCAAAACTTCATGAGACATACACAAGGGAACCCTAGAGAAAAATGTTCCGTAGAGCACAGGTAGTACAAGACATTACAGTGCAGTGTGGTGGAACACAGCAGTCAACAAGGATGAATAATCAGGCCTAAGCTAGGCACAAACTGACTTGACCATTACTGGAGGAGAGCAGTCAGGTTAGGGGAATTAATGGATGGGGGATGGGGTAGACAGGATCACGAAATGAGGGGGGGAGAGAATGGGGATAGAGGGGAGTACGAGGTGGCTAGGAAAGTGGGGGAAAGGGAGACAGGGAGGGGAAGGAGAACTGTACCAGGAATGGGGACTAGAGAGGTGAACAGCATGTACAGGAGAAAGGGAGGGAATAGGAGAGGGCAGATATAAAGGAGATAAGAAAGGGTAATGGATGGATTTGGGGGGAGAGAGAGTTCCAGATACGGGGGAAGTGGTAAGATAATGCCACTTACCCAAAGTTAGAGTGTGGACAGGGAAGATCAAAGGTGCAAGGATCTCTGGAGTGAAGAAGGTAGGAAGAGTGGGAGGAGGAGAAAAATAAAGGAGATGTAAGGGGTGAGGGACCCAAACCAATATCTGGAGACATGGGTGGAGGCATGAAGCTGTCTGTGGGAAGAAAGGGGGGGGTGCTGCACTCCTGAGGTGCCGTCTTTCGGATGAGACACTAAACTGAGGTCCCATCTTCCTGTTCTGGTGGTAGTTCAGGTGGATGTTAAAGATCCCATGGCATGTCTCAAAAAGAGTAGGGGAATTTTATTACAATAAAACATAACAATCACATAAAGAATCAACCAAAATTCCAGCAGAAGAAAATAATTTATTTATTTTATTTATTTATTTAGTTTTTGTTGACCGGGTAAGTGCACTGGACAAATTCTGCTTATTTTCAGGCACGACCCGGGGAAGGGGAAACAGATGAATGCCAACTGACCTTGAACCAGATTAAGCTGCTTGTGGTATTTTTAGTGAATGAGAGAAATTTGGCCAGGACACTGGGGAAATTCCCTTACTCTTTTCGATAAGTGCCATGGGATCTTTAACATCCACCTGAACTACCACCAATCCAGGCAGATGGGACCTCGGTTTAACATCTCATCTGAAAGATGGCACCTCAGAAGTGCAGCACCCCTCTTATGCTGCACTACAGTGTCAGTACTGGGATATTAACTCAAGTGCCAGATATAAGATAATGCATAAAAGAAAAAAATCTGACACATCCATAATAACATAATCGAAAATGCATCTAATGCAACTACAGAGACTGTTTCTTCACAGTAAATACCCCTGAAAGATGCATATTTTGAGAAAAAGAAATTAAGACATCAAATATTAAACATAATACAGAAAAGAGAAAATAGAAATAATTACAGGAGAATCGTACCCTTAATCTCCCTGTGCCCCAGAGCTACCTCCCACCCTAATTCCTACCATATCCTATCTAGCACATATTCCCATATTTATAGTCAACTATTTCATATAACATACCATTAATGTAGCCAGGCAATCCTGCGCCATAGTGTATCCGCCCTTATTTTTGGTAGTCTCCTATAATCTGTTGCTTTAGTTAATTTAAGAGTATTTTCAATCATCAAAACAAAAGAAAGTGGAGCAGTCTTCAACTGTTGTGATAAATATTGGCATTTCACTTGCCATAAAAAAAAAAAATGTAACACATGCAAATATAACATTTAGTGTACCGGGATGGTACAGTTTCAGACGTCCAATATAGTCTCCAAACATTAAGGCCTCATAAGAAAGATTTGTTAATGTAGGCCATTGCCATCTAGTAGTCAAGCCCTGCAACAGCACTTGTGTGTCAGGGCAGTCTCTAAAGAAATGTTTCTGGGTTCCCTCTATTAGACAACAGACCTCTCTGGGGCAGTACCTGTCCTCTAAAGATTTAAGCTTTAAATTTCCCCTGACCCCTAACCTGCCATGACAGCTTAACTACAAGACATCCCAAGTCTTCAGTGGAATTCTTCTGTCATTGAGTAGGAAAAGAATTTTAGGATATTTAGATGGGAAACAATCAGGAAACTCTATTCTAGAAACATATCATGTTGACATTACCTTCAAATATAATTGTTTGCTGGTGGATGATATTAAGGAAGTTTTACACACATTCCACTGCCTGTGCTTTCTTAGTGAAGCCTCTGCAAACTCAGGTATGTGTAATGCTAGCAAAATTTTGGGGACAAATATATCCTGTTTTGCACAATTTGACTGGAAAAGGATTTTGACCATTCTTGCCAAGGAGTCAAATTCCCATCCCAAACAATTTTAATAGTAGAGACCCAAAAAAAGGGATGAAAAAAAAACAAAGGGTTTACCATTCCCAAACCCCTGCTTTTTAGTGGTAAATACTGTACGGAAATTCATGTTTCACAGGGTTGAGCCTGCTGCCCCATACCATTTGAAAAAAACAGCTTAACAACCTGGTCTCCAAATGAATAGGTGGTGGATAAATAAAACTCAAATAAGTGGATATGGGGAGTAAAAATGTATTTATAGTTAAAACTCTTTTTTGTGTTAGAGAATTTCTAGTTCTTCCAGATCTGCACTTTTGATTCATAGAGCTGCACTTTCTTTTCCCAGTTCAATATCTGAAGATTTCCTGCTCCGAAATGTATTCCCAATACTGGCACTGTAGTAGTAGCAATGAGGATACCTAAAAATTCAATGTCTTGCTCTAGACCAAGAGGTGATCCTATACAAAGAACCTGGCTTTTCTCTCTATTAATTTGAGCTCCTGACCACTGAGAGTATGGCTTTAGAGTCTGAAAGACCTCCTGACCTGCTTCAGGTGATTGTAGAAAAAAAAGAGGTCATCTGCATACACAGCTATGTTTTGTTCTGCCAATCCACACCCTGGTGAAAGACCCTTAATATGCATGTTAGCCAGGATTTGTAGTACAAGAGGATCCAAAGTATAGGTATACAAAAGGGGGCTTACAGGACACCCCTGCCGCACTCCCACTTTTATAGCGATTGGTTCCCCCATCAGGCCATTTACATAAGGTATAATCTTAGCTCCCTTATATAAATTTTTTAACCATATCAGCATGTTCCCACCTATGCCCTAGTAACGCAATACTTTAAACAAATAATCATGTGCAACTTTATCGAAGGCCTTAGCCTGGTCAATAGATAAAGAAACCCTTTGACCTTGTTCTGTCTGCCATATTCAAATACCTCTCTTAAAAATGTAAGGTTGGCTGTAATGTTACATCCCGGTATCAAACATGATTGGACTGGATGTATTATTATCATGCTAATTTTTTGAAGCTGAAAACATAAGATTTTAGATACAATTTTATAATCTGAATTAAGTAAGCTAATTGGTCTCCAATTGCTCAAAAGTTGTCTATTCCCTTTTTTAAAAAGAAAAATCATGATAGCTTCCCCAAAACATGCATCTTCAGAGAGTCCAGTTAGCATTTCGTTATAAATCTCACACAAGGGTTGAACCAAATCAGCTGACAATAAAAAAAAAACACTATGGAGGCTGTCTCGCCCAGGAGATGCGCCCTCTTTCAAAAAATTAATGGCCCATTCTATTTCTTGTGGTGAAATGCTTGCATTAAGCTCTTCTAATTGTCCCTCCTCTATCTGGGGTAACTGAGTCATTAAGTTGGAACACTGTATCCGGTACAGAATTAAAAAATGTTCTGACATGCTGTTGAATTATTTGTAAAATGTCCATATCCCTAGTATGTATAACACCTTCTCTGTCCTGTAAACTAGTCATTTAAGTGGCATCTAATCTCTGTTTACATGCAGTAAATGGGTCTGAACATGACGGATTGGTAGTACCATAGTTCATTTCCACCTCAAGGGATGCCGCCTTATCATATTGATACCCAAACATTTGCACTTTCAATTCTTTGATTTGTGCCAGCACTGTTATCCTCTGGACCTGGGCATATGATATATAATAATACAGTCTATTTCTATAGTCTAAATAATGGGTATACTCAGTGTTAGATTTCACCTGACCTAAACGTGTAAGCAAGTTTTGCATATCCAATTTGGTATCCACCCACCACTGCCAATAACTGTCATAAAGTTCTGCAACTGTTTTTCTAATATGTGATAGATACAGAAGCTCCATAACAATCTGTTCTTGATCTAACAGAGACATATTCATCCTCCATCTTTGTGAGGAAGAAAAGAGACATGGTGGAACATTGGCCAGATTTATTCTACAATCAAGAAGCATATGGTATGAAAATTCAGAAGGCAAATTTGTAAAAGATTGAGGTATTAAGAGTCTAGAACAAAACAAGTAATCTAGCTGTGTGGCAAATCTGTTCTGAAAATAGGTGTACCCTCCATCCTTATAAAGCTGTCTATAAGTGTCTGCTAGGTTAACCGTTGCTACAATATTTTTTAAAGCATGTGAGTCACAGTACACTTTGCATTGTATACTGTCCTGTGCCTTCATATCAAGGCCACAGTACATGTCCCAAACCCATAAAATGTGTCTGGTGGTATATAAATAAGGTCTAATTGTCTCAAATAGCTCTATCTGTGCTGTCATTGTTTGAGGTACATAGGTTGTTTATTATTCTGAGTGTAAAATGTCGAAAAGAGTGGTCTATCAAGAGGGCTTTTCCTGGAGGGATGTCTACTAATCTATGTACAGTATGTTAAAATCAGTCCCCTGGAACAAAATGCCCAATCTGTCCACCATATCTGTTCCAAAAGTGTAGGAAGGTCGCCACATCCATCCTCTTTTAGCCTGATCACAATAAAAAAGTGAATTAAGCCTGGTTTCTTGCAAGAGGATAATGTCATATGCCGTAGAATGCAAAAAAGATAGAGCTATTAATCTTTTTCTGTAATTTTTAATTTTGCATTCATTTAAGGAGGCTATCCTCAAAATTGACATATTTATTGTGTGTTATAATCAACCAGGCAGCCCTTAAGTTGTCTGCTTCCCTTTATCTGGTGCTTTCCTCTTTCTCCCTTTCTCCTTCTTAAGTTGAGGATGTAAAGGAGCTGTATCTTCCTCCATGTCTGAAACTATATCGGACCATGAGGAAACATCCAATTCCAAGTCTGATTCTCCCTCTCTAGAATGACGTGCCTGAAAGTTGTTCTGTAATGGGATCTAAGTAGATTTAGGTTGTTGTTTGGTGGAGGCCCTAGTCACTTTCCTCGCTTTGGGCAACTGAAAATCATTGGATGGGGGAACCAGTGTGAAAGTACCCAGGGCATCTGCTGCTACTAAGGTGCCAGTAGGCACACTGTGAGCTTCAGGTTACTGAGCAAGGACTGCAGTAGGTAACTTCACTATCTGTACCTGACTTATACCTTCCTTAGGGCCCTGTGAAGGCTGTGCTGTAGCATCTTGTTCTGAGGAAGTGGGGGACTAGCTGGTCTCGTCTGCACCTGTGCAGTCTCAGAGCTCCAAGGGTCTGACCCTTCTGAATTCTCTTGAGCGTGTTTACTAAATTCTCCTGATTCAAGCCATCTGTTCTGCTTTGACCTGCCCAGGGACATTGGTGGTATGCATGGTCCACCACATCACATAAATTACACTTGTACACATTTACACAAGCCATACTGATATGACCAAAGTCCCCACACAAAGTGCATCGTAGCCTGTCACAAGTGTTGCTTAAATGTGTATGTGAACCACATTTGTAGTAGGCCTTTGGCTGGCCTGCATAAAAGTGCACACCCCTATCTCGTCCAAGAAAAAATCTGTTCAGGATATGTTGAACTTCTGTATCAGTTTGAAGCAATTTAATTTGGAATTGCCACCCTCCCGTCCAAATACCCTCGGAATCAATAATCAGTTCTGATTGTCCCAAAGCCATACACCTTTTCTGTAACCAGAATAAAACATCATTCACATTCACCCCCTCATTACGGAACATGATTGTGACTGTTTTTAAGAGTGGTTTAGTTAGTGGAATGGCCATAAAGTTGGCCCATAAGGGTGTCGATCTCAACATACTATATTTCTTCTAAAATCTGTCCAAACCAGCAAGTTGCCAAAAGCTAATGTCAAAAGTATCTTCACCAACATATTGATCAGGGCATAGTTTTCTGAAGGCTGAAATAACATCAAATCTTTCAATAATTTACGTGCCATAAATACTCTACTGGGGTGATCTGGCAAACCCCCTCGATACTGCAGCCAAACTGCGTTTTTCCTGGGGGCTTGAGTAAGTTTATGTCTAAACAGCTCAGAAAATGTACATCCCTGTCTTCCAGGTCTCTTTCACTCATTGGAAGGAGCAGAGTCCTCTTCAGACTCTTTCTGCGGCTGTAGAGCTCCTGTGATGGCCCTCAATGTTTCCCCAGCTTTGGAACATTCGGCCCCAATTATTTTTTTTTAATTTAATTTAATTTAATTAGTATTTCAGAAAGACCTTTGAGTGTGAGCTGTTTTACAAAGGTTCCACATCAGGGTGGACAATAGGACAATACACATATTCAGTGGTTACAGAGGCCTGATCATTAGGCATTAAAGAGCAATTACATGACAATTAGACAAATAGGAGAAAAAACAGAGCAGTTGTAATCGAATACTAAGCTATTTCTAATTGGTTGCCCTAGGTAGCACACCCCTGGAAACCTCCAAATCCATTGATAGACTATGGCAGAGTAACTGCATAGGATTTAATGCTATCCCAGATGGCGAGAGGCTGGGTGACAGTGAAACAAGGGGGATTGGGTTTGAACCTACTGCAGAGAGCGAGAGGTGGGGGGATAGTGAAACAGGGGGGGCTGTAATGGGGGGAAGCAGCTCCAGAGGGCTTTGTCGAGTATGGTGTGTGTGGGGGGGAGTTTGGGAGGGGCAGTACCAAGTGCATTTAGTACCAAGTGCATTTAAAGAGGACTGATAGCTTACTTAAGCCCTTGGCTAGGCTGGAAAGGAGGCAGGGTTCCACAAGTGGAAGTATTTCCCCAGCTTGATGGAACATTCCTTCCACCAATAGCAGATGATTGCTAGAAAGAGGAAAAAGTATTTACAGGGTTTATAATGGGTGAACCCCTAGGCCCTGCATCAGCCTGGATGTCCCCTGTATGAATAGCCTGAGTGCTAGGCTGTGGAATACCCATCTCCTGATTCTAAACTTCAACAACTGTAGAGGGAGTCTTACCCAGACCTTTACTAGGGTATTCAGTGGCAGGAATGCTCTGTTCCCCATTCATGACTGTTTCATTTGCACAGTCCATGTTCTGCACATCTGGAGTTTCATGCCCCGTTGGCTGGGAAAAATCCACCCTCTGTGAGTCTAGGAGCCAACAGCATCCTGTTGTTTGCATCCAACCAGCACCCTGTAGTGCTTTTTCTGGCGACCATGAAGCAAAATCGATGGGTCTATCTGCCTTAGGCTTTGCTGAGGCAGCGACCCCAGGTGGTGTCAGTGAGATATTCTTGGAGCGGGACTCTTCCGTCATGTCAGCTGCCTTATCATTCTTCACTGATAACTTCTTCCCCAGACCCACTGCAGTCCCTGGTAACATCACACCATCCACAGCACACAAGGTGCTTTTAACTGAGGCAGTTCGCCACTCAAGAAGTTCTACAGTTAAGTATCCACAAGCAGCATCACTCACTGCAATCATTCCTGAACCTACACCCTCGAAGTGAATCTGAACATTTGTAACTAAAATTACAGCCTCTTTGGGCTCACTCACCCTCATTGCTTCCCGTGAATGCCCTGCTGTCTCCAGAATTAGTGCCTCATTCTGTTCCTCCTTCTGTGCCTCCAAAATTGGATGCATCACAGTGTCAATATCCATATCTAGATCCACAAGTATTTCCTCAGCTTGATGGAACATTTCTTCCATCTCCTCCTCTGACTGAGAGTCGGCCATCCTGGATAGGAAGATGACAGCACCCCCTGTGTCCAGAGTAGGGGAATATCCCTGATGCACTGGCCAAATTTCCCCCATTCACTAAAAAGTATCACAAACAGCTTAATCTGGTTCAAGCTCATTTGGTATTCACCTGTATCCCCCTCCCTTGGCTAGTGCCTGAAAATAGGCAGCATTTGTCTAGTGCACTTACCTGGTCAACAAAAACTAAATAAATACCATGTGATTTTGCAGAGTGACCAAAATGACCACAAATTTTCTTTGCAGCTCCCACTAGTATTACAATACTGTTGTCACTGGAAAGGAAAGTTCATACTAACAGATTTAATGAGTGTGCAAAGGATGAAATGTGAGTAAAACCACCACATTTCAATGCACTAACAATAACACTGCCATTGTCTGAAACCACAAATTCAGTAATGAGTACCAGGAGCTCTAACCACTTAGAATTTTTGTTCCACAACTCTTACAAAACAGTGTCAGTGGTGTGATGCTTACGAAACATGGTAACACAAACAGCTGCCATTCTTTGTCTTCTTTTCTGTACACTGCTGCTTGTGGTGGTGTTTGAAGACAATCGTGACACCCAATGTGCTGTGATATACTTATAATCAGTGGTTTGAGAACTCATCCACATGTCTGTGGTCAGGTGCACAGAACCGCATTCACTCTCTTGAAGAATCAATTTTATTTTACTTTGCATTCATACATTTTGGGGAACAGCAACAATCACAAAATATTTACGACTTGGTATGCTGTAACATAGGAGGTAGTATAGCGCAGTGGTTTAAGGCTCTGAGCTACAAATCTGGAGACCTGGGTTTGAATCCCACAGCCCCTACTTGCATATTACTGTGTGAACCTGAGCAAGTCACTTAACTTCTCTGTGATCCCAGGTTGCACCTGTAAAAAAACTTTCAGTTTAGTGTGTCTCGGTTAAAAAATTGGAAAAAAATTAAAAAGTGGAGCAAAATATTTTAAAAGGGCTCTAAAACCATCATTCTCCACCACAGAAAATGGTTGCAGATCCTTGGCAATAAATTTAGCTATTAACTGATTAATTTTTAATGTGACTTGATGTGATCTACTGTAGGCAGTTTTTTGTTGAAGCATCACAGAATGGTCTGCTGTTTAGTTTGTGTGTGTGGGGGGGGGTGCAAAACCCATGGGACTTCAGTGACAAAGCAGTAGCTTTTCCAAATACTTTTGTCAGTGAAATTGAACATTTTTTTTTCTGCCCTGTCTCTCAGTCTCTTCACCATCATTAATGTCTGTAGGATTATTTTCATCACAGATATTTGTCCCTTGCTCAGGGCTGCTGCCCAGCTGAATGGTTGGATGTGCTCTTTGTAAATTCCTTTTAGAGATGTTGTCCTGAAGTGGCCCCTAAGTTTCCCACTGCTAACTTCCCAATGACAAAAGGTGCAGACAGCAAAACATTCATTTTTAGGGCTTATTTGAAAGTAGCTCCACACAACTGAGGCAAAACGTTTTGTCGTCATGCCAGAAACTGCAGCAATTCTGGTGGCAGTTGTTTCTGACCCTGATTCATGCACACTATCACTGTCCCCCAGAAGAGCTAGCATGATTATTGATTGTTTCTCCACTACTTGCTGTGGCTGGGGGTGGTGCTTGGTGTATGTGTTTGTTTCTTTTTGGGAGGGAGAATCCAGTTTGCATCCTCTGCCTCATTAGTATCACATTCTGATTCATCACCTTTGAAGAACATAACTGTGATACATAGTGATCTTGTACATTTTCAACCTCTTCTTCATCAGAGGCACTGCTTTCTGATGAAAGAGCCCAATATGCATGAGTGGCATATCATGGAGTGCCATGTCTAGTGGTACTAGATAGAGCCGTTTCCTTAATCATTGACTTTCTAGGTCTAACTGTTTTGGCTACTTGTTTTTATGTTTTACTTTTATGTGATTTTTCGGGCAATGCCAACAGTGCTGCACTACTTTGATCAGGGGATTTACCAACATGCTTTTCCATTTCTGGTTGTGTTGCTTCAGCTTTTTCTGGTTGTGTTGCTTCGTTTTCATCAGTTGTATTAATTATATCTTCAGCAATGAATTTGCCTTTTTTTTTGTGAATTTGTTTTCGGGAAGTATTTTTATTGTTGTGTGTAGCAATTTCAGCCATACTGCTGGTGTTGGCCATGTGTTCCATTTCCATAACAGACTCTAGAAATATAGAAATTGATGGCAGAATAGGACTGTTAGGCCCATCCAGTCTGCCCGAAAACCCTTAATTTGTGGCCTCTGACCCTACTTGGGCAATAGCTTTACTCTCTCCTTCCTACGTCCAGGGTTCCCTTATGCCTGTCCCATGAATGTTTAAATCCCCCCCCCCACTGTGTTTGCTTCCACCACCTCCTGTGGTAGAATATTCCATGCATCCACCGCCCTTTCCATGAAGAAAAATGTTCTCACAATTCCCCTTAACCTTCTGCCTTCCAATCGCATATCATGCCCCCTCTTTCTTGTACTTCTCCTATATTGAAAGATGCTGCCCCCTTGTACCATGTTTATTTCTTTAAGGTACTTGAAGGTTTCTATCATATCTCCCCATTCCCTTCATTCCTCCAGTGAGTACATACTGAGATCATTTAATCTCTCCTCATATGTTTTCTGGTGCAAGCCCTGTTCCATTTTAGTCACCCTTCTCTGGATTGCTTCCACCCTGTCTATGTCATTTCGAAGATGCAGCCTCCAGAATTACACACAGTACTCCAGATGAGGCCTCACCTGTGTTTTATACAGTGGAATCACCACATCCCTCCTTTGGCAGTGATACCTCTGCATATGTACCCCAACATGCCACTTGCCCTCCCTGCAGGTCTTTGTACTCTGCTTTGACACCTTTAGGTCATCAGAGATGATAACCCTAGATGCCTTTTTTCCCTGTTGATTGTCAGCAACTCCCCCCCACCATCCTGTAGCTCTTCCCAGGGTTTCTGCATCCCAGGTGCATTATTTAGCACTTTTTTTGCCATAAAAACTGTTATTGATTTTTTATATTACAAAAAAGTAACAACAATCAAAATGATACAATAACCAGCAAGAACAATACAATGTGATAAGCCCAGATACAACAAATGAACAGGGAAACATTAAACAAGATATGAAAGAACAAGATACAGTATACACACACTAAAGCCCTTTCCCATAACAAGCCTGCTCAAAGAAAATGGATTAAAGTTATACACAGTATGCGAGGACAAATCTCCAGTATAGGAGAAAGGCTCAATGAAGACATTATCATGCTTTAACTGGTAAAAACTCTGATTAACGAGTTATGAATTATAAATTATGAGTTATGTATTATGGAGGGGGGAAGGGATAACAACAAGTGAAGGTACAAGCAGTAAGGTCCACGGAGGACAAAAAAGCAGAAGAAATGCACACATGTGCTAAACTAACTAAGGCCAAGGGATACAATTGGGGAAGCTCAGCCGCTGGGATATAGCTAAAGAGTAGTCCGGGGAAATTTATTAAGGAAGGGTTGCTAGATACACTGATAGGTGGACATTTTATTCAGTATTTGGTGCAAGGTTTTTTCATATCGGGAGGTAAGGAACAAGAGGAGAAACCATTCCTCATAAGATGAGTGGTCAGGATCTCACCAATAATGCAATAAAACTCTTTTAGCTGCAGCCAAAGTTCAGTTCAGCCAGAGGAGCTGAGCCTTGGATAAGGAGTTCACTTGGGGTAGGCCAAGAAGGGCTAGCTAGGGATCACGTACTCCTAAGTTAGGAAAGATTATTGTACAAGTGACCCAGATTCATGTTCCATGTTTATTGATTTGGAAACAACCTTTGAGCTAGAAGCTCATTTACAAAGGTTTCACGTCATAGTATCGCATACGGTGCAACACATAGTAAGGTCACAATTAATTAGATTGAAAAATTGTATAAGCAATGTTCACAGTACATATTAGAGTTTTACACAATTACAAAAATTTAAAACTTCGTTATAGACATATAGTATGATGAGCAGAGACATTGAAGGGTTAGAGTATGATGGAGATTCTACTCCAAAAGATAGCAATACTGTGCAGGACCAAAGGATGTAGGTCAGTGATGCTTGGGGGGAAGATCACCTTCAACAATCACTGTTATCTAGGAGGCCAGCATGGTAGAACCACTGCGGGGTTCTGCAGCTCCAGTGGAGGATCTTAAACTGAAGAGATTGGGCCTGCAGTTCCCTGGAGGACTGAAAAGGGTTACTCCACACCTGTGCCCATTCTGAAGAAGGGAGACAGAGATCTAGTTCCAGTTCCCATTTTTCTTTCAGGTTCACCAGTGGGGAAAGGGGCAGGCTTGCACACAAAAGACCTTTAGTTCAGCAGTCAGTTTTTGAGGGCTGCCCAGGGTAACAATCCATCGATCAAAGGAATGCGGTTGGGGAAGAACAAGGTCCTTGGTAATATTGTGTTTTGCAACAGAGCAGATTTCCAAATACCACCAAAAATGAGTCCGGGGTATGTCATATTTCAATTGAAGATCAGCGAAGGAGTAAAAACAACCTGTCACTAAATCTAAATGATCTTGGGTAACTGTTATGCCCTTCTCCTCCCAGTCTTTCCAATAAACAGGTTTCCCATCAATTGTGAGACTGAGATTACACCAAAGAGGCAGGACAGGTGAAGTCTGGGCATTCCAATCCAAATGCTGGGTATACCGGCTCCAAATGTGTTTGGTATAGTGCTCACAAGGGGAGACACTGGTGTGGAGGGACCAATCTGGGAGGATCAAGGCCTATGTTAGTGGGAGTAGACCCTGGGCTAGCTCCAAGGAAATCCAGCTAGGGGTAGAGAAGGCCAGGCAGGGGGCATTGCAAAGCAGCACCTGATGGAGAATGGTAAAGTCATGGAATAGATGCATATCGGGTAGATCAAGGCCTCCATCCCACCAGTGATGTTGCAGGGTCTTAAGTTTTACCTTAGGGGGCTTACCCTCCCATATGAATGTTGACAATTTGGATGAAAGTTTTTGAAAAAAGGAGATTGGGAAGGTCAGAGGCAGATTAGCTAAAACATACTGCAACTTAGATAAGGCAATAGTTTCAGAGCATTGACACTGCTCCAATAGGGAAAGAATAAGAGGCTTTCAACACAGTATGTCAGCATCTAGAATATCCAACATTTTCTGGGCATTAGCAGAAAGTGTAGCTGACACTGTAGGTTTAAGGATAATACCCAAACAGACAACTATATCTGGGGCCCACTGATAAGGGAAAGCAGAAAACATGTCTTCTGTGTATGCGGTGTTAAGGGGCAACAGCTGTGACTTAGTACTATTCGACTTATAACCAGATAGAGGGGAATAGTGAGAATTATACAATGGTGTGTGAAAATCCTGAAACCTCATTGGTCAAAACATGTCACATGACCATGGGTAAATCCTGCATTACCCATGGCTGAGGAATTGCATTTATAAAAAACATAATTAAACAAATTTTACATTTATTTTTCACATGGGTCCATTGTATAATCACAATAAGGCACTTCAGGGTATGAGTTATTGGAGATTTGCCCACTTCTTGTGTGGTTAAGTCACTCGGCTGTGCCTCATGACACACCACACAAGTTGTGGGTAAACTCCCAATAACCCACACCCTGCTGTGCCTTATTGCTTAATAATGGTCTGCAAAGTGGGAAGGGAGGAAGAGGGAGTAGAAATAAAAAGTATAATATCATCTACAAAAGGGGCAATTTTATGGGGGGGGGTAGAACCTACAAGGATGCCTGGGGAGCTGAGGTCTGCTCTGATTTTTGATGGTCAGAGGTTCTATTGCTAAATGAAAAAGAAAAGGGGAGAGGGGGCACCTTTGCCTGGTCCCTCTATAAAGAGGGAAGTAAGGAGATAACACCAAATTAGTAAGAACAGCAGCAGAGGGAGCCATATACAGGAGTCGTACCAGTAAAATAAACTGAGGTGAGAAACCAAATCTGGCCATAACATCAAACAGATACGCCCACTCCACCATATAAAATGCTTTATCAGCATAAAGTGAAAGGGTGGAAGTGGGCAGGGAGAGAGTATGAGCTTCCCAAATAAGGTGCAAAGTCCAACAACTATTGTCACACCCCAACCTCCCAGGCACAAAATCTACCTGGTCAGAATGTATCAGTAGGGACATAACTGGTTCCATACATTTGGCCGAAATCTTAGTGAAGATCTTAACATTGACATTAAGAAGAAAGATCAGCCAAAAATGGGAACACATAGCACTGTCCTTGACCTTCTTAGGGATAAGGGTAATAATCACCTGTAGGAAAGCAGGTTGGGAGCCTACCAGTCTTCCAGGCCTCATTAAACACAAGGGCCAGTCTAGGGACCAAAAGTTCTAAGAAAGATATGTAAAATTCTGACTGAAATCTGTCAGGGCTGGGTTATTTACCTTGTGCCAGGCTTCGAATCACCTACAGGACCTCCTCAGTATGAAATGGGGCTACAAAAGCTAGGAAGTAATGTTCTGGAACTGTAGGGAAATGTAAAACAGTGTGAGTGGAGGAGTACTGATCATGTGTGGGGCTAACCTCTGAGAAATACAGCAACTTATAATAATCCTGAAAGGCTGGTTTATGTCTCTTGGGGATCAATCAATCAATCAATCAATCTTTATTTATTTAAGGCGCCTTTCTTAAACCAAGGCGCCTTTACAAATGACATAAAACAATAAATATTTAAAACAGGATTAAAACAAAATTAAGATTAAATAATTAACAGTCATTAAAAGCTTTGTTAAAAAGGTATAACAGAGGGATGTCAATTGGGCACCAGTGATGATGGGAATATATTTCTTTATAGCCTGGGCACGAAGTCTAGATGCTAGCAGTTTCCCCGGATGCTCCCCAGCCTCTCAATATTTCTGGTTGAGTTTGTACAGAGCGAATTCTGTTCTGCACTACAAGAGATTTACGATCTCTGTTTTTAATTGAACAATTTGGGTTCTAATATTGGGATCCCCAGGGGGACTCTGGGCCACTGAAAGCTCTAAAGTTTTCAACTCGGCTTCCCAGGTCTTCAGGGCAGAATCTCTAGATCTTTTAAGCCAGGTAGAATGGGCAATCAGTTTAACCTGAACAATTGTCTTGAGGGCCTCCCATAGAATAGCCTGGGAACAACCAGAGGGGTCATTAAAGGTACAGTATTCTTGAATGATGTGGTGTAGCCAGGCACATGTGTCTTCTTATAGTAGAAGGGAGGTATTAAGGTTCCATGTATTGCGTTTGCCCATAGCAGTGTCCTAGGCTAGGGAGAGTGTCACTGGGGCATGGTCAGAAATCAAAATGCTTCCCATAGAAGCTCCTCAGATCTTAGGGAGAAGATCTGAAGAAGTAAGAACAATGTCTATTTGGCTAAAGGAGTCATAAGGGGAGGAATAACAGCTAAAGTCAACAGTAGATGGGTGAATGGTCTGCCAGATATTATGATGGCCAAAATCTCGAATTAAAGCAGCTACTTGAGGGGACAATGCCACTTCATAGCGTGGGCCTGGGCCTGTACTTGGGGATCTAGGGCCAAGTTTAGATCCTCACCTATTATAACAGAGGTAGAAGTGTCAGGGGACTGCACCCAAAACTGAGTGAAAAAATTGGAGATCAGGTTCATTAGGGATGTACAGTAGAAATTACCCAATACAATTGGGAGGCCCAAATAACTGCCAGAGACAAGTAGGAAATGATCCTCAGTGTCCTTAAATTCCAAGGATATACCCAATGGCAGGTTCTTTCTACATATAATTGCTACACCTCTCTGTCGAAATGTGAATGTACTATAGTAATATTGACCCACCCACATGTGGCCCAGTACCTTAGAGTCATTCTCCAACAGGTGAGTCTCCTGGAGGATAGCAATATCACAGTGCATGTCCCAAAGAAATTGAAGAACTGACCAACATTTCTTGGGGCCATTAAGTCCCCCTCACATTCCACAGCACTATCTTTAAGTGGCTGATATTGGTCATGGTTACAATAGGTATGGGTATTGGATAAGTCGACATACAGCAAGACCCCCCTTCCCAAATCCCCACCACTCCCACACCCCACAAAAATCCCAATTCACAATATGCACAAAGCTATTTAATAATAACCAGAAGAGATACATAAGTAAACTATAGAAACACAGAAACATCGAATTTGACAGCAGATAAGGACGGCTTGGCCCACCTAGTCTGCCCACTTCCCTACCTGATGGATAAGCTGCAGATTCTAGTTAATCAACAGATTACTTCCTCCTACCCCCACTATAATTGCCTTATGCCTGTCCCATGCATTCTTGAATTCTCCCACTGTTCATGACTCCACAACCTCCTCAGGAAGGCTGTTCTATGCACCCACAACCCTCTCTGTGAAAAAATACTTTCTAACATTACCTCTGAGCCGTCCCCCCTCTATCTTCAAATTGTGCCCCTTTGTTCTTGCACATCTCTTCTTCTAAAATATACTACCCTCTTGTACTTTGTTAATTTCCTTGAGATACTTGAAAATTTCTGTCATGTCCCACCCCTCCCTCCTTTCCTCAAGGGTATACATATTAAGCTGCTTTAGTCTCTCCTCGTATGTGTTCTGGTGGAGACCCTGCACCATTTTGGTTGCCCTCCTCTGAATAGCCTCCACTCTGTCTATGTATTTGCTGAGATGGGGTCTCCAGAATTGCATGCAGTACTCCAGATGGGGTCTCATTAACTGCCTGTACAGAGGGATAACAACTTCCTATTTTCTACTGTTGATGCCTCTCCCTATGCATCCCAGTATCCCCCCAGCCCTCCTTACTGCCTTCTCACATTGCTTGCCCACGTTTAGGTCATCTGATATCATTACTCCTAGGTCTCTTTCAATTTTTGTTGTTGTTATTAACTCACCCCCCATTGTGTACTCTTCCTCTGGATTTTTGTTTCCCAGATGCATTACCTTGCACTTCTTTGCATTGAATCTGAGCTGCCACATATTTGACCATTCCTCCAACCTTGCCAAGTCCCTTTTCATTCTTTCCACCCCACCTTGTGTATCAACCCTTTGTGTCATCTGCAAAGAGACATACCTTTCCTTCCAGGTGCTCTACAATGTCACTTATAAAGACATTAAAGAGGAAAATATACATTCAATAAAAATAACAGGATCGGGTCAAAGAAAAGAACAGTAAAATGATATAAACAAAACAGAAATAAGGATATACTCAAGCAGTCTCACATCCAGTGAAGGCACACTGGTTACTTCCCTAATTGAAGATGCTGGGAGACTCTTTAGCCATTGCTTACATGGAGCCTGGAAACCAAAGAAAACCATAGGTGACCCCTGCTGCCTCCTGTGACCCCCTCCCTGTCTGACCCAAGATGCGGCAAGACTGCTGGATATAGCACTGCAAGGGGGTAAAGTACAGGATGGGGGAGATGCAGGAAGGCTAGGAAAGCATAGGCAGCAAGGGATTAAGTGTCCACTTCAACAGGGGACATTGTGGGGAGTAGGCAGGGCATGTCACTGAACTGGGGCAAGGAAGTCCAACAGATTCAAACCTGAGTATAAATATAGTAAAAACCCCATATCAAAACAAGATAAACAATATTTAGAACATCTCTATGTCTCCAGACATGAGGTCACACAATAAAACATAAGAACATATATATAAAATATGAAAAAGCCACCCCCTTCCTCAGATATGAAAGAAAACAGGCTAAAACATTAGGGCAGACTGTCAATACAAAAAGGCAGTATGATAACACCGTATACAGAGGCAGCAATAACATATAGCAGATCTTAAAGTGAAATTTGGAATAATAAAACAGTATAGGACAAAGTAAACTCTAGGCCCGAGTCAACATATTGGCATGATGAAGAACAAGCCACCAATAGTCCCAAAAGCAAATTAGGAAAACAAGATTTGAGGGAAGGAGCTAACAATAACCAATTTCTATAAGGGTGTAGTACAAAGGGGAACCAAGTATACAGTGGCTTGCCTTACCATGCAATACCGAAAATTAAAAGAGGTCCATGCAGTTCAACACAATAAGTAATAACAATATACAGTAGGATCTTAGAAAGCTCAATAATAAAGTTTCTTAGGTTCAGTACTAAGCCAACCAAGCAATAGATAAAAAAGAGCTCCAGTGGCATTTGGGCAGCAATGAAACACAGTTTGAGAAAAAAGCAAGCCTTCCATATACCTTCACCAGATGAAGTAAGAGTGTCCAGATCTGAGGAAAGCAGGACTGTCTGCTGCAAAGAGCCTTGTTGAAAAATCACAAGCATGGCCAAAGAATACAAAACGGTCAGGTCTAAACAAGTACAGGACTGAGCAGGCTGAGGTTAGATCCCCAGAAAATAGTGTTAGGTGAATGGGAGGTGTTGTAGGGGCTTCTCAAAAATGATAACTAAGAAAATATCTTGAGCAGGTGAAAACAACTAGGATCACCTAGAGCCACCAAGAGAAGGCAGAAGTCAGAGTAAGTCGAGAAATCAAGTTGAAGTCATGCCACAAGAGTGGGCTCCTTCCAGTGAATTAGTAGCCATCTGGTTCTCTGCAGATAATAATGAAGCTGATGAAGTCAGGGAGGATACAAGTGGGAGGTGAAGCTGCAGGTATTGGTCTGCTTCCTCAGGGCTCTGAAATTGTACAACCTGCCCATTTAGAGTGAAAACTAATGTGGCCGGGTATAGTAGGGTGTAACTTATTCCCCAATGGCAACAGTCTTTGTTTAATTTTATCAAAAGCTTGGTGCTGCTCTAGGATACCCCGGGGATAATCAGGGTAGAATGAAATGCGAGAGCCAGCCAATTAAATGTCTGCGTTCTTGAGCTTTCACCATAATGAGTTCTTTGTCTTGGAATTGTAACATTTTAAATATGAATGGTTGAGGTTTTGCAGCAGACTGGGAGGGTTGGGCTCGATGAATACGGTGTGCTCACGCTATTCCAAAGTCATACTCTTCAGGCGGTAGTTGGAGCCACTTCGGAAGATTTTCCCAAAGAAATTGGACAGGGTTTCTCCCTTCTATGCCATCAGGTAGACCAATGATCTGGAGGTTTTTTCATCTCCCTCTGCCCTCCAGATCTTTGAGCTTTGCAGCGAGCCAAGAGATTTGAACCTCCGCTGCTTGGAGATGCTAATCCTGTTCCGAACTGTGTTCCACAACTGCAGCTATGGAGTGCTCGGTTTTCTCCACTCAGAAGGTAAGTGTAAGAAGGCTAGTCTGAGTATCAGTTATCATGGCTCTAATAGCTTCCACTGAGGAGTCAATTTGTTCGATAAGCAGAGCTTGTCTTATAGGATCTGAGAGTTTAACATTCTGATCCCAGGTGGACGCCATTTTTGCATCCAGCAGTTGACTGCGAGGGAAGACTTCTCCATGGATTTCTTATGCTTCTGGAGGGTTGAGGGATCTACAGTAGACTTGTCCTCAGTTTGCATAGCGTCCAGACTCCCAAGTAGAGGTAGAAAAAAGATGCCCAACTTGGTAAGTGTAGAGGATGGAGAGAGAAACACGGCTGTACAATGTTGGTTCAACAACTAAGTTGTCAACTGCCATCACAGTGACAGATTTACATCGACCACAACTTGCAGTCAACAGAAATCTGACTTGAGACCCCTGCCATTTTTTCATCCAGGTGGCTTGGTCCCCCTGAGCCCCTATAGGGGGGCTCTGCCCCCACATCCCCTGATCTCCTGGATTCTAACTCTGAGTCAGAGTTGGATCAGGGAAGGGATGTAGGACTGGGAAAGAGAGTGCCGGGGTCTCTGGCTGTCTATTACAGCAAAAACATTGATGTTGTTGGCATCAACATTTTTACTGTAATAGTGTCGCCATCCTGGGTGCATACCAAGAAACACAAGAGGCAGCACGGAGCTATTAGATTAAGTGGCCATTTTCTCCAGGCAAGCACATGACCTGCTGTTTTGCACTTTTTTTGCATTGAACCTTAGTTGCCACACCTTGGACCATTTTTCCAGCTTCCCTAGGTCCCTACTTATTTTCTTCACCCCATCTGGAGTATCCACCCTGTTGCAGATCTTGGTGTCATCTGCAAACAGGCATACCTTTCCCCTCCAGCCCTTCTGCTATGTCACAAATGTAGACATTAAACAGGACTGGCCCCAGGACTGATCCCTGTGGTACACCATTGGTCACCCCCCTCTCCCTGGATTGGATCCCATTTACCATCATCCTCTGCCTCCTGCCCATTAACCAGTTTCTAACCCAGTTTACTACCTTGTGGCCTATTCCCAGACTACCCATCTTATTATTGTGCCTTTTATGTGGGACAGTGTCAAAGGCCTTGCTGAAACTGAGGTAGGTAACATCCATTGCTCCCCCTGATTCACCTCCTTTGTAGCCCAGTCAAAAAAATCTATTTCCTGCTGTGAATCCATGTTGCCTCAGATCCTGGGCTCCTTTGTATTCCAGGTGTCTCACTATCCTTTCTTTAAGCAGTGCCTCCATGATCTTACCCACTACTGAGGTGAGGCTGACTAGCCTATAGTTACCTGCCACCTCACTGCTATCATTTTTGTGAAGAGGGACTACATTTGCCTTCCTCCAGTCCTCTGAAACAACTCTTGTGTTGAGTGACTCGGTGAAAAAAGTTGCCAGAGGCGCTGCTAGCTCCCTTCATTGTTCTTTTAATACCCTCTGGTGTATGCCATCTGGCCCCATTGCTAGCTTCCTTCGTAGTTCTTTTAATATCCTTGGGTGTATGCCATCTGGCCCCATTGCTTTGTCCACCTTCAGTTTTGTGAGTTCCTCTAGGACTCTGTCCACTGTGAATGGACTGGTGTTCACCTCTCCTACCCCCACTCCTTTGTATCTGTTGCCCAGCTGTGGTCCATGACCTTCCCCTTCTTCAGTGAATACTGAACAGAAGTATTCATTTATTTTTATTTATTTATTTAATTCATTCTAGGATTACAAGTACCTTTGAGCCAAGGCTCTTTTACAAAGGTTCCACGTCAGATTGAGTACAGCACAACAAAGTTTCAACAGTACAAGATACAACAGAAGTGCAAGTGGTACAGCAGTAGGTTTGGCAGTGATAACAGGTTAATTAGGTTAAGAGCAGTTTCGAGTGGTGGGTGTCGACAATTGTGGCAAGAACATGAACTGTAAATAACTTGCATGTTTAACAGCTACACAATCAGATACAGGAGAGATGCATGCATATTTGGTACAGCATTAACATTCAAGGTCATAGGAGAGCAATAGATACAGGACATGGTTAGGACATCGGGGGTAAGCTGCTGAGAGGCATTGTCAACATAAACAGAAGTGCAGGCAAGGAGTTGTAGGGGGGAGAAAGGGTGGAGGGTGGAAGAGGTGGAGGTGCTTGTTGTGATGCCGGGGTAAGGACAGGGGTGGCAGCTAGCCTGGCAGGACGTGGCAGTCACAGGTACTGGAGGCAGACAGAGAGATGGAGCCTAGATTTGAAAGGACCAATCTTGGAGGTGGAGGAGATATCCATGCTGAGGTTATTTAACCAGTATGGTGCCCTGTAGGCAAATGATCGTTGGCCTAGCGAGGTACGGCACCTAGGAATCAGCAGCATTTGAGAGTCAGATCCCCTAGTATGGCGGAGGTTTCGACTAGGGCTGAGGAGGGCTTGGACGCCAGGTGGAGCCAGACCCAGGGTTATCTTCTTTGCCATGATGCAGGTTTGATATTTAATCCAGTTTGATAGGTTCAGCCAGCCAGTTTGGGTGTGGAGGTCACAGGTGTGTGTAAGGTGATGGGCCCCAGTTATGAGTCAACATGCTTTGTTTAGAGTGGTTGTGATGTGTCTTAGGGCTGTAGGAGTGGCAGAGCCATAGATTAAGAGGCCATAGTCAATGACAGAGACTACTGAGCTTAGGACAGCAATCCTGAGGGCCTCAGGGGTTAGGTTTTCCCTATGTCTGTAGAGGAGACCAAGTCGTATGTTAGCCTCCATGGCTACGCTGTCTACATGGGCTCCATAGGAATGGTTATTGTCAAGAGAGATTCTGAGGTATTTATATGAGGGTACCTCTTCAATAGGTACTCCAAGGTAATTTGTAATGATCAGTGGATGCTGCCTGCTCTTTTTATGTGCTTTAATGAATATCATGTTTTTTGGTTTTTAATAGTTTAGGATGAGTTTTTGCTTGCAGAACCAGTTCCCTATGGCTGTGAAACCGAGTTGGAGCTTATGCTGTAGGGATAGTGGGTCCTTATGGGTGGCGTGGCTGATGGCATCATCGGTGTACAGGATGAGTTTTTCTGGGCATGATTTGGGGAGGTTATTTAGAAATAGGCTGAAGAGAAGGGGCCCCAGGATGGATCTCTGGGGGACTCCAGAATGGACTAGTAGTGCGTTGGAGAGGACACTTCTAATTTTCACTCTTTGTGATCTGTTCTCCAGGTAACTTTTGAACCAGGCTGTGGAGTCAGATGAGATCCCGGCAATTTGTAACTGGTCCAGGAGCAGGTGATAGTGAACTGTATTGAAGGCCTTAGTTAGGTCTATAAAGACAGAACTGGCTAGGTGGCCATTATCCAGGGAGCTGTGGATGGCTCCAGTGAATTCCAGAAGGGCTGTTGTGGTGCTGTGCCCTTTCCTTAAACCATGCTGATGGGGGCACAGGATATTGTGATTGTCCAGATAATCTGTGAGCTGGTCAGCAACTATGCATTCTATGGCCTTGGATAGTGGGGGCAGTACGGAGATTGGTCGGTAGTTTCCAGAGTTGGTCTGATCTCCTGATTTATGTATTGGTGTAATGATGGCTGATTTCCATCTGTCCGAGAACTGGCTCAGGCTGAGGGAGAGGTTGAAAATCTTAGTTAGAGGGCTAATCACCTCATTGAGAGTGAGGGACAGGAGTTTCAGGTCAAGGGTGTCCCCACTGTGTAGTGTTTTTGCGATAGCATTAGCAATGTACTTCTGGGCTTCTTTCATCTTGACAGATTTTAAGTAGAAGGGAGGAAGTGTTGGGGGGGTGTAGTAGTAGCAGATTTAGCAGGGGAGCTGGTTTCATTGAAGAAATCGGTGGGGAGTACACTGCTGAGGTCCATGAAGACTGAGTTGAAGGTGTTGGCTATAGTGGTTAGGTTGAAGGTAATTTTCCCATCTGTGACTAGCATAGTAGGGGAGGATTTTTATTGTTTCCCGGTTACTTCTTTGATGTTATTCCAGAAGGCTTTACCATTACCCCAGGTATTGGTGAGTGATTCCTTGTAATAGGCACTTTTTTGCAGTCATATAGACCATGTGCAGGCATTTCGGGCATGTTTGTAGTTCTGGATGTTAGCTTGAGTGCCGGATTCCTGGGCTAGGAGCCAGAGGTGATCCCTTACTTTTAGTTGTACTGTTAGGTCGACGGTCAGCCATGGACTGAAGTGGGCTTTGACTTTGCATGTTTTAGAAGGGGCATAGGTGTCGCAGGCAGCGCTAAAGGTGGAAATGAAGAAATCCAGGGCTGAGTTGACATCAGATGCTCTAAAAATAGGAGACCAATCTTGTTGCCTGAGGAGCTATTTGAGTAGATGTAGCTTGCCACGGGGTAGGATTCTGCTGTAAGTGACTGCTGGGGGTGGGGGTTGCAGTATTTGTTAGTCCATTCACAGATGACAGGGGAATGGTCACTGAGTGAGTCAGGCAGGACGGAGATATTGGTTATCCGGACAGTGTGGCTGGTAAGAACCCAGTCCAGGAGGGAGCTGGTACCTGTTCTATAGTTGCGTCAGGTTGGGGAGGTGACCAGTTGTGTGAGGTTTATGGAGGCAAGGGCATCCTTGAGGCTCCCGGTGTCAGGGGAGAGCCAGTTAACATTAAAGTCACCAAGCATGATTAACTCAGATCCAGAGGGTTGTGTATGAACGAAATCCAGTATGACACTGACTCCTTTTGCTTGCTCTTTTGGTGGGATTTATACTGCTGCTACTGTGAGGACTTTTCCGTGTGTTCCTAGGTAGATACGAATGGGAAGGATCTGTGCAGTCGAGTCCGGGGGGGAAGTCTAGGGGATGGCCCGTGAGGCCCTCCTTAAGGTAGATGGCACATCCCCTCCTTTTTTGGCCTTACGATCTAGCCTGAAGACATTGTAACCAGGTAGGGCGATTGCCTGGTCTGGGATTTTCGGTGATAGCCAGCTTTCCACAATAGGAATGACATCTGGTTTGTACTAGCAGGAGAAGATTTGAAGGGCATCAAGCTTTGGGAGAAGGCTGCAGATATTTATGGAAACAAGGGAGAGTGACCCAGGGTGTTTAACTTGGTTGTTTGGTCCATGAGAAATTGGACCAGGGTTCGGGTGGATGTTAACTGATAGGAGTAGCAGGAGGAGGAGCAGTAGCTTCAGTGTGCCCCAACACAGGTCCCTGGTAGTGAGTTTCAGTGAGTGCTTCATTTTGGTGGGTGAAGGAAGATGATGGAGCTGGTCCCAGAGTGATTTATTGTGTAACAAGAGAGGGATGGGGGCTGACATAGGAATCGGCCAACTGTTATGAGTGTCAGATCTTAGCCACTCAGGGTTGAAAGGGGGTGGGGAGGGGGTGCATGGTAAGGCTTGTAGAGTGCATAGGTGGTAGTGGACCAAGTCAAAGTGGTAACTGAGTGGTGGGGTGGGGTAACAGGCTCCAGGGAGGTAGAAAAGGGGAACAGATGCTAGAAAGGTAAGTAGAGTTAAGGTGGGGCACGAAATGGTTGTGGGGAAAGGGGGGGCACAGGAGGCAAGGCGGCCAACAGAGGAGGTGCAAAAAGAGAGAGAGAGAGACAGAGGGGCGATAGAGAGAGAGGCAGTGCTGAGAGATGAGCAAGGGCCAAGAAGTGGGTGGTACTAGCAGGCGGCCCAATTGGCGATGGCACAGGGAGGAGCTACCGAACAGGGAGGGTTTTAATCAGCTATATAATAAACCCCAAAAGGCGGCCAGGCTAGGCTGGCGAAAAACTATGGCTTTTCAGCATGCCTTTCAATGGGTGCAGAGGCCCTGGAATGCACAGAAAGCTGAGAGTAGGGCTGGACCAATCAGAGGCAGAACCGTACTTCCCCAGTCCAATCAATGGCTGCAGCAGAGAGCGCTGGCCAATCGGAGCTTGAGCCGGCTTCACCGGTCGGGTCCGTGGGCTTACCCGGCTTGAGGAGCTCCTGGGTGGCTGCTGTGAAGTGAAATATTTATTTAGTTATTAATTTATTGAATTTTGTTGACCCGGTAAGCCCACTGGGCCTAGAAGTCCCTTTTTCAGGGGCCACCGGGGGTAGGGGGATACAGACGGTAAGCAACTGAAATTGAACCAGATTAAGCTGTTGGTGGTATTTTTAGTGAATTGGAGAAATTTGGCCAGGACACCAGGGAAACTCCCCCACTCTTTTTCGATAAGTGCCATGGGATCTTTAACATCCACCTGAACTATCGCCAATCCAGGCAGATGGGACCTCGGTTTAACGTCTCAACCGAAAGACGGCACCTAAGAAGTGCAGCACCCCCCTCATGCTGCATTACAGTGTCAGTATTGGGATATTAACCCAAGTGCCAGATGTGGGAACTGAACCCACAGCCCTCTGATCTCCCGGCCTCAGAGGCGAGTGTGCTACCTACTGAGCCACTGACACTGACATTTATTCAGCATTTCAGCCTTTTCCAGGTCACCCTCCATACATTTCCTTTCATCCCCTCTGAGCCTTACAGTCACCCCGACCTTTCTTCTTTTGCTGATGTACCTAAAGAATGCCCTGTCTCCTTTCTTCACTGTCTACGCTAATCTTTCTTCAGTTTGCACCCTTGCTCTCCTAACAGCCTTGCCTGCTTCCCTTAGACACTTCAGGTACACCACAACCCTGTCCTCTTCCTTTTGAGTCTCCTTATATTTCCTGAAGCCTGCCTGTTTGGCCCTTACTTTCTGTGCCACCTCTCTCTCTAGAACCATAGTGGTTTCCTCCATCTCTTGCCTTTGTTTCTCAACCTAATGCATTGGTTCATCACCTCCACTGTGGCTCCTTTTATGTGTTCCCACTGTTCCTCAACCCCCCCCCATTTCCTCCCTTCCCACCAGGGCTTCTTTGATACACCTCCCCATCTTGACAAAGTCTGCCCTCTTGAAATCTAAGACCTTTGCTTTTGTGTGACTTGACTGTGTCCCTGTACGCATGCTGAACCACACTATGTCATGATCACTGGACCCCAGTTGACCTTCTACCCAGACTTCAGTGATTCTGTCCCCACTGGTAAGTACTAGGTTCAGAATTGCCCTGTCTCTTGTGGATTCAAGCACTAGCTGCCTGAGGCCTGTCCCCTGTAGAGAATCCAAGATATCTCGGCTCCTGGTTGAAGCAGCTGCTGGGATGGTCCAATCCACATCTGATTCTGAATCCATATTTTGGAGTCCAACTTAATTGCTTACTTACCGGTATTCGTTTGGATGCAGAGGTAGGCAACACAGAGTCTGAGAAGTGACTTCCCTTTGCAATCTGTATGGCACTATGATCTAGTAGTGGGTCACACACAAAGATGGGGAACACAGAGTCTACACTACTACAGTGTGACCTAGTAGTAGTTCAGGCTCAGAGACGGGCAACCCAGAGTCTGAGATGTAACCCCCACTTAATCTGTATGGCACTATGACCTTGTAGTAGTTCAGGCACTGAGATGAGCTACACAGAGTCTGAGCTATGGCAGTAAGTCCAGGTTGTGGTTCAGGCACAGGTGTGGGCAACACAAAGTCTGAGATGTGATCCACCCCCTTCACAATCTGTTTAGCACTATGACCTTGTCATAGTTCAGGCACAGAGATGTGCAACATAGAGTCCACAGCAGTACGACCTTTCAGGACAGCACAACGGTGGGCAACTCAGAGTTTGAGATGTGGGTGATACCCACCCACCATTCAAAATCTGTGAGCCACAATAAGCCCCCCTCAAACTTTCTGAGGCACGATGACCCTCAGACAGAGTCCTCCTGTCCTGTCTGACTCTGCTCCCCTTATTTTTTTTTTTCTGCACTCTAATGTTGTCTGCTGTTTAATTCATTGGTCTCTCTCTCTCTCTCTTTCTCTCTCTCTGACTAATGAAAAACATGTGTTTTAATTTTTTTTTTAATTCAGTATACTTTATTAGAATTTTAATCATACATTAAGTGATGTACAAACCAGATAATTGAGCATAGTTAAAATAAAAGCCCCCCTCCCACCGCATACTGCGCTCATCAAAATATAGTGATTACCAAGATTATATGACTAACCAAAAAATAAAACATAATAATATTGGTAAAAGCAGCTACATTTAGCCATGTCTATACCTATATTTAGAATTTCACTAACATTAGCAAGGATAAGAGTGGCTCCCAAACCCTTACGAATCTGTGATGTGTATGTCGCAGATTCGATATATGTCTCTCCACTTGAATTGCCAGTAAGATTTCTTGATACCATTCCATGATGGCAAGAGGGGACTTCTCCTTCCAACGTCTAAATATGACCAGCTTTGCTGTGGTTGAGATCAGTGATATATGTGCTGTACGTGTCTGGGGAGTCCCCAGGGGAAAAATTGCCAGCACACAACTTTCTGTAGTAAACAGGGCATCTAATCCCAGAATTGGATCCAAGACCCGTCGTATAGCCTCCCAAAATTTCTGTATTAATGGACATTGCCATATCATGTGGTATAAAGACCCTGGGGCCTGGCAACCTTGAGGACATAGTGAGGCGGATACCAGACCTGTCCTAAAAAGCCTTTCCGGGGTATAATATATATTATGTAAGATATTAAATTGGATCAATCTAAGCTTGTCCTGCTTAATGTTTTTATAGATTCCCTTCCATACTTTCTCCCAATAGGCGGGATCTTCGGGGAGGGACAGCACCTGTACCCAGTAATAACACACACCTCTAGGGAGAGAAGTATCTAAATCCTGGAGGTGCTTATAAATTCTAGAGACTGAGTGAGGTTGCCCCGCTCCCTGAAGAGCCTTAAAGAGGCCATCGGGCAGCTGTGGCGCCCATTCTTGCCTTACTATAAATGCCCGAATTGCCATTTTGATTTGTAAATATTTGAAGAAGTCTTGAGATTTTAACTGATAGCTACCCTGTAGTATATTAAATGGAGCCAGATCTTTACCCTGGAGAAGATCATCCAGTTTACAGTGTCCAAGTTGCAGAAGAAAGGAAGGCAAGATAGGCCTCTTCCTGACTTGAAAGTGCCAGGTGTTTTGATTTTTTTAATGTGGAATCTGCAACATCTACACTCTGCTGTTGTCTGCTGTTGAATCCATTGATATCTCTCTCTCTCCCTCTCTCTCCTCTCTCTCTCTTTCTTTTTTTACTCTATTTCTGCCACTGGCTCCTTGGTTGGCCCCTTTCATCTGTGCTTCCCTCTCATCTCCTTCCACTGTCTGGTCTGTTCCCGGCTTCTTAAAGGGCCCTCGCCTTCTTCCCCCCATGGCTTTCCCCCTGTGGTGGGGTAGCAGAGAGCCCCTATCTCATCCGCCAAGTCTGAATCTAGTTCCAGCGATGCCCCTGAAGCCAGAGCACCCGTAGGATGGCCATCAAGCCACCACAACCAAGGATGCCATTTTTACTGTTTTCTCCCCCATTTGTGGGACACGGCATGCAATGACATCTACGACGTGGATGCACATGCTCCCACGCATGCCACCTTAAGCGTCTTGCCACGCTCCCACCCCCTGAAAGTCTTGGCCATGTTGCTGACTTCCAGCCTCCGTTAGGGGTCAGGTGCACAATGGCCACAGGTACCCACCCACCCCAGAGATGGAGAGCAGTCTGTCGGATGCTCAATCCATCTCCTCCCCTCTGACCCTTGGTGTTCCATGCTCGCTCTGAACATGGGTCACCAGTGTGGTGCAAGGTGTGGCTCTTTCTGTCTTTCTAATAAAAAATGTTGCTTTTTTACAGAGTACTCTTCTGCAACATCTGCACTCTGCTGTTGTCTGCTGTTTAATTCATTTGTCTCTCTTCTCTCTCTCTGTCCCCTCTCTTTCTGACAAAGGAAAGAAGAAAATGAAAATTGTTTCTTTTTCACCATTTTTTTTAATCTCTCTGCCCATACACACTTGCCTCCTTTCAATGCAAAGACCCAAATTCACTCAATACACTGTTTCCTAAGGATGTCCTGTGGTGGCTGACACACAAGATTGGCTAGAAGATGAGTCAGTCACAGAACAGAAACCTTCGTTGGTTGGCTCCCTTCAGTGCCCCAGTATCATGAGTGTTTGCATTTGCTGGTCATGCGACAATCCAGGGACTCAGGAGTATTTGTTAGAGATCGGGGAAAATGCTTTTTATTAATTTCTGTGCCCTGCCTTGCCTTGTGTAGTGACTTGCATGCAGTACTGGTGATGAGAGTGTTATTTCTGGACAGGACCACACTTCCAAACAGGACCTGCTTGGCAAATTGGGTGGAGTCATGAAATACTCTGTTTTCCCAGTCAGAGCTGAGTCAGCCCAGTTACGGGGGTTCAGTAGTGTGGCAGACCCTGTTCACCCATTCCTAATTTGTATTCATCCCTGTTTACAAAGGGAGTAGCAGACAAAATGGACCTAGAGTTACATCCAACTATAAAACTATGAAAACATTAAAAAGTAACACTGTAGGTCTCTAGCTACTGTATGGCTGTGCATCAAAAGATTCTATTCACTGTACAGTAGCTGAACATGTGACATTTTGACATAATGTATGGAATGAATGTTTTTATATAGTGTGTCCCAAGTATACTCTGCCCAAAAGACTGTGTCCAAAAGAGATTTCCAATCCATGAACAGCCTGCAGCTGGCAGAAGTCCTTATGCATGCACAGATAGGTTATGAGCATATCAGGAGGGTTAAGTACTTAGAAGGAGAAAGAATTAAGTTCAGAAAAGGTAATATTGTTTTCCAGTACCCAAGAAAGCATTTTAAATATAACATTTATGCACAATTCAGCTTATGGTTCATTACTTTTCTGTATTACTCTCCCTTCATCATGATCTTCCGACACTTTCACAGTCGAAGTCTGCGAAAGCAAGGAAAACTAAGTACCGATGAAGTGAAGGCTAAAATATTTGTCGTGACAGTAAGGGTATATGATAATGAAAATGATTTTGTAAACTACACAATTGCTAATTACAGAATGTGTATTATTACCAAAATTCAGGAAAAGTAAAAAAAAAGTTTATATTTTTTTAAACTATCGTGTAATTTATGATATCAACAAATACACACAGTATTGATACATTATTCCTAATAGATGGGCACCAAGTTTTCAACTAAACAAAAATGTTTCTAGCCCCAGAAGTTCAAAAGCAAACATCTCAAAAGATAATTTCCATAAAATGGAGTAATGTAGGAACCATTAGGGCTAGAAATTAATTTTATATTTTTAATTAAAGCTTGGAGTCAGCTAAGCTGATATCAATATAAAATATTACTTTAGTTGCCTTATATCAATATATAATAACATAAAATTGTTCACTAAATGTTTAAAGTCCTGTTACTTTTTAACAACATACAGTATCAACATACATTATAGATATATAATGATGTATGAGAACAGTACTGTTTGGATCTCTTCATGTTGATCAGACTCCAAGCCTTTATTCAGTAATAAACCTTACAATTCTGTATCTAACAGTTCAATGTTACAGCTTTCAAAATATAATTTTAAGCTTTATTAAATATCATCAAAGATTATTTGGAGAAATGGTTGGAAGATACTAGTGGTTGTTCTGTATAAGAATAAACACATTCTTTTCTAGTTTATTACTGAGGATATTTTAATGATAACCGGATATATGCATCTCCAGCTTTATCGTATCCTCGTGCTTTGGCACTGCTGAGGCACCACTACGGCATCCTGACATACCGTTGCCTGCCACCCAGGAGCCCAAAAATGATATCCCAACAGTCTGTATCCCGACAGTTGAGAACTGCCCACAATGGAGTTGGCAATCAAAAAAAGGAGGGGGGGGGGGGCAAAGCATCCCGAAACATAGAAAAAAACTCCGCTGCAGATAATTCCTGATTGTCAGGATACTATTGTGATTAAATTTTCGGGCCCCTGAGTGTCAGGAAATGGCATGTCGGGCTGCCGTAGTAGACCCACTGATGATGTTAAAATGTTCTGTTTGTGACATCATACAGTGGTTATTTTCACAGCAGCAGACTGTGATGTTACAAAGAGGATTAAGTTGGGGTGGAAGCTGGAGAATTAGGTATTTGGGATAAAGTTATGTCTGCAAGCAAATGTTCAGTGTTACAAAGACTAATAGAAGATAAGTAAGGGATATGTCACCGGCCTAGTAAATCAATGGTAAAATTCTACAAATGGTCCATGACCTGAAGACATAACAAGTTATGAAGCCATGAGTGATAGCACAGGCACTTTAGGGTGAGCCAATGGCAGAATTTGAAAAACTGTAGTGAAATTGGTGATGACATCATGGTGTGAATGGTGACTAGAATTGTGTGAAGTTAAAAAACTTTGTTTCATGGAGAAATTCACGAATATTAATGGAGTTGAGAAGTTCTCCTTTAAATCTAAGTAGAGGAGAACTTAGAGAATGGCAAAATTGTGATTTTCACCTGCAGATTTTGGCTGTAAGGTGAAGTCTGCAAGGGTTCATGGGATCGGAGGTCACATGGTGCTGCAATGAGCTATATTGCCATGCATAGGTTGAATTCAGTGCAGTGTGAGGAAGAGACAGCTGATGTTAGGTATGCTCTGTATGTTTGTAAAAAACATTAGAAAGCTTTTAAAATAGACAGTTTTTTCCAACAAATCACTCCATTAAGTGTCTACTGTGCCTTGTGCTTCTAGGTCACCAGTTATTTGTGTTATTTTTTTTTGTGCTTTAGTTAAAGTTGTAGTTAATTTTCTGTATTGTGTAGTGAAGCAGTGCTATGGTGGCGGGGCGGGGGGGGGAGCTTAGCTTTAGCAGCTCCCAGAAAGAACAAATTCTGGCAAAGCCACTACGGCTGCAAATGAATTAACTTGATAAGGGTGTTTCATGGGCTTAAACATAAACATGAATTGCACTTAATAAGGCCTATGATATCATTCCACATATAACTGGTGAACAAGCTGGGAAGCCTGAGAGTGGGTCACAATGTGGTAAACTGGATTAGGAACTGGTTGAATGACAGAGAGAGAGAGAGAGAGAGAGAGAGAGAGAGAGAGAGAGAGAGAGAGAGAGAGAGTGGTAAATGGTGCTCAAGGTAAAGAAAGGAGTGTGACCAGCAGGGTGCCGCAGTGATTAGCCCTGGGCCCAGTCCTGTTTAATGTCTTCATAAGTGAAATTGTGAAGGGTCTGGAGGGGAAAGTGTGCTTCTTTGGAAATGACACTAAGATCTGCAACAGGGTAGACACTCCAGGAAGGGTGGAAAAAATGAGGAGGGACCTAGGTAAACTGGAAGAATGGTCTGAAGTGTGGCAGCTGAGATTTAATGCAAACAAGTGCATAATCATGCAACTGGGTTGCAGGAACCCAGGGGATGATAATGGGGGGGGGGGGACTGATGGTCACCAAACAGGAAAGGGATTTGGGGGGGTAGTCAAACCTTCAAATATCTTAAAGGCATAAATAGGGTGCTGGATGGTAGCATCTTTCAGAAAATGAGATGTCCAGGAACAAGGGGGCATGACATGAGGTTGGAAGGGAGTAGACCAAGGGGTACTGCGAGGAAGAATTTCTTCACAGAAGGATTGGTAGAACCTCTAGAGACTTCACAAGTCACTTTCATTATGAAAGAGAGAAAAAAACGCAATTGACACTTTTCACATAATACTACTATATACTATAAAAATACAGGATGAACAACTTTATGCATAACCAATGTGTTCTGTCACCTCAGGGTTCTGATTCCCATGGGCCTTTCGAGCTTCGCTGTCCTGATCAGAGGGAATCAGACCCCTTTGTGGCAGAAGAGACTGGTTGTGCATAGTTGCCTATCCAGTATTCTTTATATTTAGTGCTGTACTGAGGATTTCTAAGTAATTAACCGGTGTCATGGGGCATGGTCTAGCCGCCAAGGAAGATGGCAGCATAGCTCCATAGCTCTCACTAGACCTTAGCCCATCCACGCTTGGATGCCGCGATCCCATGGAGTCTTCCATCGTAATCAGCAGCTTAATGCATGGGTAATACCCTACTAGCTGGGCGGCACATCCTTTAAGTGGATTTCTGAGCACTTTTATGATTTTGGTGGTGCTGTGATCTGGACTCACGGGCCCTGCATTTGTGCACCATAGGCTTGGCAGTCGGCGGGGCAACTGTACCTTTATCTCTCCCTCCCTCCCCTAGAGGCTGTCTCTAGTCCACTGATCTCCTACTACATTGCTGGCCACAATGTAGACCTTTTATGTCGTCTCAAACCTCAGCGAGTCAGAGCCTGAAAATGGACCAACCAATGATGGTTGGGGAATCCTGGCAACATATTACCAAACTTCTGGAAACTAATTACCAGAGTCAATGATATCAACCTAACTTTAACAGGCACTACTAAAGATGTCCAACAACTAAAGGACAGAATGAATGTGACGGAGCAAAGAGATGAAGCTTGCAAAGCTCAGCAAGCTCAGGTATGGTGGTGGCTTCAGCAGCATGAAGAAAGGCTTGCAGCACTTTGGGAGAGGGCCAAGGATCATGAAAACTGCAGCTGTCGCAATAATTTGCAGATTGTTGGCCTCCCAGAGGAGGCTGAAGGACAATCAGTGGAGCAATTCTTAAATGAAAATCTTCCTCACATACTGGGGGACCGTTGGAGAGGCCAAATTGAAATCGAGAGGGCACACAGAGTCTCTGCCTGGGTAAACAAACACTCCAGTGTACCCAGACCAATTGTGGCCTATTTGCTACGATATACTACTAAAGAGAGAATCCTTCGGGCTGCTAGGGACTTAGGGGAACTTTTCTGGCAGGGTGCCCCAATTGTCATATACAGGGACTTCGCTCAGGAAATGGCTGCAAGGCGGAGAACATTCGGGACTATTAAAAGATTTCCTTATCAACAAGACTTCAAATTTAAATTCAAAAATCTTACTAGAGTACATGTTGCCAAGGAAGGTCATGAGCTCATCACTGATCACCCAGGGAACATAGAAAGGAGGATTGCTTGATTTTGGCTAAGCCTCCAGTGTCCTACTACAAATCCCAGGAAGCTTTGGGAGCCTCCACCAGCACCGCCTCTGGGAAGGAATCTTTTTACCACATATGGTTCACCTGTATCCTATTTGTTAACCGGACAGGTCCCACACCAAAAGTGTCCCCTAGTGAAGACTGCCTCTCAAACGGCTGGCTCCAATGCCAATTCATTATTACGGGCATTGCAGGTGTCCAATTTGCAGCCCTCCATTCCTCAGTGGGGATTAAACCCATCATCTAAGCCAAGACAGAGACCTAGGAGAAGCCCACAATATTTACCTCCCAAATCCACAGCAGCTCCACCTGCAAAAGTCTCCAGGGATGAACCCTCTCCTATGCTGAACCTGGCAGTAAATGGAATCCAAGATACAGATGCTGAACAAGTGACAGACTTGGCGGATCTCCCTGAAATATCCTTAGTGGAACTGGTAGACACTTTTTCACCAGTCTGACCTGGTCTCATCAACTATGTGGCTGCAGTGGCATAGACACCTTTAGATCCTGGATGTACCCCTCGGGGCTCCGCTGAGATGGCCAAAGGCTAATTTATTAGATTCCCTGGAATCTGATTGACTATCTAATTCTGTATTCAAAATGGGTAGTATGATGGGGGGGCGAGTTTACACTCCACAATTCCCTCCCCCTCCCCATTATGTCCCCCCCCACCAGCCTGTACTACGGTTTTGGTATGGCTGCATGGATTTCGCTGTACCTTTTACCTCCCCCCACCAGAAAAATTAAGGCTGGCTAGATAGATGCCTTAATACGGCCCCCCTTTTGACCACTTGGTATTCTTAGCTGTGAAGGCAAGTGGGCAAAGCAGCCCTCTCCTCCCCTTCCTCCCATGTATCATACGAGTAGCGGTTAGCTCCTAGGCCTGGTGCATTCCCACCTTTCATAGGGTGGTCTTTTATTCCAGTCTAGCAACAGCAGGTGGGTAAGCCCATCTCGCTCTTCCTCCCCTCTTCCCTCTCTCCCCCTCCACATGGTTTGGGTCATGTGACCAGTGGTCAGGGCGGGTCTAGGATGAGTCTGTTCTTTGTATCATCCACACAAGACCCCCCTGAGTTGAGCATTGGAGATAGCTTAGTTGCAGGGTACATATTTATATTTTAATCGACCAAGCTCCTTCAGGCTATGGACCGTGCCTGCGGTCCTGTGTTCAAGCCCCGCCGTGCTCCCCCTAAAGAGCTCTGCCACCTGAAGATAGCCACAGCCCGAAGCAGCCTGATCCACACTGGCGTTTCACTGAGAAGAATTCTGCAGGACATTTTTATTCGACCGAGCCCCTTCGGGCTGTGGACTGCGCCTGGAGGGTTCAAGCCCCGCCATGCTCCCCTAAACAGTCCTGCCACCTGAAGATAGCCACTGCCCAAAGCAGCCTGATCTGCAACAGCAGGTAACTGAGAGGAACTCCGCAGTACATTATTATTCAACCAAGCCCCTTCGGGATGTGGACCGCACCTGTGGTCCTGGGTTCAAGCCCCGCTGTGCTCCCCTAAAGAGCCCTGCCACCTGAAGGTAGCCACTGCCCGAAACAGCCTGATCCGCACTGGCGGGTCACTGAGAGGAACTCCGCAGAACATTTTTATTTGACTGAGCCCCTTCAGGCTGTGGACCGCACATGCAGTCATGGGTTCAAACCCCACTGTGCTCCCTTAAAGAACCCTGCCGCCTGAATGTAGCCACTGCCCAAAGCAGCCTGATCTGCACCGGCGGGTCACTGAGAGGAACTCCGCAGGATATTTTTATTCAGCCAAGCCCCTTCAGGATGTGGACTGCACTTGCGGTCCTGGGTTCAAGCCCCACTATGCTCCCCTAAAGAGCCCTGCCACCTGAAGGTAGCCACTGCCCGAAGCAGCCTGATCTCCACCGACGGGTCACTGAGAGGAACTCCGCTGAACATTTTTATTCGACTGAGCCCCTTCAGGCTGTAGACCACACCTGCGGTCCTGGGTTCAAGCCCTGTCATGCTCCCCTAAAAGCCCTGCCGCCTGAAGATAGCCACTGCCCGAGGCAGCATGATCCACATCGGCGGGTCACTAAGAGGAACTCTGCAGGGTATTTTTATTCAACTGAACCTCTTCAGGCTGTGGACCGCACCTGCGGTCCTGGGTTCAAGCCCCGCCGTGCTCCCCTAAAGAGCCCTGCTGCCAGAAGACAGCCTCTGCCCAAAGCAGCCGGTTCCAGACTGGCTGGTAACTGAGAGGAACTCCGCAGGACATTTATATTTGACCGAGCCCCTTCGGGCTGTGGATGGCACCTGTGGTCCTGGGTTCAAGCCCTGCCGTGCTCCCCTAAAGAGCCCTGCCACCTGAAGATAGCCACTGCCCAAAGCAGCCTGATCTGCACCGGCAGGTCACTGAGAGGAACTAAGCAAGACATTTTTATTCAACAAAGCCCCTTTGGGATGTGGACCACACCTGCTGTCCTGGGCTCAAGCCCCACTGTGCTCCCCTAAAGAGCCCTGCTGCCTGAAGATAGCCACTGCCCAAAGTAGCCTGATCCACACTGGCGGATCACTGAGAGGAACTCCACAGAACATTTTTATTCCACCGAGCCCCTTTGGGCTGTGGACTGTGCCTGCGGTCCTGGGTTCAAGCCCCACCATGCTCCCCTTAAGAGCCCTACCTCCTGAAGACAGCCACTGCCCGAAGCAGCCTGATTCGCACCGGCGGGTCACAGAGAGGAACTCGCAGAACATTTTTATTTGACTGAGCCCCTTCAGGATGTGGACCGCGCCTGTGGTCCTGGGTTCAAGACCCACTGTGCTCCCCTATAGAAACCTGCCGCCTGAAGGTAGCCACTGCCCAAAGCAGCCTGATCTGCACCAGCTGGTCACTGAGAGGAACTCCGCAGGATATTTTTATTCAACCAAGCCCCTTCAGGTTGTGCACCGCAGCTGCGGTCCTGGGTTCAAGCCCCGCTATGCTACCCTAAAGAGCCCTGCCGCCTCAAGGTAGCCACTGTCGCAAGGAAGCCTGATCTTCACCAAGGGTCACAGAGAGGAACTCAGAGAATCTTTTATTTGACATAGCTCTTCGGCTGTGGACTGCGCTATGTCCTGGGTCCTGTCAAGCCTGTGCTCCCCTAAAGAGCTCTGCCGCTGAAGACAGCCACTGACGGAAGCAGCCTGATCCAGACCATCGGGTAACTGAGAGAAACTCCGCAGGACATTTTTATTTGACTGAGCCCCTTCAGGTTGTGGACCATGCCTGCAGTCCTGGGTGCAAGCCCCGCCATGCTCCCCTAAAGAGCCCTGCCACCTGAAGATAGCCACTGCCCGAAGCAGATTGATCCACACTGGTGAGTCACTAAGACGAACTCCACAGGACATTTTTATTTGACAGAGCCCCTTCGGGCTGTGGACCACACCTACAGTCCTGGTTTCAAGCCCCACCATGATCCCCTAAAGACCCTGCCACCTGAAGATAGCCACTGCCCGAACGAGCCTGATCTGCACTGGTGGGTCACTGAGAGGAACTCCGCAGGACATTTTTATTTGACAGAGCCCCTTCGGGCTCTGGACTGCGCCTGCTGTCCTGAGTTCAAGCCCGGCTGTGCTCCCCTAAAGAGCCCAGCCGCCTGAAGATAGCAACTGGCGGATGCAGCCTGAACCACACTGGCAGGTCACTGAGAGGAACTCCACAGGACATTTTTAATCGACCGAGCCCCTTCGGGCTGAGGACCATGCCTACGGTCCTGGGTTCAAGCCCTGCCGTGCTCCCCTAAAGATTCCTGCCGCCTGAAGATAGCCACTGCCTGAAACAGTCTGATCTGTACTGGCGGGTCACTGAAAGGAGCTCCGCAGGACATTTTTATTCGAGAGAGCCCCTTCGGGCTGTGGACTGCGCCTGCGGTCCTGAGTTCAAGCCCCGCCGTGCTCCCCTATAGAGCCCTGCCACCTGAAGATAGCCACTGCCCGAAGCAGCCTAATCTGCACCAGCGGGACACTGAGAGGAGCTCCACAGGGTAATTTTATTCGACCGAACCCCTTCAGGCTGTGGACCGAGTCTGCAGTCCTAGGTTCAAGCCCCGACGTGCTCCACTAAAGAGCCCTGCTGCCTGAAGATAGCCACTGACTGAAGCAGCCTAATCCACACTGGTGGGTCACTGAGAGGAACTCCGCAGGACATTTTTATTCAAAAGAGCCCCTTCGGGCTGTGGACCATGCCTGCGGTCCTGGGTTCAAGCCCACCATGCTCCCCTAAAGAGCCCTGCTGCCTGAAGATAGTCACTGCCCGAAGCAGCCTGATCCGCACCAGGGGGTCACTGAGAGGAACTCTGCAGGACATTTTGATGTGACTGAGCTCCTGTGGGCTGTGGACCACGCCTGTGCTCCAGGGTTCAAGCCCCGCTGTACTCCCCTAAAGAGCCCTGCCAGCTGAAGATAGCCACTGACCAAAACAGCCTGATCCGCACTGATGGGTCACTGAGAGGAACTGCGCAAGACATTTTTATTTGACAGAGCCCCTTCAGGCTGTGGACTGTGCCTGCGGTCCTGGGTTCAAGCCCCGCCATGCTTCCCTAAAAAGCCCTGCTGCCTGAAGATAGCAATTGCCCGAAGCAGCCTGATCCACTCTGGCAAGTCACTGAGACGAAGTCCACTGGACATTTTTATTTGGCAGAGCCTCTTTGAGCTGTGTACCATGCCTGCATTCCTTTGATCAAGCCCCACCATGCTCGCCTAAAGAGCCCTGCCGCCTGAAGATAGCCACTGCCCGAAGCAGTCTGATCCACACTGGATGGTCACTGAGAGGAACTCCGCAGGACATTTATATTCGACTGAGCCCCTTCGGGCTGTGGACCACGCCTGCAGTCCTGGGTTCAAGCCCTGCTGTCCTCCCCTAAAGAGCCTTGCCGCCTGAAGAAATCCACTGCCCGAAGCAGCCTGATCCTCTCCGGCGAGTCACTGAGATGAAGTCCACTGGACATTTTTATTCGACAGAGCCACTTTGGGCTGTGTACTATGCCTGCATTCCTTGGATCAAGACCCGCCATGCTCCCTTAAAGAGCCCTGCCGCCTGAAGATAGCCACTGCCCATAGCAACCTGATCCACACCGGCGGGTCACTGAGAGGAACTCCGCAGGTACGTCTGGTACACAGCTCAGCTTCTCTGGTGCTACTCTGAAACTCTTGCTAAATTACTGGTGCCTTTTTGGGCTATCTGGAAAGATAAGCCTGAACAAAGAATTTTAAGTTTGCGCCCTTTTTACTGGCTGAGCTGCCACGTTTCGAGCCTGCTACTGACTTGGCTACCTGGACTAAGACTTCTGGCTTCAGCAGTTGTTTGCCTTGGAAATAATTCAATGTTTTAAAAGTGGATTAAAGTTTTTCTTGTAAAGTGGCCTAACGTTAAAATTCGGTAACTCCTCCCTCCCCCTCCCCCCCCGGATATACTTGCTAAAATCTAATCTGCCTGCTAGTGATCTTAGCTTTGAGATACATGCATTTAGAGTAACCACTGAGACAGACATATTTATTTAGACCAAGGTGAAGTTACTGAAGCATAATTAATTGTATCTGTTTCCTGCTAAATCCAGCTGAAGTCGAGACATAGCCCCTGGTTCACTCGGTCCCTGCTCCTCCTCCTCCTCCTCCCCCCTCTGTGAGACTGCCCTGCTGTATTATTTTTCTTTTTCCCTCCCACAGCCCACCTTTACTAAATCTCCCCCTCCCTTCTCCACAACACAGTTTTATTCGACCAAGCCCCTTTGGGCTGTGGACCATGCCTACAGTCCTGGGTTCAAGCCCCACCATGCTCCAGTAAAGAGCCCTGCCGCCTGAAGATAACCACTGCTAGGAGCAGCCTGATCCGCAGCGGTGGGTCACTGAGAGGAACTCCGCAGGTACGTCCGGCGCACAGTCCAGCTTTTCTGGTGCTAATCTAAAACCCTTGCTAAATTACTGGTGCCTTTTTGGGCTGCCTGGAAAGATAAGCCTGAACAAAAGTCCCTGGCGGCACTTTGTGCGGCTCCCCACCCACCCCCACCCTCCTGCCCTTGCTTGGCTGTTACTAATATAACTGAAAAAAAGCTAAGTGTCCACTTTCTCATTGGTCCCTGATAGTATCACACCACAAGGGGCACAAATTAACTCACTTCACCAAGCACAGCTGAAACAAAGTATCTCTTGTCTACATTTCCTTTGCACAAGCTGGAACATTAACCTTTTAACCTGTGCAACAAAAATTTCACCTGCTGCTTATATAACAAGAAAACAAACATGTCTAAATTGCTACTTCCCAGTCTGTGAGCTTGATTTGACAGCAAATCACACAAGCACTCACACTTTTCTTCCTACTGCTACCCCCTATCTAAACAACACCTCCTTTACTGTTCTAGTCTACACTGATTTTTACTCCAGCATGGTCTCTACTACCCTTCCCACTCTACTAATCATACTCCTGTTGCTTGGTACCCTCTCTGTGTCCACTACCTACTGCTGTAATAATGCAGGGGTTCATCCTCCACCACAAAGTGACTTCCACTTCTCTAACCTCCGTGTCAGGGATGCAAAGATACTGAATGCCACCCCTCTCTTACTCCATAACTGTCTCATTTACACTGCCTCAGTAGGATCTCTCAGATACTGTTATGGCACACTACACTGCACTTCCTTTGTCCACTGTAAACTGTGGTATCTCATCCTCATTGCCCTGCTGCTGTCAGGAGATGTGGAGCCCAATCCAGGTCCTAGCTCCCACTACTCCTATGCTGACTTTTTGGATCAAAACATGAAAGTACTCCGCATTGCTCACCACAACATAAGGAGCCTACTGCGTAACTGGGTGGAACTTGAAACCTGGGTTACCCTTTACAAGCCAGACATACTATGCCTATCTGATACATGGCTGAAACCCACAGTTCCTGACTCATCCTGCCTGTTAGCCTCCAATAACTTTATCCGGAGAGATAGAATCCATTCAAAAAAGGGTGGTGTGGTTGCTATTCACTACAAAGAGAATCTAAATCTCTCTGTCATCACTATGCCCACCCCCACCCCACTGTGAGTCACTACATGCACTACTTACCCTGGGTGCAAACAAAAAACTTCATATTGTATGTGCCTATAACCCCCCCAAACGGTGGCCTCCCTATGCTCATGGAGCTGTTCGAACATACATCCCTGGCGGCTGGGTTAAATTGAGTAATTATTATGGGTGATATTAACTTAAACTGGCTGGATAATTGCCAGACCAACTATCAAGCTCAAATCATGCAACATAGGCAACATCAGCTCATTACAGAACCCACCAGGACAGCTTCTCACACAAACTCTAGCACCCTATTTGACTGGGCCCTAACTAGTCATCCAGAGCACATACATATGGCTGGCCTACTGGCTGATGCACTTACTGACCACTCCCCTATTTTCTGTCTATGGTCTCCTGCTTCCACCAACCCCACCCCGGCTCCAAAGTATATCACCTTTAGGAACTTTGCAAGCTTAACTCCACTACACTTTCTAAATGATGTCTCTCAAATTGACTGGAGCAAACTATACAGAGCTAATGATGCCCAGTCAGCCCTAAATTTCTTCCTCCAGGAATTATCGACGCTACAGGATATCCATACCCCATACTCCACACGCAGAGTGAAGGTTTAACATACAAGATGGTTAAAAAAGGACCTCCTCTCCAGACTTAAAATGGGCGATAAGAGCTGGAAACATTTTAAATCCTCTGGTCATCCAACTGACTGTCACCTTTATAGGGCCCAGCACAAAGACTGTAAAAAGCAAATAAGGGCTGCCAAAAGCAGATGCTACAAAACTCTTCTTAAGGATGCTGCAGGGGAGCCTAGAAAATTCTGGACACGTTAGGTCCTTCCTGGGGTCCACCCAGTCCCCTACTCCAAATAACATGATCCTAAATGGGATTCACTGTAATGATCCCCGGATAATTGCTAATTTCTTCAATCAACAATTTTCTGACCTGTCCAAACACACCTCTGCCTTCCTTTCTGCGCGACGCTCAGACTTACACGCTGTGCCCCACATTGATACATTAAGACCATCCTTTTATTTCAAAGCTGTTTCTAGGGCAGAGGTATTAAGACTCTTAAACTCAATTTCAGACAACACCAGTACTGGCTCTTATAGTATTGAACCTAGACTCCTGAAATTAGCTGCCCCACTTATTGCCTCTCCCCTTGACCAGATCTTTACCGTATCCCTCTACCAAAGCAATGTTCCCGATATCTGGAAAACTGCCAGAATAACTCCTGTTTTCAAAAAAGGAGATCCAAAAGACCCCTCCAACTATAGGCCCATTGCGATATTATCGGTACTAAAAGAAATACTTGGGAAACTTGTAGCTATTCAAACTATTGATTTCCTACACAAAAACAATCTTCTCTTCTCAGCCCAATGTGGTTTCCGCAAGGGCCATAGCACCACCATGGCCCTACTAAAATTTACCACCGACACCCTGTCTGCTATGGACTCAGACCTCCTCACTGGGGCTGTCTTTATAGACATGACCAAAGCTTTTGATCTTGTTGACCACCCTATCTTTCTCGCTACTTTAGAGTCGATGGGTTTTACTGGGGGTATAGTGACCTGGTTCAGTAGTTATTTGTCAAACAGAGCCCAAGTTGTGAAATATACGTCCACCCTCTCGAACCAGGCTATTCTAAGCGTTGGGGTCCCCCAAGGATCCATTTTGGGGCCCCTCCTTTTCTCCATATTTATTAACAGCATTACCCTAAATCTCACCTCATGTTCATCCCTCTTGTATGCGGATGATATTGTTCTATATACTAGCTTCAAAAACCTGTCTGACATAAACTCGTGCCTCTACTCTGACTTTCATAAAATCCATACTTGGCTCTCTGATCACAAACTGGTCCTCAATGTATCGAAAACTCAAGCTATGTTGTTTGGATCCACAACTAAGCTTAAATTCTGCAACAATAACATTGAGGTCTTCTGTCCAGGCTCCCCTCCCTAAAATTATAGTTACCTTATTCAAATATCTTGGGGTCATCCTTGACCAGAATATAAGCTTTGATCTCCATGTCAAATCCACTTGTAAATTGGTAAACTCTAAGCTAGGCACACCTATAGATCGAGCTACACACTTACACCATCTGCTAGACTGGCTGTTGCACATGGTATCCTACTTCCAGCCCTGACTTATGGAGTAGTCACGTATATGGCCATACCTAAAACAATGCATCATGCCTGGGACACCACCTATAACAACATTTGCTGTTATGCATCCTTATTCCCTAGGCTCAGACACCAATCCCATCTCTACTCAGACCTAAACTGGCTATCACCTGCTGTGCTGAGACTCCACTCAGTTGGCTCCCTAGTGGATAATGTAATCAGGACACAATCTCCTGCTAGTCTGGCTATGTTACTGTCTCCTCAAACATCCTTATGGCCTACGCTTGACTGACAAGTCCCTACTGCAAATACTCAGGTGTAAAACCTCAAAGGGTTCCCAAGCTTTCTCTCACTATACTACACAGCAATGGAACTCCTTACCAGTAAAAGTATGCCATGCATCTTCTCATGCCCTCTTTAAAAAAGAGCTTCGTGCCTACCTACTTGCTTCAAACCCATGCACCTGTTTTAAACCTCCATGATCCCTCTCTTTCTCCCATCTCCCATCTGCCTATTGTGTTAAACCCTACCCTTTCTTCTCTTAGAACCATGGCTATGCTCTACTAGCTGTCTTGGATGATGATTCTGTATGCCTGTATGTTGATTTCCCTTCATAAATAGTATTTGTTAAATGTGCACTTACTATGTACTTACTAGGGTACTGTATTTTTGTTGCCTCGCTCTCACTACATATTAGATAGCTTGTTATATCCCTAGAGTACATACTCTGCCCCACTTGCATTTTTTTCACTGTGAACACATCTCTGCCTATCTGTAAATATGCTGTACATGTTATTTCCTCCAAATTGTGTTATGCTGTATTTGCAATGTTTTTTTCTTTGTTTCCCTCATGTTGTAATCCTCCCGGGCTATGGCTGAAAATAGTCATCTCTATGGCTAGCCCACCTACCTAGTAAACAAAAAACAAATAAATATTACCTTTGTTTGCATTGACACCCAGTCTCACACTACTGTTGTTGTAGTGTCTCTCTTTGGCACTATTCTGTTTACTACTGGGCTAGTTGCCCGCTTTGATATTGACTTAATGTGTTTAAATACTGATTAGCTTTCTGCTAATTGTTTCTAGGATTGCAGTTACAGCTTTACCTACACCTTAGAAATGCAATCTGGATGTTACAGGCGATGCTTATATCCAAGGCCCCTAGAATTCTGCAGCCGCAGAATTTTGCGCAGAACTTGCAATCTACATAAGAACTTCTGCGGTCGCGAAATTCACTCTTCTTGTTGATTTTTATTAATATTTCTGTTTTTCCATAGAATCTTGTTCCTTCCCTCTTTTATATCCTAAACCCCTATATGCTCAGAATGTGATGTTATCATTGCTATAACATCATACATTAGCTAATGAAATGGCTGCAATCTGCAACAGAAATGAACAGTCACTTTTCTGCCACAGCTTCCACTGCCAGAGACGGTGGCACAGCACAGCAGGCATGGTGATATTTGCTCAACCTGCACTACAGCCTAATACAATTTTCAGTATTACATTATTGCACTAGGGCTAACTTAAACAAAATATTGTCAATAGCACAGACCTGTTAAGTCCATACCTCACTTTGTACAAACCTATTTGTGCCTTTAAGGTACAGAGATGCCATCTGAAATGAATAACTGGTAAAATGAATTTAACTGTCATTTTTAAGAAAAATAAAGTAATTATGCCCGGAAAAGTGGAATATAATAATGTGTAGACCTGTTGAAAGAACAGACCTGTTAAATAAATAATTGCACTGTACGCATTTTTGCCAGGGTTATTGATTACATATTGTCACTGGTTGATAGAATCACCTAAAAGTTAAGGAGAAATGTTGTGTGCAGTGACAGCTGTTGGGCCAGAGGGTAGCATGCTGTGTTTCCATGCTGGCAACTCAGGCTCAGAGATTAGCTTTGGGAGCTGGCTGGACAGCACAAGGATTGGTGGAACACATCATTGCTCGGAGCCTGGGAAGGTATGGTGCAGTGTTCTGTCACATGGTGGACACATTGTGCTGGTCTGGAGAGCTCTATCTCACAATCGGTTCACATGCATATCATGGCCTGATGGTGTTACGCAGTGTGTCAGGGAAAGCAGGTTGACATCAAAAATGAGTTTTGCAATAACTCCTGTATTCCATTTCTAATGAGACCTGTATGAATGAGGATGCAAGTTCATGGAAATATATAAAATATATATATATATATATATATATATATATATATATATATATATATATACTGTATACACACACACACGCACATACATATACAGTATCTCTGTCTCTCTCACCACACCAACATGCATATAGAAATACCTTATTTATCACATAAGATCCCCTCTGCATATGTCATTTATTTAACAGGCTAGGACCTTAAGGGAGAGACATTTGTTTTGCTTTTTTAGGCATAAAATTATTTTTATAATTCTGTTATTTTTTGAACTAGTGTTAACTGTGCTTTCCACCATCCTGATTGCTATAAAAACTGCCATGAAAGTGAAGTCAGGATGACAAGCTGTCACTGATGTGGTAGTTTGTTAGTGCCGCAGAACTTCCGCAGAAATTACAAACCACCGCCGCAGAAGTTCTGCGGCAAATGGTAGTCTTGCCGCAGAACTTGGCCCCACTGTGCCGCAGAAAAGTAGGGACCCTGCTTATATCCTTTACAGTGCTAGTACATGTACTGATAGTTCTACCCTCCCTCAAGTATTTGGTGGCCCCGCAAGTTGGTAACCTTTCTGTCCCTCATTCATCTGGAAGGTCTGTAAGTACCTCCTCTTGTCTATTGTGTGAAAAAATGTCTATTACTTCTGGTGCCCAACACAGATGTTGCTGGATATCCTGGAATGTGACAGAGTTAAACCATCCTGTTAAACGTACAAAAGTTTTACAACACCTAAAATCCCTGCAGGTAGACATTGCCCTCCTTCAAGAAACCCAACTGTTATCTAAATGTACCAATTGGTTAAAAAAATTCTGGGTAGGAGTAGTGCAGGCCAGCTCCTCCAACACTGAATCCAAGGGAGTAGCCATTCTCATCCATCGTGCTTCCCCATGGGTGGTGAAAGAGGTCAAAAAAGATACTCAAGGTCGCTGGCGAGTTGCAAAGCCTTTTTCCCCTACAAGCAGTATCCTAGTGGGCAACTTGTATGCTCCCAATGTTGAGCATGTGGATTTTTTCCCCGCGATCAGCCAGGCCATATCAGCGCTACAGTCAGAGGGATCACAGCTCCCTGTAATTCTGGGTGGGGATTTTAATATGGTAGGAGATACTTTTTTAGACAAATCCCATCCCACCCCTCATGCTAAGCACAAAGCCAGGCAATCTCTCCAATGCATGTTAGAGGAATGGGCCTTCACAGACATCTGGCGTAAGGACCACCCCACTGGTAGGGATTTCTTATGTTACTCTGTGTCTCATAAGTCCCACAGTCGTATAGACTTCTGGCTTGCTAATGAATTAGCAGCCAGATGCCTTTCTGACTCTAACATTGGCTCGATTCTAATATCAGATCATGCCCCTGTCTCTGTGAGATCCCCCCTCCCCCCCGGAGCATCACTCCACTGGAACTCATTGGCATTGTTATCCACTGCTGCTCCAGGACCCAGACTTTTACCCATACCTCACACAGGCCACAAAAGATTGTTTTTCCCTCAATGCAGATTGTGGAGTTTCCCCATGCACTGTCTGGGAAGCATTTAAAGCTGTATTAAGGGGTCACATCATTGTCTTTTCAGCAGCACGTGATCAGAAATGCAGGGAAACTTTGGCCCAGCTCCAAACAACCTTACTTGCTTTGGAACATCGCTTTAAAGCTATCCCTCAAACAACCCCAGATAATGCCCTATATAGGCAGATAGTTGGCCTTAAATATCAAATTAACACAATCCTGCATCAAAAAGGCGAATGGCACCTCTTGAGGTCAAAGCAGGCCTATTGGGCCAGTGGTGAGCGTGCAGGGAAGTTACTTGCCTTTCACCTACAAAAGCAGCAGGCAGCTACAAGAATACACGCCCTCCACACCTCTGCAGGCTCCATAGCGACCAATCCCAAACAAATTAACACTACTATGCAGCAGTTTTACAAATCCATCTATCAATCTCAGTCCCCTGCTATGGCTCCAAAGTTACAGGAGCATTTTGCCAAATTTTGTCAACAAACCCCATTACTGACTCTCACCCCTGAACAGGTGACCCCTTTTGGAATCACCCATCTCTTGTGCAGAACTTCAACTGGCATTATCCCAAATGGCATGGGGGAAGCCCAGGGTCCAGACGGTATGTCTGTGGAGCTATACCAGGCCCTTGGACCAGATATTCTCCAAACATTGCAGCATGCCTTACACTTTGCCTATACCTCTGGATCTCTCCCCCCTACTATGAAGGAGGCAATAATCTCCCTTCTCCCGAAAAAATCATCTGATCCTTTGGACTGTGCCAACTTTCGGCCGCCATCCCTTCTGTCAGTTGACACAAAGATATAAGCCAAAGCACTGGCATCTAGGCTGATGTCTATTCTTCCATTGATTATACACCCTTCCCAAATGTGGTTCATGTGGGGGAAATTGGGGATGGACAATACCAGACTCCTCCTAAACCTGAAGTGGTATGCCTCCAAATCCTCCCTTCCCTTAGCAGATTTGGCAGTTGATTTCTCCAATGCATTTGATTCTATTGAATGGCAATACCTCTATCAAGTCCTTCTCAGGTATGGCTTTGGTACTTCATTTATGCAGTGGATACATACCCTTTAATCTCCCCCACAGCCTGTATCCTCACCAATAGTGAGATTTCCCCCCTTTTGAGTTACACTGAGGCACCAGACAATGTTTCTCCTTATCCCCCTTATTATTTCTGGTGACCTTAGATCCGCTGATCAGAACATTTATTGCATCCCTACAAATTCAAGGCATTGTCATCGCCAACCAACCCTACTTGGTAGCGGCTTATGCAGATGATCTCCTGCTAACCCTCTCTTACCCCCAACAAACCCTACCAAAAGTGCTTCAGATGTTAGAAGAATTTGGAGCTATTTCTGGTCTCTGTAGTAATAAAAAACAAACACCTTAGCCCCCCAAATAATCACTGTACCAAGACCTGCATTCAAGGAACTAATCTGTCCTGGGTGAGCACCGGGTTTACCTACCTTGGTATTTGTATGCCAACGGCTTGGCAGGTGCTTGAATCTGTCAATTTTTCCCCACTGTTGGCACAACTAACTGGAAGTTGAGAGATGGTGTAAGCTGCAACTTTCTTTGCCAGGCAGTATAGCAGCTCTTCGCATACTCTTGCTTCCACGTGTCATGCATCTGCAAAACAATCTACCTGTCCCTCTCTCACCCAAGCTTTTTACTTCTTTCGAGAAACTAACAACTAATTTTCTATGGAATTCCAAACTGCCTTGGTGGGGTAAGCATAAATTGAGGGCACACTGCTCCCAGGGAGGCCTTAATGTCCCCTGATATTATGGTTATTACCTTTCATGTATAGCTGCACAACCAACCAAGAGGTTTGTGCCCAATGCTATGGGTCCCCCAATATGGGCTCAATTGGAATCTGACCTGGCAGGAGCAATACCCCTGTATACACTTCTCACCTTGCAGTCACTCTTGATACACTCTCTCCCGCCCACAGTGTTATGCACAGCCCACTCTTGGAAGTGCCTTAGGGCCAAATCTTATTTGCCTAAACAATCCTGGAATCCTCCGATACAATATGCTCCTCTATGGCGCAATAACCTTATTCAAATTGATGGGGTATCAGTATGTTGGCCTTCATGGTACAAAGCCGGAATTCAGGTTGTACAAGATCTTTTTCCCTTAGGTACGTACCCCCTGCCTCCCTTTGATCAGTTACAAAGACAATTTTCTCTACCACACAAAGACCTTTGGAGATACTTACAAATTCGTAGTGCATTACACCCCCTTCTTCCCAAACCACAGGAGATCACACAGTGATCATGGTTAGCTAGCTTGCACCATCTCCCCTCCAGCAAGGGAGTTATGGGTCATTTCTATAGTTCTTGGAGATACTCACAATCCAATACAACTTTGTCTTGCAAAAAAAGTGGGAACCATATACTGGATCTCCCATCTCCGACACTCAGTGGACTTCCTATCTTGAGGGTATATACCATACATACAGTGACTCCAATAGTCACTTCCTACAGTTAAAAATTTTACTGTTGTGGCACAGCACACCAGTGATTCTTCACTCTCGTGGTTTGCTTGGCCATAATAAGTGTTGGCGTTGCTCCCAGGGGGAGGCACACATTCTTCACATTTTATGGCCCTGCTCTAAAATGTTAACTTTTTGAAAGATGGTTACCTTGGATATTTCTTTAGTACTTAAGCAACCAATTGTTTTGACTGATGTCAAGCTATGTTTGGGAGACACTGCTGACTTGACTCAGCTATCTAAACCCCTTAAGGACTGGACCCTGGTAGCTATCCTGGAGACTAAACCCCTTTTCTTCAAGTTTTGGTGGCAGTCAGGCATCTCTACTCATACTGCCTGGCAGGCAGCTTTGGCTAAGCTCTCTCTGTTTGATAGGCTTTCCCACCTTCAGAGGGGTAATCCCTGCCATTATCATCAGAGATGGGATCCATATCTTAGCTCCCCGCTTTGCAAAACCCCAGAGCCACCCTCTAACCCTCCTATCTAGTAGGCCAACAGTACTCCGTTAGTCATATTATAGATTATGTTATGGGAAGATATGTACTTATCATAAGATATAAGCATCTGCCCTTATTTGGGGCTTAGTTCCTTTCTATGTATTACTCTCCTGGAAAGTACTATATTCTTAAGATCATTGTAATATGAAACTTAGAATATCCTGTTACTTATGACTTATAATGAGAACACATGTGTAGTGCAAGATAACATTTTTCTTTTTCATTGTACTTTTTGGACTGTACCATACTTAGTAATCGGTAGACTGTGCTGCTTACTTTCTACTGTATGAAAGCACTTAAAATACCTCAATAAAATATTATGTGATAAGTATTAACCTGTGTCATACAATTGCTTTAAATTTGACCAAGATTCTGGTCTATTCAATTCCAATTTGTTAAGATGAGGAGCAAAGTTTTTGGAAAAAATAAATGAATAACAACCCTATAAGTCAGGAGGTAATGTCTTATAAATTATTTTCTATGTAGATGTGAAGGGCTACACAGCCATCAGCTGTCCTGCAATATGTAAGCAATAATACCCGACAGGGTGGGCGGTATTGGGCAATACCGGACCGCCCAGTGGTGTAATGAGGCCCAACGCCACAGGCGGAGGGCCTTATAGCCCCTGGAAGGTCCAGTATTGCCCCATACCACCCACCCTGGAGGGTATTATTGCACTTAGAAAATAGTGTATCTGTGCCAGTTTTATGCAGATTTAAAAAAAAATAAAGAAATAACTAAAAAAGTATAGTATAAATTAATTGAAAGTCATTTGCTTATAAAATAGTTCCTTCTTTTCTGTGCTATTCTATGTTCTGTTGCCACTCCTAGATAAGCATTCCATTGTACTTATCCCCCCCCCACACACACACATACACCCCAGCTCCGTGACAGGAGATTGACTTTTTACGTTTTTCTCTCCTGCAGTCTGCAGGACAAAAAAATAAAAAAATAAAAAGTTTTCTGACCTACCTGGAGTGTTTCTTTTTCTTTACACTCAAAACTTGTGGCTGTTGTATGGGTGAGAACCCTGCCTCGTAAAACCAGGAAGTGCAGAGCAAGCAAAAGGATGTGACAGGCTAGCGCTGTAATGTTTTTTATATTTTATTTACATCTACTGAGTAGGGTGTTACTTCGGATGAACAGAAGCTTGTGATTTAATTAAATATATGGCACTGGGGATGGCTTTAGAACTGCTGCAGGAATTTAAAATATTTATTTTTCCTCCAGTTCTCTGGTCTCTGTACCTGTCCGGGGGATCGGGACTCCGGTTCTTGCTGCCTAATTTAAACTCGAGAAACACGAGTTTGAAGGATTGCCATAGTGGGAAATCAGAAGCAGTGTTTGGGCAGTACTGTGGCTGCCGTTATTTCAAACTAACAAACAAATGAGGATTTTCCTGCTGGGGGGGTACCTGTTGCTGCGGGTGGTTAGAGGGAAGGAGGAGGCGACGGGCACAGTGAAAAGCGTGTTAGAAGGGGAGATGCTCGAGACTGCCAGTTGTGTCGGAACAGCCGTTAGTATGCTGGCGGCTTTCACTGAAGAAACAACAAAAGAAGGATTTCTTTAGGTATAGTACTGGTGTTTTTTTTGAGCAGTTCAAGTGGCAGGGACAAGTGCGACACTGTCGGGGGGGTTATGTGATGTCTCGCTTAACTGGTAACTCAGACAGTGGTTCTGGGTCTTGCGATGGGGGTGATGTTTGTCAGCAGCCAGAGTTATGTTTTAAACAGAAGCTACCAAAACACTGGGCAGTTTCTGTATGTTATTTAAACTGATTTTGTGCATGTTAAACAGACAGGGGGGTTGGCCTGCCACAATGGGTACGTTAAGCGGCAGTAAAAAAAATGGTGGCAGATTGAGTATTTAAATTCTGGCACCTTGATTTCTTAAATCAGGTCAGTTGAGACTGGTGCTTTTAATACCAGGGGCTCTGTTGTCTGATAGATGCCCACGTTGCCAGATCTATCAGCCAATGAGATCCCGGGATTTTTCTTAGCCCATTTTCTAACACAGTAGTATAGTTATAATTACACGAGTTGTTGTGTTTTTTGTATGTCCCCTTAGTTCTTGAAATTTCTGTTGTGTATTGTTTGTGTAAAAAAGAAAAAAAAAACTGGTGGCAGTGCAGGTGCTGCTTATGATGCTGGTTCAGGAGGAGCTTGAACTTCAACAGAAGATGCTGCTGCTTCCACAGGGTGTGCCCACTGCCCAATCAGTGCTGCAGAAACTTCCCTTACACCCTTCATGAACTGTTGCCTATGCAGACAGACCATCAACTCCACCACCCCTATGTGCCACTTCACTCTGCTTTTCCTCCCACTCGTCCCTTTGATTTGCCATGAGATGGGTCCTCTGGTCCCAGTACCCATGCTGGTCCCCTGCTTGCCTCAGGGGACACATTTATTGCATAGGTTGCAAGTGACCACATTGACCCTAACACTAACATTCCATATGATTACTCTGCAAGCAATAAGACATGACGAAGTGTGGGTTATCTCCTGATAAGAGCATGCTCAGGTGCGTTGTTAGGCACGAGGCGCTATACCGAGTTTTACGCACCTGAGCGTGCTCTATCAGAGATAACCCACACCTCAGAGTATCTTATTGCGCTTATAAAATGGGCCCTCAAGTAATTATTTAATTGATAAAAAGGAAAATCATGCAGAATTAAAAAATATAAAAACATGGTTTCAATAACTTAAGTAATAAAAAAAAATAGTCCCCCTATGAAGTCACAGTTAAGTTGGCAATACCATATCTCTATGTGTTCCTGAGGTTATGTATTACTGTACTTACTAGTTTGGATCCCTTTAAATCCCTCTGACTTTTTTTTTATTGTTTTCACTGTGAGAGTACTGTTTTTTAACAGTCAGCTCGCACTTTCACTGATATCTACCTGACCTGCGGTCCTGCGTGGCGAGGTTTCTGAATCTTGGTTGCTACTCCGGACACCCCCCCCCCATACTGAGGGTCAGAAGAACTGTGGCAGTGGCAGAAATACGGAGTAATTCTTTTCTTTAGTTTTCTGTGTTTTTTTTTAAAGGAGAGAGAGAGAGAGAGAGAGACACAATACGGGAACTGCCAGCAGTATTTTGAGAAAGGCTGTCAGTTACTAGCTGCCGGTGCCGTAGACAGCGCCGGTTACCTGCTTTGTGCGTGTGGAATTAGAGGGGAATTTGAGTGTGCCATGGGGAAGAAAGTGATCGCCTGTAATACCCAGGATTATGGAGCACTTGTAGAGAGGGCCACACACGAATGGATCGATCAAGGGAGACTGGGAGCGAGCGTGACCCTCAGGAGCCTCCGTAAACAGCGTTTCCAGTGGTTTGCATTTGTAAAAAGTAAAATTAGAGACAGGTTTTTGAGGTAGCACTCCTGTTTCTGTCCCAAACCGCAGGTTACTTTTTTATATTATAGTGGTATTGTGGGGATGAAATGGAATGTTTTTGGTGGCAGTGAATGTTTTTATATTGGGTATTTGTTTGAAAGCACGTCATGTTGGCACGCGATGTGCTGAGGAGCTCGGAGACAGTTTTGTGGAGGAGAGGCTAGAATTTCCATGCGAAATGTGGAAAAACAATTTTAAAAAATATTTTGCTGTTGTTGTTCTTTCATTAGAGGTTTTGTTGTGTGCTGTGAAAGAGGCAGAGGTGGGCAGACCGGAGCTAAGTCATAGGGATGTCGCACTGTGAGCTATGCCAGCCTGTGTTTCTGTTTTTGGCTGGCATAGCTCACTGATTCAGTGGTGTTCTGGGGCCCGGGACTGGAGGGTAGTGCCAGTTGGCCACTATATCATCTGACAAGGACACGGCTCAGATGATGAAGTAGCCAATCATGATAATGAATTTTTTAGCCCATTTTATAAGCAGCTTTAACAAGCTGTATCTCCGCCAGTCTTTGGAGTTAAGGGACACTACATATTCAAACAAAGGCCTCCATGTGTATTATAATAGTAATACATAATACCCCTGGAAAAATTCAGGGGGTATGCACAGCACCCTTAAATTCCCTTCCAAATTCTCCACAGTGTCAAATCCACAGTTTAAGTCTATGAGTCATCAAGCATGTACCAGCTATGCATCTACTCTTGGACTACAACTATACCACGTTTCAGACAAATTTGGCAAAAATTGACTAGGTTATGCCTAAGAAATCAAAAAGGAGAAGTTGGTGGAAGTGGAGCAGTAGCATTCATGTTGCCAGATTATTCTCTGCCACATCTCTGTGGCATTCATACAGGTGGGTGCTGGGGGAAGTGCAACAAAAGGATCAGTCATGATCCAGACCCTGGAAGGTGAGGTACAAGACTCAACAACAGAGGCACAGAATGAGAGCTACTCCACACTGTATGGCAGTGGACTCCATAAAAACGTAATCACCAAAGCAAGACCTCGCAGCAGCAAGATGGGTGACTGCAGGATGTGATAAGCTGCTCTCAGTGATTCAGGCCCATGCAACCCCCTATTCACATACTTTAAAGAGCCTTCTTGTCTCACTGCATAACTTGCCAAGTGAAGATGAGCAGGGTAATGTGGTTGTCTCATTGTGGCTGGCCATGACACCCTTACCCACGGGTTTGATTGTGCAATCTGCAGGAATCTTGTGATTGATGTTAAAAATTGTTATGCATTTATTGGCCATTTTAGTTAGAAACATAGAAACATAGAATTTGACGGCAGATAAGGACTGCTTGGCCCACCTAGACTGCCCATTTTCCTACCTAACAGATAAGCTGCAGATCCTAGTTAACCAACAGCTAGTCCTAGTTATGGACAGTTCATGAACTGATAGTCTTTGTTTCTGATCATTTATGGTTTTCACCTCTGACATTTAGGGACCTGAGTAGCTTACATGCGTAAGGGGTTCTGGGGTATGCCACTTGTGACTCTGGTGGGATGTTGGTCATGCTGTGGGTGGGGGTGCAGTTGAAGTGTAGGAGGACAGCACATTCTATTATTCATGGATGGACCCTTGGTTGAGGAAGTTGTGGTAGCGACGTGTGGGGCTTATACTATAATGGCACTGACTTTGCAGCAGTGAGTCTAGACTTACTATATTCTTTCTAAGGTGAGAACTCAAAAACTGCATACAGTATTCCAGGTGAGGCCTCAGCAGCAATCTGTAAAGGGACAATTTCACCTTCCCCCTCCTACTGTCAAAACACCTCCCTATATACCCCAGCAAGCCAGATGCCTTGTTGCACTGGCTGGTTTTCTTGAGTTAGTACTGTAAATCAGTGATGAGAACTCACAGATCCATCTACTCTGCTGAAGTGGCCTGCTTAACCTCTCTCATCCAGTACTCCATGCGGTGATTCTCATTCCCTAAGTGCATCACCTTGCACTTCCTGGCACTGAATCTCGACTGCCAGACCTTTGACCACCTCTTAAGCCTTTCTAGATCCCTCTGAAGCTACCTCACAACTACCTCACTGTCCAATCTGCCACATGGGGACCTTCTCCAATGTCACTAATGAACATATTAAATAAGAGAGGACCCAAGAGCGATCCCTACAGCTCCCCATTTGTAACCCTTTTGTTCCTATATTTGACCCTGTTAACCATAACCCTCTAATGTATTTCCTCTAACCAGTTTAATGTTGCCTGTTAGGATTCTTAAAACCTGTTTTATGGAAGTACAAAATGTGATAACTAGCATCTTGTGTGGAGGGAAGAGACCCCATCATAAATGTCCAGTAGTGACCAAAGAGAGGAGTTGGGGAGGGATTAGGGTACCTGGCCTCAATAATAACATTAGATTGCCAAAATCATCACCCTCATTTCTTACTTCAAATAAAAGGAGAACGAGACAGCCTGGAAACACTTGGAGGAGCTAGACTCCTCACATTTCCATTGAAGCAACACAAGCAGCTCACCTGAGTAGCTGAGGAAGCCAAATCTCCAGCCTGATAACTTTCGAGGCAGCTCCCCCCCCCCAAGCTAGGCACTCAGGACAATCAAGCAACTGAAGCAACACAAGCAGCTCACCTGAGTAGCTGAGGAAGCCGAATCTCCAGCCTGATAACTTTCGAGGTAAAGAGAGCCTCTTCTCTTCGTCTGGACGCCTGCAGAGGGGTGCTACCTGATGAACACTTATATTTTATGAACTTTGTTCCCTGTTCACCACTGGGTGGGCTTGTTATTTGCTTCTCTTTGTGCTACTAAGGCTGAAGTGTAAAGCTAGGGACTCACTGGTTTCCCTAGAGTTGCCTTGCTGATTACACCTTAAAGCCAGATATACCAAGCAGCTAATATAGATCAGACTTGTTTAATATGGTGGTATTTGGAGCTAATTGCTGATTACACCTTAAAGCCAGATATACCAAGCAGCTAATATAGAGCAGACTTGTTTAATATGGTGGTATTGGAGCTAATTGTGCTTGTAACTGAAGGCATTAGGTTAGCTGGGTCCTAGTGTGGCCTCATTTTGGAATAGCCTGTTTGCTTAGAGTGGAGCTCCTTTGTTTAAGTCACAACATATTCTCCCGCTGCATAGTAATGAGAGGCTGTGTTTTCTCCACTACATAGGCAGCTCCCCCCCCCCCAAGCTAGGCACTCGGGACAATCAAGCAACTGAAGCAACACAAGCAGCTCACCTGAGTAGCTGAGGAAGCTGAATCTCCAGCCTGATAACTTTTGAGGTAAAGAGAGCCTCTTCTCTTCTTCTGAACGCCTGCAGAGGGGTGCTAGCCCAATGGCACTTCACGCCGTCTGCCCCACCCGCCCCAACCACCCTCCCACCCAGGGGCGGCTGTCAATTTAAGGATCCACCCCGTGACATCACATCCGGTGACATCACGTCCTGTTGCCCAGAACCTATCTCCCCACTTTCCCATTTGCAGGTTATACCTGCTGGCACTAGAGGGACCTATGTCCCTCACTGCTTCCTACTCCTACCTGTACAGCACTACTTCCTGGGATCTTGCTCACCACAATGTGTTGGCCCTGCCTCATGCTCTGCCTGTGCCTATCCCCACTAGCAGTGCACTTACCCACTTACCCATCTGCTAGTCCGCACTGTGCCCTGGCACCCCTCCTCCCTTGCTCCTGAACCTGCTCTCCTGCCCCTTGGGACCTCTGTGTGTCCCCATCCTCCCTGCCCTCCCTAGCTTTCTTCACCTCAGGCACATCTGGGTGTCTTCTATTCTTGCTTTCCTTCCTGTACCTCCCTGCCCACCCCTGCTCCCTTAACCTCCCTCCCCTTATGTCAATCGTAGGAAAACCTCTCACCATCTCCCAGACAGGGTGTTAGTCATGCTACTACTCCTGTCGGGAACATTCATCCAAACCCTGGCCCGGTTCCCAGGAGCTCCCCAACTCGCACCACAGGCCTATGCATGGTCTCCATGAATATCTGTAGCCTCCTAAAAAAGTTTGACTCACTACAATGCCTGGTCACATCAATTAACCCTGATGTCATCACCCTGGTTGAGACTTGGCTGTTGAAATCCTCCCTGACCTCTAGTCTCCCTTCCTGGTTTCACCCTTTCCGGTCTGACCGTGTTGGGAGACGGGCGCAGGCTGCGCCTATTTATGTCAAGGAATCTCTCCCTGCACTAGCCCTGCCCGCCCCCATCCTTAACTCCAGGGCCCAGGCGCACGCTGAAACTAACCCCTGACCCTTTAAAGGACCCCTTTATCTGACTACTGCATACGTGCCCTTAGGACCAAACGAGGCCATTGCCTCTTACAGAATACCTTACCTCTCACCTCCTTCCACTGATCAAATTCTGGTGGGTGACTTAAATGTCAATTGGCTCAGCCCTCCTCCTCCACTACCGAGACTCCTTTTCTGCAATAGACCTAACGCAACTAGTTACCCACCCTACCAGGACTAACCCCAAGAGAGGCTCCAGTACCCTGCTTGATGTGGTACTCACCAACCGCCCTAATCGGATCCCCAATGTACAAGTCCTCCCAGACTCTCTCAGTGATCACTCCCCCATTCTATTCCACTGGTCATCCTCAGTCTCCAAACCCATAGCACAGTCCACATGCCGGTGGCTTCTAATACCTGGTGGACTGATAAAACTTAAGGAACTTCTGTCCCAAATTGACTGGTCTCCTATACAGGCAACTCCTGACATCAACACAGCTCTCTCCTTCTTTACCCAAACTTTTAATAATGCCTGTGATATCTTTGCCCCAATGTTGACCCGCCGTTCTAAAAGGCAGAATGCCCCCTTGGTAACCCCAGCTTTGATCCACCAGCTCAAACATAGGACAACCTATGGCACGTGCATTGAGACTGGCCGCCCAATGACAGGTGGTTATATGCTGCTGCCCGAAACAAGTGCACTCAGGCCATCAGAAAGGCCAAGTCTGAGCACTATCGGTCCTCACTCACGGCCTCATGGGGAACCCAGAACCTTTGGGATAACATTAAACAGTTAAATGGGACTGCACACTCCCACCCACCCAGATCAACATTAATGGTGTGATCTCCTCAGACCCAGCCCTCATAGCCAACCACCTCAACACCTCATTCACTGACCTTAGCCCTATCCTCCCTACAAATTTTTTTGACCCTCCTCCCCCAGCACCTGCCGTAAATCTTTCTCACCCTTATTTTCTCCTCCACCGTGTTTCTGCCCAAGAACTTAGGCCGCACCTTGTCACTGCCCTCAAGAGTAATAGTACAGGCAGTGACACCCTGGATCCGTGTATCCTATGGCTGGTCTTAGACAAAGTCCTTACCCCTATCACATGCCTCATCAACCACTCTCTTTGCCTGGGGAAGGTTCCAACTGCCTGGAAAGTCACCACTGTCACCCCTATCTTTAAAGGTGGTGATAGGACTGTGGCTGGAAACTATCGACCGATCTCCATTCTCTCTCCTCTCTCCAAGGCCTTGGAAAAAGTGGTGGCCTTTCAAATCTCTGACTACCTCTCCACCTACAATGTCCTTTGTCCTGAGCAGCATGGCTTCCGAGCGGGCCACAGTACCAACACAGCCCTCCTAGAGTTCTCCAACTTTCTCCACTCCTCCTTAGATACTGGTTCTCTGGCTGGTGCTGTCTTCATTGATCTCTCGAAAGCTTTCAACACTGTCTCCCACCCCCTCCTTCTTGATGCCCTTAGTCTCTCTGGTTTTGCTGCTGGGCCTATCTCCTGGTGCACCAGTTATCTATCTGACAGCTCACAGCGTAAAATTAATGGGACCTACTCAGACATCTGTCCCATCTTTTCTGGTTCCCCAGGGCTCCATTCTGGGCCCCTTACTATTCTCCCTTACCTTAACATCCTTCCACGCCTTGCTCGGGAACATTCTATTGTACGCTGATGATGCTGTCATCTTTGCCTCAAGTCGTAACCCTATTGCCCTCCAGGACTCGCTGCAGAAGTCCTTCACTGAAGCCGAGGGCTGGTTCAAGGAACATAGATTGGTGATAAATCTTAAAAACAAAAACATGTTCTTCACTCATCCCCAAAACAAGTCCTGCAACTTCAAACTCCTCATTCACTCTGGGTCCTCTTTCCCACTAGAACAAGTTTGCTCCTATAAATATCTAGGATCCATTTTGACCCCTCCTCTCCTTCCATGGACACATCGCTGCCCTAGCCACTGCCACTAATATCCGATTGGGCATCTTACACCGGTATAAACACTGCCTCCCCGAGGCTCTTCGACTGCAGTCACCTCCTCTATCCTGTCCCTAGTGGACTATGGACTGCGTGTGTATGGTGCTGCTGATCAGACCGCACTCCATAAAATTGTACTACCTGAATAAGGCCTGCAGGTTAATTACTGGAGCACCTAGGCTGACACACACCTGTCTACTGTACACTAAAGCACTGGTACTTGATCTTGACGAGCGCCTCAAATATCTGACCTGTATCCTTACAAAAAAGACCCTCCTTGGGCTATCCCCACCAGGATTGACACACCACCATATGCCGCTCTGTCCCACTAGTTCATACTCGGACCTCTGGGAAAACCTCTCTTGTTATCCCTAGAGCTAGGACCTCTCACGGCCAAAGAGCCTTCAGCTTTAGGGCCCCTCCTGGTTCAACACACTGCCCTCCATCTCCGAGCTCCAACTATATCGTGCTTCAAAACTTGATCACGTAACCACCTTATTAACACCTGATGCTGTAATTGCCACTAGTCAAAGCCGTACTCAATACTTATGACAAAGCTTATTACTAAGCTGCTAAGGACAACATAACTCTGGCATTGTTTGCATCAATCCTACCTGTACCAGCGTGTTTGTATCTATGTCTTAAGTTACTGTTATACTTATGTGTTGTACTGTTATACTGTGTATTTTCGTTTGTCTTACTGTGACAAGTTACCTTTGTAAATGAGCCTATGGCTCAAAGGTTTTCCAAACTGCTGTTTAAATAAAAAAAAAAAAATAAAAAAAATAGAAGTGCACTGAAGTGCAACAGCTCTAGACATCTCCATCAAAGAGATTCATAACCTTAAAATTCCATGGGCATAGGTGACTGGAGATCTGGGTAGATCACTTAAGATCTCAGACTCTTCCTATTTCATGTGCAGCAGCAATTCATTAATAAATTGTCATGACTTGTCTTCATTCAGAATTGATGTTAATTTTAAATGCTGGACTCAGAGGGCCTTAAATATTTTGGGCAGTTGTTTTCTGGGGGAGCAGTGAAAGATTTTTGAGTCCTTAAATTAGAATTTCATGTAACAAGGGATGATTTTTGAGGTTTTTGTAGCTCAATCACAAAGTCTTGAAGTTTCCACTACAAGAACAAATTCTAGCTACATACTGTAGGACTCCATCCTCTGTTTCCTACAGTATCACACTGTAAGCACTTGATTTTACAGGTGGTGAAAAAATTGAGAAGAGTAGTTAAGGGAGGCCCTTTGAGTCAGACTCACTTCAAATGACAGGATTTTTATTTTATTTATTTGTAATTTTTGACAGGAAAGGTACACTGAGTTGTGACAGCTTGTTTCCAGGTGCATCCTTGGTGGGGTTACATGGACTTGTTTTATTGATGGGGGAATGTTGGCCATGATACCGGGGAACCCCTTCCCACTCTTCATCAATAAGTGCTTTGGGATCTTTTACTTCCACTTTGACAGTGACCAGAGATAGGCAGAAGGGACCTCAGTTTAATGTCTCATCTGAAGGACAGATGAGATGCAACTTCCCTTAACAGAATAACCATGGGTGCAAATTTGGGGAAAAGTCCATAGGACAATGGCCAATAACTACAGGTAGAAATTTAAGTGGAAAACAGTATTCTGTTACTTTTGCATACACCTGTTATTACCAAAAATTATTATAAGTTAGATAATTCAGACAAGTGTTGGATGCAATGTAACAATTGGGCCAGTTACCTGCATTTTTTCTGTGGATGCCCAATATTGCAAACTTTTACAATCAAGGTATCAGGTGTGGTTCAAAGAACTTTGTATGAGGAGGTCCATTCCCTAGGGGCCACAACATCTTCATTGTGGCTGACATCCAAGGGAGGTTGATAGTATACATAATCACTGCTTGTTTAGAATGTTTACAGTCACCTTTGCAAAGTTCATTACATGTAAATGGCTGGACCCTCTGCCTCACCCCAACTTCGATGGTCGATTGGCTTAAGCATTGAAAAACAATTTTGGACATGGAAAAATGATGCATTCCATCAGATTACAGACTGATGTTTTTAACTCCCGCTGATTCCCTTTTTTCAAATATATAGAGAAGGACAAAGGGACTTTTGTTCTGGACAACCTGCAGACACTGACCACATAGCTAAAATTGTTCAGGAAGCAAGGGAAAACATTGACATCCTGGTACACACAGGGACTAACGATCTCGCCAGCCAGTCAGTTGCAGAGACAAAGGAACACCTGACCAGGCTGGATGACAAACTATCATCCATTTCATCCAGCATCTCCTTCTCTGAGATCCTGCCAGTCTGGGGGGGGGGGGGCAGATCGACAGAAGGTCAGAGAAGGGGAGATAGGGGAGCTAAACATGTGGCTCAAGGACTGGTGCCAGGAAAAAGGACACAGATTTGTAGGGAACTGGCAACAGTTTTGGGAGAGAAAGTTCTTTATATTTGATGGACTGCATCTGACTAAGGAGGGAGTCAGTGCATTGGGGCAGAAGTTTGACGTCTTTGCAGAATATTTAAACTAGCAAATAGGGAGAGGGGTGCAGCACCCCATACGTCAAATGGGAAGAACACCCCTCCCCCCTCAGCTAGTGGTCAAACAGGGATTCAGCATGTTTGCAGTTCATTTGCATCACCAGGTAAGAAAAAAGGTCAGTCTCCCCATACAACGCACAGGGGAAATGCCAGACCTCACCCAACAACAGACACACCAAAATCTGGCCAATGGAAAATCATGTACACAAATGCTCACAGCCTGGAAAATAAGATCCCAGACCTGCAGGCAATAATGTCAGAGGCTAAACTGGACATAGTAGCAATTAGTGAGATGTGGTTTACCAGTAACCACACTTGGGAGACTTTCTGTACCTGGCTATGTACTGTTCAGAAGAGACTGAGGTGCAAAAAGGGGGGGGGGTGGAGTGGCTCTGTATGTCAATGAAAATATCAAAGCTACAGAAATTCAGAATACACATAAGGAGCCAGAAGAACTGTGGGTCACCCTGGAAACAGGAAATGGAACAGCCATAAGAACTGGGGTTGTCTACAGGCCCCCAGACCAGGGGGAGGACATAGACACATTACTGCTAGAAGATATACAAAACATGACAGCTAAAGGGGAGGTTCTGATAATGGAAGACTTCAACATGCCGGATACAGATTGGTCAATACCAGCAGGAACATCTGCCAGAACTAGACACATGGTGGATTCCCTGCAGGGGGAGGGCCTCAAACAACTGGTACAAGAACCCACAAGAGATAGGGCTATCCTAGATCTAGTACTGACTAACAAGGAAGGGTTCACAGATCTCCAGGTAGAAGGTCACCTGGGGGCCAGTGACCATCACATGGTATGGTTCAGTTTGGGCACTACAACTAAATCATCCCATTCCAAGACAAAAATATGGGACTTCAGAGGAGCTGACTTTGATAAGATGGCCAACAGAATTAAGCTAGCTTTGGCAAAAAGAAACACAGGTGAGGGGGTACAGGCAAAGTGGGCAAGCATTAAAGATGCAATACTTGAAGCAACATCCCATTGTGTTAGACAGAAAAGGAAGTGCAAAAGAAGAAGGAAACCACTTTGGTTCTCAAATACAGTAGCAGAAAAGGTCAGAGCCAAAAGGCTGGACTTAAGAAAACATAAGGGAACACAGCAGGATGAAGATAGGGAGGCATACCAAACTGCCCTAAGGGAAGCAGGGAAGGCAGTAAGACAGGCAAAGTCCCAAACTGAGGAAACGCTAGCACAAACAGTAAAAGAAGGTGACAAGACTTTCTATAGATACATTAATGAAAGAAGAAAGTCCAGATGGGGTATTGCTAAGCTCAAAGGAGAAAAGGGGGCATGTGAGGAGGAGGACCCCGTGAAAGCATCTATCCTAAATAGATACTTTTGCTCAGTATTTACTGAAGAGAAGGAAGGGCAGGGCCCACAGCTCAGCACCATGGACACGGGGGGGAAGGAGGTGAACACTACTCCCTTCACAAAAGAAAGGGTCCTACAACAGCTCGCTAAGCTCAGGGTGGACAAGGCAATGGGACCTGGTGGCATACATCCCAGGGTACTAAAGGAACTAAGGGTGGAACTAGCAGAGTCATTAGCAGAATTGTTTAGTGAGTATCTGAGCACAGGAGAGGTCCCAGAAGACTGGAGAAGGGCTCATGTGGTCCTGCTCCACAACAGTGGTAGCAGGGAGGAGGTAGGGAATTACAGACCAGTCAGTCTTACCTCAGTAGTGGGCAAGATTATGGAGGCACTCCTTAAGGAAAGGATAGTGCAACACCTGGAATCCATAGGGGCATAGGATGCAAGACAGCATGGGTTTACAAAAGAAAGGTCCTGTCAAACTAATTTCTTTGACTGGGTAACCAGAGTGGTGGACCAAGGGAGAGCAGTTGATGTTGCCTAACTCGACTTCAGCAAAGCTTTCAACACTGTTCCACATAGAAGATTGATAAACAAGCTGGGTAGGCTCGGGGCGGGTCAGAAGTTGGTCAACTGGGTGGCAAACTGGTTGACGGGCAGAAAACAAAGAGTGGTGGTAAATGGTATGAAGTCAGAAGAGATGCAAGTCACAAGTGGGGTACCTCAGGGATCAGTCCTGGGGCCTGTCCTCTTCAATATCTTCATCAGTGACATTGCAGACGGACTAGAGGGTAAGGCTTGTCTGTTTACAGATGACACCAAGATCTGCAACAGAGTAGATGATCCAGATGGGGTGGGCAGAATGAGTAGAGATCTGGATCAACTAGCAAAATGGTCGGAAGAGTGGCAACTGGGATTTAATGCAAAGAAGTGCAAGATCATGCACACAGGGAAGAGAAACCCGGAAGCCACCTATAGGCTGGGAGGGGAGTTGCTGGCAGTCACAATGGAAGAAAGAGACTTGGGCATCATCATCACCACCGGTGACCTGAAATCATCCAAGCAGACCTCTAAAGCAGTAGGTAAGGCTAGGGGGATGTTAGGGTGTATTAGTAGGGGTATCACAAGTCGTAAGAGGGAGGTAATAATCCCTCTTTACAAGACACTGGTTAGGCCCCATCTGGAGTACTGCGTGCAGTACTGGAGACTACACCTTCACAAGGACATTAACCAAATTGAGGCAGTCCAGAGAAGGGCAACCAAAATGGTGCATGGACTGCATGAGAAGACATATGAGAACAGATTAACAGAGCTCAATATGTATACCCTAGAGCAAAGGAGAGAGAGAGGTAATATGATCGAAACATTCAAACACCTTAAGGGCATTAACAAGGTGAAAGAGTCTAAAATGTTTCAATATAAGAAAAATTGCAGGACAAGAGGACACAGCATGAGATTAGAGGGAGGCCGATTAAGGAGTAATGTGAGGAAGTTCTTTTTCACAGAAAGAGTGGTGGATGCATGGAACGGCCTACCTCAGGAAGTGGTGGCTATGAATACAGTGCAGTGCTTCAAACAGGCATGGGATAGGCATAAGGGAGCAATACAGATGAGCATGAATAGATAGGCCATTGACAGGACAGGACAATGGTACATTTATAAGGTAGAAAAGAAATGGGCAGACTGGATGGGCGTTGCGGTCCTTATCTGCCATCAATTTCTATGTTTCTTTGTTTCTATGATTGTCAGGAATAAGATATGAAGGGTTTGCAGTGAGCTGCACTGAGAAGGTAGGGGACAATGAACTGTAGGGATGAGACCACTAATATGAGGCATAGTTGGAGTACTTCCCATGCCCACCATCATTCCTGACCCCATACAGTGAGAGATTAATTACAACTTTCACGAGAATAGGGCAGTACAAGACATTTAAAGAAGACAGCCTGGTGGATTTTGTTTTGTCCCATTTAAATGGTTATTTCTGCTAAGAGAAGTTAAGTTGTTGCTCTGTCCTTGTGGGGTGAGCAGTGGGCCAGCTGGAATATGATGTGATAGTGAGGTGGCAGTGATTCAGAAATCATGTTTGTTGCTTTTAAAATGTGTCTCTTTATTTCTTTAGCAGGCTTACTGAAAACATCTTTGTATGCTTTTCTGTTTCACTGTTTGTAGTGATTTAACATGTTTTTAACTTGTTTAGGAAGACTCGGAGCTGCTGGTTCCAGCCTGAGTGTTTGTGGTTCAGGCTTCTGCATTAGCTGTTCCAGTTTTGGGCACCTCTGGCATTTCTCACTGTGGTTGCTCTGAAGAAACCTTTAACCCCATCAGATTTATTAGGATACTTCTAAGTTGTTGGGTCCAGCTTGAATGTGTGTGGTTCTGGCTTCTTCATTAGCTGTTCCTGTTTTGGGCACCTCAGGCATTTTTTTCAGTGTTCCACATTCAGCTAAAGACAGTTTGTTTCTAGGAGACACCATCAGTAACAAAGGTGGACTAACCACTGTACTAACTGTTGTGTGTAGGCTTTTGCTTATATGCTAATCACCCTCCCTTTTGTCATTGTAACTGAGTATGAATGTGATTACGAAGAGGTGCCAATTAAGGTAGGCAATAACAGTGAAGTCCATGAATGAGAGGTGAACCATCCCACTAAACTGGAGCAACTGTGTATTGACATCTTTACTAATTATTACAACATTACATTGAATTTAAGGAAAAACACTGTTCCCAGCCGCATGTCCCACTTAAGTGGCCCTCCCACTTAAGTGGGTCCACCTATGTGGCATGTACTGTACCACCAATTGTCAGATACCATGTGAAGTTTACTGCTGTTTTAGCAGCACAGGGTTATAACTACGCACAGAAACACTGTGCATCACTTAATGCCACAACCATATGAGTGTGCGCTGCAATATCATTGGGCAAAACACCGACAAACACAAGCAGCGCATGCCCATACAATCTATGGGCTTCTTTGTGTTTTTGTGGGGGGCTTCACCCCTACACCCCCCGACACTGGAGGCTTCACCACAGTACCCCCCAGAATGCAAATAAAACTGGGGTTGGATGTTGGGATGGGGAAAAACACTGTTGGGGGGGAAGTGTTTTTTTCTTAGAAAAAAAAAGCCACAAAATGTTGCAGCACAGGAAGACCTGGGGAGAACCAAACCACAGTCCCTGGTCTCCCATTCTGCCATGTGCCTGTGCCCTAGCCACTCCGCCAAGGAAGCAGCTCAACCAGGCCCCACAGTACATGGCAACTAGAAGATGCCACATAAGAGCATAGAACAACAGGGGTAGTGCTCTTTTACTAGTGCTGTTCTACTCCTGTCGCTGAAACTACAAGCGCTCAATGGACAGTGCGGTATTCACCACACTGTCTTTCATGCACTATATTGACCCAGTAGGTGTCTTAGCAACCTGCAATTTCCTGTTTCTTGTTCTGTTGTCTCTCTTTCCCTCTGCACTGTGAACACCAAGGTAAGATGTTCTGGACACTATTTACATAGTGAATGCTTGCATTTATTCACTGAACTAGCCAGTTTTTGGTTCCTGTGACAGCCTTTTCTCCTCACTGTGCTACAGATCATGCACAGGGTATGTTTATAATGTTCATAATCTGTAAGTTTATAAAACAGACATACTGTAGTAAAAGTTCAGAAATTCAGCACTTTCACCTTCATTTCTGTTGAGGTTTTTGGAGCACTTTGGGTCACTTCGATCCTTCAGCATATTGATAAAAAACGTTGGCCCTTTTCTTGGTGGCCAGGGCTTGTCCCTTGCAGTGCCATCCCCACCCAATCACTTTCAGCCCTTCAACCCCTTCCTCTTTTCCTATGACTAGTTTTTTGTAAACAAACAAAAAAAAAAGCCTTCTCTTGGCACTCTGCCATTCCAACAGACTGTACATGCAGCAAATTTAAACTTCACCAGCAAAGCTGCAGTGATGTGGCTGAAAATTGCCTTCACAAAGCTTCACAAAGTTTCCATTGGCCTTAGCAGCTTTGACTTCAGTAAAATTCACCAAGTTTCACCTCAAAGTACCAGTGTTTTTCCATGAAGTGGTCACTTTGCTACAAACAAGTCTGCAAAAATGGGCAGACTGGGCGGGCCAAGTGGTCCTTATCTGCCATCATATTCTATGTTTCTAAACAGCACTTTGCAATGTGAGAACACTGCAAATTCACACTTTGCAAATTTGTTTACAAAGTGAATTTCAGCAAATTCACCCATCTCTAGAGAAGACAGAATTCTTTTTCTTGTTGTTTTTTCACAGGATGCATTTCCTTAGCATTGTATGGTGCCAAATGTTTGATAAAAAAAAAAAGACTTCACCTAGCACTGTTCCAGCCCAGGAGCTACAACCAGCAGCAGCGTCAGCCTAGATTCCGTGCAATGGGCATTTCTCAGGCAGCTGGTTACAAATCCCACTAAGGATGGGGCAGTGCTGGATATGGTACTTACAAACAAGGACAGCATTACAGGCAATACAGTGGGTAGCCCCCCCTGGGTTCAAGTGAATATCATACAGTGCGGTTTGACATATGGGTTGAGCAGGAGAAAAACACACTAGGACACTGGACTTCAGGAGACAAGATGTTAAAGAAATGTTAGATTGCCTCAGGAAATCCTTTGAAGTGGTGATAACAGTGTGGAGCATAATGAAATAGAATAACGGAGGGAATAACTAACACAGAAACATAGAAACATAGACTTTGAAGGCTGATAAGGACTGCTTGGCCCACCTATTCTGCCCATTTCCCTACCTACAGGATAAACTGCAGATCCTAGTTAACCAACAGCCTATTTCTTCCTACCCCTCACAAAAATTGCCTTATGTCTGTCCCATGCATTCTTGAATTCTCGCACAGTTTTAGACACCACAACCTCCTCAGGAAGGCTGTTCCATGTGGCCACCACCCTCTCTGTGAAAAAATACTTCCTCTCATTGCCCCTGAACCACCCTCTATTGTCAAATTGTGTCCCCTTGTTCTTGCACATCACTTTTTCTGAAATATGCTACCCTCTTGGACTTTGTTGATTCCACTGAGGTACTTAAAAGTTTCTATCATGTCCCCTCTCTCTCTCCTTTCCTCAAGGGTCCAGGGGACTTGGTACTTGCCTATAATAAGGCGGTAGTAGGGGTTCTGGATTCCATTGCTCCTGTTCGTGTTTGTCCCCTCACTCTTTGCCCCAGGTGTCCTTGGTTTGATGAGACTCTGAGGGAGTTGAGGAGAGTCGGACAAAGGTTAGAGAGGTGCTGGTGGAAATCAGGCCTGGATTGTGACAAACTTAGTTTGATGGACCATTATGTGGTCTATCAATCTACAATCTCTCGTAAGAAGGCAGAATTCCTGTCCAGAGAAATTGCTGCTGCACAGAATAGACCAGCTCAGCTTTTCCAGACTGTGGACAGATTGTGCAATCCAATCTGTCTTCAGCCCAGAAGAGCCTTTTCTCAAGAATGGTGTGAGGAGTTTTCTCAATTCTTTTCAGATAAGGTTGCCACAATCAGGTCTGATATCCGCTTGACCCTCCCTAATGGAAGCTGTGATGGTCGGCAGGAGATGTCGGACACCCAATTTGTGTGGTCTGACTTCAGCCTTCCCACAATCAGTGACATTGTGATGGTCATCCAGTCATTGCGTCCAACTGTGGTTTGGACCCGGGCCCCACATGTCTCCTAGTGGGCTGTGTGGATAAAATGGGTCTGGTAATTGCTGAGATAATATGGAGGTCTTTGGAGAGGGGGATTTTTCCAAATCCTCTGAAGGAGGCTGTGGTTCAGCCCCTTCTTAAGAAGTCCTCCTTGGACCTGGATTATCTGGCTAACTACAGGCCTGTCTCTAAACTGCCCTTTGTGGGTAAGGTTATTGAGAAGTTGGTCGCGTCACAGCTGGATGATTATTTGACCAGCCACAATGTCTATGATTCTCTCCAGTCCGGATTTAGGAAGAGACATAGTACCGAGACAGTTCTTATCCGGGTACTAAATGTCCTAATAGCGAGAGATCGAAGGACTCGTTCCATCTTGGTCCTTCTTGATCTCTCTGCAGCATTTGACACTGTGGACCATGGTGTGTTATTGGAGCGCTTGTGGTTTATCTGTGGGCTGTCTGGTACAGTCCTCAGTTAGTTTCGATCTTTCTTTGAGGGTACGACTCAGAGGGTGGTGTCTGGGATTTTTTCCTTGGCATCATTCCCCCTAAGCTGTGGGGTGCCACAGGGCTCCATTTTGGCGCTCATGTTGTTTGCGGTGTACATTCTGCCATTAGGAGTGATTATCAGGTGGTACAGTTTGAGTTTTCACTGCTATGCAGATGATGCTCAACTGTACATGTCCTTTGTGCCCAGCCAAGATGCTGCCTTTTCAGTCTTTAACAACTGTCTGGCCGAAATCCAGGACTGGGTGAATGTGAATTGGCTGCGGTTGAATCCCGAGAAAACTGAGGTGTTGGTTGTGGACCTAAGTCGCTGGGAGGCAAGTTTGTTGGTGGGATCACCCTCAGGTTTATGGCTTGGGGGTGTTCAGCTTACTACCTCAGACTGGGTGCAGAACCTGGGCATTGTGTTTGATGACTGTTTGACACTTAAATCTCAGGTGTCGGCAGTTGTCAAAGCCTCTTTTTATCATCTGAGGAACATCACCTGGGTGAAGCACCTGGTTCCTTCTGACAATCTTCCTACTTTGGTCCACGTCTTCGTTACCTCCCGCCTTGACTACTGCAATGCCCTTTATCTTGGGCTATCGGGGGTTGATATTCACTGCTTGCAGCTAGTACAGAATGCGGCAGCCAGGCTATTGACTGGTTCCTCTAGGTCCATTCATATAACGCCTGTGCTCCGCGGACTGCACTGGCTGCCAGTATGCTAGCAAATTACCTTCAAGGTCAGTTTGCTGACTTATAAGGCCCTACACAATCAGGGACCTGGCTACCTGGAAGATCTCCTTTGTCCCTACTGTCCCTCCTGCTCTCTCTGATCCACTGATGAGGAACTGCTAGAGATTCCCAGGGTTCACCTAAAAACCTCTGGGGCCAGATCTTTTAGTTTTATGTCCCCAACCCTGTGGAATTCTCTACCTTGTCAGGTGTGGGATTGCCCGACTATCCAAAGCTTTAAGGGGCATTAAAAACACATCTTTTTAGCCTTGCATACAATGATTTTTAAATGCTCCTGCCTTAGATTAATTTTAACATCGTTTTAATTATTTATTGATTTTATTATGTTATGTACCGGCACCTTGGTTTTGGAAAGGTGCCTTTTATAAATAAAATTTGATTTGATTTCATTTGATATTAAGCTCCTTTAGTATCTCCTTGTATGGCTTCTCCTGCAGACCCTGCACCATTTTAGTTGCTCTCCTCTGGACTGCCTCTATTCTGTTTATGTCCTTGCGGAGATGGGGTCTCCAGAACTGGATGCAGTACTCCAGATGGGGTCTCACCAATTGTCTGTAGAAAGGGATAACAACTTCCTGTTTTCTGCTGGTGATGCCTCTCCCTATACTGTACATCCCAGTATCCCCCCAGCCCTCCCTACTGCCTTCTCGCATTGCTTACTAACCTTAAGATCATCTGATATGATTACCCTCAGGTCCCTTTCCATTTTTGTTGTTGTTACTACCCCCTTCCCCCATTGTGTAATCTTCCCCTGGGTTTTTATTTCTCAGGTGCATTATTTTGCACTTCTTTGCATCGAATCCAAGCTGCCATTCTTCTGACCATTCCTCCAAACTTGCCCAGTCCCTTTTCATCCTTTCCACGCCTCCTTGTGTATCAACCCTGTAGCAGATCTTTGTGTTGTCTGCAAAGAGGCATACTTTTCCTTCCAGTCCCTCTGCAATGTCACTTATAAAGACATTAAAACAGGCTGGACCCAATACTGAACCCTGTGGTACCCCACTAGTAACCCCTCTTTCTTCAGAGTGGACTTCATTTACAATTACCTTCTGTGTCCTGTTGTCCAGCCAATGTTTTACCCAGGCTACCACCCTGGGACCCACTCCCAGGCTAGTTAATTTGACTTATTAATCTTTTGTGTGGGACTGTGTTAAATGCCTTGCTAAAGTCTAGGTTGGCTATGTCCACAGCCCCACCCTGGTCTACTACTTTGGTCACCCAGTCAAAGAAATCAGTTAGATTTGTCTGACATGACCTTCCCACTGTGAACCCATGCTGCCTTGGGTCCTGTGCCCCATTGACCTCTAGGTACTCAGCAATTCTTTCCTTCAGAAGTGATTCCATCACTTTCCCTACCACAGAGGTCAAACTGATAGGTCTGTAGATTCCTGCCTCTGTCTTGGTCCCACTTTTGTGAAGAGAAATCACATCTGCCTTCCTTCAGTCCTCAGGTACCACACCATCCTCCCATGATTTGTTAAAAAGGGTAGTCAGTGGTTTCACTAGTTCTCCCCTTAATTCTTTTAGAATTCTGAGGTGAATTCCATCAGGCCCCATTGCTTTGTCCACCTTCAGTTTTATGAGTTCTTTCAGAGCCTTTTCTTCTGTGAAAGGACTGGGATCGACCCCATCCAGAGTGCTTCTGTTAATTGGAATAGGCACTCACCCTCCTCCTCTTTTGTGAATACTGAGCAGAAATATTGATACAGTATATCTGCTTTTTCACTCTCCCTCTCTGCCCACCCAACGTCCATTCTGTTCAGCCTCACTATCCCTCCCTTTGTCTTTCTATGCTCCCTGATGTACCTATAAAAGGTTTTATCCCCCTTCTTAACCGAGTTGGCTATCTTTCCCTCAGTGTGGGCCTTTGCTATTCTGACTTTCTTCCCTGCTTCCTTCTGCCTTAACTGGTACAGCTTTCTGTCCTGCTCCTTCTGTGTTTCCTCATACTTCCTAAATGCTATTTTTTTCTCCCTGACCTTCCCCACCACCTCTTTTGAGAACCATAGTGGCTTTTTCTTTCATTTTGATTTGTTTATTTGCTTCACACAAAGGCTTGTTGCCTCTGTGATGGCAGTTTTGATGCTTCTTCATTGTTGCTCCACCCCTCCTTCTAGCCTGTTTGCTAGTGCTTTTCTAAGGCACTCTCCCATCTTGCCAAAGTCAGCCATCCTGAAGTCCAGTACCCTCACTTTTGTATGGCTTGACTCTGTAGCTGAGTTTATTGTGAACCACACTGTTTGGTGGTCACTTATTCCCAGATGGATATCCACTTCTAGATCTGAGATCCTCTCACTGTGCCTGTTTGAGAGTACACGGTCTAAGATTGCTCCCTCACAAGTGGGTTCCAAAACTAGCTGTCTGAGGTATGCCACCTGTAGGGCATTGAGAATGACCCTGCTGTTGGATGTGGCTATAGCAAATGTGCTCCAGTTAACATCTGCCATTTTCAGGTCTCCCATCAACAGTATCTCCCCTTTCTCTGCCATCCTAAGAATGCCTTCTATCATATCCTTGTTCATTCCTTCCTCCTGACATGGGGGTCTGTACACAACCCCTATGCAGATTGTGGTGCCATTTCCAGTATGTAAGGTTACCCACAGTGCATCCTCTCCTCCCTGTTTACTCTTTTGTTCAATTGCTTTTATCTCTTCCCTTCCATAGATAGCTACTCCTCCCCTCACCTTCCCTCCCTGTCTCTCCTGTAGGTTGTGTACCCTGGTATGTTAACATCCCAGTCATGGTTCTCTGTGTACCATGTTTCTGTGACTGCTACAATATCAAGGCATTCCCTCTTCCATCAAGGCCACCAGTTCAGGGAGCTTGTTGCCCAGACTACGGGCATCGGTACTCATTACCCTCCATTTCCTGATGGCCTTACCCCTTTTTGTCCCATCCCTGTCCTTATTGCCTTTGTCACTTTCTCCATTTACCCCTGCCCTTCTTCCTATCGACATATATATCTTGGTGTTTACCTCACTTACTACCCTGAATTTTTGGGGGGGGCTAGGATTTCCCTGCTCCTTTCCAGTGCCTCCCCCTTGGCTAGTTTAAATGCTTGCCAATGAAGCATTTAAACCTATCACCTAGGATCCTGGTTCCCCTCCTGGACAGATGCAGACCATCATGCCAGTATAGGCCTGCATCACTCCAGGTGGACCCCCAGTCCCCAGTGAAGCCAAATCCTTGAGCTCTGCACCAGTTTGTCAACCACTGATTGACTCCCATGGAGTGGAGCTCCCTAGCTTCACCTATACCATAGACAGGCAGCACCTCTGAGAAGGTTACCATGTGTGCTACTTGTCTAAGGCCCCTCCCCAACTCCACAAACTCTTCTTGCACTGCTCTGATCCCTTTCTTAGCCAGGTCATTTGTACCTAGGTGGACAATGACATCTGGCTCCCTCCCCTGTGCAGCTGCTCTGGAAATCCTGAGGATTAGCTCCCTGTCCCTCCAAGCCATGGTGCCAGGCAGGCACCTTACCTTCCTCTCCCCTTCCTCCCCCAGTTCTACCTTCCTAATAATGGAGTCCCCCACCAGGAGTTGTTTCCTTCCCATGTGGAGTCCCATGCCACCCTCCTGTGGGTCTTCTTTGTGGAGGTTCCCAGCATCCCCCTTGGTCTCCACTGTGGGTGCCTTCATAGAGGAACCACACTTTGCCACAACAGCATATGAATTGTGGAGAGGTACAACTGGAGGGATGCACCTCAGTTCCACCACCCTCACCCTCCGTGAGCCCACTGTGGTCCAACTACTCCGCTTTCTTGGCAAACTGTGAGGCAACAGCAGTGGCCTTGGTGGTCCCTGGATGGGAGAAGAGGTCCCACAAATCCTGGCCAACTCAGCCTGGAGATGAGCAACCTCCTCCCTCAGTCCAGAGAGGTGCCTGCAGATGGGACAACACTACACTCTCCAGAACATCTCCTGGAAGACTGATGCTCCACAGCCATTGCACTGCACCACACCCATTATGTCTTATTTCTGACCCCTTCACCGTTGTTTGGAATACTTACTCTTTCCTCTGTTTATTTTGTTTTTCTCCCTACTTACTTACTGCATCTGTACCCTTTAAGCTCTTGATCTTCCTGTTCTGAGACAAGAAGATCCTATATTTCTCAGTAGTCTCCTTACTTGCTCAGAGGCAGACCTCCAGCAGCTGGGGGGACAGAGAGCTACTCTTGTCCTTATAGGATGGCGAGTCTTTGGTGTCTCTGTGATCACTCACTTTCTGCTCCCAAACAGGATGTTTCTGTTGTCAGTCAAATTCTGTGCCTATAAAAGTAGATCTAGCTTTGGGTGGAGGGGAAGGAAGGAGGGCAATATAGTCCCAGTAGAGAAGTCCAGTCACAACAGCAGCTCCTTCATCCTGGTGTTCTCTGCCAGTTCTCTGGCAGATGCTATCTAGGGCAGTGTTTAAATCTGGCTTTAACCTGGCTTCCTTCTAGCTAAGCCACTCCCCCTACTTAACAGATCTTTCTTCACTTAGTTAAATTGCACAGATAACAATCCCCTTCAGCCACCTGAGACTAACACCTAGATAACTGCACAGATAACAATTCACTTCAGCCCACCCAGTCAAACGCACTAACTTTATAATTTTTTTTACCTACCTACCTACCTAACTAGTGCAATAACAAGCTGTTCAAAGGTAATAAGCAAGATTAAGATGAGAAAAAGGCCACTGTGGTTCTTGAAGGAGGTGTCTATGGCAGTAAAGAAGAAAAAAAACAGTTGTCAGAAATACAAATGACCCAAACAGAGGCAGATAGGAAGGTATAGCTAGTGAAACAAAGGAGGCAGAAGGAAGGGCAAGGACAGCTGAGTTTCAATGTCAAAAAATGCTTAGTCATGTACCTATGGTGGGGAAATCTGGGGGGCTGTGTATAAGATGGGCGGCGGTACTTATAGCTACTAAGCAAGAACGGGACCTTGGGGTAATCATATGTGCTATCTTAAGGTGGTAGGGCAGTGCAACATGTCAGCAGACAAAGTGAACAGGATTCTGGGGTGCATAGGGAGGGTATCACTAGAAGGTGAAGGGAGGTGGTATTTACCCTTGTATCATTTACTTGTGAGACCCCATCTCAAGTACTGTGACCAGTTCTGGATGCTACACCTCCACGAGGACCTCAGCAGCACAGAAGTGGTCCAAAGGAGGGTTATTAAAATGGTGTGTGGTTGCATGAGAAAACATATGAGGAAAGGCTGCAGGAGCACAACATGTACTCTAAGGTGCAGGAGGGGACTCTTTTAAAGAGGAGAAGCACCAGAACACAGAGGCAAACCATGAAGCTTGGGAGGGGGGATTAAGAGGGATGTGAGGAAATACTTCTTCACTGAAAGGGTGGTGGACACCTGGGACAACCCACCAGAGGAGATGGTGGAGGCAAAGACTGTAGGAGATTCAAGCATATGTGGGATAGGTACATGGGGACAATAAATAGAGGTAAGGGAGGAGGGAAGAACACTTGTGGCCAAATAGAGTCCAGGGTGTAGAGTTAGGCAGGGAAAATAAGGCTAACTGGATGGCCTACCAGTCCTTTTCTGCTGACATATTCTATGTTTATATGTTTCTAACAGAATATTATTTGAAATGATGTTGCAGACTAGTTTATTTGCAGCTGCAGCAGTGATAATACATAGAGAATACTGGCTGGGAATCTGTGCACAACCATCTTGTGCTACCACCGATGGATTCTGATTCTGTTAGACCTCGAGAGTGAAGCTTGAGAGGTCCCACGGAATCAGAACCCTGAGGTGGCAGCTCTGGCTGGTTGGGGACAGTTACCCAGCCAGTATTTTTATAGTGTATAATGACCCCGTGTTCAAACGGCATAACATACAAAAAAACCTTGAAATGACTCCAAGAGACAGTGTCATGTTTTAAGCGTTTTTATCAATAGTTTTCGAAAGGCTTAAGCAGTTACATAAACAGAAAAACACTCAATTAAAACACTTTGTCAGATGCAACAGAATAAAGTCTTTTTTTTGTCTTTCAAATGAAAAGTCTTATCTGATCCTTAGAGAGTGTGGTTTAGATCCTGGAAATCATCAGGGCTGTCGATGAATTTTATGCACTCCTCAGCCACTTTCGAGAAAACCACTGCTGCCATCCTGTCAGACAATTTACTGAGACATGCGAGTGGCAGTTTTTCCATTACTTGAACTGCTGTCTTGTGCACTCGGAAAAACACATAAGATGTTATTGTACCACAGTATGGTATTACTGCATTCTATGAACTTTGAACTGTGGTACAACAACATTTTGACTCTGATGGATATTTATGTGTAACAAGGGGGTCACTATACACTATACTACATTGAAAGCACTACTTCTGTCATAGTGGTATTTGTTTATGCTGTCTCTGTTCTTTTTAAAGGGCAAAGAATTTGATGTTTGCCTATGTCACTGCATGAAGTCAGAACTCTAAGCAATGCTTGAACAGGCCAACAGTTCATGGTCAGAATCCTGAATCCATGTACTGGCATAGTCAAAACTCCAAATTTCCCATTGCATGAAGAGAACTGTACAGAATATTGTTCAGATAAAAATAAAATAATGAAAAACAACTGATATCTTTATCTTTCATTTAGGACAGTTAAATACTCTATGGAGTGTTGAGGGTATGCATATACTGTAATTTCAGAAAAATAGAACTGATACAAGCAGTTGCAAATTCACACAGAATTCCTATCCTTTTTAACATGATACATTTAAGTAATTATTAGTAAATACAAAAACAAACACAAATAATTTACTAATTAAATAAATAAATAACTAAATAAATAAACCAGATAAGTTGAAATACAGTTTGTCTAGTACCCCATAAAAAACATCTAAAAGCATGCTTTAGCATTCTGCTTTATAGAGTATACTACTGCATACAGAATAATGTACACACTATATCTCTGTATATTATAGGATTGCATTATAAACCTGTCACATATTCTCTGATACACAAAAAATAGATGATTTGATACCTTTTGCGTGACCAAAAGAGTTGTTGAAAAAGAAAACAGATACTTTGATGTTTTGAACTACACAGAGTCCTTCATCTGAAAATCAATGACAGTTGGTTTGAAAGAATACACTTTATTAAAACCCAGATCATACATAAAAAAAACAGTTAAAAAGTCATTAAAAATCCCTCTGGCCTAAACTTGCATTCAAACATCAACCCAGAAACATATAAAGACAGCAGAGTTCCATCAAAGAAAAGGCATTTCAAGGTCAAATGTCACAGAATAGATAGCTCCTTCCCTGAGAAAAGTCATAAAACATTCTAAAGCTGCATTTTAAAGCTATGCCTGTGTTTGTCTGTGCATGCATTAGGAAATGACTATGATTTTAAACCACAAGTTAAAATAAACTTAAAAAATACATAGGCCCAAATATTCAAACTGCACCAGGCTGTGGCGCAAGCTTGGGCACAGCGTAACTTGGCTGCGCAGGGGCGTTGACTGGGTGATATTCAACAGAGCTGTGCCATGGCACAGCATCATTGAATATCACACCCTGGACACCCGCAGTGTGCATGGTGCAGTGGCACTGCACTAGCGCAAGTGGCCAGAGTGGAGCAGGGGGATGCGCTAGCGCAAGTTCCATTGCGCTATGCGCAGCAACTGCGATATTCAAAAGAGCACATGCAAATGGGGCCATAATGTATGCACAGCACAAATGGGGCCATTTGCATGTCATTATGGCCCCATTTGCATGCAGGTGCGCCGATCCCCGGTGACTTGCACCTGGCACCCTGCCAGGCAGCAGCCATCGGGGACCGACGCCCCCTGCATAGCTCGGCAATGTGCCCCACAGCCCGATCGCGGGCTTCAGTATAAATAAAAATAATCCAGTATCCCTGGTGGTCCAGTGGACTGCTGTCTGCCTGATCACGGGCTTATGTATTAATAAATATAATTACGTCCAATATCCCTGGTGGTCCAGTGGACAGCTGACTGCTCGATCGTGAGCTTAAGTATTAATAAAAAGAATTGATTCCAATATCCCTTGTGGTCTGATGGACCACTGTCTGCCTGATTGCGGGCATTTGTAATAAAAAATAAATACAGTATGTCCAATATCCCTGGTGGTCTAACGGTACCCCCTCCCCACCCGCCCACTGGGCCCCAGCCCCACTCCCCCAGTCAGCAGGCGGAAGGCAGCACCCACCCACCTGCCACCCGCCCACCCGCTGACTGACACCATAAACCAGGGCTATGCGCCCATTGGTCCCACAGCAGGCCAATGGGCATGCATCTATACCGTACTACACATTCAGATATGTGAATGGATCCATTCCATTCCATATCTGAAATGTGTAACGCAATCTGACTGCATGCCATGGCTCATGCTGGACCAATCGAAGCGTGCAACCGATCGGTCGGTGGGCGGTGGGGAGGTGAGGTGCTGCTGCCACCAGCTGATGGGGAGCGGGTGGTGGGCTCAGTGGGCAGGTGGGGAGGGGGAACGCTAGACCACCAGGGATATTGGACATATTTTTTTGCACAATGTCACGATAGGGCAGTCAGCGTCCACTGGACCATCAGGGATATTGACGTAATTCTTTTATTAATACATAAGCCCGCGACCGGCAGACAGCGGTGCATTGACCACCAGGGATAGTGGAATAAATTATTTTTATTAATACTTAAGCCCGCCGATCGGCAGTCAGTAGTCTACCGGACCACCAGGGATATAGGGTTCTTTAATTTACAAATGCCTGCCATCGGGTATGGGAGCGCCGCCAGGTGCAGCCGAGACTCAGGTGGCCACCCACAGGGTAGCAGCTGCTGTGTTGCGCCCTGCAATGTGGCAGCTCACCTGTGGGTGGCCATCCATTGTTCTTTTTTTTTTTGGGATCAACTTTGTGCTGGCACAGGTGCATGCATGGCTCCGCACATCCCGGGCTGAATATCGGGCTGTGCAGAGTATGCATGGGCATGCCCCCCTACCTGTGCCTGCATACATTACTGAAGTACTCTGGTGCATCGGGATTTGTGCTGCACACTTTTCCCTTTTGAATATCGCGCTGGGGTGCATTAGTGGGTTGAGCATGGCGCAACACTGTTGCGCCTCATGACCTCTGAATATCTGTGCCATAGTATATAATGTTAAAAGTCTTCTAAATAAGAAAATATCTTTGTGTTAGGCAAATAATGGTCCTAAAGATGCACTGCCCTAGTGTAAATTAAACATTAACAAGCTGTTTCCCACATTTATTACAGTGTAAGCACTATTCAGATATGTTTGTCTTAAGCTCTGTGTTCAAAAAGTCAATATTACTCATGAATATTCAAACTTATACTGTTTAAACATGATCTATCTGCAATTCTGTTACAAGTGACTAGTGTTAGTGCACATTCAAAACCTAAACCGAACACAGACCCCCTTGTAAGTGAGATACTGTTATCCTAATATATCCATGTACCAACATGTGTTCATATATGCCTACTATTCTTTAATATTAAATAACAGTTCTATAAATCTGAATCAAAAACTGAGGGAATCAATACCTGCCATCATGCCCTACCCCGGGTGAAGCCCATGTATTAATAACCAGTTAAAAGGAATACACATATCCATTTTATATCTAAACATATTGAAATACCACCATGTACCATAATTATATGTCCATACGTTGTCCCTAAAGCAGGTGAAAAAACAGAAACAGTTTAAGCAGTGTAATACGACATAAAACTCAAATCTATATTTATCCCGTCCCCACCATGTTTAAAAACAAAATGAGTTTGACCTCAAAAACCCTCCTTTGTGTATTTTCGAAATGGCCTTTCAAAACCAGTACCAACATATCGGAGATGGAGTGATCAGACTGATAGAAGAATCCACTGGTTTTTCAGTCTTCTTCATATTACTAGCAAGTCTGTGTGAGTCATGGCAAACTGTGTTATGTCCAATGTCAATGGAAAATTGCACCTACAAATTCACTGCAAAATCTAATTTTCACCATTATCCACAAAACATTGTTGACTGAAATTATGAATAAAATATTGAAATTCTCAAGGAAATGTACTCAAATATATCAATTTTGCCTGCAAATGTGGCCAGCTCTTCAGAAGTCCTAATTCTTTCTATTTATCAGTTTGTGGTGGACAAGCAAAGAAAGAGATGGGGAGAGAAAGAAAGAGATATGAGCCATTGTAGAGAGGTTTTGTTTAATAGTGTACTGCAGCCATGAGAAATATGAATTCTAACTCTTTAAGTTATTGGACCAGCCAGGCACTCTGGTTCTCATTGTATTAGTCTTGTTCTGAGTCTGTCAGAGATCAGAGATCTGTCTGATACAGAACTGGGGCTCTGAAATGGCAGTGTGATTGAGACTGAGGACACTACAGGCTGATACATAAGAATATGCAAACAAAGAATTTGTTGACAGAAAAGGACTGCTTGACCCACCCAGTCTGTCCAGATGTTCCCTGCCTTATCTGTCTCCATAGACTCTAACTGGTCTCTGGCAACTCTCCCCTGCTTATGTACCAGTAGCACCTAAGGCTATCCCATGCATGTTTAACCTCTCTCCACTATTTTTGCCCCCACTACCTCTGCTGGTAGGCTGTATTAGGTGTCCAACACTCTCAGTGAAGTAGTATTTCCTTATGTCTCTCCTGAACATCCCCCTTCTAGATTCATTGCATGACATCTTGTTCTGTTACACTAATAGCAAGCTCTTCCTGATCCTTCTCTGTGTAGTCACCATCTACCATTCTCTTTATCCTCATTATCCATTCCCTTGCCATCCTCTTCTCACTTATGTACCTAAAGAAAGTCTTATCCCCTTCTGCCACACTTTTGTCTATCCTTTACTCCCTTTGCATTTTTGCTTACCTCCCTGCCCTCACTGCCTCCCTCTGTTTTACCTGATACTTCTCCTGATCTTATTCCTATTGAGTTTCTTTATACCTCCTGAACATTGCCCTTTCTTCCTTCACTTTCATGGCCACACCCCTAGAATATCATAATGGACTTTTTTCCCTCCTGCTTTTACTCACTTCTTTTATGCAGTGGCTGGTTGCCTTTACTGTTACTTTCCTTATTTTTCCCCATTACACAGCAAAGAAAAATAGAACAAGATATCTACCTGCAGCTTCATCAAGTGTTTTTTAATAGAAAAAGTAAAAAACAAAGTTATCTGCCAGAACACTAGAGAGACACAAAACAGGAGGGGAAAAGTCAGACTTGGACAGACTCAAAACAAAAGCTTGTATAAGTAAGGCTAGATCTAATGTAAGCCATATTTCATTTTTACAGCTGCATAGCAAGAGCTATGCATGATGTAGTGCAATTACATTGAAAAGGGAGTTTTGGTAGCACATGATTTTGAATACAACAGCACAGATGTAGACAGCTACTGTATGTCCTTCCACTGGAGTGGAATTGAGTCTCTCCACATCCTCTCTATACAGTACAATGGGGTTGCTTCCTCCCTCTCTCCCCCACCCCAATGCATTATTTTCCTGCAGGGACTACATACCTCTCAAGTGTCCTGATTTCATAAGGACATCCCAATTTTTGGCCACTTTCTGGGGCCAGTCCCAGCATACCAATTCAACTCTTCACAGTCCCAGTTTCTGAGGCAGATGGTGAAACATGCCATGTAAAGCATGGGTGAGCAGGCCACAGCTCTTTCTTTCTGCTGAGCCTTGAATCTGTAGCACAGACTGAGCACTCATGCATTAGATATGAGTGCACCATCAACCAATTGGTGTGCTAACTTGAGCAGCTTGGTACTTCAGTGTTTGATTCCCCCTGCCTCTGCACAAAATGTATCAAGTGAGCATCGGCAACTGCATACTAGCACTATCAGCACTCCTCAGTGGATTACTTTCATCCACATGTTTTTTTTAGTTATTTCTCCCCTGCCCAGCCTCTCATGTGGAGTGAACATGGAAGCATGGATACTGATGGGGGATTCAGCACATAACAGTTGTCATTACCTACTACGGCCGCCCAGTTTTCAGAAAGGAGCAAAGCTATCAGTGTACCTCAATGGATTGCTTTCTTCCACATGTTTTCTTTAATTTATTTCTCCTCATTCACTCCTTTCTGACTGTAACAAAACTGAAAATTTTGCAAAAAATTGCAAAATCAGACTCAATAAGAATAATAAATGTAAATGTACTGTAAACTCTTATAATACAAAGACAGCTGACCACCCACTGGAACCACTTATTTACTTTGGTTTGTAAAAAGCTAGATCAAAGAACTCAAAAATAACAGAACTTCCTACAGTGGAACCTTAAAAACAGGGAGGGAGCTGGTAAAATCTCTGCAGTTTCATTGTTTTATGTCCATAAAAATATGCAATGAGCTACAGTAACTGCTTACCATCTCCTTAACTGAGCAAAGCATTTTTTCAAAACTTTAGCCCAGGTCCAAAAGGAATCTCCAAGGATACAATCACCATAAAACTGCTATGAGATGAAGACACTCCCCTGGCTTGAAAAAAGAAGCAAGCACTGACAGTGGATTGAGTTCTGTAAGCCCCTAGTGGTCTAGTCACACAGAGTAACCAGGTTACCTCAGCAGTGCAAAAAAGTTGCCAAATGTCTGACTACAAGACTACTAACCAATTCAAAATGCTAAAACTGTACTGTAGATTGCACAGAGCTGAAACTGCCCATAGAACTAATAAAGGATAATACTCAGTGATGACAATCCAAGCATTAACAGTTGAAGACTTAACACCCTGATCAAGCAAGTACATCATAATGGGTTAATATCCCAGTACTGACACTGTAGTGCAGCATGAGAGGTGTGCTGCACTTCTGAGGTGCCGTCTTTCGGATGAGACGTTAAACCGAGGTCCCAACTGCCTGGATTGGTGGTAGTTCAGGTGGATGTTAAAGATCCCATGGCTCTTATCGAAAAAATTAGGGGAATTTTTATTGAGAAGACATACAGACAAAGAAAACATACTGATATTTACATATTTACAGAATTAGTACATGTAGATACATGAAAGGCATTATCATGATTTAAACATTAAAAGGTACATATACAGAGGACAAAATTCAACAGTCATAGCATCCAGACCTTCAAGGTGGATTAGCCCAATGTTCGCAATTAATCCAGAATAGCTTACATTTTCCCTCAGCATATCTCTTTGTGTCCTAAGCCTTCAGTTTTTGCAGAGAGATGCCAATATTTCTTCCCATTTCTACATAGAATACCATTCTCTGCTGAGTTGCCAATAAACACCGAGATTGCCATATACAATACCATATAATTGACAATATTACATACAATGTTTCAGAGTGATACTTCCCCATGCTCCCTACCACCTGTCCATAAATCAGTGCAAAATATGATAACTGGGAAAATAATGACTCATTCCAAACTTTGGCTAGGTATTCCCAAAAATGTGAGGCATATTCACACTCCAAAAACAAATGCTTTTGCGATTCCAATTGCTGAACACATGACTGCCTTAGGCAATATCAATCCTGGACCTGTTTATGTTTATTATTATCACGCACCCCTAATTTCCCATGAAGGCTGAGCCATACTGCATCCCATGCAAAATCTGGTATGCGTTTAAAAGTGAGCATAGTCAAATTAAATTGCAAAAAAGAATAAGGGCATTCCCCCAAGGATAGACAGTCCCTATCTTCCACAACTAGGATATGGGAATATAGGTCTTTTCTACTCTTTACCAGAATCATATCATTAGTGATATCTCATTTTATTAATATTTATAACAATTCTATTCCATATTTTGGGAGATCTGAAATTCTTTGTAAAGAAATAGTTTTCTTTTGAGACCATGCTAAGGCACCAAGATTGATAGTGCACAACTATTGCTCTTTCCAAATCTTATATCCAGGTTTAAAGGCCCACCCTAGATTGTATGACATAAATATACTATAAAAAAGGCGATAGGGTGAATCATGCCTAGACTGCCTTCTGCTATCTTTCTATAGGTTATTGCTCTTTTCACAGGATTAAGCCTGCTCCCCCATAAAGCCTGAATAAAATGCTATATATAGTAACCCATCTAGACTGAGGAGGAGGAAAAACATAGTTAACATATAAAAAAAATCAGAATTAACAAGGTTTTTATTAGGAGAATTCTCTTTTTCTTCCCTATTGCCTGGCCCTTCCAACTATTCACCAAGTGTTGTGCAATCTGTGTTTTTGTGTCCCAGTTCTGACTGGCCATATCTGTGCTCCCAAATACTACCCCTAATATGGGGATAGTACTTTTCTCAATTTTGAACCCAGAAAATGAGTTATTCTCTGGAACTGGGGTATCACCCAATACTATCCCTAAACTTTTATGGAGGTTTATCTTAGAACCAGAAATATCAGAAAAAGACTGATAATGTTTAAAAAGAACATCTTCATTTGTAGCAGGGTCTATACATAAAACTAAATCATCAGCATATGCTAGTGTTTTTATCCTGGGTAAAGTAAGACTTAATTCTATCCCTTGAATTCTAACATCTTGTTCTATATTCCTAAGAAAAACATCAATACAAAGACATACAGTATAGCAAGGGGGCTCAAGGGGCACCCTTGTCTTACACCCCTTTTAACACTAATGCCTTTCCCAATCCACCCATCTATATTGGGGGTCAACATGGCATGATTATATAGAACTTTCACCCATCCAATACATTTTTCAGGAATCCCATAAGCTCTTAGGACATTAAACATATACTGATGTGATATCTTATCAAAAGCCTTCTCCTGGTCAATTTCTAATATGTAGCTTTTCAATTTATATTTTTTAGCTCTATAAAAAATCTCTCTTAGTGCAATTAAATTGTCTGTTTGTTTTCTATTAGGAATTGCACATGCCTGGGCAGGAGTAATCAGTTCATCTGCAACAGATACCAGTCTGTTCATTAAAAGTTTACTTAATATTTTGAAATCCACATTCAGAAGACTAAGAGGTCTCCAGTTTTTCAACTCTTCTCTATCCCCTTTTTTTAAAAAGCAGAATTAGTAATGCCTGGTACATGGAACTAGCTAGACAAGCTTCCTGTAACATGCTATTATATATTACTGTCATGGCTGGTATCAATTCTTCACAAAAAATGTTATAAAATTCAGCACCTATTCCACTTGGCCCAGGGGCCGAGTCACTCTTCAGACTTTTTATAACATTCCTAATCTCTTCTCCCTGTATCGGGGCAATTACATGACTTTTTTCATTGTCCACAAGTGAAGGTACATTCTGGAATATGTACTTATTATCAGATATGTGTAGTTCAGAACCAAATGTCTCTAAAAACTGTGCATGGACCAAATTCAATATTTCTTTAGGAGAAGCAGTAGATTGTCCAGAATGTAACCTTAGTTTATTTAGGAACCTATGTTCCACTCTATTTTTTGAGTCTTTAAAGGGATCTAATGCTCTTTTTTTAATGTTAGTGCCAAATCTTAATTCCTGCTCCAAGGTTTTGGCTCTGTGATACTGCCATGAGCACATTTGTTTTTTAATGTCTAGTATTTGATTATCTAGATTTTGTTTTAATGTTTCCGATTTTGAAATTAGTACTTGCAGTTTTGCTCTTAGATGTAAGTATGACAAATACCTATTGTCTGTACTCTGTCTTGTAAGTGTCTGGAAAAACTTTTTCCAGGATACTTTTGTATCTTCCCACCAGAGGGCAGCACTATCATACATTGCAAACACAGATACCCTAGCTTCCCATTCTTGTCTCCAGGCTTTCTGCACTTGTTCATTTGTTAAAATTGAATTGTTCAACCTCCACAAGTTCTTCTTAGTTCTAGAGGTATCTTTCCAAGTAACCTTTATTGTTAATGATTTATGATCTGAAAATTCTCTCCCCAAAAGATTAGCATTCATAATTACTAAGATTTCAGAAACAAAAACAAAATCAATTCTGGTGGATAAATGTCCTTTAAAAAAGTGTTTCCACCATTTTGAAACTTTGCCCTATAGGAATCTTTTAATTTTGCATTTAAAATTATTTTGTTAAGGGCTGTAAAATCATAAAAAAAAAATTGTCAGTTTTCAGTTCTCAATCTGTTGTTTTAAGGCCACAATTAAAATCACCAGCCCAAACTAATAATCTAGAGGTATGTAGGTATGGCTGAACTTTTTGAAATAGACAAACCCTAAGAACTTTAGCTGGTGGTGCATAACTATTGATTATCTAGAATCTTTCAGAATATAAAGAGATGTCTAGCATTAATGCTCTCCCTGAGTCAATTTCTGCTAGTTTAGTTACTTTGATACTAGGATTATTTATTAAAATCCCTACCCCATCACATCTTTCTTAGCCTACTGACCAGAACGAAGGCCCTTTAACCCAAAGTTTTGTAACTGCTTTTAACTCTGTGTGTGTGTGTTAAGCCTGGTGTCCTGCAAACAAACAATATCATCATTCTCTTGAGCTAAAGAGTTTAAAACTATAGTAATCTTAGCAGTCCCTTTAATGCCATTTACATTTGTAGATGTTAAAGTAAGGGAGTCCATGTGTTAAAGGCTAAAAGAAAAAGGGAATGCTAACCACATCAAGAAGTTTTGCTATGTCTCTGTCTCCTTATCCTTTGGGCAATATGTGTATCCCCTTCCCCGTCATCCACATCAGAAATAACCTCCATAGTGCCAGTGTTTGTAGAAGAGGTATCTGATAACTCTGCCTCTGAATCTTTGTCTGATTTATCTAGGGCAAGAGCCTCATATCTATTTCCTTTTCTCCATGATTTTGTCCCAGAGGCTGTGCCTAGTTTCTCTTCCTTGCTTTTATATTTAAGAGTTTTGCCTGACATATTCCTTTTTGTGGCTGCTTTCCTTTGTTTTGTCTCTTGGCTGGGTGGTAGGGGTGGGGGTGCGGGCATGTTCTCAACTTCAGTAACATCAGCTATTCTAGTCTGCAGTTTGTCAGAGATTTTGCTAGTGCTAGAAGTTCCTGAAAATTCCTCAGAAGGACCTTTACTTGTGTCTGTTTTAGTAGCAACACTAGGGGGAGAAGGGTCCGGAACACTAGGTCCCTGAGTTGTTGCAGCAGCAACTTTTTGGGCCTGTAACTGTTGTGTTCTATTTATAAAGCCATCCTGGGGGGGGGGCAATCTTCACGATTATGGGAGACCCAAGGGCACTTCCCATAACCATGTCCTGTGTTCTCACATAAATTGCACTTAAAAAGATTTACACATGCTAAGGAATTGTGCCCGTAATCTAAACAATGGTTACATCTGGGGGTGTCACAGGCATTGCTCAAATGTGTACATGAACCATATTTAAAACATGATTTTGGTTGCCCCATGTAGAAAAAAACACCCCTGTCCCTTCCCAGATAAAATGTACTAGGCAGATGCACAGGCCCATTATTTGTGGAAAATAACTTAACCTTTATTTTCCAGCCACCATTCCATATTTGTTCACTATCTAAAATAGGAACAGGCTTATCTAGAATTCCACACCTTTGCCTCAACCAGAATAGGATGTCCTTTACATGGACACCCTCACTATGAAACATGACAGTGATGTATTTAACTGCCAATTTAGTAAGAAGAATGGCCATGTAGGGATACCATAAAGGGCTATTTTTCAGTCTGAAATTGAGACCAGAACCTATCTAAACTCGAGATAGACTTGAAACTAACATCATAATTTCCATTACCTAAGTGGATCAAAGCAAAAATTTCAGAAAAAAAAAAGCATTGTACCCTTTAACAGCTGTTTAGCAATATAAACCCTTTCTTGCGGATCCTCCAAACCACCCTTAAAAATAAATCTCACAGCATTTTTCCTCGGGGCTGGTTCCCCCTTATTCTGACATAAATCATCCAATTTAAACATGAGGTCCAACCAAGCTTTTTTATTTGGATCCCTCAAAATATGTTCTGCAGGCCCCATTCTAGGAGGAAGTTCCTCTTTGTTGACTGGTGCTTGAGATTCTTGCTCTGTAACCATGGCCATGTTACTTTTGTTACTTGCCTCGTTGGGGCCCATTTCAGGTGAATAATGACTAGTAGTAGTAGGAAGGCAGGGTTTGCACACATTATCCAGCTTTTTAGCATCAAAAACATCTCCAGACGAAGTTTCAGTCCTGTATTTAATAACAGTTTTGTCCTCTGAATCTGCTTCCCAGGTACCCGAAGCATTCTGCAACCAACCCACACTCTCCAGTACACGGGCAGGGGACCAATTCTGTTGTAAAGCTATCAGTTCAGCGTTTGTTTCTGTATGTCTCAACGGGGAATGCGCCATAAGGGCAGGATTTACAGTGGGTGTTTGAATTGGGACTTCCTTCACTGGAGTGTCCTTTGATTGTGGGGCTCCATGAATATTCAAAAGACCCAGTCTGCGTCTTGCTGGGAGAGGAGGCTTTACTGGCTCTTGGCACACAGCTTTCTGCTGCTTACTACTGTCAGCCAAAGAGGTCTCAAGTTTGCGGGGAAAAGTTACAGAACCTGCAGGGAGATCGTTCCTTGCCACGTCATCACACAGCTGATTCCCTTGTGAGTCACCACACAGAACTGTCTGAGAACTTTCAGGCAAATTTGACAGTTCTTTTTGCAGTGCTTCACATTGTGATTTAAACTGCTTTTCTTTTCTTAGCAGCTCTAAAACTAATTTCTCTTTATCTGACACAGTCTTAACATTATCAGGCAAGGTGTACGGTACCTGGGTTTTTTCTTCAGCATCCTCCATGATCTGAGACCAATCCATGTTATCTTCAAAGAAACATACTGGCACATCATTCTCCTCCATTGATGCAATTAAGTCTTTCTCACTTGCTGAAACTGCAGCCTCCAAAATGATAGCTTTCTGACCTTCCTCTCCCATTTGCAAATTTGTAGGCCTTGAAACCAGGCCTCCTCCTTTCAGTACATCCTGCTTCCCTGCCACATCAGCACTTTCTCCTCCTCCTCCTGTGTCCGGCTGCAAACTGAGTCCCTCCATCCTGTCCACAGGAAGTGACAGCACCCCTGCAGGCAGAGTAGGGGAATTCCCCTGGTGTCTTGGCCAAATTTCCCTCATTCACTAAAAATACCACCAACAGCTTAATCTGGTTCAATTTCAGTTGCTTACCATCTGTATCTCCCCTTCCCCCCCAGTCGTCCCTGAAAAAGGGACTTCTAGGCCCAGTGGGCTTACCGGGTCAACAAAATTCAACAAACAAACAAACATCAGTTGCTGCATACCACAAGAAACAGTGATTCTATAAACCATCATAGACATTAGATGACACTGCAATTCTGCTATGTATGGCAACATAGACGCAAAAAACCCTGGTGCACATGGTGGTATAAAAAAAAAACAAACAGCAGGGTGCTTAGCAGCATCCTGTGGAATTAATAATAAAATGGCCAAAAAAAAGTAAAAGATCCATTTATTGTGCTGCCTTAATTGGTTGCTTTTCTGTGAGAATACATCTGTATATGTGTGAAACAAATTCAGATGTAAGTATATGGGTCGTTTCAAGTGCAAGCTCTTTGACTATTGATAGGTGGCACATCAGTGATAAAAAAACTACGATCAGCAAGTAAGTGGTCCTGCAGTAATTTTATGCTACGCTAATCACACCAGACAGTGATGATTTTGTGCCTGAGAGCGTCAGTATATTGATGCTGTGCACTAGTACAGTAACTGACTAGTTTCCATGACATTCATTACAAGCATGATGCACAGTGCACAAGGATGTTTTATTAACACACATGCAGATTAAACACAAAAAAAGAATGGATCAACCTTCACAAAAAAACTAAATCTTTAAACCTTAAGTTATTCTTAACTATGTATGATACAAACATAATAGTACATTCTATTGTCACTTTGGGCAACTGTTAGTAGCCCGTTGAACTGAAACTAGTGCCAATGGCCCTGTCTACAATGTGGTCTTCAAACAATTTTAACTCTGTTAAAACAGTTTAATAGGTTTCTTTCCAGACTGTGGCATGGTGCTACAATCCATGTTCTGAAAGCGGGCTTCAGCTCTACTTAAAGGGTTGGCTAGGGCATGGTTTCCGAGCAACATGGTTTCCCTTAACCCACGTTAAAAGTAGCGTGGATTCACACCATGCTGTAAGTCAGAATAAAGAAACTGATTGTGAGATACAAGTTCACAAACTGGACTTAAAACACCATGATAAAACACAGGAGACAGATTGGTATCTCATAATACACCAAAGATGTAAGTAGTCACTTCTTTTGTCATCATCATTAATCATCCTGATCAAGTATTCCAGCATGCATCATGGTACCTGCAAGGCTTTTTGTAGATACCACAATGGTGCCTGGGTATTTGGTCAGGAGAATACAGCATTGGAGTACAGTCTGGATGCTCTGAACACTGTACTTAAAACCAGATTTATAAAAATTTCTAAAAATGTTTGGCTAGTGCATACAGGGCTTAGTCCTGTTCCTCATATTCCCAAATAAATGTAAAACTACAAGAGAAAAATAAAGTTTAAGCACTTCATTCTTTTAAATTATTAATACACAAATGCATCTAATCCCAAATCACCCAGTCAGAAAGGAACAAAGCTATCAGTGCTGCTGAGTGAATTGCTTTCTTACAGCATGTTATTTTTTTTATTTCTTACTTCTGCTTTGCTCCTTTTCGACTGCAACACAACTGGGTGGCCCTAGTAGGGTTGGTGAGAACAATTCTTATGTGCTGAATCCCCTGTCAGAAGCCATGCTTCGGAGTTCACTCCACACAGGAGGCAGTGCAGAGGAGTAATAAATAAAAAAAAAAAAACATATGGAAGAAAACAATCCACTGAGCAGCGCTAATAGCATTGGTACGCAGTTCCCAGTGCATCAATAATATGTTGCAGCCGTATTAGCTCTGACAAGAGTTTGTTTTAATATAAATGATTTTACTATTTATGAATTTAACAGTTTTGTAGTTTAAACATGTAAAACTTATCAACATACAGTACTAGGAACTACCTTAACATGTGGATGTCCTTCTGTCATTTTCTTTATGTTCTCAGCAATTTAAACATTTTTCTAGCTTTATTTCTTAATTTTATTTTCAGTGGAGTAGGCCAGGATGCAATGCAATACTGCAGCATACTGCAACAGAGTTACTGCAGTAAACAAACCAATTTCAAGAGCACTTAATCCATTTTATCATGCAGAAACTTGAAACATTGCTTTGCACTCTGGCTGGCTCCACTGTATGAATTTTTCATTTTATAAGTACAATAAACCACTCCACAGCCTGAGTGTGTGTGCTGAATAAATGCATGCTCTAACTGTGTTAGACACTCAGCTATTGGCCTGATGCCTATCTGTACAGCTCAGGTGTGTTTTAATTCAACATGACATATACCCTGCTGTGGTTTATTTTCAGCTCAATAGCCGGCTGCTGTTACTGTTCCTGGGACCCACTTGTAAACTAGGTGCTACACCGAAATATTAATTTACTGTTATGTAAAATTCTAAATCAATAAATATTTCTGAAGTGATGAAGATAATATATTTTGAGGAAGGGGGTCCTAAATATGCTTGAGGCAGCACATTCACATTTAATAAACTGCAATTTGCATTCCACTGGAAGAGGAGGTGACCAGGAGGGAGCTGAGACTGCTTGTTTCTGGTGCCTACTGATCCAATGGGATAACCACATGGCATCCTGGCTTCCTTTTCATTAACGTTATGTGCAAGGGGTAGTGGCAAACCTGCTATTAATTATAGTGATCTCTACTTTTGCATTGCATGTATATAATACAATCATTACCACCCTCCCCAGAATTATAGCCTTGTTCGATGGACAGCATAGTACTGCATGAGTTGTACAGACTTGTGCAGAATACAGCAGGTGGGCACTACATGCTGTTTCACGTAAAATGCATTGCACATGTAGGACCTGCAAAACTCCTTGTCACCACTTTGCAAATAAAAAAAACAACCAATATTTGTCAGTATATGAAATTATGAACATATAAGCATTCAAAAGTTGCCAGTAGCATAACACCAACTGGCCTATCAAGTCTGCTCATATTATAGAGTCCTAAGCAGCAGCTAAAGACTCTGCCCCCCTTTTCAACTAATACTCCCTCCTTCACAGACATTCCCTTGTTGGCCCTGATCTTACCTTTTACCTTGGCCCAACCCCTTTTGAAGCCATCCACTGTTTCTAGTGGCACCACTTCATCAGGGAGCCCATTCATATACACTACCACCTCAGTTGCCATAGGACTGGATTTGGCAGAAATTGCACACTGAGCAGCATAAACATTGAAAAATAGAACTGAATGAACAGAAACATGCCTGGGGTGATACATCAAGTCTGCCTGGTCCCTACAATAATTCCTCCCATTTCACATTGATAGGGCCTAGGTAGTGATCTTTGCTGGTAGGTTTGCCAAGTACAATGTCTGAACCCCTTTCATCTTCCCTCCACTTTCATTTTTACCAATCTTGAGTGCCTATTTCACCCTTTCTTGAAGCCTGTAATGGTCTCCAAGATAATCACATCTGTTGGTGCATGGTTTCACATATCCAGTACCAAGTTCTTGAAGAAGTATTGTACTTCCTCCCATCCATTCTAAATTACCTCCCAACTAATTTATAGCGTTGCCCTTCCCATACAGACATTGCTTAACAGTTGCTGGCAATCCATCCTGTTTGTTCCCTTCAGGTATTTTAATATGTCTATTTTTGCTCCTTTTCCTTCTTGCCTCCAAGGAGTACACGCTCAGGTCAGTCTGTCTAACCACATAGGTCTTCCCCAAGGCTAATGTATCATTTTGCATGCCCTCCTCTGGAGTGATTATAAAAGATCAATGTCTTTTCTAAAGTGAGGGTTCCAGAACTGCACATAATACTCCCAAGTTTAGTCTCACCAGTGACCTGTAGATGGAAAAATCATTTCCTTTGTTCTGCTAAGAAAAGGCCCTGTCTATGCAACCCAGCATCATGCTGGCTTTTTTACATGCCTTAGTGAATTTGAAAGTTGGCTGAGACTGTCACTTAAAGTTGCCTTCTGGTCTCTTTCATCAGAGGTTTGCTCTATTCAGATCCCACGTCTCATCAAATGCTGTGTTTCTTTTTTTTCTTTCCCATGTGCTTGGACTTACACTTTTTGGCATTACATTGAACTGCCAAATTATGACCGCTTTTATCGATTATTCAGGTCTGTTCTTATGTTCCTGATCCCTTTCTCATTGCTCTCCCTACCACATATTTAAGTTACATCCACAAATTGCTACATTTGCCCTGGGTCCTTTCTTCAATGTGACATATGAAAAAAAATGGAAGAGCACTGGACCCATGATGGACCCTGAGTCACCCCACTGATCACACTCCTAACCTCTGAGTGCTTACCATTTAGCACTACCCTTTGGGTTCTTCCACCTAACCAGTTTTTCACCCATCTGGTTAAGTCGTATTTTGCTAATTAATAAAACATTGTTCTTTTTTAGGAAGAAGTGGCTTTTGGGAGATTTGTTTGTTGACCATTTTAGCAGCAGAATGATATACTCCAAACTCACAACCAATAGTGGAAAGAAATCCAACACAACACAACACACCCCCTGGCAAGTAATGTATTGTTGCTTACTTTATAGTGATCACATAGAAACATAGAATTTGTCAGCAGAAAAGGACCTCTTGGCTCATCCAGTCAAGATGCTCCCTCCCTTTTCTATCTCCACAGATCCTATCTGGTCTACCGTGAATTGTCCCAACTCCCTGCCTAATCTAATGTACCTGTATGTCTGTCCCATGCATTCTTGAAGCACCCCACTGTTTCAGCCTCTATCACTATTTCTGGAAGTCTGTTCCTATCATATACCACTCTATCAGTGAAGAAATATTTCCTTCACATCACTCTTGAATTTTCCTCATGCCAGCATCATTCCATGCCCCCTGGTCCAAGTGCTTCTTCTTGTAAAGGAAGCCTACACCTGGTTTTAACTTTTTTTCTTTTGGTAGAAACAGAAAATAAGGCTTGAGTTTGCTATTTGACTTCTGAATTCATATCAACTGGTTCCAGGTCACATTTGATACTGGGCTATACCTTAACAATGTCTGTGAGGAAAGACACTGTATTTTTGTAGCATATTATACAAAAAACTCTTTGGCAGTTCCATCAGTTGGTAATTCAAGAAGCAGTTGCAGCAGGGGTTTATTTGCATGGGCTTAAAAAACTTTTGGTTAAACTATATGGTATGTAAACATTAATAGGGATTATATTGGTATTTTTAGCAAATGTGTTCTGAGTTTCTCTGTGGTTTCCAGCATGACAGACAGCAAGGTGTCTTAAGACCCCTTCATTCCATGCCTAAAATTTCCCTGCCCAACCTTGGTACTTTATAGCAAATATGAAAGGGCTGGAAGACAGTCCACCTAGTGGTGTGGGAAAGGTTTGCTGGTGATGATGCTGCAATTAAATATTCATTGGATTTGTAGTCCTGTTCCCTGAGTGGTATGCAGATTGTAGTTGTTGTTTCTATATGAGTACAAATGATACATATCATTTATTGACAGTATGATTCCCATAACTGTGATCCATTCTTTGGAATGTTGCTTTGGGCCTTAGGTTGTGATGTTCCCTGTATATCAAAAATAGCAGTTATGGACATGGCCACTGATATAAAATAATTAAAGTAATAAAATTCTGTTTTCAAGATGTAAAATTCCAAGACTTACACTTGTGATTGCTGATGTAGTTTCTGCATATTGACAGGATTCTACTTTCATTCTTTTAGTATGTATATAAATAATCAGAATAAAAGAAGTCTTAATATACAGAGCATTAAATGAAGCAAATTGAAAATAGTAGAGGAAGCAAGTACAAGAAAAATATAAGCTCTGTAGATTTACTGATCTGCAATAAAATGCTAAATTCCATGAAAATCTTTGTTTTTACAGGAGTGCAGAAGTAGAGATGCAGCGAAGTAAAATTCTGCCCGTGAAGTGGTCATGAAGAGGCCATTTCACATTAGTATTCTACTACGCGGAGTGCCCAATTTAAACCCTCACTTCGTCGCTTCACTTTGTAATTATGACTTTGCGTTGTGCACTCCGCCTTATTCTGCTTTAAGGCAAAGTGAGAATTCACAGGCAGCCCACACACATCACATGGCTTACACAGTGTAGAACATATGCTTCAGGTAGGCATGCAGGATTTTATGGGTAAAAACACTCTCCAGAGTGGGCAGACTTACACGTTTTGCACAAGGTGTGACAAATGGCTTGGCTCTGCAAATGGCCAGGTGTGGGGTGTGGACATGTGATGAAGAGGGGTGCACAGGTGACAAGTCCACAAATGAAGTTATTTTCTCTGTTTTATGTACAGGGGTTGATGTACCTCTTGCACTAGACATACTGCATTGACCACCACCACCACTGCTACTCTGACCGCGACTTGACAAAATTTCAGAATCATTATCCTCCACCTCATCATGCCTGTAGTAATCTTCTGCTGTCATTTCATCACTATTGCAGACATTCCTACTTGGTCTTACACTCATGGAAGGGGATAACATGCTCAGTAAGGTTGATGACGGGGTGAACGCCCCACTATGACAATAACTGCCATCTGGTGCTGGGTTCACAGTGCCATGTGCCTGTTCTTAAGATGTGTATGCTGGTCCCCCATGTCCAGATGACTCCCCTTTTTACCTTGACTCACACACGCTTGGCAAAGCTGGCAGATTGCAACTGACTCATCATTTGCATCTTGGACAAAAAAATCCCAAACAAGAGATTGTGATCCTCTACTTTTAACATGTCCCTGATGCTGCTTATTGGACTCTGTTTTTTTAACCCCTGAAATGGGGGGTGTGCTACGTGATTTTTCAGGCTGGACACACTTGAACTCCAACTGACCACCACGACTACCTATGATTATTACTGGGTCATCATCATTATCATCAACAGGTACCACTAAATCACAACTTTTTTTTCACAATAAACACAACCATACAATCAAGCCATACAAAAGCAAGAGTATTGGACTTTACGAGGGCTTACTTTGGGAAAATGAGAGAGTGCCTCAGAAAAGCACTAGCAAACAGGCAAGAAGGAGGGGTGGAGGAACAATGGGGAGTAATCAAAACAGCCATCACAGAGGCAACAAGCCTTTGTGTAAAGCAAATCAACAAAACACAATGAAGGAAAAAAAACGTTATGGTTCTCAAAAGAGGTGGCAGGGAAGGTTAAGGAGAAAAGGATAGCATTCAGAAAATATAAGGAAACACAGAAGAAGCAGGACAGAGAACTTTATCAGTTAAAGCAGAAAGTGGCTGGAAAGGCAGTCAGAATAGCAAAGGCCCAAACTGAGGAAAGGATAGCCAACTCTGTTAAGAAAGGGGATAAGACCTTTTATGGGTACATTAGGGAGTGAAGAAAGACCAAAGGAGTGATACTGAGGCTTAATAAAGGGGAGCGAATGTGGGTAGAGGGTGACAGTGAAAAAGCAAGGATACTGAACAAATATTTCTGCTCACTATTCACAAAGGAAGAGTGGGGGAGGTACCTAAACTAAACAAGAGAAACGCTCTGAAGATGGCGGTCGATACCAGTCCATTTACAGAAGAAAGGGTTCTGAAATAACTAATAAAATTGAAGGTGGACAAAGCAACGGGGCCTGATGGGATTCACCCGAGAACTCTAAAAGAACTAAGGGTAGAACTAGTGACACTGCTGACTACTCTCTTTAACAAATCATGGGAAGATGAGGTGGTACATGAGGACTGGAGGAGGGTGGATGTGATTTCTCTTCACAAAAGTGGGAGCAGGACAGAGGCAGGAAACTTCAGACCAGTTAGTTTGACCTCAGTGGTAGGGAAAATGATGGAATCACTTCTGAAGGAAAGAATTGTTGAGTACCTAGAGGCCAGTGAGGCACAGGACCCAAGACAGCATGGATTCATGATGGGAAGGTCATGTCAGATGAATCTAATTGATTTCTTTGACTGGGTGACCAAAGTAGTAGACCAGGGAGGGGCTGTGGACATGGCCTACCTAGATTTTAGCAAGGCATTTGATACAGTCCCACACAAAAGATTAATACACAAGTTAGTCAGCCTTGGCGTGGGTCACAAGATGGTAGCCTGGATAAAAAAATTGGATAGACAACAGGACACGAAGGGTAGTATTAAATGGAGTCCACAGTGAAGAGGGGAGGGTTACTAGTGGGGTGCTGCAGGGTTCAGTGCTGGGACCAGTCCTTTTTAATGTCTTTATAAGTGACATTGCAGAGGAACTGGAAGGAAAAGTATGTCTCTTTGCAGACGATACAAAGATCTGCAACAGGGTTGATACACAAGATGGAGTGGACAGGATGAGAAGGGACTTGGCAAGGTTGGAGGAATGGTCAAATGTATGGCAGCTTAGATTCAATGCAAAGAAGTGCAAGGTAATGCACCTGGGAAACAAAAACCCAGGGGAAGAGTACATAATGGGGGTGAGATACTGACAACGTTAAAAATGGAAAGGGTCCTGGGGATAATTATATCATATGACCTAAAGGTGGGCAAGCAATGTGAGAAGGCAGTAAGGAAGGCTGTGGGGATACTGGGATGCATAGGGAGAGGCATCAGTAGTAGAACACAAAAAGTTGTTATCCCTCTGTACAGACAGTTGGTGAGACCCCACCTGGAGTACTGTGTGCAGTTCTGGAGACTCCATCTCCGCAAAGACATAGACAGAGTGGAGGCTGTCCAGAGGAGAGCAACCAAAATGGTGCAGGGTCTGCACCAGAAGACATACGAAGAAAGACTAAAGGAGCTTAATATGTATACCCTTGAGGAAAGAAGGAGATAGGGACATGATAAAACTTTCAAGTACCTCAAGGGAATCAACAAAGTCCAAGAGGGTAGAATCTTTCAGAAAAAGAGATGTGCAAGAACAAAGGGGCACAATTTGAAGATGCAGGGGGGATGGCTCAGACGTAATGTGAGGAAGTATTTTTTCACAGAGAGGGTTGTGGTGGCATGGAACAGCCTCCCTGAGGAGGTTGTGGAGTCAAAAACAGTTGGAGAATTCAAGAATGCCTGGGACAGACATAAGGCAGTACTAGTGAAGGGTAGGAGGAAGTAAGCTGTTGGTTAACTAGGATCTGCAGCTTATCTGTTAGGTAGAAAAATGGGCAGACTAGGTGGGCCAAGCGGTTCTTATCTGCCATCAAATTCTATGTTTCTATGTTTCTGTGAGGGGGGGATTTAACATCAACAGACCCAGACACAGCCACCGTGACTTTCATTTTCTCTAGTTCCCAACAGGGGTCACTGACATCATTATCATATTCATCAACATCATCCACATCCACATTTTCAGCTTGGATGCTGTCACGTGAAGAACATGTTCCAACCACAGCATCATCGTCATCATCACCCGATATTTTTGTGCCACATTTTGAATTATTGGATGGCAAAGGCATGACCTCAACAGCGCTGGAAGAAATGTGACATTGTGAGTTATTATTGCCAGGATCAGAATCATGTTCAACTACCATGAGGATGTTAATGGGGAGTATGACATCATCTACACTGTCAGTCACAGCTATAGACTCAACTATATTTTTTGAAACAGTTAACTGGTCAGAAGTGGAACTTCAGGCAGCAATACTCATGCCAGCAGAAACTGCACTAACACCACCAGCTGGGACAGCATCATCTCCTCCAACTATGAGAGAAACTACAGATTGTGCTGTAAAAAACATTGATGGAGAAATCCCTTTACTGACATCAGCTATGCACTTCTGTGTACTACCACACCCATGGACAATCTTGCCACTAGCAGCAGTACCATGGCCAGAAACAGTGTTGCTTGCATGTCTCTTTGCAGGCATTTTGGGGATCACCAAGAAAATTCTAAACAAATTTAGATTTCTGAACTTTCAGTCTGGGCCTGTGGATGTGAAGCCAAAAAAAAAAACAACTGTGGCTTGCAGATGGAGACTGGGCACTAAACAGATGCAAAAGCACAAACAGATTAAGATTACACTGCACAATCAAGAAGAGATGCAGATGCAAAGTCACAACAACACCTTAACCAGTGCTCACAAGTCTCAATCCAATCTGGAAAAGAATACCTTTGACGGTTGGGGCGGGGTGCAGTGCACTGCAGCAATAGTCCAAAATCAAGTTACCACAAAGCAGTACAAAATCATGCAGGTGGGTGGATAGCAGGTTCATACTGCTGCAATTACTCTGTGGTACAATAAAGTGTGTCTGATTTGATGGCACGCGTCACACACACACTCACTACAAGTAATGATTAGCAAATTGAAAGATTCAGTAATATAACCAACTATTTTAAACAAACTGAAATTATGCACTGCTGCACCACAACAATCAGCAAAAAAAAAGTCAAGAATTACTGAAAATATTACTGTGTGTACATTAACAGTTATACAAGAAAAATACTAACACAACAGAAAGACTGCCTTTTAACTTACCTCCACCACAGATATGCCCCTTCCCCAAAGCACACTTCAAGTGTCTGTCTGTACACAGACTGAATGTTCTAAATTAACATTCAAAATCCACACACAAACAATAAACACTCGATGATATGAGCACAGGAGGGTTTCCTTCAATTGATGTACTAAATTTTGAGCAAACAAAAATTGTTCAAAAAGGCATTTTTACCAGCTCTTAGAGGATTTGAATAGCAGAGCTCTGAGAGGAAATGGTCTCCATCTACCACTACACACACACTACACAGAACTGATGCTGTGCAGAAAAATCTAGAGCCCATGTGATCTGCAGTTCCATGAATCACTGCAAAATTCACCTTGGAGCGCAATAACAAGGCAAAATGATGCAAAGTACATTGATTTCTATGTACTTCACATTAAAATTGGTGCAGAAGTGGTAGTGGGAAGGTGGAGTAACGTCAAGTCATTGTTATCAATGGACTTCGCATTCCTCATTATGATGTGAAGTACTCCGCTTCGCGTTGGGTGAATTACTTCATGGATTCTGCATTACTCCACAAATTGCTTCACGGAGCAAATTTTGACCACTTCACCCACCTCTAGCAGGAAATCCAAATTCCAGAATTTTACCTGACTTTCCAGTAAAAAAACAAAAACCGGGGGCCTTGGTTATGAAGCATACCATATGAACATAAGATCTGCAAGACAAAATCAGACAAATGGGCCATCCAGTTTTTCCCCTACTGAGAACTGTGCCCTTCCCCATTGCTTGTTTTTATCTTCTAGCCGTTAATATGGTGTTATGTCTGTCCCCTCTGTATTTGGGCAGTCACTCCTCAAGCCATTTCTGCAAATTACAAATGTGAAGTTTTACTTTGCCGGCAAAGTTACAAAATTCACTTTTGCAAATGACTGCAAAACTCCCACTTTGCAACTTCACACAGAGTTTTTTTGGGGAATTGGCACTTTGTCAGGGGAGGTCAGGTGAAGGTAAAGCCAAGTTAAGGCAAAGTTGCAACTTTGCTGGTGAGTTTGTATAACTTCTGAAACATTGCCACTTCACAGGTCAAAAACTTTGCAATGTTGGCACTTTTCACTTCACAAATTTGGTAAACTTTGCAAATTATTTGACAGAGTGAAGTTTGCCTACTTCGCATATCTCCACTGGGAATCCGACTAGAACCCTACATCACAAAAGCTGCAGCTCTAATCATTCAGCTTAAGGACAGTTGTCATTAGCTGGCAGGTTAGACTGTCTTTGACTTCATACATTGTCAGTTATCTATTTTTCCCCTGGAGTCCTCTGCATCCATCTGACGTCCCCCTTGCTCCTGCACTGGATATGAGACCCCCTCCTCTTGACCCCACGACTTACCCTTCATGGCAGGGGATGGGGAGTGACTTGACCCACCGGACTGGATTTAGTGTTTGGGGAGGTGCCCTCCCGGGCTGTCGCAGAGGGGAACCATCATCATCCTCGCAGAGAACTCCCATTTTTCATCTTTTTCCTTACCCGAGGTCACGGCATGCAATGGCACCAGTGGTGGAGGCGAGCACGCACCTGTGCACACCCCTGTCTAGCACCTGCTGCAGACTCTCACCCACAGTCTCAGTGCTGATGTGCCACCTCCCAGCCTCCGCTAGGTGGCAGGCAATTGCCAAACACTGTGATCCCCCCAGAGAAGGAGAGCAGTCCTGGGGATGCTCACATCCTTCTCCTCCTGCCACCCCTGCCATCCCATGCCATTCCCGAACATGGGTCACCGGTGTGATGCAAGGTAAGGTGTCTAGTACCTCAGCTCTCAGTGCCACTGGGCTGAGCCTGACTTCATACATTGTAATCTCAATAGACACCACCAGAGGTCTCAGTCATTGTTATGATTTTTTTGCACAATAAAATTCTATCTTGTGTTACATTCCCTTGTAGGAGCTGCTGCTTTTCAGACTTGCTTTTTTCACATACACAGTTTGCTGCTTGCCTCTTCTGTCAGCAAAGATACTGTGGCAGCCATTAACACAATACAATATAACAGATGTTATAGTGCACTGTGGTGAACTATCAAGCCATGCATGAGATGTCTGATGCCTGAGCAACACATGATGAGTTTGATATTCATCCCAAAATCATGTCTCTCTCAAATCCTGCCATTGCTTTTCCTCTCACCTACCTTCTCAATCTCTCCTTTACACTAGACGTTGTCCCTGATACATAAAAACAGGCTATGGTCATCTCCCTTCCCAAAAGTTGTGACCTATCCTCCCCTGGAAACTACCACCCTATCTCCCTAAGTCCCACATTGGGTAAATTCCAGGAGCACCTTGTCCTGTCTCAACAATCCCCTTTCCTTGATGCTTCCTCCTTCTTTACTCTGTACCAGTCTGGTTTTATGACATCCTACTCCATCTCCGCCTCCATTCTGTGGTTCATTGACTCTGTGCTATCTGGCATGAATCATGACTTGGTCAAATCCACCTTTTTTGTCACATTGGCCAAAGTCTTTGACACTGTTGCCCACTCTACCTCCCAAACAAACTTAAGGCAGCAGGGTTCTCTGCCTCTTCCATCAAGTGGTTCTATTCTTACTTTGCAGGCAGGTCTCTTGCTGCCGAGTTGATGATGTCTTATCCCACCATTCCCTATCTGCTCTGGCTTGCCACAAGGATCCGTTTTTGACCCTATTCTATTCTCTATATTCCCAAACAACCTTACCTCTGCTTGCTGCTATGCATCATTTCACATGTATGTAGATGACATAGTACACTGTGCCTCTGGCTCCTTTGCCTCTGACCTCATGGCCCTGATCCAGCATACATACATACATACAGCACTGCTTCTGGGCAAATCAGCTGTCCCTTAAGGTGACAAAAACTGTCTCCATGACTTTTGTTACAAGACTGAGACTTTCTAGGCTCACCCCTTCCTTCAACACCCTTGATGGTGTTGCCATTGAGGTGGTCTCCTCCTTTAAATACAGTACTTAGTCTGGTTGGATTGTCTACTCAGTTTCACAGTTCATGTGGATGACATCCACCAGAAGCTTTGTCACAAACTTGGTGAGCTTTTCTAAAATAAAGTGAGTATCCTGCTTCATTTCCAGAGAGAGAGATTGTCTCAAAGATGATCCTCCCTATCTTTGATTGTGGTGACATTGTTTACATTATTGCTTCCAAGTCCACCATAGTCAGACTGCACTCCTTTTTTCACTTCTATTGCCACCTTGCCCTGGACTGCCTCTCCAGAATCCACCACTGCAAACTGTATTCCTTCCTTTTCTTTCCCACCCTTGATTCCAGGTGCCTTGCCAATTGCACTACTTGAATCTTCAAATTGTAGCTTGTTTCTGTTCCCTCTTATGTTGTCTCCCTCCTCACTTCCCCTTCTTCTACCAGTTACTGTACTCTCTTTGCAACTCTGGTCCTCACTCTCTTGCTCTCCCACAATAAAAATTATCTGCTGGACAAACTGCTTTCTCCTTCTGTTTCCTGAAACTCTGCCCCCCCCCCACCATTTGTACTGCTACTTCCTCCCACTCAGTCAAATGTCTCCTCCATAAATTTCCCTGCTCCTACCCAAATATAGTTCCCACTGCAACCTTGGTTTCTGCCACTCTCCCCAGCTGAATCCAGCATTGCCTTGCTCACCCTACAATTTGCCACCATCTCTACATTATTGCACTGTTGCATTTCAGATGTCATGACTAGCACAACATGTTCATTTTGTCGCTCTGTAATTTTATAACTTTGTGTTTATTTTGTAACCTTTTTATTGGAAATTTTTGCTGCACTCTCCTCATTCCCCTCTCCTAGAATGCACCTGAAAATGAGCAGTTCCAGCACAGTATGTCTTTCTTGGTAAAACTTTTGAAATAACTAACAAATTAACTAACTAACTAAGTCATTCCCACCCCTAATCACCCATCTTTTTCATTATTTTTCTATGTGGTACTGACTCAAAGGCCTTGCTTAAGTCCATATGCAGGACATCCACCACTTGTCCCCCATCCACTGCCTGAGACTCCTTGTTAAAGAATTCATTGAGGTTCATCTTCACAAAACCATGTTGCCTGCAGTATTGAAGGCTCTATTTGTTTAGGATATCCACCAACTGATAATTGATTAAAAGCTTTAAGCAGTTTCTTTGCTATTGAGGTCATGCTAGTTAGTTTGTAGTCACCCAGGTCTCCCATGTCCTTGCTCTTAAGGTGAGTTGAAACATCAACCACCCTCCTGTACAGGGGACCCACTATGGTCACTAGCAAGTAACTGAACATGTCTGCTAAGTGTCCACTACAGCCTGTCCCACTGCCTTGAGCCCCAAGGAATGCAACCCATCCAGTCCTTTTATAAACAAAGGATTGACAGTGTATCCCCATTGCCATCATTGGTGATATAACCAACTTCAACTCCTCAAGCTCTTGAGCAATCTGTCCACAGTTATGGTCCCCATCATTATCTTCAACTCCCTCCCAAACTTTCTTCATCTGTTGTTTATTCTCCTTCTGTATCTGTTGTCCCCGTCATGCTGGCTGCCCCAGCTCCATCACCCCAACATCACACAGGTCTTATCTTCACCAGTCTGCTCCACCAGGGCCTGCCACACCTGGTAGGGTTGGCAGGGATCATTTCAAATGAGGCATGGATCCAGCTGGTGGTGGCACCTGGATCATCAAGTGTGGGACCTGTGAGTGCCTGTAGTCTATTGACTGGGGTAATTTCAGCCTAATTCCCCCCTTTCCCTGTGGTTGTTGCACATGCAGTGGCATGGTGTGCAGTATAAAGATGATGCATGTGCTCAAACACCTGCACCCAGCCCACCTAAAGGTGGTCATTTGTTGCACCATCTAGACTTCCCTAGGTGGCAGCCAAACAGTAGCATGAACTTCTTTTCCATTCCTGAAGGAGGAGAGCTTTCTGTGGTTGTTTAGTGCTCCTTCCTTTGGTCACCTCAAATGACCCTGATCCATTTCTAAACCCAATTTGACAGTGTGGCATGTGGTATCTTCATCTGGCATGCCACTGGGACAAACTCCCAGCCAGCTTTAATGATGACAGTGGGTTACAACTCTACAATGAATACTGAACAGAAGTATTTATTTAATTAATGCCTTCTTTTTCCCATCCTTCTCCTCCTCCATCCATAATCCCTCTTTATTCAGCTTTTCAATTCTTCATTGTTGTTCCTCTTCTACCTAATGTGCCTAAATAAATGCCTTGTCATCTTCCTTCACCCTTCTGCTAATTTGAGATCCTACTCTGCCATAGCCTCCTAATCACATATAGTTTTGTTACTCACTAGTAACAGTAGACCTTCAAGAGAATATCCTCCATAAAGCCACACCTTTCGAACTATAAGCTGTCTGCATCAGGAACACTCAGAATCTTTTGCATAGCTAGGGATTCCCTTGTTGATGTGCATTGGTAATGCCTATATATCATGGGTGGGTCCATAAATTCTTAGTTTCCCAGTAGATATAAGCTCAGAATTGTATCATATTGACAGGAATGGGAGACTAGAATGACTACCAGTCTCACAGAAGAGGTGATGGTTCCAGAACAAAGTCGATTAAAAGGGTATGGAAAAAAACAAAACCAAGCACGCATTAATAGAATTGTCTTCATGATATGTCATTTGAAATACAGAGGGAATAGATAGAAAGGTGAGCTGTGGATCTATGAAGTAGATTCTGTCAAAGAGCCACAGTTAGTGGTGAGTAATTACTGTATACTATGTTCTTGAAGGATATCTCCTTCCATAGATCCATACAACTGGGACAATTTTCAAACAGCACAAACAGTAGAGTGGGAGAATCATGAGACACCAGGGACATACAAGTCACAAAGGCAGAAGACCTTGGAGGGTGACAAGGCTGAAGCAAGCCTGTCTTTGGTATACCAGGTACATACTGTAGTGCATAGGGAATGTGTGGATGGACTTCCATATGGAGGCAAAACATGTGCCAGCTGTGAAGACAAAATGAAAACAAGCCATGGAAGTGTCCATGACATGGGTGGCATGTTCATGGGCAGGACCAAGAAATTCCTTTCCATGCTTCCAAAAGCAAAAAGAAATACAGGAAGCTGGACATTTAGAAAGGCCTTATTTCAAGACAGGTACCAACCATTCTGGGGGCAAATGAAAAAAGATGCAAGAGCTGTGTGCAGTCTTTTGTACAGCCTCAACAGTGGCAAAAAGCCTTATGGACACAGAAAGAATGCAGGGTAACATCTTCAGCATTCTTAAGGTAATGAAAGAACATTGAAAGGTAAATAGACTGGTTTAGGTTGAACACAGAAATTGCAAAAGAAGTCCAGTGTGAGTGGGTTCCCTTCTAGGTTCAAAATATGATTTGGTGTGGGGGCTGGTGAGTGAAAGTCTTCAAAGTAGGAATAGATAAGCCAGCCACTCCAAGAAAATTTCAAATATAGGTCAAGTTTATTTCAATATTTCCTATCAGGACAGCACAATCCCATTTAGTACAATACATTTTTAATAACCTTTTACTGATTTTAATACAAACAACAGGTATGTGACATACAGGAACTGATGACATTTTCTATGCACTTTGAATGTATAAACTAATGATGAACATAAAATGTTTGAAATGTTTTAAAATGTATTACTTATGATCTGCACGACTTATAAACAAGTAAAGATGTTAGAGAAATATAAGTGAAAGGTTATTAAAAATGTAATGTACTAAATGGGATTGTGCTGTCCTGATAGGGAATGGCCTCATAGGGATGTTAAGCTGACGGGCACCAGCAGAGGCACTACAGCTCTGCTGATAGCTTTATAACCAAAACTTTTTTAAGATATTAAAAGCATCTTTACAGAAAATGTTATAACATACTGAACCAGCAATTGAACAGAATAGATATGTGTCAGGAATTCCATATACTGTATATCTATTGTAAGAAATAAGCCATATATATATATATATAGATAGATATATATATATAGATATATAGATATATTAAAGGCAAAACAAATCCATTTAGTGCATCAGTTAGGGTTGTTCCACAGTGACAAAAGCGAGGAAATTCAGTGTTAGGGTTGAAAGCCCCCCTTGGACCTCCCCAGTCCACCCCCAACCAGCATCGGGGTGCCCTAACTCTCACCCCATCACATGTGTAAATAAGCAGAGTTATAGGAGAATTGGGTGAGAGTTAGGACCGACGACCCAAATGCACACCCCAATGACAGATGGGGGGTGGGCTGGGGGGGTCAAAGGAGGGCTTTCAGCCTTAACACCGAATTTCCTTGCTTTTGTCACTATGGAACAACCCTAACTGATGCATTAAATTGAGTTTTTTACCTCTAATTTCTCTTCTTTTTGAGAATGAGGATGATAAATAGTGAATGGAATGTGGTGGCGGGAGTGCGGGGCCCCACCACATGATGTCCTGTTACTTAGTAACAGGAACTGTAAAGCAAAGGCAAGCTGCCATGGTTATGCACATGGTAAAGCAAACATAAATGGTAAAGCAAACGTTAATAGAAATGCAAGGGTAAAGTGACACCGAAGTGAACAGTGATGTAAACAGACACACAAGCGCATACGAAAACACAACTGGTAATGCGCACAGTGACGGCACCAGTACTGTAAATGCAAATGTTAAGTGTTACAGCAACAAGAATGCCAAACTTATCAGAACAAAAACGCGAACAGAATCGCCCACGTAAATGCAAACCGTAATATATGGGCACGAATGGTAAAGTTAAAATTAACAATAACACCAAAGGAAAAAGTAACGTAAACATGAACGTAAATGTGTACATAAATGCAAACCGTAATGCGCATGGTCACATTACCACAATTGTAAATGCAAATGGTAATGGTAACAGCAACAATAACGCCAAAGGAAACATAAACACAAAAGGAAATGCAAGCACATAAGGAAACGCAAACTGTAATGTGCACAGGCACAGTAACGCAATAGGAAATGCAAATGATAACAGTAACAGCAATAAAGACAGAAAAATTAAAGACAAATGCAAATGCAAAGGAAAGGGCTGCCGAAAATGCTAATACCAATGCACATGGTGATGCAAACTGAAACGCAAACACAAACAGTAGCAGAAATGCAAATTGTAACAGTAATGCAAATGCAAGTGCAAACGAGAACGCAAAGTGTAACGCACACAGTGACATACATGGGAATGGTAACGCAAATGGGTACGTAAATGGGTATGTAAACCAAGTGGAAACAGTAACTGTAACATTAACAGAAGTGCAAGCCCAGTTTTTCCCCAACAGTGACATAGATAAACACAGAGTGTACAAAGAATGTATGCATAATAATGGGCCTCGGAGCCGAAAATGAGGTGTTGGAATACTAAATTGCTTATATCTCAGTAACTGTACAACGTAGAAAAAAAAAATCACATTATTCATGATTTTCCTGGCTATGTTTTTGCTGAATGCGTAGCCATGGGCTACGCATTGTCACAATGAAAATTCTGTATCTTGCACCATTTTCAAGATATGAGCCCCAAAAGGCACGGCATACGCCACCATGTTAGTCTATGGGAAAAAATGTCAACTTCAGAGTACTGTAACTTGCCACCCCTGCAATATTTTTTCACCAAACTACCAAAAGACACATCTGTGAGATGTTGGCTGCCTTCTCTCCAAATTTGAGCCCAAAAGAACAAACCGTTCTTTTGCAGCAGGGTGGTAAAGAACTCCTGTCATTTTGGCCATAGTCTGGAAAAGTAGTGTCTCAATTTGGAAAAGCTTTCACAAAATTTTGAGAAAGTTTGCAACATTACTTTTTCCAGAAACTTGAAAAACATATTTCTGGGGTGTTTAACCCCAACATAAAGACATGGCTAGCATCCTGAGGGTCCGACTAGGTGAACACAAAAAGAATTGTGTTCCTAGAGGATCCCAATTTTAAATGCCAAGCATTTTTCTGATCAGTAACTGAAAAACAAAATGGTGGATTTGTGACACTACTAGGGCCATTTGTGACACTAAAAAGTGTATTTGCGAAAGTGTTGAACTTTTTGTTAACTTTTCCCATTGAAGTATAATGGCAACTTGTTTTTTGAATAACTTTTGAATCGTTCTATATTTTTTCATGAAATCTTCAAAAGACACATTGGGGACCCCGGCCGCACATTCTCTGAAGTTTCTGGACCAGTCGTGCAAACCGTGTGACCTGCAGGCAAGAGCAAAGAATTCGCAAAAATGCGTAATTGTGCTTTCAGTTGTTGTCTAATAACTCCGTAGCTGTATATCCGACTAGTACAAAAGTTGGCAGATCCCAAGAGCTATCATGTCCAGGTGTGCCTGCCAAATTTCAGGCAAATCTGTTGAACTGTGGCAAAGTTATTAAGGTGTGAAAATTCACCCTTTAACCTTAGTGCTACTCAACCCTAACTATGGTAGCACTACTGTGATACCATAATACATATATATATATATATATATATATATATACACACACACATATATAGTAAAAACATGCTATATAGTATATAGTAAAAATGACAATATCTTGAAAAAATATTACTAAATGATTGATCTATATATGTAAATATGATGTACTAAAAATGTTTTTTTAATATGTTTAAATAACAGATCCCCACCCCTGAAGAAGCCTGGGATGAAGAAGTGGGTATCAAGGATCTATGTTTATCAGAAATATTGAAATAAACTTGAACTATATTTGAAATTTACTTGGAGTGGCTGGCTTGTCTATTCCTATTTGAGCACAGAAATTGCCATAGGCAATAACCATGTTGGGTGCATAAAGAAACACAATTCTTGTAAAACACAAGGCCCAGGAAATCCACAACCAGACAAATAGCTCAGAAACCTTCTGAGAAGAAATAATAGCCATACGAAAGAGTGTTCATGAAAGCAAATGCAAATCACAAGTGGCAGAAGGTTTGAAAGGAGCCTGTACAAAAGACTTCATAGTGTCAAATTACAACTCATCACTAGAACTGACCTACAGACCAGGAGATGCAGATGCAGATGCTCTTTGAAGAAGTTGTGGAACACCTGCAACTGGTCAACAGACTTGCCTACCTTAAGGGAATAAATGGCCAAAATGGCCCAAAGATGCTTCTACACTGAAGAGTTATTTATGCCAAAGTCCAGTAGAACCAAGAGGTAGTCCAAAACGTGCTGCACTGGACATTAGAACCAAATGCTAAAACATTTCCATTTTAGTCAGCATGCTGGATAAATAGCTTTTAAGTCATCAGAAGAACTGTCAGAACTGCTCCAGAAACCTGGAAGCAGAAGAGTTCCTTGTCTTCAGGAGCAATGCATAAAGCTGCAAAAGGCCAAAGGCCTGGGTGCAACAGATGTCTCTGGACCTGCAACAATAGTATCACTCATAGATGTAGCAGAATAGGAGTTCAACAGATATCTACCAGAAAACAGGAACCAAATTTGTCAGGGCCATAATGGGGACGCTTGCAGCAGAGTCCCCCCTTCAACTCATAGCTTAACCAATACCCACTGAACTGGAGAGTTTAGAGGGAAGGCATGCAGAAACCTCCTCTTGAAGGACAGAGACAAAATGTATCTAGCCAAGAGCTCCATGCTTTGGAGTGGGCAAGCAAAAACATAGAGATTTTATGTGTGTGGCGATCTCAGAAGGCCAAACTTGGAATGTCCACAATGGGCAAAAAGTGGTTGCTGATCACATCATCCAGGAGCTGTTACTTGTGGGACTGAACAACTGACCTGCTAACAGAGTTCACTAAGATGTTCAGAGAGCTAGGTAGGAATGTGGCTACAAAGTATATGTCATCTGCCATGGTACATTCCCACTCCTGTATTGTTTCCCTGCAGAGGTAAGTAGTGGGTTCCTCCTTGTTTGTTGAGGTAGTGTATGACACAAACATTCATACATACAAATAGGGGATGATCATGAATGTGGATGGCAAAGGCCTTGACGTCAAGAAAAACATCCCTCATCTCCAAAATGTTGATGTGAAGACAATGTTCTGTGAAGGACCAGGCACCTTGGGCCAGATTTTCAAAGAGTGGTGCAAAGCTTGTATCATGCCCCGTGTCAAGCTCTTTCATTGCCACACCTGTGCCATTCCTGCTTATTGCAACTACAGTACACCTGATGTTATCATCTCTGATGCAGTTCCAACAGTTCTCCTTTACAGCAGTTTGGGACAAATTGTGGGTGCAAGCTCCATTTAAATGGTCCCCATTATTGACAAAAGCTAGATCACAAAAAGATGATCTATAAGCATCAGTTGCCACAGGGAATAAAAAATCACTTTAGCTTGCCACAAGTCTGGTGACTCATATTGTTGGCACGCCAGGAGCTTGCGGAAGTCTTGTTTGAAAATCCAACCTCTGTGTCTTAAGTGCACCCTGATAAAATCCACAAACCGTCTCCAAGGTGCCAATGTGAGGACTGCCTGCTGGGTGTGATGGAAGCAGAGGGGAACAGATTTGCCTCCAGCAGATGTCCCTTCTTAAAGGATCTGTAATCAAAACAGGGTGGTTCAAGGCCTGAAAAGATGGTCCCACCCAGCATGAAACATCCACTGGAGGATGCACTGTGTGTAGACAAGCCTTGGGGTAGTAAATACATCAGATGCCATCTGACATAAGAGCTGTAGCCAGGACTTTGATGGATCCTGGGAGCTGGAATTGATCAGTGTTACCTGAGCAATCACATCTTCAGCATGAGGGATTCTGAAGAAAAGGAAATGTCCCTCGGTCTGGCAAAGACTATGCCAATACATTGAAGGCACTGGCAGGGTTCAGGACATATTTGGGTTTAATGACCTGAATCCACAGCTGGTTGAACAACTTGTGAGTCCAGTATAGAGTTTGTAATGGTGCATCCTTGGATGATGCCTTGAGGAGCCAATCACCCAGGTATGTGAAGACATACAGGGATTTACTTCATAGGGTCATGACAACCACAGACCCATGGCATCAAGGATAAGCCAAATGACAAGAAACAAAATTGGTAGTGTCTACATTCCAGGAGGAAGTGCAGGTATTGTTGATGGCTGTGCAGAATTTAAATATGCAGGTATGCATCCTGATGTCCAAGACACAGAGCAAATCCCCTTACAAAATCTGAGTGAGAAGAGACTGAAGGGAGCCTATGCAAAACTTTCTGTATGCAATGTATTTATTCTGATCCTTTAGATCTGAGGTGGGATGCAGAGTGCCCATATTCTTGGGAACAAGAAAGTGTCTGGGATAGAAACCAAGCTTCCATTCAGCCAGGGGTACAAGCAGAATGGCCCACTTGCCTGAGAGAGTCTGGGCTTTAGATAAAAAGGCTGACAAGTGGCCCAAAGGATAATGACCTTGGAAGGATGCACTCTAGGGGTTTGCAATCAGTTTTATTGCATGACTCTTCCAAATTATTTTGAGGATCCACCCATCCACTGTGATCTCCTGCCATGTTGTCAAACACAGGGAGATTCTGACCCCTACCTGAATTTCTGGGAGCAGGGCAGAGTATTGAAGAGAGACCATAGGTTGAGGGGGATGGCAGAGGCATCAGACCCCTAGAGGCCTTGAAGTGGACACCTGAAGGTTGAGGCTTGAAAGTGAGGGCAGACCAGCCAGTTACTCTTCATGGGAGCTATGGGAGCCCCAAGAAAATGCCTATGTGATATCTGGGATATAAGGGACTTTAAGAAGCAAAGAGTATATTTAGAGGACTACAAGTCCCTAAGCATGAGCCCAAAATGTAATTCTAGGGGGAACCAAACTGCCCACATCCCTATATGAAGGGACTAGTATAATGCTTGGTTTTGGAGACTCCTCTACCAGCCAGTCTGTGTGTAGGCAAGAAATGATGGAGCTCACTTCATTTTATATAACACATATATTTTTTTTTATTTAGTTGTTTAACCAGGTATAGCACACTAAGCTGAAAGCTTTTTTACAGGAGTGACCTGGGAGCACAAGGAGGTTAAGTGACTTGCTCAGGGTCACACAGTATTCAAGTGGAAGCTGTGGGATTCAAACCCAGGTCTGGTCTGCTGGATGTCACCAAATTTGCAGCTCAGAGCCTTAGACCACTGTGCTATACTGCCTCCTATACTGCATATATATAACAGGGTGACATTTCATGTCTCTGTGTACCACTTCATTCAGGCCTAATACTGTGTTCACCATTACTCACTCAAATCAATTCAAAATGAATGCATACAATGTTTTCTACCTCTAGTGGTAATTATTTCATCTTTTCATCTAAAATCTACTGTAATGTTTCCTGGAGAATTGTCTGAAGTGCAAGCCTTAAAACTATGGTAGCTTTACCTATCCTGTGGGCTTCCCATGGTATATACCTGGGTATCTTGTCCCAGTCTCCAAAAAAGGCTTTAAATTGTAAAACACATTACGGCTATCTCCCCTAGCCAGAAGGAGTCTGTCACCTCCACATAGTGGTCAAATAATTTCTGTCCACAAAAAGGCAAGTTAACAATGAATTGTTAGATATTAGAAGTTAAACCAGTGACACTCAACCACAAATATCTCTGAAAGCAGATGACAGAGGCAGCAGCATGAGTGGAAGCATTAGAGGCATCATAGGAAGAATGCATTAACTGTAGATATACTTTACACACTTCTCAGTTTTGGCAGAGCCATTGGGCATCTTGTCAGTCACAATAGACTGGGATTTCAACAAGCTATTCTAATATTTAATCTCATAGGCCTGGTAATTGAAAAAATATAATGGTCAAGTTAGGCAGAAACATAAGTCTGTTTTCCCATAACATGTCATTTTCTGGATTATTTTTCAGAATGCAAAGAGCTCATGTGTAAGGGAGCCCAAGAACTAACATAAGCATCCATAATGACCCCCTAGTCAGATTCTATCTGGATGGTATAAAAATTCTCAAAAAAAAGGAATGGGATATTGTTTATCTGTCTCATGATTGACAGCTGGCAAATGATTGGGCCAGTGTCCAGAGCCATGGTATCACACTTCAATTGAGGTTAAATAGGAGGAATGATCATGGATGGTAAGGCGACAACCTCCAGAAATTCACATAGATTCTGTTTAGTGAAGTTCCCCTCCTCAGCAGCAAAACCCAGGTTGTCCTTCATGAGACATAGGGAAGCCTAAAAGGAGGCAGATTCACAGAGAACTTAAGGTTATAAATCAAAATGTCCTCACTACAGGAAGAGACAGTGGAACTAGGGCTAAAGCCCAGCACAGGCTGATCATATTCTTTATTTCCTTCCTCCACATCAAGAAGGTGAGGATTATATTCATATTCTTCTTGTTCAGGCTGAGGAAGAGGGACCACAGGGGCCACAGGCTATATGGGCAGTGACTGTGCTGACACAGGGTCCATAACAGGGATAGCCCCTGAGGAACTAATAGACAACATTAACAGATGTGATGGGGAGGGTTGAGCTGTCGACACAGCAATCATCACTGTGTGTAACTCATAGCAATTGTTGGCAGCAGGACTGGAAGCAGGTTTTGAAATAATTCAGATACAGCCACCAGAATCTTAGCATTAGTGTTGATGATGCCAGCTGATGGAGTTGATGACAGAAGCAATGACGGAACTGTGCCTGTTGGCAATGCAGTAAGAATGGGCTGCCCACCACTGATGGCATGCAAGCCAGAGTCTGTATATGACCTTGGTATCAGAATGGCAGTCAGACTAGTAGCAGAGGCCAATAAAGTTACAATTCTCAGGGATGCAGTGCTGACTGGGATAGGAAGGGAGACTTAGAATCTTTGAGGTGATGGCTCAATGAAGAAGCCTTGTTTGGATTTTCTTTCTGTGAATCATGATCATCCCAAGAAGGCAACCATGTAGCCACCCAACAAGGAGAACTGTGGGGTTCCCCAAGAGCCAACCCAGTAGAGGAAGATTGAGATGGCAAGGTAGATGCTGAAGTCAACCACTTGCTGTTCTCCATTTTCTGCAGGAAACTCTTCAGAACTTTTCAGGGAATGTCTCAATGTGGCCTGGTTGACATTCTGACAAATGATGCAGGTCTTCACATCATTCAAAAAAAGCCCAGGCTATCAACACAAAGTATGTGAGCATTATCTCTAAATATTTCCATGCTGCACCAACAGAAACAAAAAAGCAGAGATTGAGAGAAAACACTGATGGATTGCAGTCATGCTGTCAGCAGAAAAACAAAGAAATGATAAATAACAGACTGAAAAAGACATAGGCATTTTCCTCAAGTGGTTGATATTAAATATTTAAAAACAGTAGATAAATTGCACTGGCATGTAAATTAATGGTCCATAGAGCATATTTAGTAATCAGTAGCTACAATGAGTTATAGTTTTAAAAACAGTATGTTAATTAACAATAGAGGACAACAGACAATCAGAAGTAATAATTTAAACAGAAGAAGGTCACTAATAGCCACTGGATGAGATACGGTATCACATTATAGAACATATACAGTAGCTAGCAAATGCAACAATCACAGACTTTGGAAAGCCAACACACAAGCAGGAAACAGGATAGGGCTGCTAATAGAAACATTGACAGAAATCTGAAAAAGTATTGATAAAATGTGCATTGTATTTATATAGCTAACAACCATCTAAATTGCTTGCCTTGGAAGATCAGACTAAACGGTTTAATGCACAGAAGCTATGCCACCTTATTATGGAATAATTAACTAATTGTTGCAAATAACCATTCATCAATCAACCCATTTGTCTTCAACAGTGATCTTTACTGTTTCATTACTGACCACCTTCTGACTGTGTGGCAGGAGACTGAAAAGGAATTGACAGTATTTGGGGAGTTTTTGGAAGGGAGCAATATCAACATACAATTTTGTTCTAAACGTATAGTGGAAGGGAACGTTTTTTAACCAGGAAAGGCACATTAAGCCAGAGTTAGTTTCCAGGTGAGACCTGGGAGCACATGGAAGTTAAGTGATTTGCTTAGAGTCACATAGTATGAAAGTGGGGGCTGTGGGATTCAAACTCCAGGTTTGCAGCTCAGTGCCCTAAACCACAGTGCTATATTGCCTCCAAGTATGGATTAGAACTGCCTGCTATCTTGATTTCAAAATCACTAAAGATGGTACAGAGGGTGTTTCAACTAATTTGTTCCCCAGAGCCATTGATAGGAACACATTGATATGATTTGATAGTTGTCACCTTATTCAGTCAATGAAATCCATACCAAAGGGTCATTTCATTAGAACTAGAAATAATTGTAACACTGAGGAGGCATATTAAATATATGCAATGGAACCAGAGATGAGAGTAGAACAAAAGGGTTACTGAAATGATGTTATCACTAGAACTAGAAAACAGGTTCAGGGGATGAACAAAGAGTCCATGTTAATTGGCAGTAAAGAACAGAGGAGGGGTCCAGACAGGGCAAGCATCCTTACAATATATTGTCCCAAAGTAGATGCACTAGAAAACATTATTACCAAACACTGGTATGTTGTGGGTGCTGACCCTAAACTTTTTGAATTGAGATGCCAAGACCCCATGATGGTGTACAGAAAGGACCAAAACATTAGTGGCATTTAGGTCCTCTCTATGCAACCCCTAGGATCTTAGCCCACTACCTTGTTACCCCACCTTCCTGATGGTTGCCATACTTGTTGACACTGCAATTATTGTATCACAAGTGAAAAACAAGTACATTTGTGAACTACTGTATAAACATGGTAAATTACATCCTATTAGGAGATTCATAAATTGCTTCACTGAAGGTGCCATCCACTTACTTACTTACTAGAAAGTGTGGATGTTCTTTTGTGGGTAAAACATTATGTCAGTTTAAATTAAGGGTGGATAAACACATGAGAGTAATCCAACATGGGGAGATAGAAAATGCCTTGGTACATCACATCAAGGACCCTGAGCAAAGGGGTGTTAAAAGGTCAGACCCCACTGACAAATTTATTGGAACTGAAAAGCCAGTGAAACTTAAGAGAAGGGGAGACTTCCATGGCCTGTTGCTCTGCTGGGAATGATTCTGGAGTTTCCAGACTGGAGGTGATGAGATGGCCAGGAAGAAATAATAAAATGGAACTAAATGGTAATATTAAATGCATGCTGAAAATAGAAAATAGAGTTAAAAATCGACGTTTTGACCTTAGATCATCTTCAGGAAATATCTAAAAGAGGAAAAAAAAAAGTTAGTTCAGAAGAGAGGTAAAATAAGGGATATATATGTGGAGAAAGAAAAAAGAGGGAGGCTCTGGGAAAAGAAGTGATAAACAGCAAGATTCGGAGAGAACATGGAAAACAAAAAGGTGATGATGGGAATGAGAATGCATAATAGCAGTGAATGAGCTAGAGAAGTCCCCAGATAAGGACTAATTAACAGGGCCTAGTAAGAAGGCTAAAAGGTGACAAATGTGGGGGGAAGGAGACAGAGATGGATACATTTGGTGAAAATGAAAATAGAAATTAGATATGTACAGATACAAACAGACTTTAGGGAAAACAAGGAATGGCTGAAAGATGTTAGTAGAAAATAAGTCTATCATTTAACCAGAGGGCTGCTGGGAGCAAAGGTGGATGATCAGCTTGGTTTCCATATTTTTCCTATGGTCGGAATCCTAGAAGCCCTGTTGAAGGACATAGACAAAAAGATCATTGACTTTGTGGTCCCTGGAGATAAAGTGGGATACAATGGGTTTATCAGTGTCTCCATTCCTGACTGCCCAGTAATGTTCCCTGAAATGGTCAGCAAGGTGTCTACCAGTCTCTCCGATGTAAATAGCTGCACACTTCCTGCAAAGAATACAATATACCACATTAGTGGAGGTGCCGGAGAACTCCTTGATGATGTGAAAAACCCCTGTGGGACCCCAAATTTCAGTCACACTAGAAATAAATTTGCAGGTGTAGCAGTGAGTTCTGTTGCAAGGTTTGGTACTTGGTAAGGAGGAACTGTTAGGAGTAGGTAGGCTGCTTCTTACCAGAAGATTCCGCAGGTTAGGTGGTCGGTGGTAGGAGGCAATATGTGGTTCTGTAAAGGAAGCACCAATGTTGGGGTCAGTTTGCAAAATAGGAAAGTTACTGGTGATGATCCTGTGAAAAGAAGTTGTACTCTGATAGAAGGGAAGCACTAGTGGAATTCATCATTCTCCTTGCGTGACAGTATCCTTCCTATGGGGGTCAAGGTTACTGGGCATGTTACTGACCCAAGAAAGTGCTCTGTCCACTGTGCTTTTAGGAAATCCCCTGTCAATAAAAAAACTATGCATTATTAGAATCTACCTCAGCAAAATCACCATCTTCACTGCATAACCTGTGAAGTCTAAGAAACTGTGAATATGACAGGCTATTCTTGACATGATTAGGATGGAAGGAGTTGTGGAGGAGGAAACTGTGTGAGTCAGTGGGTTTGTAATAAAGCGATGTCTTCAGACGAGTGTTCCACACTGACAGTTGGATATCCATAAAAGGCAGTGTGTAGAGAAGGATACTTGAACAGTATATTGAATGGAAGGATGGGCCATGGTAAACTTGTCCAAAAAGACTTGGAGGGTTTCCCTGGAGCAGGAGGTAGCCCCCACATTGTCATCTATGTAGTGTTTGTAGAGTTCAGGCACAGTCCCTGTGAATTAGAGAAACAAACTGTTCCTCCACCCAACCCACAAACAGATTGGCAAAGCTGGGACCCAGCTTGATACCCATGGCAACTCCACTGACCTGCTGAAGAAAAACTGTTATTTAAAGAAAAAGCATTGAGTTTAAGAATAAGTCCCCCCCCAGGGATTGATGTGTATGTGTGGGGGTGCCTGCTGGACTTCCCACTTAACCAGAAAATGCTGCAAAGCTGTCAGGCCATCATCGTGGGGGATCACTGTGTGAAGAGATTTGATGTCCATTGTGAAGATGAGCTGATGGGAGCCACCGAATCTGTACCTGTCAAATAACTGAAGATCATGGTTAGGGTCTTTAACATAGGAGGGCAGGGGCTCAATGAGTGGTCTCATGAGGCTGTCCAAAAATGCAGAGATGTGGGATGTGGAGCAGGAGCAGGCAGACACAATATGACAACCAGAGTTACCTGTTTTGTGGATTTTGGGAAGGAGATAAAACCTGGATGCCCAGGGATGCTGAACTATGGGTCTCTTAGCTGAAGCAGGGAGCTCTTTGTTTTCAATAGCAGAGGAGGTGGTGGTGGTAACCTCAGTCTGATAGTCAGCAGTGGGATCCTGGGGAGGATACGAGTAAAACCTGGTGTATGAGAGTTGCTGTGTGGCTTCAGTTATGTATAGCTCCTTTTGCTAGACCACAGCAGCACCTCCCTTATCATCTGGTTTAATAACAATGTCACTCCTGCATTGCAGAGATCTGAGGGCTGCAAGCTCACCAGTTGTCAGGTTGGAGCAATTGTGCCTGCAATGAAAATTGAAATTAGTAGTGTTTTTCCGTGCATTGGTTAACAACATAATCAACAGCAGCAAAACGTCCTGGAGGGGGTGTCCATGCACTATGTTGGGGATGCCTGTCATTGATTATTCTGGTAATACTGTCATCATCTGCAGGAAGAGGAGTCTCATTAGAAAAATGAGCTGTAAGGCATACTCTGCGATAGAAGCACTGCAGATCAACTTGAACTGAGGGTGTGTTGCTATATCAAACCTTGCAACAGAACTCGCTGCTACACCTGCAAATTTATCTCTAGTGTGACTGAAATTCAGGGTCCCACAGGTGTTTTTCACATCACCAAGGAGTTCTCATAGACCTTCACTAATGTGGTATATTGAATTCTTTGCAGGAAGCGTGCAGATATTTACATCAGAGAGACTGGTAAATACCTTGCTGACCATTTCAGGGAACATTACTGAGCAGTCAGGAATGGAGACATTGATAAACCCATTGTATCCCAGTTTATCTCCAGGGACCACAGTGTTAATGATCTTTCTGTTTGTGTCCTTCAACAGGGCTTCTGGGATTCTGACCATAGAAAAAAACATGAAAACTAAGCTAATCATCCACCTTGGCTCCCAACAGCCCTCCAGTTTAAATGATAGACTTATTTTCTACTAACATCTTTCAACCCCTTGTTTTCCCTAAAGTCTTTTCATATCTGTACACATCTAATTTCTATTTTCATTTTCACCAAATATCTCCCTCTCTGTCTCCTTCCCCCACATTTGTCACTTTTCAGCCTTCTTACCAGGCCCCGTTAATTAGTCCCCACCTGGGGACTTCTTTAGCTCATTCACTGCTACTATGCCTTGTCATTCCAATCATCACCTTTTTGTTTTCCAGATTCTTTTCTAATCTTGCTATTTATCACTTCTTCTCCCAGAGCCTCCCCCTTTTTCTTTACACATACACACACATATATATTATCCCTTATTTTGCCTCCCCTCTGCACTAACTTTGATTTTTTTTCTCTTTTAGATATTTCCTGAAGAAGACCTATGGTGGAAACGTCATTTTTTAACTCTATTTCCTATTTTCAGTGTGCATTTAATATTACCATTGTGTTTTGCTTTCAGACCACATGGTGACACATTACCTTATTTTTGTTTTTACATAAAATGGAACTGATCCTTTTCCTGTAAAAACACCTTTTTTATTGAGTGCAGATTTTTTTTTCATTTTGCTATTTATATAAACTTATTTTTTTTCCAGGAGTGTTCTTTCCTTCTATGTCACATGAGGTTTGTAAACAGAATGGTTGCCACCAATGCTACAGCTTTCTGTATACCTTTTGCCACATTTTGGTGTCTTGGGGTCCTTGTTTCATTCTGGGACACTCTAAATTGGCTGGTCACCATACATATTGCTTCTTCTGGTCTGGGACTTTAGCACCTCGATAGGTTGAGTACATAGGTTTAAAATTATTTTTTTTCTAGAAATTTTAAAAACAGCAACTGTTGATCTGAGACTTAGTAGGTGCCTTAAAGAAGCTTTATTTGCATGAAGAAGCACCTGGCTATGCTGTACCTTTATGGGTTTGCTATTGGCAGCCCTTAGTTAATTATCCCATTCTATTATATATCACGTTCTTAAGACTATCTGTGTGTTGGCCCTCTGAAGTCTGTAATTTAGATGACTGTTAACTACATAGTTGTAAATCTAATGTAAATTTCATCTAATAAATATGTTTTCAGAGATTTCTATCAAGAACTATCTCAGGGTTGCTATTTGCAGCCCTATGCTATTCTCTGTTCATATGCTTGCCAAAGCCTGCAATTGTAGCACCTGGCAGCTACAGTAGGTAGCCTGCAATGTGATTATTTCTTTCAATGGACTTACTACTAAGGACTTTCTAAATGTGGCTATTGGCAGCCTTCTTCTGTTTAAATTATTACTCCTGATTTCCTGCTGTGCTCCATTGGTATTTACCAGCGAGTTTGCAATTCTGGAGCCCTCACTTTAGAAAGGACATTGACAGGGTGATACAGGTGCAACAGTGGAAGCCCTGTGAGGAAACACTGAAGGGCCTCAATGTGTACTCATCAGAGAACAGGAGATTTAGGACAGACATGACTGAGACCTTTAAATACCTCCAGGGGATACACACGGTGGAGTATGGGGCACTTTTTAAGTTGAGTGCAAGTGTGGGCATACAACGGAACACAATAGTTTCAAGAAGTGTACCAACCCGGTCAACAAAAACTAAATAAATAAATAAAGAGGGAGGTGAAACGTTTATTCATGGAAACAGTGGTGGATACATGGAACAAGTTTCCTATGGAGGTGATGGGGCAGAGACATGGATGAGAAAGATGTGTGGATATCATGAAAGAATCACCCAGAGATGGTGGGGGAAGCTGAGGGCCTAATAGGACCCCTTCCCACCATAGATAGCATTAGGGCAGACTGTATGGACTATGCAATCCTTTTCTGCTGATAAAACTATGTTTCTACTATAGGTTTGTGCATTTACACTAAAATAAAGTACCCTGCCATGATTATCACTCCAAGTGATAAGCTTTATTAGTTTGGATGGACTGGTGATACCTCTAACCACCAGGACAACTTCCACTGTTCAGCTGCCATCTAAATATCACCTACTACTGTAGTACCCTGTCCATCTCATCCGTTTGATTTGGTTGCCTGTAGGTCAAGCCCATTTGGAGGTTCTTTACTACTGTACATCCACCATCAGCTGAAGCCATAGAGATTCAATCCCACCCTGCCTCCTAGTTCCATATCCTCCATTGCCTTAATTCCCTCCCTGGTGTACGATGTCACTACCTCTCTTCTTCTCTTCTCCCTATCTTTCCAAAACATGCCATAACTGGTGCCCATGAGATCCCAGTCATGGTTGGATGCCCTTCATTTTCTGTAACAGCTGTAATATCTGGCCTTCCCTCTGCTGCAACAGCCTATAGATCACCCATTGTTTGCCTGAGGATCCCCCTGTTTATGCATACTTCAATGCTGGAGACTTGTTTCTTTACCTTGCTCCCTCTGCTGGTCCACCATTCACTACCCTTTTCCTTATCCCTTGTGTATTTACTACCACCCTCCCAGGCTGACTTTTTTGTTTTTGGGTTACTCCCACTGCCACCTCTCCTGACTGATGTGGATTAAGGCTGTTTTGGTTAATTGGGCAGTTATTGCTCCAGACTGTGCTCCAGTACCCCAGAAAGTAAACCCTTTTCTTTGCACACCATTTCCTCAAATAATTGTTTAAATCAGTAAATGTTTACCAGCCTTGACCCCCTTCCCCTCTTGAACTTCCAAGAAGGTCAAAACACCAGTCAACTTACTCATCCTTTTCTTTTTCTCAATTTATTTATTGAAATCAAGTAGGAGGGTACAAAGCATGTACAAAACAGAGCTGCCCTCCTCTTCATGTTTTCTAACTCCCTGATGATGGCCTTCATTTTCCTAGTCCCTCTGGCTCTTCCCAATTTAACTCTTTACCCTGGGAAGCACTATCAGCTGCCATTTCTGAGAGACAGTGAACTGTCCTCCCCCTGCAGGCAGAGGTACTAAGGAGGTGGAACAGACCACCTCCTTTGTACCTATCACTATGAAATATGCTATGATTTCTGCTCCCCCTTTAGATGTTGTTGAATTTGTGGCCTCAGAGGATGTGGATACAAAAGGGACCTCTCCCCATGGTGAAGCTAATGCACCACACTTTATAACTAACTTCCCAACACTGGCATTGCCATGGTCACTGAGCATTGTAGTGGATTCCTGTTAGGTCCTTTCAGTAGTCCATGACTGTGGGCTGTAATTGGGATGAGGGTATGATGGGAGGTCAGTGTCTACTGTGGAGGAGTTATGATTTCAAACATTTGAATGTATGTTTATGGTGTTATGTGTTTCTTATTTTTTGTGCAGTACTTATGCTGTTACCCTGTTTAGATGATTGCAGAAAAGTTTTCACATAGAGATTCTTGTGAGCTAAACTGAATCAAATTGAGAAGCTTTTTGCTCTAAAAAGGGAGAGATGTTTTAATTTTAAGATGTACTAGTGCAAATCTTTTGCTAAAATATTTAGAAGTTGTTGCGCGGCAGCCATTGCCTTGTTATTGTTTTGCCACGGCTATAAAATGAAGTGTAGAGTGCTGGCCATATGAACATTATATTACTATTCTGTTAGCCTCTGGCTCAGTATGTTAAGTGCTATGGGTATCCTGGCTCTGGGGAAAATATCCTTGGCGTATCCTGCATTAGGGAAGTATACATATTGTTTTGCCTCCAGTCAATTTTGGAACCTATTTTAAGGTCTCAAAGACTGCAGTGTTTATAAGTTTGTAAGGTAAATGCAGAAGAGGCATGTTTCTTTTTACAGTGCAGGGAATTGCAAAATGACTAACCATGCAATTAAAAAGAGGAGATCTCCTTCTGGCTTCAGCTGGTCATTTGATGGTACATTCTGGATTTGGACATCTGAGATCGTATTTGAATCCATAAACTGAACTTGGCATCAGACTATTTTTGGATTATCTGACTTTCCTGTTTCTGTGAAGAGTCTGTGTAGATCTGGTTCAGTTTTTGCATTTTGTTTAAATCAACCTCTAATTTACCAACAGCAACAAATATTTAGATTTAGAAACTGGGAAACACTTAAGAGTAACTATTCTGGCTGGATGATACCTAGTACTAAGGCTTACATCTGACGGGAACTTAAAGCAGGAAGTTCTCTTGAAGGACTAGAATATAATTACTGTTTGACTGCTATACCCAGAAACTGAAGGGAAAGAGACATCTTGGAATACAGAAATACATTGTATTATTGTTCTAAATTGTGTAGCTGTCACTGTGCCGATATTGTACTGGTTGTTTGCTGATCTTAATTTGCACTTTTGCAGAATTATATTTATACATGCATTTCTTTTATTTGTTTGGTATTGTTTGGTTTTAAATTATTGCAAATTTTGTAAACATAGATAGCAAAATGGTACATACTAGAAGTGGAAAAGGGAGCTCTTATCCTGAAACATCATTGATGAAAGAGGTAGATCAGATAATAATCATACCAGAAACTCAAGAAACACAAACTATTAAGAAAGTGTAAAATCAGAAAAAGTGTGGAAGAAAAAAAATACAAAGCAGGAAAAAGTGCTTTTACTCCCTAAGATTGCATCTCCCACTCCCCACATTATAGAATCCACTCAGGAGAATGGACTTGAGATCAAACAGCTTAAAGCAACAGATATGCGGGTCAATTTGAGGAAAGAGCCAAAAGATCCAAAATGTCTTATCAACAAGTGACAAATAACTTAATTCTGAGTCATAGGGAAAATAGCAGGATCGATCCAGAGGCCTTTGATGCAGCCCCTGTAATGTACTCTAATTATTCAGTGGACTCCCAGGGCATCTTAGATGGTATCTCCTGCAACTCCTATGATTGGGAAACATTCTCTCCTATGGAGAAAAATGAGAATAGTTTAGAGTACTCAGAAGCTGTTTTCTCACCGGAATCATATTTCGATAATATATATCAGGAGATGCCTATTACTCCAGGACAAAAGATCGAATCAACCCTTTATTCACCTCTATTAGGAAAGGATAAGGAAGGGAATAAGAATCTCAGGGAAATAATGCAGGAAATAAGTATAACCATTGAAGGTTTAAAAAAATTGGACACAACAAAAAAGGAAGGCCAAAATGAAAATTTCAATTTACATAGCAGTAATGGAATTTCATGTCTTAACAATCATTAATGCAGAAATGATTATAGTAATAGTAAGGGGATACACTCTAAGGAAAGGATTATAGAATAAAATAGGGAGTATTTCACAAATAAAGGTGATTTCACAGACAGTTCTTCAATTTCAAAGCAAATGCTAGAAATTATTAAAAACAGATATTATGCAGACATAGTCATTTTGGAAATATAGCAGCTTTGAAAGATGAAATTGGCAATTTAAGAACTGACACTAACTATAATCAAGTATTATTGGAAAGACTCTGTGAAGACCGTCAAAATGCCTCTGAAATACAACAGGCTAAGCTAATACAGGCAAAACTGAACAGAGGAGTTCAGGTGAAGCTTCCTGAACCATTTGATAAGGATAAAATCTGTACATGTTATTTGCAAAATTTGGATTCAGCAGGGATGGGCAGATCAAGTGAAAAGAAGACAAAATAAGGATTAAATAGTGAAACAGATTAAAAAATAGATGGATATACGGAAGAAAGGCATAAGCAGAGCTATTCAAATTAAGGTAGTAAATGAAGTAGGCAGCCATGGTAACAGGCAACAAAAAAGTAGTTCAAGAAGTTATAAAACAGAGCCATAAAGAAATAAATACATCAAATAACAAGGAAAAGGAAGATGCAAAAATGCTAATAGAAGAAGTAAGAGAGACTAGGACTACTAGCAACCCTCCCCCTTTTTGGACAAGAATATTGTAAGTAACAGGGATGAACAGTCTGTTGATATGGGTAACAAAGAAGTAGAGTATGTAATAGAAATATAGGGTATCCCAAGGCAGAAGAGTGAAACTCAAAAAACTTTAACAGAATGGATGGTCTATATGCTTCAAATAACAGCAGATGAACAAGAAATATTTATTATGAGACCTCCTAATTTGGACTACCCAGATACTGTTTTACTCTATTATCCAGAGACTATTGTTAAAAATGTAATAATAAAGGGATCCCTTTTTAAAACCAGAGGAATATAAATTTTGTCCCCATGATGGTTCCAAAAGGCATTTGTTTGAAGGAGAGTGAGGGAAATAGTGAAATGAAAGAGACACTTCCATTCTGCATATTGAATGAAGTAGAACAGCCTGAGGAACTTGAGAAACAAAGAGAGGACATATTAAATGTTGTGAAGGTTATTTCCTCTTATGAAAATAAACAGCATAAGAGGTGATTATGTAGAACCATTTCTATTTTTGGTTTGGAAACTTCAAAACAAAATTCTTACAGAAAAATTAGGGATGAATTATTCTCTTTTTTCTCTAGAAGTTTGGGAATTAATATTACATGACACTCCGTGGATTACATTAGACTGCATAGGGATGCTCTCTATTCTTAACAAATTTACCTCACTTTTAAAAATCCAACAATATCAAATACTATGTTTGTACAAGCAGGTAAATTTGACAACTTGGGGATACACATTATGCATCCACAATATTTGGAACAAAATAATAATGTTTCCAATGCCATCAATGAGTGATATTCTGATATTAGAGGGGAAGAGGAGGTCCCCTTAATTGATCTGGATTCATGTCTTGAAACAAATGCTTATGCCCCATTGGTACATTTGGGTACAGAATGAAATAAGGGGTTACAGACCCATGGTCTTATTGCTAGGATAAGACCAACAAGTTTAATACTTCTTTCTTGGAATATAGAGGGCCTACATCTTAAATTAGTTGATCTGGAAGTGGTAAAGTTTTTAGAACAATTTGATGTAATTGCATTTCAAGAGACTTGGTGTCAAGATCAGAGAGCACTTAGACTCTCGGGTCATACTGGTTATACTGTCCCAACAATTAGGGATAAAAAATGTGGACGATCTAAAGGAGGAGTAGCGATATATCTTAAGATTGATCTAAACTTACAAGAACGAGAATGTCTAACTGGGAAAGAAAATATTCTGATTTTGATAATGACTGATGGAATGCAAAAGATAGCTGTATGTAATGTCTACTTCCCACCAAAAATTTAAAATCTGGCTATTGGTGATTACTGTCATGACCAATTAAAGCAGGCTCTGGACAGAATATTACAGAATGAAGGAAACATTCCAGCATTTATAGTAGGAGACTTCAATGCCAAGATAACTTCAAAAATGTCTGAATTGAAATATTCTAATCTTGTTTCTTATGTTCCAATGATTAATGAAGCTCTGTCAACTTACATGGATTCAATGGTATTGAGATCCAATATCAGATGGAAACAATTGATGGAGTGTTTAGCTAAGATAATTTTTTAGTATTAAATGGAAGAACCAATGGTGACAGACCTGGGAAAATGACCTTTTTTGGGCCTATTGGCTCCTCAACACTTGATCTTATTTGGGCTAATTTGCAAGCTTCAAGAATGGTCAAATATCTATAGGCCTGTGTGTGCCCAGAATCAACACATTTACCATTAATTCTGAACCTGGCAAATAATTTGATGTGCTCCCCCACTAAAACACATATTGATAATGATATAGAAATGATCAATGAGAGAAGGATAAGATGGAACTCACAACACTGCATTCCATTTAGGGAGCTCCTAAATTCTGGAGAAATATATGATATATTTAATCAAATCCTAGCTAGAGATAAAAATGAAACACTTGCTTCATGTACAAGTTGGAACCAAATAAATAGTCTCCTGAGGAATTTTAGCAGAAATAATAAACCAGCAAATAATTCATCATATACACATAAAAAATCATGGTTTAATCAAAAGTGTAGATGTGCAAAGAAACAGTTTGGAAAGATTTTAAGGAAACACAAAAGGAATTGGAATAAAACCAAAAAGGATCATATAGTACTAAGGAAAATGTTTTGGAGGAAGAGTGTATAAAATATGCTAATTTATTATGGGAAAAAATGAGACAAGCTGTACTAAAGAAAGATGGTAAGTTATTTTGGAAACTTGTTGCACAAGGGTTTAATACATTTCAGAATAAGTGGAAACTTCCATCACTCCACAGAGATGCAGATCATATTTCTCAGAGTTTATTACTCATTGGAAGAGGAAGAAATTAATTATCCAATCCAACCTAGGACTAGGACCATATATCCAAGATCCATTAAAATAACAGTGCATGAAATATGGGCTGCAATTTCTTCTATAAAGTCTTTTTTTTTTATATATTTACCTTGCTTTTTCTGCCCCTCTGCCATCCGTCAGAGCTTTTGCCCTGGTCATTGTGCCCCCGAGACCCCACCACCTAATGAGCCCCTCACTCCCCCGGTCACTCCCGGCTTACCCCCAGGAGGTGGGGCACGACATTGCAGTGGGCACTGGTGCTGTGGAACCGTATCTGGTTATGGGAGCCCTCGGCCAAGCGGCTGATCGAGTATCGGGGCAGGGCATCATATAGATGTCTGGCAGAGAGAGATTTTATCCCTATAGGCTGGGGTGGAGACGTGCAATGACACCAGTGTCTGTCCCGCCCCAGTGCCCCTTGAGTGTGCGTCTGTGCTCAGGGTGATACACATAGCTGCCGCTAGGTGTCACTCCCACACTGAGTGCAAGAATCCCCACCCCCCCAGAGAAGGAGAGCAGTCCTAGGGATGCTCAATCCTTCTCCTCCGGAAGGCCCTCCGATGATCTGGGCTAATTTCTGAACCCGGTTTGCCGGCATCACAAGCGGAAATCCAACCACTGCGCTGGTGGGCCAGCTCTTCTTTAAAGTCTAATAAGGCACCTGGCCCAGATAAGATACTTGGGGACCTATATAAATCATTTCCTGATTGGTGGACTCCCCTACTATATTCGCTTTATAATTATTTTGTTCAGAGATTGAAGTTTCCTTCGAGTTGGTCTGGCAGCATTATTTTTCCAATACACAAAAAGGAAAATCCAAATGATCCAAGAATGTATCACCCCATTAGCTTGATTGATATTTCACAAAAATATTTTCTAAGATAATACTAGCTAGATTACAAGAATGGCTTGAGGAAAATTCAGTTCTCGATGAAGCACAGAATGGGTTTAGATGGGGAAGATCTACTGTACAACATTGTTACATATTACAACATATTATATGGAAATATACTAAAGTACATAGGGGTAGATTTTATTGTTGTTTCATTGATTTTTCAGCTGTCTTTGACAGCATAAGCAGGAAGATCCTTTGGGCAACTTTAGAGGACCTTAACCTGGATAACACTTTATTGGATATTTTGATTAGGTTACATGAAAATACCTGGGTTAAAGTACAATATAATCAACATAGCCATATAACTGATTCTCTTAATACAAATGTGGGGGTAAGACAGGGCTGCATTTTGGCCCCAACACTTTTCACTATTTATATTAATAGTATTCTACAGCAATAATCAAATCCAGAATTGGAATTTCATGCACCAAAGATCTCTGAGATCAGATTTGATAGCCTTGTTTATGCAGGCGATTTAGTCCTACTTTCAATTTCTGCTCTGGGTCTGAAAAGAAAATTAAGCCTTTTTGAAATGCTATGTGAGCAAAGAAAGCTGAAAATAAAACATAATAAAACAAATATTGTAATATTTAGTAATAAGACAAAGAAAATAGCAGAAAAATTAAAATTGATGGAGAAACTATCAATGTAGTGAATCATTATGATTACTTATTGCTCAGATTCAATTATAATCTGAATTGGACAAGTCACCAGGTATTGATACAAAATAAAATGTCCTCTATGGTTAATGCACTTAAAATCTTTAATGCTAAGATGGCTAAATCCTCAATTAAGGGGAGTATAAAAGTTATTAATGCTAAAATAAGAGCAAGCATAATTTACACAGCTGAAGTATGGGGTATCTCTAATATAAAGCCCTTAGAAACTATTCTCAACAAATTATATAAATATATTCTAATGTTACTCCAGGGGACACCAAACTGTTTATTAAAATTGGAATTGGGATGGCAGTCCCTTTCCTCCCTGATAAAAGAAAGACAGCTTGCATTCTTGTTGAAAACGTTTCTACTTCCAAAAAAATCGCTACCCTAGAATGTGCTTGGAAGAAGCAATTAAGATGGCTACTCTTGTGTATAGGCACCCTTTCATTCAACTAGTGAAAAAAACTTTAATTCCTTCAAGTTTAGGTAATTTACTCTACACTATATACAGTGGCGTGAAAAAGTATTTGCCCCCTTCCTGATTTTCTCTATTATTGCATATTTGTCACACTGGATGTTTTCAGGTCTTTAGAGAAAATGTAATATTAGATAAAGGGAACCTGAGTGAACAAATAACACTTGTTTTTTTTTTTTAATTTCACTTATTTAATGAAAAAAAGTTAACCAACACCAACTGGCACTGTGTGAAAAAGTAATTGCCCCTACGCTTAATAACTGGTTATGCCACATTTTGCTGCAATGACTGCAACCAAACACTTCCTATAATTCAATATCAGTCTTTCACATCGCTGTGGAGGAATTTTAACCCAATCTTCCTCGCCAGAACTGCTTTAATTCAGTAACATTTGGTAGGTTTTTCGAGCATGAACTGCTCGTTTCAGGATCCTACCACAGCATCTCTATTAGGTTTAAGTCTGGACTTTGACTTGGCCACTCAAAACTTTAATTTTACTTCTTTTTAGCCATTCTGATGTGGACTTGCTTTTGTGTTTTGGATCATTGTCTTGCTGCATGTCAACTCGCTTCAGCTTCAGCTGTGGAAGGATGACTGAACATTCTCATTAAGAATTTTCTGGTACAGAGCAGAATTCATGGTTCCTTTAATTATGGCAAGTCATCCAGGTCCTTAGGCAGCAAAGCATCCACCATCACACTACCACCACCATGTTTGACTGTTGGTATGGTGTTCTTACTGTGGAATGTTGTGTTTGCTTCTACGCGAGACATTATGGGATCCATGTTGTCCAAAAGTTCCACTTTGGACTCATCTGTCCATAGAACATTTTCCCAAAAGGCTTGTGGACGATCCAGGTGCTTCTTGGCAAATGAGAGATGAGCATTTATGTTCTTCTTGGTTAGCAGTGGTTTCCGCCTTGCTACTCTCACATGAAGCCCATTTTTGCCCAGTCTCTTTCTGATTGTGGAGTCATGAACACTGACCTTAGCTGAGGCAAGAGAAGCCTGCAGTTCTTTGAATGTTGTTTTAGGATCCTTTGAGACTTCTTGGATGATTTACACTGCCTTTGGAGTAATTTGGCAGGCCGCCCACTCCTGGGAAGGTTCACTACTGTTCCAAGTGTTCTCCATTTGGAGATTATGGCTCTCACTGTGGTTCAATGGAGTCCCAGAGCCTTAGAAATAGCTTTGTAACCCTTTCCAGACTGATAGAGGGCAACAAATTTTTCTGATCTTTCAGGAACTTCCTTTGATCATGGCATAATGTGCTTGTTGAATCTTTGTGCTGGCAACGTGACTCTGATGGTAGGGCCAAAATAAGTGAGGTTTATATTGAGCAGGGCTGGCTTTAATCAAGCCTGGCTGTGTTCAATCAGCTGACTCTAATTATCCCTTTAATTGGGTTGATTTAACTAGGGGGCAATTACTTTTTCACACAGTGCCAGTTGGTGTTGGTTAACTTTTTTCATTAAATAAATCAAATAAGTAAAAAAAAAAAAAGTGTTATTTGTTCACTCAGGTTCCCTTTATCTAATATTATATTTTGTCTAAAGACCTGAAAACATCCAGTGTGACAAATATGCAATAATAGAGAAAATCAGGAAGGGGGAAAATACTTTTTCACGCCACTGTATATTAGACCTTGGGAGGAAATTAAGAATGAGATTAAGACCAGGCTTAGAGATTTGGATGATAATTCAATATTCTTACAATTATCGACACTAAAATTACAAGAGTGGTATAAAAAGTTTAAAACAAATTGGGGACTTGAATCTTATTTAATACACATAACTTGCACAAAATTGAGAAGAATGTATACAAGATTTCGAATAGAGATGTATAATGTCCAGTTTATCTCTTTTTGGCAAAACAGGCAAAATATTATTTCTCCCTATTGTAAATGTGGACTTAAAACTAATGATGATTTGATCTTTGCCCCCTATATGAGAGTCATAGAAGAAAGTGGTTGGGCAGGTTGCTAGGATGTCTCAGTTTCCCTTCTGAAGAAATTATTAAGCATCTGTTTACTGCACAAGATAAGAAAACACAGGTACTAGTTGCCAATTCCTTGCTGACTACACATTTATAGAATAAGACTTGACTAAAATGAGCTTAAAAACTGTAATAAGATTGTTTGTTCCTGATGTTGAGGAGTATGTTGAAGGCAATATAAGCACTTGCACAATGATAGAAGATGAAATCTGTATAGGTTGAATGTTGCATGTGTATAAGTATTTATTATTTTTTTGTATTTATTCTAGTAGTATATAGTAATAGCTATGCTGATCAATAAATGTGTTACTTACTTACTCTATTTATGGTTAGGATATTTGGGGAGTGGTCATGCTTCTGGAGTGTTCTTGTTAGTGTAGCAAGATAAAATTTGCCAGCAGATAAAGACTGCTTGGCCCAACTAGTCTGCCCAGTTTTCTTTGACTCTGCCTCTGGGTTTCTCTGGCCCAAGTGCATTACTTTGTATTTTTTTTGTGTTGAAATCCTGCTGCCATACCCTTGACCACTCCTTGAGTTTTCTCAAGCCTTTGCTCATCCTTCCCACCCCCATGCTCCACAGAGTGCCCACCCTATTGCAGATTTTGATGTCATCTGCCAAGAGGCAGAACTTTCCTTCCAGCTCCTCTGCAATGTCAGTTATAAAGGCATTAAAGATGGCTGGTCCCAGCCCTGATCCCTGAGGCATCCTACTAGTCATTCTCCCATCCTCTGAGTGAACTGTGTTTACCACCACCCTCTGACCCCAGCCCTTAACAATTTCTTACCCAGTTTACCACCTTTGGACCCACTCCTAAGCTACCCAACTGCTTACTAGCCTCCTATGTGGAATGGTGTCCTATAGAATTACTGCAGATCCTACTTGATCTGCAGCCCATTCACCCACCCCATCCCTTCCCTTCCCTTTCCCTTTCCCCATGATTCCATTATGTCTATACCATGCATTCTTGAACCACACCACTGTTTTGCCCCCACCACCTCTTCTGGAAGACTGTTCCAGGAATTCACCACTCTTTCTGTGAAGAACTACTTCCTCACATTTTTCTTGAATCTAGGCTCTCCAATTTCGTATCATGCATCTTGTCCTTGAACACCTTTTTTTTCAAGAAAAATACTTCACTCCTTTACCTTGTTTACCCCCATGAGGTATTTAAAGGTCTTTATCATACCCCTCTCTCCTTCAGGGTGTACATATTTAGGTCCTTAAGTCTCTTTCCGTAAGGCTTCTGATGCAGATCCTGCACCATTTTTGTTGCCCTTCTCTGGGCCACCTCCACTCTATGTCCTACCAGAGATGTAGTCTCCAGGACAGGACACATTATTCTAGGTGGAGTCTTACTAGCGATCTATACAGAGGCAATACCACCTCCCTCTTTCTTTGTGTTTTACCCTCTTTATGCACCTCAGTATCTCACTAGCCCTCTCAACTGCCTTGTTGCACTGCCTGGCCACCCTTAGGTCATCTGATACGATTACCCCCAGGTCTCTTTCCTGCTTGGTGGTCATCAGTATCACTCCTCACATTTTTTTGAAAGATAGGTCAGATGATTGTGGTTTTATTATTCAGGTCTTCTTGTTGCAAGTCCTTCCTCCTTAATTTCTGTTAAGGGTTGTGAACATACTATCATTTCAGTTTTGACAGTTAAGATTCAAAAGAAGGGCCAAACTGTGCAAGCTATATATCAGTGCAACATGGACCAAGCACTTTTATATTGTACTTTCTCAGAATCCATTACTGGAAATATTTGGAATGTACTATGCCTTTGTATGCACTGGCAGATTGGATAGCACACTATTCAAATAACCCGAACCATACAGTTATTTACATGTTTATGCAGGTTTGAGGTGCTAATGGTACTAATGATATTGTACCTGACATATATTCATACTGGATTTTTGGAATTGTTTGTAGTTGACATTGCATTCCCAAGTCCCACCACTGTTTGACTTATTCCACAGTTGCACAATGGTACTGTATAGCAGATTTTCAACTAATAAAACTATTTCTATTGTTCAGATATGAAGGCAGTGTCACACACTAATGACTGAAACCCTTTATTATCACTTAACTGTGCAACATCCTTCAACTGAGGACCCACTTGAGAACTAATTGAGCTAACTGATATCTTATTTCATAAGTGGCATTACTTTCTTTAAGTTAGTTGCAGCTACTGACATATCTACAGTTTTTCTGAAATTTCAGTAACAAATTTAGAGAAATGTCTTTCATGCTGTACCAGCACTGCCACTGTAGGGTCAGCTAAACATTGTGATTTCTTAAAGAAGTATTATGAAATTTGTGGAAATATCCAGGCCACTTGATGACCACAACATTGCAGCCACAGACTTGTCCAGATATTTCCTGACATTTCTGTGAAATCTCCATAGAAATGTCCTATCTAAATACAATATCACTATAGGGCTACTAGATAGACGTCTTCAGAAATATTGTGAAATATCTAGACATATCCAGACAACTAGATGGCTACAACTGTATCTCAGTATAGTTCTGATATTGGTATCTACTAAGCATAACAATTACCTATACAGTATATAGGAAAACTCTACTGAGCTCGTCTGGTTTTTTTAAGAAAATGTTATGTATTTCCTTACAAACTCTATAATGAAACTTTACTACAGATTATATAAAAAAAACTGCTAGAAAGGGCCACATCCTATGAATTATATAAAACTACTATAGAAGTAAAAATATTTTAAATCCTATTTACTAGTTATACCACCACACTTAAAGTAAATATAGCAAAGGCAAAATTAGCTCCTGAAGCCTGGAGACCTTATTAGCCTGTACAGAAAGTGTTACTAGAGGTCAGGCAAGGAAGATACAACTGAATCCTTCATTTGCAAGTTTAATGTTTTAGTTTTAAACAGATCAAAGCCTAGTGACTAAGTGAACTGTATTAAACATTCCATAAAACGGCAGTGCACATTACCATATCCACCAAAATAAGTTTATCATAGTTAAAACATTTGTTCTTTAGCATGAGCAATCTATCATGCCTTTTCTTGCAAACTATGACAATCAGGTTAGCAATAGAATCCTGTTGATCAGAAAGAATTAACCTGTTCATTATTTTTAGGAATTTCTTTTATGTAACAGATTGCAGAAAACTCTGCTGTTGCATCTGCTTCCCTTAGATACAAATCCCAAAGGTTTCAACAATTAAAATCATAACTTATTAATTCAATAAGAACGTTAAAGAAAACATATAGACTGCAACTTGGAGTGGTTTGATTCCATGGAAAAATTAAATGCTTTATAATGGAGATAAATTGAATGCTGCCCCAGAAAAGGCAGTACAAGCTCTGTCTAATTACAAAAAATTATTTAATAAACTGCAGTCACTACAGACTCTTTAAGGGGATCCACAGTTGTTTTAGATATTGCATTTTTTACAAACATATGTTGATGTGGCTTCCATAAGGCACAGTATAATCTTTAGAAAGTCATACTATGTTGCTGATGAGCATTAAAGTATTTACAAAGATTTTACTGACTGACATTAAAATAGCATAACTGGTATACTATAAACTACAAAATGTCTTTATAATGTTATAAAGAAATATTACACATAAAGCTAAAAACAGAAACAAAATGGCATAAAATGTAGTGGATATATGTTTCATATCATATAGTAGATACTATGGGGCCAGATATTCAAAACTTTGCCCCAAGGCTAAATTAGCACTGCCCAGTGGGCAAACTTAGCCCAGAGCACAAAGCAAGCCATATTCAAAAGGAATAGTCCGGAGCAAACAGCTTATGAATATAGCATGGGAATGAGGCTGGGCAAACTGGGCTGGGAGTGCAGGGCAAACTTAGCCCTGGAATAAGACAGCTCTGAATATAGCAACCAGGAAGTACAAACCACAAAAGCAAAATAGTGCACAGCGATATGAAGGTAGGTAGAGGTGAACTATGTGGCCAATGTGTGTGCCAGCAAATGTGTGGACCCAGTACAGCTGCAGACAGCAGCGTATGTGAAAGTACAGTGTTCAAAACTGTAAAATTTTCCCCAAACTGTTTGCGCAGCGCTAACATGTTTGCGGGGTATAGCACAGGGCTAAATCATTAGCCTGGTGCAAACATGTTTGCCCAGCGTTAAACTTTGCCATATTCCATAGTGACATGCAAATGAGCCTACTTACATAGTCTCTGGGCAAACATCCAGATTAGCATCTCATTATGCCCTGATTTGCATGCTGTTTGTGCCGGGCTAACGGTTTAGCCCTGCATTAAACCTGCACAAATGTGTTAGCACTGCGCAAACAGCTTGGGGAATACTTCCACATGTGCTGCTGCCTGCAGCTGTACTGGGACAACACAGCGTAGGCACAGATGGTGGTGGTGCTGTATGCAACTGTCACACTGTAGGTCATGCTACAGTGCACAGCAGACACTACAGTAACAAGGGGGCCAGTAGTGTGTGGACACAGCAATGCCTTTGGTGTGTAGGGCAATGATGATGACTGCACTATACACAGTGAGAGGCCCAAGCTGCAGGTGTTTACTGACAGTGGACATTACTGTTATACTGTTGTGTAACCCACAGATGCTGCACCTCTGGCATGGGATGCTCTCAGTGACATATACATGTCCAGCTTTGTGTGCTGTGGCAATTGTACAGCTGTGCAGTATGTGGCCGGGGGGGCATATATTATCAGAAAGGCACACAGGTGTTGGGGTATGCCGAATACTGGCCCATGTGCACTGCATGATGTGTCCCAGCCTTGTGGCCACACCTGGTCTGTGGCACAGCCTGGCCACCCATACACTCCCCTCAACATCCTCCATGCCCACAGTGCTGCATGTGTGTGCTGGCATATGTTGGTGTCCACAGAAGAGTGGTCCACGGGTGTATGCAGTATGGCCACACTGCCATGCTGTCCACTGGCGGCATGGTCACCACTTACTGCTTGGCATGGCTGAGACTGGTGGAAGATGATGGCATCATTGTGATGCCATCAGTTAGCAGCATGTTTCCTCTATGTTTGGCTTTGTCTTTATGTCAAATTTTATTTGTTAGGGTCGCGCAAACCTGCGCAAAACCCACGCCAACACCACGCAAAGCCATAGTGTCACTCAAAGCTGATTGCCCAGGGTTAAGACAAGCTTTTCCTGGGTGGTAATGTGCACCGTGCTAAGTGTCACGCTAAGTCGCACAAAACCACTTTGCATGGTGCTAGTTGCTGAACATAGCATTGTGCCTGTATTCATGTCAGTTTGCCCCTTGCATACATTATGATTTTGTTGAGTGCTAATGCAGTTTTCCGACGCTATTTGGCCTTTTGAATATAGCAGACCCGCACTAATCCCACGTTAAACCTGCGCAAACAGTTTTTGCCTGATGCAAAGTTTTGAATATTTGGCCCTATGAATGCAACCATCTTTGACTATGAAACAGGAATACATGAATTTCCAAAATAGAAGAAAAAAAGATCAATCAAACAATGGCCCAACAAGATTTTCCCACACTTACTCAGTGGGCATATCCATTCAGAATCTGATAAACATTCCAAAAGCCATGCCTTTTTGTATCATAACAGACAAAGCTAAGATTGTAAAGTACCTGGTTAAACAATTTGGTTTACTAACAACTGACCATGCTGAGCAAATTTATAGATTTGCTAATAAATACATGATTAAATTAGCTGTAGTTTACAATAAGCTTCTCAGAGTTATGCTAGATATTGAGTGTGAAGTCCACCATTAAGACCTGGATAGATACTTGAGAAGGATGTCTCAACCACGGAGAAGAGATTGCAATTGGCATGCTTTCTTGCACAAATTTTAGCAGGAATGCCTTTAAATATTTTTTTCTAACTGAATTTCTTTCCAGTAAGAAGAAGGTAGTCATAATAAGTTCATATGTTTGCAATATATGGGTGGTTATTTTTTCTTCACAAGGAATCGGTGACATCAAAAACTTATAATACCATCACTGTGACATCAGAAAGTCATAATACTACTGAAATGTAACAATGTCTATAAGCACTCTAATGCAATGAATGGAATCTAGCCATTCTTGTAAAATCCACTTAATTTATTACTGAGCAGTGCAACTGAAAGGAAATATTTTTCACTATGCCAAGCCAAAGGTTCAAATGTTTCAAACTGTGCAAAGCTGTGCAAAACTTGTGTAAGCAGAATGCTTATTTGAAAATGAAAAAAGTTCATTCACTTTACCCTGTTGGCGTCTTCATGGCTCAATTGCCTAATACATATTGTGCAGTACATGTAAAAGTCACTGCTGAAATAAGGTTTTTTCCTATTATTTATTTATGGTGCCTTTTCCCAGTGTTTCCCATCACCCCATCCTTGCATCCTTGGCATGAGAGCATGCGTGTGGAAGCACATGCATGCCACCCATTGTGGGATGCCCCACCCTACCAGTCTCCTGACACCTACCTGCACTGCCACCAGGCCTCCACCCAGTGATGGCAGGACTGTGGGAGGGTGACACCCCCTCTCGGAAAGGAGAGCCACCACACAATCCTGCTCCCACTCTCCCCCCCATGCCGGCACCCCAGTGACCCAAGGTCATTCCCAAAACCAGGTCACCAGCGAGATGCAAGGCGTGGTATCCAGTGCCTCAAACGTCAGTGCCACCAGGCCAGCTTAGAGTTTTAAGTCCTCTGGAATTGATTATCTTTTATGGCTCAAAGCCGAATTAGTCAGACCTCTGATTTAATCCTCCAGGAGCAAGTGCTAGACACCGTATCAGCTTTCTGTGGCCATCTTGGTACTTTAATGTTATGTAAGACTTATTGGTTTAGATGCCGCAGGGTAGGGGCTGCCCCACTTGCTTCTGTTACCTTGCCATTTGAGAGCAAAGGTGTCAGATCATGCATGCTCTCACCTACTCCTGGAGGATTAAAGCAGAGGTCTGGCAAATTTGGGCTTTGGGTCATAAAAGATATTCAGTGCCAGAGGACTAAAAATTCTTATTTCAACAACAAATTTTACATGTACTGCACAACATGGAATAGACAACTGAGCCACAAAGATGCCCACAGTGTAAAGTGACACAACTTTTTTCTTTTTCAAATAAGCATTCTGTTTGCACACGTTTTGCACAGCTTTACACAGTTTGAAAAGTTTGAACCTTTGGTTTGGCATAGTGAACAAATATTTCCTTGCAGTTGCACTACTCATTAATAAATTAAGTGGATTTTACAAGAACGGCTAGATTCCATTCATTGTGTTAGTGCTTGTAGACATTGTTACATTTCCTGTGGCATCTCACTAACGTTGTCCCTGCTACTTAAGCACCTAAATAACCTTTAAAGATCATTAAACTTCATTTTTGTGCCCAACAGAACTCCTTTTTATGCTCACAATACTATTGTTCTAATATCAGATTAATGGTATTATGAGATAAAATGTTTTAAATGTTCCATACATTATAGAAAATTAACAGCTTGAAACCAGCAGTAACTAGGCTTGTCATTCAATCTTGAGATTCTGGTAACATCACAAACAAACAAATGACAGGCTTTGATCTAGTGATTTATGATGTCTCAAGAATTGCTTAATGGTATTACACCCATTATTACTGATGATTTTCTGATTTTCCATTCTTGACATAGAGTTGCAGCCACTGACATGGCCAGATATTTCCAGATATTTTGCAATACTTCTAAACAGCTTCTCTCTGGTGGCTCTAAAGTGGTACTGCAGGTGGGCAGGAATTTGTCTAGAGATATATCTCATACATTTCAGGAAATATCTAACCATTACAATGGTTGCTGCTTTACCTCATCTGCAACATTAAATAGTGTAACAATCAGTTTTGATGTGCAGGATCAAAGTGATGGAATACAATTCCAGACAGCCTTAGGAAAGTTTAGAAAATGGGTAGGGGAACATTCTTGTTTTTGATTGGATAATGGCAACCACCACCCAGTCTGGTATCAGGCAATAGAGACCGGGAAATAATGAGTCCCAGTCTCTGTTGCCTGATTTCGTTCTAAAATGCTTGTGCACATAGAATTTTCAGTTTTAAAATGCCACCATTTTTTTTTATCTCGCTAAGCGAGAGAGTTGGCAGCTGCCCACCCCATTCTGTCTCTGTTTTGTAAAGCTGCCTAACTGAAAGAAAAATAACAACAAAAAGAAATAGCTGCCTGCTGTTTCAAAGTAGTACAATCACTCCAAGTACAGCACATGTCACTGTAGGGCTCTGATCTAACCCCTATGTATCGGAACTCCCTTTGTAATGAACGCAACCCTTATTGTCCGAGTGTATGGTATGCCAAATTCAGGAGCAGCACCATGACATCTTCTATAGAGCACATCAGCTCCTCACTACAGTAAGGGCTTCCGAGTTCTAACAGAAACAGACTAAGCAAAGCCAGTTACCTTCTATCCTCCCACTCGGTCTGTGCTCCAGCAATCTGAACTAGCAGCCCCCCCAAAGTGATTACTGACGAGGATAATTGGAGCCAGTCCAGCTCCTGTTCACTGCATCCCCACTTAGAAAAATCACAGAAACAAGGCAATCAATTTTTTTTTTTATGAAACAAAATTCATATTCTTAACTGATCAAGTGCAGTGTCCTGTCACATGCAGAGCAATCTGCTCCAATCTGTTCCCATTTCTCCATACAGATGCCCATTGAGCTGGTGCGGACACTCGGGGGGGGGGTGTGACAGTTAAAAAAATGGGTTCAAAGTTCAATGCATAAATAAATTTAAAAAAAACAGCAAAAAGAGCCTGTGTGCCTTGTGTCTTGGTTTCGTTTTACAAATGTAAACAAAATAACTGAAAAAAACATGCTTCCTGTTTAAAAAAATACTACATTCATCTTCAACTTTGTTTGAATTAGCTAACTCCATCTCGACCACTGAAATCTCTGATGGCGATCCACCACGAAAGAGGAAGTGCTAAACAAGTTAACAAAAATGGATACCATTGGATCTGAAACACTTACAGTGCTCCCATGCCACAACGTACCTCCCAGTGTGCACTTCCTACTTTAACATGGCAGGCTGTGCGTGTAACAGCAGCAACTCCTGAGCCGGCGGGGGGAGTCAAGCAGAAAGAGCCAAAAACTGAGTTTGTTACTGAACAACCATAACAAGAGACTGGGGGAATGAAGTTAAAAAATACTTTTTTGTATAACAGGGAACAATGGGGTGCGAGTGAATCCTGCCTCCCCAATAAGAGCTACAGTGCCCTCTAGCGTCAATATCAAGAGTATGCAGACAGCATAAAAACACATTCTAATGCAGGCGGAGGAACTATTTCATAACAAAATGGACTTTAACATAATTTTTAATTACCATTTTTTATTAAACTTAATTTTTTTTTAATGGTATCCATTTTCTAAGTGCAATAATACCCTCCAGGGTGGGCGGTATGGGCAATACCGGACCGCCCAGGGGCTATAAGGCCCTCCGCCTGTGGCATTAGGCCTCATTATGCCAATGGGCGGTCCGGTATTGCCCAATACTGCCCACCCTGTTGGGTATTATTGCTTGCATATAACCTCTTTTTTAAAATCTTACTACGTGACATGTTGAATTCCATTTTCAGCTGCTTTACCTAACTAGGGTGCTTAAAATCAATTTGTGGATAGGATGTATAGTATTAAGATATGAAGAATATTATGGTAGTGTAAATAAATGAGCTAGTGTACTATCTGAAATTGGCATTAACTTTCAAAAGTAGTGAAGTATGACTTCTTGTAGCAGAAGAATGTTTTTCTTTTCTTTTTCACTAATTTAAAAGTTTGTTTCCTGACAATACTTGACGTGATGTGTGGAACAGTCTGCTGCCTGTGAGATGACACAGCTATTTGCATTCCTTCTCATATATTATCAGACCTTAGACTTTACTGTCTATGACATCACATTCACAACTAATCAGGAAGCACCAGTAACCTGCTATAGGGTTTGTCATTTGAGACTTAACATTGTGTGATACCAAAATGTTATTTGTTAACTTCAAACGTTTCATCAGGAAAAAATGAATAGAGAGAGAATGGGAAATATCACTGTGGAGAGGGTGGGTAAGAGAAGGAAGGGAGAGAGGATAGTAGGGATATAAGGTATGAGGGAATGGAACCAAAAAATAATCTTGATATAAAGGAAGCAAAATGGGAGAGGCAACTTGCATCAAGACAGGGGAATGAAAGGGCAGAGCAACGAGAACAGCACTGTGTACAAGGGGGAGAGTCAAAAGCAAAATGACAAAAAGAGTGAAAAAGGGGTCCAGTCTGGCAAGAGAGGACTTGGGATCTTCTCTGTAGACTAAATCACCATAGTAAAATATAGGAAGAATTATCTTTAAAACAATCTCTCAGCTGACAGGAGGCATTACACTCACTTTGCTCCTGCACAATGCATCAAGCTTGGGCAGAACTTATGGTGTATGGTATAAATATGGACCATATGCCACTATGTTGATGAGGCATGAAGAGGAATATAACTAGAAGTGCCAACCTACAGCTAAATTACTGCATTTATATCACACTTTACCATATCAGATAGAAAACATTCTAATGAGCAAATGGAAAAAATCAAAATATTTCAAATATTAAGAATAACAACTAACTACTTATAATGAAGGCAAAGAAAATGTTGGGCTGCATTGCCAGGGGGATCAGCAGCAGGTGGGAGGAGATTATACTGTCCTTATACAAGTCAATAGTAAGGTTGCATCAGGAGTACAGAGTACAGTGCTGGTGTCTATACCTTAAATATGACATTAACTTGCTGGAGATGGTACAATGGAGGGCAACTAAGATGATCATCGGACAGCATGTTAAGATGTACGAGGAGAGGTTTAGGGCCCTGAACAGTATTTTCTGGAGGAGAGGGGAGAAGAAGGGGACAGGAGTGAGACCTTCAAGTATTTGAAATGAATAAATAGGGTGGACAAGGAGGATCTCTTCTAGTTTAGTGGGAAACAAAACATGAGGGGACACAGTCTTACATTTGGGTGGTTTAGGATAGAGGCTAGGAGGCACATCTTCACAGGCAGGGTGATGGTGGGTTGGAATTGGCTTCCTTAGGAGGTTGTTTCATTGAAAAAAGTAGGCAGCTTCAAGAGTGGGTGGGATAGAGTTAAAGGAAAATTAGGTTCAAGAGTGGGGCAGACAGAGGGGAAGGGTGAATTGGGGATGGGACAGGGGTAGTGGCTGATGCTGAGGATCTTGAAATATAAGAAGGCTCAGTAGACCTAATGGCCTTATTCTGCAAGCATTTGTTGTAAGTTTGCATGTTTGTCTTACAGATACAATTTCAGGCCCACTATTTTGGTGCTACTAGCTCTTTAAGTATTTATGCATTTGCTTTTTAAAATAGGTCTAAAAATCTAAGAAACTTTATGCTGGGTAAAATCAGTCTAGTGAGAGTGTATTAATACAGTATAATGCTTTAGACCCATTTCTCTTTTAAACTGCAATATCAAGATCCTTGCAAAAAATCTGTCTGCCAGGATTTCTGCTTTTTGGAATGGTCTCATCAGTCAAGAGCAGGTGAGATTCATCATAGCCAGACACTCGTCAACTGATCACCTTCAGAAGATCCGTCACATTTTCACCACCTCCAGAGATTTTGTGACGCCTATTGCGCTGGTCTCTCTGGACCTGGAGAAAGCCTTCGACAGTGTCAATTGGGATTTTCTGTTTTCTATGCTAGACTGGTTTGGTTTTCCCACAATATTTCTTAGCTGGGTTAAAGTTTTGTATTCAGACCCAAAAGCTCATATTTACTGTAATGGGGTATTTTCTTCCACTTTTACTCTGCACTCGGGAACCCGGCAAGGATGTCCCCTTTCCCCATTGTTATTCAATTTGTATTTAGAACCCCTTATTAGGAGACTTAAAACTGCACTAATACTGTCTGGGGTTGAAACTGGTTCCAAAAACTTGCTGCTTTTGATATACGCAGATGACATACTACTACATGCCTCCCACCCCTTGATGTCTATTCCCACAGCCCTGGCAGTCATTGATGAATTTGGACACTTTTCAGACTACAAGCTCAATCTTGATAAGTCTGAAGTTCTCGCTTTTACTCCTACTGTTAATAAATCTGAAATAGTTTCTTTAGGTTTGAGGTGGGCCCCCGATATATAAAATATGTATGGATTTATTTTATGAAAAATGACTCCTTGCTACAGAAACTCAACATGGATAACCTGCTGTGTACCTTACAGACTGACCTTAAGCACTGGAAATCTTTACCATTGACCCTGTGGGGAAGTATCAACATGGTCAAAATGAATATTCTTCTTAGGGTATTCTACCCTCTTAACATGCTCGATGTTTATCTCCCAATCTCCTAGTTTCATAGATTACATAGCATTTTCTTGGATTTTATATGGTCTGGTAAAACTCCCCAAAGGTTGTACCTTAAACTGGCTGCTTCCAAACACTACAGGGGTCTCCAACTGCCATATTTTCCAGTCTATTATTTTGCCATTCTCCCCCACCAGGGCACTTTCTAACCTATGTTCCCATCTGGCTGGAGTTAGAATTGGAATTAATACACAGCACAGGTGTTTCACCCCATTCACTGTTCTTTACTTCCTTAAAGGTGCTCCCACAGGTTCTGAAATCCACAATTATAGCTGACTCAATTAAGGTGTATGCACAATTTTGTTCAATGCTAAAGTATAATTGTCATAGGGATATTTCTCTACCTCTAATGAGAAACCCCAATTTTAAGATTGGGGAATGTATGTTGCCTGAATTCTGGATTACACCACTTGGGAGCCTTAAGGTTTGTGACTTGCTCTGTCAGGGGAGCCTTGTGTCCTCCCAGGAGATCTTGACCCACTTCCACTTGGCATGCACTCAGGTCTTTAAGCTCTGTCAGCTAAAATATATCCTGACTTCATGGTTTGGGCCGGATTATTGGGAGACTGATTACCATGAGTTTTTTCTCTCTATCCAGGACTGGTCCTCTAAACCACATGTGGTGGCTAACCTTTATTCTCTATTGTTTTCTCACCTCTTTCCAAATTTGGATGGATCATCAGTGCACTGGAACAAGGAACGTCCTCTAGAGATCTCCCAGTGGCAGATGATCTGGAGAGATGTTTATAGGTTTATATCCCAGGACAGTCTTCAATTTACGCCACTTAAGATTCTCAATAATATGTACTTTATGCCCAGAAAATGGTTAAAATGGGCAGGATTCAATCCCCACTGTGCTTCAGGTGTGGTTAGGTGGATGGGACACTCATGTATATTTTCTGGGACTGTCCTAAAGTGGCCCCCTTGTGGCAACTCACTGAGGATAAGGCTGACCCCTTACTAGGTCTAACTGGTCTTTTTACCCCAGAGATATGCATTCTCGGGGATTATACAAGGATCCTGGTCAGAGAGAGAAAATATTACATGGAATTAATAGCTCTTTTAGTTAAACGGGTGGTCTTGTGACACTGGCTCAATCATGTATCCGATTCTTACCGTGAGTGGTTGCAGGAGTTACTATGCAACCTCAGGGCAGAACGGATGACAGCAAGCCTTCACAATTGATTACCTCTCTTTGATAAGCGTTGGGGCAAGTTACAAGCCTTTTATACTTTATAGGATACATCTCATTGTGTATTTTTTTAGGGACAGACCTACCCGCCTTTCATTGTTCTTGGGTTTTGTTTTATTTGCTAATTTTTATTTTGTTGCTGTGAATGTTTCCCAACATTGCTCTGTTGGGGTGGTGTGTGTTGGGGTGAGGGGGTGGATTTATTGTTTATTTTTTGTCTGATTTCAGTGTTTTGTATGTGATATTTCTTCAATAACGCATATTAAATTAAAAAAAATACAGTATAGCTCATGGTCATCCTGGACCTAAACCTGACTGGACTTGTCAGCAGCCACATCATATAGTTAAACCCTCACACACCCAGAACTAACCTGCGATCACAAACATGGCTTCCACCTTTGCTCACTAAAAACCTTCAGCTAGGCATTAAAAATTAAAGTTCCTTAAATAAGAAGAAAACCAACTAAATGTTGTTTTCCTGATCATCACAGGCTCCTTACTCACATAAACAAATTAAAAAAATGTAATACTGTCTATAATTTTCATTAGTAGTGGTCCGTTGATGACCATGAAAAATCTACCTTCTCCTTTTTCTACCAACTTACCATGGAAAATATGCTGCTTTCCCTGCCAGAGATAAACTGAAGATTCACATGAGACCTTTTTTGTGAGTATATTGGAAGAAGAACTTTCTACATGAGGAATTGCACATAATTCTTAATTTATGTGCTATATGGTAAACATTCAATCTGTTACATGCGAAGGAAGACAGAGAAAAAAAGAAACAGGATGAGAAAAAAGGCAGTGACAAAGAGATAGAAGGTGGAAAAACACAATTGCATGGGCAGAGGCAGGCACAGACTGTTTAAAGACCTTCCCAAAGTTCATAACCCCACATGCATTTGAATCAGGGGTGAGTATTTTCAAGACACATCTACCCTTTCCCGTCAACCTTGCTGGTTTAACAGATTTAAGCATGTTTCCATTAAAAAAATATCTGTCTTGGTTTGCAATGATAACTATATTTTTAAATAAAAAGTAAAGTACGACCCATGGTTTTCATTAACTTTTAATGATTATAGCTACCCCTGCCCCGTAAGCAAAAAATGGACTATTATTTGTCATCACAGTTTAAACGGAAGCATTTTTTGATGGTCTCTATTTTTACATTTAAATTTTTTTTTCTTATTTTTGTTGCTTTTAAGTCAGACATTTAAAAGTCATTTTATAAGTGTTACAAGACACTCCAGGGTGTTCCATTATGGTGATATAATTTCACTTCTTAAGTGCATTTAGTGGCATTTGGTTGTGCCTTGCACCTAACAACACACTTAAGGCATGTGATTATATCACCATAATACATCCTGTCATGTTTGTTTACTTAGGCTCATCTGCATACAATACTGTGAAATGCTATATTTGCTATTGTGTCAGCTGTATGCCTACATACAATATATAGAGAATAATGGACGGAGAAGGGTTTGATATGAGAATTTAATGCACACCCGAGTTGTGGGATGCTACCTAAACCCCGAGGGCGAAGCCCAAGGGGTTTATCAAAGCATCCCACAATGAGGGTGTGCATTAAATTCTCATGTGAAACACCCTCCCCATCTTTTATTTTTTATAATAACAGGCCAGCAATTTTTCTCCAGCAGTTTGTGAGCCTGTTTGGCCCCGCCCACATACAGAATGTTGGCCAATGAGGCAGCAGCATAGTTTGACTGGCATGGCTCATGAATGTCATAACAACCAGCCGGTTGTTATGGAAAATATCAACCTGGTCAGTACATTGAGAGAAACTGCTGACCAGTTATTATAAAAAAATAATTTATGGAAAACCATGAACAACAAGGCTGTGATTCCACTAAGGGACAGAGATAACAGCATATCAATCTTGAGAGTGAAGCTCAAGAGGTCCATGATGTCATCTCAATTCCTCAGTGGAAATACAGCCTTGTTGTGTATGGCTGCACATGCACAATGTTACATACTGCAGTATTTGTTTTGTTTTGGTTTTTACACAGGAATCACAATAGCATCCCCCATCAAGTAAACAATGTGCAACATCTTTGATCTGTTCTGTGATCAAAATTAAAATTACAGACATTTCCAAGTTAAAAGGTACATTTTGGGTACAGGGTGGTTAGAAAACAGCTGGGTGTGAGTGAATGAGGACTTGCAAATTGTATAACCTCTGAACTGTGCTGAACAACTGTTTGGAATGTACAGAACAACACATTAGAAGTCACACAAACGTATAAACTGCACACAAGATATAATAATAATAAATAATAATAATTTTATTTTTATAGCACCTTTCAATATATCAAGGCGCCGAACATATCAAAACCACAACATACAGTACCAATTAATGAAACATATAAATAAAATGATTTCATAACAACATCACATATTAAAATCAAACAATAAAATATCCCATAAAATCAAAACACAGTATTTACATTCAAATTACATTAATCCTCCAAGAAGGCCATTTGCCACAGGTAGGTTTTAAAATTTTCCTTGAATACCTCCACGGAGGTGCACTCCCTTAACCGGCGTGGTAGAGAATTCCAAAGAGTGGGTGCAGCATAAGAAAATGCTCTACTGCCGGAAGATTTTAAACTCACTCTTGGAATCTCTAACAACCCCTCGTCGGCCAAGCGGAGTGATCGGCTGGGGCAGTAAGGCATCAGAAGTTCTTTCAGATAGGTCGGACCCTGATCGTGAAGGGCTTTAAAAGTCAAATAAAATGACTTTAAAGGTGATCCACCACCCTATAGGAAGCCAGTGCAGTTTGTGCAGTACCGGGGTAATATGACTGGATCTCCTTGTCCCAGTCAAAACCCGGGCTGCAGTGTTCTGCACCAGCTGTAGGCAACAGATTTCAACCCCAGAAAGCCCAAAGTAAAGGGTGTTTCAGTAGTCCAAGCGCGAGGACACAAAGGCGTGGACCAACGTTGGCAAAGAGTCAGATGGAACAAGGTGGCACACCCTGGCAATATTCATAAGATGGTAAAAGGAAGTCCTGACAATGGCCGACACTTGAGATTGAAGGGTTAGCCTGTCATCTAGGACAATCCCTGGGTTACGCACCCATTCAGAGGTCAGAAGTGGCATGCCGCCAAGAAAAATTCCAGAGGGCGTGCCATCATGCGACCTCTCTATCTGACCACCCGGGTCCACCACCAGAACCTCTGTCTTCTCTGAGTTCAACTTTAACCAGCTAGAATCCATCCAACCTTGGATTTCTTCCAGACAGTTATTAAACACCGATAGAGCTCCATCCTGGTCAGGTGCAAAAGACAAGTATAGCTGGGTATCATCTGCATAGCATTGAAACTTCAGCCCATACCGTCTTATAATGTCTCCGAGTGGCAGCATATACACTGCGAATAACATGGGTGACAGCACTGAACCCTGAGGCACCCCGCACAACAAAGAAGTTGGGCCAGAGGAATAAACCCCCGACACAACTCTTTGTGATCTCCCAGTGAGGAATGAAGTGAACCATTTTGAAACAGTTACCGACATTCCACAAATTAGCCTCAGGTGTGCTAACAACACCAGGTGATCCACAGTGTCAAAAGCTGACGAGAGATCAAGGAGAACTAGAATGGAATGTCTCTTCTGATCCCTTGCCCTCAGAAGATCATTAAGCACCCAAACCAGCGCAGTCTCAGTGCTGTGTCTTTTACGAAAACCAGATTGGAAGGATTCATAGACATTATGGATGGTTAAATGGTCTTCCAATTGGGCTGCCCGCTACCTTCTCAATAACCTTCCCAATAAAGGGAAGGTTAGAGATAGGTCTGTAGTTTGAGAAACAGTCTGGGTCCAAAGTAGTTTTCTTCAAGAGGGGTGTGACCACCGCCTCTTTCAGGGAGTTAGAAAACTCACCTGACTCTAAGGAGCACCAGACTATTTGCACCAGGACTGGACCAATGATCTCAGAACAGCCCAAAATTAGGGGAGTTGGTCCAGGGTCCAAACCATAGCTTGTGGGCCGCACACTATGGATGATCCTCATAATATCTACGAACTCAGGTCGGCGAAAGGAACTCCAAGAGAATTGAGGTATTGTGAACTCGCACTGTTCCACAACATCACCCTTAGAGATTGCTGGATGCAAGTCTGCCCTGATGTCAGCCACCTTAGTTGTAAAGAAACGCGCCAGCTCCTCGCACTCTAATTGCAAAAAAGCTTTTTGAACTTGCAGACAGGCTGGATTGAACAGTCTATCTACAGTCCGAAACAACTGAGTCAGTCGATTCTGTGCAAACTGCAATCTCCCTGGACAGGAATTCTGCCTTCTTATGGGTAATTGCAGATTGATAGATAGAATAATGTTCCATCAATCTAAGGTGGTCGGCATCAAGGGCGGACTTGCGCCAACAATGCTCTAACCTTCATCCCTGTCTCCGCAACTCCCTCAGTGTCCCATCAAACCAAGGGGACCTGGGGTGAAGGGATAGGGGGCACTCATGAACAGGAGCAATAAGATCCAGGGCCACTGTAACAGCCATATTATAGGCCAACACCAGTGCCTCTGGATTACTGCTAGCCAACACAGGGGATGATAGGTCAAGGACCACCGCAAGGCCCTGGGAAGTAATATTCCATAATGGGTGGTATCTGACCATCTCCACAGGGGAAGGCCTTCTCAGGGGGGTGCAAAAATTGAACCTCATGGTGTAGTGGTCAGACCAGGTGACTGGTTCCACCCCCACGTCCGATGAATCAATCCCTAAGAGGAGGAATAAGTCCAGAGAGTGCCCAGATTTATGTGTAGCAGTGGAAACTACCTGTGTAAGGCCCAAAGAAGACATAAATTGGAGGAAGTGATTACCAAATTGTGAGAGTTCATCGTTGACAGGCGTTAAAGTCACCCAGAACCATCAATCTTGAGGCAACTCAAGCGACATATTGATGAGGAAATCTGGCTACTTCCTGTAAGAAGCGTTTCCCATCTCTGGGTGGACGGTAGATGAGAACGATTCGAACGCCTACACCTGCTACAACTGTGCACTCAAAGGATTCAGCTTCACCTACTACTACATTTGTGAGGCCCAATTCAGTCTTAAAACAGACTGCAACCCCCCCTCCCCTGCGGTTCAATCTCAGGGGGTGTATCACTGAGTACCCGGCCGGAATCATGGCCTCCAATACGGGGCATAGTATAGTGGATGGGGAAATATGCACAACAGAACTGTTGTGATTCCATCAAGGGGTGCTGATCAATAACAATAATAACGAACAAGCCATAAGAGCAAAGCGCAAGGCATCTGATGTAATCAGAATCCTAAAGTGGAATCACAGTTCTGTTGTGTTTTTCCTCCCATCAGTTATTTTGTATAGTGTATGATGCCATGGGACACTAGTTTAAAGAGCAACTCTGCACTTCAGCATGTGCTTTCATAAATATGATGTCTCAGCTGTTTACTAGAGAATTTCTTTTTTCATTTTTAATATTCCTTTCCACAATTTACGGCAAATCTTAGTAGTCGATCTAAAAAGTCTGTTTAGAAAACATTTAAAAACAATTGCCTCTCCCATATTAACCTCACAGTGCCTTTGTTTGTGACATCATAGTACTCACCATGACAACAGACTGTGATATCACAAACAGCAATTGTGTGGTTAGCAGGGGAGAGGTACAGTAGATACATTTTGAAAAACTCAGTGAACTAATTGGTGCATTATCCACAATATTTAGTGGCTCAACAGCAGGGGAAGTAAAACAAACCCAAAAAAAAGATAAGAAAGCAATAAAGGTAAAAAATAATTAGTGTAAATCTAGTGTTTTTAAGCTTTTTATTGTAATAGGGAGTTGCTCTTTAAGCAAAAATTATTTAAACATTATTCGGTTAACACTGTTGTAGACCAAACTGTATGGGGAAAAAGATGTCAAGTTATTAAACCAACTGACCTGCAAACTACATACAGTAAAATACATAGGGAAATACAATGTTTAAATGTAAATGGTTAGCATTTATGGAATGCAGTGAATGCTGATGCTCTGTCAATTAGACAAATAGGGACAGATATTCAAAACTTTGCCCCAGGGCTAAATTAGCACTGCCCGGCGGGCAAACTTAGCCTGGAGCACAAAGCAAGCCATAGTCAAAAGGAATAGCCAGGGGCAAACAGCTTCTGAATATAGCATGGGAATGAGGTAGGGCAAACTGCGTAGGGAGTGCAGGGCAAACTTAGCCCTGGAATAAGACAGCTCTGAATGTGGCAACCAGGAAGTGCAAACCACAACAGCAACACAGTGCACAGCGATGTGAAGGTAGGTAGAGGTGAACTATGTGGCCAATGTGTGTGCCAGCAAATTCATGGACCCAGTACAGCTGCAGGCAGCAGCATATGTGAAAGTATGGTGTGCAAACTGTAAAATATTCCCTGAACTGTTTGCGCAGCGCTAACACATTTGCGCGGGTTTAGCGCAGCGCTAAACCGTTAGCCCGGTGCAAACACGTTTGCCCGGCGCTAAACTTTGTCATATTCAAAAGTGACATGCCCTGATTTGCATGCAGTTTGCGCCGGGCTAACTGTTTAGCCCTGTGCTAAACCTGCGCAGACGTGTTAGCGCTGTGCAAACAGCTTGGGAAATATTATACAGTGTTGAACACTACTTCCACATGTGCTGCTGCCTGAAGCTATACTGGGACAACACAGCATAGGCACAGATGGTGGTGATGCTGCATGCAACTGTCACACTGTAGGTCATGCTACAGTGCACAGCAGACACTACAGTAGCAAGGGGGCCAGTATTGTGTGGACACAGCAATGCCTATAGTGTGTAGGGCAGTGATGATGACTGCACTATACACAGTGAGAGGCCCAACCTGCAGGTGTTTGCTGACAGTGGACATTACTGTTGCACTGTTGTGTGACCCACAGATGCTGCACCTCTGGCATGGGATGCTCACAGTGACATATACATGTCCGGCTTTGTGTGCTGTGGCAGTTGTACAGCTGTGTGGTATGTGGCCGGGGAGGGCATATATTATCCGAAAGGCACACTGGTGTTGGGGTATTCCCAATAGTGGCCCATGTGCACTGCATGATGTGTCCCAGCCTTGTGGCCACACCTGGTCTGTGGCATAGCCTGGCCACCCATACACTCTCCATCAACATCCTCCATGCCCACAGTGCTGCATGTGTGTGCTGGCATCTGTTGGTGTCCACAGAAGTGTGGTCCGCAGGTGTGTGGTGTATGACCACACTGCCATGCTGTCCACTGGCGGCAGGGTCACCACTTACTGCCTGGCATGGCTGGGACTGGTGGCAGATGATGGCATCATTGTGATGCCATCAGTTAGCAGCATGCTTCCTCTATGTTTGGCTTTGTCTATGTGTCATATTTATTTGTTAGGGTCGCGTAAAACCTGCGCAAACACCGCGCAAAGCCATATTGTCATGCAAAGCTGATTGCCCAGGGTTAAGACAAGCTTTTCCTGGGTGGTAATTTGCACTGCGCTAAGTGTCGTGCTAAGTCATGCAAAACCACTTTGCATGGCCCTAGTCACTGAATATAGCATTGTGCCTGTATTCATGTCAGTTTGCCCCTTGCATACATTATGATTTTGCCCGGCGCTAATGCAGTTTGCCCGCACTATTTGGCCTTTTAAATATATCAGACCCACGCTAATCCCACTCTAAATCTGTGCAAACGTTTTTTGCTCGGCACAAAGTTTTGAATATCTGGCCCTTACTGTATTAGTTCAGTTTGATTTTATTAGAAAACATAAAAAAAATTAAGTTGATCAAATGCATGAAAGAGATACATCAATACAATCCATGGAATTTTAAAAACATTTATTTAGAAATATATCATACATAGTATTAAGAACAGTTTATGGGCAAACCTACTGTAGCTAATGCAAAGAAAGTGCTAGTACTTTGGTTAAATACTAGGTTAGCCAATGTCACATTATTGTTTTCTTATACTGTTTAATATAGGAACTAGCCATTGTTGTCCTTTTTTTCTGAAAATCTGGCAAGTTAATATAACATGAGCAACTGATTAACGTACATTTTCATAACAGAAATAAAGATGATGTTTGACATGGTCCATAAGTTTCAGCTACATTTTTCGTTATTGATGAGTCCTGAGTATAATCGTACTATTGCCCTTCAAGAGAATTTTTATTTTTGGTAAAATGAGAGATACATGTAAGATTCCAAACACGATTTAACATGAAAATATAGTTTGATTGAAGAAGTTGTTCAAGGAGTTGGGGAAGGGTCTTAGACAGGTGGCATGTTCTGTAACCTTTTCAGAGGTGTTACATTTTGACTATAAGTGGGAGGAGAGGATACTCTGTGCCAAGACATTTGATGCATGACTGAAAGACTGGTGCAGAACAGAGGGATTTGGCTTCATTGGGGACTGGGGTTCCACCTGGAGTGATGCAGGCCTATACAGGAGTGATGGCCTGCATCTATTCAGGGGGGACCAGGATCATCCATGAGAGGTTTAAATGTTTCATTAGCAAGCATTTAAACTAGCCAAGGGGGAGGGCAGAAGTAAGCAGGGAGAAGAAACAGTGCCCCCCTCCCACAGGATGAAGAAGCCAGAAGACAGGACCCTAAGGTTGGGAAACTGCCAAAGATACCTAGAATCAGAATAGGTAGAATGGCAGAGGTAAGGCAGAATGGAAGTAAGGACAAGAGGGGTATAGAGGAATGTCATGGGGACAGGAGGGGAGATAATTGGAGGAGAGGCGACAAAAATTGGAAGGCCATGGGCAAGAATGCACACAGCTTGGGAAAGAAGATCCTGGACCTAATGGCTATGATGTCTGGGGCAGACCTGGACATTGTCGCTGTTACCAAGACATGGTTCATGGGGAACCATGATGGGGATATACCTATACCAGGTTACACTCTATTAAGAAAGGACACGATGGGTAAAAAGAGAAGGGGAGTGGCTGTCTATATCAGGAAGAGAATTATTGCAACTGAGGTACAGAGAATGCAGGAAGAGGCAGAGTCAAAGGCACTGTGGATCACCCTGGAGACAGGAAATGGCATTACCATTTACACTGACATGGTCCACAGACCTCCCACTCAAGGGGAAGAGCAGGACAGGATACTTGTAGAAGCCATCCACAAAATGAAAGCTAAAGGAGAAGTGCTGCTGGTGGGAGTCTTCAGTTTGCCAGATGTTGATTGGAACAACCATGATGCAGCCAGAAGCAAAGATATCCTGGATGTCCTGTTTGGGGGGGGGCATGCCTCAGACAACTAGTGGTAGAGCCCACTTCAGGGAGAAATTTTGGACCTGATACTCACCAACAGGGACAGAATTATAGATGTAAAGGTGGGTAGCCACCTGTGGTCCAGCGATCACCATATAGTGTGGTTCAATGTGAGAACAGCAAAAGAGTCAAACCACACAAAAGCAAGGGTCCTGGATTTCAGGTGGGCTGGCTTTGCAAAGATGGAGGAATGTCTTAGGAAAGCCCATGCAGGGAAGAAGAAAGGGGGGTTAGAGGACAAATGGAAAAATCTTAAGGGAGCAACAGCGGAGGCAACAAGCCTTTGCATTAGTCAAGTAAGCAAAACAAAGAGAAAGAAAAAAATACACCATGGTTCTCAAAGTAAGTGGCTGGGAAGGTAAGGGTGAAAAGGCTGGCATTCAGGTGGTACAAGGAAACACAGAGGGAGGGAGACAGTGAACTATATCTAGAAAAGCAGAAGGAGGTGGGGAAAGCAGTCTGGACAGCAAATGCGCAAATGGAAGAAAAAATAGTTCAGGCAATAACAAAAGGGGACAAGAACTTTTACAGCTACATTTGTGAAAGAAAAAAGACCACGGGTGGGATTGTGAGACTGAAAAGGGAAGGAGGGGAGTGTGCAGAGAGGAACCATGAAAAAGAAGAAATCATGAACAAATATTTTTGTTCAGTATTCACAGAAGAAGGGGAAGGAGAGGGACCACAGTTAGGCAATAGAAGCACCAATGGAAGGGAGGTGGACATCATTCTATTTACAGAGGAGTCTGTCCTAAAGGAACTCACAAATCTGAATGTGGACATGGCAATGGGTCTGGACGGGATACACCCCAGTGTATTAAGGGAACTCAGGGAAATGCTGGCAGCACCACTGACAGCCCTGTTCAACAGATCTCTGGAAACAGGTGTGGTACTGAAGGAGTGGAGAAGGGAGAATGTAGTCCATCTCCACAAAAGTGGGAGTCGGGAGAAGTCTGGCAATTACAATCCAGTCAGTCAGACCTCAGCAGTGGGGAAATTAATGGAATCGCTACTAAAGGAAAGGTTTGTAATATATCTTGAATCAAGCAAAGCGCAGGATCCAAGGCAGCATGGATTCACAGCAGGAAGGTCTTGTCAAACTAATCTGATAAAGTTCTTTGACTGGGCGACTAGGGAAATAGGTCAGGAAGGGGCAGTGGACGTGGCCTACCTGTATTTCAGCAAGGTCTTCAACACCGCCTCACATTGGAGGCTTGTAAACAAGTTTGGCAGCCTGGGAGTGGGTCACAGGTTGGTTAATTGGATCAGAAATTGGCTGAGCGATGGGACATAGAGGTTGGTGGTGAACAGAGTTCAATCAGAAGAGAGGGGGTGACCAGTGGGGTGCCACAGGGATCAGTGCTGGGACCAGTCCTCTTTAAGGTCTTCATAAGCGACATTGCAGAAGGGCTGGAAGGGAAGATATGTGTCTTTGCAGATGACATGAAGATCATCAACAGGATTGACACTCCAGAAGGGGTGGAAAAATTGAGAAGAGACCTAAGCAAGTTTGAGGATTGGTCAAGGGTGTGGCAGTTAAGATTCAATGCAAAGAAGTGCAAGATAATGCACCTGAGGCACAGAAATGCAGGGGAGGAGTACATGATGGTGGGAGGTACTGGTGGCAATCAAACAGGAAAGGAACCTGAGAGTAATTATACTGTATCTGATGACCTAAAGGTTATCAAACAATGTGAGAAGTCTCTGGGAAAGCCAGTAGGATGCTGGGGGGTGCATAGGGAGAAGTATCTCTAACAGAAGGAAGTAGGTGGTGATGCCACTGTACAAAACACTGGTGAGACCTCATCTCGAGTATTGTGTCCAGTTCTGGAGGCTGCATCACTGAAAGGACATATACTGAATGGAAGCAGTTCTGAAAAGGGCAACAGAAATGGTGCAGGGAGTGCACCAGAAGTCATATGAGGATAGACTAGGGAACCTCAATATGTATTCCCTGGAAAAGAGGAGAGAGAGGAGGATATGATAGACACTTTTAAATGCCTCAAGGGTATTAATAAGGTGCAAGAGGGTAGCATCTTCCAAAAAAGATGTTCAAGAACAAGGGTCCATGATATCAGAATAGAGGGGGTAGATTCAGGGGTAACGTGAGGAAGTATTTCTTCATAGAATGGGTGTTGGATGCATTGTACAGCCTCCCTGCAGAGGTTGTGGGGACACAAATGGTAGGGGAATTTAAAAATGCATGGGATAGACATAAACAACCCCTAATGATGGGGAAGAGGGCGTAAGTCGCAGATCAGATAGGATCTATGGTATATAAAACAGGCAGGGAAAGTTGGCACATTAGATGGGCCGAGCAGTCCTTATCTGCCATAAAATTTTATGTTTTGATGTACGATTTGGCAAGTCTACAACTTTACCTACAGTACAGTGGTGCCAGCAAGGATGCAACACAGTAATGCTGCAATATATGAAAAACTGCTGTAATGTACTGCAAGGAACAATGCAATTCAATGACAGTTAAACCTTTTTTTACTGCAGTATTTTATGACATAACATTTACTATAAGTTGTTGCATTGCATTGTGGCTGACTGTGCAGTAGGTCCACAAAATATCCACTTGACAAGATTCTGTGCTTTATTTGGGTCATGTACCTTATCTTGTAAAAGTAATTTCACTTACTGGCTCCCTATAATCTAATTTTCACATATACTCATTTTATCCATATCCTTCTGTCCCTTCCTTTTCTCCCCTTCCAGGTCCCTACCCCCACCTCTCTCCTTTCCTTACATCCTCCCCCCCTTTCTCAAATGAGTTTTCAATATCAACATCCTGCTTAATGTCATCTCCTATAACTATTTTTGTAGTCCTTCAATACAATTAGTGTTAGATATTGTAAAAGTATTTACTGCTTACTCTCCATTGAACCAAAATCCTTATGTTATTGTCCTATGTATATATGGTAAATATATTCCTGTATTTATACTGCATTTACGCTGTAAATACCTCCCCCTTGTAGTGACTATACTAGTAGGTCTTCATGTACTGTAATGTATTTAGTGTATTTTCTCTGACTCTGTTTATTCATGTTTGTATGACCAGATTGTATTGCTGTCCAGGCCCACTTTGTAAATGAGTTTTCCTCAACATTGTTCCACCTGGTTAAATAAAGATTATTGATTGATTGATATTGATGTATTCATGTGCATTAACCAGAGTAAATGGAGCCCATATGGAGTCCAGTCCAATTTGTTGACATTGCATGTTAAAATGATTAAATCAGCAGTTTATGCTTGTGTTTCTAAAAACTCCATCCACAAAATTTCAGAAAACTATCATTGTTTCTTTCAATATTTCCATTTTCAGTCTTAAGATGGAAGTACAGGTAGGTATGTCTTTTAGAAGACCTAACATGTAATTGATACAAAAAGGTTTTATTGACTGTATTTCATTTACATTTATGTCACTTGCCCATGCCACTGTGCCATACAAAATCTGCACATTCACTTTTGCACTAAACATTTTTTTCCTATTACTATGAATGACTTTGATCCAAACTCTTTGGCAAATCTTAATATACCTGTTACTGTTGGAATAACTGACTGCATTAATTATTTTGTATGCAGCTCCATTTTTTGGCTGTTTTTGATAGTAATACTCACATACAACAGGCATCACGGTGTGCGTTGGGGTCATTGGCCTTAACTCTCACCCCACTCCATGTGTAAATAAGCTGAGGTGGTGCAGTATAGGAGAATGGGGTAAGAGTTAGGACCAATGACCCCAAAGCACACCCAAATGCCTGTTGGTGGGGGGCAGGGTAGGCGTGGGATGCAAGGGGTGGCAACCCTAACACTGAATTTCCTCACTTTTGTCACTGTGGAACAACCCTAACTGATGCATTAAACAGAGTTTTTTTAAATGAATTTCCCTTCTATTTGAAAATGTGCACTATAAATAGTGAATGGAATGTGGTGGTGGGAGCATGGGGCCCTTCCCACCATGTGAAATGAAAACTGGTAAATGAAGACATGTACCGTAGCACACCGTGTATCCAGAATTGTATGTACATCCGTTCAACGGTCACACAGCACCACAAGCAAACAACGTCACATGCACAATTCAGCAACCGTAAGAGCCAGTGACCCACAAATTGGCACAGATAAAGATGAATTGTACATCTTTGTATATTCCATATGCCAGGCAAATTGGATACACGGTTCAGAAGTTATTGAAGCATAATGAACCAAATTTTCATTTATCAGAGTGGCATATTTCTGCACCTGTTTATGTTTTACACACCAAACCACTGCAAGGCACATCCATACTACTAAGGCAACCTACGCTATAAATTTCAAGCCAGTAGCATCATGCAGAACACTATGTGCAAAACATTAACTGCGTCACACAATATCTCCACAGTAAAGAACTTTTCCAGCATGTAGACAGCATTGTTCACATCCACAGGACATCCACCCAACACCCTCCAAATTTCAAGTGAAAAGACCAAACCATTTCAGAGATATTCAATTTTTACATTTCTGCACCTTTAAGAAGTCTTCCGCACCAAAATGGCAGAACTCGTGGCCGAAAATTAGCTACAATGGTGGACCTGGTGGCCAAAAAATCTGTAACTGTGAGGGAACCAACTTCAAATGGTAATAACTCTAGAATGGAACAAAATTTTTTCACCAAATAAAATGTGTTATGTTCCTTGAGTACATGTCTTTCCGCTAGGAATTGGGAAAAGGAGTGCCACAAATAACATTTTTGCCACTTCACTACACAAGATCCATATATCCAACTGAACCAAAAATTGTCAAAAGAAGACATGTACCATAGCACACCATGTGTCCAGAACTGTGTGTACATCCATTCAACGGTTGCACAGCACCATGAGCAAACAACGTAACAGGCACAATTCAGCTATCATAAGAGCCAGTGACCCGAAAATTGTCACAGTCAAACATGTGTTGTAAATCTTTGTACATTCCAATTGCCAGGCAAATCAGACACATGGTTCAGAAGTTATTGAAGCATAATGAACCAAATGTTCATTCATTGGAGTGGCATAATTCCACACCTTTTTATGTTTTACACACCAAACCACTGCAAGGAACCTCCATACAACTAAGGCTACCTAAGCTATAAATTTCAAGCCAGTAGCACCATGCAGAATGCTATGTGCAAAACGTTAACTGCGTCATACAGTATCTCCATAGCAAATTATTTCTCCAACATGTAAACAGCATCATTCACATCCCCAAGACATCCACTCAATACCCTCCAAATTATGTGAAAAAAACAAACCGTTCCAGAGATATTACATTTTTACATTTCTGCACCTTTAAGAATTCTTCCACCACAAAATGCCAGAAATCACTGCCAAAAATGCGCTAAATTGGTGGACCAGGCGGCCAAAAAATCAGTAACTGTGAAGTGGGGCAATGTCAAATGGCAATACATCTGGAATGGAACAACATTTTTTCACCAAACAAAAACTGGCATGTTCCTTGAACAAAGGTCTTTCTACATGCCAAGTTTCAGACTAATCAACCACACATTGGCTGCGCTATGCATCGCGGAAGACAGTGCAGAAAAATAGCAAAAACATAATGTTTTGCACTGCACTACACAAACGCAAAAACACAAATGGTAATGTTAATGTTAATGCAAATGGTGATGGAAACAGTGAGGTAAAAGAAAATAGTAATGCTAACGGTAACGCAAATGCAAGTGCAAATGGTAACGCACACGGTGACGCAAATGGAAATAATAACGCAAACAGTAAGAGAAATGCAAGTGCAAACGTAAGTGAAAACAGAAATTGTAACGCAAATGGCAACAGAAAAGCAAACGGTAATGAAAATGGTAATGCAAACACTAATGGCAATGCAAATGCAAACAGTAACAAAAACAGTAATGAAAATGCAAACGCTAACACACATGCAAACAGAAATGCAAACGGTCATGGCAATGGCAACACAGAAGGAAACAATAACACACTCGACAATGGAAACGCTACCGAAAACGCAAACGCTAAGGCCAACAGAAATGCAAATGGTAATGAACACGCAAATGGTAACAGTAATGCAAGTGGCAATGCAAACGGTTATGGTAACACCAATGATGATGCCAAAGGAAACACTAACGCAAACGGAAATGCAAATACAAGTGTGTATGCAAACACAAATGGTAACACACACGGTCATTGTAATGCAGTTGGAAACACTTACAGTAACACCAACAATGACGCCAAAGTAAACACAAACACAAATGGAAATGCAAACGCAAGCGCATACGCAAACGCAAAAGGTAATGCACACAGTGACACAAAAGTAAACGCAAACAAAAACAGTGACAGAAACGCAAAGGGTAACAGTAATGCAAACAGAAGCACAAATGCAAAAGGTAACGCACAAGGTGACATAAACGGAAATGCTAATGCAAACGGTTATGGAAACGCAAGCGGAAACGCTAACAGTAACAGTAACGCAAATGCACACCCTTTAGTTTCCCAAACAGTTGTATTCAGAAACACAGTGAATACAAAGAATGTATGTATAATAATAGCCCTCGGAGTAGAAAATGAGCATTTGGAATTCTAAATTCCTTATATCTCGGTACCCGTACGATGTAGAAAAAATTTAAAATCTCATATTATGACTTTCCAGACTAGTTTTGCTCTTAGCCCCCTAGTGGGGACTAAGCATTCTTCCAACAAAGAGTCCATATCTTGAAGCATTTTCGAGATACGGGCCCTGAAAGGCGCAGCAGATGCCATAATTTTAGCCTATGTGAAAAATCATCAACTTCGGAGTGCCGTAACTTTGCAGCCTTCTAATATTTTGTTACCAAACCACCAAAAGGCACATCTGTGGGATCTTGGCTTTCTTCCCTCTAAATTTACGAGGCCTACCAGGTTTTCAGAAACAAATGCACAAAAGCCACTCGTTTGGCCATGGCTGAGTACTTCAGCTCTACCTTTAACTCTAATATAAATAACCCATCCAAATTCTAGAAAGTAATCCACTCACTTTTCTCCCTGGAGGCGTCCCCTCACTCTCCCCTCCTCCAAATAAACAATACTGTCATATCTGACCACCCTAGCATTGCCGCAGCTTTCAACTTGCACTTTACCTCATGCACTTCTGCTCTGTTAGGCTCCCTCCCAACCATAAACCAGTCTACCTCCGCACCCACTAGAAGTCCACCAGCCCCACCTCATAGTTTTTTCTTCTCTAAAATCCTGACAACTGACATGCTGACGGCCTTGGAAGCCCTTAACCTGAGCAAAGGTAGCTCCCCTGATGGACTGGACTCGAAGTTACTAAACCTGTCTGCCTCTGCCATTGCTCCCCCCCCCCCTCACTGCTCTTTTCAATCTCTCGTTTCACTTGGCCAAAATTCCCCTTGGTTGGAAACATGCAATTGTCCTCCCTCTCTCAAAGTGTGGTGACTCCACCTCCCCGGAGAACTACTGCCCTATATCACTCCTTCTGACGTTAGCCAAACTACAAAAACATCTAGTCCTTGACCAACTATCCTTGTACCTCTCTGACATTAATTTCTTCACCCAGTAACAATCTGGGTTCTGTAAACATCACTCTACTACTATCTCGCTACTTCGAATCACTGATGTGATCCTGACAGGCATGGATTGCTGTCACATCACCACTACCATTTTTATTGATCTTGTTAAAGCTTTTGGCACCGTTTCCCTCTCCTTCCTGCTCCGCTCCCTCTCATCAGCCGGGCTGTCTGAACATGCCATTAAATGCTTCAGCACATACCTAAATGACCGCTCACAGTCTGTAAAAATATCCAGCTACATCTCCCCTCCTCTACGCATATGCTCTGGAGTCCCCCAATGGTCCATACTAGGCCTGATTCGCTTCTCCATTTTTCTGAATGATCTTCCATCTGTCTGTACCTCATCTTCTATACATATGTATGCTGATAATACGTTTCTTTTCTCCTTTGGGTCCTCGTCCTTAGATGTCGCCTCCAGGCTCCAACATGATTTCAATAATGTCCAGAGCTGTTTCAATCTCACCAACTCTTCCTAAATGCCAAGAAGACTGTATCCATGACATTTGGCATGCATCAGAAACTGTCAAGGCTCCATTCTGCCCCTTTCTTCACTACCCTCGACGAAGCAACTATTATTGCCACCTAGTCTTTCAGGTATCTGGGCATTTGTCTGGATCAACAGCTCACCTTCTAAGGCCCATATAGAAGCCATAATAAAAAAGCTTTGCCTCAAACTTGGCGCCTTATATAGAAACTGCTCCTGCCTCCAGCAACAGGCAAGACATGAACTGATCCAAAAAATGATCCTCCCAATTTTTGACTATTGCGATATCACCTATTGCTCTGCTCCTGCCACCTCCTTAGCTAACTTGGATACTCTTTTCAACTCATTCTGTCGGTTTGCTCTGGATGCACCTCCTCTTACCCACCACTGTCACTTGTACCAAGCTTTAGCCTTCCCATCCCCAACAAATAGGCATCTGCATCACTGCACTAATTTTATCTCTAAGTATTGGCTTGGTACAATCCCTCCCTATCTTAATTCCCTAATCTCTCCCCACCCACTCCCCTCTCGACTTCTAAGATCCCATGACCACAGAACTCTGACTGTTCCCTGGAGATCCACCTCAAGTGGACAGGCCTCCTCCTCCTATCGTCTCCCTAAACTGTGGAATGCTCCTCCTACACAAATCCACTCCTCTTCCTCATCTGGCTCATTAAATCAAGCTCTACATAATTTCCTCTCTGTAAATTGCACTTGCCCCTAGCTTCCCCCCTTCTTGTCCCACATTCTGACTGATGCCCTGCTTGCCTAACCATAACCAAATCAATGCACTTACAGTTTTTCTGCCTATTTCAGCTTCAGTTGTCTAATGTTTTTTTTCAAATCATCTCTCTCCCTCTCTAAATTGGTCTATCTCCTTAACCAGTCTCTACCTCGATTCTCTACCACTTTGTTATTTCATCTCTCTTGTTGCTCTGTGCCATTTAGTCCGAATAGTTTAGGCCATTGGTCACACTTGATATTACTTTACTTTATATTAGTCTCACCACAAGTTCACTGTTACAGGATTTAACTTCTCTACCCTGTAAATATTTGCTTTTCATGCTAATGTGTAATTCACTTTAACCTATGTTTATGTATGCTATTGTGTAATTTGTGTGTACTCATTGATACTATGTAACTCCCACCACCCTCTCCCCCAGGTCATAGCGGGAGGCAAGCAACTTGTTTGTTCAGTGTAACTTACCTGGCGAAACTTTTCAATAAGTAAATAAATAAATAAGCAAAGAATGTGCAAAAATGTGTAATTTGTGCATTTTTAAGTGCTCTGTACCTCCACAACTGTATATCCAGCTGTTACGAATCCTGGCAGATCCAGAGATCTATGGTACCAGACCATGCATTCCTAATTTCAGGCAAATCTGCCACACAGTGACAAAGTGCCACTATAGTTAGGGTTGAGTACCCCATTTAAGGTTAAATCTGAAATTTGGCAGCCTACTAATTTTGCCACAATATGACAGATTTGCCTGAACATGGCATGCACGGTCTGGTACCATAGATCTCTAGGCCTGCCAAGTGTCGTTATGGTTGGATGTACGGCTGCGGAGCTACAGAGCACCAAAAAATGCACAAATTACACGTTTGTGCATTCTTTGCTCAAGTCTACAGGTCGCAAAGTCTGCGTGACCAGTCCAAAACCTTCAGGGAACATGCAGCCAGGGTCCCCGATGTGTCTTTTGAAGATTTCGTGAAAAAATATTAAACGGTTCAAAGGTTATTCAAAGAAAAAGTTTCCCATTATAGTCAATCGGAAAAGTTAAAATATGCAAAAGTGTCGCAAATGCACTTTTTAGTGTTGCAAATTACCCTTTCACTTTCGTGATTAAGCAATTTTTTTTCAGTTGGTGGTCAGAAAAATGCTTGGCATTTTAATTTGGGACCCTCTAGGGACACAATTCTTGTTGTGTTCACCTAGTCGAGCCCTGAAGATGCTAGTCATGTCTTTACTTGGGGATAAATTTTGTAAAAAGTAGTGCCGCAAAGTACTTTCACATATTCAACACTTTCGTAATTTAATTTGCCAAAGTGTTGTGATTTGTGAAAGTACTTTGCGACACTATGGCCAAAACAATTGGGAATCTTTGCCACATTACTGCAAAAGAATGGTTTGGTCTTTTGGGTTGAAATTTGGAAGGAAGAAAGCCAAGATCATGCAGATGTGCCTTTTTGTAATTTGGTGACAAAATATTAGAGGGCTGCAAAGTTGCGGCACTCTGTGGTTGACAATTTTTCCCATAGGCTAACATTATGGCATCTGCCACGCCTTTCGGGCCCGTATCTCGAAAATGATTCGAGATACGGACTTTTTGTCAGAAGAATGCTTAGTCTCCCGCTAAGGGGCTATGTGCAAAACAAGCCTGGAAGGTCATAAATAATATGAGATTTAATTTTTTTCTACGTCATACGGTTCCTGAGATACAAGGAATTTAGTATTCCAAGTGCTCAGTTTCTGCTCCAAGGGACATTAATATGCATACATTCTTTGTATTCACTGTGCTTCTTAATGCACCTTTTTGGGAAACAAAGAGTTTGCGTTTGCGTTACTGCTACCATTAGTGTTTCCGTTACCATTTGCGTTAGTGTTTCTGTTTACATCACCGTGTTCATTACCTTTGCATCTGCGCTTGCGTTACTGTTACTGTTTGAATTTCCATTACCGCTTTTGTTTGCTTTTACTTTTGCATCACCGTGTGCATTACCATTTGTGTTTAAATATTGAATATTTCTGGAACGGTTTGATCTTTTCACATGAAATTTGGAGGGTGTTGAGTGGATGTCCTGTAGATGTGAATAATGCTGCTTCCATGTTGGAAAACTAATTTGCTGTGAAGATACTGTGTGATGCAGTTTATGTTTTGTGCATAGCATTCTGCATGGTGCTACTGGCTTGAAATTTATAGTGTAGGTAGCCCTAGTGGTGCGGAGGTACCTTGCCATGGTTTGCTGTGTAAAACATTAAGAGGTGTGGAATTATGCCACTCCGATGAATGAAAATGTGGTTCATTACACTTCAATAACTTCTGAACTGTTTGTCCGATTTCCCTGGCATTTGGAATCTGTAAAGATTTATAATTCAACTTTGACTCTACCAATTTTCAGGTCGGTGGCACTTACGGTTGCTGAATTGTGCATGTTACATTGTTTACTCGTGGCGCTGTGCGACCGTTGAACGGATGTACACAGAATTATGGACACACAGTGTGCTGTGGTACATGTTTTCTTTTTTTTTTTATAGCCCCTCTCCTCTGCTGTGGTGGAACTTTGTCAGGGAATCCCTAGACTGTGCTCCCCTAATCCCTCCCCGGGTACCTACTGTGGTGTCGCTTCGGACCTACCTCCATGCTGCCTCGGCCTACCCCTCCGGGCGGGGGGGGGAAGAGACCCATTTTAACCCCTCCAGTCCATCAGGTGTGCGTCAGGAGGTCCATCTGTAGCACTGCTTGATGGCCAGTTATGGGTTATCTGGGGCAGTGGGTCCGTCATTGTCCTCCATGACAGGTCCCTTTTTCCGTTTTTCTGTCCCCTCCCACAGGATGTGAGCACGCTAGGGAAACCTAGGGGCGGCACACGTTGAGACGTGCGAGCGCTCCGGTATCCAGCCCACATCCTCCCTCCTTTCTGTATGCAGTCCCGCTGCACCTCCACCCATGGTCACTCAGGTGGTGGTAGAGCTGCGGGACATGCATCCCCTCCCTCCCCAGAAGAGGAGAGCAGCTGCTGGGTGCTCAATCCTCCTCCCCCCCGGCCAACCCTCCAGCCGCCCGAGTCCGTTCTCGAACCGGGATGCTGGTGCCATGATGTACCCTACTGCTGTGCTCATGGCCGGCGGTATATGTTTTCTTTTACAATTTTTGGTTCTGTCAGATATATGGTTCTTGTGTAGTGAAGTGGCAAAAATGTTATTTTTGGCACTCCTGTGCAGTGTTCCCGGCATGACACTGTGCAACTGTTGAACAGATTCCGATAACATTTGTTATACATGTTGTGGTATGGTACATGTCTTCCTTTACCAATTTTCATTTCAGTTGGTCATGCAGTTTTTGTGCAGTGAAATGACAAAAATTCTACATGGCTCAAAGGGCCACTCGCTCCCACCACCACGTTCCATTCACTATGTATAGTGCACATTCTCAAAAAGAAGGGAAATTCATTGCAAAAAACTCTGTTTAATGCATCAGTTAGTGTTGTTCCACAGTGACAAAAGCGAGGAAATTTGGTGTTAGGGTTGCCACCCCTTGCACCCCATGACCACCCCACCCCCACCTACAGGCATCAGGGTGTGCGTTGGAGTCGTCGGCCCTAACTCTCACCCCATTCCATGTTTGAATTTCTCCACCATATCCACTTCCATCACCCAACCTGGCAACCTGTTCCATGGTTCTGCAACCCTTTCTGAGAAGTAAAACCCCCTCATGTCCCCCCTAAATCTGCCCCCTCCAGCTTAACTGCATGCTCTCTAGTGGTCTTGTTTTCACTCAGACTGAAGATGCTATCTCTCTTAACCTTATTTATTCCCTTTGTGTATTTGAAGGTAACTAATCCTGGGTCGCCTCTGAAAAAGGGACCTCTGGTCTCAGTGGGTTCACCCGGTTACCAAAATCTAAGCAAATAAATAAATAAATAAGCTGAGGTGGTGCAGTATAGGAGAATGTGGCAAGAGTTAGGACCGATGACCCCAATGCATACCCCAATGCCTGTTGGTGGGGGCAGGGTGGGCGTGGGTACAAGGGATGGCAACCCTAACACTGAATTTCCTCACTTTTGTCACTGTGGAACAGCCCTAACTGATGCATTAAACAAAGTTTTTTGCCATGAATATAGATAGATAGATAGATAGATAGATAGATAGATAGATAGATAGATAGATTGATTTACCATTCAATTTGCACCTTATCTATTGTCCAAAACTTTAACTGTTTCTTTGTGTTATTTTTATCTGGAATCATGGAATCCTGCTGGCAGAAAAGGACCATTTGGACCATCAAGTCTGCCTGAAAGAGATAGCCCCCCCACCACGGCCCTTTTACCTCATACCCCGCTGTCCTCTCTCTCTTCCCCTTCCTAGTCCCATATAGTTATCCCATTCTCTTTTGAATTTCTCCACCATATCCACTTCCACCACCCAACCCGGCAACCTGTTCCATGGTTCTGCAACCCTTTCTGAGAAGTAACACCCCCTCATGTCCCCCCTAAATCTGCCCCCTCCAGCTTAAATGCATGATCTCTAGTGGTCTTGTTTTCACTCAGACTGAAGATGCTATCTCCCTTAACCTTATTTATTCCCTTTGTGTATTTGAAGGTTTCCACCATGTCCCCCTTTCCCTTCTCATCTCCAGTCTATATAGACCAAGCTCCTCCAGTCTCTCCCCCAAATGGCCTCACCTGTATCCCCTGTATCATCTTGGTTGCCCTTCTCTGTATCTTGTCCAGCCTATCCTTGTCACCCTGAAAATGGGGCCTGCAGAATTGAACTCCGTACTCCAGCTGTGATCTGACCAATGTCTTGTGTGGTGGCATTATCACCGCCCTCTGCCTACTTGTGAAGCCTCTCCCAATGCATGCCAACACTCTTGTTGCTTTTCCAGCTGCTAGTTCACACTGACTCTTAACCATTAAGTGTCCATGATCCAAATCTCCAGATCCTTATCTTGTTCTGTGACCTGGAGTGTTTCTCCCGAGGCAGTAAGCGGCCCTTGGGTTATTCCATCCTATCTGCATTATTTTGCACTTTTTTGCATTGAATTGCAATTGCCACTTTTCGACCCACTCCTCCAGCCTGGCTAGGTCATGCTTCATCTTCCCCACCCCATCTGGAGTGTCCACTCTGTTATACATCTTCATGTCATGAACAAACATGGCTTTCCATTTAGATCCTCTACTAAGTCCCTCACATACACATTAAACAGTATGGGCCCCAATACCAACCCCTGTGGTACCACGCTCATCACCCCATGTTCCCTGAAGTGCTTCCCATTGACCATCACTCTTTGGGTCCTCCCACCCATTCAATCTGTGTCCTCCCACCCATCCAATCCTTCACCCACTTTGTAAGCCTAGCTCCCACACTCAGACTGCTCAAGTTGCTTAACAACCTTCTATGGGGGACGTAGTCAAATGCCTTCCTAAAATCCAGATAGGCCACATCCACTGTTCTCCCCTGATTGTATACCTCCATAACCCCCCTTGAAGAACTCAATCAGGCTGGTCTGACAAGACCCACCACCTGTGAACCCATGTTGGTTGTCATCAGTTAGTCTCTCCTCCTCTATGTACCCTACCAGTCTCTCCTTTATGAGAGTTTCCATCAGCTTGCCCACCACCAAGGTGAGACTGACTGGGTGGCAGTTGCCAGGATCATCCTTTCTCCCTCCCTGGTGTAGCAGTATCACCTCCACCTTCTTCCAGTCTCCTGGGACCCTCCTGGATTCAAGGGATGGATTAAACAGCTTGGTCAGAGGTCCCGCCAGCTCCCCCCTTAGCTCCCTAAAGCACACTTGGATGTACCCAATCAGGTCCCATAGCCTTGCCAGTTTTTATTTTTCCCAGCTCCTCCAACACCCTTGCCACTGTGAAGGGACCTGTGTCTGCCTCCTTGCCCTCCCTCCCCTTTCTACACAATACAGGCCCTTTACCTTCTTTCTCGGCCATAAAAAACTGATGCAAAGTATTCACTGAGTAGGTCTGCCTTCTCCTCATCTCCTTCAGCTTTTATATCCCACCTCCCCTTTATGTCTTGAAATCCCCTGCCTGTTTTTCCTCCTCTCACTCATGTACCTATAGAATCTTTTGTCTCCCCTTCTCACCTCCCTAGCTATTTTCTCCTCCGTACGTGCTTTTCCCTTCCTAATTATTCTTCCCACTTCCCTGAGCTTATCCTTATAGACTTCCCTTTCATCTAAACCCTGTGACCTTTTGTAGGCTTTAAATGCCTTTTTCTTCTCCTTGACAGCCTCTTTAACCCCTGATGAGAACCACAGGGATTTTCTTCCCCATTTGCATTTGATAATTCCAGATGAATTGCTCCGTGGCCTTCAGAATTCCACCCATTATTGCTCCCCACAGGTGCTCTACCTCCTCTAGCTTTTGAATCCCTTCAAGATCTCTCAAGATGCCTTAAGATGCCCTTCGTCATCTCAAAATTTGCACTCCTGAAGTCGAGCACCATGATGGTGGACCTGCCCGATTCTGCCCCTGCCTGGATGGAGAACCTGACCATCCAGTGATCACTGTCCCCCAAGTTTTCCCCGACTTCAACCTCCCCCTCTCTGTCCCTGTTAGTTAAAACAACATCCAGTGTAGTATCCCACTTAGTAGGTTCTTTTACTAGCTGGCTTAGGAATGCATCCTGCATGGATTCTAACATGCCCTTGCTCTTTTCTGTTGTGGCTGATGGAATTTGCCAGCCTACATCGGGTAGGTTCAGGTCACCCACCACCAGGACCTCCCTTTTTCTGGCCTTTTCTTGTATGTCCCTAGCCAATTCCTTATCACTTCCTCACCCTGATGTGGTGGCCTGTAGACCACCCCTATTCTTATTGCCCCCACTCACTACCCAACGTAACCCAAAGGATATCGGCAGATCCATTTGCCTCCTTACACTCAACTGCAATTATCCCCTCCTGCACATACAGTGCTATGCCCCACCTTTTTTTCCCTGTCTATCTCTCCTAAAAGTATTGTACCCTTGTAACTCCACCTCCCAGCTATGACCATCCATCCACCATGTTTCTGTTATTGCAATTAGGTCCAGGTCATTCACCCCCACCACCACCTCTAAGTCTGCCATTTTATTCCCTAGACTCCTGGCACTGGATAGTATTCCCGTCCAACCCCCACACCCCTATGATACCCTTCCCTCCTGATGTCCCTTGTCTTTTGCATTGGGAGAGTACATGCTGGGTTGTCCCCGTTAGGCCAAGGATCTCCTTTCCCCCTAGTGCTACACTCCCCCTGTCTAGTTTAAATTACAGTGGACCCCCAGCCTCTTGTCAATGTACCCCTGCAGTTTTGCTCTTATTAATCTAGTCCCTGCATCACTTATGTGTAACCTTTCCCTTGCATACAGGTGTTCATCCTCCTATGTATCCCCCCAGTCTCCCAAACATGTGAAGCCCTCCTACCCACACCACTGCCTTAGCCAGAGGTTAAATTCCTTTACCCTGAATTGCCTGGCCGTGCTAGTGCAATGACTGGCAGGACTTCCAAGAAGGCAAGAGAACTGACCAATCCTCTACAGCCCTCTGCTAATTCCCTGAACCTCCTTTGAACCACCTCCACCTCTTCTCTGGACAAATCATTTGTACCTAGATGTACTATTATGTGCAGCTTACCTCCCACTAAATTGACGCAGTCTTTTATCCTTTAAAAGAGCCCTTCTAGCCTCCATTCCTGGATCACAAAAAACTTAACCTCCCCTTACAAACTATTTTCCTCCTTTGCCAATGAATCCCCTTTATGATTGAATCCCCATATGCTACCACTGCCCCAGGACTTTCTACCCTCAGGAGTGCCCCATCTCTATTGTCCTACCCTTTCATGCTCCCTCCTTTCAGTGTAGGCACCTTCCTTTGCTCTCTGTCATCTCCAACTTTGACAGATAGGGCATTCCCCTAGCTTCCACAGAGTGCTCATGAAAACAGCAGCCCCACAACCATTACAGACAACTAGCCTACCCCCCCATATCCCTTGCTGCCTCTCATTTCCTGCTAATTATTACCCTTCCCCTCCAAGGTGGCTCAAGCTACTGTCGCCCTTTACCCTGCCAGCCCCATCAGCTATAATCCCCCCTTCCCCAATCCAAGCTGGTTCCTCCCTAACTTTCCACATTTTTTTTTGTCCTGCCCTCCTTTCTGATTAACACACAGCCTAAGGCACTTTCAGAATAGGTTCAAAACTCTCCCTTCCCTATTTAACACACAGTCAGCCTAGAGTGCTTTCAGAACAAGCAAAAATCCCTCTCTGCCCTCTTACCAAATTAACACTCGAATGGTCAAGAGCACTTTCAAAAACAAGCAGAATCTGCCCTTTCAGTACAGCACCAGTAAGTAAGTAAGGCAACTGGCACCATAAATATAGCAAGGTGAATGGCAACCATAAATATTTCCCACCCTCTGTCAGTGCCCAGCAGACTAGGGCAAGACTGCCTGGTTAATACCACCCAGCAGATTACACTCTCCCTACTGACCTTTTCCTAATTGGTCAGCCTGCTAGATTGAGCCAGTATCATCAGTATGCTTAGTCTAGTTTTGGTTCAAGTGATCAGACCTTTACTGTTAATTTGAGTGGTCTTTATGAGCGACCAGTGAGGTCTTTCCTGGTGTTGTCTCCACCCTCCTTGGGCATTTAATAGAGGCCAGGGCCAGAGGCAGTGGGTGGGAAAATTTCTGCTCTTCTGTGACTTTTCCCATAGTCACAGATTCAGCCCCCAGCACTACAGCTCTCTTTGGCAACTGGTGGCTTGTTTGCGGCTGTGCTCCCTTCCTTTTAAGCCCAGCCACAGCATTGAAATTCATGCTCTTGGGCCTGATTGTTTGGAGGGTCTCCCTTCATTTAGACCCCAATCTCCACCCCTGTTGCCACTGATGTGGTCAGGCACAGTCACTACAGCCACTGGTGTGGCCAATCACAGACTCTGATGCTTCCAATGCAGTCAAACCCAGTCACTACCACTGCCAATGTGGCCGCTCTCCACTCCTGATTGCTGCCGATGTGGCTAAGGTCCAACTGCCGGCTACAGATCCCCTTGCTGCCAATGCAGCTGAAAAGCAGCTCCTCCTCCTCTGCTCTCCTGTGACTTTTCCCCTAGCCACAGATGCGGCCCCCTAGTGTTACAGCTCTCTCCATGGACAGATGGATTGTTTGTGGCTGTGCTCCCTTACTTTTATGCCCAGCCCCAGTGTTGAAATTCACGCTCTTGGCCCTGTTTGGTCAGAGGGCCTCCCTTCTAGAAAAGATCTGTAAAAGTGGGGGAGATGGTCCAGGATCTAGCAGCTTGGCTTCAATGCCAAGAAATGCTATGTTATGCATATTGGAGCCAAGAATCCTAGGACAGAGTACTACCTGGGTGGAGTCTGAGTATCTGCATCAAAGTAGGAGAAGAACCGGGAAGTGATGATCACTAGTGACCTGAAGCACTCTATGCAGTGCAAGAAAGCAGCAGCAAAGGGAAACAAGATGCTGGGATGCTTATCTAGGAGGATCAGTAGTAGGAGAGAGGAGGTGATACTGTCCTTGTACAGGTCACTGGTAAGGCCACATCTAGAGTATGGAGTTCAGTGCTAGTGCCCACACCTCAAAAAAGACATTAACCTGCTGGAGAAGGTCCAGAGGGCTACAAAGATGATAGCTGGTCAGCAGGGTAACTCATATGAGGAGAGGTTGAGGGCACTGAACATGCACTCCCTGGAAGACAGGAGAGAGAGAGAGAGAGAGAGGGGACATGACTGGGACCTTCAAGTACTTCAAAGGAATAAATAAGGTTGATAAGGAAAGTCTCTTTAAGCTGAGTGGCAACCATAACAAGAGGGGGCACAGTCTTAAGCTGGAGGGTGGGAGGTTTAGGAGGGAGGTCAGGAAGCACCTCTTCACAGAGAGGGTGGCTGACACTTGGAATGTGCTGCCAGAAGAGATGATCTTGCTGAAGACAGTGGGCAGCTTTAAAAGAGCCTAGGATAGGCATAGGGGGAAGTAAGGATCATGGGTAGGGAGGTTGTGAGGAGTGGGGAGGGAGCAGACTTGATCGACCAAATGGCCTTCTTCTCCTGGCTTCTTCATATGTTCTTATGTTCATTCAGTCCCTGATCTCTTCTCCTTTTGCCACTGATACGGTCAGGCGCAGTCACTACAGATACTGATGCGACCGATCTCAGTCTCTGACGCCGCTTAGGTGGCTAGACCCAGTCACTCCCACTGCTGATACAGCTGCTTTCCACTCCTGATTGTCACCGATGCGGCCAAAGTCCAACTGCCTGCCACAGATCCCCTTACCGCCGATGTGGCCGAAAAGCATCTCCTCCTCCTCCGCTCTTCTGTGACTTTTCTCCTAACCTCCGATGCGGCCCCCCAGTGTTACAGATCTCTCTGAGACTGGTGGCTTTTTTTGTGGCTGTGCTCTCTTCCTTTATGCTCAGCCGCAGCATTGAAATTCATGCTCTTGGCTCTGATTTGTTAAAGAGCCTCCATTCGTTCAGCCACCGATCACTGCCCCTGTTGCCGCCGATGTGGTCGGGCATGGTCACTATGGCTGCCGATGCAGCTGATCCCAGCCTCTGATGCCACCAATGTGGCTGGTGCCAGTCCCTCCCACTGCTGATACAGCTGCTCTCTGCTCCTGATTGCCGTCAATACAGCCAAAGTCCAACTGCCTGCTGAAGATCCTATTGCCACCAATGCAGCCAGAAAGCAGTTCCTCCTCCTCCTCCACTCTCAAACCATTGTTGTGTTTTGAGTATTTATTTCATGATCTAACTGTGCTAGATGTTGTATTGCTGTTTTTTTTTTTTTGCATTATTTGTTTCTCTCCCCTGCATCCATCTGGCCACTCCTTCAGGCACTGTCAAAGGAGCCCCCGCATCCCCTCTAAACCTCCCATCACCACTCCCAGACTCATATTGCAGCCAGACCCAGGGTAACCCAATGTATCCCTTCGTCAGATGGGTTCTCTCCTTCCGGGGAGAAAGTGCCTCCCCGGCTTACCTTTCTTGGCCCTAGGTGCTGCTGAGATCGACCTCGACTGTCTTGGGTCTGTGTGGATGTGAGGGTCCAGACGGCTGTGATCCGGTCAATCAGTACGCCATTTTCCTTAGTTTTTTCCTGGCTCCCCAAGCATTGCACTGCATCTATAGTTCTCCCAGTCTCCACCAGGGGCCACTACAGAGCAAGACAATCTCCCTATCCCATCCCAGGAGAGGACAGCAGTCCTCCAGATGCTTAATCCTCTCCTCCTCCTCCTGACGACCCATGGCACCCAAGTCTGTTCCTGAACCTGAGTCGCCGGCGCGGAGAGAGGTAAGGCGCCAGCTCCTCAGCCCTCTGCGCCACTGGTCTGGCTCATATTACTGTTTTAAAAGCTTTTACTATACAACTTTTAGTTCTTTATATTAAAATGACATCATCAGCATACAGTAATAAGCCTATATTTTTGTCCATTACGCTTGGTGGAAGTGTATCTATACTATGTAATACATCCATCAGGGTTTCAACATAGAAACATAGACATTGATGGCAGATAAGGACCACAAGCCCCATCCAGTCTGCTCATTTTTGCTGCCTTATGAGTGTGCCATAGGCCTTTACTCTGCCAATGGCCTATCTATTCATACTCATCTGTATTGCTCCCTTGAATACTGAATACTGAACATGAATATTAAAAAGTATCAGTACTAGTATGCACCCCTGTTTCACACCTATTTGCATAGGTATGGGATCTGTCAAATTCCCCTCTCTACTCACTCTTATTTTGGCTGCTGTTTTGCAATATAACATCTTTAAAATGTTCTGAAGCCTTGCATCACTATGTTATTTATGGAAATAGCCCATAAGTGTTCTATATAGGTTATTAAATTCCCCTATATTGTCTATAAGTATAATGAAGAGACATTCCTTTTTGTGTAAAACATTTATCAATAAGATGCTGTAACATAGCAAGATGATCTACTGTGCTAATATCTGTATAAAAGCAAGACTGACATACAGAAAGCATTTTTTCTCATTCAACCCATTCCTCTAATCTGTGCAAAATGTTTCTGGTGTAAATTTTTTGTGTAACATACAGAAGTTTGATCGGTGAGTAGCACAGAGATTCCAACTCATCCCCCTTCTTAAACATGGGAACTATCACTCCCATTTTCCACTGTGCTGGTATCTTATAGTTATTGTTCATATATGAAAACAGACTGGCAAGTCTTCAAGCCCACTGATGTGGGTCCTCCCATAAAATTTTTGTTGGCCCAGAGTCTACACCTGGAGCCTCACTGTTCTTCTGGGATAATATTGCATCAAATACTTCCTGTTCAGAAACAGGAAGAAAAGGTGAACAATCAGTATCTAAGTAAAATGGAGTAATAACTGCTTCTGATTTATACAATTTATAGAAATATTGTTATCATTTACTAGTTGGGATTACGCAATCTATATTATTCACTTACTATTGCTACCTAGGGCCTCCATATTCAAAAAGGCTATAACATACTCATCTTTTATTGCCTGTTGCACGTTCCCCCAAAACAGTATCTCTGTGTACTTTTTTTTTTATTATTATTTAGGAGAAATCCAGATTATTTTTTAGGATGCAGCAATGCAGATCAGAGTTCTACCTTCACATTTTTATTTATCCACCTAATTTAGTGCAGGCTTTCTTCAACCGGTTACATTCATTATCATGCCATTTAAGATGGCTAATTTCCCCATTTTTATGTTGATTGTGCACAAGCTCAAGAAACATATTGCGGCAGCTTTTGCAAGAAGCAGGTTGAGGAGGCATGGCACTGTTGTGGCCAATGACCCCAGAGCCTTTAAAGTCTTGGCCCACTTTCCCCAGTCGCATGGTATGCTGCTACTGACACTAGATCAGCCAGCGTGCCACAACCTTCTAAAGTTTTAGCCACAGCAATCAGGGGCCGTCTCATCATTGCAGCGTCATCTGCTTCAATGAGGAAGCGACCCCTCATTGCAGGGCTGTTGCTGACAGGGAGCCCAGTCCCTATTTCTTGTGTGCCAAGGGGGGTGCCCAGTCCCCCTCAGCTTATGTCCCCCCTCCTTCTGTGTTTGCCGATGGGGGTGCCCAATCCCCGTAGGCATACCCCCCCATTTCTTGTGTGCCGAGGGGGGTGCCCAATCCCTCTCAGCTAGTGATCACCCCCCAAGTATGTGCCGATGGGGGTGTCCAATCCCTGTCAGCTCCAGTGCCCCTCTACCCCAAAACATGCAGGTGGCATGCTGGGGAGCCCACCCCAGTGTGTCAAAGTACCTGCAAAAAAAAGTTCTCTTGGCATTTTTTTTACTCCTAATAAGAAGAAATGGTCCCTCGCCCGTCAGCCCCCTCCGCAACCCACTTCACTCCCACTCGTGCCCCACCTTCCCACACCCCCCTCACCCCATACTTACCTCTGGAGCCCAGCGCGATGATCTTCTGTGGACCAGGAACACGTCTGCACTCTTCAAAGCCAACCGTGAACTGAGGAAATGCCGGTAAGCTGTATAATGGAATAAATAGTTTTTTTTTTTACTTTGATGCATATCTCTGTCATTTTTTTGAATTTTGGCTCCAAATGTTCAACATGGGGTTATTGGGAACCCTCCTCATGAATTCTGCCACAGTCATGGCATTAATCGGCCCTGAAAGGTGATTTCACAGTCACTGTGCAGAATTACCTTTTGGGACCGATTAATGAAATGACAGTGCCAGTGTTCATGAGATGGGCTCTCAAAATGCCTGTGCTGCAAATTTGGTGGAAAAAATCCAAAAATGACTGTTTTACAAGCATGTGTTGTGCAGTTGCTACGCACGCTTGTAACTTCGCTAATTTGCAATATTTTCATGCCAGATTTTCAACATTGGCATTTTTCCACACCTCCTTGTGAAAAGTACAGCTGTCATATTTCACATCCTGGTCAAAATGTGTTTTCGCACTTCCAGCCCAGAATAGCATGGTCGCTGTGGGAAATCAGTGTTCAGGACAGATTACGAAAATTACAGTGACACTGTTCATGAGCAGAGGTCCTAAAATGCCTATGTTGAATATTTGGTGCCGATACTCCATAAAATGACTAAAATGCCTATGTTGAATATTTGGTGCTGATACTCCATAAAATGACTATGTTACGAGAGTACGTTGCACAGTTTGCACGCACGCTCGTAAGTTCGAGAATGTATAATATTTTCACTCCAGATTTTCAACATTGCCATTGTTCTGCACCTCCTTATGAACAGTACAGCTGTCATTTTTCAGATCCTGGCCAAAATGTGTTTTTGCACTTCCAGCGCTGAATAGCACGGTCACTGTGGGAAATCCATGTTTGGGACACATTATGAAAATGACAGTGACACTGTTCATTAGCAGATGTCCTAAAATAACTATGTTGAAAATTTGGTGATGAAAGTCCATAAAATGAGTGTGCTACGAGTGTGTGTTACGCAGTTTCCACGCACGCTCGTTCCTTCGCAACTTTGCAATATTTTCACTCCAGAGTTTCAACATTGCCATTTTTCGACACCTCTTTATGAACAGTGCAGCTGTCATTTTTCGCATCCTGGCCAAAATGTGTTTTCGCTCTTCCGACGTACAATAGCGCGGTTGCTGTGGGAAATCAGTGTTCGGGACATGTTAAGAAAATCACACAGACACTGCTCATGAGCAGAGGTCCTAAAATGCCTATGTTGAAAATTTTGTGATGAAACTCCATAAAATTACTGTGTTACAAGCGTGTGTTGTGCAGTTTCCACACACCCTTGTAACTTTGCAAATTAGTAATATTTTTCATGCCACATTTTCAACAGTGACATTTTTCCACACCTCCTTATGAACAGTACAGCTGTCATTTTTTACATCCTAGCTGAAATGTGTTTTCACACTTCCAGTGCAGAATACCGCAGTCGCTGTCAGAAATCAGTGTTTGGGACAGATTAGGATTGAGCGAGTGAGAGAGAGGGGGAGTGACCGAGCTCAACTGAGCTCTGTTGGGATTGCTGCAGATTTCTTTGAGGGCAGGAAAAGGCACCAATGCAGGCAGAAGCCCAGTACAAAAGGGCAGCCTGCAGCACTGGGAGACACAGAATGAGAGAATGAGGAAGGGAGAGTGAGTGAGTGAGTTCAATGGAGCTCTGTTGGGACTGCTGTGGATTTCTTTGTGGGCAGAAAAAGGCAGCAATGCACTCAGGGACCCAGTACAAAAGGGCAGCCTGCAGCAGCGGAAGAAACAGAATGAGCAACTGAAAGAGGGGGAGTGAGCGAGCTCAACGGAGCTCTATCGTGACTGCTGCGGATTTCTTTGAGGGCAGAAAAGGGTGACAATGCATGCAGGAGCCCCATACAAAAGGGCAGCCTGCAGCACCTGCAGAAATGGAATGAGCGAGTGAGAGAGGGAGAGTGAATGAGGTCAACGGAGCTGTGTCGGTACTGCTGCAGATTTCTTTGTGGGCAGAAAAAGGTGCCAACAGAGGCAGGAGCCCAGTACAAAAGGGTAGCCTGCAGCGCTGGGAGAAACACAATGAGTGAGTGAGAGAGGGGGAGTGAGCAAGCTCAAGGGAGCTGTATCATGACTGCTGCGGATTTGTTTGTGGGTAGGAAAAGGTGGCAATGCAGGCATGAGCCCAGTACAAAAGGCCAGCTTGCAGCACAGGCAGAAACGTAATGAGTGAGTGAGAGAGGGGGAGTGATCAAGCTCAACAGAGCTGTGTTGGGACTGCTGCAGATTTCTTTCTGGGCAGAAAAAGGCAGCAATGCCTGCAGGGGCCCAGTACAAAAGGGCAGCTTGCAGCAGCGGGAGAAACAGAACTAGCGAGTGAGAGGGGGGAGTGAGTGAGCTCAATGAGCTCTGTTGTGACTGCTGCAGATTTCTTTGTGGGCAGAAGAAGGCACAATGCAGGCAGGAGCCCAGTACAAAACGGCAGCCTGGAGCGGCAGCAGAAATGGGATGAGCGAGTGAGAGCAGTGAATGAGCAAGCTCAACAGAGCTCTGTCAGGACTGCTGCAGATTTGTTTCAGGGCAGAAAAAGGCACCAACAGAGGCAGGAGCCCAGTACAAAAGGGCAGCCTGCAGCACCAGGAGAAACAGAATGAGTGAGTGAGACGGGGAGTGAGCGACCTCAACAGAGCTCTATCGTAACTGCTGTGGATTTCTTTGTGGGCAGAAAAAAGCGGCAATACAGGCAGGAGCCCAGTACAAAAGGCCAGCCTGCAGCGTTGGCAGAAACAGAATGAGCGAGGGGGAGTGAGCGAACTCAGCGGAGGTCTATCGTGACTGCTGCAGATTTCTCTGTGGGCAGGAAAAGGCAACAACCCAGGCAGGAGCCCAGTACAAAAGGCCAGCCTGCAGCACCAGCAGAAATGGAATGAGTAAGTGACAGAGGAGGGGTAAGCAACCTCAATGGAGCTCTGTCGGGACACCTGCGGATTTATTTGTGGGCAAAAAAGGTGCCAATGCATGCAGGGACCCAGTACAAAAAGGCAACCTGCAGCAGTGAGAGAAACAGAACAAATGAGTGAGAGAGGGGGAGTGAGTCAGCGAGCTCAGTGGAGCTCTATCGTGACTGCTGCAGATTTCTTTGTGGGCAGAAGAAGGCGGCAACACAGGTAGGAGCCCAGTACAAAAGGCCAGCCAGCATCAGCGGGAGAAACAGAACTAGCAAGTGAGAGAGGGGGAATGAGCGAGCTCAATGGAGCTCTGTCGTGACTGCTGCAGATTTCTTTGTGTGCAGAAGAAGGCACAATGCAGGCAGGAGCCCAGTACAAAACAGCAGCCTGGAGCGGCAGCAGAAACTGGATGAGCGAGTGAGAGTAGTGAATGAGCGAGCTCAACAGAACTCTATCAGGACTGCTGCAGATTTGTTTCGGGGCAGAAAAAGGCACCAACAGAGGCAGGAGCCCAGTACAAAAGGGCAGCCTGCAGCACCAGAAGAAACAGAATGAGCAAGTGAGATGGGGGAGTGAGCGACCTCAACAGAGCTCTATCATAACTGCTGTGGATTTCTTTGTGGGCAGAAAAAAGTGGCAATGCAGGCAGAAGCCCAGTACAAAAGGCCAGCCTGCAGCGACGGCAGAAACAGAATGAGCGAGTGAGAGAGGGGGAGTGAGTCAGCGAGCTCAGTGGAGCTCTATCGTGACTGCTGCAGATTTTTTTGTGGGCAGAAGAAGGCGGCAGCACAGGCAGAAGTCCAGTACAAAAGGCCAGCCAGCAGCACCGGCAGAAATGGAAAGAACGAGTGAGAGAGAGGGAGTGAGTGAGCTCAACGGAGCTGTCTCGGGACTGCTGCAGATTTCTTTGTGGGCAGAGAAAGCAACCACGCAGACAGGAGCCCAGTACAAAAGGGCAGCCTGCAGCAGTGGGAGATACAGAATGAGCGGGTGAGGGAGGGGGAGTGAGTGAGCTCAACGGAACTCTGTTGTGACTGCTGTGGATTTCTTTGTGGGCAGAAAAAGGCAGCAATGCACCCAGGGGTTCAGTACAAAAGGGCAGAAGGGCAGCTTGCAGCGGCTGGAGAAACAGAATGAGTGAGGGAGAGAGAGGGAGTAAGTGAGCTCAATGGAGCTCTAGCACGACTGCTGTGGATTTCTTTATGGGCAGAAAAAGGCGTCAGCGCAGGCAGGAGCCCAGTACAAAAGGCCAGCCTGCAGTGTTGGCAGAAATAGAACGAGCGAGTGACAGAGGGGGAGTGAGCAAGCTCAACGGACCTGTGTCAGGACAACTGCAGATTTCTTTGTGGGCAGAAAACACCACCAACAAAGGCAGGAGCCCAGTACAAAAGGCCATCCTGCAGCGCCAGGAGAAACAGAATGAGCAAGTCAGAGAGGGGCAGTGACCCACCTCAATGGAACTCTGTTGGGACAGCTGCAGATTTCTGTGTGGACTGAAAAGGGTGCCAACACCAGCAGGAGCCCAGTACTAAACAGCAGCCTGCAGCACCAGAAGAAACACAACGAGCGACTGACAAAGGGCCACTGAGCGAGCTCAACGGACCAACGCAATCAACAGTCGGCATTGACAAATGCTTGTTTGTAAAATGTTTCCATATTCGCTGAGTTCTTCCAACATCTGATTGGTTTCTCATAATTGAGAGTACAGTCAGAAGCATAAGAATCATCCAAGTTACAGTATATTCCTTGGCTAATTCTTTACAATAAGCTTTTTTCAGATACGTTGTACAATAACTCAACCTCCATTGGGCCAGAGTAGAGATTCCATATGAATCTCTATTTCAAATGTGCATATTTTCAGTGATGCACATCTCTTGTTCAGGTATAACTTTACATAAAGGGCCATCTTCCAGAATCAAATGTAATGTGACTGGGTGATGGTCACAATCCCATTCTTCTGTAATATTTAGGCTCTGTATCATATGAAAGGAAAATACATCTATTCATGCCAGGTCAATAACCATTCAACCCCTTTTATTAGGATACATAAATTTGTAGGGGTGTGCAAAAACACCCTTCTGCCAGTGGAATTTCCACGAAAGTCAGAATTTCGCTTCTGCAAGAGTGCAACATTATTTTGGAAACATTCACAGAATTCCAACTTATAACTGTGGATTTTTTGTTATGTAATGCATTCTTTTATATTAAATTGCAGAACAAAAATTCCACAGTCCAGATTGCCTAGTTTTCAGTAAAGATGGAATAATTTGCATATGATTATGCCACTACTCTCACTATGATAGAATTATGTCTCTGCATGTCAAAGGTTATTATGCATTTTTGGGTACATTATATAATGTTCCCTGGAAACCCGCGGTCATGGTGATGTTTTCCGAAAGTTACATTTTCCGTTTTACACATATCCGCAGTAAAATAATTCTGCATTATGTAAATGGTATCCCAATGTGAAACTCGGAACATTCTGTAAACTGCATTATAAAAAGATCTGAAAATCAGAAGGCGGAAATCCCATTAGTGTTTTCTTCCTGTTCTATGGGATTTAGAGAGAGAGACCGAGAGAGTAACAGACATTGTGAGGAGACAATATAGAGAGGGAGACAGACTGAGAGACATAGATTTTGATATAGATAGTCTTTATTTCAGTTTATAATATACATATTTACAGAGAGAGAAGTTGGAAATTTTTTTTTATTAAAACAAATGGCAGAAACAGCAGCAGTAGGAATATGCTGCAAACAGCTGGAGGTTGAGGCATAGCAGCTGCATGGTGGGGATGGGAACCAGCAGGAGCAGCGGGTGGTGGGTCAAAACACAGATCAGCAGGCCAGCACATCCTCTGCCAGTGACAGCATATCAGCCAAAGAAAGCTGGCACCCCCTTCTCTCATAAGGAGGTGATGGTACTTCTGAGGGAGGTCACCAACCATGCTGCAGAACTCTTTGGGCCTCAGAGACTCCCTCTAAAGACCTGGGAGAAATTGTGGGCCTCCATACAGGCCACCATAGATAAATAGGAAGGGGGAGTCATGTCCCACAGTGTTAAACAAATAAAACACAAATGGGATGACCTGCAGAGGAGGGACCCCGAAATTCTAGTGGCTCTGGGTGCAGCCATCACCACCACAGATCAGGTACAGAGGAAGACGATGGTTCAGAGAGAGCAGGAGTTCATGGATCTTCTGTCAAATGTATGGTTTGGAAGACAGCATCACCAGTGAGTATACTAAGTTGATTCTTGAAATTTGTTTTCAGCAGTCAGTGTTGGAATTACCTTTTGATTTTTTGTCACTGTGAGCTACGTTGGCCCATAAATGCATGCACAAGTGTTACTAATACAAGCACTGTTCCCATTATAACTGAAGACTTAATGGCTGTCTTGCATGAGCTTGTGCAACCAGGGCTTGCTGCAGAGTTCTGTGGTACCGAGCCCTGGCAACCCCCCCCCCCCCCATAATTCCATCATTGTTTGTCATCAATAATGTAAAGAAATTACCTTTTACCCTTAAACACTGCATATAATGTTGTCATGCTGTGTTTTGTACTGTCATTTAAATACTGTCAACACAATGTTAAAAACAGGAAACAGGTATTTGTTTTGTTACCATAGCTTCCTGTGGTGGCATGCACAATGGATGGCATGTGAAATGACTACAACTCCAGCCCTATGTGATGGAGATGGGGGGGCATCACATAATGAGCGTACTTTTTCTGTAATTAATAGTGTCATTCAGTTGCATGGGCATGCCGCATTACCGCCATATTTCATACATGTATCCACTGTCACAGGTGCATGAACTGAAAGGATATGTCCCATTCTTCTGTTTCCTCCAGATTCACATATTTGGTAGGGGGTTAAATAGGGAACCTGTAGAGTTCTAATCTGGCAGGAATAGAGCAAGAAGTTTACAGAGTGCAGAAGGAGGCAAAGGGTCTAATAGGAAGAGAGGCAAGACAAGAAAGGCAATTCATCCCTGAGTTATCTGGAAAAGTGAGACAACAAGGGGGAGGCAGATCTGAGACTGGAAATCACTGAAAAAAATTGGCATACAGTAATAGGATCCCATATGAGACTACAGGTCTGTAATAAATATAAGGAATCCCAATATACATTTTGACATAGGTTATACTGCACAACAAGTGTAGTGCATAAATTCCACACAGGAATTTCACCCTTATGTGGTAGTTGTGCGTGGGGGGTGGTGGAACATGTCATCATTACTTCTGGGGGTGTCCCAGTCCCCAATACTATTGGCGGGAAATAGTGAAGGAGTTGTCACATATTTGGGTTAAACCAGTTTCGAACACAACACTATCACTCCTGTTTGGGGTCAAAGATGGGGGGGGGGGGAGAAGGAGGAGGAATGGGTCCTATACACTAGATGGATTTCCTACTGGGTCAATATGTCACATGCTGAATAGTATACGACATACCTGTGCAACAGAAACAGTGTGTTAGGGAACAGTAAGGGGGTGCAATACCACTAAAGGAAGTATGCGCAGTAGTGCACTATCTCTCTCTTCCCATGCAGAGGATAAGACCTCTGCTGGGACAGAGGGCTGGTGAGATGCTGCCATGGCTCAATGGGATAAGCCACAAGCAACCAGGGATGTCTGCAGTTCATTTGGGACCGGGTTTTGATTCCCAGTCCCAGACTAAAGAAATTTTATTTTTTTGGCACGTCATGCGATATTAAGTGATAACCACCAGCTGGAGTTAGATATTTTAGCAGTGGGGGGTGCAATGGTGCATAGCCCCCCACAATACAAAAACATATGCTGCCACAATATATTGCATTGTGTTAGCAGCACGGTATATTGTGGCAGCATAATGTCTTGCAACATTATGACCTTGTGCTGATGGATTTAAATAATGTTAGTGGTGGCAAGGCAGGGCATTCAGAACACCTGGGTTTCATGTGCCAGACTCACACCGGAGCAATGGAAAAACATGATACTACAAATATTAGCTAAAGACCAGCTTACTTATGTATTAAGTGGGAAGATGGAACAATTTCTGTTGGATTGGGGGACATTTCTGGAATCTCTGCCCCCACCAAAGGCTCAGGTTCTGAGGGTTGGAGGCCAATGAGTTATATGTAGAATTAAAAGGAGCTCTGTAAGCCAGAGGATGAATTATTTTTCAAGAACTACCTGTAATATCTCTGGCCTGGAAGTATTTATTATGGAAATAAAATTGGTACAGACATAAAATCATCTATGCAGGGTCTCTGCAAGGAAAGATAATAATTACACTTCACAGAATGAATTGTTATCTGGTTAATGTTCTGGGTATGTTTCTATTTATTTGTTTAAGTGTATTTTGCACAGACTCAATTACTCCTGTAGGAGAATATGACAACATTATTGATTCTAAACTTGGACAGCAGAATTGTGAATGCATTGGGAATTGTTAAGGTTAGAATGAAAACTTAATAAAGATATATATATATATATATATATATTATCGAAGCACGGTAGTGCTACCATAGTTAGGGTTGAGGAGCCATTTCTATGTTAAACCCCAAAACTTTGCACCTTAATAACTTTGCAACCGTTTGATGGATTTGCCTTAAATTTGGAATTTATGATCAAGAACCATAGGCCTTGGGATCTGCCAAGTTTCGTACTGGTTGGATATACAGCTGCGGAGTTATTAAGTGTGATCTGTGCGCGCGTTTACGCTTTTCTGGAATTCTGTGGTCGCGCCTACAGGTCGTACGGTTTGCGTGACTGGCCCAAAATCTTCAGGGAACATGCAGCCAGGGTCCCCAATGTGCTTTTCAAAGATTTCATGAAAAAATATTAAACGGTTCAAAAGTTATTCAAAAAACAGTTTCCAATTATAAGTCAATGGGAAAAGTTAACAAAAAGTTCAACACTTTTGCAAATGCATTTTTACTTTCTCAAATGGGCCTGTTACTTTCGCAAATCGGCCATTTTGTTTTCAGTTGGTGATCAGAAAAATGGTTGGCATTTAAATTTGGGACCCTCTAGCATCCTAATTTTTTTTGTATTCACCTAGTCGGGCCCTGATTATGCTTGCCATGTCTTTATTTTGTGGTAAAACACCCCAGAAATATGTTTTCAAATTTCTGGAAAAGTATTTCAAATTACTGTGTCGATGAAAGTGTCGCGAAATTTTTATGGAAAGCCGAGAAATCATGACAGTAGTTTTCTAGTCTGTGGAAAATGACAGCAATTCTTTGGCACTGCGCTGCAAAAGAACCGTTGGGAGTTTTGAGCTGAAATTTGAGGAACGGAGCCGACATCTCACAGATGTGCCTTTCAGTGTTGTATTGAAAAAATATTACACGGCAGCAAAGTTATGGCACTCCAAAGTTGACGGTTTTCCCATAGGATAACATTACGGCACCGACGATTACAGAAATCCTTTGGCACCCTGCTGCAAAATAACGGTTTGGTCTTTTTTCTCAAATTTGGAGGAAGACAGCCAACAGCCCACAGATGTGCCTTTCAGTAGTTTGGTGAAAAAATATCACATGGCAGCAAAGTCACGGCACTCCAAACTTGACATTTTCCCATAGGATAACATTTGGCGCCTAGCATAACAGAAATCCTTTGGATCCTGCTGCAAAATAACGGTTTGGTCTTTTTCCTGAAATTGGAGGAGACAGCCAACAGCCCACAGATGTGCCTTTCAGTGGTTTGGTGAAAAACATTACAGGAGGCAAAGTTATGGTGCTCCGAACTTTTCTTTTTTTCCCATAGGATAACATTACGGCGTTCGCCGCGCATTTCAGGGCCCGTATCTCAGAAACGGTGCGAGATACGGACTTTTCGTCGGAAAATTTCTTAGCCCCTATAAGGGGCTAAGTTCCAAATTAGCCAGGACAGTTGTAAATAATATGACTTTTAAATTTTTTTTCTACGTCGTATGGTTCCTGAGATATAATGTATTTAGTATTCCAAGATCTCACTTTCTGCGCCGATACTCATTATTTTGCATACATTATTTGTACTCACTGTACTTCTCAATGCAGGTTTTGAGGAAAACCAGCCTGTGCGCTTACATTACTGTTACTGTTGCCCTTTCCGCTTGTGGTTCCGTACCCGTTTCACTTACCGTTGACTTCGTGCCACCATGTGCGTTATCCTTTGCGTTTTCATTTGCGCTTGCGTTTCTGTTATTATTTGCCATTTTCTGTCTACAGTACTGTTTATCTTTCTGTTTCACCATGTGCGTTACCCTTTCTGTTCTCATTCGTGCTTGTGTTACCATGTACGCCACTGTTAGCATTTCTGTTTGCGTTGCTGTCTCTGTTAGTATGCCACAAGACATCATGTGGCAGGAGCGCGGGGCCCTTGCTCCTGCCACCGCATTATGCGGTGGGAGCGCGGGGCCCAGAGGGCACCGTGCTCCCGCTGCTGCATTACATTCACTATTTCTTGTTATCATTCTCAAAAAGAAGGGAAATTAGAGGCCAAAAACTCAGTTTAATGCATTAGAGTTGTTCCACAGTGACAAAAGTGAGAAATTGCTGTTGGGGTTTAAAACCCCTTGCACCCCACCACCCCCAACCAGCATTGGGTGTGCATTGGGATCATGAGTCCTAACTCTCACCCCATTCTCCTATACTTCTGCTGCTTTACACAGGTCATGGGGTGAGAGAGTTAGGCTGATGATCCCAATGCACACCCCAATGCCACCACGCGCGCATCCTTTGCGTTTTCATTTGCGCTTGCATTTCTGTTACTTTTGCCATTTGTGTGTACCGCACTGTTTCTCTTTCTGTTTCACTTTGCATCACCATGCCCATGACATTTCCATTTACAGGCACCATGTTACTGTGACAACATCACGTGGCACACCGTTCCCGTCTCGCCCGTGCGCGTTACCCGTTCTGTTATCATTCGCTCTTGTGTTACCAATGTGTGCCACTGTTAGCATTTCTGTTTGCATTGCTGCTCCTGCTACTATGCCACAAATATCATGAGGTATGTTGCAATGGTCAAGGGTCTCCATGTACGCTCACCGTATTATATCTACTATTTCAATATCATTCTCAAAAAAAGGGAAATTAGAGGCAAAACTCAGTTTAATGCATTAGTTAGGGTTGTTCCACAGCGACAAAAGTGAGGAAATTTGCGGTAGGTAAGGCCATGCAACTACTAAGTGTGGTACGTTGTGTGCAGCTGCAATCAGGGATGTGTACGTTTGGTGTACATGGCCTCAGTTTTGCTGTTGATCTCCACTGAACATGCAGTACCTGGTCAGGTGGGTGGGGATGTCTCGTAGTACATTTAGACAATTGTTTGTTATTTCTGTCACCTGCTGCTGGATGTCTGTCATTGGTTGTGTTGACTTGGTCCTCCCCATACTTGAATGTGTGTGTGTGTCTGTGTGTGTGTGGTGCTGGGGGTGGTGAGTTAGGTTTTCAACCCTAACAGTGAATTTCCTCACTTTTGTCGCTGTGGAACAACCCTAACTAATGCATTAAATGGAGTTTTTTGCCTCTAATATATATATATATATATATATATACACACACACATATATATATAAAAAATTGCATGTCCCCACCACATTCTGAAAATGTATGTCACTGCCACATTCCAAAATTGCATGTTTAAGTCACATTCTAAAATTGCTCATCCCTACAACATTCCAGAATTTGATATCCCCACCACATTCAGAAATTGCACATCATTGTCACATACCAAAACTGCAGATCCCCATCATATTCTGAAATTGTGCGTTCCAACCACATTCCAAAATTGTGCATCCCTGGTGCATTCTGAAATTGTTACCACTCCATTCCAAAATGGTGCATACCCATCATACTTTGAAAATGCTTGTCCTCACCACATCCCAAAATTATGTGTTTCCACTACATTTTGATACTGTGTTTCCCAGCCACATTCCAAAATTGTGTCACCACCATATTCAACATTTGTGTGTTCCAGCCTCATTCTGAAATGGGACCTTCCCACCACATTCTGAAACTGTGTGCCACTGCTACATTCCAAAATTGCCTGTCTTCATTACATTCTGAAGAAATCACAGATCTGCCATATTAAAAATTATACATCCCCACTACATTCTCAGAATGAGTCTCACAGCATCATTCTGAAATTACATGTCCAAGTCACATTCTAAAATTTTGCATCTCTGCTATGTTCTGAAAGTGCACATCACTGCCACATTTCAACACTATGTGTGCCCATCATATTCCAAAACTGCATTTCCCTTCTACTTCCAAAATTATGCATCCCACAACATTCCAAAAAGGTGCATCCCTGACACATTCTGAAATTGCATTTACCACCACATTCTGAAACTCTGCACACTCAACACATTCTGAGATTCCATGTCCAGTCCACACTATGAAATTGCGTGTTGCCACAGCAATCTGAAGTCAAGCATCCCTAACACATTCAGAAACTGTGCAGCACTACTGCACACCAAAATGATGCATCCATGAAATTCCATATCTCTGCCACATTCTAAAGATTTATGTCGCTGCCACATCATGAATTTCAGTGCTGCTGCCACATTCCAAAATTGTGTATCCCATCTATATTTTGACACTGTGTTGTTGCTGAGTTGCACAGTTGTAACCTGCTGGCATTTTGGACTCTTATCCCTGCAGTATTCTAAAAATTATACACAATGTTGGCATTCTAAAACCATTTTTGCTGATCCACCCCACCCTATCACATTGTTATCTACCCTGGCATTTGCACATTATGGAAATGCATGCCCTGTGCCCATCCAGTGTCAGCTTTCTCTTTTCAAATGTTTACTACAAATGCAATTTTATGTAATGTGGTAGAAATAAGCCCTATAAGGTAACTTGTAGAAAGGGACAGGTTGTGAGTTCTGGTTATGAAACAATCAGTAGCTCTTGACTGAAACTGGCTTTTTTGAACTATCAGTAAAATTAAGGTTACAAAATGACTTGTAACGTTTAATCAAAGTAAATTAGAGATCTAATTTCTTGTCATGGGGCAGATTGGTTATATGCTGATCCAGATTTTAAGTGTATTAATGCTAGAAATTTTGGCTGGACTCCTCGTAAACTTTCTCATCAAAATAAACCCCTACAAAACCTTCCTTACCCCCTTAAGCTATTTAGCGTTTGGAATACTACACTGCAGCTTTAAATTTGTTTTGTTTTTTGTTCACAGTACATACACACACACACGCGCACGCATGCATGCACGCACACACACACACACATACACAGCCTGTGTGTGTGGTGGGGTCCTGTCTGTCTCTCTCAGCAAACAGCCCTTAAATTTTCCCTTTCTTAAAAGCCTAATTTTCCCCCATAGTGTAAAAAATTGACCCTCTCTAGATGGGGATTTAGACAGGGAACAAAAACTGTCAAGATTTTTGATTTTTGTTTAATTTTAACAAATGGATGGAAGTAGATTCTTGCTCAGCAGCAGCTCAGTCATCTGTATGTCCTACCTGAAGCTTCTGTGAGTACTGGATCACATGACCTGCCTTCAGTGAGCTTCCACAGTAGCCTCGGATTGGACAGGAAGTCTCAGAAGATCTTGTACTCCTACCAAATAGCAAAATGCCAAATACCCACAATGAGTACCTGTATTTGTTTTTCTTCCAGAGTAACCAATAGCCTATTGACAATAGGCTATTGTTCATGGTACAGTACTCAGGGAAATAATATTCACTACTCAGACACCCATAGTCTTTATATTACAAATGCTGCCAAAAAGTGTAATGCTGCTGTTGCCCTGAGATGTCAGATCTATATTGATAGGTGTTCATAGGAACAAGTGGTTCGAGAAAGGTGAAGGTCTATTTTTTGTAGCGTTTTCTGCTTGGCTTTTAATCTGATATGTGCATGTAGTTATGTTTTCTGCTTGCTTATGGTTGCTCAGTTCCTGTTTTATGCAGAGCAGATTTTGAGGTGGATGTAGTGTTGACACTGGGCTGATTCATGATGTGCTTAGCAGTGGTGAGTTACACACATGTGTGGGATTAGCCATGACATTGCCTACAAGTCCTGTGCATGTTATGGGGCTGCACTTTGTGTGATTACATTGTCTGCAGCTGCAGCTGCATCCATACTTGTCCTTGTGTGCAGCATGCTTGTGGCAGTTGGTTGAGGAGTTTTCTGACTGATTCATTGACTGATGCAACCTTTGTTATCGACTGCTGTGGATGTTTCAGTGCTGGGATGCAGTGAATCAGGTATTTAGAATTTTACCTGGCCCTTGAAATTTGGAGAATGAGTCACAGTTGTTCCATCCTAGGAGCAGGTAGTTAATGAGTAGAGATGTGCAAAGTCCATGAAATTCAGTCTGTGAATTAATTCATGGATTTTGCAGAATCTGCTGTGATTTTCATGCACTTTGCGCAATTCACAGCCAAATAATTTAACAAATTTCATTGTGGATTTTGCACTTCACCCACACATTTTGTGGTTCAAGGTAAAAAATTAGTGATTTTTTTGCCATAGATTTCATGCCATTCACGCAAAGCAGATTTTGGGTGGCCAGCCTGAACTTTGTGAATTGTGTGAAGTGCAAATGTTCAGCGTGTCATATAAAATTAGCAGGTGAAGTTTTACTTCACAACAGCTCTATTAGTCAGTGATTACATCGTGGTGTGGGAAGGCATTTTTTCTCGGGCATTTTAGATACTTTTGTACTCCATTGTGCAGTTTATACTTTCTGTTATTGGCTTCAAGCAGGTCTGCTGTTCCTTGTTTTGAGGTTCCTAGTGTTGGGTTTTCAGAGTAGTTTTTGAAGTAATTTCAATCAGTGTCACTGTCAATATAGTGGTTCTAAACATTGTCCACTAATCAGATGCTGTATTTCCTTATTAGTTGATTCTCTTGCCAGTACACTATATTTTATATCATTTTTTGCTTGTGCTCAGATTGGCTGGAATAAGTATTAATGAACTTTAAATTTTTATATCCAGATATTTGGGCTATTTCTGATGGCTGTGGGTTGTGGTTTGCTAACATTTGAATGAATGTATTTTTGGTGCAATGGCTGGTTATTCTTTTTTCAGGTGCTGTTCCTGCACATTCTTTTATTTGTTTCATTTGTACTCTCATCATTTTAACTAATCTTCATGTTCCTAAACTACAGTGAGTCTGGTTTGTGGTTTATATTCAGTGCCAGTTAAACAGGTGAGTCATACAATTGCATTGGTTTAAGGCTGTGCTTTGTATGTTTTAGAAACACTGCAATTTTGCCTCACTGTGAATTCATGTAGTTTGATAAATTTTTTGGATATATGGTATGTATGTCTCTTGGGTTGGCACAAGTCCTGGGTTTTGTTTGTTTTTTATTATACTGTAGAAATTCATGCCCTTCTGTATCCATTGCTATTGTTAAGTCTCCCCTTTTTAAGTTATAATTGTTTCATTATTTTTAGGACAACATATACAGTAGGTGTATATTAAAGAACAGCACATACAGGAGTGCTGTAGAGGTTGTGAAACCCTATAGTTCCTGATTTGTAAAGGACATCAATTTCTGCTCTATATCTGTTAGAGGGACCACTTGGTTGGATCTACTGCCTTTTCCTTCTTTCTTTAGGTATTTTTGATTAGCAATTAAGGTTGTCACAGTTTGTTTGAAAACTGTATTTTTATTTTGGCATATGAATAGGGATAGTATTCTCTTTCAAAATATCTATCCATGCTTGCTAGGATACTTCTTATTCTTCATTGTTCATATTCTGTACCATCTGTTTTTTTGTGTGCAAGAACAACATTTACAAAATAGTTGTCTGATTCTTTCATATGCATTTTTAAAAGGACTTGTTGATCTCCAGCTTTGGCAAGGTAAAGTTTTATCAGCTTTACATAAGATTTTTTTTGTCTTCTTGATGGTACGTTTTTCTTTAATGAATTTCATTCAGTCTTCCATAGTACTTTTTTCTGCCATCATGTTTTGGGTCAGTGTCTGATCTGAATTTTTATTGGTTGTGTTTGCTTTTATAGTTTGTAATTGGTTCATTGATTTTAGTTTATAATTATTTAATCAATGTTGTTTATTTCTAGTTTTTTGATGTTTTCTAGCTCTAGTACATGCTTTTAATTAGTGTACGTTTTTCACAGGATTCATAGGAAGTATGAGGAAAGTTGGGTTGTAGGGCCTTCATTATGCTCAACATTTTTCAATGGTTATATCCAATGATTTAATTGTATCTGAAGTACTCATACAATTTATTCTTAAAGGATCCCAGTGCTTTACAACTCATCACTGAATCTGGAAAGCTGTTCCACATAGACACATCACTTTGAGTGGTCCATGCCCCTCTCCTGTTTGTCCTATACAATTCAACCTTATGTTGTTTACTATGTCCCTTTTTGTCATATCTGCACTCCTTGACTATAAAGCCTAGGCAGTTCCACAAAGCATTGTGTTTAAAGGCTTTGTACACAAGACACATATCCCCCCTCATCAATTTCTGTTCCTGGCTATACATGTCCAGTTCCATACTCATTTCTACATATGTTTTCCCCTTCATACATGAAATTGTTCTAACTGTATGCCTCTGTATGCCCTCAAATTGCCTAATACCCTCCTTATGATGATGGGCCCAGAACTGATCACAGTACACTAAATGTGGTTGCACCAGTGCCCTCTACAGTGGAATGATCACTGCTTTATCCCTAGCATTAATGTTCCTTCCTATGCTTCCCAGTAGTTTGTAGCCTGTCTTTGTTACCTCGTATCATTGCTTATTAAACTTTAAGTCATCAGTTATATACAGTATATCACCAGGTCTTTCTCCATGATGGATTCATTTAGCTCCTTCCCATATAGCTGGTACTTGGTCCTACTAGTCCTGCTGCCCAAATGCATCACTACATACTAGTATTAGCAAGTATGCATCACTGCATACTTGCTAATACTAAACTGTAAATTAACTGCTTTTGCACATTCTTTGATCTGATGTAATTCACCCTTAAATTTCCAATAGTATCTTCTGTATCCACCACTGTCCCAGTTTTGGTGTCACTGGCAAATTTGCACATTCTGCTAGTCTTTCTGCATTGCATTGAAGCTATGTAAGTGGAAAAAAGTGCAGGTCCCGATACTGTCACTTGGTAGTCTCCGCTTGTGACTGCTCTCCAATCAGACATATACCCCTTGATGTTTGCACTCTTTCTTCTTCCCTCAGCTCAAACGTGTCATCCGAAATACAAATAAAAAAAATAAATAAATGACTGTATCCAGTTCACTCACAGTTCTGTTGTTGATATCTAATTTCCTGATATGCTCCTTCAGCTCCTTATGAGGCACTTTTCTGTGTTCAAAAACACTACGTCCACTGGTTGGTCCCTATCTAGTGTTCTATCTATGGGATCAAAGAATTTCACTAAGTTTGTCTGACAGGATCTTCCCTTAAGGAAGTCATGCAGTGTATCATCAACAATATCATTATTTCCTAAGTGTTTTTCTATTTCCTCCTTAACTATGGTCTCCAACACATTCCTAACAACAGAAGTAAGACTAACTGGCCTGTAGCTTTTAGGGTCTGACCTTGCCCCCTTTTTATATATTAGGACCACTATGGCCTCCGGCCAATTTTCTACCACCTGGCATGGGTTCAGCAATAGCTCAAAGATGGATGTCAGTGGAACAGCGGGTTCCCCTGGTAATTCCTTTCTTATTGTTGGGTGCATGTTATCTGATCCATTGGCCTTATTCAGGTTGTAGTTTTCATGTAGCTTCTGCACTTGATTGCTGTTTAGAATGAGTTTATGGCTACCTTAATATAACTCATTATGTAATTAACATGGGGCACACCAATGAAATTTTCTACCTTTGATTATTTCCCTCGTCTTCCCTTTTGTTATCCCCCAAAACATACTAATTTTAAAATGTAATAATTTGTGTTTTGTCCCACATTTATGTATTATGTTTATGATTGTCCTGTAAGGAATATATTTTAAAGTTGTATAATGTTATTGTTTTTATTATAGGAGGGTGTTGATCAAGATCATATAAAATAATATGGTTTTATATATATAAATGACACATGCCTTTGTGTGTCTATGTTAATTGATGAGACTATTCAAATCTGATGAAATTTGTTCTCCTTTACTCTTGATAAAGCATGTGAATAGTGCAAAATGCTGAGTCATGTTGCCATTGTGCTCTTATTTAAAACTTTTAATAAATGTGTTGATTTGCGTCTTATAGCTGGTAAGATCTCGTTTTTCCCAGATTGTGAGCTAGGGCTTTTAATTCATGGCTGTCTCTATTTTTGCCCATGTGTTCCAAATATATCTTTCTTGAGCTACCTTTCTGGTTTTGAATACCTTCTATCCCATTATATTCCTTTATACCCTGACTACCTTGATGGAAGATGGAATAAAAGTACTCATTAAAAATCTTTAGCATCTCGCCTTCCTTGGACACACAGTTCTTCCCTACATCTAAGGGACCCACTGTATCATTAACTTCCTTGTCACTGTTTATATCACTATAAAAGGCTTTGTAGTTGTCTTTTGTTGTGACAGCCCATTTAAATTCAAGATATCATTTTGCTCTTTTAATTTCCCTTTTACATTGTCTGATCTTATGTTTGTATTTAGTCCACAGTTTCTGTTCATTCACCTTTTTACCTTAACATACAGTTTTCTCCAATTCTTGAGTAATCATCCTATTTCCTGGTCAACCAGACAGGGTCATTCCTATGCTTGTTGTATTTTATCCCTGCTTGTTGTATTGTACTCTTTCTGGTACATATCTGTCTACCAATTCCACTATTTTACCACTCATGCATTCCCATTGATCATGTAGGCTTTTAGCAGTCATATATTTTCCCAGTTCCAGGATTTTATTTCATCTCTCATTCTGTTGAAATCAGATTTGCCAACTCTCTTGAATTTTGCCACTCCTATTTCACTGATCTCACAGTTACTAATTTTGAAGCTCACCCTGTTGTGCTCACTTTCTGAAAGGGGTTTATCAATTTTTGTTCTGATATCCCAATATCCATATTACTCGGCACAAGATCCAGTACAGATCATGTGCCTTTCTCATGCCCTCTTTAACATGTTGCACCATCCTCAATATTGCCATCATCTCAATAAAGGCTTTCTCAAGACTTGAGCTACCCACCACGTTTTCTCATTCTATGTCTGGCATGTTGATGCCCCCTAACAGCAATATTCTGTCAATGGTACCACATATACTTTTAGTTAGTGTAGTTATATACTTCTATAATTAATGTAGGTAGAGCTTATTTACAGAAAGGGTCAAGATGGTCATCATAAATACTGCTTTCTTATCTGATTATCAGGTCATCTGCCATGACTATATACACACACAGACACATGCTACTGAATTTTCTAGGCCAGAATTTAAAATACCAGGCTAGTTTATATGGGTAATAACATTCAATCAGGTGCTGTGTTTTTAAGAGATACTGTATAACCACTCCTCTGGGAGTCTGTGCTGAGGGGCACTTGGCCAATGACATCATACCTCAGCACACACTGGTGGTGTGCTTCTATCCCCCAATGAAAGCACATCCTGTTTTGTATTATTCACAAATATACATGTACAGTGAATTAGTCACAGCAACAGTAAATGGTCTCTAAGTGTTATTTTAAAATGGATTTGAAAAACCTGGATGCTTCATTGGTACAAACACACCACCTGAATTTGACCTTCACTTGCCCTATTGAAATCCTTGCCATGTCATTCTTCCCCAGGTGGACAACTATACCTGGTCTCTCCCTTTCTACCCTCACCAAACTCTACCCAGGGAAGTACCCTGACAGCTGCAACACCCAGAAGACAACAAATAAATTTACTACCAGGTTTCTAGGACAGATCACAACCTTGGAACCTCTATGTATGGAATCCCAGTAAACAGGACACCCTTCCTAGCTCCCATGTGATTTCTTCTTCCCTCCATTTGCATCACTGATTTAGTGTTCTCAGGAATCTGGCTACAACAGGGTCTCTCATCATGGGTTATCCACATCAACACACATTACAATCAGCACAACAATGCTAGCACTACCATGGTCATTGGGATTTTTGGTGGACTCCTGTTAGGCTGCTTCAATGGCCCAAGAATGAGGGAGCCAGCTGAACCAGAGTTGTAAAGGGTGGTCAGAGTTTATTGTGGAAGGTTTCTGATTAGATAGACTTGGGGGGGAAGGAGAGGGAGGTGAAGTGCCTGAGATGTGTTTCAGCTTGGAAAGATGACAAGTGGATCCAGAGGACAGCTAGGGCATCAGGAGATAGAAGGGAGCTAGATGTCATTGTCCAACTGTGGACAAATGACACAGCTAGGGACAGAGTAGTGGCGGTGCAGAGAAATGTTAGGGAGTTGGGTAGGGGACTCAAGCAGGTGGCATGTACAATGGCTTTTGCTAAACTGATATCTATATACAGCCTGGGAGAGGATAAGACATGCCATACAAGGGTTTTTAAAAAAATGGTTGAAGGCATGGTGCTTGGAAGAGAGCTTCAGCTACATTGAGGACTGGAGACAACCTAAGATGATATGGACTTCTAAGGGAGAGATGGCCTGCATCTTTCTAGGAGGGGGACCAAAGTCTTTAGTAGGAGGTTTAAATGCTACTTGGATGAGCATTTAAACTAGCCGGCGGTAGACTGCAAAAGCAGTGGAGGAAACAATTAGGCCCCCAGATGAGGAAGCAGCAGGGAAGGAGAGCCCAAGGGGGTAGGGACAATGCAGAGAACAAGTAGGATATAAATCAACAAAACAAGAAGAAAGAAGTAAAGGACACAGGTAACAGAAAAGGTAACAAGTGAAGAAGGGTGCCATGGGAACTTCAGGGGACAGTACAGGTAAGAGGAGGAAGTTCGGAAGCAGGCTGGGAGAGTGTGAAGTATGGAGAGTGATGTGCACCAAAGCAAGGAGTCTGGGAAATAAAATTCCAGGTCTGGATGCCATCATGGGGGAGGTTAGCCAGGATTTGGTGGCCATAATGGAGTCCTGGTGCACTGACAGCCATGACTGGGATATGGCCATACCGGGCTACTCTCTGTTCAGTAGAGTCAGGCAAGGGAGGAGGGGAGGTGAGTAGGGGTTGTACTACATGAAAGGGAAGAAATCAAGGCCACTGAAGTACAGGGGCACCTGGAGGAAAATAAAGAGCAGGAGGTGCTGTGGGTCATCCTGGGGACAGGTACTGGGGCTGCTATTCATACAGGGGTGGTACCCAGACCTCCAGCACAAGAGAGAAGTTGTATAAGGCACTTGAGGAAGCCATCATCAGCATGGCAAGTAAGGGGGTGGTGCTGCTAGTTGAGGACTTCAGTTTGCCAGACATGGATTGAAGCCTTCCAACTACAGCTTTGGCAAAGAGCAGGGCCATCCTTGTTTCTCTGCAACAGGATTTTCTCAGGCAGCTAGTCCAGGAACCCACTAGAGAAGGGGCAGTGCTGGAACTGGAGCTTTCAAACAGAGACAGAATTGCATAGATCACAGTTGGCAGTCCCCTAGGTACCAGTGATCACTGTACAGAGAGTTTTAACATTAAGATGAGAGCAGAGGCAAACCAGATGAGGATGTGGGTCCTGGACTTCAGGAGGGTATATTTTAAAGAAATGGGAGACTGCTCCAGTAACTGTTTCATGGGGGATTGCTAAGGATGGTTAGAGGCATATAAGGAGGGCATAATTAAGTCAACCAACTTCTGCATGAAGTAACTGAATAAAAGTAGAAGGAATTTAGGAGAACGTTATGATTCTCTAGGGAAGTGACTAAGGTGGTGAGGGAAAAAGGGTGGCATTCAGGAAGTATAAGGAAATTGAGAGGGAGGAATACAGGGAGATATACCAAGTAAAACAGGGAAACAGGAAAAATAGTGAGGGGGCAAAGGCACAGACAGAGAAAAGGATTGCTAAAGGGGTACCTAAGAAAGACAAGACTTTCTTCAGGTACATAAGTGAGAAGATGAAAGCAAGGGAAAGAATAGTGATGATAAGGAGGGAAGCAGGGGGAGAATGCATAGGAAAGGTTTAAGAAAAAGCAGACATCTCGGAACAGGTAATTCTGATCAGTTGCCACAGTGAGGGATGGGGGCAGACCACCAGGGAGCAGCAGGAACAAAGGGGGGAGACTAACACAAGTCCATTTTCAGAGGAAATAATCCTGAAGGAACTTGCAGCTCTGAAAGTGGACAATGATATGGGACCCGGATGGGATACACCCAAGGGTAAATAAAGTAACTCATGGAGGTGCTAGATACCTCACTAATAACCTTATTCAACAGCTCACTGAAAACAGTCATACTTTCAGAGGAATGGAGAAGAGCAAATGTCCTGCTCCATAAGACCAGCATCAGGGAGGAGGCTAGCAACTGTAGGCCAGTCAGTCTCACACCAGTGGTGGAGAAATTAATGGAAACCCTGTAAACTAAAGGTTTATAGAGTGCCTTGAATCCAGGAGGCAACAAGATCAAAGGCAGCATGGAATCATGGGGGGGCATTCCAGACCTACTGGGTCATAATGTTGCACGCTTAATAGCGTGCAACATTATGGCTAACAGAGTACAGCGCAGTATGCTATCACTAGTGGTGCAATACCGTGTATACTGCTGTACGTGGTATTGCACCAGTAGGGGTTTTCCAGGAAAAGGATAAGACCTCTGCTGGGAGCAGGTTCCAACAAGCAGCTGCCGTGGCTCACAGGAATGAGCAGCAGCACTAGGAATCCAGGCACTATGTCTGGGACTGGGTTTGATTCCTGGTCCCAGAAACATTTTATTTTTTTCGGACTTGTGTGCTCCTCGAGTTGGACCCCCCCAGAGTTGAGAATCTTTAGTGAAAGTGTCTGGGGGGCACAGCCCCCATAATGGGGGGTGTGGGGGCGGAGCCCCCATATAAAAAAGACATGCCTCATGGCATAAATCACACTGTATTGTACTGTACGGTACTGTACATAAATCACACTGTGGCAGCACAATTTTGCCATGCGGCATAATGTCTTGAGACATTATGACCCCCGTGCCATGCCAGACACATCTGATTGATTTCTTCAACTGGTTGAGAGTGCACTGAACATCACCTATCTGGACTTCAGCAAGGCCTTCAACATGGTGCCACACAGAAGACTGATAAAGAAATTTAGCCACCTGGGGTGAAATCCAAAGTGGGGAATTGTGTAAGGAACTGTTTAATGGATAGGTGACAGAGGATGGTGTTTAATGATACTTACTCTAATGAGGGCAGAATGACCAGTATGGTGCTGCAGGGCTCAATACTGGGACCGGTCCTCTTCAACGTCTTCATAACTGACATTGCAGAAGAACGGGAATGGAAGGTATGCCTTTTTCGCAGATGACACCAAAATCTGTAAAAGGGTAGAAACTCAGGCATGGGTGCAGAGAATGTGTATGGACCTTGGGAAACTCGAAGAAGTTGTTAAAATCATGGCAGTTGGTGTTCAATGCCAAAAAGTGCAAAATCATGTACCTAGGGAACAGAATCCCAAGAGCTGAGTACAGGATGTGGAGGAGGTACTGACAGTCACTAAGCAGGAAAGGGACCTTGGGGTTATCATCTATGATTTTCTGAAAGTGTCAGGGCAATGTGATAAAGCAGTGGGTAGGTGAAGTGGGATGCTGAGATGCAAAGGGCAAGTTAAATTTAGAAGAATGAGGCAGATGGTGTTGCCACTGTATCACTTACTTATGAGACCCCACTGGAAGTATTGTGCTCTGTTCTGGGGGCCTCACTACAGAAAGGACATAGACAGGGTGAAGGCAGTCTGGAGGTGGGCAACTAAAATGGTACAGGATTTGCATCAAAAGCCCTATCAGGAGAGATGGAGGGATTCAACATGTACACCCTAGAAGAGAGAGAGGGGGAGAGGGAACATGATAGAGACCTACAAGTATCTCATAGGGGTGAACAGGGAGCAGAAGGGGAATCTCTTTCAAAAGAGAAACAGCATCAGGACCTGAGGCTGTGTGATGAAGCTAGAGGGGAGAGTTTATGACGATATGAGGAAGTACTACTTCACTGAAAGGGTGGTAAATGCCTGGAACTGTCTACCAATGGAAGTGGTGGAGGTGAAAATAGTGGAGGGCTTCTGCAATGCATGGGATAGACACAGGGGAATATTAATAAATAGGCAAGAAGGAGGGAGTGTTGCCAGAGACAAGTTAGGGTCTGTGGAGACGGACTAGGCAGGAAACATCTGGGCAGACTGGGTAAGCCAACCAGTCATTTTCTGCCAAAAAATTGCATGTTTCTATGATTGTAAATTTCTTACTGGAGTATTTGTAGAGGATTTTATATTGTTATAATATATGGATATGGCCAAATAATACCATCCTGTTCCACATAAAAAATTCCCTCTAATACAACACTATCCACAGTGATAATACCACTGTTGCTCCCTGATAATACTATCATTCAGAGTTGATTACTCTATCGTTTCTGCTCTGAATGATAGTATTATCACAGAAATGACACAGCGCATGTGCAACTCTACGTACCACACAGACCCAGTTGCCAAGGTGCTGCGTTTCTTCCTTCGCAGTCAAAGTAATGGCATGCATTCTTATTGGCAGCTTTCTTCTGTGGGGCCGGCACAACTCATAAAACATGGCGGATGTTTACCCTCGCTTAGTGGACAGTCACCCTATTGCTTCGCTTTTCTATTCATTTTTTTATTTTTATCTCTGTGTTATCTGCTTCGTCCTCCATTCACTGAAGGACAACAAAAGGGAAAGGTAGGACTTACTGCCACAGAACTTGCCAAATTTAAATGTAACACTGTGTGGGGGGCGAGTGAGCGAGAGCGAGACAGAACGAGAGACAGAGAGAGAGAGAGAGAGAGAGAGATTTTTCAGCCTGTCAGCACAGCGCACAGTCAGAAGCCCCACAGAAAAACACAGATGCCCGGATATTCAGAAGGGCTGCACATGGTGCAACACTGTTGCACCATGCGCAACCCACTGATGCACCCCGGCGTGATATTCAAATGGGGATTGTGCCTGGCACAAATCCCAATGTGTCGGAGTGCATCAGTGATGTATGCAGCACAGGGAGGGAGGTCGTGCCCATGCATACTCCGCACATCCCGATATTCAGCCTGGGATGTGCTGAGTCCATGCATGCGCAACCCCTACTTGCGTTGCACACAGGTGAGCCAAAAAAAATAGGAACAACAGCTGGCCACCCACAGGTGAGCTGCCGTATTGCAAGGTGCAACATGGCAGCTGCCACCTGTGGGTGGCCACCCTAGCTCCGGCTGCATCTTCATGGCAGTGCCCCCACCATGCCCGATGACGGGCATATGTTTAAATATAATAGTCCAATATCCCTGGTGGTCCAGTGGACTGCTCGCAGCCTGATCTTGGGCATATCCTGTAGAAATACTAGTCCCATATCCTGGTGGTCAGTGGTGCCCCTCCCACCCGCCCACTGGGCCCCGCCCTGCTCCCCCACGGTCAGCGGTGATGACGCTGTCCCACCGATCTCGCCCGCCGCCCGCCAACCAACTCCCTACGGTGGGGCTGTCGCCCGGTGGTACACAGCGTGAGCCAATGGCGTGCTCGCTTATACTATCAGTCCAGATATGTGAATGGATCCATTCACATATCTGGACTAATGTAGTGGTATGGGCTGCATGCCCATTGGCTCACACTGTGGACCTATAGGCATACAGCCCTACCGTAGGGAGTCAGTCGGTGGTGGCAGGCGGTGAGCAGGTGGGGAGCTGCTGCCTGCTGCTGACTGGGGGAAGCAGGGCGTGGGGATCAGTGGTGGTGGGGAGGGGTACCGCTGGACCACAAGGGATATGGGACTAGTAATTCTACAGGATATGCCCGCGATCGGGCTGTGAGTGGTCCACTGGACCACCAGGGATATAGGACCTTACACTTAACACATATGTCCGCGATCAGGCGTGAAGCGGTCCACTGGACCACCAGGGATACTGGATGGTATTTTTATTACTTAAGCCTGCGATCGGGCGTGATGCAGTCCACTGGACCACAAGGGATATTGGATGGTTAATAAAGTCTACATATGCCTGCGATTGGGCAGTGGAGTAAGTAAGTAAGTAAAATTTATTTTTAAGCGCTTTTCAGAAACCAAAGTGCTGTACAGGTGAACAAACATTTAATTACAGAGTATAACAATAACAATAATAATAACAATAAAATCACAGTAAAAATCACTCTCCATACGCCTTCAGAAATAAATAAGTTTTTAACTCAGACTTAAAACTCTCGATGGTCAGGCAGCTTCGTATCCGACGAGGTAGAGAATTCCACAGGGTAGGGGCAGCGTAAGAGTATGCACGTGCCCCAGATGTTTTTAAACGAACCCTGGGAATCTCTAGCAATCCCTCATCGGTGGATCGGAGTGAACGAGAGGGGCAGTAGGGAGTAAGGAGATCTTGTAGGTACTGCGGTCCCTGTTCATGTAGGGCTTTGTAGGCCAGTAACCTGACCTCGAAGGTGATCTGCCACTGAACCGGCAGCCAGTGCAGTCTGTGCAGCACAGGCATAATATGACTGCTTCTGGATGTCCCAGTCAAAAGCCTGGCTGCTGCATTCTGCACCAGCTGCAAGCGGTGGATATCAACCCCCGGTAGCCCTAGGTACAGGGCATTGCAGTAATGAAGGCGAGAGGTCACAAAGGCATGGACCAAGGTAGGAAGGTTATCCGGAGGAACTAGGTGTTTCACCCAGGCGATATTCCTAAGATGGTAAAAAGAGAATTTGACAATGGATGACACCTGCAATTTTAGGGTCAAACCGTCATCAATAATAACGCCCAGGTTACGCACCCAGTCTGAGGTTGAGAGCTGGGCACCATCGAGCCATATGCCCGAAGGAAGCCCAGCCCTACAACCCACCTCAAGGCGACCTGGGTCCACCGCCAACACCTCAGTCTTATCTGGGTTTAACCTCAGCCAGTCAAGATCATCCAGTCCTTAATCTCGGACAGACAGCTGTTAATAGAGACCGCGCCTTCCTGTCCGGGGATTAAAGGACAAATACAGCTGGGTATCATCTGCATAGCAGTGAAAACCCAAACTGTATCACCTAATAATGTCTCCCAATGGCAGCATATAGATAGCAAACAACATGGGTGCCAAAATGGAGCCCTGCGGTACCCCACAGGACAGGAAGATGGCATCAGAGGAATAAATTCTGGTGACAACCCTCTGTCTCAGTCCCGTGAGGAAAGATCGAAACCAATGCAGAACTGTACCAGACAGTCCGCAATAAAGCCACAGGCGTTCCAAAAGCACACCATGGTCCACAGTATCAAATGCTGCAGAGATCAAGAAGGACTAAGATAGTATGAGCCTTTCGATCTCTCACAATCAGGAGATCATTTAAAACCCGAACAAGGGCAGTCTCAGTGCTATGTCTTTTCCTAAATCCTGATTGAAGAGTATCATAGATATTGTATCATTGGAGCACATTTCCGCGCTGTGCAGGGGGCATCGGTCCCTGATGGCTGCAGCCTGGCTGGATGCCAGGTGCAAATCACCAGGGATCGGCACACTTGCATGCAAATGGGGCCATAATGACATGCAAATGGCATCATTTGCACCTTGCATGCATTATGGCCCCATTTGCATGTGCACCTTTGAATATTGCGGTTGTTGCACCTAGTGCAACAGAACTTGCGCTAGTGCATCCCCTCTGCTCCACTCTGGCCACTTGCACTGGCGCAGTGCCACTACGCCACGCATACTGCGGGTGGCCAGGGTACGATATTCAGCAATGCTGTGCCATGGCACAGGTCCGTTGAATATCACCCTGTCAACACCCCTGCGCAGCCAAGTTGCGCTGCGCCCAGGCTTGCGCCACAGCCTGGCACAGGCTAAATATCTGGGCCAGAATTTTTAGATGGATCCATATATTATAAAAAATAACTAAAATAGATGAGGGTGTATTTCACAGCAGTAAGACCATCTTGAGGTTTTGGGGACTTTGTGAACCTCTCGAGCTTCACTCTCGAGGTTCCAAGTCCCCAAAACCCCTCGATGGTCTTATTGCCTTGTAATACATCCTCATCTATCTATTATTCTATTCATGTCATTCTTATTTATTTTCTTGTTAGGGTATTTCTGCTAGTGATCTTTTTCAGTGTTGGTGTGTTTGTGAAGGGGTTATACTACTGAAGTGTCCAGGTATTTGTGAGGGGTTTCTTAGACTTTCATGATTTTAATTTTCAGGTCTTCTTGCTGGGGTTGCATTAAACCATTTATGCATGATTCCTGTGCGCTGCGTAGAGTCACACAGGTGTCACCCTTGTAGTTACAGATAGTTATGATAGATTGAGTCATCTTGGCATCCAGAGGGGATAGGGGATAAATACCTTATCTATGCAAAACTAATTAAGTATGGTGGGACTGTGCACTATCTGAAACATAGAAACATAGAAGTTGATGACAGAAGGAGACAGCTAGGTCCATCTAGTGTGCTTATTTGTTTAGACCTATTTTGACACTCTAGTTGTCCTTTGTAGTCAGGACTCCCTTGTGTCTATCCCATGCATTTTTGAATCCTCCCACAGTCTTGACCCCCACAACCTCTTGTAGCAGGTTGTTCCAAACATCCACCACTCTTTCTGTGAAGAAAAACTTCCTGGTGTTGGTAGAAAACCTCCCTCCTTGCAGCCTGAGGTCATGTCCCCTGGTCCTGGAGCTCTTCTTGAAGTGAAAAAGTTCCTGTGTCTGTACCTTGTTAATACCTTTTATGTACTTCAGTGTTTCAGTTATGTCATCTCTCTCTCTCTCTCTCTTCTCTGCTCCAGGGAGCACATATTCAGTTACCTAAGTCTTTCCTCGTAAGACATGTACTGCAGATCCTGAATCATTTTTGTCTCCTTTGTCTATACTGTTTTCACCTGATCAATGTCCTTCCTGAGGTGAGGCCTGCAGAATTGGACTCCGTATTCCAGGTGAGGCCTGACCAGTGGTCTATACAGTGGTAGTACCACCTCTCTCTTTCTGCTCGTGATTCCCCTCCCAATGCAGCCCAGCATTCTGTTGGCCTTCATTGTTGCCTTCTCACACTGCTTACTAATCTTCAAATAATCTGACATTATGATTCCCAGATCTCGTCCCTGGTTTGAGGGTGCCAGTCTTTCACCTGCTAGGTAATGCTTCTTTCTTGAATTTTTCTTTCCTATGTGCATGACCTTGCACTTTTTGGCATTAAATCTCAGCTTCCACACTCCAGACCATTTTTCTAGTTTCTTGAGGTCAGCTTCCATCTTGCTCACTCCTTCTGGAGTATACACCCTGCTACATATCTTGGTGTCATCTGCGAACAGACACACCTTCCCTTCCAGTCTGTCAGTGATGTCTGCTATAAAAACATTGAAGAGTACATGCCCTAGCACTGAGCCCTGGGGCACCCCGCTGGTCACCCTGCCTTCTGTCGATTGTGCTCCATTAACCTGTACCCTCTGGGTTCTGCCTTGTAACCAGTTTGGTACCCATATGACTACTTCTGGACCAACCCCTGTGTGGTCAAGCTTCTTTACCAGCCTTCTGTGTGGAACTGAGTTGAAGACCTTACCAAAGTCTAGGTAGACCACATCCACTGCCCCACAGTCATCCACTATTTTTGTAGTGTAGTCAGAAAACTTGAGTAGATTTGTCTGGCATGACCTACCTGCTATAAAACCATGCTGTTTAGGGTCTTGTTGGCTGCTAGTTTCGAGGAATGCTATGATCCTCTCTTTCAGTAGTGTCTCCATTAGTTTTCCTACTATAGACATGAGGCTCACCAGTCTGTAATTACTAGCCTATTTGCAACTGCCTGATTCCTGAATTGGAACCACTATTGTCTTTTACCAGTCTTCGGGTACCACACTGCTCTTCAAGGATTTCATGAATAGAAGTGCCAGAGAGGCTGCTAATTCTGACTCCCCAGTTCCTTAAGGATTCTGGGTTGCATCTCCTCTGGTCCCATGGCTTTGTCTAATTTTAGTTTATTTAGCACCTTCCATAGTTCAGCTTCTGTAAAGGGACTCGTGTCTACCCCTGGCACTGGGGTGTTGTGTTTTTTCAGGGCTGGGCTATCCCCTGGGTCCTCTTTGGTAAACACCGAGCAGAAGTATTTGTTAAGGATTTCGGCTTTTTCTGGGTCATGTTTGGTGCATTTCCCTTCTTCAGCAGCAATCTTTACTATCCCCCTTTTGTCTTCCTACATTCCCTAATGTGTCTGAAAAATTATTTGTCTCGTCTCTTTGCCCCTTCTGCTATATTTTCCTCTGTCTGGGCTTTTGCCTTTCTAATTTGTTTGTTTGACTCTCTCAATTTTTCCTTGTGTGACTCCCATTCTTTTTCAGTTTTGGTTTCCTGCTATATGCTGTTTGCCTTCTTTTTTTCTTTGACTGTGGTAGCCACTTCCTTGAGAAAAGATAAAGGATTTCTTTTTCTTTTTGCTTTGCTGACCCATCTGGCATATTGATCTGTGGCAGTCTTTATTGCTCTCTTGAGTCTCCCCCATATGACCTCCACCTCCTCAACATCTATTTCCATTAACTGGCTACTTATGTTGCTCCTCATGTTTTGGACATCAGCCTTTCTGAAATCTAGCACCTTTATCCTTGAGTGGCTGGTGTCCTGTGTTATGTTTACCTGAAAGCTTATCAAATCAAATCAAATCAAACTTTATTTTTATAGCACCTTTCAAAAACCAAGGTGCTGCCCATAAAACCAAATAAAAATATAACAATTAAAACAAGAAGATAAAATACATTAGACATTAGGGAAGGCCAGGTAAAATAAATACGTTTTTAACTCAGTCTTAACTCTATCGATGGTCAGGCATTCTCTTAGCCGACGAGATAGAGAATTCCACAGGGTTGGAGCAGAAAAAGCAAAAGCATGGGGGCCTGATGTTTTTAGTCGTACCCTTGGAATCTCTAGCAATCCCTTGTCAGTGGATTGAAGAGGATGGGAGGGGTAGTAGGGTACCAAGAGGTCTTGCAGGTAACCGGGTCCCTGATCATGTAGGGCTTTAAAGGTTAGCAAGCCAACCTTAAAGGTGATCTGCCACTGTATAGGCAGCCAGTGCAGTTCACGGAGTGCAGGAGTAATATGACTGGACCTAGAAGTCCCGGTCAAAAGCCTAGCTGCCGCATTCTGCACTAGCTGCAAGCAGCGGATATCAACCCGTGGAAGCCCTAGGTAGAGAGAGAATTGTAATAATCAAGGCAGGTAGTGATGAAGACGTGGACCAGTGTTGGACGGCCATCCGGAGGAGCCAAGTGTTTCACCCGGGCGATATTCCTCAGATGATAAAAAGAGGATTTGACAACAGCCAACACCTGAGATCTTAGTGTCAGGCCATTGTCAAAAATAACACTGAAGTTATGCACCCGGTCTGAAGTATTGAGCTGTATGCTGTCAATCAAAACACCTGATGCCTGGCCAGCTCCCATACCCGCCACCAGATGACCAGGGACCACAACCAGCACTTCAGTCTTATCCGGATTCAGTCTCAGCCAACTAGTACTCATCCAGGTTCTGATCTCGGTAAGGCAGTTATTTAGCACAGAGTGCTGCATCCTGTCTGGGCAGAAAGGACATATACAGTTCAGTATCATCTGCATAGCAGTGAACGCTCAAGCTGTATCACCTGATGATATCTTCCAGTGGCAGTATATACACTGCAGACAGCTTGGGGGCCAAGATGGAGCCCTGTGGCACCCCGCAGGACAGGGAGTAAGTACCAGAGGAATAAATTCCAGTGGTAACTCTCTGAAGCCTGTCCACAAGGAAAGAATGGAACCATTTGAGGACTGTACCAGACAGACCACAAAGCAACCGCAGATGCTCCAGCAGCACACCATGGTCTACAGTGTGAAATGCTGCAGAGAGATCAAAAAGGACCAGAATGGTACGTGCTTTTCGATCTCTAGCCATTAGGAGATCATTCAGAACTCGGACAAGTGCAGTCTCTGTGCTATGCTTCTTCCTAAATCCGGACTGGAGAGTATCATAGATCTTGTGAGTTGTAAGGTGATCATCCAGTTGCAACACAACCATCTTTTCAATAACCTTACCAACAAATGGCAGGTTAGCGATAGGTCAGTAGTGAGCTGGACAGCCTGGGTTCAAGGAGGATTTCTTAAGGAGTGGTCGAATGACCGCCTCCTTTAGGGGTTCTGGAAAGACCCCTGTCTCCAAAGACCTCCAGACAATTTCAGCATGGATTGGGCAGATAACATCGACACAAGCCAATAAAAGGGGTGTGGGGCCCGGATCCAAACTACAACTGGTTGGGTGCATTGACTGGATGATCATCACAATATCTGTGAATTCTGGCTGGCAGAAATCTGACCAGAGAGACTGAGTGCACAGCACATCCCACTGATCACCACAACTCCTCATAGGAGAGACTATGCCAATGCTAGACCTGATGCTGGCAACTTTATCTGCTAAGAATCGAGCAAACTCCTTGCATTTGAGCTGAGAAAAAGCTTCTCTGGGCTGAAGACAGACTGGATTGCACAATCTGTCCATGGTCCGGAAAAGCTGAGCTGGTCGGTTCTGCACAGCAGAAATCTCCCTGGACAGGAATTCTGCCTTCTTACGGGTGATTTCTAGCCGACAGCCATCATAATGTGTCATCAGCTTAAGCCTGTCAGCATCAAGGCCAGACTTTCACCAGGATCTCTCCATCCTTCGACCAACTCGTCTCAACTCCTTCAAGGAACCATCAAACCAAGTGTTGCTTGGACGAGAGGTGAGGGGTCGAACATGGACGGGAGCAATCTTGTCCAGGGCATCTCCCACAGCCTTATTATAGGCTAATACAAGATCACCTGGACTCATGCATTCACCCGACAAACCCGATAGGTCCAGTGCCGCCGATAGGTCATTAGAGGTAACTCCCCTCAAAGGGCGATACTGGATCATCTCCGTAGGGGCAGACCTATTAGGAGGTACCCTGAAGCTGTACCTTATGGTGTGATGGTCAGACCAGTTGACTGGTTCCACCCCCAGATCAGCTATCTCCATGCCCAAGAGAAAGATCAGATCCAACGAGTGACCCCCTACATGGGTTGAGGAGGTAACTACCTGTGTAAAGCCCAGCGTTATTATAAGCTGGAGGAGATTTGAGAGTTCTTCATCAACCCAGGCATTGAAGTCCCCCAGAACTATCCATCTGGGGGACCCCAACACCATGTCAACGATGAAATTTGCTATCTCCTGCAGGAAAGCTCCACCATCTCCTGGTGGAGGGTAGATGAGGAGTATCTTGCAGCCTACACCCTCACCCAGGATATACTCAAAGGATCTGGTACTTCCTAGTGGCACTTCCACAAGGCCCAGCTCAGATTTAAACATAATTGCCACACCCCCACCCCTACGATCCAGCCTTGGGCAGTGTATCACTGAGAACCCGGCCAGAACTGCAGAAGCCAAAACAGGGCCTGCATTTTCATCCAACCAGGTCTCGGTGATGCAAGTCAGATTGGTGGTTTCAACTAGATCAGCTATAATAGCTGTCTTGTTCTTAATAGATCTGGCATTGCACAACACCACCCAAGTAGGATGAATTGTTGGGGAAGACCTCGGCGCCTGCCCACTAACATCGGAGCCCTTGGGTATGGGGGCAAGGCAGGGAAGACCTCTGTCCTGACTCCATTTCACCCCAGGGCACCTCTTGGATCCCACAACTCCTATCCACCATCCCCTTTCCCCTTCCCCACCATACCCAGTTCTCCCCTTTCTTATACACCTTCTAACTATCCCCAAAGTGCGACACCTAAAATAGGTATCAGATGTTAATGAGGGACAGTCAAAGGGATGTAATTCCCTGAGTCTGGTGGGAGAGTACTGCCCGACCATCGCTAAGCCTCCCTGACACATAATACTTTAAATAAGATAATAAGCAAAATATTTAAAAACTAATATCTCACCCCAAACAATAAGCTTAAAAACTAATCTTAATAACAATCCCTTAAACTTAATAACAAATCTCCTATACCCTAGAAAAAAATCCCAATCCAGAATATAACCCGCAAAGTAACAATATAAAATAGTTTTGATAGCTACAACTCCAAGTTAAATTATTCGTTATTGTCCAATGAAGCCCACTGTCCAATGTCTTCAAAAATTACTAGATTCTTTAAAATTTGTAGAACAAAGGGCAGCTCTCACCCAGCCCTTATCAAAATAATGAATCTAAAAACAAGTTGTGGCACTCTCACTGCCACAAAGACTGATGTTAAATTTAACATGAGCCTTAGTCAGCAGCAGGACTCTCTTAATGCTTCCAATATGAAAAGTGTAATTTCAGTACCTGACAAATGTAGAAACTGGACCAAATGGAGGAAAATGGAACAGTAAACCTTTGGTAATCACATCTTTTGCTGAACAAGGAAAAATGATACAAATATTACTGGCCACAAAGGGCCCCAGAATGAGAAATACCCCACTTAGCCCACTGGTGCTACCCAGTAAAAAACTAGGGAGCTACAGAAATCATAGAAGGTAGATTTTCCACCAGCCCTCTGACTGGTAGCCTCTACCCCCACAGGGGGTCCCAAGAACCGGACACTCAATTGCTGTTACCTCTCAGGCCAGTTCACAGTCCTCCAATTCTCGGCCAGTTAGTCAAACCGAGAATCCATGCAGCCGCGATCACAGCTCCAGCACACTCCCTCCAAATAGGAATGAAGCAGGGCTCGAAGCGACAGCCAGCAGACAATCAATATAGATTCTTCCAATGAAGCATCTCCAAGAAAACCGGCATCCAGAGAACTACCAGCTGCTCCAAGGATCCACAACAAGACCAACGCAAAAAAGCCGGCGACTGACTGTCACAAAGCAGATGAAATCAAGCAAGGCTCAAAACGGCAACCAGCCAGCCAGTCAATATCAGTACAGAGCACCTCCAGAAAAGCCAGCATCCGAAGAAATACCAGCTGCTCCAAGGATCCAAATCCACAACAAGACCAGCGCAAAATGCTGACGACCGACTGCCGCAAGCAAATGCAGGGCCATCCAAGTCCAGAATCACCAGCACCAGGCAAAATACACCAAAATTCCAAAACGCAGGTATGGCAATTTTGAGGTAAGATTTGAAGCAAATTTAAAGGGCAGCAAAGTTGCAGAGCTTCCCCATGAACTGTAAGTCCATAAATCACAGCGTAACAGTGAACTAACATGCGGTCAAGTATCGAACCAACTGTTGTAGTGATCAAACAAATAAAATTAAATAATTAAATTAATAAAGTAACAGGCATTTAAATGTTAAACTTTAAAACATTAAAACACAAAGGGGGTCAGACAGAAGCTAACGTGACAGCAGACCCAGCATGGTCGCCATCTTGGACTTGGATGATCCTTACCTCCTATTGCACCTTTCACTCCCCCTTCCCTGTTGCGATGGTTGCTGTTGCCCATATGACATCCCACTTCGATGTCCTTGATTCTTACCGAGTTTTCAAGGACAAGCCTGAGAATGGCATCTCCCCTTGTCAGATTTGTAACAAGTCGGCACAGCCCCGTACCTTGTAGTGACAATAAGAAGTCCCTACTTCTTCTTGTTGCTGCCGTTAGTGTGCTCCAGTTAATATCTAGTAGGTTGAAGTCCCCCACTAGTATTACTTCACCTTTATCAGACATTTTGTGGATTTCATCTACTAGGCCTTTGTCTCCTTTATCTCTTTGATTTGGGGGCCTGAACACAAGGCCGATTCTGAAAGGTTTTCCCTTGCCCATGTCTACTGTTATCCACAGTGACTTGAAGTCCCCAGGTTGCCCTTTTACTTCAGTGGCTTTTATTTCTTCCCCAATGTAAATGGATACCCCCTTTTTTGCCCTGCCTATCTTTCCTGAACAGATTATTGAAAGAATTTACAAAGGATCATACCTTTGTATATCCTGGCAGATGGGATAGTGCATTACCCAAATAACCATAGCCTTGCGGTTATTTTCAAGGTAGTCAATACTTGGGTTGCTAATGGTATTATACCTGCCATGTAGTCATATGATGGGATTTGTTTGTGTTTGTCACTGTATTTCCAAGTCTCAGCACTGTTTGACTTGTGCATCAGTTACACAATGGCACTGTATATCAAATGTCCAGGTGATAGCATTGCATTGCATTGCTGTTGTTTAAATATATTTACTCTCTGTGTCAGACATTTTTAGCTGCAAACCTTTGTTAAGTTCTGTGCCAATTTACAACAAAGAACCCACTTGAGAATTAACTGAACTAATGGATATCTTAATAAATGGCCACAATTTATTTTAGTGTAGCTATCTCAACACAGCTATGATATTAATATCTACCATGCATAAGAAGATATTCAGAATCACTCTTTTGAAGTTTATGTCTTTTAACAAAATGTTATGTATACCATGTCCTTGACAAGCCCTCTAATGAAATTTTAAAACAGATTACAAAAACTGTTAGAAAGGACCAAATACAAATGAATGATATAAAATTGCTATAGAAGAATATCTTTTTTAAAACATTATTACCTTTTATACCACAACATTTTAAGTAAATACAACACAGGGCAAGATGATCTCCCAAAGCTAGGGACAATTATTGCCTGTACCAAAAACTTAGCGGTCAGGCAGGAAGATAAAAATGAATCCCTCATTTACAAGTGTAATGACTTAGTTGTAAATGGATCAAAGCCTAATGACTATTTGAACTGTATTAAATATTCCATAAAATGGCAATGCACCTTTCCGTAACCATCAGAATGAGTTTATCATAATTAAAGTATTTGTTCTGTGGCATAAGCAATCTCTTATGCCTTTTCTAGCAGACTGTGATGAACAGGTTAGCATTAAAAGCCTGCTGATCAGAATGAATTAACATGTTCATTATGTGTGTGAGTTCCATTTATTTAGCAGATTGCAAGCAGCACTTCTGTTGAATCCTCTTTCCCTAGAAAAAAATACCAACGTTTTCAATAGTTAAAATCTTAAGTTATTGGTTTAATAAGGAAATTAAAGGAAACATGTGGGCTACAACATGGATAGGACCTGAATCCATGGGAAGTAGCAAGCTTTATAATAAAGATAGGTTGTATAGTACCCCCCAAAAAAATAGAAACATAGAAACATAGAAACATAGAATGTGACGGCAGATAAGGACCGCTTGGCCCACCCAGTCTGCCCATTTCCCTACCTACTGGATAAGCTGCAGATCCTAGTTAACCAGCAGCCTACTTCTTCCTACCCCCACCCCCCAGAATTGCCTTATGACTGTCCCATGCATGCTTGAATTCCACCATTGATTTTGACTCCACAACCTCCTCCGGAAGGCCGTTCCATGCATCCACAACCCTCTCTGTGAAAAAATACTTCCTTAAATTACCTCTGAGCCCCCCCCTCTATCTTCAAATTGTGCCCTCTTGTTCTTGCACACCTCTTTTTTTGAAAGATGCTACCCTCTTGGACTTTGTTGATTCCCTTGAGGTACTTGAAAGTTTCTATCATGTCCCCTCTCCCTCCTTTCCTCGAGGCTATACATATTAAGCTCCTTAAGTCTCTCTTCATATGTCTTCGGTGCAGACCCTGCACCATTTTAGTTGCCCTCCTCTGGACAGCTTCCATCCTGTCTATGTCTTTGCCGAGATTGGGTCTCCAGAACTGCACGAGTACTCAGATGGGGTCTCACCAGCTGTCTGTACAGAGGATAATAACTTCCTGTTTTCTACTGGTGATGCCTCTCCTATGCATCCCAGTATCCCCCAAGCCCTCCTTGCTGCCTTCTCACATCTTGCCCACCTTTAGGTCATCTGATATGACTTCCCAGGTCCCTTTCCATTTTTGTTGTTGTTAGTATCTCACCTCCCATTGTGTACTCTTCCCCTGGGTTTTTGTTTCCCAGGTGCATTACCTTGCACTTCTTAGCATTGAATCTAAGCTGCCATACATTTGACCATTCCTCTAACCTTGCCAAGTCCCTTCTCATCCTTTCCACCCCACCCTGTGCATCAACTCTGTTGCAGATCTTAGTGTCATCTGCAAAGAGACATCTTTTCCTTCCAGTCCTTCTGCAATGTTGCTTATAAAGACATTGAAGAGGACTGGTCCTAATCTGAACCTCACGGTACCCCGCTAGTAACCCTCCTTTCTTCTGAGTGGACTCCATTTACTATTACCTCTGTGTCCTATTCTCCAGCCACTTCTTTACCCAGGCTGTCATCTTGGGACCCACTCCCAGGCTGGCTAACTTATATATTAATCTTTGTGTGGGACTGTGTCAAATGCCTTGCTAAAGTCTAGGTAGGCCATGTCCACAGCCCCTCCCTGATCTACTACTTTGGTCACCCAGTCAAAGAAATCTATCAGATTCGCCTGGCATGACCTTCCCGCTGTGAATCCATGCTGCCTAGGGTCCTGTGCCTTCTGGCCTCCAGATACGCAACAATTCTTTCCTTTAGAAGTGATTCCATCATTTCCCTATCACTGAGGTTAAACTAACAGGTCTATAGTTTCCTGCTTCTGCCTTGCTCCCACTTTTGTGAAGAGGAATCACATCTGCCCTCCTCCAGTCCTCGGGTACCACCCCATCCTCCCATGATTTGTTAAAGGGGTAGTCAGTGGTGTCACTAGTTCTACCCTTAGTTCTTTAGAATTCTGGGATGAATCCCATCAGGCCCCATTGCTTTGTCCACCTTCAGTTTTAAGAGTTCTTTCAGAACCCTTTCTTCTGTAAATGGGCTGGTATCAACTTCTGTATCCAGAGTGTTACTACTGTTTGTTTTATGTACCTCCCTCTTCCTTTGTAAATACTGAGCAAAATATTTGTTTAGTATCTCTGCCTTTCACATTCTCCTCTGCCCACCCTCCTCCCTTTATTAAGCCTCACTATCCCTCCCTTGGTCTTCCTTTGCTCCCTGATGTACCTATAAAAGGTTTTATTCCCTTCTTAACTGAGTTGGCTATCTTTCCTCAGTTTGGGCCTTTTGCATTCTGACTGCCTTCCCAGCCTCCTTTTGCTTTAACTGATACAGTTCTCTGTCCTGCTCCTACTGCGATTCCTTGTACTTCCTGAATGCTTTCTTTTTCTCTTGAACCTTCACTGCCACTTCCTTTGAGAACCATAGTGGTTTCTTACATCGTCTTGTTTTGTTTATTTGCTTCACACAAAGGCTCGTTACCTCTGTGATGGCAGTTTTTATTATTCCCCATTGTTCTTCCACCCCTCCTTCCCGCCCATTTGCTAGTGCATGCATTACAAAGTCTAATTATGAAAAAATAGTTTAATAGATCATACTCATTACAGGCTCTGGAGGGGGGAGCCACAGTTATTTTTTTATATATTGCTTATTTTTCACAAACTCACATACTGTAGATCTACCTTCCATGAGTATGTGCATCACAAAGTCAAGCCATATTAATGATGCACTTTAAGTTGGAGTATTTGCAAAAATTTCTCTGCCTGACTCAATTAGAATAGTATAGTTGGTACATAATGAACTACTGAATGTCTTGATAGTATTACAAATGTGGATTGTAGACTGTTTTGGTTCAGAGAAAACATTTGTTTTCTACAAGGAGCCCTGAAAAGACTCTGATGTGTGTTTTGAACAGTTTAATCAAACCTCTGTAGTTGGAGTGTTCCAAATTAATTATGAGCTGAGCAACATGAACACCACCTTTCCAAGAAGTGGTAGATAACCACAAAACATTAAGCTGACATTTTGTGTCTGGCAATGATAGTAATGATAAACTGAATGTTTTATTTTTCTGTACATCTCTCCAAACTGTTTGCATGCTCTAAGGTCTCCATTGCAGTGCAAGGCTTCATGGGTATGCACATTCTTGTGCTAATCAGGTAGGCAATTTTTAACCTAGAAAGACATTGCCTTTTAAATAGGATTGTAAATCTGAGTATAGACTGAGAATCAATAACTTATTTATTGATTGATTGATTCTGCTTACAATTGTTTGCTTGGGAAAGGCACACTGAGATATTTCCAGGTGTGTCCTATGTTAAACAGATTAATGTTAATAAGTACTATGGGTGAATATTCCACCCTTCTCCACATTTCAAATCATTAATTAATTAATTCACTCCATTTTCTGTTAAGTATTAACTTAGCCTTCGTTTAAATACCTAAACTGTTTTGACTGACAGATCCTCAAATGGAAGTGTATTGTACAGTTCTGCCACTCTCCCAGTGAAGTCATTATTTTATCTGCTCTAAATTTTCAACTCTTATTTATTCTCCTGTGCCATTAAATTTTCTCAGCTTTTGAATTCCACCATTATTTATTTTATCAAATTGAGATATTCCTCAGAGTATATTGGAGACAATATTTATGTCATATTACATGTTTCTTTTCTTAGAAAAACAGACTAACATGCTTCCATCATTGCAGACATAACCTTTGAACACAGGGGTGCTTCAGCGCCCCTTCTCTTCTTACTATGATAATTTATTTTATTTGTTTCAATATTTATTTTATTCATTACCTCACATTTCCACCCATGCCTGCACTTATTGTATCCATTCATTCTGTTTACATGTTTCAGTTGTATTTATTGTATGTGTATTAATTTGTTTTACCAGTGAAAAAAAATCTCTATTGATCAGTGTTCATTTACAAGGAGGTCCTGGTTATGACAGGCAATAATACAATTGGGCAGAAGCCATAACATGTTACAGAAGTTAACAGTAAACATATACAACAAAATTGAAAAACAGAATAACATGAAATATCAGGATCAAGATAAATTAAATAAAAGCAAATGACATAGCAGTAATGAAAAAAAAAGTCTTGAGGTTAGAGCGTTGCTGGTGGAAATCCGCCCTGGCTTAGACTGATGGAACATTATCAAGTCTATCAATCAACAATCACCCATAAGAAGGCAGAGTTCCTGTCCAGGGAGACTGTGGCTGTTCAGAACTGACCAGCTCAGCTCTTTTGAACTGTGGACAGGCTGTGCAACCCAGCCTGTCTTCAGTCCCAAAAAGCCTTTTCATAGCCTGAGTGTGATGAGCTCACTCGGTTCTTTGCAGATAAGATGGCTGGCATCAGGGCAGAGATCCAACCGGCATACTCTATGGGAGCTGCTAGTTATCAGTGCTCAGTCACTCTTCCTTACTTTGCCTGGAGTACCTTTGACCGGCTAAAGCCCGGGGATGTTATGCGGATTGTCCAGGGTATGCGCCCTACATGTGTAGTTTGGATCCGGGCCCAACTTCCCTGATTATGGGTGGTTGTGACATCACTGGCCCAGTCCTTGCAGGAATAGTATGGTGCTCCCTTGAGTTGGGTGAATTTCCTAGCTCCCTGAAGGAGGCGGTGGTGACACCTCTCCTGAAGAAAGCTTCCCTGGACCCAGGCTACCCTGCTAACCACAGACTCATCTCTAACCTTCCCTTTGTGGGGAAGGAGATTGAGAAGGTTGTGGTGCTACAGCTGGAGAACCATTTGACCATCCATGACATCTATGAGCCTCTCCAATCCAGTTTTCATAAGAGGCATAGTATCGAGACCATGCTGGTTCGGGTGCTCAATGATCTCTTGATGGCGAGAGATCAGAAGCGCTGCTCCGTCTTGGTACTTTTTGATCTCTCCTCAGCTTTAGACACCATGGACCATGAAGTGCTGCTCGAGTGCCTGAGGTTCATCTGTGGCCTGTCTGGTACAGTTCTCAGGTGGTATAAGTCCTTCCTTACTGGCAGAACTCAGAGGGTGGTGTTGGGGAGTTTTTCCTCCGACCCATTCTCTCTGCCATGTGGGGTCCCTCAGAGCTCAGTGTTGTCCCCCATGTTGTTTGCAGTGTACATGCTGCCCCTCAGAGACATTGCAAGATGGTATGGGCTGAGGTTTCACTGCTATGCTGATGATACCCAACTCTACCTGTCTTTCGCACCCAACCAGGATAGTGCACTTTTGGTATTTAACAACTGCCTCACTAAAATCCAGGATTGGATGAATTTGAACTGGCTGAAGTTGAACTCAGGAAAGACTGAGGTGATGGTTATGAATCAGGGTGCCAGATAGAGGGTTTGGGGGCTGGTCAGCCTACTGGGCTTCACTTGGGGGCTCCCAGCTTCTTGCCTTTGAAAAGGTGCGGGATCTGGGGGTGATTCTTGACAATGGGATGACACTGTGATCTCAAGTGTCAGTAGTCATCAAGTCTTTCTTTTACCACTTGAGGAACATTGCCAGGGTCAAGCACCTAGTTCCATCCATCGATCTTCCTACGCTGATCCACACCTTTGTAACCTCGCGCCTTGATTACTGCAACTCCATTTACCTAAGGCTGCCAGGGGTTGATATCCACCACTTGCAGCTCGTGCGGAATGCTGCAGCCTGGTTGTTGACAGGGACCCCTTGGGTGTGTGTCACATCACACCGGTGCTGCGTGAACTGCACTGACTGCCTGCTCAGTGGCAGATCACCTTTAAGGTCGGGCTTCTGACTTATAAAGCCCTACATGGACAGGGCCCAGACTACCTGAAAGAGATCCTGTCTTCCTACTGCCCAGGGCAACCGCTCTGCTCGGCTGACGAGGGATTGCTAGAGATTCCAAGGATATCTCTAAAGTCATCGGGGGCCTGTGCATTTATGTATGTGGCTCCAGCTCTGAAGAATTCTCTACCCTGTCAGCTACAGGCGTGAACAACTGTGGGGGATTTCAAGCAGGCCCTGGAAACTCATTTGTGGCACCAAGCCTACTCAAATTGATTTTACTGATTTTATTTATATCTGTATTATGCTTTTATTGTTTTAGCCTGTTTTATTGTTTTATCCAATTTGTATGTTAAAATGCCTTGGCAATCTCAAATGCGCTCTACAAATAAAGTTTATTATTATTTATTATTATTATTATAATATAGAAAGGGTTAGCACCATTTGCATTTTATTGTACTGTGTGATATGACAATCCTAGCTTGGTCTTTGTAACCCTACCTTCCTTCCCCCTCCATCACTTTACATTTAGACATTATCTTCAGCTCACCTTGCTTTCCTGTCCAAAATCAGTAAACAGAAATAAAGTAGGTACTGTAGCTCATATGTTTACAAATGTTTCAATACCTTGAGGTCATGATTTTTATGTATACCGTACATGTGATTGCATCCTTGTATGAAATTATGCCACTAATTTGTGATGTCATCTTAGACAAACCCTCTCTTTAGTCTCTTATATCTTTTTCTCTGGTTCTACAATAGATAAATAGGCACATAAGATTATAAAAATGGTGATTTGCTAAATTTGCTGATGAATATTTTTTTAAAAATATTTAGCAGTATTTTAATTATGTGTTACATTCTGAGTCCTTCTAAGTGTCTGGTAGCAGGGTGCCATTTACTGAAGATTCAAAAAAAATCATTTATTCATTCAAGTATTGCCATACATAGTGTCATTGTCACATCTTAGATGACAATTTCACATATCTCATATATTGCATGCCATGGCATATTTGATAAATCCAGTCCTTCTAGTCACCTTATTTATTTTGCTTCAGTTACCCCTCCCCCTGACCATGATAATGTTGTATAACAATGTGCATGCTCTTTGTTTGTTGTGACCGCACTTTGCTTGCTTGCTTTGATTTCTGTACGGATATACTTTCATTTACTGTTTTTCTTTTTCCTATTATATTTTAGCCTGTGTGTAACTATTCCTGTTGGGCTATCTTAACCTGTTGGCTACTGTTAGTCCCCTATATCATTTATCTCATAGAAGAGGTTTCTTGTGTTCAATGTTTATTGATGACAGCTTTGGTTAGTAAATTATACAACCTTATTTGACCACACCTACAGCTCACTTCATGAGAAAGGAAATTGTGCCATGCAACTCCGTAAAATGAAGTGCTTCATTCCTTGGATTACCAATAGGTTTGACTGAAATGATATGCAGCTGATTGGATGTTATAAATTGTCAGCTGCCTATGATAAATTATGTGCTATGCACCTTCTCTTGCTTCTGCTCATCTTTGTTAACAGTATAATTTTGCAGCTGTGTATAATTAAAAAAAATATTTTAAGATTGTCTTACTGCCAGAATAAGTTGTGGTGCTGTGTATTAAAGGCCTGCTACCTTGTGGTTTGTAGACCTGCTTAAGAAACTTAAAACCTTCCCTAGTTACTTACTTCAGTAGCACAACTCCCACTTTAGACCTTCCCTACCAGACTGTCCTTTGGTGACAAAGAAGGTGATAGAACCTTGGAGGTGACTTCTGTGTCTAGGGATGTATTGAGGAACATTCTCATTGGCAACCATCCCCCATGTATTGCACAATTCCCAGGTTTGGAGCTTTTCCATGCCCCTTGATGGATCGCTCACTGAAGCACGTGCTGTAAAGCTCCTATGCACCTTGGTAGGGACTGCCTTATCCATGTTACCTATGATCCTTTAGGGAGAAACACTTATGTTTTTCTTATTTTTATCCTCCCCGTATTGCAGCCCCAAGGACTTTGTGGTTCAAAGGGCCCTGGCATATTCAAACTTGTGACACTTCTCATTTTCTTTCCGTTGGCCTTAGGAGGAAACATAGCCACAATAACTGGTTAGAAAATAGACCTTGATTGCATTTACACTGTACACCATTACAGTCCCCACATAACAACTTGGGGTAAAGCTTTGCTTATCTAAAATGTAACCATAAACTTCACTTGGTTGCATTAGCAGTTGCAGTCTACAGATACTTCACTCACAGGATACAGGGCATTGCACATAGAGTTAAAATTCTTTTGCAAAACTTCAACAATTTATTTACCCAAACAGTGCACACACTTGAGGTAGTGGTGAGACAGCAGTTGCTGCTCTCATTTGGGCCTGATAATCAACCAGAAAAACAGTCATACTATTCAGCACATGATCACATTTGGCATAATTCAGCAGTCACATTCTGTGCATGTCCCTTGACCAAGAAGATGCAGGTTCATATTAAGCCACAACATATTTACAGTTCAATCTTTATTACACTCATGCCTGTACCTTCAGTTACACTTCAGTGAAACTTTTGTCATTACTTAAGGTGACATACAGGGATACACTTTGTGTTTGTGGTCCCCTCACAACTGTGAGCAGGAGAAGGACATTGAGGTGCACCTGTTCCTCAGTGGAACAGAATGGAGCAACACGGTGTATCTACCAGAGGTCAAATTTTAAGGGGTGTATAATTACAGAAAATGGACATTAGCATTATGAGGTAGGAATATGGATATCTTGGTCAACCTGCCTTGAGCCTCATGCTTCCATGGGAATTGGAGGCAGTGCCTATTTGGTTACAAGCAACAGTAGCTTACCCTGTGCAAATACTGAGTCCCTCCCTTACCCATGGGGTTCAGATCCTCAGTGCCAACTGTGCTGTTTTTTGGCAGAACACAGGGGGCTGTATTTTCAAAGGGCCCCTAGATTTATGCAAGCTGCATCAAACAACCAGCTTGAATCAGATCTTGGTGCACCAAATACTGTGCGCCATATTTTGCTAGAAAAGTGGTCTGTGTGTCAAAGTCCCCCAAACTGACGCATGAGGTCCACTGCATCAACACAATGATGTAAGGGATGGGAAGGACACAAGCTGCATTAAAATAAATGGTGCAAGTTGAGTCAAAAATGGTGTACTTTAAGGCAGAAAAATGACTCAAAGAATGAAAATAATGCAAACTGAGTACAAAAATGGTGCAAATGGAGTACAAAAATAGTGCAAACTGATTACAAATGGTGAAACTGAGTAAAAATGGTGCAAACTGAGTATAAATAGTGCAAACTGAGCATAAATGGTGTAAACCAAGTAAAAATGGTGCAAACTGAGTCAAACAAATGATGCAAAGGACAAGAATGACACAAGCTAAGTAAACAAAATGGCAGATGAAATGGCCAAAACTAAGCTCCCTAAATGTTCTAAACTAGTCCTGCAGGAGAATACTGGCCTTTAATATTAGCATAGTCAGGTATGACCACCTGCTTTGGGTCTCTTAATATGCTCTAGTGTCCCTTAGACCAGCTCTGGCTGGTCTAGCAACTGACAGTACTTTGACATGTTCGGAGTCAGTGGTGCAGCTTTGAAATTCCCACAGGTGCAGTCTTGCACCATTTCTGTGGTGCAAGACAGCTTGCATCATGGTGCTGCCATTTGTATGGCACAAGGCTGATGCAGCCACCTTTGATGCAGGGTGGACTGGCTTTGATGCAGTGCTCCTTGGAAAATCGGGTCTGGTGCAATGTTTGACGCTAGACTCCCTTGTGCCACAATTGTTTGGTGCATGTCCGTTGCATCACACCTGGGGCTTTGAAAATCCAGCCCTGGGTCTTTAAGCCACAGGCCCCAGCCAGTTCATAAATATGTCTGCAACCACTCTATGATTCCCAGTATACCCACGACAGCTGATATGAAAGCCATCAGGGTCCCTTCTTTAGATTGGGTCTCCAACAGGCTCCATCTGTCCCCAATCTCTGATCCAGGTCAGGACCCAAGCCTCCAGAGACCTGCATCAGAGACAGCCAGTGCCACCCAGGGCCAGAAACCCTGCCACCATTCCTGAGTCCACATGCCCCCTCCTGCTGGTTGCTGCTGGACAAATGCATTCAGAGGTGCTACTGATGGTGCCGATGAATGCACTAGTACTTCAGACTGGAGTATTGATTGAGACCCTATTTGTTTAGGCTAGAACACCAATTATTTGTCCCTAGTGGGAAGAAAATATTGTCTTGGAGCTGGCACCTAGACACACTGCCACAACAATAAACCCTTTGCAATAAACACAAGGTACCTCATTAATATTCAGAACACATTTCAATACCTTGGAACCTGGGGTTTGGATTACTCCATTAATGCATTAACACTCAAGCACATTACTTTTTCTGATGGGATATACAGCTATCTCCAAAAATGTATTATTACTTTAAACATTATGTGGGTTCTGGTAACCACTCTTTAAACAGCCTAGTTACACTCACCCATGCCAAGAAAATCTGATGTCCACATCATATATGTATTATCAATAATAACGTTTACAATCAGTAAACATTGTAAGATTGTCATTTTTTAAGGAAAACATGTTTTCCAAGAATTAAATGCTCTATGTGACCAGAGTCACAGAAGAAAAGCTACACATTTTACCAGGTTCTTAATTCAACTCATATTGTCCATGTTAAGTGCCTTCACTGTTATTTAGAGTCTTTAAGTCCATGCTAGCACCTGAGGTCAGTAGGCTTCAAAACATAATCTTTTGTTCTTGTTTGAGCTTCAAGGAACCCAGCATATTAGTACAGAGATATACAACAGGTGCAGGTTAGGAAATACTTCTGTTTTTTAACAGTAACTGTCTCCTGTGAACACTTAGAAAACAGTCCAGTGTCAAAAAATCTATGGTAAGCCCTAACATATTACATCTGTAATATAGATAGTCAGCATCATATGATACCAACGATAGAGTTCAGTCTATTCTAAGTCCTCCTGCTCATCTTGCAATGGTGCTCCCTTTCTGGAATGTTGGTTACTGGAGCTGCTGCATCTGAGGTGGAAGTTAGTCAGGGACAACAAAGTTCACAGATTATCCTTCTCTTAGAGTAGGTTGTTGATGATGAGTTCTTGGGTACCCCTGGGAGTTCTGATGATGACTGATAGGTTCATTCTTAACAAAGTTGCCAATTATTCCAGTAATAGAGCCACAATATTCAGTATGTCGGAGGAGCTGCAGTACAGCCCTCCACAGCACCTCCCAGGAAGATGCACAAATACCAGCCAGTTAGCAAGTTCCCTTGGTGGCAGAATGTAGGTTTGAGAGCAGCCAGGATGGCAGGACACAATTTTAAATGTCCCTATTGCTGGTGTAAAACATTTGAGGAACATACAAAAGAGTTCCTTGTTGGGCAGTAGTTGCATAGCATGACTAGGGTCCTCAACTCCATGAGGCTAAAGAAGTGGAGTCACTGCACTAGCTCCAGACAGTTGCACAGGGAGTATGCTGCTTTGCAAGGCAATTTTAAACTTACTGACCTCCTCAAAGATCTTGAAAAAATGTTCCAGTGCAACTCTGGCATACAGTCTCATGCTGGGATGGGACAAAAATGAAGCCTCCTTAATACACTACTTTGCCTCTCTGCAAAGCTAAAGTAGATTTACGTTGCCAGGTCCAGTTGAAATGTGGAAAATGGTGTTTGTGGATCCCAGTTCAGAGGAAGAAGCAGAGTTCCTGGATGATGTCCCAAGGCCAGAAGTTCGTGGGTTCTAGCCCCACACCTCAATTGAAATCATACCACAAACACTGGCACCTGAGTGCAGTACAAGGGGATACTGCACTGCCAGGCATGCCGTCCTTCATATAAGATGTTAAACTGAGGACCCATTTTCTTTTTCTGGTGGTTGTTTATGTGGACATTAAAGATCCCATGGCATTTGTAGAGAAGAGTAAGGAAATTTCCCAGATTTCCCCATTTACTAAAAATATCACTAACTGTTTAATCAAGTTACATTTCAGTTTGTTTGCATTGGCATCCTAACCCCCACAAGCATGTCTTAAAAGAGGCAGTATTGCCCAGCCCTCCTTTCCTGGTATATAAAATACTATTACTACTAAATCTATTATATCTGTTTTATGATTGTCCAAATACAGTGTAACAAAATGTTGGGAGGATAATTTAAAAACAAACTAAAATATTTTTAATATGATTTTCACAGCTCTGAAATATGGGTGTTATGTGATCCGTCACATATTATAAATTATCAAAAGGAGATAAATATGTCTACTTATGAAATGACTCAAGATGACTGCCACATACTTTACATGGCATTATGACTGGACAAGCCAGGACATCTGCAATTCCAGATGTGCTTACAATTGCACATTACTGCATTTTCTATGCCAAAATGCATTGTATAATACTAGGCCATTTTATAAGTGCAATAACACACTTCAGGGTGCTATGTTTGTTGACAGATATAGTATAGACATGTCTCTGGTGTGTACTGAAGAGCCCTCAGGCCATGTCCTGCAGCCTCATGCCTCAGCACATGCCAGACTGCCTTTATATACCAATAAACACAAACAAACTCTTGTGTGTTGTTCACTCAAAGGGGGAGTCCAGCAAAACTTTATAGTATCAATAAATTCAAAATTTGAATCAGAATATCTCCACTCAGTCTCATGCCAAACATGATATCTCTAAGTTAGTCTGTCTAAAAGGCACAAGTCATTTTGGGTCCCTGGTTTACCTCCCTGTTCAAAAAAAGCCAGTTTCTGTCAAGAGCTATTGACAATGTCATAACCAGAACTCACAGTCTACTCCTCTCTGCAAGCTATGTTACAGAACATGTTTCCCTTACAGTACATAAAACTATAATCGTAGTAAATATTTGAAAAGGGAAAGCCGGCACTGGGTGGGTAAATGGGAGGCATTTCCATAATATGCATATGTAAGGTACTTAACAATTCAAAGGGGTGGAATGCACTGTCAAACATTGCTTTAGATTGCCAAAGTTGTGTGCAATTTTTAAAATACTGCATGGAAATTTCAAAATACCAGCAGGCTGCAACTGTGGAATGCAGCAATAACATAATCTCAGACAGTAACTGGGCCACGCCATTTCTGAATGTGGCAAGGATGCTATAATTCAAAATGTGGCAGTGTCGTACATTTTTAGAATGTGACAGAGGTATGTAATTTCAAAATACAGGAGACAAATTGTGTGGCAACATACAATTTCAAAACATGATATGGACACAAAATCTAAGCATGTGGTTTGGATGCACAGTGTCAGAAAGTGGTGGGATGTGTAATTTTGGAGTGTGGCAGGGAAATGCATTTTCAGAATGTGACAGGTATGACCTATTTTGGTGATGAGGTGGGGATGCACAATTTCCGAATGTGGCACAGATGCACAGTTTTAGAATGTGGCTTGAAAATGCAGTTTTGGAATGTGGCATGGATATTCATTTTCAGCATGTGTTAGGGATATGCAGTTTTGGAATAAGGTGGGGATATGCATTTTTGGAATGTGACAAAGTAGGGCAATTTTGGAATGTGACAGTGACACAAAATTTAGCAATTTGGCAGTAAGGTACAATTTTAGGATACAGTATGTATGGGACACACAATTTTAGAATGTGGTGGAGATGCCCAGTTTTGGAATGTGTCTGGGAAACAATTTTAGAATGTGGCAGACACACAATTTTAGAATATAGTGAAGATGAGTACTTTCGGACTGTGATGAGTACTTTCGGAATGTGAAGGGGCTACACTTTTGGAATGTAGTAGTGACACAATTTCAGGATGTAGCATTGACACACAACATAGACACATAGAATTTGATGGCAGGTAAGTTCTGCTTGGCCTTCCCAGTCAGCCCATTTTTTTCCCCTGTCTATATTGTCATGGTAGACCCTAATTACTCTCTGGCTCCCTCCCCCACCATTGCTTTCCACTAAGATTCCATTATGCCTATCCCATGCATTCTTGAATCCATAGAAACATAGAAGTTGTTGGCAGATGGGGACATTATGATCCATCAAGTCTGCCCTTGTTTTCCTACACCTCTACTTTGCCGCCGGTCCCATGCCTGCTTGAATTCCTCCACCGTCTTTGCCCCACCACCCCCTCTGGCAGGCTATTCCACGGTTCAACAATGTGTTCTATGAAAAAGAATTTCCTCATATTGCTCCTGACCCTGCCTTCCTTGAGGTGAAGGTCATGCCCTCTTGTCCTGCTATAGTCTGTTACCTGAAAGAGGTTCTGCACCTGTATCTTGTTGCCTTTAAGGTATTTAAATGTCTCCATCATGTCCCTCCCATGTCCTGCACTGCTCTAGGGAGTATTGATTGAGTTCACTGAGTCTGGCTTCATACGGTTTTTGTTGCAAGCCCGGCACTATCTTTGTTGCTCTTCTCTGCACTGTCTCCAGCCCATCTATGTCCCTCCTGAAGTAAGGCCTCCAGAACTGGATGCAGTATTTCAGGTGGGGTCTTACCAGGTATCGATACAAAGGTATGATCACTTCATGCCTCCTTCTTTGTATGCCCCTTCCTATGCATCCCAGGATGCCACTAGCTTTTAGTGCTGCCTTCTTGCATTATTTGCTGACCTTGAGGTCATCTGATATGATCACCCCCAGGTCTCATTCTAGCCTTGTTTCCACCAGCTGCTCCTCTGCCATCGAGTACAGTTTCTCTGGGTTACATTTTTCCAGGTGCATGACATTACATTTTTTTGGCACTGAATTTCAACTGCCAGATCCTTGACCATTTCTCTAGCTTTCGAAGACCAGATTCCATGCTTTGTTGCCCCTGTGGTGTGTCAACCCTGTTGCTGATTTTGAGGTCATCAGCAAACAGGCACACTTTTCCCTTCAATCCATCAGCAATGTCACTGGTGAATATGTTGAAGAGGATCAGCCCCCGAACTGAGCTCTGTGGAATCCCACTAGTTAACCTACCCTCCTCTGACAGAGTGTCATTTACTAATACCTTATGTGTTCTCCCATTTAACCAGTTCCTGACCCAGGCAATTAACTTAAGCCCGACTCCGATGCTTTCCAGTTTATTGACTAGTCTGTGCAGAACCAAGTCAAATGCCTTACTGAAGTCCAGGTAAACCACATCCACTGCCCCACCCTGGTCCACTGTTCTGGTGACCCAGTAGAAGAAATCTACCAGGTTTGTCTGGCAGGATCTCCCTGCTGTGAAACCACGTTGCTTTGTGTAAAGCTGAACACTTTCCTCCAAAAAAACAACGATTCTTTCCTTCAGTAGGGACTCCATCAGTTTTCCCACTTCTGAAGCTAGACTAACTGGACAGTAGTTTCCTGGCTCTTGCTTGCTTCCGCTCTTGTGGAGTGGCACTACTGTTGCCCTCTTCCAGTCCTCCAGAACCTCCCCACTCTCCAATGATTTGTTGAAGAGCACTGCTAAGGATGCTGCTAGTTCCTTCCCAGATTCCTTAAGTATTCTTGGGTGTAACCCATCTGGCTCCATAACTTTACCCAGCTTTAACTTGTTGATTTCTTCTAGTACCCTTTCCTCTGTGAAGGGACTCATGTCTGTACCTTCAAGTGGAATTTTCATTTTGCCTATAGCTGGACAACTACCATCTGTTTCCTGTGTGAAGACTTAGCAGAAGTATTCACTGAGTGCCTCTGCTTTCTGTTCGTCATGTTCTGTGGGCTGCCCATCCTTTTTCCTGATTCTAACAATGCCTCCCTTAGTCTTCCTTTTTTCTCATATGTTCCTGTAGAATGTTTTGTCACCCTTCTTCACTCTCTGAGCTATCCTCAACTTTGCCTCTGCCATGGCATTTCTTATAATTTTCCCTGTCTCTTTTTGCTTTTCTTTATATTCTGTTTTGTCAGTCTCTTTCCCTGACTCCTTGTACATTCTGAAGGCTTTGTGCTTTTCCCTCACCATGGTTGTCACCTCTTTGGAAAACCATAGTGGGTTTCTCCTCTTTTTATTCTTACTGACCTGGCAGGAACACTGTGATGTGACAATGGTTATTGCATCTTTTAACCTTGTCCAACACTCCTCAACTCTCCTTTCTGTTGTGTTACTAAGATCGTCCATCAGGCAGGCCTTCATTTTTGTGAGGTCTGCCCTCCTCAAAGTCAAGGACCTTAAGCTAAGAGCGTGTGGTGTTCTCAGTACTGCTCATCTTGAACCATATTGTGTGATGGCCACTATTTCCCAGGTGATTCCCCACTTTGATGCCCAGAACCCCATCGCTGTTTGTGAATACCAGGTCTAAGATTGAATTTCCTCTTGTGGGTGTCTTTACTAGTTGACTTAGTCCTGCTTCCTGTAGTGTAACTAGGAATTTCTTGCTTTTTTTCTGATGCTGCTGTGTGGGAACTACAGTCAATGTCTGGTAGATTAAAGTCCCCTACCAGCACCATGTCCCCTTTGTCTGACATCTGAAGGATGGTTTCCAGGGTATCCTGGTCCCTGGTTTCCTCCTGATTTGGGGGTCTATAGAGTACTTCTACCTGGATGGGTGTCTGGCTTCTGGCCCCAGTTTTAATCCATAGGTCCTCAGTTTCCTCCTGTGTCTTCTGGATTTCAGTAGCACTTATGGTATCTTTAACGTACATAGCTACCCCCCCTTTTGAAGTCCTATCTCTCCTGACCAAGTTATACCATGGGATAGTCACCTCCCTCTTGTGATTGTTCATGACCCATGTTTTAGTCACTGCAACCCAGTCTAGTCCTGCCTCTGCTATTGTGGTAGTGAGGTCTGGCATCTTATTTGCCAGACTGTGTGCATTGAGACATAAAGCTGTCCAGTCCCGATGCACATCCTCATTTGTGATACCTCCTTTTATGTTGGCTCATGCATGCACAGCCAACATACTGTGGTAGTAGCAGATTTGGAGGCATGGTCACTGTTGGCAGAATGCAAGGCATGCATCAGTAGGTGCGTCCTGCATTCCCCAATCAGCCAGCAGCAGGGGCTGACACCCGGCATATCTAATGCAGCCACGACATCTAAGAAAAGGTCCTCTGCAATGAGAGTGAAGCTCTCATGCAGCGTGACCACATCACGACTCCCAACGTGCAGGCAACATGGCAGCAGTGACTGCCGCCACCGCTGCCTGTCACAATGCTGATGGGGGAGCCCACTCACCGTCAGCATAAGTCCCCCTCCCCTATTTCCGCTGTATGCCGAGGGGTACCCAATCCCTCGGCATCATGTAACTGCCTAAACAAATATTTCTTTGCTGATGGGGCCCTAACTCATTGGCTTCACTTCCTCCTTTCCCAGTTAGATCTGCCAACAGGGGATCCCACTCCCCATCGGCATGATGTCCCCCCTTTCTTCTGTGCCAAGGGGGGTCCCCAATCCCCCTCAGCTCGTGTCCCCCACTCCCCTTCCATATGTGCCAAAGGGGGTGCCCAATCCCCCATCAGCTACTGCATCCCCACCAAAAGAAAAACACTTGGGTGGCACACTTGGAGCCCACCCTAGTGTGCCAAATACCCTGTAAAAAAACCTGTCCCACAATTTTTTTTTTTACCCTGTGGAAAGAAACGGTCCCCAGCCATCTCCCTGGTCCCCCCAACCCACGCCCACCTTCTGCGCACCCTGTCTCCCCACCCCCCCTCACCCAATACTTACCCTCCAGAGTCCGACGCGACGATCTTCGGTGGACTGGGAACACGTCTGCATCCTTCAAAGCTGACCATGAACTGAGGAAATGCTGGTAAGCTGTATAAAGGAATGAATAGGGTTTTTCAACTTTGATGCATATCTCAGGCATTTTTTGGTATTTTGGCACCAAATTTTCAACATGGGGTTTTAGGGACCCCTCATCATGAATTCTGTCACTGTCATGGCGTTATTCAGCCCCGAAAGGTTATTTTTTAGTCACTGTGTGGAATCACCTTTTGGCACTGATTAACAAAATGACAGTGTCAGTGTTCATGAAGTGGACTCTCAAAAAGCCTATGTTGCAAAAATGGTGGGAAAAAATCCAAAGAATTACTGTTTCATGAGCGTGTGTTGCGCAGTTGCTACACACACTCATAACTTCACAAATTTGCAATATTTTCATGCCAGATTTTTAACATTGGCATTTTTACACACTTCCTTGTGAACAGTACAGATGTCATTTTTCACATCCTGGCCGAAATGTGTTTTTGCACTTCCAACGCTGAATAGCTTGGTCACTGTGGGAAATCAGTGTTTGGGACAGATTACAAAAAATGACAGTGACACTGTTCATGAGCAGAGGTCCTAAAATGCCTATGTTGAAAATTTGGTGACTATACTCCATAAAATGACTGTGTTACGAGTGTGCATTGCGCAGCTTGCACGCACGCTCATAAGTTTGTGAATTTATAATATTCTCACTCCAGATTTTCAACATTGCCGTTGTTCTGCATCTCCTTATGAACAGTACAGCTGTCATTTTCACATCCTGGCCGAAATGTGTTTTTGCTGTTCCGGCACAGAATAGCATGGTTGCTGTAGGAAATCCATGTTCGAGACACATTATGAAAATGACACTGACACTGTTCATTAGCAGAGGTCCTAAAATGCCTGTGTTGACATTTTGGTGACGCAAGGCCATAAAATGAGTGTTTTAGGAGCATGTATTGCGCAGTTTCCATGCACACTTGTAACTTCGTGAATTTGTAATATTTTCACTCCAGATTTTCAAAATTGGCATTTTTCCACACCTTCTTATGAACAGTATAGCTGTTATTTTACATATCCTGGCCAAAATGTGTTTTCACATGTCCAGCACAGAATTGCATGGTCACTGTGCGAAATCAGTTTTTGGGACAGTTTGAGGAAATGACGTTGACACTGTTCATGAGCAGAGGTCTTAAAATGCCTATGTTGAAAATTTGGTGGCGAAAGTCCATTAAATGACTGTGTTGCAAGTGTGTATTGTGCAGTTTCCACGCACCCTTGTAACTTCACAAATTTGCAATATTTTCATGCCAGATTTTCAACATTGCCATTTTTTCACACCTCCGTATCAACAGTACAGCTGTCATTTTTCACAGCCTGCCCAAAATGCTTTTCCGCAGCTGTGGCACACAGTGGCATGGTCGCTGTGAGAAATCACCTTTTGGGACACATTAACAGAATCACAGCACCACTGTTCATGTGGAGAGGTCCCAAAATACCTATGTTGAAAATGTGGCTAAAAAACTCCCACAAATAATTGGGTTACAGACGTGTGTCGCGCAGTTTTTATGCATGCTAATGATTCCACCAATTTTTCATTTTTTTCACTCCAGATTTTCAACATTGCCATTTTTGTACACCTCCACATGAACAATACAGTTGTCATGTTCCACATTCCTGCCCAAAATGTGTTTTCGTCCCTGTGTCGCCAAATGGCATAGCCACTGTGCAAAACCACCTTTCAGCTTACAAACTGATAGTGCTGCTTTTCATGAGGTGGGCTCACAAACAGCCCATGTTGAAAATTTGGAGTGAAAATACCAACACACGCCTGCAGTGTTAGGGTTTCCAACTGTAGCACCCCCCCTTAGAGGCTGACAGGTGTCAGGGGTGTGACTTGGGATCATTGGCTGTAATGCTCATGCCATTCCACCCAAACCCCCACCCTGTAGCCAGTGATAGGCATCGTGGTGTGCCTTGCAGTGTTCGGCCACAAAGTTCACCCCATTCTCCTATACTGCAGCCACCTCCACATATTTCCTTATGTAATGGGGTAAGTATAATGCTCAAAGACCCCAAAGCACACCACAACACTTGTCAGTGTCTATAGGGTATGGCGAGGTACAATGGCATGAGTGTTATTGCTGAAAACCCAAAGGCACACCCCAATGCCTGTCAGTTTCTATAGGGTGGTGGTGGGGTTGGCGTCACTTCAATACTTCACTGCCATTCCTATTATGCATTCCTAACTCCAGCACTACCAATGGCAATGCCAGCGAGACAACATTCGGCATTGACAAATGCTTGTTTGTTCTTGTTTCTCCCTTTACCTTTTTTTTGGCAATTGTCAGTTTCTGACAGGGTTGCATGCTTTATGCCTTCTGCTGCTGTTATCCTGGAGAGTTCTATAGGACTTGTGCTAGCTAGAGGGGGGAAGACAGCAGGGTCTACTTATGCTACTCCTAGAGCTGCTGTCTTCTCCACATCCACTAGTTTATACATACTGTACAGGCCCCCTTCTGGTGACAGCTGTTTATGGGGGCATCCCATCTCCCATTGAAGACATGCTCTTGAGGTGGACCTTGGACCCTAATGTAGAAATTACCCCAAATATATTGAGGCAACTACATAGCACCTCCACACATGTGGCAGGAAAAACCGGCTCTGACAAGTACAGTTGAATTATATGCATCGCACCTATTTAACCACAGCTAAAATGCACAGGTTCGACTCCTTTATGATCCAAATGTGAAGTTGAGGGGGGAGAGTTTCTTCATATGATTCTCTCTTGCCCACCAATTGGGGGCGTCTGGAAAGAGGTTCATTAAATTATAAAAAAAGTAGTGAGGTGCTCTCTACCCAGAAGCCCAGCTGAACTGTTTCTGGTAGCTGGTGATAATATTCTGCCCCCTGGTTGAGTACAAAAAGCTATGGAACCTAGCCTTAATCGATGTCTGGTAAACAATATCACAGACTTGGCTAGCTAGGGAATCTCTCATCACAGACCAGTGGAGCAAAAATCTATATTGTTGCCTGAAAATAGAACCCAACATAACACTAATGACATTATGGGGAATTGTGAAGAAATTTGGAGCCCCCTTTTCCTAGCAATGGAAGCAGTGAATTGTACCAATGTAGAGCATTTAAAGCAGTCTCTTTATGTTTCTAAAGTATACAGTGCTCATATTGCCTCATCTCTGAGCATGTGAGCACCTGTTCTCTAACCTGGCTTACCTGTCAACTTTTATGCACTCAACATCAATATCTAATTTGATATGTAAAAATGATGTATCTTGAAATATGAAATATGCCTTACCTGTAGCAATGTATTTTCATATTTCCATCTCAATAAAAACATTTTATTTATGCTCACCCCCAGGGTCTTGGTCCTTGAAACACGAATGGATCATTGTGAAACTGTTGTGAAACTATCAAAGACCTCAGTTCTAAAAACCACGGATGCTACTATTAAATGAATAAAGGAGAATAAGCAGCTGTGCCAACATCTTGAGACTATAGAGAATTAGGCACAGGAGCAAAACCTTTGTGTGGTGGGCTTACCTGAGGTAGCAGAGGGGGAGGATGCATTGGCTTTTGCAAAGACATTTTTACCAGCTCTTTTGCAACTATCAGAAGAAGATCCACCCTTTGCACTAGAAAAAGCATACCACATTACTACAAGGCAAGCACCCATGGATTCTGCTGCCCCTCAGGCATTTATGATAGTCTGCACTGGTGTGGGAGACCAAGATCATGCCTTCGCTGAAGCCAGGAGGCATCAAACATTGAAATATGGGGAAGCCACTCACATGCTCTTCCTGGATTCGTCATACAGCACTCGCCAGCATTATTTATTTATTTATTAAATTGTGATGACTGGGTAGACCCACTGGGCCCTGAAGGTCCCTTTTTCAGGGGTGACCTGGAGAAACATTACATGGAGAGGTACATGCAGTGACTAGGTAACAGTGTACATACTGGATCAATAAATACAGTTTTAGTCATACATGTGGAGCCATAGGGATTCCATCTTTAAAGATATGGCACGGCACCAGAATATATGTGAGTTGCTGATATGATGACTAGTTCTGTTCCACATTTCTGCAAGTGAGGTAATTAGCATAGTTGGGGGGGGCAGATTGTCAGGTGCACTAACATCGGCAAGTGCTGGCCACGGGTAGGTGCACCTTGAGCCTGGTATGGAAGTTCATGAGAGAGGGGGCTTCCTGTATCTCTGGTGGAAGTTTGTTCCACAGGTAGGGGGCCTTGACAGAGAAAGACTTGCCACCCGCGTGGGTTCTGACCCTGGGGGTTTCCAGCAGAGTGTGACCTGATGTTCTCAAGGTCTGAGGGTTGTGCTTGGATGCAATGGTAGCAGAGAGGATGGGTGGAGCCTCCGGCTGCATAGCTTGTACGCTAGGCAGAGGAGGGGATATTGTAGGTGTGCTTTCAAGGAAGGCCACTGTAATTTGGCTAATACATTGCAGTGGTGACTTCTGTAGTGATCCTGTGTAGCGAACCTCGCTACCTTGTTGTATAGGATCTGCAGCCGGTGGACCTCAGGCTTTGCCATGCCCTATAATACAGGGGCAGCATAGGTCAGTGTGGGAAGCAGGACGCTGTAGGCAATGGAGAGCCTGGCTTCAGGTATGAGCTGGTCCTTAATCCAATACAGGATCTGATACAGGAGCATTGGAGGGCTTTTGACAGTCTGAGGGGTCACCTTTGGCAGCTTAAGGTGCAGCATCAACTGCGCAGCATCAACTGCTTTTGCCTGCCAAGCTTTGGATGGTATGGAATGGGCAGCATTATTTGTTCAATGATGTGAGGGACACTGATAAATTAACAACCAACATCGAGCTGGAGATGGCAGACGAAGAAGGTGAAGGGAACTCATCGGATGAGGACTGAGATGCGGGGTAGCCGCATGTTTTGTAAGTTTATTTATCAGGGCTTTAAAAGGCAGCCAGCACATGGGACTTTCTTTTTGAGTAGTGCTATCTTTGCTCTGTTGCTCATTACCTAAGATGCCATGAACTGGAACTATCTTTATCTTTATTTCAGGACTACTTTTTCATCCTGTTATTATTGGGTTAAAGCTTATGTTTCTGGTTGTGCGACTAAATGTCATTTTAAACTTTTAATTAAATAAATTAGGAGCATCAGGTTACTATGGGGCCACTTTCCCAGACTGATAAATTACCTCTTGATCTCAGGTTGAATTTCGGCCCTCAAGTTTGAGTTGGTCTTATTTGTGAGACTGTATTTCTATATTAGCATAACTGTATTTTGTAATAACTTTACTACAAAAGCGCTTTGACTTTGCTAGCCATTCTTAATCCCAGTTGTGTGTTGGTATTTTATTCATGTATTTCTGTTGGGAGCTGGGGGATTGATCATTAATATGGTTTATCTGTATACACTGGGGGACTCATTATGACCATAGTGTCACTATGTTAAAAGGGTATCATCTTTTACTTATATCATTCTCTAGATTTCCCTTTGTTCTTCCATGGCTGCATGTGATGGGATAATTTCTTAAAGGTAGCTTATTTTTAGTGTCCCCTCCATGACGTGCTGACTGGGGAGGTGTCCTGCATTGATCCTTTTTAAAATAAAATGTACTGTATTGTATGTCTTGCCATCCTCCTATCTGTATTGGATTTGTGAGTTTTGCTTGCAAAATCAATAAATAAAACAATACAAAGAAATAGCACTGTATTAAAAAAAGGACATTCCTCTAGTGAACCCATATTGTCATGGGTCCTGTAGCCACAGTCTTTATTGTAAGCAATTGCTACCTAGTATACATAGGGTCTCAATGTCATTTTATAGTAGTAGCACCTCACAAACCTGCGTAATTGTCCAGTTACTTTAGCATGCACTCTGGTTCTTTGCACTCTCATATAAAATCATTGTGACCATCAATCATCAATGTATAAACTATGGCCCTTGATAAATCAGAGGTAGTTGTTACCTGGATCCCTGTTCCCCCAATTGGTCTGTACCAGAGAATCGGGATAAGGGGTCTATCTATTCCTGTCCCTCCTCATGTAAAGGAGACATGTGGGAACCTCTATTAGGTTTTGACTTGGGTCCCTGTATCCAGCCATTGAAGGGCAGTACCTGGGAACCTGTACATAGTTGCTGCTCTGGGTCCCTGTATCTTCCACAGCAATTCTCTGCCTGTGATACTGTATACATTGTATCTGCTATCTGGGTCCTTGCATACCCTCATCCTGAGGCTACATTTCATAACCCACACCTGGGTCCCTTGTGTTACTTTCTACTTGGGCCCCTGTACTCACTATTGTTTGAGGCTATACACCTATACATGTGTCTAGGATCCTCCTGCTATGCAAATCATAGTACCTCTCACTTTTAAGGCTGCAACTGGGATCCAGTGTTAAGAAACAACTTGAGTACCTTTATCCGCACAACTTAAGGCTATATTGCTGAGACTGTACCTGGGAGTCCATTTTCTTATCTGGCCATTTGGGTAAATCTCTGGGAATACTGTGTTATACTAAACACCAGTGCTCTAACAGGCATTATGGAATGAGTAGAGAACATCTACTAACCTGATTGGCTGAGGACCTTGAAACCCTGTGCTGATATAGAAACACAGAAACAAAGAAAGCAACAGCAGAAGGGGACCACAAGATCCATCTAGTCTGCCCAAACAATTTAATAGGATGTTACCTCCCCCCTCTTAGCCTTTCTGTAAAATGATACCCTTGTGCCCTATCCCATACATTTCTGAACTATCTCATTGTTTTGGCCCCCACCACCACCTCCTGGGGAAGGCTATGCCATGCTTCATCCACCCTCTAGGTGAAGAAGAACTTTCTAGCATTGCTTTTGAACCTCCCACCCTTCAGTGTCATATTTTGCCCTCTAGTTCTACCACTCTCCTTTGCCTGCAACAGCTCCTGAACCCTAACCTTATTTATACCCCTACTTAAAGGTCTCAATCACATACCCACCTCTCCCTCCTTTGTTTCAGGGAGGACATGCTATGCTCCTTCAGCCTAACCCAGCATGTTATCTGGTGCAGCCCATGAATCATTTCCACTGCCCTCATTTGCACTGTCTCCATTCTGTTGATGTCTCTTTTGAGGTGTGGCCTTGAGTACTTTATGCACTACTCCATGTGGGGGAGCACAGTGACCTGTAGAGTGGCATCACTACCTCCCTCTTGTGACTCATGAGTCCCCTCCCAATGCAACCCAGCTTGCCACTGGCCTTCAGTGCTGCCTTTTCGCACTATTCCCCACCTTCACGTCTTCTGATATCTTGACCCCCAGATCACATTCCTAGCTGCTGGAAGCTAACTTTTGCCCTCCTCCCCCAGGTAGTAATCCTATTTGGGGTTGCCTCTGCCTATGTGTATGATTTTGTACTTTTTGCCGTTGAATTTCGACTGCCAAGCCTTTGACCACTCCTCCTGTTTCCTTAGGTCTGAATTCATGCTCCTTACTCCTTCAGGGGAATCAACTCTGTTGCATATCTTGGTGTCATCTTGAAATAGACACACCTTTCCCTCCAATTTGTTCATGATGGTCAGATATGAAAACACTGAAGATTAGAGGCCCCAGAACCGACTCCTGTGGTACACCTCTAGTTACCTCCCTCTCAGCAGATACTGTGCTGCTAGCCAGCATCGTTTGTGTTCTTCTTCCTTTCAGCCAGCTGGTCACCCACCCAACCACCTCCTTACCCAATCCTATGTGGTCTAGCTTCTTTAACAGCCTTCTGTGTGGAACATAGCTGAAGGCCTTACTAAAGTCCAGGTAGACCACATCTACTGACGCTCCCTGATCTACTGAATTTGTAACCCAGTCGAAGAAGTAGACCAGATTTGTTTGGCAAGAGCTACCTGCCATAAAGCCATATTGTTTTGGGTCTTGTTGTCCACTGGCTTCCAGATATGCTATTATCCTCTGTTTGATTAGTGTCTCCAATAATTTTTCCACTACCGATGTGATGCTCACTGGACATTAGTTGCCAGACTCTTCCCTGCTTCCTGATCTGTGAAGTAGGACCATTGTTGTCCTTTTCCAGTCTTGTGGTACTGCCCTGCACTCCAGTGATTTGGTGAAGAGTTCTGCTAGGGAAGCTTCCAGTGCTGTTCCCAGCTCCTGAGAACTTTCGGTGAATTTCATCTGGCCCCATGGCCTTATCCAATTTCAGTGTATTTAGGGCTTCCAAGTCTTGACCTTCTGTGAAGAGGCTTGTATCGATCCCTGCTCCCTGGGTGCTACTGTTTAGTATGTTTGGTCTGTCTCCTGCATTCTCTTCAGTGATATTCCAACACAACAGCACAGGAAGAAGTTCTGAGTCCTCTGTACCCCTGTTCAGCCTCCCAGGCACTACTCCCCACTGATGCCCACTCGCTTCTCCTGGCTTCTGGATTACAGCTAGCCATTACAAACTGCCACAATTTGTTTTTAAATCTCCCATGTCATAGACTGCAACTCTCAGAGCTCAACTAACCTGCTGCTTTCAAAGGAATTGCTGACCGGCACCTCGTGCTCCCCCACCACCAAAATCAGGTCCTTGCATGCCTTAGTTTCAGCCCAATTTCACATCAATGACCACTGCTATAACCAGTGAAGTTTTTTTTTTCTTTTTTAAGTATCAGGCAGACTTTCCTTTGCTGAGCAACAGTTCACTATTCTTTTTTTTTTTTAACATTTAAAGATTTTATTGAGATTTTCCAACATACCACGGCTGTATCACATGTCAGTTTGACCTCAGTGGTAGGGAACATGATGGAATCACTTCTGAAGGAAAGAATTGTTGAGTACCTAGAGGCTAGTAGGGCACAGGACCCATGGCAGCATGGATTCACAGCAGGAAGGTCATGGCAGACAAATCTAATTGATTTCTTTGACTGTGTGATCAAAGTAGTGGATCAAGGAGGGGCTGTGGACAACGTCTACGTAGACTTTAGCAAGGCATTTGACACAGTGCCACACAAAAGATTAATAAACAAATTAGCCAGCCTGGGAGTGGGTCCCAGGGTGGTAGCCTGGGTAAAACACTAGCTGAGCAACAGGACACAGTGGGTAATAGTAAATGGAGTCCACAGTGAAGAAAGGGGGGTTACTAGTGGGGTACTGCAGGGTTTCACACTGGGGCTGGTCCTTTTTAATGTCTTTATAAGTGACATTTTATTTATTTAGTTTTTGTTGACTGGGTAAGTGCACTAGACAAATCCTGCCTGTTTTCAGGCACAACCCGGGGGAGGGGGATACAGATGAATGCCAACTGACCTTGAACCAGATTAAGCTGTTGGTGGTATTTTTAGTGAATGAGGGAAATTTGGCCAGAACATCGTGGAAATTCTCCTACTCTTTTCGATAAGTGCCATGGGATCTTTAACATCCACCTGAACTACCACCAATCCAGGCAGATGGGACCTCGGTTTAATGTCTCATCTGAAAGACGGCACTTCAGAAGTGCAGCACCCATCTCATGCTGCACTACAGTGTCAGTACTGGGATATTAACCCAAGTGCCAGATGTGAGAACTGAACCCACAGCCCTCTGATCTCCCAGCCTCAGAGGCAAGTGTGCTACCTACTGAGCCACTGACACTGTTGACTTTGCAGAGGGACTGGAAGGGAAAGTATTTCTCTTTGCAGATGATACAAAGATCTACAAAAGGGCTGATACATAAGGTGGGGTCGAAAGGATGAAAAGGGACTTGGCAAGGTTGGAGGAATGGTCAAATGTATGGCAGCTTAGATTCAATGAAAAGAAGTGCAAAAAAATTCACCTGGGAAAAAAAAACCCAGGAGAAGAGTATACAGTGGGGATTGAGATAATGACAACAACAACAATGGAACAGGACTTGGAGGTAGTCGCATCAGATGACCTAAAGGTGGGCCAGCAATGTGAGAAGGCAGTAAGGAGGGCTGGAGGGATACTGGGATGCATGGGGAGAGGCATCACCAGTAGAAAACAGGAAGCTGTTGGCCCTCTGTACAGACAATTGGCAAGACCACATTTGGAGTGCTGCCTACAGTTCTGGAGACCCCATCTCTTCAGAGACATAGACAGGGAGGAGGCTGTCCAGAGAAGGGCAACCAAAATGTTGCAGGGTCTGCACCAGAAGACATATGAAGAAAAATTAAAGGAGCTTAAGATGTATAGCCTCGAGGAAAGGATGGAGAGGGGGGACATGATAGAAACTTTCAAATACCTCTAGGGAATCAACAAAGTTCAAGAGGGTAGCATCTTTCAGAAAAGAGATGTGCAAGAACAAGGGGGCACAATTTGAAGATAATGGGGGGACAGTTCAGAGGTAATGTGAGGAAGTATTTCTTGGGAGAACACTTTTTGAAAGCACATAACTCTGACCCTAAGGGCATGAAATTTATGGGATTAGAGTGGCAAACACCAATGAAGTTTGGAGGTGATAGAACTAATGAGTTACTTAAGAAAGAAAGTAGGTGGATATACAGACTCAAGTCTGTCAGACCAGATGGTCTTAATGACCAGTGGGATCTGAAACCTTTTTTGAAAGATGTCCGAAAATAGTTGAAAAAATAATAGAATATTTTCTTCTGTATGAGAATTTGTGTCCTGTCTTTGATACTCATCCTGTTTTGTTTTGTCATTTCAGAATTTGATGTGAGATGTTATCAGAGTGGATCCCCATCAAAATGGTTTCCCTTCTCCCATTTCTGGTCTGAAGTGGAGGGTAATCACAAACATGACATTCATTTGTCTGTACTGTCGCCATTGTTACAAATTTCTTCTTCACTTCATTTCATTTTTTGTGTTTTGTCTTGAGCCATTTGTATGTTATTTAGTCACCTCACCTGATATTATTATTGTGTGTTCCACCTTCTTCATCTCATCTGTACCCGCCTAGTGTGTTTTATAACTTCTTCCTTTACAGTATATGTTATACTGAACTAATAAATTTTGGATTTTAGAAAGAAAGGAGGAGGAGATATAAATATACCTAGTTCTTACACGAATTGACAGCTTTGTTTAAACATTTAATTATTTATGTTTTAAAATAATTTACAAAGGGTCAAAAGTGTTATAAAGGTAAAAAACTGGAAGAAATTATAGATAGTCTTGTATAGTAATTTAGGTACACATATATGTTTTAACATATTGTTTCTTTTGGTCTGTATTTACAAACAAAACATTTTTCTTGTTAAGCACTTTAGTACACACTTAGTATACATTTTGTAATTAATTGTTTCACCAGAAACATTAGAGTAAGGGAATATATAGAAGACAGAATGGGGTATTGAAAGCGTTAACTGTCCCTTAATTGTGATGTCATCATTATGATTGTATATAAGTGTGGTTGTTTGTAAAGTTTGGTTATAACCTCCTTTGAAGGCACAGAGCCGAAGTGCAGGGGTCTGGACTTGCCATTTGGATTAAAATCACTTGCAGTATATTTTTCTGTGTCCTGGAGTGCTCATTACCTTGGCTTTTGTTCTTTTACTTCCACCTGGACACCGACCAGGATAGGTAGACGGGACCTTGGTTTAACCTCTTATCCAAAGGACAGCACACCCCAGCAGTACAGCACCCCCCAGTACTGCACTCAGGTGGCAGCATTTTTAGGTACAATTCCAATCCCAGTGTGGGGCTAGAACCCACAACCCTCTGGTCCAGAGGCTGATGTGCTAGCAACTGAGTTGAACCCAACACATGTTCTCCAGAAAAAATAAAGACTATATTGATAAAGTTGCCCTCAGACTCTCCCTAGGCTGTTACCAAAGGTCTAAAAGTGGCACACATGAATGTAAACAGTCTAAGGGGAAAAATGCATGAACTAGAATCTTAGACAGACTTACTGTATACAGTACTCGCAGGACATAATTGTACTATTTGAAACCTGGTTAAAGCTCCATATTGTAGCCCAAGAAATTGACATATAGAGCTATACAGCATTTCAGAAAGAACATATGAGTAAAAACAGTGAGGGCATTACTGATTTATATAAAAAAGACAGTTCTCGTGCAAAATACACCAGCGTAATGCTATCAGAAATATCCATCTAGCCGGTTCTGTGGCACCGAGTGAAGGGGTTTGCTCGGCATGCTGGTGACCTGGGTTTGTACCCGTGCCCGGGTACCAGGAGCGGAGACGGGCAAGGGAGGGGTTCCATAAGCATCTATTGGATGCTTCCCTCCGGGGGGGATTCTGCCTGGAAACCTACAGGTGGATTGGCGGCATGCTTGGGAGATGTGCTGCCTTGACATGCCCCCTGAATGCCCCCGCCCCAGGAATAGCCAGCACTTACACAAGGCAGAGAACTGTAGTCGGTGGGGCACATAAAATGGAAATAATTCCCTCGAATGACCGGATGATGCGCGCCTTGACCCCTGCCAACCAAAGCCATGGAGCCAGCCCAGATCCAGCCCCATAGCACCTGGAATGCAAAGCCGCCCGCTGAGGCCTTTGCCTACCGGAAGAGAAGGACCCTCCTAGCATAGGGATACAGTGGACTACCCAAGATAGGTGGTAATGGGGTCTGGAAGAAGGTGGCAGGAGGTCAAACGGTGGCAGATAGCATGCTAGCGCTCTGAAATAGTGGCCGGTTGGGGGTGTGTGGGAGGTGCCAAAAAAATTAAAAAGAAATATCCATCTGCAAATGTAGGGCTGGATTCACAAAGCTTTCTGAAGGTGCAAAACCTTGCCTTAGTCCCCAAAACTGCCATAGCTATGGAAACAAAGGGGAATTTGCACTGGGTGCTATTCACAAAACCCTCTGCAGCTGCAGAAAACAACATTAAGGACTGTGGAAAAAAGTGCAGCAGCGGAAGTCCCTGAGGAAAAAAAGGGGTGGGATAAGTAAGGCACAGCCCCTGAAAGGCAATTCACAACCATTTTTTTCCGCAGCTGCAGAAAAAATGTTACACAGAGTGGAATGAGGTGTAACTCTCCCTCAGCAAACTGCAGTAGTGCCCCAGCAATTGGAATCAATTAAGGTGGAGGTGAGGCGCAGGTAATAGCATCCCAGATAGTATAACAGTGGCTGCTATAACAGCAACAAAAGCACACATTGCCATGATATGGCAACAGGCAACAACCGCCAGACACAGTGCAGCCCATGATGGAGCCCACAGGCAGTAGAGCCTGGACAGCCTGCAGTGACTGCTACCCCTTCAGGTAACAGGAACACCCCAGGGAAGGAGAACCAGCAGTGACAGTTGGCCACTGTGATGCCATGGTATTGCTGGTACCTGTGGTGCTGCAGTGGTCCTAGTTGTGGGACTGATTGCTGGTCTCTTTGTGGGTGCTTTCAGTTTCATTCTATGGCAACCCTGTTTAAGTCAGCTGTTTCAGCTAATTAAGTTCACTGTTGCTGTGCCTCCAAAACTATTTCTGCAGCTGCGGATCCGCAGTTGAGGATTTTCATCACATGCGCAATTTCTGCAGCTCAAAAATTTCTTAATGAATACCACGCATCTGCGTTTCCGCAGTGCTGCAGGCCTTTTTCCTGCAGCTGTGGGATTTTTGGCTTTCTTTGAGAATCCTGCCCGTACTGTATAGCTGTTTAGTTTCTCCTGGGAGGAGTGTATAACTCCTTTCTACTGTATATTCAAACCCCCATGAGCAGTGAAATCAAGTCTGTCTGACCTCACCAACTGTTTATCAAGCCTGAAAAATAGTGAATACATGGTCCTAGAGAACTTCAACATAAACTGGACTGATGACTAAGACAAAAGTATTCGATCAGATCTCAGCCCACACAACCTATACCAAATCATCTTGGAGCCTACCTGTATGAACATGAAATCTAACAACCATACCACACTGGACTGGAGACTTGTAAACAGAGCAGAAACAGTTCTCACTGCAGTTCTTCTCACTGATGCTCTGAGTGACCACTGCCCTATGCTGTACATTGCATCTGATCTAACAAATACCTGAAATCACCCCCAAATGTTATACACGTTAGAAACTACTCTAAACTACACATACAACACTTCCTTACAGTGCTAGCCCCTGCCCACTAGGTGCCAATCAAGCATTGTGATTACGTAAACCAGGCACTTGAATGTTTCACAAACACCTTTATGCAAGTGCTACTGTAAATACACATATCCCCCTTGTAAAGAGGAGAATCAATTCCCCCAGATAGATATCTAAGGATTTCTGACAACTTAAACTTATGTGCAATACATGGTGTATTTACAAACACTCTTGGGCACATCATGACTGGTGGAACTACAGACAACTGAGAGACACAAATAAGGCCACACTAAATAAAAGTAAAATGGCAGTTCCTGAAGAAACTGTAAAAAGACAGGCTTACAAGCCCCAGACATTTATGTCACCGAATTAATCTCCTCCTCAAAGGTCCATGCAATCACACATCATATTAGAATTAGCAACCATTCCATCACCGACCTTCATCACATCTCGAATGGCTTCGGCAAATCATTCATAGATCTACAAAAGTGCAGACTTGTTCTCAGTCACACTGTTCTCCATCAGGGTACACAGCCTCTAATTTTGCCCCAACTCAGAATTACATCTCAAGCTGGTGTTTTACAAGGATGTCTTTCACCAACTTTCCAATAAAAAAGCTGAGATATAATGAGGATATGATAACCTTTACCCGGGGCTACTCAAAATAGCTGCCCTGTCAATGCATCCCCTTTACATTTGCTTTATATGTACTTCATTCAAAGTATAGTGACTGAAAAGTGGGAAATGGACCTTTTTACCCATATCTGTATAATGAACTGCAGAACCTGGCAGAAAACCACAAACACCTTTCCATCCTAAGTATCTTGGGTTAGACAGAGGAGAAACAGATTCATGCACTACTGGCAATATACCTCAAGAGTCAGATGCTCCTAGCAAGCAGATAACAGTTTCCACAAGCATCACAGCAGTGATTCTGCTATAACCAACATCATCAATGAAATGACCTGTGCAGTAGGTGTGGGGCAATTGGCAGCAAACTGCAATGACCTCACAAAGGCTGGTTGACCAGGAACTCCTGCTCCAAAAACAGCTAAACCTAAACCTGGGTAGCCATGCCATTTGCTGGATCATATCTTCATGAAACAAAATCTAACCAGAGCCAGTATGGCTGCATCCAGGATTTCAGATGTAACACGGCACTGTCCATCATGTACAAGATGGTGGCCAGAGTTCTCTGTGCATGCGCAATGACTCGTGCATGTACACTGAACTCTGGCCGCACAGCAGCACAGTCCACTGTGTCCAAGATGGCTGCTAGAGCCCAAATAGTGTAGTGAACATGCACTGATTGCTGTTCACCTCCACTATTTAACAAGTCCTTTCAGTATCCAGAAAGCTCCCTTTTCTCTACTATGCTCGGAAGACATCTGCAGGGCTATGCCCACTGCAGTCAAAAAATTGAGATAATGTAAAAATAAATGCTACCCTGTCACACACTAGAAACATAAATGAAGGTGTCCCTCAAAACCTTATCTGTGGGCCCCTTCTTTTTCAGTTTATATTAACAACTTACACAAAACTATGCCAATGCTTAAGTGTTTCTATACATGGATGATAGTTTTATAGGACAGTCAGTGCATGTGACATTTATGCCATAAAAAGTCTTCTCAAAATGACTTCTAGTAGTTACAAGAATGATTTGCAAGAAACAATCATGTCCTAAACAGCAAAAAAACCCATGCCATGCTGTTTGGAACAAAAAGGAAAACACAGCAGTAATATTGAGTCCATTTCAGAATTGACACCTGCACAGGGTACTAGCTGAAAACTGTTGACAGTTTCTGATATATTGGACTAAACTTGGATTCCTCTCTGTCATACAGAATGCACTTACTGTACATACCATCACAAAAACACTAAACCAGAAATGCAGTCTACTATACAGACTGAAAGCTAATGTACTCTTATTGTGGGATGACCACATATCTGTCTTCCAAAAAAACAGAGATGGCTAAGCTCAGGGTACTTTATAAAAGGATTGGTCATTTTGCCCTCAATGCACTGAACAGGAAACACCACTGTAAAGTCTTTACATAGAATATGGAACCTGATGGCAAATAATGGCCTCTTTGCCCACTCTGTCTTCCTATTTTCCCTACTTATTGTTACAGTAGACCCTATTTGTTCTACAGCTCTTTCTCTTTCCCCTTCCTTCCCACTATAATTCTCTTGCGCTTATCCCATGCATTCTTGAACCCTACTACTGTTTTCCCCCCCACCATCTCTGATGGAAGCCTGTTCCAGGAATGCACCACTCTTTCCTTGAAGACATCTCTCCTAAAGCTACCCCCTTCCAGATTATAGTATGTCCTCTAGCTCTTGAGCACATTCTTTTCTGAAAAATACTTCTTTCCTGCACCTTCTTTACCCCTATGAGGTATTTAAAGGTGTCTATCACAGCTCTCCTCTCCTCCTGTCTTCCAGGGTGTACATATTGAGATCCTTTAGTCTCTCCTCATAGGGTTTTTGATGCAGACCCTGCACCATTTTAGTTGCCTCCTCTGGACTGCCTCTACTCTGTATATGGCCTTCTGGAACTATGGGACCTGATTTTAAAAGAGCCATTAGAGCGATGCAAGTTGCTTCACTCCAGGGCTGCTACAAACTCCAGGTGCACCAAGGACCCTGTGCCCAATTGTATAATAATCAGGGTCCCAGCGCCAAACTCCCTGGGTTTGCAAAAGCTGACTGCTGCCCAAATAGTTGGTGCATCTGTGGGAACTGCTGCAGTGATCCAGCCCACCAACCCAGTGAAACACTGAATGGGCCGGAGTGGGTGACGGTGGCAGTGCTGGACAGGAGGGGGCTGGGGAATGAAGGGGCATGGGAGATGGCATAAGGGGAGTCAGGGAGACAGCTGGACATTAATGTGAGTGCTGTGGGGTTTGTTTGTTCTTGTATGCATTTGCATATTGTACTGTACCTATGCATTATACTATACAGAGGGGGGCAGGGACAGAATGTACAGCTGTCAGGGCTGTGCCTTCCTGGTGCAATGTCATGTTCTGTCCCTGGATCCACGAAACAGTATAATTCATAGCTACAGTACAGTACAGAAATACATGCAAAAGCAAACATACCCCTCTGGGTGCCACAGCACCCCCATTAATGCTGAGCTGTCTTCCTGACTCTCCCTGTTCCACCTCCCATACTCCTTCTGCCCTCAGCATCCCATTTTCAGACCCTGTCCTATTGGTGCAAGCCACTTAGACCACCTCCTGGCTGGTATATGTGGTGCACCTTCCTGCATCCATGGTGGGTCTTGCAAAATCCTAAAAAAGGGGATGTTGCAGCCCAGACGGGGTGCAAGCCCCCTTGCAGTCTGGCGCACTGGGTTGTTTGACACAACCTTGGTGTAAGGGAGCGTTGGTGCAGTTGCATCAAGATTTGATACAGGCTGCATTAGTAAATTGCAAGTGATGCAAGTTGTGATGCAAGTCACCCCTTGTGTCAAAGTCTTTTGACTCAAGTCCCTTGCATGTTTCTAGCCCCTTTGAAAATCAGGCCCATGATCTCCAGAACTGGACACAGAATGCAAGGTGGGGTCTTTCCAGTGATCTATAAAGGGGCAACACCATGTCCCCATTTCTGCTGGTGATACCCCTTCCTTTGTACCCCAGCATCCCACTATTCCTCTTGACTGCCTTGTCACACTGCTTGGCCACCTTTGGATCATCCAAAATGATTACATAAAGATCTGTTTCCTTCTTGGTAATCATTAATACCACTACACCCATTGTGTACACTGTCCCTTGTTTTTTGTGCCCCCAAGTGCATTATTTTGCTTTTTTTTGCATTGAATCCCAGCTGCCATTCCCATGACCACTCCTCAAGTTTTCTCAGGCCTCTGCTCAATATTTCCATACACTCACCCCAGAGTGTCCATCCTGTTGAGGGTCATGGTGACATCCACAAAGAGGCAGACCTTCCCTTTCAGCTCTTCTGCAATGTAACTTGTAAAGACATTAAAGAGGATTGGACCCAGTACTGATCCCTGTGGTACACTCCATTCACCCTCCCTTATTTGGAATGAACTCCATTTACCACTACATCTATTGCCTATCCTTTAACCAATTTCTTTCCCAGTTTACCACCTTTTTCCCCATCTGTAAGCTACCCAGCCTGCTTACTAGTCTCCTATGTGGAATTTTGATGAAAGCCTTACTGAAATCGAGGTAGGCCGAGCATAGTTAAAATGACCTACTCTTAAGGGAAGGCTGCAATCTGCCATGCTTAGCTTGGTCTTCAAACTCCTCAAAACCAACTTTCAGCCTAGTCTAGTCCTACTACTGCCAAGGCAGGTCCCTACAAGAGCCCTAAGGTCCATGGATGTGAGCCACTGTTTATCACCAAGTGCAAATGGATGCGACTCACAGAGCCTATGCTTACTTAGCCTCATAAATGTGGAAATCCTGTCCCCCACAACAAAGCTTGTTAGTTCCTAGACAGCTTTAAGCAAGCCCTCAAGGGGCACCTCCTAGCTCCAATCAAATATACCTGCCAAAACTCTACTAGTGCAATTGGTGAATAGCCCTCTGTAGCCTATCTGTATATTCTTGCTCCCTGCTCCTATGGTTCTAGGGCTATGTTGTCTATCTAATGTTGACCTCTTAAATATTAGACATACTTAAGATATAAATTATGTTATGAAATTCAGCAAGTAGAACACTCCCTTTAATACTTTGGTCATTGACCTGTAAAAAATATTGAGTCCCTTGTGGTATCAACTTGAACTATATTTTTTTTACAAAGCTTGTGTTTTGCACAGTTTTGTATCTGATATTTTGCTCAATGTTCCTTGATGTCAGAATTCAGTATGCACTGTTATCTGTAACTAATTCCAAGTCACCCCTGAAAATGAAACTTTTGTTCCAGTGAGTCTACCTGATCACTAAAACCAATCAATAAATAGTACCTTTCCCCTTGAGGAAGTCCACTGGTTAGTCCTTTGGTACAGACCCCATAGTCTTTCTTTCTATCAAGTATATATCAATCTGACCGATCCTTGGTTACCTGGTTCATCCTTTCTTCTAGTCTTGTGCAGGGGGACAACATCAGGTCTCCTCCAGTTCCTAGAGACCATCTCCCATGGTAAGCGAACAGTTTAATATATCTGCAAGTGGCCAAACTATCACCACCACTTCCTCCTCAAGCACCCTCAGGGTCACACAGATTCATTTACTTTCAAACCTTTAAGTTTTTCCAGCATCCTTGTCCCTGTTATTCTACCCATGCTGATTGAGCAGTTGAATTCTCTCTTGCCCACTTTACTCCACATTTTGGTAGTAATCCTTCCTTCTCCCTAATAAATACTGAACAAAAATGTTTGTTCAGTATCTCTGCTTTCCCTTTTGCCCAATCCTCCCATTCCTCTCTCTTCAGCCTCACTATAGCCCCTTTCCCTTTACTTTAGGCACTTTTGTGAAATAAAATGTATTATTATTATTATTACTCTTCTCTCAGGTGTACCTGAACAATTTCTTGTACCTTGGTTCACTCCCAACATAGTCCATCTCAAATCAGCTACCTAGTCAATATCTAGCAAGCAGTCAGAAATTAAAAAATATATATATTTAATATCTTATCCTTCTTTACCTTCTTCCTTAATCATTGTAGATAATTTACTAAGAGTTGTTGAATAGTTTGATAAATTTTATTGGACCAACAAATATCTTGTGCAAAGATGATTAGTATACACAAGCTTTTGAGGCACATCAGGTCCTTTCTTCAGATGTGATAGTAAACTAAGCTAAAGAAGCTGAAGTTACACATACTGTGGTGCATTGTTTTAAAATAATTTGTGACAGGATAGTGAGAAAACTCAAAATGACTTCAAAGGAAGGATAGGTGGGCATTGAATAGGAACAAGTTTATAACTGTGAGGGGATATTTAGCAGGAAGTCCTGAAATACAGTATTCATAAGAGGGAGGATGAATAGGTGCCTTGAAGGCTTAACTTGAAAGGTATACTGACAGGAACACAAAATAGTAATTAACTGAGAAACACAAAGTGCAGGTGTGTGTGTGGGGGTTCACAGAAAGAAAAAAAAGAAAAACATATTTGTATAAAATACCATACAGTATTAAAGTTTTCCATAGTGTGTCATAAGTCCAATATCCTAAATGAGCTAGTTGCAGTTCAAGTTAAAATGGGTGATATATTTTAATTCTCATGTCCTCATCTCCAGTGTGTTTTTTTAAGCTGCTTCTTAGTATTAGGGCAGACGAGTCTGAGAGGGAATGGTCTGATTGGGAAAATGCTGTCTTACTGGGGGTGATCATAATTGGGTTTAATGTTGTGTGTCAGTGGGGGGTCATCCTGATTTGCAGTGGGTGCCTTGTTTCCCCTATAAAGCATCCAATTGTGGACTTGTTTCTATTAAATTAGGTAAATCACATTGCTTCAGTGACATGTGTATGTCATATAAAATAAGAATCCAAAGAAATGCTGAAATACTCCCTTCTGTATGTTTATGCGTACTGCTCCAGCCCAATGCAGTTTGTTATCCCTTGAGAGTCTACAGTATACTCCCTCTTTTTAAGTTTAACTATTTTCTGATGCTACACACTGCCCGAGTGTTAAACAATGCCAACAAACATCAGAATTGTTATGATATGATTGCTGAAAATGTAGTAGTTTAAGCATATAGGTCAATGTGAAATAGTTGTAAAATCTGGTCAGACTTCATGGACATTGGGTGTTCTTTTGCCATCATTTTCTGTGTTCTTAACATATGTAGCTGACAGAAGTAGTCAGAAATAATGTATTCTTCATTATATCTAGATACCCAATCTTTGCAAGAAATCCATACTCATTTCAATAGAATTTCGTGTGACATGTCTGGCTTGCAGTATTTAGATATTTACTGGGATGTATCTCTGGCTACCACTCTATTTCTCAGGTGCACCCTTACATGGCATCAGCAAATGATATATTCTCAATATAGGCTGATGAAATGCTTGATTTCTAAAGTATTGATTTGCACTTATCCTCCATTATTTAATATTCTTTTATACTAAAGTTGTTTTTAAGGACATTTATGCAAACGAAGTCATTAACAAAAACACATTGTTAGCTGCATTAATATAAAAGACATTTAGAAATATATACTGCTTCTTATGCTGTACGTGAGTAGAAATCTCCCTTTTGTTACAGTGGTGTGTCAATGAATGGCTATATAACTTAGATCCTGAGTGCAACACAATTGCTAATTTCAGGCGATCATGTTTGCTTTTGTAAGCCACTCAGAAAGGTTTGAAGAAATGCAAAGTTAGGCAAAAAAAATAAACAGTTTTCTTCTTTCAGATAAAGGTGAAGTAGTTTTTAAGTGTTATTATGTACTGGTGCCAAGTACAAATTACTTAATGCTTCACTAGTCACAGCATGGAGGCATTCCAAGGGAAATTACTTCATAAAAATGTTCAGTCTAGAAGAGTTTGATTGAACAGTTGCTGATAATTCTTAGAGTAGTCATAAACAGCTTCAGTATACATTCAGCCATAGAAGAAAAAATGTGAAAATGCTTCCAATGTGCTGTGTTGTATTTTAGATGATTCAAAACATGGGATTTAACTAATACATTTAAAGAATAGTTTTGTAAAAAAATATTTTTGGTTTGATCGAACATTACTGTGTTGGTCTGGTTTGTTTTCATCCATGAAAATAGCATCAATTATTTTTACTACCACAAACAATTCTAATAGTTCTATGACATTGTATTTTTTAATAGTATGGCTTTATAAAGGCCTGCAACAGAATAATAACTGTCCAGAAATCACCAATTTCTTAAATTCTTAAATATGCATGAGTGCACAAACAAGGAGATGGTGGCAGCACTTTCAAGCTCCTAAAGGTGCACCCATACAGTAAACACAGTCTTCAGAAAATAAAAAATGGTGCACACACCAAGTGTTGAATGGCTAAATATAATTTATTAGTGTAAGGTTAAATGAACCACTGACCAACTACCCCTATATATCATCAAGCTCTGTGTCTTCTTCATGGTACTTGGTTTGTGTACCATGTTTTGTTTTCTAAAGACCATAAATATATATAAATATATATATATATAAATGTCTGTATTACTAAAGGCATACTGTTGTACCAGTAGATGGCTAAATATTAAGTTACTCTACTTGAATGCAATTGTGCCAACACCATGGTCGGTCATTAGGTCAGTAATCATTTAAGGTGGCTGAAGTAAAATGTTTTACTTGTCAAAAACATTCCCAGGTATATTTTTAATAAGAAACTAAACATGAGTTCCTACCTTATTTGGTCACAAGCACTGGTGGCAACAAAATATCTGAGCTCCCTTTCAGGCAAGTCTAGAATCTTCCACACTACCTTGGGGAATGTGTGTAAATATAAAGTTTCTGATACACCGTAGAAACATTTCTAGAGTATATTAATATCTTCTCTGATGAAAACTAAAGAGATATAATGAAATTACAAATAAGCTGGACTTTTCCAACAGTTTTATTTAACTCTTTTAAAGGAACTGCAGATCAGCTTAATTAAGCAAAGAAATATTACTTGGCATCTACAGATAAATGGCTGTTCATTACTCATCATCCATCAGTAGAGCTCTGTGTAATATGAAATTCCACTAGTAGAATTCAGGTGGAATGGCAATTCCATTTCTGAATTACTTTATGGATTTTTTTCAACATTTTTGGGTGGCAGGTTAGTGCGCCTGTCTCGCACAATGGCACAAGTAGAACTGAACACATGTTCAACATTAACAGTCAAGGGTGGGCAGCTAAGGTATTTTATCACAACCAAGGTCAGTGCTGGACTCTCAGTGACCTTGCTTACCCAGTACAACAAGGGCTCATCAGCAATGGCAAGGTGTTTTTGGACCAACAAATACTAGTTGATGATGCATCATGCTGGTCACAGTCCTGCTGCCTCATCATACTCCTCCTCCTCCTCCTGTTCTCCAACTGCACTTAACACATCCCAAAAAGTATTGGTCATTTTTTTGTTTTTAGCTGCATGTTTTCTCACTTTTGCCATGTGATGTCACTGATGTGGTGGTGGTGGTAGATACAGCATGGTGGCCTGTGAACACAGTGAAGCAATCATTGTGAGTACATTTGGGCAAGGTAAAAATTGTGAATGTTAAACGAGCTAATGGATTTAATAGCTATGTTCACGTTTGTGTCGGTGGGGACAGCAAAGAGATTTCATTGTAGAATAGAGCCATAGATATAGTTATTTTGTTGAGGATGCAGCTGCTTGTTTGTCAGGCTAGTTCCAAGCTGGCCACATAGTGTAGTGGTTTCAGTCACTGCCTATATGTCTGATGGTCCAGGGTTTGGGACTGGCTGGTGGAGAAGATTATCCTTTTTTTTATTTTTGTTTCTTGATGTCCTGTTATTCCCCCCCCCGCGTTTCTTCCCCTCCACCCCCAGGTTGCCCCCCCACATGTAGCCCACCTCCTCACCTATCTCCTCCTGGGGAATAGCCCTCTCCTGAGTTTCAACTCTCCTTTAAGGTCAGCCCTCTCCCAGAGATAGTTATATAAATTATGGGGGGGGGGGATGTAAAGGGGATGCAGGGGGAGAAAAGGCAGAAGGTAAGTGTATGTTTGTTCATTTTGAGGCTTGCTGTAATTCTGTTAATTGTTTTGCTTTGGGCTGCTTTGTAGGTGTTGTTTTTAAGTCACCATTTTGACATAGAACCCAACAGCACCCACTACCCTAGATACATGTGTCTTCAGCATCTGCTCCCCATGTTCCCTTCTGACAAGAAGCTCGGTCAAGTTGTGTACCTTCCAATGAACACCCTCCATTATTGACTCCAGCCCACGCTTATAGCGTGGGTCAAGCATGGTGGAAATGCCAAATTCCTCAGACTCCAGAATTCCACAAATATGTGTCTTGGAGTCCAACATGTGAAGAATGTGCTCCATCAAGGTACAACTTGTACTGTCCCCACCTGCCTACAGTGACTGCCGCACATTGAGAAGTGTCTGCCTCAGCACACATAGCTAGGGGATGGACTGAATGATAAAGGCAGTATCCCCACTCACTGCCTGTGTTGCATGTTCAAAAGGCCATAGAATCAGTATCAGTCTGTCCATTAGCTGCCACTACTCTGTAGTCAGACACATGGACACTCCAGCACTGTCTCACCTTGTATGTAACTGCAGATAGCCTTACACAGTTTTGTACCACTCATACAACTGCTCGGTCATGTACATTGTGGAGTTCCACCTGGTGACCACATCCAACTTCATAAGGTGCTGAGGCAGTTGTTTTTTTATCTGAAGCTGGCGGAGCTGGTCATAGGCCTTCCAGGAATGGGCAAAGTGGGCACAGATGCGGTGGGCCATGGTCAAAATATCCTTAACATCAGGATGGCTCAGATACTGCTGGACAACAAGATTGAGGCAGTGTGCCAGTCATGGCACACTGAACCCCCCCCCAATCACTGATAGATTTAACGCAATTGGAACCGTTATCACTTGCAATGAATCCGGCTTTCATGGAGAGTGGGTGAAGCCACTCATCAATCTTGTCAAGGAGCACTTTGAACATTTTCTCTCCTGTGTAGGATACAGGTATGCTTTTCATTGTAAGTGTTGCATGTTGCCGAACTCCTGTAATGTTGCTACCACCACAGTTTTGTTTAATGCACTGTCTCCCACCATGCCAAGAGTCAAATATCACCCCAGGTACCTGTGCTCAATGTGCTGTAAAGCACATGTAGGAGCTAGCAGCTGTTCTCCTAGTGATCCACATAGACACACTCAGATGAATGGATGGTGATGCTGAATGCTGAAGTGCATGGGCCACCAACTCTTTTACTGACCCATCAGTTTAGGAACAGCACATTTCACAAATGTTGTCCCTGACAGTACATTCCATTTTGGACGGGCATGGGAAACAAACCTGTGAAAGCCTTCATTCTCAACAAAAGGGAATGGTAGCAGATCTATTGCAAGCATTTCTGCAGCAACTGCACTACGCTCACATGCAGTAGCACGATTCAGAGGGTATTTACTGTGACACTCGAACATAGTCTGCAGCGTTGGTTGTACTTTTTGGGGGGGGGGCTGGCAAATAGATGGCCTCATCATGGTGACCCAGTTGAGGTGGTCTTTGACTCCATCAATATCATCATCTTAGGGGTTTTCTGTGTTTGCATTAGTATGGTCTTGGGGGTACTACTCAACCAATCACTTCTGCTATTCCACTACTAACTGCCAGCTCAACATCCTCCTCCTCCTCTATGTACTGTCCCACATTGGCATCTCCTAATAGAAACATAAAAACAGAATTTGATGGCAGATAAGGAATGCATGGCCAACCTAGTATGCCTACTTTCCCTACCTGTATCATATACTGCAGATCCTAAATGATCTGCGACTTACCCTCTCTTTCCTATCGCTAGAGTTCCTTTATGCCTGTCCCATGCATTTTTGAATTCCTCTACCATTTTCACCCCTACAACCTCTGCTGGGAGGCTGTTCTATGGATCTACCACCATTTCCGTGAAAAAATATTTTCTCATGTTATCCCTACATCTACCCCTTCTATCTTCATGTCATGGCCCCTTCTTCTTAAACATCTTTTTTTTTTAGAGATGCTATCCTCTTGTACCTGTTTTATACCCTTGAGGTATTTGAAAGTCTCTATCATGCCCCTCCTTTCTCTCTTCTCCTCCAGGGAATACATATTGAGATCCTCCAGTCTCTCCTCATATGATTTTTGGTGCAACCTCTGCACCATTTTTGTCACCTTTCTCTGAACCGCTTCTAGTCTGTCTATGTCCTTCCAGAGATGCGGCCTCCAGACCTGGACACAGTACTCTAGATGAGGTCTCACCAATAGTCTATACAGCAGCATCACCACCTCCTTCCTTCTGCTGGAGATACCTCTCCCTGTGCTCCCCAGCATTCCACTGGCTCTCCTCACAGCCTTCTCACATTAGTTGGTAAACTTTAGAGCATCAGATATGATTAATCCCAGGTCACTTTCCTGTTTGGTGGCTGTCCCAGGTCCCTTTCCTGTTTGGTGGCCATCAATCCCCCCCCCCCCAGATGTACTCCTCCCCTGAATTTCTTTTTTTTTTTAAACTCAATTCATATTGAGTGACCAGATGTAAAATATTACAAATTACATGTACATCATAAATACATTTTGTTACAGGATTTACAGCTTTTTGCACATTATTTCAGAAGTTAACAGTCATTTCTGCTACTAACTCTTATGTTTTAACGTCACCTTTAATCATGTTACCATCACCCTCATTGTCTCTGCTATTCTTCTTTCAGTTCTCTTGCAGATATTGTCTTACCTGTTTGCTGCTTGATCTTGTCTTCCCTTCCTCCCCTTGAAGATACCTCGGGAGCTAAAGGAAAATACTGATCCTACCTGTATGTATCCATCTCATCTCACTCTGGATGGATAATCCATAGTGCATGACACACTTTACCAACACCTCATGGGTTTCCATTTTTCATGGCTCAAATGGATGTTCCACCCTAGAAAGGCAAGTGTAGGAGAAAGCATACATGTGAAGATTCAAGCAGCACATTTTCAGCATTAGCCTTCTTCTCCTGTGTCCATTTAAACATATATTACATCAAATTCATCAACCTTACATGTATTTCTGGGTAATTTAGATTCTGTATGAGATTGTTTAAAGCTTAATTTTTAACTGTTTTTATTAATAAACTTTCAACTTTTAACAACTGTGTGATTGTATTCTGTTATTACTTTTTCTTCTTTTTTTTTTATTTTCCTCCAGTAAATAGTATTCCTTAGTGGTCCACACTCTTCTCCAGGCTACAGGGTTGTCCTGTTCATTGTTTGTTCCACCCTCATCCACTCTACCCCTCCTGGTCAGTTTCTGTCATTTCTGCTTGTGTGTATATTACCCACTTCCCCCAGCTCTCTGTAAATGTGTCCACCATGAGCCATAGCCTAGCTAGCAAATGCTTCATCTGATATATTTGTGACACTCTTCTTTTCCATTCAGCTACGTCTGGGGTTGAGGAGTCTAGCCAATGTGCAGTTAATGTCTTAAGGGCTGCCATTGTCATGAACTGGACAACCTTTCTGTTTTCTATCTGTAATGCCTGGGACATATCTGCCCAGCACATAATAGTGCCCTGCGTCAGGCATATTAATCCCCCAGATTCTTGTTGGTTCTTCCCTGACCTGATATCCATATTATTTTATTTTGGGGCATGACCACAGAGTGTTCCAGTGGGTTCCAGTGTCTCCACAGTTCCTCCAACATTGATCCGTGTTTGTAGTCCCAAAGTGTTTTGTGACTGCTGGCTCATAGAAGAAATGATATATAATTTTCCATCTGAACTCTTGACAGTTCTGGGATGCTCACACTTTCCAGTCCTCTACACTCTCTTTCCACTGTTGGTCTGTTATTTGTATTCCCGCCTTCCTCTTCCCATTTTTCCTTCAGTTTCATGAGAGTATTCCCCTGACCTGTAACAGAAGTTTATATGTCATTGACATGTATCTGTTTCTTTTCCTGAGTATTGCTGATCAGTATAGGAAATCCTCCCATATTGACCTTTCCCTAATAATTCTTTGACATCTGTCAGCCCCTTGTAAATAGCTTCTCAGCTGTAAAAACCTATAAATGTGTTGTCACCCCAGGTTATATCTGTCCTTCAACTGCTGATAAGTTTCATTTCCCCTCTCAGTAAGTTGTTCATATCTTATGAGTTTTCTGCAATCTAGTCCCTAAACCTCCGTCCCTTCTTCCTGGTGTAACGTCTAAGTCTTCTTTTATTAAAGTGAGGGTCCCTATCTCCTTTGAAGTGTTAGTCGGGGGCTCAAATGTTAAGGACAATGTTTATTGAGTGTGCAATGTCTCTATTGGAGACATTGCAGAGGGGGTCAAGAGTAAGATCAGCCTGTTCGAGTACAACAATAAGATTTGTGCAAAAATGGACAACGAGGAAGGGAGACAGGCACTGAGAGAGGATCTAGCTAAACTCGAACACTGATCTAGGGAGTGACAGTTGGGGTTTAATGCTAAGAAATGTAAGGTCATGCATCTTGGAGCCAGAAATCCCAGGAACAGCTACTGGCTGGGGGGAGTGCAGGTAACAGCTTCAGAGGAGGAAAGGGACCAGGGGTAATAGTTTTAGGGGGACATGAAGGTATCAGGACAGTGTAGAAGGGTGGTGGAAAGAGCAAATAGGATGCTAGGGTGCATTACCAGAGGGATTTTATTTATTTATTTATTTTGTTTTGCATTTATTTATTGAAATGTTTCACCAGGAAGGAACACTGAACAACAAGTTACTCGTCTCCTGGTGTGACCGGGGAAGGGGTACAGTAGGATATGAAAATCTGACATACAGTAAAACTTATCACAGTACTGTGGAAAAACACATAAAATAGCATGTAACAGACACGTACATTATACAATTGCTAGATACATAATACATAATACAATTGACACATACATTATGCAATTGAAGAGTGGCTTTACAGAATTAGCATGTAACCTGATCGACAATTACACATACAGTAATGTGTTGTGCTCAGACTGGGCAGAAAGTGCAATTTTTCAGGTATGAGTGAACTAATACCTATTTAAGTGCTGAAAAGGGGGGATGAGGGAAGTGGACAGGGAGGGTCAAGATGGCCTGTAGCTGGTCCCTCCTGGATGAAGATCCAGCCAGGGGCTGACAACATGAAGGCCTGAAGATAAAAAAGGGGAGGGGGATGGGTGGGAGGGAGAGTGACAGGGAAAGAAAGGGAAATAAATTTAGATGGGGAGTGGAGAAGGGAGGTTGGGGTAGCGTTAGAGGGGTGAAAGGAAAGAAACTTGCCTAATATTGGCCTCTGCAGGATGCTGAGAACCCAGCCAGAGGTTAGATTAAGGGAGGGAAAGAATTTGATTAGGGGAGAGTGGGGGATGGTGGGGTGGAAGAGGCAATAGCCTGGTACTAGGACCCTCCAGGATGCTGAGAACCCTGCCAAGGGATAAGATAAGTACGGGTGAGCTGGAATGGGGGCAGAAGGGCGGAGGTACTGTAGAAGCAGGGTGGAGAAATAAGGAGAAAGGGAGTGCTGGGTAGAAAGACTATAGGGAAAGGGAGAAAGGGGGTGCTGAGTAGAAAGACTGTAGGGGGAGGGAGGATTAGGAAGGAGCATGTTGGGAGAGAAGCAGAGCAGGCATGTAGGGGAACACTACTTAGGGAGGGTGAAAACAGGAGTAATTAACAGAAAAGAAGTTATGCAAAGCAGAGGCTAGGAAGTGAGGGGGGAGAAGGATCACCTCTAGAAAGGGGGAGGTCATCCTGCCATTGTATAGATCACTGGTGGGGCCACACTTGGAGTACTGTGTACAGTACTGGTGCCCATACCTCAAAAAGGATGGAAGATTACTGCAGGGGGTGCAGTGTAGGGCTACAAAAATAATCATGGGACTAGGGGAGTTGCTGTATGAGGTAAGGTTGAAAGAGCTAAACATGTAGTCGCTGAAAGAGAAAAGGGAAAGAAGGGACATGATAGAGACCTTTAAGTACTTGAAAGGCATAAACAAAGTCAGGGAGGGAGGAGTGTTCAGCTTAAAGGGGGGGGAAGGGTCACTAGGGGGGCACAGTCTGAAGTTGGAAGTATGAAGGTTTAGGAGGAAAATGAGGCACTACTTCCCAGAGAGAGTGGTGGTGGGTTGGAACAAACTGCTAGAGGAGTTAATCACTCAAAGGACAGTGGATAGCTTTAAGAGGGGTAGGGATTGAGTCAAGGGCAGGGTTAGTACAGACAAGAACAAAAAGGGTGGAAGGACCAGGAAAGAGGAGAAAGGTAGAGGTTTGGGTGGGGTTGGGGCAGCTGTAGTGATATGAAACTAAGAGCTGCACAATCAGGCAGATAGACAGACCTGTGGGCCTTTTGCTTCTGGCAATTTGGCATGTTCGTATGTTTGTAATATCTTATCTTGAGGTTATCAATATGTCTACATACTTCTGGGGTTATTTTTGTTGTAAGCATGGCATAGAGCGGTATGTGTAGCTCCTTGGTCTCTTCCATTTGGTACCATTTGGATTCCTCCCTTTGCTTGACAGATGTGATTAAATCCAGTGTCTGCACTGCAAGGTAGTATGTCTGGAAGTCCAGGAGTCCTGCCCGCCCCTTTGAAGGAACAGCATCGCTCTGGTTATTCTTGGTCTCTTACCTCCACACAAGAATACCTGAATGGATTTACTTAATTGTTTTTCAAAATGCACCTGGTGTATTGATCGGCAGTGTTTGAAACAGGAATAGATAGCATGGCAGGATGCTCATTTTAATTACCGTATATCTATTCTCCCAAACATTGAGAATGGCAACAGGCTTCACCTTTTTGCATTCTTGTGTTAACTTGTCATAGTTTAATTTATATAAATCTGCAGTCTTTGGGGTGACCCTAATTCCTAGATAGCAGATGATATTATTCCAAGCACACTGATATGGGACTGCTGCTCTCTGCCTGAGGGTGATGTTGCCACTAATATGCAGAACCTCTCTGGTCCACATTCATTTTCTAACCTGATACTGCCCCATATTCCTGAAAAATCGTTCATAGTTCCTGGACTGAGACTTTTGGGTCCTGAATAAAAACTAGGGGATCATCAGCATACAATGAAATTCTGTGTTGCTCTCCTGCCACCTCTATCCCCTTGATAATCTGGTTCTCCCATATTATCATCACTATCAGCTCAATACAAAGAGCAACAAGCATTTGTCAATGCCGAATGTTGTCTTGCTGGCATTGGCACTGGTAGTGCAGGAGTTAGAGAGATGCATAATAGGAATGGCAGTAAAGTAATGAACTGATGCCAACCCTACCCCCACACTGCAGAGAGAGAGAGAGACAGGCATTGGGGTGTGCCTTTGGGTCATTGGCCATGACGCTCACGCCATTTCACCTCACCCTACCTGCAGACACCGACAAGTGTCGGAGTGTGCCTTGGGGTCTTCGGGCCTTACGCTCACCCCATTCCATAAGGAAATATGTGAAATGAGTGCAATAAAGGAGAATGGGGTGAATTTGGGGGCTGAAGAGTCCAAGGCACAACTTGATGCCTGTCAGTGGCTGCAGGGTGAGGGTGGAATGGCGTGAGCATTACAGCCAACAATCCCAAGTCACACCCCTGACGCCTGTCAGTCTCCACAGGGTGGTGCATTACGGCTGGAAAACCTAATGCCCCAGGCATTTATTTTTGATATTTTCACTACAAATTTTCAACATGGGCTGTTTGTGACACCACCTCATGAACAGTGGCACTATCAGTTTGTTAGCCAAAAGGTGATTTTGCACAGTGACTATGCCATTTGGCACCACAGGTGCAAAAACACATTTTGGGCAGAATGTGAAAAATGGCATCTTTAAAATTCATGAGAAGGTGTAAAAAAAATGGCAATGTAGAAAATCAGGAGTGAAAATATGAAAAATCGGTGAAGTCACGAGCGTGCATAGAAACTGTGCAACACATGTAACTATTTGGGGGAATTTTTTCAACCAAACTTTCAACATAGGTATTTTGGAACTTCTGCTCATGAACAGTGGCACTGTGATTTTGTTAATCTGTCCCAAAAGTTGATTCCCCACAGCGACCACACCATTGTGTGAAAACACATTTCAGGCAGGATGTGAAAAATGACAGCTGTACTATTCATAAGGAGATGTGAAAAAATGGCAATGTTGAAAATCTGGAGTGAAATTATTAAAAATTGTCAAAGTTAAGAGCATGCATGGAAACTACGCAATGCATACTCATAGCGCAGTCATTTATTGGAATTTTTTCACCACATTTGCTACCTAGGCTTTTTGAGACCACACCTCATGAACAGTGGCACTGTCATTTCATTACTCGGTCCTGAAAGGTGATTCCGCACAGTGACTGCGAAATCACCTTTAGGGACCCAATAACGAGATAACAGTGCACGTGTTCATGAGGTGGGGTTCCAAGAACCCCATGTTGAAAATTTGAGCCAAAATTTAAAAAAATGGATGAGATATCCATCTAAGTTGAACCCCTCCCCTCCACTGATGCCATTATACAGCTTACCGACATGTCTTCATTCTGCAGTTCTGCTTTGAAGAGTCCAGACGTATTCCTGTTCCACCGAAGATCACAGTGCTGGACATCCAGAGGTAAGTATGGGGTGATGGTGTGTGTGGGGAGGTGGGGTGTGCAGAGGGTGGCTGTGGGTTGAGGGAGGGGGTGCCGCATACAATGGCATTTTCTTTTTTTCAGCTACAAAAAAAAACCAGACACTGCACCGTGGGGCAGTTTTCTTTCTTTGCAGGTGAAAGAAAACAAATGTTGGTCACATTGGGGTGGGCTCCCAGTGTGCCACACAATTGGGGTGGGGTGGGGGTAGGAACATGCTGATGCGGTTGGCTTTCTGTGAGTGGCAGCACACTGGGGTGGGCTTCCAGTGTGCCACACAATGTAGGGGGGATGGCAGATATGCCGAAACGGGGATTGCACCCGATGTCAGCCTCCTTTGGGGATTGTGTGGTGGCAGCAGGTTCTGCCGCCATGTTTACTGAAATGTTTCACCAGGAAAGGCATGTACGGGAGGCGTGTTATCCATGCCACTGCATGTCAAGCTTGTCTCCGATTGCAGTGACATGTTTGTTTCAAGTTGGTGGCATTTTACATAATATGTGTGTCAGCGTTAGCATGCTGGCTAATTGGGGAATGAGGGGCGCACCTACTAAAGCGTCCCCTGCATTCGCCAACACTGACACACCTCTGCGTTTCTCCTACTACCACAAGATGTTGCTTATTCTCACGTAAGACAACATAAAGAGGCAATAAACTCCTCAGCAGCTACAGACCTATTACCATTTTACTTGCTCTCAGTAAGGTCCCGGAGAAAATTGTCTCCTCTCAACTTATCACCTATATCACTGCTCATAACCTCCTCTCTCCAGTTCAACATGATAATACTGCTTTGCTCATCTTCACCAATAGTATCATCACCTCTCAACAAAGGTGAGCTCACTGGCACCGTATTCATAGATCTAACTAAGGCTTTTGATATGGACAATCACGCTTTACTATCCAACAAACCACATGCCCTGAGAATCTCAGATAACACCCTCCCTTGGTTCAGAAGCTGTCTATAGACAACATGTCAGGTTTGGATCCTCTCTATTCGATTCTGCCCCTACCACTATTGGTGTTCCTCAGGGTTCTATACTCGGGCCACTCTTTTTTCCCTCCACATCAACTCTGTCCACCAGTGCTTCTTTCATAGTACTCCTCTCTTGTATGCTGATGACCTGGTTTTCATCACCAGTGCCCAAAACATGCCTGACATCAATAGAACCCTCTCAGCTGATCTGATGGCTGTTCAAACCTGGTTCCACAAGAACCAGCTTTTAGTGAACTCATCAAAATTACATGCAATGCTATTCAGAACTGCTCACTGGTTAAAGAATATCTCAGCTCCCCTCACTGTGGCCTGTGATAACAGCACCCCCTTGTCATTGATCCCCAATTACCTGGGTATTACTTTAGATCCCTCCCTTGACTTTTCTTTTGTATCATCCACCTGTAAGGTGCTAGACTTGTACTACCTTACTGAGCCAGCCATAATCTATCTCCATCTGCCCAATTACCCATGGTATCCTACTTCACAGAGCTCTCTTATGGCCTGCCCATTTGCCTCAAATGCTATCCTGTGGAAATGGGACATGGCTTGCAATAACATCTGCCAATCTGACTTGCCTGCAACCAACTCACCCACCACAGTACCCTGTACTCCAAACTAGGTTGCTCTTGCTACTCGACGTGACCTCTCCCTGGGTGGCACCACTCACAGTGCAATTCAGAACTGTGCACTCCTGTCTCTTGCCTCCATTGTGGTACCATACAGAAATGCTTATCCTGTCAGATCCTTGGACCTCGACCTCCTGTCTATACACAGGACTAGGACCAAACTTGAGGAGACAGCCTTCACTGTTGCTGCCCCTAAATTGTGGAATAGCATACCTGTTAATATAAGACAATGTACTGTTAACCGCACTTTCTGGAGCCAATACTGTTCACAATACCGTTCACATCTGCTCCAACTGGCAGAATGCTCCTGTCCTTAACCCCTATCCCTTCCAATCTCTAGCCACTGGTATTTGATACCCCTGCACTTGTCACTTTGTATACCTGTTAGTTGGTCCACACCTTGGAGCTTTGCGACCAATGGCCTCTCTCCTCTGCTTCTTAATTTATACCCCTCGGTTTACTCTAGTCACTTTGATACTTAATTTATTGTCATGCACTGTGTTGTTTTTCTAAATTTATCATGTACTCTAACACTGTAGGACAGTTTCTGTATTCGTACTTTTTAATGGTTTGCATTCTCCCGGGTCATGCCTGAAAATAGGCAACTGTTTGTCTAGTGCACCTTACCAAGTAAACGAAAACTAAATTATTTATGTATTTCAATTTTGTTAATTAATAAATAATTTGAGAATGCAGAGGCAAGTCCATCATTATCACCACCACTTTTTGAGGGAAGAGGCTGGGGTAATCTCTGCTTTGGAAGAAAAAGTCTTCTTGAAATAAAAGTTTAGAGGGCCAGTATTTGAAACAGGTTCATCTGTTGTTAATTTGCTAGCATCTGAAGAAACGTGGTCAGAATCAAGACTGCAGACAGAAAAGTTCACAGATTTCTCAGATGCAGTAAGGCAGGGCAGATGGTGGAGGAGCGAGGACAAGTAGTATACGGTATAACACAGGGTAGACTGGATCCACCAATCGTCTTTTTCTGCCAACAGTCTGTTCTACTAGGATGGATGCTAAACATAAACTATGCACAAATAAAAGACACTTGTTTCCACAGTGTTCTGAGCCTATATTTCCAGATTTGACTAGATGTGCACCACATTGTGCGGGCCAGTGGTCCCATAATGTTCCACATTTTGAACACATGTAATTACAATTAATTCAGTTACAAAAACCTGAGCGGTACGTTGTAAAGTACTGTAAATTTGGAGGCGGGAGCATAGCCGAGGCAGACTTGCTATGAGCCAGCAGCTTGTTGTTACGGAATGTTACTAGTTTATGCTGCCCGTCCCCTGCGATGTAATACATATCGGACAAGGCATCATTTATTATTACACGGGACCCGCGCCCATCTTACTTGATTTTCGGTAATCAGCACTTCAGCAGGCAGCTGTCAGTTAGGGGTACGGGTAGGAGTACCAGGGCAAGCTCAGAAGCCTCAGCGTTCCCCGTGTCTGTCACTCCTGTACCTTCATGCAGGAGACCCCGGTCCCCGCCCACTCAGAATTTCCATCCCCGCTCATGTTTGGAGAGTGGCTTAAGGTAGAGAAACTAATGAGGCTGCAGCCTGTTGAATGTGGTAGTCCGAGGAGACAGTGTACAATGGAGGATCAAAAAAAAAAAAAAACAACACAGGAGCTGCAGCAGGTAGGACAGCGCGCTGTCTTTCTATAAGTTGCTGTTGAATTGCCTATGCATACGGTAACTAACTATTCCTCACAGCTACCACTATCTGTTAAGCAGCTTTGTATGACTTTCAAGCTGTTGGGATCTCTGTATGAATATGTAGTAATATAAAGATGCTGCTATCTTTGTATGTGTCGCCATATATTGTTTGACTGTATTTTCCTGGGTCGTGTCTGAAAATAGGCAATTTTGCCTAGTATGCTCACCCGGTTACCAAAAGCAAATAAGTGTGGGGTCACCATGGAGAAGTTCATAATACAGCATAATTATAATATTTAGGGGGATTTGAAATCAGTTACAGCCTGGAGAGGAGGCCGAGCAGACTGATCAGCAGTAGGCAGGAAGTGCTCAGTATTTAAACATATTATAATACTGTCGTATAATATAGAACGAGCTTTGGGGATCTTGAACTCAGTTACATGAAGGTGGAGGCAGTAAGACGATCAGCAGCAAAGTCAGAAAATGTTACCAAAATCCGGTGGATCCTTCTAAAAATGTCATATCAGCTCAAAATAATTAGGGACATTGAAATAGCCAGCAATGGAGTAAAAACAGGAAGCGCTCGTCGGGAGGAGTGTCATTGGTGCCGCTGCATGAGGAGTTTGTCTCTGATTGCAGCGGCACTTTTCTCAGAAGTTTTGTCTACCTTACATAATGTTGGTGTCAGTGTGTGTCAGCAATAGCATGCTGCCTTATTGGGGAATGCCGGACGCACCTACTAATGCGTGCCATGCATTCGCCCACACTGACGCACCTCCAAAATCTGCCACTACCGCAAGATGTTGACTTGAGCGCAAACATGGCAAGCCAACATAAAAAGGAGCAGGGAAAGATGACAACCCTGTCTTGTACCTCTTCCAGCCTCTCTGAGTTCACCCCATTCATTTTAACCACTGCCTGTGGATTCACGTATAAAACATTTATGCATGCTTGAAATTTAGGCCCAAAATCCATGTCCTGCAAGACTCCTTTTATATACCCCCATCTCATCCTGTCAAAAGCTTTTTCTGCATCTAATGACAGGTCAAGCTGTACGTGGTGGGATTAATTTTGTGATGTGAATATATTTAGAAGTCTCCTGATGTTGTCCTGGAACAATTTCTCCATTATAGAGCCCATTTGGTCTGGGCTGAGAAAGCTCTGTATTTGGTTTTGAAGTCTACCTGCTAGTAGAGATGTAAAGATTTTCATATCCACCAGGAGTAGACATATCAGTCTATAGGAGCTGCACTCTTGTGGGTCCTTTCCTGTTTTGGGGGAGAATTGTTATTTGGGCATATTTCCATGAATCTAGGCTGCCTCCCATTGCAATGTTTTGTTGAAGGCTGCTTGAACTATCAAGGCCGGTTGCTTTACAAATTTGTTGGAAAATTCCATGGGGAGGCCATCCGTCCCCAGAGCTTTGCTACTTTTTAGTTTTGTAATTGCCAAAAAAATTTCCACCTGTGCTACATGTGGTGGTAAATGGCTGTCACTCCACAGAGGGAAGAGTGACCAGTGGGGTGCCACAGGGATCAGTGCTGGGATCGGTCCTATTCAGTATCTTCATTGGTGACACTGCACATGACCTAGAAGGCAGAATTTCCCTTTTTGCTGATGACACAAAGCTCTGTAACAGAGTGGGCATGCCAGAGGGTGCAGACAGAATGAGGAGGGAACTGCAGAAGCTTAAAGAAGGGTCTGGCACTTGAAATTTAACACAAAAAAGTGCAAAATAATGCATATGGGACACAAAAACCCTGGAACAGCATATCAGTTGGTGGGGTGAGGATATAGCATGCACCAAGCAGGAAAGGGACCTTGGGGTTATCATCTCTGATGACCTCATGGTAGGAAAACAATGTGACAAGGTGGCAGGTGAAGCAAATAGGATGCTGGAAGGCCTGGACAGAGGCATCACCAGCAGGAAAAGAGAGGTCAAAATTCCACTATACAAGACACTAGTGAGGCCACACCTAAAATACAGTGTCCAGTTCTGGAGACCTTACCTATGCAAAGACATAGACAGGGTGGAAAAGGTTCAGAGGAAGGCAACAAAGATGGTACAGGGATTGCATCACAAGTCCTATGAGGACAGGCTGAAGGACCTGAGTACAGTATGTACTCCCTGGAGGAGAGAAGAGAGAAGGGATATGATAGAGACATACAAGCACCTTACAGGGAGGAACAGGTGAAGGAAAACACTATTTTGAAGGAGGGCGATTCAGAGGAAATGTGAGGAAGAATTTCTTCACAGAAAGGGTGGTGGAAAAGTGGAACACTCTGCCAGAGGAAGTGGTGGGGCTGAAGCAATCATGGGATTTAAGAATGAATGGGATAGACAAGGGAATCCTGAAAGTCAGGGGTAAAAGGCAACAGACTTCTAGAAAAACTTAATGTGATATTACGAGCTCAAATGGGCAGACTGGGTGGGCCATAGGCCCTTATCTACTGACAGTATCTATGTATCTATGATTTCAGCTACAAGAGAAGCATGGTTCACTACTACACAGACACAGGGATAACAAGGGGGCGGACTACTGCTCACATGGGTTTTCTTTTTTTTTTTTGTTTTAATAGCACAGGAATTACAAGAACGAAAGGGGAAGGGGAGAGGATTGCTTGCTAAACATGGGGGGGTGTGGATTACAAAGACTCACTCCCAATCAGTCTCTCCCTCCACACACTGATTCAAACAAAAGTATAACTACAAAAGTACTAAACCAAACACAACACAACAAAAATGCACTCTAAATTAACTCTAAAGTAAGGGTATATAAGGTTGTTAATGGTTTATAAATTTGCAGACTTCACCCATTGGAGTAATTCGCGAAATGCTGCAAATTTGCGAATTACTATGCAGAGCAAATTTTGTCCACTTCACACATCTCTAGCTGAGAGAAAGGAGATAGGGTAGGAAAGCTGGGGATGGGAAGGGTAGGAGAGGGAATCACCCCATTGCCAGTGGTGTATACTGTACAGAAGGACTGCCCTGTTGCACATGCTTGTGGCTATACACGTCATCTTCTGGTTGCCCCCTTTGTGCCTGAGGGTGTCATTATTTATTGATTTGTCAATGCTTTGGGACAGATGATAACTTTGCAGTTGCATCCATCGAGGATGTACCTGTATACTGCATGAAGGGGGCAGTTTCAGCCCTAACCTCTGAACACTTAACAGATTCATAACTTCATATCCTAACAGACTGGTGGTGTCTGAACAGTCAGGAGTATGACGGAGGGGCATGCTAAATGCCGGCACCTTGAGGGTCGTTGGCAGTCACCCAACTCAGAGGGGAAAGGCTGAATGAAAATACTTGGAGCTAAGCAAGCCAGATGGATAAAGTCTCTCTTAGGCTTCTTTATCAAGCTTCCCCCTTGTTTTGTATGCAGAGATGGGGGCCAATGCCTAAGGCTGGTACATCATCCCTCGTGCTGTTGGCAGTTGCCTAACTCCAAAGGGAGGTTGGTCTAAAAGACTAGTAGCTGAGCAAACCAGGAAAAGAACTTTTCTGTTAGTCTTCTGTGGCAGCTTCATCAATGTGATAAGAATGGCTGGTCAAGATGACAGTGAAGTTGGGGGGGGTGATTCTTTGGAAGATATTGAGAGTAGAATAGAGTAGGGCACTACAATTGGGCAGTTATTGTAGATGTCTGTTAAATGTTCTGTCCTGGTAACAGCTCTAATCTATGTCTCTTTGTCCCAGTTCGCTCCTTGTCTTGACCACAACCTAGCCATTTATGGGACCACCCACACAAGACAAGCAACTTGTCACTGTTAATGTTTGAGGTATATGCTCTCCCTCTTGAAGGTTTGGAAAGGAGACACTATGTATGTGATGAGACATGAATAGAGTAGAGTAGGGATATATGAAAAAAAATTTCCACCTGTGGAATTTTAGCGAAAGTGCGAATTTTGCTTCCATGAATGTTCAGAAATCATTTTTGGCACTTTCACAGAAATTCTGCCTTAAAACTTTGGAAAAAATATAAAAAACTGTGGATTAATTTAGTAAACTGTGTGGACAAAATCAGCAGAAAAGATCACTGCCAGTGGTCATTTCTGAGGCTTTTTTTAACTACAGCTTAATTCATTAATCCACCCCTCACTGATCAGGGGTTCCAGTAAAAACCTCCAATCTCTTCCTTGGACCCTCATGTTTCTAGTGGCCTCCCCAACCCCTGATCATGACTCCCAAAACAATTTATTTCCCTGATGTCTAGTGGACCCGCCCTCCCTATCCTGGATTCCTTAATCCACAAATAAACAACCGGCAGTTCACCAACTCATCCCCTCATCCCCCTCTATTCCCAGTATTCCTTGGTGTCTAGTGGACCTCCCCATCCCAGATCCCTTATAAAAAAAATCCCAATTCCTTGGTTTCTGTTGGATCCCCTCCCAACCACCACCCTGACAGTTCATCCGCCACCATCCCACTCCCCTTCCCCCTCCCCACCCTAGCCCTGAGCAGGCCACCAGAGCAGCAATCCTCTCTCCTCCACTACCAGTGGCCCACTGAATTATCAGTGGATGACCGCATGGTTGTACAAGCAGGTGCTCATTCACTGACAGTTCATTAAACTGTGGATAGAATAAATTCTGCAGTTTTATATGCATTTGTCCGCAGTTCACAAAAAAAGTCTGGAGAACTCGGCGAAAGTTCCACAATTTCCGCAAAATTTCAGAAATTTCACAGAAGTTCCACAAAAGTGGAATTCTCAACTTTCACCCACCCCTAGTTCAGAGGGAACAAGGTGGAGGTGGCTTGTTTGATGGGGGTGGGGGCACTGTAAGCAGTGTACAACCATTCATTAAACTTAGTTTTACACACAATATTAAGACCCAGCCAGTCTCACCCACTCCCTGTCTTTTACTGCATCTGTAATCCTGTACACCAAGCCATAGTTAAAAACTGCCCACAGGAACACACTCATGTCAGGATGACCTTGGGATGTTTGTCGTTGTAGGTGGGAGTTGAGTCTTGGGGCTCCTCAGGCCCTGAGGCTCTGCTGGAGAGTAGAGATGTTCCAACAGTACTAGCTACCCACAATTTTGACTCTGTGACTTGCAGTGCTGATGGCTGTTGTTGGTCCTGCAGTGGTTTTGCTTATCCTCTGGAGGTGAAGGGGATTTCTGGGCCAGAGATGCAAATTGGTTGGTGGAATGGTGGATAGCGAGATCATCTTGGGATCCAGATGAGGAGGGGCTCCCTCTGTTCTGCATGGCTCAGTTGGTAGCACATCCGCCTCTGGACCAGAAGGTCATGGGTTCTCGTCCCACACCAGGATTGAATTTGCACCTAAAAATGCTAGCATCCGAGTGCAGTACCACCCGGGCGAGCATATCTAAGGAAAGGTCCACTCCAATGCGAGCAAAGCTTGTCTCATGCAGCAGACCTCCCGATGTGCTTACCCGGAAACACAAACATGGCGACACACTGCCCACCAAACTGCCAACTTCAGGGGTGCCCAATCCCCCTGTCAGCTTACCCTGACCCCAATGTATGTGCCAATGGGGGAGCCCACTCCCCATTGGCATAAAGAACCCCCATTTGTTATATGCAAGGGGGTGCCCAAACTCCCTTGGCTCTTGCCCCCTTTCCTTGTGTGAAGACAGGGTGCACAATCCCTGTCAACATAAAGTAGCCCTCCCTTTTGTTGTGTGCTGACGGGGTGCCCAATCCCTGTCAGCTACAGCTACCCCCTCAAAAACAAGGCTCTGTTGGCATGCTGGGAGCCCACCGCAGCATGCTACATGCCCTGTAAACAGAAAATGGTCCTATGATGTTTTTTTGGGACCTTGGAAAAGGAACGTCCTTGGCAGTCTCCTGCCCCTCCCACAACCTGCTCCTCCCACTGTGCACCCTTCCTCCCACACCCCCACCTCATACTTACTCAGGAGCCTGGTGCGACAGTTCGTGGACCGAGAACACATCTGCACTCTATATTCGTCTCTAGCTCCGGCACTGCCAATGCCAATGCCAGCGTGACAACATTCAGCATTGACAAATGCTTGTTTATAATAAACACAATTATAAGGGGATTAGCCAATAGGCACTACAATTGGCAAAAATGAATACAATACATCTTAGGTAAATATGTAGAAATATGGCAACATGAGGCACCTAAAATCATTTTGAGTTATGACTTACCAGAGTATGCGGCAACATCCTTAAAGAAAATTAGTCAATGGAAGATAGGGAAACAGTCTAATGGGGTTAGGTCTAAAACAATTGTACAACCATATTGTGTATGAAATAAAATCATTTTGATTTTTCCAGAATGTGCTCCTTCCAAGGTGCAACAAACCCTTACTATCCTTAATGATAACAGATTACCCCAGCATACATAGGATGTCTTGTGGTTATGTTGTCAAGGTAAATTAGGTGTAAGAGGAAATCTGAAACACAAATCACTCCTGGAAATATTTTGACCCAGACCATCATGTAGTAGCATAGAGGAAACAGTAAATATTTTTTTTTTCTTTTAGCTTTTGTTGACGGGTAAGTGCACTAGACAAATCCTGCCTATTTTCAGGCACGACCCGGGGATACAGATGAATGCCAACTGATGTTGAACCAGATTAAACTGTTGGTGGTATTTTTAGTGAATGAGGGAAATTTGGCCAGGACACCGGGGAAATTCCCCTACTCTTTTCGAGAAGTGCCATGGGATCTTTAACATCCACCTGAACTACCACCAATCCAGGCAGATGGGACCTCGGTTTAACGTCTCATCCGAAAGACGGCACCTCAGAAGTGCAGCACCCCTCTCATGCTGCACTACAGTGTCAGTACTGGGATATTAACCCAAGTGCCAGATGTGGGAACTGAACCCACAGCCCTCTGATCTCAGAGGCGAGTGTGCTACATACCCACACGGTGTACAGTTTGGGGCAGATCTTGTGACTAGATGGAATTGGTCATTTCTACCCAGAATAACCAGGGCCACTGGAAAATTGCAGAAAAGTTTACCCAAAATTGTGGGGCATTTTGCAAAAATTGCGGGAAATTGCGAGGATTCTACTATAGACCCTGAGTGCTTCACAATAAATCTTTTATTGTTTTCTGCAACATATATTAGTAGGTATAAATTGCTAAATGAATACACTGACACCTGAATATGTTTAAAACAGAAAGAAAAGTTTATGTTCCTAACAAAATTACTAAACTGATAAGCTATCATAAGCATTGCCTATTTTCCAAAATTTAAAAGCATCTTCCTCATACAGTGCTAAATAAATTCTATAAAGTGAGCCGCAGCAAATAAATATTAAATAAAGCCAGAAGAAATATTTTGTTTGTTTCTGGCTGTAGAATAATGAAGCCTAATCAACAGCTGTTTACAGTGCTCTGCCAGCTATTCACCCACTTTGGTACAAGAAAAAATAAGCAGACAGAGTGGTAAATAATTGAGTTTTAGTAAAATGTTGTCAAAGTGTTTAATGGTTATAATATGTACTGCAGGTACTGTACACTATTTTTGAAATCACATATTTAAATATTAAATCTGGGGGCTATTGGAGCTGGCAGTATAATCTAGAGGTAAGAGTAACAAACTGCGAATGAGTTGACAACATCAAGCAGACCTGGGTTTGATTCCCACTACCTCCACTTGCATACCATGTGATTCTGAACAAGTCACTTAAAACCTCGTCAGTGCTCCTGGGTTGTACCTGAAAACAGGCACTTGTGCCTAGTGGCCCTTACTTGGTTACCAAAAAATGTAAAAAAAAAAAAAGCCAATATATTTTTACTGCATCATACAGTAGTCAGGCTACCCTGTAATTTACTTTTGTTTTAATCTGGCTGCAATGATTTTGTTCAGTTCAAGATAAATGTTCAGATATAGTTTGTGTTTTATAAGCTTCTTTTTAGACATTAGTTAGGTTTTAATTGTAGTCTTTGCATGTGAGCACCTTGGGGTAGTTGCTAAGAGTGAGATCACTTTTATCAACTAGCTTATTCAAGTTAAAATTGGCAGGGTCATTCAAAAATCCTCAGCTGTTTGAATCAAAACTAGTCTGAATGAAAGTATGTTCACAAGGAATAACTTGCCCTGCCACTTATAAAAAGGCTTCATAGTTAGCACCCCATATGAGTGAATGGGATAATTTGCACCTTTTCTCACATCTTTTGTTTCAATCTGTGTGTCAACAAAAAGTTTTCTGATAGACTGCTTCAACACAAAACAAATTTTAAGAGTTTAAGTGTACTTATGTTTGACCAGTGGGTTTTGAAAACAAACAAGACAAAGATTCAAAGATTCAAAACAAATCAGTGTCACATAAAACCTTTGCTCTACCTTGCACTGTATTGTATCGGCCAAACCCAAGTCTGCATGCAAAATTGTCAATGTATTGAGAGTATTTTATTAAAAATGTTAATACATTTTACACAGTTCAATATAAAATCTCAAAAATTGCAATAAATTGCGGAACATGTCAGTTTTTGCAGAGAATGGTGAAAAATGCTGATTCCGCAAAAAGATTGTGAGCGCAATTTTCCAGTGGCCCTGCTTATAACACACCCTTTTTAGGAGATATTTCTGTTATTTGGAAAAATGTTTATATTAGTACTCTAAATGTGATATTTGCAATACTAAAATTATATCTATGGTAAGCAAGATGCCAGTATTTACTGCAGCAAATACAATTACCGAACAGAGTGCTGATTGCCCAAATTGAACTTGTAATACTGAAGGTAAAGGAATTAGACAAACTAGATATGATACGAGAAAAGTAAACCATTTATGGAAAAACCTAGAGACTATAGGATAGAAAAAAAACAAATTATATAAACTGAAAACAAGAAAACTCTGGATTATTTCATGTGAAGCATGACTGATTCCACTCAGAATTATAAGGAAATGCAAATATGCTATTATGTAAGCAATAACCCATGACAAGATGTGCCGTTATTGGGGATTAATGCACACCTGGGTGTGTTGTGAGGCACGAGGCCATTGGTCGAGTGTCCTCACAGCACCCAGGTGTGTGTTAATCCCCAATAATGGCACACCCTGGAGTGGGTTATTGCACTTATAACATGGGCAACACAGAAAAAATTTAGTACTTAATGGCTAAAATATTTCTTTTATGTTGTTAAAACAACAAAAAAATGGATGTATCCTGCCACCCTGTTAAATAGTTCCTATGCAAACATAGATACATAGATACATAGACAGCGTCGGCAGATAAGGGCCTACAGCCCACCAAGTCTGCCCATTTGAGCTTGTAAGTTCACTTCATGTTTTCCTAGAAGTCTGTTGCCCCTTAACCCTGACTTCCAGAATTTCTTTATGTCCATCCCATGCATTCTTAAAGCCCATGATTGTTTCAGCCCCCACCACTTCCTCTGGCAGGGTGTTCCACTTGTCCCCCACTCGTTCTGTGAAGAATTCTTCCTCATGTTTCCTCCTAATTGTCCTCCCTCCAACTTCATCCCATGCCCTCTAGTCCTGGAACATCTTTTTCACTTAAAAATAGTGTATTCCTGCACCGTGTTCCTCCCTGTAAGATAATTGTATGTCTTTATCATATCCCCTCTCTCCTCCTCTCCTCCAGGGAGTACATATTCAATTCCTTCAACCTGTCCTCATAGGACTTGTGATGCAATCCATGTACCATCTTTGTTGCCCTCCTCTGAACCGTCTCTACCCTGTCTATGTCCTTACATAAGTAAGGTCTCCAGAACGGTACGCTGTACTCGAGGTGGGGCCTCACTAGTGTCTTGTATAGTGGAATTATGACCTCCCTTTTCCTGCTGGTAATGCCCCTGCCTATGCATCCCAGCATCCTATTTGATTTACCTGCTGCCTTGTCACACTGTTTCCCTACCTTGAGGTCATCAGAGATAACCCCAAGATCCTTTTCCTGCTTGGTGCATGCAATATCCTCACTCCCCCAACTGATATATTGTGCCAGGGTTTTTGTGCCCCATGTGCATTATCTTGCACTTCTTTGCATTGAATTTCAACTGCCAAACCCCTGACCATTCTTCAAGTTTCTGCTGGTCGCTTCTCATTCTGTTTACACCTTCTGGTGTGTCTACTCAGTTGCAGAGCTTTGTGTCATCAGCAAACAAGGAAATTCTGCCTTCTAGGTCCAGCGCAATGTCACTGATAAAGATGTTGTATAGGACCGGTCCCTGCACTGATCCCTGTGGTACCCCACTGGTCACTCTTCCCTGTGTGGAGTGACATCCATTTACCACCACCCTCTGTGTCCTGCCGCCCAGCCAGTTACCTACCCACCACACTACTATCCTGCCCATACCCATATTCCCCAGTTTGCATAATAGTCTTCTATGTGGTACCATGTCAAAGGCCTTGCTGAAGTCCAGATAGGCCATATCCACTGTCTTCCACTGATCCACCTCCCTAGCCACCCAGTCGAAAAATTCAATGAGGTTGGTCTGACATGACCTCCCCCCTGGTGAAACCATGCTGCCTTGGGTGCTGTAGTCCATTGACAACCAAATGTTCCACCAGTCTCTCCTTCAGTAGTACTTCCATGATCTTTCTCACTATCGAGGTGAGTCTGACTGGTCTGTAGTTCCCCGCTTCCTCTTTGTTCCCACTTTTGTATAAGGGGACTACATCTGCTATCCTCCAATCTTTGGGTACCTCCCCTGTTTCCAGTGATTGGCTAAACAGGATTGCCAGAGGTTCATCCACCAACTCTTTTAGTTCTTTAAAGGACCCTGGGGTGCACTCCATCTGGCCCCCATCACTTTATCAACTTTTATTCTTTCCAGTTCCTTCAGGACCCTTTCTTGTGTAAAGCGACTTGTGTCCATTTCTGCACCATTCCCACCCCTTGTACTCCCTTCAGACCCATTACCCTCCTCTTCCTCAGTAAAGTCTGAGCAGAAATACCTGTTCAGTATGTCAGCTTTACTGTTGTCATCCTCCACATGGCCCCCATCCTCCCCCTTCAGTCTCACTATCCCTCCCTTTGCCTTTCTTTTTTCACTTACGTACCTGTAAAAGGTTTTGTCCCCTCTACCCACTGATTTTGCAATGTGCTCTTCTGTCTGAGCTTTGACTTCCCTTACTGACCTCCCTGCCTCCCTTTGCTTCTCCTGGTACTTCTCCCTATCTCCTTCTGCATGTGTCTTTTTGTATTGCCTGAATGCAATATTTTTGGTGTTCACTTTCTCCGCTACCTCCTTGGAAAACCTTAATGGCCTCCTCTTCCTTTTCCCCTTACTAACCTGCTTAATGCATAATTCTGTTGCTCTTGTCATCCTCATTTTAAAAACTTCCCACTGTTCCTCAACCCCTGATTCCTGCCCCATTCCCCTTAATGCCTCTTTCAATCATCTCTCCATTTTCCCAATGTTTGCCCCCCTAAAATCCAGGATATGTATTTCTATGTGGTTTGGTTCTGCTCCTTCTGTGATTTCAAACCACAATGACTAGTGGTCATTGTTCCCCAGGTGCTCCCCCACTGTTACCCCCACCACACTGTCCCTGTTTGTGAGCACTAGGTCCAGTATTGCCTTCTGCTGAGTTGGTTCCATGACCAGTTGCTTGAGGAAGGCACCCTGAAGGGAGTCCAGGATAAATCTGCTCCTAGTTGATGCTGCTGCTGGGATGCTCCAGTCCACGTCTGCAATACTGAGGTCTCCAACCAGCACTACCTCACCCTTGTCTGCCACTCTTTAGATGGCTAGCATCAGCTCCCTATCTGTTTCTTCCTCCTGGGCTGGTGGTCTATAGAACACACTTGTGCAGATGGCTCACCCCATTTTCCTTTCCAGCTCAACCCACAGTATCTCTCCCCCAATTTGTTCCTCCTGGATCTCTGTGGCCCTTATGTCATTTTTCACATACAGTGCCACTCATCCTCCCTTCCTACCTGCCCTGTCTCTTCTGAATATGTTGTAGCCAGGTTTGGCCATCTCCCAGTTTTGGTTATCATTACACCAGGTTTCTGTGATGTCCACAATATCCAGGTCTGACTGCACCATGACAGCCTCCAGATCCTCCATCTTGTTGCTAAGGCTCCTGACATTAGCACACATGACTTTCTATGATTTGACCTCCCTAGACTGTTTAGCTGTTCTACTCCAGCCCCTTCCCTGGTTGTCATTTATCCCTGGTTCTCCTTGCTGTCTGCCCTTCCATTGAATTTTGACCCTTTTTTGCCTGTCCACCTCGTAGGTGCTTATCTCCATCTTTTGCACACTACTTTGTAGAGATATCCACTCCTCCAGTTCACTGGTTCCATTGCTAGCTGTGGGGGGTAGGCAATTAGGTACCCTCCTTGCTGGCCTGCCACCCCCCTTGGCTAGTTTAAATGTTTGTCAATGTAGCATTGAAACTTATCATTGAGTGCTTGGATTCCCCTACAGTATGGATGCAGGCCATCAGGCTTGAACAAGCCTCCATCCCTCCAGGTGGGTCCCCAGTCACCAATGAATCCAAACCCTTCCGCTCAGCACCAGTTCTTCAACCACGAGTTAAAGTTCCTGGTGCATGCACCCCTATGTTCTCCCATGCCTCTTGCAGGTAGTACTTCTGAGAAGGTGACAGAAGTAGCTACTTGCTTGAGATCCATCCCTAATTTTCTAAACTCTTCCTGAACTTCCTTTGGCTCCCCATTTGCCAGGTCATTAGTACCTAGGTGGATAATGACATCCAGCTCGCCCTCCTGTCTTGCCTTCCCAGTGATCCCCAGGATCACCCTTCCATCCCTCCATGAGTGGCACCTGGTAGGCACCTCACCTCCCAGTCCTCCCCTCCTGTGTTCCTAGCTGGATCCCTTTTATGATGGAGTCCCCCACCAGAATTCACTTCCTCCTCCTCTGGGGTCCACTGTTCTCCCCACTGAGGTCACCTCCTTGGCTAACCTCCACATCCTTTCCTTCCACTTCTCTGGGTACTTCTATTTGGTTGTCCCCATTTGCCAGTGTGGCATATGAGTTCTTGAGTGGAACAGGATCTGGGATGTGCCTCTGTCTGACCTCCCTAACCCTCCCTGAGCCCACTGTCATCCAAGTGCTCCTCGTTCTCGGCATCCTTTGAGGCAGCGGCGTTGGATTGGGTGGTATCTGGATTGGGGTGATGGGACCCAGTTTACTTCCACTCTGAGTCTGGTTACCTCATCCTTCAGTCCAGAGAGATGCATGCAGATAGGGCAGCACATCAGCATCCAGAAGGTCTGCCTGAATATGGCTGCCCCGCAGCCACTGCATTGCACCACTCCCCACATTATACTGCACTTATACTGCTATTCCAGTACTTGTCTGTTACTGAAGCTCTCCTAGTTCCCTTTTTATTCATTCACTGTCCTAAAAATCCTGCCACTGATCCTCATTACTTTTCTTTAAAAAAGGAAAAGAAGAAATAAAAAAAATGAGTCAAAACACTTGTCGTGCTGAGGGTGGGTTTCTTCACCCTTATGCCCCTCCTACTCCACAATATCTACTATCCCCTGTGCTTAGCTTCTTTCAATTAGATTTAACAGGACATGTAATTAAGAGTTGGGGGCAGGGGAGTGGGGTGAACATTTGCAGAAATTAAAGACAGCAAAGGAATAGACCACCACTACAAGCACACCAAACTAGATTTCATATTTTCAACAGCCCAAAAACAATTTTAAGTAAAGACAGCAAATAAATTACAATGTCACTAAAATCCCGCAATCTAAGTTTAAAACAAAAATAGCAATGAACAGTTACTGTAAAACACTGAAATGAATCTGTTTCCTTCCCCTTCTGGCTTCTTGCTTCTTCTGAGAAAACAAAAATCACTTTCTACCTCAACTCTGTCTAAGCCCCACCTCCAGTTATCACCTAGCTGAGGTCAGAGGCCAGAAAATTAGCACCCCTCACCCAAACTGCAGGGCAAGTCAGACAAGCCAAGACTAAATTTGCAGCAATTAAAGACCGCAAATGAATAGACCACCACTACAAGAACACCAAACTAGATTTTACATTTTCAACAGTCCAAAAACAATTCTAAGTAAAGACAGCAAAAAAATTACAGTGTCACTAAGAGCCCACAATCTAAGTTTAAAACAAAAATAGCAATGAACAGTTACTGTAAAGCAGTGAAATTAATCTGTTTCCTTCCCCTTCTAGACAGGAGATATAGTGATATTTATCCAGCATCAGTGTGATAAATGGCATAGCATATCTCCCTTCTCCTGAAATACAGAAAAAAATCCAGATGTCCTGTATCTGTGTGCTAATGACAATGTTCACAACACAGAGCTACAGAGACACAAAGTGACAGGGACAGAAACACATGCTTAAGAAATGCTGACTTACATCTTCGTCCATCACTATAATTATCTCACTGTGCAGATATTGATGTGATGATTCCCGATTGGATTCCATGCTGTAGCCAATTGGGGAAATCATGGATGGGTGTCAAGGGTAGTGTTCTGCTACACATACTTCCATGGCTGATCTGCATGCAGATATAGAAACAGCTGATGGGGAGGGGATGGGGCTGTGTTTAGGATGTTGACAATCATGGCAGAATGACATATTGGGTCTCCGTACTGGACATGTCTGTGACAAGCATCACCAGACCCCTGCACTATGGCTGCTGGCCAGATATGTTCCACCCCCTGCCCCCCACCAAGAAAACAAAACTTTTACAGTACAACTGCAACAGGTGCACAGTGACAGAATGATACATACAGGAGTAATGATGAGAGAAATATAGCAACACGGTCAGTGTGGCAAGAGGGAACAGGAATCCAGTGGTGGAATGCTACATGATTGCTATACATTGCAACATGTGATACTGTCTATAGAGCTCTGCATAGGAACTTGTACTACAGGTGTATATGTGGACATGCTTGCCACAGGCAGTTTTGTACCTCTTTACTGTTCTGTAACTTTGCTGACCCGTCCCTCTCCCCCTTGTTCCCCCAAACAACTTGGTCTTTATTATTCTCCATTTTGCTTGATCACAGCTGGGCAAGAAGTGATTCCATTGTGAACATTTGCAGATGGCTTGCCTCAGACACACTTGGCACTTGCTCTTTCTCTCTCTCTCTCCCCCCCTCCCCCGTCACTTTCCGTTGTTGTATATACCACGGATGTCTCTGTCATCTACAGTGCTGTAATGATCCGGGACAGAAGCAATTCCCTTTTTCTCATTTACACACTGGCAGCATCAGACACTCTTGCTGTGAATACCTCAGATCTATGTGTCACTGCAGTGCCATGATGTCAATATTCCTGAGAACATGTAGTGTATTGTTTGCATGTACTGCTCTCTGTATCTTTGCAAGCAGTGACTAGAACAAGGAGGACAACAGAGTGTCAAAGTTCAAGCGGGTTGCCGTGATCAGCAGGGTGGGTGGGTGGGGAGAATAAGGACAGATAGTACAACACTGTCACAGTACAAATGACAAAGATTGGTGTCTGACATATCAATACAACTGCACTTGTTCTGCATAGGAAAACAACTTTGCTGGGGCACCTATGTGATCTACAGTTACAGTGCCACTGGTTTAGCAACGATTGCAAATGGCCACTGTTGCAAAATTGCTTTCCCCTACAGAACAAGTCCAGGTCTGCCTGGGATCTCACTAACACCCTATCACCCTAACTGTGCTAATAAGAGTGCTTTAATGCACTGTCAGGTGATCCCTATTGAAAAATTAGGTAGCTGGCTGTGTGTAGCCCATGTTATAAGTGTATATAAAGCGTGGTAAAGTCATATGTATTTTGATGTATTTCACTAATTTCTTTTAATTGTTGTTTTTTTTGACATGGTGTAATGTTTATGCTTTTCTTCAATAAAATTCCTCTATTTTTTTGAGAAGTGCCATGAGATCTTTAACATCCAACTGAACTACCACCAGAACAAGCAGATGGGACCTCGCTTTAACGTCTCTTCTAAAAGACAGCGTAACTAATCCCTGGACCAAGCACATGCTCTGGATGTTAGTTCAAGATAGAGAGATCACTGGTACCCCAATGAGGTTGGTCCATTACTCATAATAACAGGCAACCCTGTTTTCATGCCCCCACATACTGACACGGGATATTTAAGATGGAATAGAATGAAGCTGACCAGATAGCTAGCTCTGATCAATAATCAAACTGTAAAATTGTTTAGAGAACTGCAACAGAAATATGGTTTACCCTCTTGTTACTTTCACAGATACAGGTCAGACATTATATACAATCTCACCACCTGATCACTAAAATAAATAAGGACCTCAGTCCCTTGGAGAACTTTCTGTACTGGGTGACCATGCTGAACAGGAGAGGGGGTACCATGTCACAGGCATATAAAATGCTACTGTGAGAAAATCATCTAGAGTTTACTACCTTGAGGCAGAAATGGGAGGCAGAGGCAGGAATTAACATCACAGAAAAAGACTGAGAAAAAGGGCAGGAGAGGCATCACTTCCCCTAGCTGGATTGTTTACATGGACGTATTTAAGCCAACATTTCCACACCACCACTGTTACATGCCATTTAAAAACAGGTCAAACAAACCTGTGCTGGAGGGGCTGAGGACAAATAAGAACACATTACCTATTTTTCTGGGCCTGCCCTAGGATCACTGCTTTCTGGTCCAGAATACAAAAAGAGCTGACCAAGGTTAGGGGAATTAACATTCCTTAAAATTTCAAGTATCTTATATTAGGAATGAAGGTAAATGAAACTGGTGATAAACAACAGGGCCTGCTTCAGATACTATGCACTGCAGTTCTAAAACAGGTCACTTCTAACTGGTGTAGAGATGTAGGAAGTGATATAGGTGCAAATATGTCATGAACGTAGAGAGAACAGGTGACAAACCACCATCTTAGAGAACTTAGAATCTATGTTTGTGAGATAATATGTAAGCATTGTGTTATGTTTTACTATTGATACATGGGGAGGCTTTTATGGAAGAGACAGTGGGCTCAATTCAGAAAGCTTGGGTGCAAGCTGCAGCACATGGCAGCTTGTGCCAATTGCTGGTGTGCCAGAGACCCTGTGCCTGTTTCACTTTCAGGTAGGGTCCTTGCACCAAAGTCCTACAGTTTTTGGCAAATGTGGCTGTGTGGCAAAAAGACAGTGCACCTGAATGGTTTGCTACAACCTGCGGGGCAGTTGGGCAGCATCTATGCCCAGGAAAAGTGACCAAACTCGGAGGCTGCTGAGGTCATGGGGGATGGGGAAGTGCATGGGGAGGGCAGATGGCACACAGATGGGGATGGGAGTGGTGGCACCAGCAACCTGATGGGGTATCAGAGGGGCTGCTGTGGTACCAGTGCATTGAAGTGGGGGGCGTGCATTATGGGCACCATGGTAGGGACCACTGCAGGCACCACACCACAAAAGGCTCCCTATGTATGTCATAATGAGGTTTTGGGATACAGTCTGGTGCATCAGACAAATTCAGTGCCAAGGGCCACTGGTGGGTGAAGGCACATATTCCCTCCTGTCCAGAGCAGGCTCCAGGGGTGGCAAAAGGAGGGTTAGACCAGCACCTGGCCGGTCTAACTGTCACCAACTGTGTGCCATCTGGGAGGGTTTCCTGAATCCCCCTTTTGGGGATATGGCAGTTTGCATCTGCCACAATCCCCCTAGTACCCAGTCCCAACCATACACCTGGTGCAGACCTGGCACAGGCCGGTCTGGTGCACAGGGTCCCTGGTTTGGCACAGGGGGCATTCCTGAATCAGGAAGTCCACAAGTTGTGATGCAAGGTGCCACTTGAGTCAATTATGTTTGACACAGGCACCTTGCACAAACTGTGGAGCTTTTTTGAATCAAGCCCAGTGTGTTAAACCTGTGTGACCAGATCCAGCCAGTTGGCACAGTGGTTGAATTTCCACTTGTGATGCCAGTGACCCAGGTTCAGGAATGGACCCAGGTTGCTGGAGGACAGGCTGGGAGAAGAAGGCTCAAGTGTCCGACAACTGCTCACCTTCTCCCAGGGGGAGTGAGGGTTATGCGGCTCACTGTGTGCCACCTCCTGGCAGAAGCTGGGAGCATGACAGTTCAGCAAGCCCCACTGAACGCAAGGGGCATGGTGGATGTCGGCATGTGCCTTGACATCTGTGGCACATCACGCCCCCCAGGGGAGCAAACTGGAAAACTGCTTCCTGGCCCGCTGGATGATGGCTGCCAGCTCCTACCACCGACTGCTGTCCTGAGGCGCCAAAGCCACCTCAGCAGCTCCCAGGGACTGAACAGGTGATGCGCGGGTTGTTCTCCCTGGTGCCTCCCCCCTCGGAGGAAAGAGACCCATCAGGTGAAGGGATACACCGGGCTACCCCTGGGATGGCTGCAATATGAGGTAGGTAGAGGGGGGTTGCAGTGAGGGTGTTGGTGGGGTCCATGGCTGGCCGGAAGGAGAGGTGGACTGAGAAGCCTACGGAAGGAGAAAAAAAAACTGTATGACCAAGTATTATTTAAAAAAAAAAAAAACAATAAATTGTGCTGGTAAACACCTTATTCAGTTGTAACTGCAAGTAAGGTGGAATGGTTGTTGAAAATGCACTGTATACAAAAGAATATGGTCTATTTTTGGTTTAAAAAGCATTTAAAATTGTATGCATTTAGTGTTGAATTTTGTATTGTAACATTTATTGTCTTCCTTCTATTGTAACTCTTATCCCCATGCCTGGCTAAAAATGGATCACTTTGATCCAGTTCACCTTCCTGGTACAACAGAAATAAAATAAATAAATAAATAAATCTGTTCACATAAGAAAGTTGCATCTAAACTTATTCAGCCCGACATTACCCCTCCTGCAAGATGAAGCAATCGTACACACACACACACACACATATGCAAGCATGCATGCACACACGCATGCTCACACACACTCACATACACACACACACACATATACTCTCTCTCTCTCTCTCCCCCTCGCTCTCTGACTTGTTTATGGAGTACAGGATGTTTTGTGACTCTCACAAACAAAATTTGTCAGTGTTGCAGTATTAAGTAAAATGAGACAGTTATGATGCAGCTATTTTTACGTTCACTTGTGCTTGTGCAAGAAATGTTTTGTTACAATAAACAGTATTTCAGAGGTGTGTCACTACCAAGTCTATTGCAGCTCCCACTGCAAGGTGTTTGGCAGTGCATACAAATAACTAGCCACTCTGGTCATGACACTACTACTGCTTGCTGGGAGGAAACTTTGTGTAGTTGAAAGGGATGGAGTGCTCCAATGAGACTGCCTTGTTCTTTTCATTTGCATAAAGCTGCCCAGCAATTTCTTGCTCCAAAAACTGTACAATGTTTGTACCAAATTGCATTTGTTATGGTCTGCAATAGGTCTGGAATGTAGTTGCTCATCTGTCATGGGTAGTCTTGAAGCCTTGAGTACACCGGCATTACACTTGTAGTTGAAGGGAAGAAGCATGAAAACTGTAACTTTACATTTTTGGCTGGGTTACAACTCCCTTCTCCTTTCAGTGACAGCAGAGTCATGGCTCTTAGCCCCCCTTAGCGCCACCCTGGGCTTGGCAACCACAGATGTCCAATGAGCATATAGAGATGTCAATGTGCAGGTATGTCAGGGAAAGCTGTACGAAACAGCCTTTCTGTTCCCCGATCCTATGCAGAGATGTTATGGTAGAAGGGTTATTTTACAACTAGAGATCTCAATAATTGATCCCTTGCTTCTGCCCTGCATTTTGTACTGCATTTGTAGGTCTGACTCATTGGTGCAGACTGTTGTGTTTCCATAACTGTTCAAGTTTGCAGGCAATTGTGGAGGTTGGAGACATATGCTGGACATGTTTTCTGTTCCACTCAGCTAAAAAGGAGTTGACCTATTAACTGCATATGTGTCAAGAGGCCTGTTGAAAAGAGCATTGAATCTGATATCTAGCCAAAGGTTTTGGTGTGTTGTTGATTCTCCACAAATCCATGGCTCTGCTTATAAGTGCTGGAAAGTGAAGTGGAAATAAATGTGTCTGATGCAGGGTGTGTAGTGATGTGGATGATGGGTGTTGAGGTAGGGTGTCCCGACGGAAGAGCAAAACCCTGTCGGTGAAATCCCCCACAGTGATATTTTTGACAAGTTTAGAAAATGTCGCTGTGGGGGAACCACCGGTGAAATTTCGCCCATTCTCCAGCTTTCATCCCCTCTTTGAGTTAACTCCAACTGCAGTTAACAATCTATAGAAGGGGGAGTGTGGGTGGTGCAGCCCCCCACATGGGGGGTTAGGGGGGCACAGCTCCCGGATAGAAACACAGACTGATGTCTGACAGGCAAAATTTCACCTGTCGACATGTGGGCTGTCCTATGCCAGACATTGACAACATTGTTGTCACATCGGTATAGGTAAACCTTGAGGTAGAACAGTTTGTAAGAAATAATAGGTTTCCGTCAGTGTGATTGAGAAAATTCTGTCTAAGCCTCCCTGCTCTGTTATTTGATGAGCACGCATGCTGCACTTTAACATTTTGTTGTATTTTAAGCTGTTGAGGGTAGCCATATTGTCTCTCACCACAGTATCAGTTTCTAAGATGGTGTGTCCCAATTATGCTTTTCTAATACCCTTACTACCCTGTCAGCTAGGGTCATTTCTTTTCCTTGAACCATGGGGTGGTGGGGTTTGCCTAAGGTTTAGATCCTTAGGCAATGTTGTAGTGAACACCAAGGCTGACATACTGCCTTAAACTCTGCAGCAGCATTTTGCCATCCTCTCTAGTATAATTGCCAATTCCTGACCCCCTTTTTCTTTTTTTTGGGTGGGGTCACCTTGTCTTTCCCTGTTCTTCCAAAGGTGTCAGCAGACGGCAGACTGTCGCTTGACTATGAGTGTAATATTACCTCATTATCAAGTTCATTTTCAACAGGAGGGGAGTGACTTTCAAGATGTTTGGCAGTAGCAAGAGTAGCAGAAAATAAGTACCTCTCCATATCAAGAAAATTAACAAGTTTGGCTTATATGTTTATGAAGTCAAAGCATGTTATAAACACTTAACTGAGGGGGAATCTAATATCAGAACATGGAATTCTTGTGTTCTTGTGTAACATTTCTCTTGTGTAAAATTTTACTGATAGTTTTTGATGTCCGTGATACAGGCAGCATTTAATTTATTAAGTGTTCCCTACTGGGGCTTTCATGGGTGCTTTGTGCAAGATGGTTGGCTTCACCTACTGGTTGGGTGGGGGGTGCTGAACTATTCTTTTGATCTGCAGCGTACTATCAGTTAAGCATTTTTGCCAACCAGTTTGTCACGCGGTGCTGGCTTGAGAGCCATTATTTGCATTTGGAGTAATTCAGGTGTATCATGCTACAAATGAAATGACACACACTGATGGGAATGGCCTCTTTATAAAATTTAGTATGCATCATGGAGCTGCAACATACGGCAACTTAAATATAAATGAGAACTGTTTTTAATGTGCATGCCAGCATTTTGAGTAGAATTTGTTTTTTTGAATATTGGCTCAGATTCTGTTAGTTTTCCATCTTCACTGGCTTTATAGTAAACTCTGTGGATGTTTCTCAATTTACACACTCGGTAAACAAAGTAGACTAACAGGGGAAGCAAGATGTATGGAAGTCCTTATCCTAAACCACTGAGATATACTGTTGTTGAAAGGGCATAAACTACATCATGCAGTTCTAAAATTGTACTCTTTATCTGAGCGTGGCTCAGCACCCACTGAATTTACTAAATGACCATGAAAAGTAGTCTGTGGGTACCAGTTAAACCGACTTCCACAGGAAAAATTCCTTGATGGTTCAACACAGTTGTCAAAGTATTTTTAAGTGAGGAGCAGGATTTTTCAATCTGTCATGATGTTGATAAAACTTGTTCTGCACATTCGTGTAACAAACAGTACTTTGGGGTTCTGTGTGGGAACAACTTAAGAAAAGGTTAACAAAAAGGTGTACTCTTTCCATGTACAGTTTATTTTTTAATTCCTTTTGTGTCAGCCTAACAATCATGGAGATTCACTCCTGCTGTCTCGCTCTCTAGTAAACGAGGCTGGAGCATATGCTGTGGTCCTCTCCTCAGTATATAAGCCTCCAGGGTGGAAGGTCTGAGGTTTTCCCACCCCATCACACTGATCACCAGTGGGACACGTCACGTCATCTCAATCCTCTTGCTACATGACACCTCACCCCAGATTCTTAGCTCTGGCATGAATTACCAACCTGCATATTTTGACCCCGGACAAGTTTGTTTTATAGTATTTACACTAGTGGTGAATCGTCCACAGACAAATTCTGCAGGGTGACGATTCAAGTGGAGCTAAGAGTCCAGGGCGAGTTGTTGCGCAAGTGACATGACTGGCACAGCCTGTCATGTAGCCGATCACTAGGTCCACATTCCATTTAAACTATAGTCTGGATTGCTTCCAGTCTTCCATTAAAAAAGTGATGTTAATCACTTGCATTCACTGGCTATAAGGAGTATCATTACTTACCTGAGTATTCCAGCAAAGGGGGTACTCTAGCACTAAGTAGCTCACATCTGGAGACTGAGCATGTCAAATCACTCAAACTCCAGTGCTCATTCATTCAAAAGTTTACTCATTTGATTCAAGACCTTTACAAAGTTTGCACATGCATTTACACATACACACACATACACATCCAAGTTAAATATACTTAAAATACAGGGTATAAATGCATTATGAATACAACCATCCCCCTAAAGTGCAAGAGCCAGAGGTATCATTACAATCGTTCCATTTCTTACAGTTTTGTTTCAATTCCAATCGCACTTTTGCAATCACCTTAAAGTATTCAGCCAACTTTTTTATGATGTGCACATCCTCAGTTGTAAGTATAATGTTTAAAACATATCTTTATCTTCCAAGGCAATTTCAGACCATAATGGATATAACTAATAGGACCTTTGCTTTAAATACTGTATCTACTATATGTAAATACAACATGAGACAAATTTTCTGGTTCCTTTTTTTCACAATCACAGAATTTGGCACTTGGATCTGCTGATTTAGAGTACCTTGCTTTCAGTATATTATTTGTAAATTGCTCCATTCTATATTTTGTATAGATTGTTCTTAAGGAGCCATCTATGAGTAAGTCCAACCCCTCCCATTAATAATGGATGCTACACTTATTTCACTTTTTGGTTACACGTTGGCAATATTTATTTTTGGCACAAAGAGTATTTACATCCACAATGTTCTTATTTCAAATTCCACACATAATAATTCTTTTTAAAGTTTTCTTGGTTCTGGCCTCTTTCTTCTTCTGGTTATTCCTCCATCTTGACATTTCAGGGCCTGGACACTGTGAATCCAGCCCCCTCCTCCACACCAGAACCAGACCAGTTCCACCTACCTTGGCTTTCACCCTCCAGGCCCAGACACTTCAGAATCCAGCACCTGGCCCTATCCCCCTCCCTGCTTTAACACCATGTCTGGGTTCATTGTCCCTAGCCCGTGTATCCTACCCCCTCCCTGCTTTCCCATTCTCCCACTCCCTCTTTTCTTTCTTCCAAATCATCTTCCAGTTGCCATTTTTGGGGCCTGCTGCCTCCCCACAGCAAAGATACCAACCCCATGCCCAGGGCCCATAGGGCACTCAACCTGCTCTCCACCTATTTTTGTGCCAACCATGCCCCCTCAGTGTCTTCCTTAATAAGGGTGGGTGGGTGGGTGGGAAAATTCCAGCAAAAATAGGTCATCCTGCCTGTGTCCTGGCCTGATATCTCCCTACAGGACCCCTGGTCAGGACCCCTTGGGGATCCGCCCCCAGCCAAACCCTGGAGCTCTGGCATCGCCTTGTCATATTACACTTTCTACCTGCCTGGTGATGTCACTAGCCCCACCCCTTCTGGCTAATCTTTCCTCCCCCTTCCCCTTTGTGTTCCTTCCTGGCAGAGGTCATCAGACAACCTGGCTTGCCTTTTAGTGGCAAGTCTAATTGTCATTTACAGAAAGCCATGGTGCTATTTTTAATTGAGCTATCTCTTCTAAATCTCACAATTTGATGTCATTTACTATTTGTTTAGTACAGTAGGCCTTATATTTTAGACTAAGCTTAATATTCTGATCGATATAACCTTTTAAATATTTCAGGTTGTATTTAGCTAAAACCAGGTTCATGTTGTTACACCAAGATGAAGTCCTGCACTTAAAGTCATACCATCTGTTTTTTTTTCTGTTAAGCATATATGTGGCAAGTGATCTGGGTTAATTCTACTAATTTTTATCCAATAATTTAACAGTCTGGCTTCTGATAAGGCTGTCAGACTGGTGGATTCTAATTCAGCTATTATTAAAGCACCCAGGGTTGATCTAGCCAGACCCAGTGCAATTTGGTACAGTTTGTTCAGGGGTACTTCCAGTGAACTAATTTTTCTAAAGTTCCATATTTCGGCTTGGTACAATGCCTGGGAATATAATTTTGCTTCAGTTGCCTTGATTAAAGGAGCAATTGTGTTACATATAATAAAGTATGAAGTAAAAATCTTTGCCCACAATGAGGGGGATACTAAGTATATGTCAGATGGAATTTGATTGGATTGGGGCTATTTTCCTTTTTAAAGCAGTGATAAAATAAGTTTCAGCATATGTGATGGGTTCAAAATCTAATCTGTTTACATCAAGATCCCAAATCTACCAAATCTTCCACTATGCTAGGATCATAGAATAGTCTGGTGTAATGGTTAGTCCATTGATCCATTGTAATGTATGTGTCCAACTGGTATTTACTGTTATTAGTACCTTTAGCAACCAAGTGCCAGAAAGTTTGTTGACTATTTTGAAGTATTGCATCCATCATAGGCTCCAACAATTTCTCTTGATATTTTTTGTTTTGTTTCATGTTGTGGAAGCTTTTGTAATTTTCTCTTGCTTTATTAAGAATTTTAAGCAAATATTTGGTCCTATATTGTTTTGTAATTCTGACCATTTGAGTTAGTAGCTTCTTTTGCCTGTGGCATTCTTTATCGAATCATGATTCAGGGCCCTTTTGGTTATAACTCCGGTGCACTGACCAAAAGATACAGTGGTCCCAAAACAGATGAACTCAAGAAGAGAAAGTAACCACGTTTCAAAGGAAAGAAAGCTTCTGAAAAACAATTAATACAAAGTTGAAACCCAGTTTATTAAAGTACTCTGCAGGCATAGTACCTGCACAAAACTAGGGAGTTTTGTGCCAGTACTATGCCTGCAACCCAGTTTAATAAATTGTTTCTTTCTACTTTGTAACAATTGTCTTTGAGAAGCATTCTGTCCTTTGAATTAGTTGCATTTTTTTATTGATTGTGCGTGTCACCCCTTTCAATGTTGCCCTGAGGTGAGAGTCATGCTCTGAAGTGTGCCCAGGTCTCATACATGGGACCTCACATCTGTCATTGCACCATCATTTTACAATTTTATTTATTTAGACTTTTTCGTATCAGGATAACCTTATTTAGGTGCAACATATGTTTGTCAAGACAGCCCTGGGAAGACATTACAGTTGCAGCTTGGGCTGTGTAGGTGAGTGAATTAGGCTTGCTGAAAAATAGAAATATAGAAACACAGACTTTGACAGCAGATAAGGACTGCTTGGACCACCTAGTCTGCAATTTACCTACCTATTAGATAAGCTGCATATCCTAGTTAACCAACAACCTACTTCTTCCTACCCCCCCACCAGAATTGCCTTGTGAGTACCATACATTCTTGAAGTCCCCCACTGTTCTTGACACCATGACCTCCTCAGGAAAACTGTTCCATGCGTCCACCACCCTCTCTGTGAAAAAATATTTCCTCACATTGCCCCTGAGCTGTCCCCTCTCTATCTTTGGATTGTGTCCCCTTGTTCTTGCACATCTCTTTTTCCGAAAGATGCTACCCTCTTGCACTTTGTTGATTCCCTTGAGGTACTTGAAAGTTTCTATCATGTCCCCCCCTTCCTCCTTTCCTTGAGGGAATACATATTATGCTCCTTTAGTCTTTCTTCATATGGCATCTGTTGCAGACCCTGCACCATTTTAGTTGCTGTTCTCTAGACTGCCTCCATTCTGTCTATGTCCTCATAGAGATGGAGTCTTAAGAACTGTATACTGTACTCCAGATGGGGTCTCACCAACTGTCTGTACAGAGGGATAACAACTTCCTGTTTTCTACTGGTGATGCCTCTCCCTATACATCCCAGTATCCCCCCAGCCATCCTTACTGCCTTCTCACATTACTAGCTTACATTTAGGTCATCTGATATTACTACTCTCCAGGTCCCTTTCCATTTTTATTGTTGTTAATACCCTGCCCAATTATGTAGTCTTCTGCTGGGTTTTTGTTTCCTGGGTGCATTACTTTGCACTTCTTTGCATTGAATCTATGCTGCCATACTTTTGACCATTTCTCCAACCTTGCAAAGTCCCTTCTCATCCTTTCCACCCCCCCCACCTTGTGTATCAACCCTAGTCCACATTTTTGTGTCGTCTGCAAAGAGGCATACTTTTCCTTTTGGTCCCTTTGCAATGTCACTTATAAAGACATTAAAAGGACCAGACCCAGTACTGAACCCTGTGGTACCCCACTAGTAACCCCCCTTTCTTTGGAGTGGACTCCGTTTACTATTACCCTCTGTGTCCTGTTATCCAGCCACTTTTTTACCCAGGCTACCACCCTGGGACCCACTCCCAGGCTGGCTAATTTGTTTATTCATCTTTTGTGTGGGACTGTGTCAAATGCCTTGCTAAAGTCTAGGTGGGCCATGTCCACAGTCCCTCCCTAGTCTACTACTTTGGTCACCCAGTCAAATAAATATATTAGATTTGTCTGACATGACCTTCCCACTGTGAATCCCTTCTGCCTTGGGTCTTGTGCCCCGCTGGCCTCTAGGTACTCCATAATGCTTTCCTTCAGAAGTGATTCCATCATTTTCCCTACCACTGAGGTCAAGCTAACAAGTCTGTAGTTTTCTGCCTCTGTTTTGCTCCCACATTTGTAAAGGGGAATCCCATCCGCCCTACTCCAGTCCATAGGTACCACACCATCCTCCCATGATTTGTTAAAAAGGGTAGTCAGTGGTGTCATTAGTTCTCCCCTTAGTTCTTTTAGAAATCTTGGATGAATCCTGTCAGGCCCCATTGCTTTGTCCACCATCAGTTTTAGGAGTTCTTTCAGAACCCTTTCTTCTGTGAAAGGACGGGTATTTAACCCCTATCCCGAGTGCTTCTATTGATTGGATTAGGTACCTCCCCCTCCTCGTCTTTTGTGAATACTGAGCAGAAGTATTCATTCAGTATCCCTTTTTCACTGTCCCTCTCTGCCCACCTCCCCTTCCCTTTATTAAGCCTCACTATCCCTCCCTTGATCTTTCTTTGCTCCCTAATGTACCTATAAAAGATTTCATGCCCCTTCTTAACTGAGTTGGCTATCTTTTCTTCAGTTTGGGCCTTTACTATTCTGATTTCTTTCCCCGTTTCCTTCTGCTTTAACTGGTACAGTTCTTTGTTCTGCCCCTTCTGTGTTTTGTTATACTTCCTGAATGCTATCTTTTTCTCCCTAACCTTCCCCGCCACCTCTTTTGAGAACCATAGTGATTTTTACTTTCATTTTAATTTGTTTGCTTGCTTCACACAAAGGCCTGTTGCCTCTGTGATGGCAGTTTTGATGTTTCCCCATTGTTTCTCCATCCCTCCTTCTTGCCTGTTTGCTAGTGCTTTTCTGAGGTACTCTCCCAGTTTGACAAAGTCAGCCCTCCTAAAGTTCAGTACCCTCACTATGGTATGGCTTGACTCTGTGCTGTTTGGTGGCCACTTGTTCCCAGATGGCTACCCACTTCTAGATCTGAGATCCTCTCTCTGTCCCCATTTAAGAGTACCAGGTCTAAGATTGCTCCCTCCCGAGTGGGTTTCAACACTAGCTGCTTGAGGCATGCCCCCTGTAGGGCATCAAGAAAGACCCTGCTCTTGGATGTGGCTGCAGGAAATGTGCTCCAGTTAACATCTGGCATATTCAGGTCCCCCATCAACAATGTTTTCCCTTTTTATGCTATCCTAAGGATGCCTTCTATCATTTACTTTTCCATTTCCTCCCCCTGAGATGGGGGTCTGTATACAACCCCTGTGCAGATTGTGGTGCCATTTCTGGTCTTCAAGGTGACCCACAGTGCCTCCTCTCTTCCCTGTTTACCCTTTACTTCCATTGCCTTGATAACTTCCCTTATATAGAGAGCTCCTCCTCCTGCTCTTCTACCCTCCCTGTCCCTCCTGTAGATTGTGTACCCTGGTATGTTGACATCACAGTCATGATTCTCTGTGTACCATGTTCCTGTGACTGCCACGATATCCAGCCATCTCTAATAACTTAGACTACAGGCATTAATACTCATTACCCTTCATGTTTTGATAGCCATACCCCTTTTGCCCTATCCCTGTCCTTACTGCCTTTGCTTTTTCCTCCATTTACCCTGCCCTTCTCCCTAGCGACTTCTTTATCTTGATGTTTACCTCACTAACTACCCTGATTATTTGGGGGGAGCTAGGATTTTCCTGTTCCTTTTCAGTGCCTCCCCCATTAGCTAGTTTAAATGCTTGCCAATGAAGCATTTAAATCTATCACCTAGGATCCTGGTTCCCTCCTGGACAGATGCAGACCATTGCACCAGTATAGGCCTGCATCCCTCCAGGTTGACCACCAGTCCTCATTGAAGCCAAAACAATGAACTCTGCACCAGGTTTTCAACCATTGATTTAATCCCATGGTGTGGAGCACCCTAGCCTCACCCATGCCAGGCAGCATCTCCAAGAAGGTTACCGCGCATGCTACTTGTCCAAGGCCCCTCCCCAACTCTACAAACTCCTCCTGCACTGCTCTGATCCCTTTCCCAGCTAGGGCATTTTTTCCTAGGGGGACAGTGACATCCAGCTCCCTCCCCCATGCAGCTGCTTCCGCGATCTTGTGGATTCGCTCCCTGTGCCTCCAAGCCATGGTGCAAGGCAGGCACCTTACCCCCCTCTCCCCCCTTCCCCAGTTTTACCCTCCTAACAATAGAGTCCCCCACCAGGAGTTGTTTCCTTACCCTGTGGGGTCCCATGTCACCCTCCTGTGGGTCTCCTTTGTGGAAGGTTCCCAGCATTCTTTTTGGTCTCCACTGTGGATGCCTCCATAGAGGAACCACACTCTGCCAGAATGGTGTTTGAATTGTGGAGAGGTACAACTGGAGGAATGTGCCTCTGTTCCACCACCCTCACCCTCCCTGAGCCCACTGTCATCCAACTGGTCCTCTTTCTTGGCAACCTCTGAGGCAGCGGTGGCTGCCCTAGTGGTTTCTGGGTGGGAGAGGAGGTTCCTCGAATCCTGGCCAACTCAGCCTGAAGATGAGCAACCTCCTCCCTCAGCCCAGAGAGGTGCCTGCAGATGAGACAGCACCACATCCTCCAGAATGTCTCCCAGAAGACTTTCGCTCCACAGCCACTGCATTGCACCAATCCCATCATGTCTTATTTGTGGACCCTCAACTGTTGTTTTGTATGCTTACCTTTTCCTCTCTCTGTTTATTTATTTTATGTATATATATATATATATATACTAACATACTAAAATGCCAGCAGAATAGTCCTAACGGTCTTTCGTGTCTGCTCGTTTGGTCAGCCCCCACCCTGGGTGCTGACCTTGCTGTCCCCCTCACCTTCTCTGGCTTCTCCCTTCCCAGTTCCAGATATTCTTGCTGCATTGGATTTTGCTTCCAGAACCCTTCCCCTGTACCTGTCCCACCCCCTCTTGAACCCCTCCACTGTCTCTGCCTCCACCATCCCCCTAGGCAGTGCATTCCATGGCTCCACCACCCTCTCAGTGAAGTAGCACCTCCTCCTTTCTCCCCTGAATCTTCCCCCCTCCAGCTTCCACCCATGCCCTCCAGTGGCCCCTTCCTCCTTCCTTCGAAGCACCCTGACTGTTCCTCCCCTATTTACCCTCTTCATGTACCTGAAGACCTCTATCATGTCCCCCCGGTCCCTTCTCTCTTCCAATGTGTACATATTTAGCTCTTTGAGCCTCTCCTCATAGGTCCTGTCCCAGAGCCCCAAATCATTTTGGTTGCCCTCCTCTGGACCCTCTCCAGGAGGTTAATGTCCCTCTTTAAGTGTGGCCTCCAAAACTGCACGCAGTACTCAAGGTGCGGCCTCACCAAGCAGTTATACAGAGGGAGTATCACTTCCCTCCTTCTGGAGGTGATTCCCCTAGCGATGCATCCCAGCATCCTGTTGGCCTTGGCTGCTGCCCTCCTACAAGTCTGAGTTGTTCATCTTGACATCCACCACCACCCCAGGTCCCTCTCAGCCATCGAGACTTGTAGCATTTTCCCCAGGGTGTACACTTGGCCTGGTTTCTGGCCCCAGGTGGGAGTACCTTGCATTTCCCTTGCATTGAACCTCAGCTTCCACTTTCTAGACCATCTTTCCAGAGCCCAGGTCCCCTGTAGGCCACCTCCTCCTCCCCATCCACCACCACCCCAGTTTGAGTCATCTGCAAAGAGACTCATCTCACTCCTGATTCCTGTCCTTATGTCAGATACGTGAGGCGTTGGAACAGAAGGGGCCTAAGGACTGATCCCTGTGGGACCCACTAATGACCCTCCTTGGGGATGAGACTATCCCACCAACTACGACCCTCTGGGTCCGGTCCTGGAGCCAATTGCCTATCCATCTGATCATCTGGTTCCCCACCCCATTTCTCCCAGCTTATCCAACAGGCCCACGTGGAGGAACAGAGTCAAATGCCTTGCTGAAGTCTAGAAAGAGGACATCCACTGGTCTACCCAGGTCCAAGGCACTTGTCACCCAGTCATAGAACTCCACCAGGTTTGTCTGACATGATTTCCTGGATGAATCCATGCTGTCTCATCGTCCAGGCACCCTGACTTATCCAGGTCCCCCTAGCTCTCCTTGACAATGCCCTCCATCACCTTGCCCACCACTGATGTCAGGCTGACAGGTCTGTAGTTCTCTCTGCCACCTCCTTGATCCCCCTTGTGGATAGGCACTATATGCACTACCTTCCAGTCTTGGGGCACCCACCCTGTCCTCAGAGAGATGGTGAAAAGCTCTGCCAGGGGTTTCGCCAGGACATCTGCAAGTTCCTTCAGCACTCTGGGATGTAATTTATCCGGCCCCGGTGCTTTCTCCATCTTAAGGGAGCTGAGGGCTTCCCTCACTCTCTCTGCTGTGATTTCCACTTCTGGTACCTCTTTTCCTGCTTAGCCCTCCCCCACCTGCCAGTGATACCTCCCCTCTCCCCAGACCTGCCCGATCGTGAGGGTCCCCTCCTCAGTATCTCTGTCTCCTCCCATGTATGATGCAGCACCCCATTTTCCCTTGGTGAAAACTGAGGTGAAGTACTCATTTAGTACCTCAGCCTGCTCCCCCAGGTCTTGTGCCCATCTCTCCCCTGATTTAATCCTGCTAATCTGCCCTTCACCCTTCATTTTCCCCAATGTATCTAAAGAACCCCTTGTTCCTCTCCTAATTTCCTGGCCAGGTTCTTCTCCTCCTTGCCTTTAGCCGCCTCACCACTCTTAGTGGCCCTTCTAGCCATCAGCTTGTACTCCTCGATCCCTTTCACCCCTTGAGCACTTGAATTGCTTATAGGCTGCTTTCTTTCCCCAGCACCACCTCCTGGACCTCCTGGTCTACCAACAGGGTTTTTGGGCCCTACTGCATTTTCGTCTTACTTTGCACAGGTGCTGGTAGCATCCTGCACCCTCTCTGATGATTTCCACCTACTATCAGCATCCATGTCTGACCCATCCCATCCAAATGCTCATAAGGATCCTTCCATTTCCTTAAGTCGGTTACTTCCATCTTTGTGCAGCCTTCTACCCTCCTAGGTCCAGGCAGAACCAGACCGCAGGCATGGTCACTCCCGCCAATGGGTCCCTACCTCCAGGCCCCCAATCTGGTCACTGTCTGCAGGACCACATCCAGTACCGTGCCTCCCTGGTCGGTTCCCTCACCTGCTGAGTTAGGAATGCATCTTGAAGACATCCAACAACCTCTGTTCCCTGGTCACAGAGGATGTCATAGTCTCCCAGTCTGTTCCTGGCATGTTTAAGTCTCAACACCACCACCGTCTCCTCTGCCCAGTCTGCAGTGTCTCCAACATCTGCCACCAGACTGTCCTCCAGCTCCTCCGCCAGGGCAGGGGGTCTATACACCACTCCTATTTTTACTCTCTTGCCCCCTTGTTATCAAGGTGACCCAAATTGCCTCCACGGTTCCCTCCGCCTCCTCTACTCCCCTATGCCAATGTAGTTTTGACTATCATTGCTACCTCCTCCCTTCCTCCCCCGTCCTTCCTGAACATAGTGTAACCCTCCAGGTTCAGGTCCCAGTCATGTCTTGCAATGGCCCAAGTCTCAGTGACCACTGCCACATCCACTGCTCCCTCAGTTAGCATCGCTGGAGCTCAGGCATTTTATTGCCCAAGCTCCCGGCATTTAGCAGGACTACCTTCCACCCTTCCCTATAGTTTCCATTTCTGCTTTCGTGTTCCCATGGGGATTCTGTTTTCCCCTGGTCTGCACTTTGCCAGTTGGCCTTTTCCTGCAATCCTCCTGGTCTCCAGGGGGTGGAGACAGAGTCCTCCTTTATCGGCACCCCTTGACAGCCTTTTCTCCCATCCCACCCCCTTCACAAGTTTAAACCCCACTTTCACCAATGAACCCTCTATTTTCAACTTAAGATTCCCCTCCTCAAATTGAGATGTAGTCTATCTCTAGCATACAACTCTTATCCTCCCAGGTCTCCCCAATCCCCATCAACCCATACCCTCTGGCCTCACACCACTCCCTGAGCCACTGGTTTATCTCCCTAATTTTCCTTTTGTGTTCCCACCAGCCCTTGGCACTGGCAGGATTTCTGAGAAGGAAACTGTGCATCCTATGTCATGACAGACCCTGGCGAGCGCTTCCTGAATCTTGCTCTGTATCTCTAGCACGCTATTTCCCCTCAATGTCATTTGTACCCAGGTGGACCAGTATGTCTGGGGTACCCCACAATCCTTGCCAGCTGTATATACCTCATGCTTAGCCCTGTGCACGTTAGTCCAGGGAAGCATCTTGTTCCTAACTGGCCAGGCTTCTCCCTCCCTATCCCATTGATACCCTTTGATCATAGAATCCCCAGCAGGAGCACTCTGACCACTCCTTTTCCTTCATTCCCCTTCCATGTCCCTCATCCTTTCTACTGGCCCCTCCACCCAGCGGCTCCTTGTTCCTCCCCTATCTGGGTGCCACATGCCACCTCCTTATACCATAGCCACCCCTCCTCCAATCCTCATGCCTCTCCTCCTCCTGAGTATCCTTCTGTGCCTTGCTAATTTCCCCTCACTGCTCACAACTGGTCCTTCTCCCCATCTTAAACTAGCCTGGCTCGTCCTCCCTTCCTTCCTGTCTCCATTTAGTTCCTCCTTGCTCGTCATGCTCCCCTGGCCTAAACCCTCAGCTCCCTTTACTGAATCCTCCTTGTACTTCTGGTCCTTCTCCTTTACCTTTCCTCCCAACTGGTCCTTCTCCTTGCGCTTTCCTCCCTCTTCCCCCTGCCCCTCCTGCTCTAATTCACTGCTCCCCCCATTCTCCTGCATTCCAGGTCCCCCCGTTCTTTCTGCTATCTGGCCCCTGCCTCCTGCCTCCCACTCCCTTTCCGTCTCTAACCACCCCTGTCGTGGCTACATCACCCCCCTCATCCTTGAGCAGAAGAAGAGAATTGAAGCGGTTACTGGGTGTAAGGTCTGATCCACCTCCCCACCTTGTTTCCTTCTGTCCAGCCCTGACCATCTGCCTACTTCCCTGAGAATGTTGTCCCTCCGTCCCACATTTGTGAGGGTCCCCAGTTACCTGCCTATATATTATGGTAGCACGGTAGTGCAACCATAGTTAGAGTTGAGTAGCATTTGAAGGTTAAAGGGTCAAATTTTGCACCTTAATAACGTTGCCACCGTTTAATGGATTTGACTCAAATTTGGTATGCACAATTGGGCATCATAGATCTTGGGATCTGCCAAGTTACTTAACGGTTGGATATACAGCTGCAGAGTTATTAAGCGACAACCAATTGCACAATTTTGCTTTTTTGCAATTTCTTTGTTCTCACCTACAGGTCGCACAATTTGCGCAACCAGTTCAAAAATGTCAGGAAACATGCAGCCAGGGTTCCCGATGTGTCTTTTGAAGATTTTGTGAAAACATATAGAATGGTTCAAAAGTTATTCAAAAAACAAGTTCCCATTATAAGCCAATGGGAAAAGTTAACAAAAAGTTCAACACTTTCTCAAATGGCCCTTTTACTTTCATAAATCCACCATTTTGTTTTCAGTTGGTGATCAGAAAAATGCTTGGCATTTCAATTTGGGACCATCTAGCAAAACAATTCTTTTTGTGTTTACCTAGTCGGACTCTGAGGATGCCAGGCATGTCTTTATTTTGAGGTTAAACACCCTAGAAATATGTTCTTCAAGTTTCTGGAAAAAGTACTTTCACAAAGTAATGTCGCACACACGAAAGTGTCACAAATCTTTGCAAAAGCTTTCGCAAATTGCTACACTACTTTTCCAGGCTATGGCAAAATTACAGCAATTTTTTGCCACCCTGCTGCAAAAGAATGGTTTGGTCTTTTGGGCTGAAATTTGGAGGAAATACAGCCAACATCTCACAGATGTGCCTTTCAGTGCTTTGGTGAAAACATATTACAGGGCAGCAAAGTTACAGCACTCCAAAGTTGACACTTTTTCCCATAGGATAACATTATGGCATCCGCTGCATTACAGGAATCCTTTGCCGCCCTGCTGCAAAATAACGGTTTGGTCTTTTGGGCTGAAATTTGGAGGAAAGAAAGCCAACATCCCACTGATGTGCCTTTTTGTAGTCTTGTGAAAAAATATTACAGGGTGGCACAGTGACAGCACTCCGAATTTAACACTTTTTTCCATTTTATAACTTTACCATTACAGTGCCCATCACGCCTTTCGGGGCCGGTATCTCAGAAACGGTGCGAGATACGGACTTTTTGTCACAAAAGTACTTAGCCGCCTAATGGGGCTAAGTACAAAACTAGCCAGGAAAGTCATGATTCATATGAAATTTAATTTTTTTTTTCTATGTTGTACGGTTCCTGAGATATAAGCAATTTAATATTCCAAGTCCTCATTTTCTGCTCCGATCCCATTGATATGTATACGTTCTTTGTTTTCACTGTGTTTTCCAATGCATTTTGGGGGGAAAAGAAGGGCTTGCCCTTTTGTTACTGTGCCAGTTAGCATTTCCAGTTGTGTTTCCGTTACTGTTTGTGGCACCATTACTCTCTATGCCACCATGTGCTTTATGGTTTGCGTTTTCGCTTGCATTTGAATTTCTGTGTCATTTGCCATTATTGTTGCTGATAACATTACCAGTTTCATTTGCAATTGTGGTACCATCTACGTGCATTATGGTTTGTGTTTTCATATGCGCTTGCATTTCTGTTTCATTTGTGTTTCCTTTGGCATTATTTTTGCTGTTGCTGTTACCATTTGCGTTTACAATTGCTGTACCATGGCTGTGTGCATAATGGTTTGCATTTCTGTACCCACTTGCATTTTCATTTCTCTTTCCTTTGGTGTTATTGTTGTTGTTATCATTACCATTTGCATTAACATTTGCGGTTCCGTGACCATGTACATTACGGTTTGCGTTTCCGTACGCACCTCCATTCCTGTTTCCGTTTCTGTTTCCTTTGGCATTATTCTTCATGTTAACTTTACCATTTCGTTTACTATTGCTCCAGTACTGGCTGTGCATTCGGTTTGCATTACGTGTCTTTCGCATTAACGTTCTTTTCTGTTCCCTTCGCATTCTTTTTGCTGTGACACTTAATATTTCCATTTAAAATACCACTGCCATCACTGTTCATGTTACCAGTTGTGTTTTCGTACACGCTTCAATGTCCATTTGTATCACTGTTCACTTTGGCGTCACTTTGCGCTTGCGTTTCTATTAACGATTCCTTTACCATTTACATTCCCGTTACTATGTGCACCACTGTTGGCATTTCTGTTTGTGTTGCTGTTTCTGTTACTATGTCACAAGACATCATGTGGCGGGAGCACAGGGCCCAAAGGGCCCTGGTCTCCTGCTGCTGCATTACTTTCATGATTTGTCATCATCATTCTCAAAAAGAAGGGAAATTAGAGGCAAAAAACTCCATTTAATGCATCAGTTAGGGTTGTTCCACAGTGACAAAAGTGAGGAAATTTGGTATTAGGGTTGAAAACCCCCTTGGATCCCCCAGACCACCCCCCCAACCGGCATTAAAGTACGCGTTGGGATCGTCAGTCCTAACTCTCAACCCATTCTCCTATACCTCTGCTGCTTTACACTTGTTGTGGGGTGAGAGTTAAGGCAATGACCCCAACACGCACGCAATGCTGGTTGAGGGGTTGTCTGGGGGTTCAAGGGGGGTTTTCAACCCTAACACTGAATTTCCTCACTTTTGTCGCTGTGGAACAACCCTAACTGATGCATTAAATTGAGTTTTTTGCCTCTAACATGTATAATTTGATATGCATGATTACGCATGGTAGATCCAGTTGGATATACGGCTGTGAAATTATTAAGTGACAACGAATTGCGCAATTATGCTTTTTATCGATTTCTTTGCTCTCGCCTACAGGTTGCACGGTTTGCATGACCAGTACGATAACTTTAGGCAACGTGCGGCTGAGGTCCCTGATGTGCCTTTTGAAGATTTTGTGAAAAAAATATTAAACAGTTCAAAAGTTATTCAAAAGACAAGTTCCCATTATAAGTCAATGGGAAAAGTTAACAAAAAGTGCAACACTTTTGCAAATGCAGTTTTTAGTGTCGTAAATGGCCCTAGTAGTGTCGCAAATCCACCATTTTGTTTTTAGTTGGTGATCAGAAAAGTGCTTGGCATTTAAATTTGGGACCCTCTAGCAACACAATTATTTTTGTGTTCACCTAGTCGGACCCTGAGGATGCTAGCCATGTCTTTATTTTGGGGTAAAACACCCCAGAAATATGTTTTTCAAATTTCTGGAACCAGTAGTGTCGCAAAGTAGTGTTGCAAATTGCGACACTGCTTTTTCAGACTTGGCCAAAATGACAGCAATTCTTTGCCACCCAGCTGTGAAAGAATGGTTTGGTCTTTTGAGCTGAAATTTGGAGGGAAAGCAGCCAACATCTCGCAGATGTGCCTTTGGGTGGTTTGGTGAAAAAATATTGCACAGTTGCCAAGTTACGGTACTCTGAAGTTGACATTTTTTCCCGTAGACTAACATGGTGGCTTACGCTGTGCCTTTCGGGGCTTGTATCTCAAAAACGATGTGAGATATGGATTTTTTGTTGTGAGTTGCATAGCTGCAGCATGCACAAAAACCTAGCCAGGAAAATCATGATTTTTGTGACATTTCAATTCTTTTTCTACGTCGTGGGGTTGCTGAGATATTAGCAATTCAGTACTTCCAATGCTCGTTTTAAGCTTGATGCCCATTACAATGCATACATTCTTTCTGTTTCTCTATGCACCTGTTCGGCAAAACCAGGGTATGTGCTTCTGCTACTGTTACAGTTACTGTTTCCACTTGAGTTTATGTCCCCATTTGCATTACTGTTCCCATGTACGTCACCATGTGCGTTACCTTTTGTGTTCTCATTTGCGCTTGCGTTTTAGTTACTGTTACCATTTGTGTTTCTACTACTGTTTCTGTTTACACCACTGTGCACATTGCTATTTGCCTTTCTGACAGCCCTTTCATTTGCATTTCCATTTCTCTTTCGTTTTGTCTATTCCTTGCTGTTACTGTTACCATTTGTGTTTGCAATGGCGTTACTGTGCCCGTGCGCATTACGGTTTGCGTTTCCATATCCACTTTTGTTTCCTTTTGTGTTTCTGTTTCCTTTACTGTTATTGTTGCTCTTACCGTTACTATTTGTGATTACAATTGCAGTACTGTGCCCATGCACGTTTTGGTGGCCCAGGATGTCCAGTTGTCTGTAGTGATATGTGTTTAGCAGTGCGTGGAATGTCTGGGATGAGAGTTAGCAGTGACGACCCCATGCCACAGCTCGATTGGAGCATGGGTGTGTGGTTTCATTTTTTTACATAGTTGTATATTATTCCTGTTACCTGCTGCTGGTTGTGTGTGATTGGTTGTGTTGCCTTGGTCCTTCACCTACTTGCATGTATGTGTGTGTGTGTGTATGTGTGTGTGTGGTGGTGGGGGGGAATGCAAAGTTAGGGTTTTCAATTCTAACACCGAATTTCCTTGCTTTTGTCACTGTGGAACAACCTTAGCTGATGCAATAAACAGAGTTTTTTTTGCCATGAATATATATATATATATATATATATATATATATACACACACACACACACACATATATATATATATATATATATATATATTATAGAGTGGTGCAGTCGGACCCCTATATTTAGGGTTGAGTAGGCACTTTAATGTTCAACCTCAAATTTTGCACATTAATAACTTTGCAACCATTCAACAGATTTGCACAACATTTGGAATTCATAGTCTGGTATGATAAATCGCTTGATTTACCAAGTTACATTTCAGTTGGACGTATGGTTTTTGTGCAGCAATGCACCAAAAAAATGCAGTTTTCGCCAGTCTTGCATGTTTTTTGCCCATGGTGCTGTGCAGCCATCATGTGGTCTATTGGACTGAAGCTTTGGAAGTTCAAAGAGCGTGGGTCAAGGAATAAGTCAGTATTTGGTGAAAAAATATTAATCCATTCAAAAGTTATTAAACTTTGAATTTCCCATTATATCCTATGGGAAAATGGATATGTCTGTTTTGCGAAAGGAGAATGATAATCTATCACTCACGGTTAAAGAATTTACCTGCTCATGGCAGACAAATCTTCCACCCATGAGAAATTCATCATTTGTGAGAGATGCCATCTTGTTTTCAGTTTTAGGTCGGAAAAAATGTTGTCGTTTTCTCCACGAGTGAGTTTTGGGGCAAATGAGGCATGAGTTTTGCTCAGGTGGACCCCCTCTATTGAACCATGACTTTGGTTTGCTTCAGTTTAGTAAAAAGATAGACTTTCAAAAATTAAAATTCTTCTTTCTCGGCTCACTAACGTTTTTCATTCGTGAGCCTGCAAATTCTTTGGTCATTAAACGATTTCATTTGCAAGCTTCCTCCATGAGGGAAAGACCAAATTGCCAGATTTTCACAACCAGTTGTCCATGGGGAAGACTAGATGACCCTAGAGATGACCAGATGGCCCAAATTGAGATGACCAGATGGCCGCTCGTGGCCAAAGATTTTGTTAGCTCGCTACTGAAGCTTGCGGTCGAATATTTTCTCATGAAAGAAAAATCTTTAAAGGTTTAAAAACTTTAAAATTCCATATCTCAATGACAGTTTGGTCTTTTTACTTGAAATATGCAGGGTGCTGAGGGGATGTCCTTCAGATGAGAATTATGCTGTTTAGGTGTTGGTGCATTAATTGGTTGCAGAAATATTCAATGATGTGGTTGATGTTTCTCCCATAGGGTTACATTGTGGTCTGTATCACGACTTTCGGTGCTGTTATGTCTCAAATGAAGTGAGATGCTGACTTTTCACTACTGGTGGCTTAGATCAACTTTGCACCGTTATGTCAGAAACAAAGCAAGATACAGACTTTTTGCTACTGGCAGCTTAGATCACCTTTGCACTGTTAACCCTCACCCTCACACACCACCCCATCCTCCACAGACTGACAGATGCCGGGGTGTGCCATTGGGGTTAGCCTAAATCTCACCCAGTTCTCCTTTACTGTAGCATGTCAACCTGTTTACACATGGAATGGTGTGAGATTTGGCACTATCTAACCAATGGCACACATCGCAGCATCTGTCAGTCTGTGGAGGATAGGGATGCAAGGTGTGTGGGGGTGGGGGTTAGGGGCTCAACCCTAATGTTTCATTTCCTGATTTTTTCCTCTCTAACCCTAAATAATGCATTAAAACAGCTTTTTGCCATGAATATCTATCTATCTATCTATCTATCTATCTATCTATCTATCTATCTATCTATCTATCTATCTATTTTTTCCTCCTTACTTTCCTACTGCCATTTAGGCTCCTGCTTTTCCTGTTCTGGGACAAAGCTGAAATGCAAAAATCATGGACTGTATTTTCAAAATGTTTATATTACCGCAAGCCCCCCAGTGTGCCAACCATATGGTGCACCAGGCTTGTGGCAATCTAATGGGCTTTTCAATCCCATGTGGAAAATGTTACATTTAGACCAGCTTTTTGTAGTCTAGCTTGTGGCAATCCTGAGGGCCATTTTTACGGAGCTTGCACCAGATATTTGGTGCAAGCTGCTGTAAACTGAGGAACCTGTTACAACTGCACGTGCAATTGTAAAGATCAGGCACAGTTGCAGTGATGGGGTTTGGTGCACTGCCAAAACCTAAGTGTGGTGGTGCAGGGCTGGGTGCAAGCCCTGCTCCACCCTTTGAAAATCCAGCCCCATATTTTTGGATTCTGTAAGTTTTGGACTCTCAGCATGTGAAAGAAGTGATTATTACAAAATTATCTAAGAGAGTGGGATTGGCTAAGATATCAGTAGTTAAAGTACTCAGGGTTCAGTCCATGTATGCATTTGTAAATTAGAGGGACTCACTTGAGTTTCTTTCAGGGGGGAGAAGGTCAAGACATCTGAAAACAAGTTATTTAGCTCATGTTTTTCCTGGTAAAACACTTGAAATAAATCAATAAAATCCATAAATACATACATAAATAAATTTGACAAATTAACTGTTTTAACTTATGTTATTAATTTGTTCGTTATCACCACTGCTCTATCACTACTAAGCACCTGCACAGCAAATATGTGAATGTTGTCATTGACAAATGCTTGTTTTTTTGGTTTTTTTTATTGCTATGATTGTCTTGTCATTAATCTTTAGATTGATTCATAGCATGCTAAAAGGCTTAGCAATAGAATCTTTGTCCTGCAGAATGTTGGCAGAGACCTAATGCCAGCCTTTTTGCACAGGTACATGTTATGTTCCTCATTTGCATGTGAACATCCAGCACAAGGGAACCCAGAAATAAATGAAAGTGTTATATCACTGTCACTGCTGTGTGCTGCACGGTGCTGAGGGGATGTCCTACAGATGAGAATTATGCTGTTTAGGTGTTGGTGCATTAATTGGTTGCAGAAATATTCAATGATGTGGTTGACATTTCTCCCATAGGGTTACATTGTGGTCTGTGTCACGACTTTCGGTGCTGTTATGTCGCAAATGAAGTGAGATACTGACTTTTCACTACTGGTGGCTTAGATCAGCTTTGCACTGTTAACTGTCACCCCCACACACCACCCCATCCTCCACAGACTGACAGATGCCGGGGTGTGCCATTGGGTTAGCCTAAATCTCACCCAGTTCTCCTTTACTGCAGCATGTCAACCTGTTTACACATGGAATGGTGTGAGATTTGGGCCGCACAACCCCAATGGCACACCGCAGTATCTGTCAGTCTGTGGAGGATGGGGTTGCAGGGTGTGTGGGGGTGGGGGTTAGGGGCTCAACCCTAATGTTTCATTTCCTGATTTTTTCCTCTCTAACCCTAAATAATGCATTAAAACAGCTTTTTGCCACGAATATCTATCTATCTATCTATCTATCTATATATATTTTTTTTCCTCCTTACTTTCCTACTGCCATTTAGGCTCCTGCTTTTCCTGTTCTGGGACAAAGCTGAAATGCAAAAATCATGGACTGTATTTTCAAAATGTTTATATTACCACAAGCCCCCCAGTGTGCCAACCATATGGTGCACCAGGCTTGTGGCAATCTAATGGGCTTTTCAATCCCATGTGGAAAATGTTACATTTAGACCAGCTTTTTGTAGTCTAGCTTGTGGCAATCCTGAGGGCCATTTTTACGGAGCTTGCACCAGATATTTGGTGCAAGCTGCTGTAAACTGAGGAACCTGTTACAACTGCACGTGCGATTGTAAAGATCAGGCACAGTTGCAGTGATGGGGTTTGGTGCACTGCCAAAACCTAAGTGTGGTGGTGCAGGGCTGGGTGCAAGCCCTGCTCCACCCTTTGAAAATCCAGCCCCATATTTTTGGATTCTGTAATTTTTGGATTCTCAGCATGTGAAAGAAGTGATTATTACAAAATTATCTAAGAGAGTGGAATTGACTAAGATATCAGTTGTTAAAGTACTCGGGGTTCAGTCCATATATGCATTTGTAAATTAGAGGGACTCACTTGAGTTTCTTTCAGGGGGGAGAAGGTCAAGACATCTGAAAACAAGCTATTTAGCTCATGTTTTTCCTGGTAAAACACTTGAAATAAATCAATAAAATCCATAAATACATACATAAATAAATATGACAAATTAACTGTTTTAACTCATGTTATTAATTTGTTCATTATCACCACTGCTCTATCACTACCAAGCACCTGCACAGCAAATATATGAATGTTCGGCATTGACAAATGTTTTTTTTTTTTGCTATGGTCATCTTGTCATTAATCTTTAGATTGATTCATAGCATGCTAAAAGGCTTAGCAATAGAATCTTTGTCCTGCAGAATGTTGGCAGAGACCTAATGCCAGCCTTTTTGCACAAGTACATGTTACATTCCTCATTTGCAAGTGAACATCCAGCACAAGGGAACCCAGAAATAAATGAAAGTGTTATATCACTGTCACTGCTCTGTGCTGCAGGTGCTGCACATGGCACGGCTCCCAAAGCAATGAGCTGCAAAATGTTAATTTCTGTAAGGAAAACAGTGAAGTACATTAACAAAGCAGAGATAAAAGCATAAATGAGGAAAATGTCCTAATTGAAATTGTTCTGAAATGCTGTAGCAAATGCATGCTACCTTAACAAGGAATGGACAACATAAAAAAAATGATAGATTTGAAAGTATGCAAAATACTATACATGCAGTTCCTAAATGCAAATAAAACAGATAAACTATGGTACTAGCAATTTAATTATACCAAAAAGCAGTAAGTGGTGTATCAGTATTTGGAATTCACTGTAGGACTTATGTTCTAAATTAAATATGTTGTGCATGTCCATTTCCATGATAGATATGTTACACAAAGAAAATTGTGAAGATTTTGAGTATAGTATCCCCCAGAAGCCAGTTGAAAGTTGTACAGTGTTTTTTGTTATACCTAATATATGTAACTCTTTCAGAGTTGTGTACAGCTATAATGTGCCCATTATGATGTGATTGAGTGGTACATACTGGAAGTTAGAACTGAATGAGTTCAGCCTGAGTAACATTTTGTCAGCCATTCTTGGGTCTTGTCCAGAAAAATATAAGGAACAAAATATGTTATAACAACAATACTTAACTCAGAGACACTAACAAGGAACCACTGAAGACAGTTTTATTGCTGAGCAAACTATGATACATAAGGCACCTATAGTTAAGATACCCTTGTAGTGGGAAGGAGATCAACCATTATAAAACTCAAGGAGGTAATCACTATTGTTTTATAGTATCACCTACAGTATTTACACGTGTATACACACCTTCAAAGAGCTGATTACAAATATTAATGCCATGTGTAGAGAAAATCTTGCATCCTAATTGCAATATGTCTTAGATCTGTATAATGCATGGGTAAAATATATTCTAGCAATAAGGACAAAGCACACAAATAATATCAATACCTTTTTCAAAGATGCCTTATTGCCATTACAAACGTGGATCCTACCTTTACTCAATAAAAAAAAAGTGATCTACGCCCTAAAATAAACTCCATGAAAATAAAAAAAGAACAAACTAATTGATTAAATGTTCTTTACTTTAATATTATAAAATGACAGGGTAAAATCCAATAATCTGCTTGGCTCTTATTTATGTGTAAAATATGGTTTACACGTGGTTAAAAAAAAGGACTGCTCAGCAGTAAAGAGTCTGGAACCAAGATCAATGGGCATTTGGAAGACAGGCATTTTGGTTAACCCCCTACGGCTAGAACTGATCTTCCACCACAGACATGGCTGCTACCTTTGCACTTTAAAAAAAAGCTTCAGCTGGGCCCTAAAAATAAAACTACCTTAAATAAAAAATAAAACAAATTAAATGTTTCCCTGATTACCACACTCTCCGTACATGCATAAATAAATTAGAAACAATAAGTATTGTTTATAGTTTCACTACAACTGTTTCTTTGCTGACAGTGAAAAATTCCCCTTCCAACTTTACCTTCTCATCAGGGAACACTCTTCTTCAAACAACATGAAGTCTTGCTGTATTCTGACTATTGCAGTTAGCATCAGCACTCAAACTGCCCTGGAGAGTAGAGGGTTAATTTCTATGCAGAGCATAGAACATTGAGCTCGAGCTCAGTTCAGACCCCTGTCTGCTACACTTTGAAGCACAATCGTCAGATTCTTTATGCCGCCTAACTGAACGGTCGCTCTGAAGAGTTCTCTTTTGCTCACGGTTCGAAAGTTGGTTAAAGTCCTTGGTTTTACCAATTATTTTTCACAAGTTTCGGTTCAGATCTCTGTCTGTGGTACAGTAAGTACTAGGTAGTGAACTAGACATAGTAAACTTGTGGAAATTGTAAAAATGTATTTTTTGACCGGTTCGGTTGAACTGACAGTTTAGTGAATTATATACAGTATTCTGTCTTTGTTTCTAAACTTAGAGTGTGGTTACCAGTCCTTATCGGTTTTAAAAAAAACTGCATTTTCTTGTGTTTTTTTTTCCAATACCTGTGACACGGTTAGAAACCGATAAGGGTGTCTTGCCTGGTTGTTTGCCATAAAAAGGGTAAGTCTGTGGTTAGGATGGCTATGTCTGAGAAACCAAAAGGAAAACTGGGCCCACTGGGTTTCAACACTGCAGTGTGTGTGGGGGGAGGTCTTTGCGCTGATCCCCACACCACCTGTGTTATTGTCTGGGGTTTGACCAGCTTGATTCAGACTGCCAAATCTGTAAAAATGTCCCTAAGTCTACCCTGGAAAAAAGATTAGGTAGGCTTAGGGATGAGGAGGCCAAGAAGTCCGCTCACCCAGATGGCCAGCCCGGTTCGGTTCTGACCGAATCTGAGGGAGTGCCCTCTGACCATGTTGATACTTTTTCGGGCAAGAGGAGAGCCAATCCTGAAGGATCGGTTCCTACAAAAAGAAAAAGAAAAGAAAAATCAGCCAGTTTGGATCCATAGACCCATTTTATGACCTCTGAAGAGATTGCCAATGCGATAAGGATTGTACAATCGCTTTGCCCAGTTCTGTCTGATCCGGTGCCTTCTGGCAGGTGCTCGGTTCGGTCGGTTCCTCCGGTTCAAGATTATGCCCCTGAAGATTTCTATGAACTGGATTTGGAGGGGATGAAGATTATGATGATGATGATAATGATGATGGTGTGGAAGGTCTGGTTGAGCCTATTGAGCTGGACATCTCCCCAGACAGGCCTTCTGGTGTTTCCCCTCCTAGGCTTTCTAAGTCCCCTTCCCACTACATGTTTTATAGGAAAGTGGCAGAAACCCTCCAGCTCCCTGTGGAAGAAGCTGTAGAAGAACAAGAGGAACCTGATTATGTGGAGATGATGGACATCCCAGAGTCCACGAGATTGTCTAGTCCCCTTCATAAGTCTTTTGGGAAACAGACACAAAAGATTTTAAAAACTCCAAATTCTGTACCTCCTGTCAACAGAAGGATGGACAAAAGGTACACCTTATCAGGTTCAGGTACAGAGTACTTGTATCAACAATGCAGCCATGTTGGGGTTGTGCAGGATGCAGCCTGTGATAAGGCTAATATACCCTTGGCTTCACCCCCCCCCCAGTTAAAAATTCTAGGAAGCTGGATGCCATGGCAAAGGAACAGTACATGGCATCCACCTTAGGACACAGGCAGGCTAATTATATGACCTATGCAGCCAGGTACCAGAAGTCCAGGTGGGACACTGTACTGGCATTGGCTAAGAAGGCCTCCCCCTAGCTAGCCTTGGTGCTGGACGGGGTGGCTGCTGATGGGATTGAGGCATCTAAGGTACAATTTCATGCTGCTGTGGACTCCAATGATGTGTTATCTAGAGTCATGGCTACATCTGTGGCTCTTTGGAGAATGGCTTGGCTCAGATGTACTAGCCTCTCACAGGACACCCTGGCCAAGGCCATGGATTTACCTGTGGTGAGTAATTCTCTGTTTGGGGAGCAGACAGAAAATTACATGAAAAATATGGATGAGTATAGGGCCACCTATAGGAGTGCACAGGCCAAGGAAAGGCAGGCAACTTTTCAAAGTCAGCAAGCTAGGGGCAAGGGCAGGCCTTTTCATAGGCCTTTCTACCAAGCACAGGCCTCTTCTCCCTTTCCTCAGAGGGGGTTCTTAAGAGGGAGAGGCAGAAGGGGGATAAGCAGGGCTGCATCCATCCCTCAACCTATGGCTCTTGCCAAGCAGACACCCTGATGTGTTAGCCCAGGTAGACTCACCCATTCCTGTAGGAGGCAGGCTGGCTTACTTCATCCAGGACTGGATGTCTGTCACCTCAGACAAGTGGGTCCTGGAGGTGGAAAGCCAGGGGCTGGTTCTCAGCTTCAAGAAATTTCCAAAGCTGAGGGCCAGATCTTCTCCATCTGCAAGCATCTCCGAAACCATTGCCCTAGAGGCAGAGGTTTCATCTCTACTGGCTCTAAAGGCTGTAGAGAGAGTTCCTACATTACACAGGGGCAAAGTTCTGTACTCCAGGTACTTCCATACCCCAAAAAAGACAGGGGAGTGGCAACCCATCCTAGACTTAAGATACCTGAACAAACATCTTTTAAAACCATAATTCAAAATGGTGACTCTGGGAATAGTCCTTCCATCTCTGAGGCCAGGGGACTGGCTAGCCTTCCTGGACTTAAAAGATGTCCACTTTCACATTCCCATCAGGTGCTCCCACAGAAAGTACCTCAGGTTCGAATTGCCTTCAGGCAATTATCAGTTCAAAGCTATGCCCTTTGGCCTGACATCAGCTCCAAGGGTATTCACAAAATGCCTAGCAGTAGTAGTGACCTTTTTATGAAGGAAAAATATTTTCATATTTCCATACCTGGACGACTGGCTCATTGTGGGTCAGTCACCAGACCAAATCAAGTCAGACCTTCAGGTGACTCAGCAAGTGCTCACTTCCCTTGGATTCCTTCTCAAACTTCCCAAGTCAGTTCTCAAGCCTGTACAGCTCCTCACCTTCATAGGGGCAGAGTTGGATACAGTCAAAGCAAGAGCTTTTCTTCCCCTGGAAATGGCAAGGGCTATTGTAGAGCTGGCTTCTTCATTCCACCTTCTGGTTTCTTGGCCAGCAAGGCACTTCCTTCAGCTTCTGAACCACATGGCAGCTTCTACAGCAGTGATCCAAGGGGCCAGATTTCAGATGAGGGACATTCAGTTTCACCTGAGGGCCTTTTGGTCTCAGAAGAAAGATTCTCTAACCAAACTAGTTCCAGTGACTCAGACTGTGATCCAGGCTCTCCAATGGTGGCAGGATCAGGGCAACCTCAGGCAAGGAGTCCCATTCATCACTCAGTCTCACTCTGTGGTCCTAATCATGGATGCTTCTCTATTGGGTGGGGAAACCATCTGGGAGATCTCACAGCCCCGGGACTGTGGTCCCCTCAGGAATCCCTTATTCATATCAATCTCTTGGAACTCAGGGCAGTCTTTCTGGCCCCACAAGCTTTCTCTCAGTCAATGCAGAATAAGATGGTTCAGGTCAGGACAGACGACACCACCACCACCATGTGGTACATCAACAAGCAGGGAGGCACTCTGTCCATGGCCTTGTGCATGGAAGCCATGAAATTGTGGTCCCTAGCTTATTCTCTGCAGTCCTCTCTGATAGCAGTCCACCTTTCAGGGAAGGACAATGTGCTAGCAGATGCATTCAGCAGGATCTCCCAGGGCCATCACCAATGGTCCCTGGACCCTCTGGTGTTGAAAGTGATTTTTTCAAGGTGGGACACTCCAGAGATAGATCTCTTTGCAGCCCCAGACAATCACCAACTTCCTCTGTTTTGTTGCAGACCCCCAGTCTTGTGCTCAGTCCCTCTGGATGCTCTGATTCTGAACTGGGAAGGGAAATTTCTATACGCCTTCCCTCCCTTTCCTCTACTGTTCAAGGTTCTGGTCAAGGTAAGGTCACAACCTTGCAAAGTGATTCTGATTGCTCCAGACTAGGCCAGACAGCCTTGGTACCCCCTGTTGCTGTCCCTAGCAGTCCATCTTACCCTGTCTCTTCTCAGGAATTACAACCTGTTAACCTCCTCTCAGGGGAGGATTTGGTACCCCAGTCTTCAGTCTCTCAATCTCAAGGCATGGCTCTTGAAGAGTTAGAATATGCAGATTTGCATCTGTCCCAAGGGGTTCTGGATATTCTCAAAGTCTCTCGAAAGCCTGCCACCAGAAAAACTTATAACTCCAAATGGAAAAGATTCAGCATTTGGTGTTCCAAGAAGCATATATCCTCAGACACTGCTACAGTACATTTGTCAGCTGTTTCTGCTTTTCTGTCAGTAGAAAAGCCTTCCTCACTGTCATCTCACCCTGTATTCTGTAAATTTTTCAAGGGATTGCTTCATACCAATCCCCCCTTTAGGGATCCTACCCCTGCTTGGGATCTTAATGTTTGCTTTGCTCAGCTTATGCAACCCCCTTTTGAGCCTTTGTCTTCAGCAGAGCTTAAGTACCTGACTTGTAGAACTGTGTTCCTGGTAGCTATTACCTCTGTCAGGCATATCAGTGAATGGCAAGCTCTGTCAGTGGAACCTGATTTTATCCCATTCCATAGAGATAAGGTGGTCCTTAGAACTAATAGGAGGTTTTTACCTGAAGTGTTTTCAGATTTTCATCTGAACCAATCTATGTCTCTTCCTGTGTTCTTCACTGATCATTCTTCTTCAGGAGAAAGAAGTTTACACAGTTTGGATATTAGTTACTACACTGAGTGTACTAAGGCTCACAGGTTTGACTCTCTCTAGTTGTTTCTCACTTATGGTGAGGTGGGGAAGGGCAAATCTGCCACTAAGAGAACTATTGCCAGGTGGATTGTCTCTTGTATTCAATTCTGCTATGAGAAGCTAGGCAAAATACCTCCCTCAGGCCTGTGGGCTCAATCGACTAGAGGTACAGCTGCTTCCCTGGCTGCAGCCAGGGATATTCCTTTGCTAGAGATATGTAAAGCAGCCACCTGGAAAACAGTCCATACATTTACCAAGCATTACTACCTGGACATCCAGGCTAGGAGTGATGCTCGGTTTGGTAAAGCAGTAATGCAGAGCCTATTCCCAAGGTAGGTTTGATTCCCTTCTCCATGGAGGTAGTGCTTGGTAGTCTGCATATGTCAGAATACAGCAAGACTTCATGTTGTTTGTAGAAAAAAATTACTCACCTTAGTAATTATGTTTCCTCTAATGGAGTCTTGCTGTATTCTGACCTCCTTCCCTTCGTGCCTCCCCTCTCAGAACCTGTTTTTGGGAAGTGGGCTGGCAGGTGCAGTGTTGCACCCCAGGGGTGCATTTGAGTACTCCCTCCTTTTAGAGAGGGGGTGGGTTATATTATTAATTTGACAGTCTTAAGTTGTTCACTACCTGGTTTTTAATTTTGGATTTTGGATTTTTTGAGTCTTTTGGGGATCCAAAATATTTGGTTGCCATTTGGCTAGTAAAAATTTTACAATTTCCACATAGTAGTTACTTAGTGTTAGCTCACAAGAATCTGATGATTGTGCTTCAAAGTGCAGCAGACCGAGGTTTGAACCAAACTCAAGCTCAACTTTCTATGCTCTGCATAGAAATTAACTCTCTACTCTCTGGGGCAGTTTGAGTGCTGGGGCTAACTGCAATAGTCAGAATACAGCAAGACTCCATTAGAAGAAACATAATTACTAAGGTGAGTAATTGTTTCTTCTTGCCCTGACAGTGAGATAATTGAGTCTCTGGCTGTAACAAAGGCCTTTGTTTTCTGTGTGTACAAAGTGTTAGAAGAGAAACATTCTGCCAGTGGAACTAAGCAGAATTATTCTATGGTAAACACTCTATGATAAACATTCCATACCTTGAATGTGGAGAAAAATTGAGAAAAAAAGCAGGAAGAAGAAAGTAGGCAATAATACAATGACATCATCAATGACATCACTTGCAGTGGGCAAAAGGACTATTTTAGCACAAATGCACACAAGTAAATCTATTGTTTCTACATATAAACATGTTTTTTCCCAATAGTCAAAAAGTAAAAAAACAAAAGGAGCCAATTGTATAAGCACAATAAGGCACTTGGGGATTTGTGTAAAACATATTTTACAGCATGTCCAGTGGCTGAAGTGGCCTTCGGCCTTGTACCTTACTACGCCCCTGGCCATGCTGTCAAATATGTTTTACACACACCCCTTCATGCCTTATTGCTTACCTTTCATTCTTCCATATATAATGTACACAATCTTTTTTTTTTTTTAATTGTATGATTCTTGCCTTTGGAGTCTGTCTGACGGCATCCCTCCCGACCCATCACTGATCTTCTCTTGGATTTACTGGTTATCCACCATTTATGCTGAACCCTGTGGTTGGGTTGCCACTGACCCGCCATGTTTATCATGCAAGAGCCTGTGCAAGGTGCTGGCAAGGAGCAGCCTGACATCCATTTTCCTCCAGATTTTCTTCCCTGGGCTTCAGTGTTGGAACATGTGCACCAGAACATCACACTCCAGCCCTCCTCCTTGCTTGCATGCTGTTCCACTGTGCTACTGTCCAGCCTCTACCAGGTGGCAGTCCCTAGTGTCCTATCTCCTGGAGGAGGGAGAGCTGTCATTTGGCACTCAATCCTCCATCAACCCACTGGCCCACCAAGCAACCAGTGCCCATTTCCAAACCTGGATTGCTGGCATTGAGGGTGGAAATGCCTTACAGTGTATTATAGAATTTCACTGGTGAAATGCAGAATTTCACCCACAAGTTGCAAAATACTGCTGTTCATGGGTGAAAGTCCTCATTTTGCTGGCAAAATTCCTCATTTCGCCTGTGGAATTTCACATTTCACACCCATGAAATATTTTGTGAAAAGTGTGAATTTCACGATATATTTCACAGAACAAAATTTGCGGATATCGTCCATCTCTAATCAGTGACTCTAAACATGTCTAAATGTAGGATACAATATTTTATGCAGTTGCTCTCCGAACGCACACACTCACAGTTTTCAAATAAACAGCTGTATTTACAGTACTTAAGGAAAGAAGATATCTTACCTATTTGTAAAGTAAAGAAGAAACTATCCATCAGCTAGCTAAAAAGAGCGTAACCTGCATTAACTCAATCCAGCATCCAGATTTTCAAAGAATATGAAATCCACTCATGGGTGGTAGAAACAGTGTGCAAGGGGAGGCTTCCCTTGCTCACCCACACATTTTTCTTCAGGACAGGTATTTTTTTACACAGAGCCATTTTCCTACTGACACCAATTTTCTTGTGTAGCTGTGACAAAATGTGATGGCTGGTAGTACTAGGCATACCATCCTCCACAGGAATAAAGCATATTATGCTAGTGCTGCAACCACACAGTCTGACTACTCCACTACAGGGTTGGCACTTGTGTGTATCCCCTGTGACTAACTCTAGTGTATTTCATAAAGAGAAGCAATAGGGATATGGCACAACTCAACACTGGCTAGCAGGAGCCCACTGCTCTGCTGCCCACGAACACCATGGGCCAAAAATAGAATAGCATAGCACAGCATAGCACGACAAAACAAAAACAGAGGAAAGTGCAAGTCCATCTTCTTATTGGAACCCAATTAAATCATTAAAAGGATCATCAATCTGTAAAGCTAAAACAAACATCCAGAACGAAAAGGGAAGAGATCTTACTGCAACTGAAGCCAGTGACCTGTTAAACAACTACTTCTGCATGCTACTGGATATAAAAATTCCAAACCCCGACCATGGAAACTTATCAAAAGTAACAAGCAATGAATTGAGTGATGAGAACAAAACTAACCAAAATCACCCAAATTTTAGTTCAAAGTAATTAAACAGTGTGGGATAGAGAAAGCAATAAATAACTTGAATGCAAATCAGGCAAATGTTATGGATCAGATAAGAAGCAAAATTCTTGAAATATTGAACCGAAGTAATAACATCTGTCCTGACAGAATTATTCAATAGAAGTCTACTGGAAGGCGCTTACCCAGATGACTGGAAATTGGTCAAGGTAGTACCCATTTTTAAAGCAGGAGAACAGAACAATCCATCAAATTACTGACCAGTAGCATTATTGTCCATTGTGTTCACAATTTTTGAAAGATTGATCGGGGAAACAAATAATCAAATACCTGGACAAATATGGGTTGCTGTCTAAGCACAAATTCGGATTCAGAGCAGCTAGGTCGATCCGCACTGCCCTCACAGACTTTATTAATATAACGAGTTTATATAAGGGAGAGTTTGTGGGTGTAGTATACACTGACCTCTCCAAGGCCTTTGATTTAGTAAATCACACAATGCTAATAGAAAGGCTTGAAAGGGTAAGAATATCAGGAAGGGCCAAAACATGGTTTCAGTCATATTCATCAAATAGAAGGCAGTAGGTCTCTGTAAATGACATGCTTTCCAATTCACAAATTTTGAGAAGAAGTGTGCCACGGAGCTCCATTTTGGATCCCCTGTTGTTTCTAATTTACATGAATGACCTACCCACCCACCCATATTACAAGGTCTGAAATAAAACCTTATTAATAGGAACAGCAACTTCTCACAAGAAATTAGAGCAGAACTTGCAGCATGCTTTAAACTGCCTCCAGGAATGGTTTGTAAATTTAAATATGGTACTAAGTGCCAAGAAAACTCAGACAATGATGTTTAGGCACTGTAGGTCAAAAAATAAAGTAGAAACTAAATTAAACATCACAACACTAAACGGCCAAACATTAACCACTGCCAATGAATATAAACACCTAGGAGCAACTATATACATTGGGCTGAAATTTGATCTGCATATAAACAATACTGTCAAAATGGTAAACTGATGACTCAGGGCTTTGAGAAGAAAGTATTTTTTCATCCCCAAAGCAACAAGGAAAACTATAGCATCACAACTTCTACTACCTGTTCTGGAATATAGAAGCATTGTATACCAGCACACTGCTTGCACAGTGCTAAAAAAAGAACTAGACAGAACATATAACAACTTAGTAAGATTTGTATTAGGTTGCGCTTACGATCGATATCATTGATTAATATACAGTGATCTACAGTAGGATTCCTTGGGACTCAGGAGGTAAAAACTGAGAGCAGCAACAGCCTTTAAAATGCACAAGGAAAAACTGAGCTTCCTGAATCTAATCCTGCTGCATTACATGGGCATACCCATAACTTAAGGGAGATAAAAAATAAGGGGGTCTTTATTCCTATGGCATCTAACTCTAATGGGAAAATGAAATCAAACTAGTGGGTAGCCAAAGAATGGAACATGTTACTCCCAGAAATCAGGAAAACAACAACTATACATTAATTTATAACCCTACTAAACAAGAATTTAAAAGATACTTGCACTTGTCATTGAATAAATTGTATTTGGAATATGTGTGTATGTTGATTTAAGTATCTAGGTCCGTATAATATCACTTGATTGAATCTGTATACATGCTCTGTAATAAAGCAAGACAACTTTGTAAACAGGGATGCAAAGTCCTAATAGTTCTATCCTGTCTAAAAATAAAGATTTATCTTATCTTGTAAAACTCTTGTGTTCCCTTACCCTATATAAGGTGCTTTATTTTATCCTACACAATGCTTATCACATCTTGTAGCACACTACCTCAGTTGCCCTATGCAGTGTAGCCTGCGACCTGCAGTCCTTCTTGCGGACACCCTGCCGATGATCCCAGATTCTACTTAGTCACGTGCCACACTCCTGCTTCTTGGCACTGACACTTCAGGGTCACTCACGCAAGGGGTCACTTGACCCCCTTGGTAATTTATTGGGGCTACAGCCACTCTATTGGCTGTGCTGAGCCACATGCCCCCACTATCCTGTTCAATTCAGTCCCTCCCTCAGACTCCATCTTTTGGTGTCATCCCTCCTCCCAGTCCCACAGTACAAAATGCAAAACAGTTTCCCCTCACACAGCACACAGAACTACCATTTGAAAGAAGATCAACTTTCCTCCATGAGTCTGCTCCCCATTTTTCTCAGCAGCAGCTGCACTCTTGGGATGGACTACAACTATGGTGAGTTTGACAAGTATATACTCCATTGGCTACCACCACCATATTGGTGGTGCTGTGCCATGTTTCCCCAGCATCCTGTTCTGTTGACTGCACTGTGTTACATGTCCCCAGCATCCTGCTCAGTCCAGTCCCTTCCTTGGCCTCCCTCTTTCAGCATCCTCCCTTTTCCCAGTCTCACAGTACAAAGTTCAAAACAGTTTCCCCTCACTCAGCAAACAGCAATACCATATGGAAAAAGTTCAAATTTCCTTCTTGAGTCTGCTTCCCCATTCAACTCAGCAGTGGCTGCACTCAGTACCTGGCCAAACAAGTCAGCTATTGGGAGCTGGGTAAAGGGATGGCCACTGTGCTTAATTTAAGTCAGGGGTAGGGCCCGGGTCCAGTTTGATTACTTGATTCTTTGGTGCTGGACCTGAATGGTTGGAGATAGAGTTGGTACCCAGAGGGACTTGATAGTTCAGAGAGGGGCAGTGGGGAACAGTGGATAATTGTGTGGCACATTTTGCAGGTGCTGTTGGTCAGCTGGAGTAATACTATGAGGAATCAAATGAGCCCAGCTCAAACTGTCCACACCACTGAGCTGAACTTTTCAGCAGCATACTGATCACAAAGATACTGAAAAAATGCTAGTACCATTTGGAAGAACTAGACCTGTCAGTCCAGTCAGTGACAGTCCTCAGATACTACCTACAAAACTAGCATCACAGTCTCTCTGCACTGCAGCAGCTGTATACCTCAGCCCTGGTGCAGGCCAGCAGGTAAGGGTGCAAATTCCCTACAATGTGAATGTGAAGGAGGGGTGGAGCTTTGGCTTTCTGTTGATTGGTGGAGGGGTGAGTGATTTATTTAGGAGTCATAGGAGTCCTTCTCTGCCACGTTCCTGTTACTGATCACTTGTCTAACACTCCTTTCCCTAAAACTGCCCCCTCAGCCCCTCCTCTTCATTTTCACACCCTCTCCCCCATGCAAACCCCCTCTCCTACCCTTACAACATCAACTCCAACCACCTCCTCCACTCTTATCCTCCCCTTTCTCTTTACCACCCTCCTCCCCATACCCCTTCCTCCAGTAGAATCCCCCCCTCACTGCCACTGCCGTACTAACCTTCACCTCAACCCCTCCATGCCTTTTTCATCCACATTCACCCTGGCCTTCTTTCGTCCCCCTCACTAAGCCTGGAATCCATCCACCGCTGTTGTTTATTCTGTTCCCTTTCTCCCCATTTCCCCTACTCCCCTAGACAAAAGCTGCACAGATTGTACACTGCTCTTTTTTCCCCTCCTCGTCCTTCTTCTACTGGCTGGTGATGTTGAATGAAACACCAGCCCTCTCTCCCCCTCCCTATTAAAGGGTCAAAGGATTTTCCAACTGAATTGCAGGAGTCTAATCCCTAAACTCGATCAGTTAAACATGGGGACCTCATTGCACTTCCCTGATGTTCTCTGCATATCAGAATCTTGACTCTCTTCCAGAACCTTCCGACTTTCTCATATCTTTACCCAACTACCAGCTTTTTTTCACCAGGATAGAGGCAAGCATGGAGGTGGTGTTGCCATCGGCACTTGCTCCTCCCTCCCCTCCAGTGCCCTTCACAAAGAGTCTGTCCTGTCCTCCAATGAACTACTCCTTCTGAAAATCTCCCTCCCTCCCTCCCTTCCTCCACCCTACTTTTTATTGCTGTTCTCTGCATTTCCTCTAAATCTCCCTGCCTCCCTCCCAAATATCCTATTGCCCCTTGTCTCCCAATCCACCCTGTGAGAACTTATCCTTCTTGGTGACTTTAAAACCACCTCTCAACCCAAACAGTACAAACTATAGTATTCCCGAACCTCACTCAGCTTATCAATGAATTCACCAGGCTCACCCCATGCGCTGAAAATCAGTTTCTACTCATCTGGGTACTAACCTCTCATCCCCACAGGATTATTGCTGCTGGGACTATGCCCAATGCTTTCCGTGATCATTGCTTCACTTACTGTGTCAGGAAAGTCCATCTTGCTCAATCCTCCCCTAAGTATACTTGGCATAGTTCCTTCAGATCCCTTGACCTCAATGTCCTTCTCTCTGATTTTACAACTTACGACTGATCCCCCACCTACACTGCTCATGACATTGATGAGGCCATATCTTTCTTTACTCAAATCTTCAACAGAGTCTGGGACATCCATGTCCCTCATAGGAAGCTGTAAGCCAAACAACTACACCAGCATTGGATCTCTTCAAACCTGATTGCTCTATTCAAAGCTAGTGACCATGCATGGGCAAATTATGAGACTTCCAACATTCAAGCTGCCCTACAACACTACAAAACCCTATGTGACACCTGCACCAGTCTGTCCATACCACTAAGGCCCTTTTCTACCAGTCTCACCTTAACTCCAATCTGCATTCCCCTGCCAACTTTTGGAAAATTCTACACTCCCTTCACAACCCACCTGTCCAGTCCTCCCACCCTCCCTCCTCATTAACAGTGAACTAGTCAGTGATTCCTTCATGGTGACCTCCCATTTCTACAATTTCTTCACCACCTGTGCCCTTCCTAACCAGGTTAGTCCCGTGACACCCCCTCATGCTCAGCCCTCTCCCAAATATCCTTTCTCCTTCCCCCAGTCTCCCCTCAGGAAGTTCTCAATGTTTTCCTTTCTCTCAACCCTTCAAAACATAGTCCTGATGGGTTAGATCCCAGGCTTCTCAAAATCTCATCTCCAGCTATTACCCCTCCCCTCACATACATACTAAACCTCTGTTTCTCCCTCTCTGCTGTCCCTCAAGCATGGAAAATGTCTATGGTCCTGCCACTCTTCAAAGGTGGTGATCCTTCCTCCCCAGGGACCTACAGACCTATATCCCTTCTCCCTGCCTTGTTAAGGTTCAGGAAACCCTTGTGGTTTCTAGGTTCACCACCCATCTCGACAGCTCCTCCTTCATCACCCCTTTACAATTAGGCTTCAGAAAGAATCACTCTCCTTCCTCCTCCGTGTGACTAACTCCATCCACTCCTCCATTGATAATGGTCAAATCACCACAGCCAGTTTTAGAGACCTGGCCAAAACATTTTTATAGACCTGGCCAAAACATTTTTATAGACCTGGCCAAAACATTTGATTCTGTGTCCCACTCCCTCCTCCTCCTCCATAAAATGGCTTCTGCTGGTCTTTCCCCAGCTTCTGTGAAATGGTTTAAGTCTTATTTCTCTTATCACCAGCAATCAGTGCAAATTACTGACTCTCTGGGCCCAATTATCAAAGCCCTGAGAGTGACGCAAGGTGCCTGCGCCAAACATAACTGGTGCAAATGGAACCTTGCGTCAAGTACTGACCCCAGAGCTATTCTCAAAGGCAGCCTGCATCAACCACAGGCTGCCTCTCTCAAACAGATCTTGTGCCACCCATGTGCCCACAAATGGTCTGCGACACGGTACAAGGGTGCATGTGGCGGACGCAAGCTGCCACAGCCAGTAAATGGGATTCTCATACCACCCCCAGAGGGAGAATTTCTAAGTACATACAGTAGATACTTAGATACATAGACACTGTCAGCACAAAAGGGCCTGTGGCCCACCCAGTCTGCCCAATTGAGCTTGTAAGTTCACTTTAAGTTTTCCTAGATGTCTGTTGCCTTTTACCCCTGACGTTCAGAATTCCCTTATGTCTATCCCATGGATTCTTAAATCCTGTGATTGTTTCAGAACCCACTACTTCCTCTGGCAGGGTGTTCCACTTATCCACCACCTGTTCTGTGAAGAAATTCTTCTTCACTTTTCCTCTGAATTGCCCTCCCTCCAACTTCATCCCATGCCCTTTAGTCCTGGAACATCTTTTTCACTGAAAAATAGTGTATTCCTACACTCTGTTTCTCCCTGTAAGATTCTTGTATGCCTCTATCATATCCCCTTTCTCCCCCCTCTCCTCCAGGGAGTACATATTCAAGTCTTTCAACCTGTTCTCATAAGACTTGTGATGCAATCCATGTACCATCTTTGTTGCTGTCCTCTGAACCTTCTCTACCCTATGTTCTTACATAGGTAAGGTCTTCAGAACTGTACACTGTACTCCAGGTGGGGCCTCACTAGTGTCTTGTATAGTGGAATTATGACCTCCCTTTTCCTGCTGGTGATGCCTCTGCCTATGTATCCCAGCATCCTATTTGCTTTCCCTGCTGCCTTGTCACACTGTTTCCTTATCTTGAAGTCATCAGAGATGATAACCCTAAGATCCCTTTCCTACTTGGTGCTTGCTATATCCTCACCTCCCCCCCAACTGATATGTTGTTCCAGGGTTTTTGTGCCCCATATGCATTATCTTGCACTTGTTTGCTTTGAATTTCAACTGCCAAATCCCTGACCATTCTTCAAGTTTCTGCAAGTCCCTCTTCATTCTGACTAAACCCCCTGGCATGTCCAGTCTGTTACAAAGCTTTGAGTCATCAGTGAACAGAGAAATACTGCCTTCTAAGTCCTGCACAATATCACTGATGAAGACATTGAATAGTACCAATTCCAGCACTGATCCCTGTTGTACCCCACTGGTCACCCTTCCCTCTGTGGAGTGAGAGCCATTTACCACCACCATCTGTGTCCTGCCGCCCAGCCAGTTACTTACTCACTGCACTACTGTCCTGCCACTTCCATATTCCCTAGTTTGTTTAATAGCCTTCTGTCTGGCACAGTGTCAAAAGCCTTGCTGAAGTCCAGATAGGCCACATCCACTACCCTCCCCTGATCCACCTCCCTTGTCACCCAGTTGAAAAATTCAATGAGGTTGGTCTGACATGACCTTTCCCTGGTGAAACCATGCTGCCTTAGGTCCTGTAGTCCACTGGCAACCAGATGTTCCACCAATCTCTCCTTCAGTAGTGCTTCCATGATTTTCCCCACTACTGAGGTGAGGCTGACTGGTCTGTAGTACCCCACTTCCTCTTTGTTCCTGCTTTTGTATAAGGGGACTACATCTGCTGCCCTCCAGTCTTTTGGTACCTCCCCTGTTTACAGTAATCAGCTAAACAGGATTGCCAGAGGCTCAGCCACCACCTCTTAGTTCTTTTAGGACCCTGGGGTGCACCTCATCAGGCCCAATTGCTTTATCAACTCTTATTCCTTCCAGTTCCTTCAGGACCCTTTCTCATGCAAAGGAACGTGTGTCCATTTCTGCACCATTCCCAACCCTTGTACTCCCTTCAGGCCCATTACCCTCATCTTCCTCAATAAAGACTGGGCAGAAATACCTGTTCAATATATCAGCTTTACTGTTGTCATCCTCCACACATCCCCCATCCTCCCCCTTCAGTCTCATTGTCCCTCCCTTTGCCTTTCTTTTTTCACTTATGTACCTATAAAAGATTTTGTGCACTCTACCCACTGATTTTGCAATGCACTCTTCTGTCTGAGCTTTGGCTTCCCTTACTGACCTCCTTGCCTCCCTTTGCTTCTTGTGGTATTTCTCCATACCCCCTTCTGCCTGCATCTTTTTGTATTGCCTGAATGCAGTCTTTTTGGCTTTCACTTTCTCCGCTACCTCCTTGGAAAACCATAATGGCCTCCTCTTTCTTTTCCCCTTGCTAACCTGCTTAATGCATAATTCTGTTGCTCTTGTAATCCCCATTTTAAATATTGCCCACTGTTCCTCAACCCCTGACTCCTGCCCCATTCCCATTAATGCCTCCTTCAAGCATCTCCCCATTTTCCCAAAGTCTGTCCCCCTAAAATCCTGGATACATGTTTTTGTATGGCTCCTTCTGTGATGTCAAACTCTGTTCCCCTGGTGCTCCCCCACTGTTACCCCCATCACACTGCCCCCGCTTGGGCCAGGGCTGGCCTAAGGGTACTCAGAAATATCTCCCCTGGGAGAGCAGACCTATTTGTGGCAATGTGTCGATGCCCTGGTAATCTAGCGGTCCCACTTCGATGTCCCCTAAATGGCAACCACTGTATCTGGTGGCCTAGTGAACTCTCACCCACCACGATATGCTCATTGGTATGCCAGTTATCCTGGTGGGCTAGATGTCTCTTCCCCTGCCCCAATATGCCCATAAGTGTCCCAGTCATCCTGGTGGGCTAGCTGTCCTGCCACCAACCACCCTGGCAAAAAGTGCCCCAGCACCCCACACTCCCCCAGTCCATACCCTGAGCTGGGACCGGAACAGTCCTCCTCACACCACCTCGGCTGGCCCCGAATGAACTGTCAATGTGCACATATAATACAGTAGGTGCTCACTGATAATCAGTGAGCGCCTGCTGTCTTATATGTGCACAGTGATAGTGCAGACAGACTGGCTGAGGTGGTGTGAGGAGGGCCGTGCCGGTCCCAGCTCAGAGTACTGGTTGGGGGAGTGCTGGGCACTTGTTGCTGGTGGGGGAAGGGACCGCTAGACCATCAGGATGACCAGGATAATATTGGGCATATCGAGGTGGGGGAAGGACCACTAGACCACCAGGTAAACAGCAATCATTTGATTGGGCATATCGGGGCAGGGATGGCACACAAACCACCGAGGGCACTACTGTACTGGCACACAGCCAGCTTACAGTTGTGGCAAGCCCTCCTGCTGCATCATGTGTTTGGCTCCCAGTCTGGCTTGCCGTATGACTTGGGACTTAGCCACCGGGACCCCGCTTGTTGGAGAATCCGGCACAGGGTCCCTGGTGCACTGGGCTTTGGTGCAAGCTGCTGTTTGCCGCAGCCTGCACCAGTCCAAGCTCACTTTGAGAATTGGACCCCCTGTCTCCTCCCCTTACAATCCAAACAGGTGTTCCACAAGGCTCTATTCTGTGGCTATCCTATTTTCTATCTTCATTAATGACCTTCCCACTGCCTGTGTCTCCTCCAATGTACATATGTAAGCAAATGACACGGTTCTCTACCTGTCAGGCCCCTCATGTAGTGCAATTGAAGCCCCATTCCAGCAGGATTTCCTTAATATTTTACACTGGTTTAAATCAAATTAACTCACACTCAAAGTGAAAAAGACAGTTTTGATGACCTTTGGATCCTCCTAGAAGCTAGCAGAACTCCAGTCACCCTCCCACTTTCAACATGCTCGATGTAGTCCACCTGGAAACTGTCTCTATTTCAAATACCTTGGTGTCTGGTTGGACCCTAGGCTGGATTTCTCCCACCACTTTGTCGCCCTACACATAAAGCTTCATCCCAAGTTAGAGGCCTTATACAACCACAAGGACTGCTTTGCACTTCCAGTACACTGTGAGCTACTGTATTTACCAAATAGATTCTCATAATTTTTGACTATGCAGATGTGTCCTACAATTCTGCCCCCTCCTCCTCTCTTGCCAGGTTGGACACTCTGTGCAATGCCTTCTGCCAGTTCGCCTTAAATCTACCTCCCCTAACCCACCACTGCTGTCTGTACTCTTCACTCTCCATGCTCCCTCTCTCCCTGTGCCATCAGCTACATAGCATATCCTTCATTCCCAAATATTGGTTCAACCTACTCCCAACTTGTCTAGCCTCCTTCATCTCCCCCATCAGTGCATCCGACTACACGCTTTGCTCCAGGGACTTTCACACCTTCTCCCTCCCCCAAGTGCATGTGCTGATCAAGTGGCTTTGTCTTAATCACTTCCCCTTCCTCTGGAACCAGCTCCCCTCCTCTCTTTGGTTTTCTTCTTCCTTCTTCTCCTCCTCCCTTAAATGTCAACTCATAGTTTATTACCTAGCCCCCTTGTTTTTGTAGGCCTTCCTCATCTCACCCCAAAAAGGAGAAGGGTAGTGTGGTGATTGTGGGGGACTTCAACATGCCAGGAGTGGACTGGAGCACCCCAACAACAAGGAACAGAAGGGAGCAGGTACTGCTGGATGCCTTCCAGGACAGCTTGCTGCTATAAATGGTCAGTGAACCAACCAGGTTAGGGAATACCCTTGACCTTGTGCTGGCAATTGGGGACTTTGTGAGAGAACTTACAGTGGAGGAACCGCTGTCAGGGAGTGATCACCACTCAGTATGGCTCACATTGGATATGGGCAAGGAAGGAGTGGAATCTGGCACAAGAGTGCTGGACTTCAGGAGGGCCGACTTTGGAGGATGGGGAAGTGGTAAAGGTACCTGGCCAGAATTCAATCTAGTATGGATACTAACCAGAGATGGGAGCTCATAAAGTTGGGGATAGTGGAGCAACCAAAACCTGCTGCAAAGCCCAGAGCAAGAAGGCTAGGGCTAAGAAACTGAGCTGGTTGAGCAAGGAGGTCATGGAAAGGTAAGGAGGAAAAGAGCTGCCTTTAGGAAATACAAGAAAACAGGGAGGGGAGGACAGAGAGGAGTACTTGACAGAATCGAAGGAGGTGACAAGGGCAGTAAGGGGCAAAGCATCTACGGAACTCAGGCTGGCACAAGGCATTAAGAGGGAGAAGGACATCTTTAAGTACATCAGGGAGAAAAGGACTGTAAGGACCACATAGTAAGGATTAGGAAGGAGGGGTTGGGTGGAAGCAGGTGTGCGATAAGGCGGAAGCACTAAATGAGTACTTCTGCTCAGTATTTACTAAAGAGAAGAGGGGGTGACACCTAAGATGGGAGAAATGGCAGACGCAAGGGGGGAAGTGGTGACAGATGGGGAAATCATGGAGGGCAGAGTTCGAGAGGGTTTGAAGGCACTGAGGGTGGACAAGGCGCCAGGCCCAGATGGCATCCACCCCAGGGTACTGAAGGAGCTGGCAGAGGTCCTTGCAGGACCTTTGGATGACCTATTTAATGCCTCACTACATTCAGGGTGTGTACCTCAGGACTGGAGGATGGCTCATGTGGTGCCCCTCCACAAGAGTGGCCCCAAGGATGAACCGGGAAACTACAGACCAGTGAGCCTCACATCCATCGTGGTTAAGCTAATGGAGACTATCCTGAAGGAGAGGCTGGTGGCCCTCTTAGAGGCCAAAGGACTACAGGACAGCAGACAGCATGGCTTCATACGTGGCCGATCCTGCCAAACCAACCTGGTCGAGTTCTATGACTGGGTAACTAGGCAACTGGACAGGAGACATGCAGTGGATGTCCTGTATCTGGACTTCAGTAAGGCATTCGACTCAGTGCCACATGGAAGGCTGGGAAGGAAGTTAGTAGGCACTGGGGCAGGTGCAATGCTGGTGAGATGGGTGGAAACTGGCTGCAGGGAAGGAAACAGAGGGTGGTGGTGGGTGGGAGCTCTCACACCCAAGGGCAGTGACGGCGGTGTCCCACAGGGCTCGGTGTTGGGACCAGTGTTGTTTGGGATATTCATTGCAGACATATCATGGGACATCAAGAGCAAGATCAGTCTGTTTGCTGATGATACCAAGGTTGGCGCGGTGGTGGATGACCTAGGGGATGGCAGGGTTGCAGGGTGATCTGGCAAAGCTTGAAACCTGGTCAGACACCTGGCAACTGGGCTTTAATGCCCAAAAGTGCAAGGTGATGCATTTTGGGATGAAGAACCCAAGGAGGACTTACCAGTTAGGGGGTGCAGCTAGCCCAGACAGAGGAGGAGAAGGACCTGGGTGTGCTCATCACAGGGTCAATGAACAACTCGGCACAGTGTGGAAGGCAGCTGCAAGGCCAACAAAATGCTGGGTTGTATTGCAAGGGGTATATCCTCGAGGAGGGAGGAGGTGATTCTGCCACTGTATAGGTCATTAGTTAGACCACACCTGGAGTACTGCGTGCAGTACTGGCGTCCGTATCTGAAGAGGGACATTACGTTACTGGAGGGAGTGCAGCACAGGGCGACAAAGATGATCAAGGGTCTGGGGGACTTATCATGTGAGAGGAGGTTGAAGGAGTTGAACATGTACTCACTGGAGGAGAGGAGAGACAGGGGGGACATGATTGAAACTTTTAAATACATGAAAGGAATAAACAAGACAGGTACAGAGGGGCTGTTCAAAGTAAGGGAGGGGAGGGACACCAGGGGCCATGATATGAGACTGGAGCGAGGAAGGTTCAGGAGGGAGATGAGGAGACACTTTTTTACAGAGAGGTGGTGGCTGGGTGGAATCGTTACCTGCAGAAGTGATATGCAGTAGAACAGTGGACTGCTTCAAATGAGGATGGGACAGGACAAGGGGGAGGGTTAGTGAAGGGGAAGGGTTGAAGGGAAGGGCAGCTGCAAAATAAGGGGTGCTAGCTGCACATTCGAGCAGACTTGATAGACCTCTAGGCCTTTATCTGCTGGCAAATTTCGTATGTTCGTGTGTAAAAATTCCCAATGTGTCCTTTCCTCTCCCTCCAGCTCCTTCTCCCTGATTTCTCATTCCACCTGTATGCCTCTTTTCTGCTCCTTTATGTCTGGCCCTCCTCCACTCCCCTCCACTCATTACTTGCATCCCATGTTCTACTGGGCACTGTTACAGTAATTTGTTGTATTGCTAGCTGTTGTCACTGCTGAATCTATGTATTTGTTTACACATTATGCACAATGTCTGTAACCCTACGAGAATTAGCTGTTGTGTCTGCTGAATCTATGCTTTTGTTTATACATTATGCTCACAATGTCTGTAACTTATGAGCTTTGCACTTTATTTGTATTTGTCTCTCCCCTACCCCCTGGGTCATACCTGGAAACGAGCCTCAGCTCAATGTGCCTTTCCCAGCTACCAAAACATTTTAAATAAATAAAGTCATATATAATTAATAAATAAATTAATATACAAAATCAGGCTTTTATTCTGCTGATTTCACAACTTTCAGGAATCAGAATCTGAGCCAGAATAATAATATCTGGTAATCTGACAGATGCACATAGTACAGATTCCACAGAATTTGATCACCCCAATCCCTTATATATATTTGTATCATTATTGTGTTATTTTGTACTGTGGCTAATGGCATGATTGTGTAATGCCAGGACAGTCAATTGTGCCTTTAACATTTACCATACTTCCCTATCCCAAACCATTAATGAGGTTTGGCACCTTGTGTCCATTTGCAGGTATGCTCCACCTACTCAGTCATCTGAACCAACTACTCTAACTTATTCTGTAGATTATGCATCCAAATGTGACACAAACCTGGGATTTCAAGGTGAAAAATACTCATTGTTTTTCCACAAAAGATATATCTATCAATATTAGACCTTCCATTAGACAGCAAAAGGACTACTGATGTAATATTGCTGTACTGACATTTATTTGTCCTTTGTTGTGTACTCGTTACTTTACACTCAGTATCCCCAACTACACTGATGTTTCATATGACAATATTTTGCCAGTCAGAAACAGTGTGACATCAACATCATGGATTCAGTCATATAAAAAGAGCTTTGAGTTGTCTGTCATCTGCTGCCATTGGACAACCAGGAAGTGACATTGGTTTTGGAGTGTTGACACTCACAGTCATTGCTGTTTATGATCAATAGATGATCCTATGTACTGTAAACAATGGCTAATAAGTGAACACGATTTTAGTTTTACAATTATTTACCCATGGTATTGTAACTGAAATGCAGCTTCTCCTTTCCAGTGGAATCTTGCTTCCACCCATGTTCGCAGTTGCATGGACTGAAGCACAAGGAAGATAAGTGGCTTTCCCAAGGCCACTCAGTAAACACCTGGTGCAGGGGTGTGCAGGGTTAAACCTGTGATCTCAGAATTCCCAGGCTGCTTATTTAACCACTAGACTATACCCTTCCTCTATTATGTTTCATATTTAGGCCTTGATTATTATTATTACATCTGCAGATCCAGTAACTTCACATATTTTCCACAAGTTACTGTGCTGTACATGATCATTCTTCTTTGGCAATGGAAGAGATACTTACCAAGCAAGTAGTAATGTGTGCACATTATTATTGTAGTAGTGGCCAATGACAGTTACAATGAGTTTGAGGTAGTTTCTGGGCATGTCCCAATATCTCCTTTTTGTTCAAGTGCCGTTATTATTCTCATTATCAGTTTATTCTCTGTGACCTAGTCAAAGGTCCATTTTTCTAGCAGAATGAGCAACTAATGTTTTACCAACCAGTACAGAGCACACAGAGTGTGATCAGCCTCAGTATTGTGATTATACAGTTTCTCATGGGTAATGGCCTATTATAACAGATGACTGCATGGTCATATATATATTTAGAAGAGGTCACGCTTCAGAATAAGACCATTAGTGAACACATCTGACATTTCATGGAGAATATTAGAAATGCATAAAGAGTGAGCACTAAATGTCAACTGACACATTAAAAAGGAACAAGTTGTATTGCCCAGAGTGGGTCAAAAACTTAATGTTATACATGCAACAGTGTTTGTTTATCAATAGGTTTACAGATGTACTGTATACTGTAAAACCAATTGCAGAAAATATTTTCTGTATCTGTCCCTATTAATCTTACTGCATTGGTGAGTTTCTCATCACTTTAACACATTTCATACTTGCCCATTTTTTTGCTAGGTGGTATTCTGCATAACGAAGTTAATTGGACACTTGTTTTACCAAGATTAACTTTTTCCCACGTTTAAATGCACTGCTTCAGTAATGAGTAACTGTCTGTTTAACAGGTTAAAGCTTAAAACTTACATTTATAAGGCCCATTGCTACAAAGACACAAAAACACAATGATACTGATTTAGTACACTTGTATATGTATATGCTGTAATATTTTAGAATTGACTTCTAGGCATGAATTAAAATTTATTTACTGCTCTACACAGAATTATTCAATAGACTATAGATTTTATGTGAATCCCTGCTATGTCTCCCAAAAACTGCCCACTTCAAAAAAGCTCTGAGAACTGAACTCACCCTGAGTTCCAAGTGTTTCTGCTTCAATTAGTCTATACATCCAACTCACACTATAACACATTTATTTATACAGTAATAGCTCAGTTCTGTTCCTGTTGCTACAGTAATTGTACTCTATGGTTTGTTACTGACGACACTCCTCTGGAGTTGCAGATTTTCTCATAATATTTGTGTCTAACCGTACATCTTTATTCACACATGGAAGCTTTGTAAAAGAGCACCTATGCTCAAATGTATTTTTCTGAATTAATTAAAAAAAATAAATACACAGGGCCTGATTTTCGAAAGTCAAAGTTTGACGCAAGGTGCCTGCAGCTAAGGTGTATGATGCAAGTGGCACCTTGCATCAAGTTTTGTGGCAATCCCAATTTTCAAATGCAGGCTGTATGGAAATCAAAATTTCTTGCATCCAACCTACCCTGCCTCACCCTTGCAGCAAAAGCGCTTCTATGCCAGGTTGCAAGGGAGTTTGCACCATGACAGGGCTGCACCATCCCTTTTTTTTGGATTTTGCAAGCCCCACTATTGATGCAGCAATTGGATCTATTTACACCAGCCATGAGGTACTCTAAGGGACTTGAGCCAGTGCCACACACTGTTGCAAAGGGGGCAGGGTCTTAAAGTGGGCTGCTGAGGGCAGAAGGGACATGGGGTGCCATATGGGCATCAGGGAGACCGTTGGCATGTGAGGGAGTGATGTGGCACCCAGCAGGGTGTTGTTTGCATAGCCATAAAGCCAATGGGATGAGACCTCAGGGGGAGTTCCAGAGACAGTCAGTACCATGGCCCAGGTGGATACAGTCCTGGCAGCAGCCCCATAGGTGGTTGGAGCTGCTGCCTGGTTGTGACTACCTGGGGCCATGGCACTGTCTGTCCCTGGACCCCCCTGTAGTCTCATCCCATCGGCTTTATGGCTATGTAAACAGCACTCCTTCTGGGTGCCACATCACTCCCTCAGATGCTCACTGTCTCCCTGATGCCCCATGACCCATCCTGGCAAGCAGTTTCACCCTCAACCATCATGGCCCCTCTAGTATTGTACATGGTGGAGGAGCCAGACATTTGTGACAATTCCTGCAGGTGTGCCAGTTGTTTGGCACTAGCCTTTGGCTGCGGCAACACCTGGGTTTTTGGCACAGTGACCCCCTTTTATAAAATTGGGTGCAGAGTCTCCCTGATGCACCTGGAGTTCATTGCAGCACTACAACAACACAATTGTGTTGCTCTAAGGACTGTTTGAAAATCAGGCTCATAATATATGTTGAATGTCTATGTATACCAGTTGATGTCAGAGTTGTACATCCACAGGGCTAGCCTTAGCTAGGAATACATTGTAAACACTGTTGCTTTTTAAATTTGGAAACTAATAAAATATTGATTAAAAAAAGAATAAATGATGGGTAATCGTGGTTTGCTAGGGAATGGACCCAGCCAGTGGACTAAACTGATTATAAATCTACAACCTTGAAGGACAGCTGGTTTTGTTATCTGGTTGGCCACTGGAATGGGTTTTTTACCTGCCTTGTCTGCCTTTTATGTTATATAATACATTTGCATAGTTTCTGTTAGTTTTGATCAGATCACAACATACACAGGGAAGGGGTATTTAGGGAAATAACTGCAAACCAATTCTATTGGAAAAAAGTCCTACCTACGTACAGTAGTATAGTGGCATGGTAGGATCTCTATAGTTAGGGTTGAGTAAGCTATTTACTGTTAAACCTCTAATTTTGCACCTTAATAGCTTTACCCCCCATTCAATAGATTTGCATGATGCTTTGCATGAGTGGTCTTGGGGCAAGGTCTCATGACATGCCAAGTTTTGTTCTGGTTGGATTTGCAGATTCCGAAGACCTGGATAGAAAAAAGTAAAAAAAAATGTGTGTGGTGTGGGGGGGGGGGGGAGAGAGGATTGTCATCAACTAGTGCTCATATTGTTTGAGTGTTGCTCTGAAATGTTTAGGGTAGAAAGAGCTTGGCCCAGAGTGGTGTCTTTCTTTGGTTTGGTGAAAAAATATTAATCTGTTTCAGAGTTCTAAGTATTCTCAGTACACTCTTGTTGATAGCTGTAACATAAAACAAAGAATGTGTGCCATACAAAAAAAGGTTTCTGTTTTGTATGGAGAGTAATCTTGTATCACAACAAAAAACTGTCTTTTTGTGTGGTTGTCATCTTGTTTCATTATTTAAAAAAAAAAATTTGAAAACCCCTAAAAATCATATCACATAAACTCACCAAAACATGTATGTCACCACAGGTACCACCACCCCCCACAGGCACCACCTCCACCAGATCAGTGCTCCATGAGATGGATACTACAGTTAGATTTTTTGAAAAATGACCCATAAACATGTTTTAGCACATGTTGAAAATCTTTTGTCATGACATAACTTTCTTTTTTTCATATAGCCATACAAAACAGGAAAAAGGCCATATAAAACAAGACTGCCATCATACAAAAAATAATTTGAAATTAGTTTTTTCACATTCCTTTTCATGCGAAGGAATCTTTTTTTGTGAAAACAACAGAATTGCATGAAAAAAGATTCCTTCATATGAAAAAAGAAAGTGGCCTTAGTTTCTTTCCCATTCTTTTTTCATGTGAAGGTATCTTTTTGTGAGATTGTGTTGTCCTCATGAAAAAGATTCCTTCATACAAAAAAGAATTTGGACCTAGGCCCCATATTCAAAAGTAATGAGTGGTGCAAACATGAAATGTTTGGCACAAACTGGAAAAAGCATGGTAGCATGATGTTCAAAGGGAACATTTGTGCCGCACAGAAGCAATAGTGTGGCAGCACACAGATACTGTATGCCACACAAAAAATGGGGGTGTACACCTGCATATGCTGCACACAGGTATATTCAGTCCAATAGCGCAATGCATACGTTGCACAGCCTGGAAAAGCGCAACGCAAAATAAGGTTTATAAAGGGCAGCCCTTAACACTGTGCAGACACACAGGACAGCTGTGGAAGTGCAAGAATGGCTCACAGAGCCTTTCATATGGAAGCCGTAATGGCTGACTTGAGGCTGAAGAGGCACGGAAATGCCACCCAAGGTGGAGAGCATAGGGTCCACAGTCATTATAACCCACATACATAGATGGTACCATCCTTGGGTCACATTTGAAAACCTACTGTAAGTGACACCCAAATTGTGGACTAGTACTGTCTCAAAAGGGCTGTCCAGATACAGCTCTGTGAGCTCCTTCACCAGGAAAACCAGGCCCCCACACATAGAAGTCATGCCATGCTGGTAGAAACCAAAGTAAAAGCAGCACCGTGCCTCCTCACCACAGGCATATTCCAGATACCACCAGTATCTCTCACAGTCCACCAGCACTCGCCTCTTGAGCCAGTTCCTCGATGCCTTGCTGCCCCATGTTAGTGAATTCATCCAATTCCCTAGCATACCAGCAGAGCAGACAGCAATCATGCAACACTTCTACAGGGTTGCACACCTACCAGCGGTCCTAAGTGCCACTTACAACACCCGTGTGGCCATCAGGGCATCATCTGGAGGAGGAGTAAAGAACATATATGTCAGTCAGAAAGTGTACAACTCTATCAACTGCCAGGTGTTGTGTGCTGCCACATGGTGCATCACAAATGCCTTGGCAGGAGACTTACCCAGTGGACATTTTGTTGGTGAGTGCAAGCAAAGCCAGAAGAACAGTCTACACATGTCTTAACAGTGACTAACATGTCTTTGTCCTCCATATAGTGGACAGTGTATGCCTCCTGTGGCTGTGGATGCTCACCCCAATGCACCAGCTCAAGCCTGACATGGAGGAATGGTACAACAAGGCACACATGGCCACCTGTAACATTCTTGAGCATGTGTTCAACATGCTGAAAATGCAGTTCAGATGCCTTGAAAGATTCAGGGGTGTCCTACAGTATAGCCAAGACAAGGCTTGTGGCATATTCCTTTTCTGGTGTAGTCCTACATAACATGGTTGTAGACTGTGGCCTAGTTGTCTAGGATCCAGAGAATGACAATGTGGAGGACGTGGAGCCACTGGATGAGAGTGATCATGAGTGGCATGACAGGAGGGACCCACAACTGGCTCAGAGAGGACAGAGGTACCAGGCGAGGATAGTGGAGGAACATTTTGAAATCTGATGGTGAGTACAACCAGCACATGGGACATAGCATGGCTGATCTCACAGACACTGTTGGGAAATGAACCACAGTTTGTACGGTGAGGGTGAGGGGCTGCAGGACATGCACATGGTACATGTGCACATGTGTGCCAGGGGGATGCCACAAGGCCCACACAGGAGACAACAAGGAACATGTTCCACACAAGTACTGATGATGTTTAGGAATGTGTCAGAGGGATACCATAGCACAGACCATCTTTAGTAAGGCATAGGTGCACTCATCACATCCATGCCAATCCCAGGTCACCAGTGGTGGAAATGCCATCCCTATAGCGTGCCTATGCCATAGGGACTGTGAGGTGGGGTAGTGTGTTTTTGGAGGATGTTGACACTGCACACCTGTAGGCAACACAGGGCACATGGTGGCCCACCCATGGGTTGGAGGCATCATGGGTGTGCCATGTAGTTTCTGAACCCTTCATGTGCTGCACCTGTGGCCACCACAGACACGTAGGGTGCATTAGTCATAAGAGGTCATAAGATGTGGCTAGATGCACTGACGAGAGTCAGCCCATCTGGGGTGGTCACCCTCCATGGAGCAGGTAGGCCCATGTGTCCATGCATGGCCACCTGGTGGGATCAGTGTGGGGAAGCGAATACCACAACCAGGGGTGGGGGGAGATGCTAGCCCACGGGATGGAGTTCAGGGTACAGGGGGTGCAAGTGGTACCTTGGCTACCAGAACCCAGGATGGGCCATACCTGGCTGCTGTTGCATGTGGTACCATGGGTGTTTGGCTATCACATACAGCACAGGCTGTGGAGAGGTCCCATATTCTGCCATGATCCCTGTAAACCCTGCCTCCATCTCAGTCCATATGCCATGGAGAACCCCCATGAGGTCCGCATGGCGGACTGCTGCCTGTTCCTCTTGGAGGTACATCTGATGCACACAACCCCTCCAACACCTCATGGAGGGACTCCTGGTTCTGCACGGCAGCTCTCAGAAACTGCCTGTGGGCAGCAAGCTGTGGGTCATCAGGCATGGATTGCTGGGTTGTTGTCTGCCTGCTGCTGGAGAGGTGGTGCCTGTGTTGACAGACGTGCAGGTAACACAGTGTATGGCACCCCCTCGTCTGCCTGCTGGGGTGGTGGGGATGGGCCATGTGCAGGGACTTCATGGGATGGGATGGGGTGCCCAATCTGGTACATGGTCTGGCTGTGGCTGGGCACCTTGCACAGACTGTTGTGGGTGATGGGCACTATGGCACTGTTGCTGTGCTTCTGCAGGCCATGTAATTCAGCCCTGTTGCTGTGCAGTGGCTATCTGGAAGTGGTGGGCCCATTGCTGCACAGGGATGACAGCCTATGCTATGTGCAGCAGCCCGAGGGCTGGAGGGTTGACCTGTGGCCCATGAGAGGAAGCAGTGTTGATGCTGGTGTCAGCTGGGCTGCTGCCATCAGCAAAATCAATAGGGAGGACCTGTCAGCAGCCAGCAGGACCTCACTAAACAGGGAGGCAGTTTCATAATCATCATCATCATCACCTGTCTCCCCCTGTGTGTAGAGACCCATGTCCAAGGGCTCCAAAAGGGCCCCAGAGCTGGCCACCATCTCCAAGGTATGGTGTGTAGCTGTCTGTCCTCGGTGATCGTGACCTGTCCCTAGTAGACATGGTGCTTTGAATAGAGAATGTAAGGTACAGTCAGTAATGCAAGGGCACCTACACTCAGTACTGTAACAGACACACTTAGGTGGACACATAGGTACAGTCATGATGTGGGACATAACACACAAGGAGGACTGTGCATCAGGTGAATGGTGCCGGCATGTCAGACAAACAAAACACACTGTACCATACTCACACAAACAACAGCATCACAATGGGATCCACACAATGCTTCCCACCAATGTGGGTCTTGCCACATGATACACAAGGCACACCCTGGACAACACAATGAGACATGCAATATGTGCACTTACATTGCTGGGATGGGCTCACATGCATTTCATAACTATTTCATGCATTTCATAAATAAAAAAAAAAAAAAAATAAACCCCCTCCAGGTACACCCTGGATGGCCACCTGTCATGAGGTGGTGGCCATCAGCTCCTCCAGTGGTGTCAGCTGCTGGAGCCTGGATGGACCTCCACCTGTGGCCTGCCTTTCTGCCCTGACCCTGGCCAGCATTTTTTTAGTGCAGTTGTGTAGGCCACTCACTTTCTTCTGGCACTGCTGTGGTGTCCTACACATCTGGCCTTGGGCATTTACAGCCTCTATCACCTCCTTCCAGGCCTGCTCCTGCTCCTGGGCATTCCCCTACAGTGGGTCATGATGTTCTTCCTAGCAAAGTAGGCTTCAGTTAGGGCCCATACTTCTTCTTGGGAGAACTTGAGTCTTCTTTGTCTCTCAGATGGCATAGCAGGTGCTGTTAGGAATGACAGATGGACACAGGTCCTGTAACATGGCCAGGCATAGTAATAGCAGGCATATACAAACAGACAGACACACACACACAGCACACCTACCCTGAAGGCTGCAGTACCTCTCAGTCACCTTTGGGGATTGGTGATGCTGGTGTGCCCTTATGTATTCCTGCACATGCAAATGATCTGAATACATTCCAGTAATGAGATGCTAATGCACTGTTAGGGCACAGACTGTGAAATGAGGCTATTTGCATAGGCTGGCTGAATAATGCAAATTTGTATGATGTGCAACCAGCATCTCATGGCGCAATTCTGATTGGTCTGCGGAGCGCAATCATGCACCAGCAGGAATGTTAGCACAATTTTCAGCATACATTATAGCGGCATGAAGAAACAGTGCCATGGCTTCACAAAACACAGGATGCCATCATGCACGCACCACTGCATGGATCACATGCACAGTAGTAGCTTGTGGTGCTGGTTTACTGACTAACGCAGTATGGTAAGCATAATTCGAGGCCATTTATAACCTTCACAATATGGTACTATCTGTATGTCACACATGTGTGGTAACCTGTTGTGAGATGATGCACGTTGCTGCATTGGTCCATGTTATTGCGCATGTGCAGTGTAAAGCTGTTAGTAGTCTATCACACAAAGGTCATGTCACTATGCCCAATAGTGCAAAGCAAACCAAACTTCACTATTGCACAAACTACACAGGTTGCAGTAGTGCCAAGACATGAGAAGATGTGAGACAGTGCTCCAGGTTGCTGAACATGTCCAGGCCCAGGAGAGTTAGGGCACCCACCCAGAGGGACCCAAGGTTGTCTGAAGTCAAGCTGGCCAACCTGTTGGACCTTGTGGTCCCCAAGGAGGGCAAGCTGTTTGGAGCCGAAGGCCTGGATAAGCCCAGTTGCAAGGTGTGGGCCTCACTAGGCCGACATCTAAGCAGGAGGACTGGGGTGGTCTGGATGGGCAAGCAGTGTCATCACGTGTACGAGGATCTGCAGAGGACAGACAGGGAGAAGCTGCAATGTTTATGGACCGTGGTTCAGGATGGCAATGTGACACACCCAGGTATGTACAGTTTTATCGTGTGTGCCATGTAGGGTTTCTTGCTATGGCAGGGGTACATCAGTTTTGTACAGTGATCTGTGTGCCATGTGGGACACCGGGTGTGTAGAATTGTTGGTCCAGATGTACAGTCACAGAACACCATGCTGCATACTGTGCAGTTCTGATTTGCACAGATATGGCCCTCCCACTCTGTGGGAATGTTACCAGGTTGGCTTTGTTGTTATATGTTGTGAAATGGGCAACTATTAGCTACAAGACATGGTAACATGCTACGCTGGAGCTTGGTATATCCTGCTGCCCGGGGTTTGAATCCAGTAACCAACACCTGCAGACTGTGTGGCATTGAGAAGGTCACTTAACCACTCCCGTGCTCCTGGGTCACCCCTGGACATGGGAACATGTGGCAAGTGGCTCTTATCTGGGTATCACTGACATATGTTACTGGTTTGCTTTGGTTCAGTGCCATGACCAACATGTTGGTGTGTTGGCACACATACTGTGGCCACCTCTGTAGGTCATTGTATATTGGGCCACTCTTCACATGTGACTAGTTGATGTTTAGGTGTATTGATTGGTACCATTGCACATGTCTGAATAGGTCTCCCAACAAGCATAGACTGTACCATCCTATATCATCCATGAATGTCACCTGTCAGTGGTATCACCTCTATCATATGTGGCGCAGCCCCCACCTGTGTTCCCTGGCCCCTATATATCTGGGTTATGTCACACACCATTCTCTATCAGCATACCACTCACACTGTGGCACATATTCATGCATAACAGGTGCCACACCTTATCAAAAAGGGTGTATCAGGGCTACTGCACCTGTGAAGTACACTGTGTAACTGGGTAATAAATTAATTGAATGGAATCCTCTTTTGTACATTCCAACCTGCACACAGCTGCCAAATGTAACTGGGTAATAAATTACCTTTCTCAGATTCTTGTTGGAACTGCACAAAAGGAAGAGATGACAGACAAGTGGTATCCAGATAATAAATGCAATTTATTACTGGTAAATAAGAATAATACAGACTTATAACCAACAATGAAATAATTACTGGGAGAGTATCCAGTTTTCTTACCTATAGGGTCAGTCAAGTCTCTCTGAGAGAAAATATGTGATGCAAAGGGTCTTATACCCTGACAATTACCATGACAACTATAAAGGAAGATACATAAAAAGTAAGTAATTAGCTAAAAACAGGTGGCCAGAGAATAACCATCCTAACATGGGAAAGTTGCTTAGTTAGCAGAAGATAAAATATGAACAAAAGAGGTGTTGTGGGACTTACAAGGTCACTTGCCGTTACAGTCTGCACAAGCACTAAAGATGGCACTGTTGCCTAACTAATGATTATACAATAAAAATAAAATGGAAAACATCTCCCAGTGGTACAATACATTGTGAGAATATAGTAAAGCATAAATTGCATTACAAAAGTGCAGTAGAACTCAGATCCTAACACTTATGCTTATATGATAAGTGCCTTTTCCCTAAGGTTAGTACATATACCTACATATGTGGTGCTGTCTGCAAGGTGGGGGTACGATTAGGGGTGCTAGTCCATGGATAAAATTGCCCTCCTTGTTGCCTCAGAAGGGGCAACAATCCCAAGCAAGTAGTGGGATGGAGATAAAAAGTCATTTACAAGCCCAACGCATGGGCCTTGTAAAGGAATTCAAGTTGTTCTCAGTGTTGTCTTAGAGTACGTTGTAGACAGCAGAGTGTAAAGATTAGAAAAATGATTAAAAATGCTTGAATAGTAACAATAGCTTTAAAAGTTATTTCCAACCAAGTGCTGAATAGAGCAGTACTTAAATCACCATCATTAGTAAGGGTATTAAGAACATAGCCAGCTTTTGAAACATTATTGCTCATATATAATGTGAATCCCTCCTAGCTAAAAGAGATCTCAAGGAAAGTGCCAAAGGGTCAATGTGCATGTTAAACACAGGCAAATACTGAGACAAGGCAAGCAAGTATTGTGGATCAGTATCAATAACATCTGGTTCAGGGAGAGGAACAGGAGTTATCACAGTGTGACCTATAACACTTTTTTGCTGTGGAGTAAAACAAAAATTAGGTGCTTCAATATCACAAGATTTATGACCATAAGCGAATGATTTATGATTGGTAACAATGCAATACTGGCAATCGGAGTTACACATGACTCTGACAGATGGGACCCTCCATCGCTGTAGATGTATCAGGCAGGCAAAGGACTGGTTGGTGAGCCATGAAGTGAAGCGATGTACCTCTTCCAGGTAGCTTCGGAATGTAGCTGTTTCGGCATCAGGCACAGAAGGTGCAGCTGGTGGAGATTCGGATTTGTCATCCTCGTCAACATCAGTAAGGTTCAATTGCAATTCATCACCCAAGGTAAACGCCCAGTCAAGGTGTTCTGGAGAGTAGCCACACACTGGTTTCACAATGCTGAAGACATCACAGAGGCACAGGTAGTAATACCCTTTCTAGGCACAACAATAAGTATGGGGTGCCCCCCAAGCTTGGAGCACAACATGGTAGATCAATAAAGATGGAAGGTCAGTTCTTTCACAATAGATGTCAGCATCAAGATGTCCAATGAAATGAATTTCAGAAAGTTTATCAAAGACAGATGTAATGGGGTCAAAGCTGGGCAATGATACCGTACATGTAACGGACATGTTGTCATGTATAGAACAAGTCTTGGTAAAACAGCAAGGTGCTTGATTTGGATATCTGGAGACATATCCAACATTTCTAGCTGTAGACATAGAAATATTAATAGAATTTGCTAAACACATATTAATACAACTAAGAGATCTGCAGTGAGGACAATACCATTTACCCATTCGTTTATCATGGATAAGATCTGGAATGCATCCTGTTTCCAAGTCCCTGAAGAGATTGTTAACAGTGGAAATCACATAACAGCCATAAGCAGAGCATAAAGGTTCATGGGCAATATATTGCTTGTCTGCCTCCTTATTGTTCTGAAAAATAAGTTAATTAATCTTAGACTTGGTATCATTGAATCCTTTATCAATTTCCTGCATGTTGTACACTGTAAAACGTTCCTCTTTGCTTAAACCATCTACTCCATGTAATAGTGGGGGTAATACAGTATATCATTTTTAATGGCTTGCTGAAATTTAAGAGTTTGTGCTTTGACAGCAGCTATGTCTGCTCTATTCCAAATAGACATGCCTGAGCCAAAAAGGCCAGAAATGGTGCCTGCTGCACTGGTGACATCTGCAGTATCACACCTAGTGTGTGGTCTAGCTTTAGCATTAGGTGTTGGTCTAAAGACCCCTACATGATCAGTGGAGTGGGACCACTGACTGGATCTTTAGTACGTGTCTGATGAGCAGATACAATATCTGTAAGCATCATACTATAAAATTTAGAAGTATTTGTCGTGAGACAGAGATCAGTCTCAGCACAAATTGTACATCATTAATCAGGGCACCTGAAAGGGAAGTGGTGATCAAACCACTAGGAGGACCTTCCTCCTGGGGAGGACAGTCAGTCAATTCTTCTTCAGTGGGTGGGACTACAGAGAGAATACGAGCTTCAGTAGTTACATAGTTATGAAGACAGAAGGCATGTTCCTCCTTAGATCCTGCTTGGTGTGACTGCCTCACCTCTATGACAGCAGTAAGATTATAATGACCAGTATGTCTGGGGGAAGTCTGTCAAATAGAAAGAGTACCATTTTTAGATATGTCAGAGTTAGGCCATTCGTGGAATGTACCTTTGGATAGGCGGGCTACAGGGAGTGTGTAGCCATTTAAATCAGTTTCCCATTGAATAGACAGGGAGGACCTGTCTGGAGCAACTACCATGGCATTAAGATAGGCATCTGAGCCTTCCTTAACAGTAACCATTTTGTCGGGTACACTAATATGAACTCCCATTGGGACTGAATGTTCAAGTTTACTTGGAAGGTGTTCTACACTTTGTTTATGTCCAGTCGACAGAGGTTTGTTCTGAGTCTGTCAGAGAAAATAGTAGTTGTAGTCTGTCACAGGGTGCTCCCTGTGATGAGTACAGGCCCTAATACTCTTCCAAGTACCCCCCTTCCCAAAGAGATAACGTGCTTAGGTATAAAGTACCAGATGCTGAATAGTGAAGGCATTTATGTGAAATGTAGAAACATATAATATATACACATGGATATATTAAAAGGGGTATTGCTTCCATAAAAGTGGAAGTACCTTAAGTGCCCAGTGGGGCAGACACAAAATGTTTTAAGAGTTGTCTGTATCACAGCTTTGCAGGACCCTTTTAAAATAGCCTGTTAGGTCCTTAGTTTTTCTAGCATTATCTGTTAGATTTGGTTGAGCAGATAGCCTGTTATACAGAAATATAATGAACAAGCAAAATTATTAGCGTTCCCTTTCCCTTTTCATTTCGTTACCTTATGCTGCATTTTTGGGAGCATTGGTTAAGTTAATAGAAGAATGAATTACCAATCTGCTGTACTTTATTTTAGTAGAAGGGGGAAACTATTGTTTAGTTCAGGCAGGAGTTCTGCAGTTTTCGAACCCCCAACCCCACCAAGGACACAGAAAACCTTAAGAAAAGATTTTCATTTGCAGCTCGGTTCATGCCTCTAATGAGCTGAAAGAAAAGAGTTTTACTTTCAAATTAATAGTTGCAGAGAAGGGAGAGAACCTGAATAAAATAAAAACTAAGATAGCCTTTGTTGTTAGCAACCCCTCTTTCATTTAAATAAACTAAAACTCAGTGTTTTTTCTATGTGTGGAAGTATGCTAGTTCCTAAATGAATAAAGAAGTTGCACTAACAAAACACATGTAGGAAATGAGACCAGGGAGTCCCTAAATATTGCATGGTGTGCCCTTTGACAAAGAAGTAAATTTAAAGTGAGCAATATATTCTTGTTTGTCTTACCTGTTGGGCCGCATGGGTGTTCTATAGGGCTGGCAGCCCACAGTCTGTCTGCTTTTATAGAAGTAATAATGAGTGATGTCACTTTCAAGGGAGGGGCTTAGCCTTATTGAGACCAATTAACTCTATGAACATTGTTTTAGGACAACAAAGTAAGGTTATGGGATTACTTAGTATAAATACTGTATACACTTATGCACCTGATGATTAGGAATGAAAATGTATAGTGAAAAAGGGAACCTGTAGTATGTTATTTTGATTTTGTCAAAAAGAGGGAGGATCATCTGCTTATGATGTCACTCCCCAGAAATGTATAAAAGATTACCACTAGGGAGTTAAGAGGAGAGGATGTCAGTAGGAGCTGACTGCCAGAGGTGGTGGACCTCTGAAGTATATACGTTTGCAAGGAGATAGCCTGGTGGCACTGCTGGGCAGAGCAGTGGCTCATCCTGAGTGTAGCTAATCTGTTCATTATTTTGTTGAGACTTTGAAAATGACTGAACTAACTTTATTTTTCTGATTTCTGTGAATCCTAAAGTCAGCAGTTTCTGACAAAAATAAAATGATAAGTGCCTTTCCAGCACTTTTTATGCACTAAGTTTGTGGATCTGCTTGATTTCTTATCCTGACTATCCCAACCCCGCTACATAGCCCCACCAAGGTGAGGAGGTGCAAGATAGCCATCTTGCCAGTATACCTAAAATAAAACAGAAAAGGTTTATTAAGTGTGGGGTACTATTCTGCTCTAAGTGGGTTGGGAAAAGTACAGTAAGTTTAGAAACTTGTTTGTGCTTATAGAAGGCAGATGATTGCATCCATTGCTGTAAGGCTATATAAAGTCATTTTGTATTTGCCTGACAGGATAAGAAAGCTGAAAAGACAATCAAAAGATATGAATATGTGGAAATTCATACACAATCCCCCCTCCAGCTCAGCTGATTACCTGTTGAGGGCAGAAGCCCTTGTACGAATGATATGTTTTGTGTGGTTTAGCTGTTTGCACTAGAAAAAGCAGAAGGACTGAGCTGGGTTATACTGTTAGACTACATTGGGTCTTTTCAAAACCTGTAAACAACAAATGGTTATTAGCAAATACACAATTCCTTTTATTTACCCCTATGGGGAGACAGTGATGTACCTTGCAACCTCTGTGGGCGTTGCACTGGAAGGATATGGTTCCTCTCCCCCCTTGAGCTCCTACAGTAGCCTGTGATGTTGGTGCCTGAAGTAAGGCACCATCCAAAATGGCAACGCGTTGTGTGCAAAAGTCCGAATGGTGATGGGAGTGGTAGGGCAACCGGATGTGGTGGGGTGGGCAACTGCAGGGATAGGATGTCGCTATGTGTACATGCATGCGGGGGGGGGTGAGCACGGCAAGCATAGGCTGGGAAGGGGCATAGAGGATGTATGGGGTGGCACTGTGGTCGGCTGCTGAGCTGTGCCGTCGCGTCTGGGATTGGCTTCTGCTTGTGGTGCAGGAGGTACTGGGCTTGGGTCTGGGTCAGGGAGCTACTGCAATTTTGTTGCGCCTGGCCTGACACTTGCTTTTTTTGCTTCCCCCAACCCAACATGCACCCCTCTGGAGTTGAAAATCTTTTAGTGGGGGGGGCAAAGCCCCCCTATGTGAAGGGTTGTGGGGGGGCATAGCCCCCCCCCCCACAGAAAGCAAAACAACTAAGTCCTTGGTGCCATTCTTCCGTGTGCCGAGGATGTCAGGGTGGCAAAAATGTTTTAGCTGCCCTAACATCGCGATAACGCAGCTTGCCGTTTTGCAGTTGCCATTATCACATAGAACCGCTCCTACTGTGGTGAAAAAGGCAGCTTGAGCACTGTAGCAATAAAAGGGTTGAGCTGTTGGTGATGACATGGATGCTGAAACAGAAATGGTCTGGCAATTGTAGTAGCCAGTCAGTCAGCATCTTAAAAAGGTGTACACTAGATAGATGGTAATGAGGTGGCGCCATTACTGCCCTCAATAAATATGCTTTCCAAATTATAAAAAATTGTATTGCAATTATTTTAGGAAAGGGGGCTTCATATGTTACCAGAAGATGGGGAACTTTCTTTTTTCAAGGAGAAAGAAAGAAGGAACACAACAACAAACACAACCTGAAAATAAAATGAAATAATTTTGATATGACAAGAGAAGCCAAGCGTCCTTGGGTTCCCTTATCCTGAACATTACAAAATGTCAGCTGAGTTCATAAAAGATCTGGATTGATGGCAATGCCATACATATGTACAGTATAACCTCGATTATCCAAACCACCAGAGATACATCCATTTTGTTTGGAAAATCAAGAGGTTCGGATAATTGAGGCTACGTATTTTCTCAATGACACACCATGCGCTACAGTTAAAGACTAACTGTGATTCATAAAAATGTGAAAACAGTGCTTTATTAAGTTAATTAATTTAATGTGTAATGTGTAATCGCTCTCTGCTTGGAGCATTCGTTTCTCTTTTGAATTGCCTTCTGTCTCAGCTGGCGGAGCAGCAAAGTACTGCATTAAAGTAGTCACTACCTACTTGCCTCTCCAGCCACAGAATGCACATGTTGAAGGTGGCGACAGCTTCACCTGCTGTCACTAACAGAATTGTGGAGTCGCAGTCCTCATCGCTCTCACCCTTGGTCCTGTCATCGTCAGTATTGTCTTCTGTTGTGATCGCAATGATATCAGCATCAGGCAAATCAATGGAGCCCTTGTCATGCTCGTCTGACTCCAGCCAATCATTGAGCTGCTCCTCACCCAGGTCAAGGGTCGCCGCCAGTTCCTATAACTCATTGGTCACTTCTTCTTTTTTAATGCAGTCAGGCTGATTTCTGCATTTTCCTCCAATAAGACCTGGTAGAGCAGTTTACCACGGTAGATTCTTTTCAGCATACTGTACCAAAATGGCTTGATTACAACCACATAACAGGCTGTAGTGTTGGTTGAATGACTGGAACTAGTGTTACAGCTTACAGTAAGTGGACACTAATTGTCACTACTGCAATTGACTGACTGACTCAACCTATAAAGCTGTCAAACAGGGCAAAAACTTGGGGGACAAGTCCACGGTTTGGATAAAGCAGAGGTTCGGATAAAAGAGATCCGGATAATCGAGGTTATACTGTATATCTTAGAATACATTCTCTAAAAAATATGATGTTTGTTTTTAACCGTAGATGGTAAACTGTTTCAAAAACAGCTGTAATGTTTCTTTTTAACAGTATATTGTATATAACAAAATAAACAAATACTGGGGGTGGTGAGTACTCCCCCCCAAAATGCCTTGTGTAGTATGGAAATCACGTGATATTGTTCAGCAACAAACAAGCTGTGTTATAACTAAACCTTCATGAAGAAAGACATTGGTCGTTGGCTGCAAGCCCAGAAGAAAATGTCTGTCCTTTTTGCTCGGAAAAACTGCAAGTACTGTAAAAAAAAGTAAAATTGTAGGGTTCACCCTTGGTGTATTTCCATGAAAACATACATTTTGTGTGGAAATGGGTGCTTTAGGTGGGGACACACATCAAGTTTGAACTGGTAGTGACATCGAATTTTGAGACACAAGAAGGTCAAGTTACTTGCTAAAGGTCACATAGTGTGAAAATAATGGCTGTTGGGTATTAAACACAGCCATTTAGGTTTGAAACAGTAGTGCAGTCAAACACCGAGCCGCACCATTGTGAGAGAATAAAAATTAATACATAGGATGTGAATTAACACAGTTATAGTACTGTATCATGGAAGAAGTGGCCATTAAAATGCAGTGCATTATAAAATGGCTTAATATGGAAATGGGTGATAGAAATTACCTGTTGCATGAAATACAGAGCAATGATGACATCACAATGACACCAGGAGCAAAGAAAAATGGATATACATGTGTTTATGGCTCACAAACTGTGACTGCAGAAGTTTGAATCCAGTCATAAATAGGGTTTAGTAATTTGGCTGTCAGCCCAGAGGAGCTGGCATGAGTTGTTGGACACATGTGGGTGTGTGAAAAGCAGCTTCTCTTTGCAAGGAAAAGTTCAATGAGACATTTGTTGAAATGAAATGTTAAAATAACCATTGTCCGCTGATTCCAAACTAACATTGACCAGTTATAATAAACACACTTTTGAGACACAGTACAGTACACATTCTAGTAAACAATGAATCTTTCTAAACAAAGAATTCTCCAGCACTTCTTTCTTAAACACCATCCATCTTCAACTACACGAACAATCAACACATGCGATATCCAACTTAGAATCTGTGCCTTTTGAATCAGCTGAAGCAACAGGATTCTAACTATAAGGAAAATCTTGTACAACAAAAACCTGTATCACAGATAGCAAAAACAACTGGCTAGCAATGACCCTGAAGCACGGGGTTGCATAAATTATGCATGGAGCACATAACAACCTTAGTGTATACCATTGAGTCTGAATGTATCCTAAAGTGAATAGCAATAACAATTGAATAATCACATATATATCACACCCAAACTGTTACAGATGACATTAGAACAGCTTTAAACATTTACCCAAGGTAAGCATTGGTTTTTGAACCATAAAAAAAAGGTCAGAGACAGAAATAGGGAGTGAACTGTAAGAACACTTACCAGATATCAGGTTGAGAAGAAATGGCAGCTTGCCCTCCAGGATCAAATGGAAAAGTTTTCCATTCCAAAATCTCTGATTTTTGGCCACAAATTGAACAACAGGCAGTACGTCTGATTGCAATACCTCAGGTGTCTGAATAGCTAGTATAACTAAGATGCTGCTTGTGCTGCATGAGTGACAGTCTGTCAGCATTTCACATTAATTTCTCAACACACAAATTTCACGCTCAGAGTCTTGAGCAGTACAATGTAACAGTCTGTTATTGTGATCACAGAGTGACTGTGTCTCCTTCACTAGTTTCTGTAGCCTTTTCTGTAACTCTGATGACTGCAAGCCCATCTCGTTTTTTAGAGACGCAGTTTGTAGTTCAAGGGAGGCACACTTTGCCGTGATACTCTCAGCAGCAGTATGTTGAGCCACAATTAAGAGACCAGTAAGGTTGTATTTCTTGGATTTTTGTTTGGACTCTAAATATTGCTCTGAAATTAGCAGAGGTGGGTTTTCTGCAGACTTCGTATTCATCCATCCTCCATGAGAGGTGAAGTAGTTTGAGACATCCAGTCTCAACTCCGTGCAAAGTTCAGGCATAACAAACAAGGGGTAAACAAACAAAGAAGCAGTCGGAAAACTGGATAAAATCCTTAGCGCCATCACTCAATGGCTTTCCAGTCCCCTGAGGGCAAACGGTGGTGCCAAGGCGGTATGCTGTCACTCGCAGAGGGAGTGTAGTCAGGGTCGGGAGTGGATGTGCCACACCCAAGACCAGGATGTTGGGTGTCCATCACAGTACAACCACTGTAAGTATGAGTAGGTCCAAGTAGGCAATAAATGTACTTCACTGCTCGACATTCAAAATTAATTGAATAGAATCCTCCTTTGTACATTCCAACATGCACACGGCCACCAAATGTAATTGGGTAATAAATTACCTTTCTCAGATTCTTGTTGGAACTGCACAAAAGGAAGAGATGACAGACAAGTGGTATCCAGATAATAAATGTAATTTATTACTGGTAAATGAGAATAATACAGGCTTATAACCAACAGTGAAATAATCACTGGGAGAGTATTCAGTTTCCTTACCTATAGACATAGCCAAGTCTCTCTGAGAGAAAATACGTGATGCAAAGGGTCTTATACCCTAATGATTACCATGACAACTATTAAAGAAGATACATAAAAAAACAAGTAATTGGCTAAAAACAAGTGGCCAGAGAGTAACCATCCTAACTAACATGGGAATGTTGCATAGCTAGAAGATAAAATATGAACAAAAGAGGTATTGTGGGACTTATAAGGCCACTTGCAGTTAAAGTTTGCACACGCACTAAAGACGGTATTGTTGCCTAACTAATGATTATACAATAAAAATATAATGGAAAACATCTCCCAGTGGTACAATGTATTGCGAGAATATAGTAAAGCATAATATGCATTACAAAAGTGCAGTAGACCTCAAATCCTGACGCTTATGCTTATATGATAAGTGCCTGTGCCCTAAGGTTAATACATATACCTACATATGTGGTGCTGTCCGCGAGGATGGGGTACAATTAGGGGTGCTGGTCTATGGATAAAAACTGACATACCTGGTAGTCCCTGAGGAAGGATGTATCATGTTTCCATGTTCCCAAACATGGGAAGAGAGCCTGGTTGTACATGTCCCTCTGGCTTAGCATTCACACATTGCCATTGTATGCCCTCTGTTCCTCATATGTTGATGTCCCACTCTGGCCTCATAAGGTTCACGCCCATCAATGTTGGGGATGCCAACACTCTGAACCATACTCTGGGAATGTGCATTGAGTATTTGTATATGACCAAGGTATATACCTCCACTATGCAGCTGCAGCCACATGTCATACTCTGAGGGCATCACATGTCCACATGGCATTCTGATGCAGCATCGTGGACACAGACATTTGGGTTGTGTCACTGCTAGGGTAACAGTCCACTATATCCTCTCCTTGGGTACAGAAACAGATGGAACATGTGTCCTGCCTCCTTGAACTGGCTGGCCAACATGACTTTGTGTGTTTCAATGCGTGCTCACTGCACTGTAATACATGGGTGTTGTGCACCATGGCATCATCCCTCCCCTCATTACCATGTCCATATTGTCCAGACATACACATACATGGTGTCCCACAGATACCACAGAGCACACTCCAGGACCATGTCCATCACCTACTTCCATCATGGCATGCTTCAGGGAACTGATGTCATCCTGTAGAGCTCCATTCATCCCTGTAAAATGAAAGCCCCCTTGTGGTCTGGCTTGTTGGGTTGAGCTAGTCAGCTATCACTGCACATCACACAGTGTGTGTTACTGGATACCCCTTTGGCACATCTTTGGCATAGTGTGTCACTTGCCATGTCATAACAACATGGTAGGCAGGCAGTGTGTGGAAATACATGATGCATAACGATTTTTTAATGCGGTCAGTGCTGTCCATCCTATCACTGTGCCTGCATTGTTACCAATGCCAACATGTGGCCCAGTGATAGGGTCTGGGGCAGATCTATGGTTCCAGTACCAACTGGTGCATGCTTGTGTATGGTGTGTACCACCATGAGATGTACAGGTGGACCTGCATAACCACATACCTGTAGGTGCCTGACAATGCCATGATGACCATGGTGTGCATCTGCACATGAGGCCACACTTCTCGCCTCACCTGTGCATTCCTGTGTCTACCCATGTCACTCAATTGGCTCACCCATCCCCAGCCTCGCTATATGCACAGCTATTACAGTGACCACCAGCCAGTGTTGTGCCGAGGCAGTGAACACACAACAGTTCCATCCAGCTGCCCATATCTGTGCTGGCCAGTGACATGTGTACAAGGTTGGGAATGACCCTTTGCTGACCCATGTATTCACTGATGTCCACCTGGTTATAGCCATAAGGATCATTGAGTGTCATGTGCAATGGTCACTTGTGGTGCAGGACATAAGTGTATCACCTTCTTAACTGTCCAATATGTCTTCCGGCTGTGTAGGCCATTACCCACAGAATGCTGCCACTGCATAGTTCATGCACATGATAATGTCTGGTAACACCATTAGGGTATCATGTACATTTCCTGCCACACCCAGCAACACCATCCACAGAGTGTCATCAATGGAATGTATGTCATTTGTTTGGGGGGAGAGGGACTCTGTCCGGCCCTGTACAATGTCTGTGCAAATGTGCAATGCCATTATTCAAGTGGTGAGTGGGCATCTGCCCACTCATGGATGTCTGCTTCCAATCCACCCTTTTGCAATGCATATGGGTTGACCTTAGGGGACACATCCAGTGCTGCATGACGCTGAACATTTGTATTTCTTTGTGTTCCAATTACAGACCAGGGAGCCAGAGCACAGGCCAGCAGGGGGTCCCAGTGATCTAATAAGGGGGCAGCAGGAGGTGGACAGCCATGCACTGGGGGATGTAGTGTGCAACGCAGCCAGTCATGTGAGTATGCCTTTGTCACACACATTGCTTTGGCCAACCCTTGGCAACCTTGCACCATGCTGCATCCTCTGTGTCCTGAGGTTCTCTGCATATGGATTGGCAGCATGCAGACACACATCCTGGACATCTCTTTTGGACATCATGGCCTTCCCCACTTTGGTGACCACCATGATAGATGACTGGGTAACATCTTGGCCTATGGTGCTGTGCACAGCATTGTCCCTTCATGTGGCACATGGCAACCACACTGCACCTGTGTCATCCATGTCTGGGTGGGACACACAAATCCTCTGCATATCCACCCTGCACATGGTGCATGCTGGCACCCCAGGTGGAACATGTTGTACCCTGTGTGCCCCTATAATGCTACATGTGGACAACTTTTGGGCCATCTGGGCACTTGTTCATAGGTGTGGAACTCTCTGTATGCACCCCCCCATTTGCAAGGTTCCATTGAGCTTAGCAGTGGTGCATGGTGGTTATCCCCAGGGTGGTGTGCTGTGTCCTCTGGCAGTGTGTCTTGGCCTGTCCCATTAGTGTGTGGTGACAACTGTGCCCTTTGACTGCTGACAGCCCCACAGGGCACATATGGTGAAGGGACATGGCCATGTGCCTCATTCCCATGCAGTCTGTCCTGCCCTGTATGGACTGTGACTATTATCCACCTTGTGGTGCCACAAACATGTCCATTGTGTTGTGCACAGCTGTACCACACCTATGCCTGCCATTGCACCATTGCATGGTGTACATTAGCTGGTGCTGTTGCATGCCCACCACACACATACATGTTTCCATGCCACATGTTGCACTGGGCATTGTGGGCTGCACTTCCTCCAGGTGCCGAATTTGCCATCACACCTGGGACACATCACCAGTGTCCCCTGGTATGAATCTCCTCCACACATACCTGGCCACTGTGGCATGCAGCAATGTGACACTGCCTGTGGGCTGCACACCACAGAAACAGAACCTCATGTCTCACTCATCCTGTTTGGTTTTGGGTGTTGAGGTGGTAGGGAAATTCTGTGCATGCACATCACCACATTGGCACTGCTGCTGTACTGATTCTTCTTTTTCTTCCCTTAGGTCTGGTTCAGCCTGCAGTAATGCCTGGGAGGAGAAGATAGCATGCACACTGGTCACTGGGGATAAGGACACTGGTGCTCCAGCAGGGTGCCACACTGTGGGTTCTCAGGTCCATCTTGGCAGTCCACCACTGTGTGGCAGCATCCCTTGTGGCACTGCAAAGACATCTCACCTCCATGAGACAGTAGCATGCCCCACCTCCACCCCCTCGTGCACCCTGATTCCCTAGAAGGTTTCCCTACTCCCTGTCCCTTTGGTCCCCCACATCCCCACCATCCTTGCCCATCCAACCATTGTAAATAGTTTTACCTCTTCCTGCTTTCACCTCTTTTGTCCCCAACCCAATCCCCTTTTTTAGCTTGTATAGCTTTTTCGTATTATTCTGTTGTTGAACATGTTTCTTGTTACTGTTTGTTGTTAATAATGTATTTTTTTTCATAAAACAACTACCTGTATGCAGTGTGTGTTATTATTACAAACGTGCTCATGGTGGTAATCCCCTGTGCCCCCCGCCCACATGTGTGCCAACTGGGGGGGGGCCTTTGCATTTCAGAGTGCACATTATTACACTACAGGGTTGCTCCACTGTGTTTTGTCCTGTGTCCAGGTACATGTGTTGCCTGATGGGTCTGTGACATGTACCTTCTGCCAGTTTCCTGTGGTGGCTCAAGCCATGGACACTGTTTCAGCTCAGATGCCTGCAGCACGTGCTCTAATATACCTGTATCGTGATGTCCTGGACTGTCACCAGCGTGACATGCCACTGTGGTACATATGAACATATGAAGAAGCCAGCAGATGAAGGCCATTTGGTCTATTAAGTCTGCTTGTATTGCAGGGTCCACAGCTTGAGCTAATGTCCCTGCCCTCCCTCCCCACTCCTCCCATTCTCCCTACCCATGATCCTTACTGTCCCCTTATGTCTATCCCAGCCTCTTTTAAAGCTGTCCACTGTCTTCAATGAGATGACCTCATCCGGCAGCACATTCCAAGTGTCCACCACCCTCTCTGTGAAGAAGTGCTTCTTGACCTCCCTCCTAAACCTCCCACCCTCCAGCTTAAGACTGTGCCCCCTCATGTTATGGTTGCCACTCAGCTTTAAGAGACTCTTCTTATCAATGTTATTTATCCCTTTCAAGTACTTGAAGGTCTCAATCATGTCCCCTCTCTCTGTCCTGTCTTCCAGGGAGTACATGTTCAGTGCCCTCAACCTCTCCTCATATGCCTTGCCCTGATGACTAGCTATCATCTTTGTAGCCCTCTTCTGGACTTTCTCCAGCAGGTTAATGTCCTTTTTGAGGTGTGGGCACCAGTACTGAACTCCATACTCTAGATGCGGCCTTACCAGTGACTTGTATAAGGGCAGTGTAATCTCCTCTCTCCTACTACTGATCCCCCTAGTTATCCATTCCAGCATCTTGTTTGCCTTTGCTGCTGCATTATTGCACTGTGTGGAGTGCTTCAGGTCACTAGTGATCATCACTCCCAGGTCCTTCTCCTCCTCTAATGCAGATACTCGGACCCCACCCAGGTAGTACTCTGTCCTGGGATTCTTTGCTCCAATATGCATAACTTTGCATTTCTTGGCATTGAAGCCAAGCTGCAAGATCCTGGACCACCTCCCCAGCTTTTACAGATATTCCTGTAGGTCCTGTATCCCTTCAGCTGTGTCCACTCTCCCACAGAGCTTGGTGTCATCCACGAATAGGCACATTTTGCCTTTAATGCCATCCCCAGTGTCATTGATGAAGACATTGAACAACACTGCCCTAGCACGGAGCCCTGTGGGACCCTACTGGTTACCTCTCTGGTAAGAAGTTGTGCCCCCATTTGTCTCTGCCAGGGTGCCCAGTCTTATTGGTTGTGTCCTGGTGGCACTGTCAGCCTTCATCCACTTTGGCTTGCATACTGCAACATCTGGTTTACTCTGCCATCTGCAGGTATCCATGGGTGCCAGCCATTGTTGTGCTCCCCTGACCTTCAGCACTGTATGTTGCACATGGGTGCTGTGCATTGCTGTGCACAGACCTGGGCCAGTCTGTATGGTGTGCAGTGGTGGCCCATTGTGCTCACTGCTTCTCACCCTTTTGGTCCCTGTGTTGGGTGACCATGTACCAACTGTACATTGGGCTGATGTGCTGTTGTGTGACTGTGTTCTATTGTGCATGCTTGCATTGTACAACAGCTACTGCTTGTGCATCTTTCCCCCAGCCTTACATACCTGGCTGTCCCACATGCAGACCTGGCTGTGTGTGCCATGCATGTTCCATTGCACCATTGGGCTCTGTGGCTATATTTAGTCTGGATTGTGCAGGTGCTTTGACCTGTGGTATGTCTAAATATGTCCATTTGCTGTGCCTGTGCTATTGATTGTGCGGCACTATCGCTTGCGTGGTGTAGCCAGATGACTTTGAACATGGGGCACTTATTTTTTTTTTCTGCATTTCAACTTTAACAAGCCATAACTCTGTCAATCTTTGCAGTTAAGGGACAATCTATAAATATTAAAAGAAAGGTCTTAATGAGTACTACAGCACTAACACATAACACCCTCCCAAAATTAGGGGCCATGTCAAAAAAAACATAAAAATTAAAAAATTGTAATTCCCATAGGATAACATTGCAACTTATCAAGCCATAAGTCATACAATAATTGGAGTTAAGGGGCAATGTACACATTAAAAAAAAGATGTCAATGAGTAGTAAAATAGTTACATGTAATCCCAACTAAACATTAGTGGTGCATGCACTATACCCCTAAATCACCTCCAGTCTTCACCATGGTGTCAGATCCACAATGAAAGTCTGGTCAACATCGAAAATGCACCAAACATTTCTTTTCTCTTCCACTATAATAATAGCGAATTTCAGAGCAAACTGACAAAAATATACTGAATTATAGGTAAAAAATATATATATTTTTGCCCATGTCCAATTCAGCACTTGCAGTTAAAAGGGGCACTTAATATGTTTTTCCCTTTAAAGTAAGCCCCACAAAAACTATTCCAGCACAACCAAGCACATAAGTTGCTTTTCTGGAGGCATGGATGTGCATAGCCCAGAGGGACCTGCATTTCTAAAGCCACACTGATCTGTGCATCTATGGAGGGATGGAATCACATGACCCACAGGGCAATGTGCTTCTCTGTGCAGATGGATGTGTTCACAAAGGTACCTTCAGAACCTGCATGAATGAGGAAACAATTATACTATTTCAAAAAAGAAAGGAAATTCTTTACAAAAAAAAATGAATTAATGCACCAGCTAGGGTTCAGATGAAAGCACCAAAAGTAGCGAAATGTGGTGTTAGGGTTTCCAATCCTAACTCCTCACCGCAACTCTCCAAGCATCAAAAAGAAAAAAAAAACATTATGGTACTGGCTTTTCTTAGTCATGGTGAATCAGAACTGGAGTCTTCCTTGAGGTTATCAACACAACACCCACCCCATTCTCATATAGTTTGCACATCTTAGCATACTTGCTGATAGAATGGGATGAGTGTTAGGACTGAAAACCCCAAGGAAGATCCTAGCCTTGATTTGCCAAGATGGAAGACAACCAAAACAGTATTTTTTTTTTTCCTTTTGCTGCTTGTAGGGTGGGGGTGGGGTGTTAGGGTTGAAAACCCTAACACCATATTTCCCTACTTTTTGTCACTTTAATCAGAACCCTAATTGGTGCATTAACACAGTTTTTTTGCAATAGATAGATAGAATGAATAATACAGTTGTGGTCATGCCTGTATAATAGGGTTGCCTAAGTATGTTAATGTTAAACCACAATATTTCCACCTTAATAACTTTGCCTCCATTCAACTAATTTACTTGAAATTTTATCAAGCTCAGAGATTGTGCCAGGATCTCTAGCTCATGAATATTTCATGGAAATTAGTTCACTGGGGCAAAGTTACAGAAGGGCAAAACATACCCAAATCACTGTACTCATTACCTTTTTTTGCTCAAGGATAACTAAAAAACTAGGAGGATTGGAAACCTGAGACTTGCAAGTTTGATAGAGTTTGGCCCAACATGTGTGCTTTTGTGGTTTTTAGCTCACTGACTTTCATAGTTTAAAAATATTTAAGAAAAAGTATTCCATTTCTGAGCTGAGAAAAAAAACAGCTTTCTAAAAATAACTGATTTTTAATGACCACAGGAAGTCATGTGATCGTATTGTGAAACTGCTGTCATTAATCAGGTGGCAGGGCTGGTTCTCTGTCTGCATATGCATTCCTGTTGTTTCGTTCACCAGGTATGGGGCTATGTGTCAGAGTGTAGCCCCACCCCTGCTGATCATACTGCATGTGTTTGTTTTTTTCCCTGTGTGGTTGACATGTGGCTTTATTTATTTGGACTGAACACCTAGGTGCCCTATGTCCAGTGCCAGTTTAATTATTAATATTGCAGTCTGACAGCTGGGTGCCCACACCGAGGCCAGTTGGTTCTCCCTGCCCTCCCTGATGCCCCCCAAAGCCTGCAATTTATACTTGCCAACACCAGGGAGCCCAATCCCCGGTGTCACTGTAGATGACTACCCTCCTCCCGAACCAGCAGTCTGGGACACTGGTGCCCATCACGCTGCCCCCAAGTGCCATGCTGACACTGGAGTGCCAAATCCCCAGTGTCAGAGGTACCATCCACCTCCTTATGTCTCTCACAATGCCTGTAATTTATAATTTCTGACACTGGGGTGCGCAATCCCTGGTGTCAAAGTAGACAACCTCCCTTTCCCTGACCCAGCAGTCTAGTGCAGTGGGATACCCATCCCTGGTGCCCCAAATGTCATGTCAACACTGGGGTGCCTAAACCCCAGTGCCAGAGCTACCTGTAAAAAAGGAAACAATGCTGTGACATATTTTTCCTGTTTTTCATTCCTGAAATAAAGAAAATGGTCCCTCATTGCCAGCCCTCATCCCCACCTCCTCACCTCAACCCCCACCCACTCAGCACCTTGTACCCCACACTCCTCCCTTACCCCATACTTCACCTGCCAAGGTCAAACACCATAATCCTCCCTGAACTGGAGACACGTCTTCACTCTTCAATGCTGGAATGGGAACTGAGGAAAACAGGTACGTGCCATATAATGTATTTCAATGCATTTTGAACTTTTCTTCCCAACTTAGTCATTTGCATATATTTTTCTGAAAATTTTCAACATGGCCTTTTAGGGACCTCACCTAATGAACAAATGCAGTGAAATTATATAAATGCAGCCCTAATGGTGATTTCATGGCCGCTGCACAAAATTACATTTTGGGTTGGATTTCAATAGTTTCACTACCCTTGTTCATGAGGTGGGGGTCCAAAAAAGGCCATGTTGAACATTTGGGCAAAAAATATGTAAAAATGACTAAATTATGAACACAAGTTGAAATTTTTCTATGCTCATTCATAACTATGTCAATTTTTTATATTTTGATCCCCAATTTTGAGCACAATCATTTTTTTAAACTGCCTCATGAATGTTACAGCTCTCATTTTTCAAATGCTGGTAAAAACATGTTTTCACACCAGCTGTGGAAAGGACGTTTCAGTGGGGATTTGAAAATTTTCACCTACTGTGTTCATGAAGTGCAGTCATAAGAATACTATACTAAAAATTTGTGGTCAAAATATTAAAAAACAACACAGTTATGAAGGTATGTTGTAAGTTTTCTATGCACTCTCATAACATTGGTAATTTTCTGTATTTTTTTTGTTAACTGTTTTTATCCTCCTAGTGGTAGGTCGACCTCATCGTCCACCGAGCCTACCAAGCTTGGGGTCTTTCAGGGGCTTCTAGTGCCATGCACACCCCAGCAGATCCCCGAAGTCGGTCTGGGGTCATCATCCATGCCAGCCTCCACTGTTTCCTCCATTTTCACCTGTGAACTACCCCAGAAACCCCAGAAGTGGTGGCACATGTGCATGGAGGCACACATTGAGCACCATAGCTCCAGACTGGGTCTTCTCAACCCTCCCCATTGACCTATGTCTGTGCTGTCTCATGGCACCATTCCTCCGGCCTCCACCAGAGGGCTGCCAAGTTCCGAGAGAGTTGGATACCTCCTCCTGAGGCAGAGTGCTGCCTGCCAACAGCTTCTCACATACTCTACCTCCCCTCCTGCTGGCCTCCGATGACCCTAGCTCGTTCCCAAACCCAGGTCACTGGCATGGCGTGAGGTGTAGCGTCCAGCATCTCAACCCTCAGCACCACTGGGATGGCTCAATTTTCGGTATTTAAACCCCAAATTCTCAACATAACCATTTTTTCACACCAGCTCATGAATGTCATAGCTGTTGTTTTTCAGATCCTGGCCAACATGTGGTTTCGCACTTCTGACATGATATTATGTTTTGTCCAGTATATTATTAAATGCCATCTGTCATGTTCAGGAGGAGGGGTCATAAAAAGTCTCTATTGAAATGTTGGTGTCAAAATATCCCCCAGAATAATAAAGTAACATTGTTTACAGGGCTGTCCATGGAAACTGTGGACCACATTCCCTTCCCATGCCAATGACCTGAGTTTGGGTGATAGCTCAGTGAGCCAGCTTAATGGATGAATGCTGGGGGGAAGGTACTGCACCATTCAATACCGACTCCAGCCTGGGGAGGTATGGCACAGTATTCTAGTTCACACATGACACCTTGTAATGGGCTGGGTAGCCTTCCCTCACAGGGTGTTGACAGGCATGCCAAGACCTTATGATCCCATGCACTGGGTCAGTACTATCTATAGTATTCTGTTTATTTCATTTTGCACATGTCCTAAAGAGACCTGCACAAATGAAGATACTATTCCACTGTCAGAAAAAAAAGGGAAGTTAATTGCAAAAAACTACATTAATAATAATATTAGAGTTAAAGAACACAAAGTGCACAAATTAGGGAAATTGAAAAAAATTAGGATTCAAGACCTTTCCAAGAAGTAGGAGCATCCACAGCACCAACCAACCCAGCAGTGGTACTAAAACTCCCCCCACCACCCACCCACAGCACTGATGCCCCCTCCATTAGAATACAGATGGTACCACACTAAAAGTATGGTATGTGACATGGACCCATCCATCACTCATCTACTTGGCCACCCACCATCTCACAGCGGCAGGGAGTACATTGCTTATGTATATGGACATACAGCACATAAACAGCACAATCCATACTACTGACACATGGCATGTGGCTGAGGATGTGTGCTGTACAACTGTGTCAGCCTCCATTGTTTCACCATGGCACCAACTATACAGCAATGGGAAAGGGGCAGGATCATTTACCGTGGGTGGGATGTTGGGGGCACTACCAGTAATGAGGGCTTGGCTGGGGCTCAGGTCACCAATACATCTTTGAAATGGGTGGGTCTCATTTGGCGACTGGCTGTATGATACCACAATTGTACAGCTGTGGGAGGTCAGCCATGCCCATTTTGGGGGGGGGGCATTCTGACACACAGGGATGGAGGGCTTGCATATGTATGCCAATGAGCATTAGGTGGGGGAGGGGGAGAGAATAGTGGACAGAAGAGAATTATTGGTAAGTTGCCACCAAGGGTCTTGGGGGAGGCCACCTGTACACAAGATGGAATTATTGATACACTACAGGACCAGGTGTTTGCTGGGGTGGATGAAGCACCAGACACCAGTGAGTTATTCATACATTATGGAAACAGGTGTCAGACTTAGGGTGGGGTGGAGAGCAATGCACAGCAGAGAATTATTCCTTTCCTACAGTAAAGTGGGATTGCAGGGATGACAGAAGCCTGTAACACCAGGAACAGCTGATATCATGGGCAATTTGTGCTCATATAGTAAAGGGCCTACAACCACATGCAAATGACACCATCATAGGCATGGAAATGGCCCATTACCACCTAGCATGCGTAATTAGCTAATTTGCATGGTCACTTTAGAATACAGCAAGTATTGCCCAGCCCCAAACCATTAGGGGGGTGCCAGTTTGAGGGGTAGTAGCAGGCGGCTGTAAGTCACTTTGTGCTGGGCAATATGTTAACTATATTCAGAAGAGTAACATACAACACTGTTCCTGTAAATGCAGCAATTTTCCCAAGCAGCATTACCATAGGGTGAACCTCAAATCTTTGCACTTGCACAACTGGGCCCCAGTCTCCCAACACCATTCCCACTGGTGGACAGGGTGGGTCAATAGGGCTGTGTTGGGTACACCTTAACTTGTACAACAATGTACAGCCATGGTGCTGCACAGAAAGAGGAAAAAGGGAAAAGGGGGTTGACATTGGCTATGGCAACAGTGAGACACAACCTCTGTTACAAATCACCCAGCAGTTGACAGACAGACATCCAGAAGACAGACACCTGGTGGGTGTGGGAATGGCAGTCAAACTCAAAGCCATCAACATGGACTGGGGGTCGGGCTGCAAGTTGATCAATGTAGCAGCTACCAGTTGCAGATTCAGATGACACTGAGTTACTGATAACAGGAGGAGATAACAGTGTTGACAGCCACCCCTCAAAGACCACTTGGAAGACATACCTGAATTACCATGGTACAGTTTATCAACTGTCAAAAAAGAGAGGTACGTAGCACCCACTGGGTCACACTAAGTGTTCCTGTGATAGTCACTGACCACAATTCATTGAGATTAATGTACACAATACAGAAATAACAGTCAATGTCTGTGTGCCGGCAGTTTCACAAGGGTAGACATGTACACGGATATGAGGTCTCATAATGTTGTGGAACTTCGCAGTTACTCACTCATTAATACAGCAGGTGTATTCAGCTGGGCACCATATTGCTGTCAAAATGCTAAGTAGGCAGTTTGTAGTACCCAGATGTCAAGGCACACAGTCTGAAATCCTGGTGAGACGTGATGCAGCCATAATTAACAGATCAACGAAGGACCTACTCTGTTTCCCTGCAGCATACTGACTCCACACTGGTTGTCATTGCCTCATAGCACATGCATGTGCACCTGTGAGAACATAGAAACAATAGGCACATTTGACACAGCTATGACAAAGATGGCACATGAAATCAGTTCATCTATGTACTGGGAGTGTCCTAGGTAACAACATAAAGCCATTTTCTGCTTTGAGGAGGTTGACAAATTCACCCAGACAGCTGGGTATACCTCACAATTCTCATGTGCACTCATTAAGCACTTGTGATGCATATGCAACCTACCTCTCTATCTATTTACATCCTCATGTTCTTAGCATTTTACACTTCTTAAAGTACTACACTTTGTATTTATGCTTGTATTTATGCTGGTATTTTCATAAGCAGGACCAGATTAAGAGACTTGGAGGCCCTACTCCAAGCCATACTTTGTATGGGGGCCCTACTCCAAGCCATACTTTGTGTGCCCCCTCCATATCAAGAAATGCTCAAACTCCAGGGCTGAGAGACCCCTATTGGCCTTGAGGCCCTAAGCCATGTCTTAATTGGCATAATGGTTAATCTGGCCCTGTTCATAAGTATGTTAATGCATATGCTGTGTCCTAAAGTTATGTTACTGACAATTATGATTACCTATTTACTGTCACTGTTCATCTCATTATGTTTCTGTTTATTTGCCTTGGCTTATAATGCATTGTATTTGATTTGTACACTATTTTCTTTATTTTTGGTTTTTGCTCTTCCCCTTTATGTAATCCCCTCCTCCCAGGACGCTTCTGGAAATGACCTGTTCACAGCTCATGTTGTCTTTCCTGGTGAAACTTTTCTAAATAAATAAAAATAATTGCTATGAATACAAGAGAACAATCACAGTACTGTACGTGACAGTGCTCTTGGTGGATGGAAGGTTACCAGTATGGATTTCCCACTGGTAAGCTTTTAGACATGCCACAAGGACTGTCACACCTATGCAACGCTTCCCATACCACATCACACCAGTCAACACATCCATGTATGGGTCGCAGAAACAACAAGAACTGCAACTCCATTCCCTACCAACCCTGCGAGGGTGTGAGACATTGTGGAATGTTGTCATGAAATAGGTAACAGCCCTTGCAGACACACAGCAGTAAAGCCATAACTTGCGAGTCCAACAGCAGGCACCTTGCAATGAGCAACACTCCTGAAATGGCCTTCCATGGATGTAGTGATGACTGTCCCAGTGGTCGCTTCCCACCACATGCAGCAGTAGGTGATTCAACTGGACTGCTGTACTGTCACTTGGGGGACCATGTGGATGCACTTGCAAGTTCATTAGGAGATAGACTGGGACAATGTCATGTTCACAATTTGTGGCTTCCATAGCATTTGCAAGTGCCATGGGGCTTCACAGCTTGAAAAGGGCACAGTTTAACTACAACACATGCAGCAACAGCAGGTCTCCTCAGCCAACATCCACACTCCCTGCACACCGCAGTCAAAAACAACAGTGAATGAGACTGTAACCAAGGACCCCTGATAACACCTATGCTGCCTGTGGTTTCTTGTCCACCACCACTCTGCCCTGTAGCTCCAAAAACAAAGGTGTGATCCAGTCGAACAATGAAAGTCACACAAAGGGATGGTCATGGAGCTGTGGGGTGGGAACACAAGATGGGTGAGGCAGTACTGGTAATTGAGGGATCTGATACACACAGAGACATGCAGACATGCACAGACACACACACACACACACACACACACACACACACACACACACACACACATAGAGGAACACACAGAGACTGACACACACATACATGCACACGTACATGCACACACACATACACACACACACATGCACACAGACAAACAGACACAGACAGATGTAGAGACATACACACACGGACACACACACATACACAGACACACAGAGACACACACATGGAGAAACACACACATACAGAGACACACACACACACACACACTGACAATCACACACCTACCCACACAATCACACAACCACTCACACAGACACCCCCACACACACCCACAGGCTGACACACCCACGCACAGACATACACACACAACACACACACACACACAAAACACACACGTATGCACGCACACATGCACACACACACATGCAGACAGACACATAGACATACAGCCAGGTGCACACACACGGGCAAACACACAGATAGACAGACAGACACACACACACACACACACATACAATGACAACCACACACACAATCACACACACATACACAATCACATACACCACACACACACACACACACACACGCGCAGGTGCACACAGACACACAGAGACATACACAAGCACACACCCACAAAGACAGACACACACACACACACATATACACACAATCACACACCCATCCACAGACACTCACACAAACACACCTACGCAATCACACACACACACACACACACACACACACACACACACACACAGTATTATCTCACTGAAAGCATTGGTAACCAGATGACTGACATACACTGAAAGTCTGAGACCAGCAGGATGAACATGCCACTGAGCTGACTGAATAGGTGACAAGTACAGTTAGGCACGCGATGTGGAGCAGAGCAACAGAGACAACAAAAAAAACAGCCCAACACAGGAAAATAAGACAGAGCTAGAGCAGGGCACAAGTACAATATATTACACATCACACATATGGCACAGTATGGAAAGTTCAGTTGTTGCTATGCAGGCCCCTCTCCCCCCAAGTTAATGCACACAAGGTAGCAATACACCTTACTGGTTGAAAACCACCACCATCACTGACACTGTAGTCACACACTGGATGAGGGGGACACATACTCCACTTGCCATGCATGTGATGTGACAGGGGACTTCACAATGACATACAGGGCTGCACCCTTTCAAGTGGAATACAGATATAGTACACATAGAAGATACACTCCCTGGATACAGGCACAGTCAGCATCACATGTTCTGTAGCTGAGGTGGTATGCAGCCATTTTTGAAATATGCCCACACTCTGTTTACCATTCAGTGTTCAAAATATGAGCCATGGCTTGACCCTGGTCATGAGGGACTGATTCCTTACTTTCACTGCCTGACTCTAAAACTGGAAGTTCCGGCTTGAACATATAGGGCTATTGTGGCAGTCACAGAAACATGGTACACAGAGAACCATGACTGGGATGTCAACATACCAGGATACACAATCTACAGGAGGGACAGGGAGGGTAAAAGAGGAGGAGGAGTAGCTCTCTATGAAAAGGAAGGGATCAAAGCAACAGAACTAAAGAGTAAACAGGGAGCAGATGAGGCATTTTGGGTCACCCTGGAGACAGAAAATGGCACCACAATCCGTATAGGGGTTGTATACAGACCCCCATCTCAAGGGGAAGGAATGGACAAGGAAATGATAGAAGGCTTTCTTAGAATGGCAGAAAAAGGGGAGATATTGTTGATGGGGGACCTGAATATGCCAGATGTTAACTGGAGCACCTTTGCTGAAGCACATCCAAGAGCAGGGTCATTCTTGATGCCCTACAGGGGCATGCCTCAGACAGCTAGTATTGGAACCCACTCGAGGGGAGCAATCTTAGACCTGGTACTTTCAAATGGGATGGAGAAAGAATCTCAGATTTAGAAGTGGGTAGCCATCTGGGAACAAGCGACCACCAAACAGTGTGGTTCACAATAAACACAGCCATACAATCAAGCCGATAAAGAGAGTACTAGACCTTAGGAGGGCTGACTTTGGGAAATGAGAGAGTGCCTCAGAAAAGTACTAGCAAACAGGCAAGAAGGAGGGTGGAGGAACAATGGGGAGGATCAAAACAGCCATCACAGAGGCAACAAGCCTTTGTGTAAAGCAAATCAATAAAACACAACGAAGGAAAAATGCTATGGTTCACAAAAGAGGTGGCAGGGAAGGTTAAGGAGAAAAGGACAGCATTCAGAAATATAAGGAAACACAGAAGGAGCAGGACAGAGAACTTTATCAGTTAAAGCAGAAAGAGACTGGGAAGGCAGCAGAATAGCAAAGGCCCAAACCGAGGAAAGGATAGCCAATTCTGTTAAGAAGGGATAAGACCTTTTATAGGTACATTAGGGAGCAAAGAAAGACCAAAGGAGGATACTGAAGCTTAATAAAGGGAGGAATGTGGGTAGAGGGTGACAGTGAAAAGCAGGAATACTGAACAAATATTTCTGCTCAGTATTCACAAAGGAAGAGGAGGGGGAGTTACCTAAACCAAACAAGAGAAACACTCTGAAGACGGGGGTCAATACCAGTCCATTTACAGAAGAAAGGGTTCTGAAAGAACTAATAAAATTGAAGGCGGACAAAGCAATGGGGCCTGATAGGATTCACCCAAGAATTCTAAAAGAACTAAGGGTAGAACTAGTGACGCCGCTGACTACTCTCTTTAACAAATCATGGGAGGATGGGGTGGTACCTGAGGACTGGAGGAGGGCAGATGTGATTCCTCTTCACAAAAGTGGGAGCAGGACAGAGGCAGGAAACTACAGACCAGTTAGTTTGACCTCAGTGGTAGGGAAAATGATGGAATCACTTCTGAAGGAAATAATTGTTGAGTACCTAGAGGCCAGTGGGGCACAGGACCCAAGGCAGCATGGATTCACGATGGGAAGGTCATGTCAGATGAATCTAATAGATTTCTTTGACTGGGTGACCAAAGTAGTAGGCCAGGGAGGGGCTGTGGACATGGCCTACCTAGATTTTAGCAAGGCATTTGGTACAGTCCCACACAAAAGATTAATACACAAGATAGCCAGCCTTGGAGTGGGTCCCAAGGTGGTAGCCTGGATAAAAAATTGGCTAGACAACAGGATGCAAAGGGTAGTAGTAAATGGAGTAACAGTGAAGAAAGAAGGGTTACTAGCGGGTACCGTGAAGGTTCAGTACTGGGACCAGTCCTTTTAATGTCTTTATAAGTGACATTGCAGAGGAACTGGAAGGAAAAGTATGTCTCTTTGCAGATGACACAAAGATCTGCAACAGGGTTGATACACAAGATGGAGTGGAAAGGATGAGAAGGGACTTGGCAAGGTTGGAGGAATGGTCAAATGTATGGCAGCTCAGATTCAATGCAAATAAGTGCAAGGTAATGCACATGGGAAACAAAAACCCAGGGGAAGTGTACACAATGGGGGATGAGATACTGACAACAGTAAAAATAGAAAGGGACCTAGGGGTAATTATATCAGATGACCTAAAGGTGGGCAAGCAATGTGAGAAGGCAGTAAGGAAGGCTGGGGGGATTTTGGGATGCATAGGAAGAGGCATCAATAGTAGAAAACAGGAAGTTGTTATCCCTCTGTACAGACAGTTGGTGAGACCCCATCTAGAGTACTGTGTGCCATTCTGGAGACCCCATCTCTGCAAAGACATAGACAGAGTGGAGGCTGTCCAGAGGAGGGCAACCAAAATGGTGCAAGGTCTGCACTAGAAGACATACAAAGAAAGACTAAAGGAGCTTAATATGTATACTCTTGAGGACAGAAGGGAGAGAGGGGACATGACAGAAACTTTCAAGTACCTCAAGGGAATTAACAAAGTCCAAGAGGGTAGCATCTTCCAGAAAAAGAGATGTGCAAGAACAAGGGGGCACTATTTGAAGATAGAGGGGGAACGGCTCAGGGGTAATGTGTGGAAGTATTTTTTCACTGAGAGGGTTGTGGATGCATGGAACAGCCTTCCCGAGGAGGTCGTGGAGTCAAGAACAGTGGGGAGTTCAAGAATGCATGGGACAGGCATAAGGCAGTCCTGGTGGTGGGTAAGAGGAAGTAAGCTGTTGGTTAACTAGGATCTGCAGCTTATCTGTTAGGTAGGAAAATGGGCAGACTAGGTGGGCCAAGCGGTCCTTATCTGCCATAAAATTCTATGTTTCTAGGGCTGAACATTTTGTAAGTTTGGCCACACTTGTTCAGAGTTACTCACCTGAAACTCCTCCTTGTACTCCACGTCAACACTGGAGGTTTGAAACTCCTCATTGGAGTCATTAGGGCTCCCAACATGTGCCATTTTGCAGGCACTCATACAGTAGATATCCTGTGGATGCACTGGAAGACTCATCCCCTATTTGACATCAAAGTGCTAAGACGTGTGCTCACACTAAGGGAACGAACATGGGAAAGAAGCCTGTTCTGACTGCATTAAAAATATAAAATATGCAACAAACGGTGAGTTTTTTGCATAGAACTGCTCTGAGATTCACCATATTAGGACATCATGCAACTAATGGGAACATCAAAAAAAACAACACAGGTAGGCATCAGCTGCTCTTTAAATCAATTTTAGCAACTGCAGGGCCTTTGGGGAAAATTGTTAAGGAGTCAGTTGTTTTGTGTATTTTAATTTAAGTGCATCAGTGCTCGCCAACCAGAGGCAACAGCTACAGGCCTGCAAAGGTTCAATGCTGGGTACTCAGAGACTGCCAGATGAGTAGCTCCTACCCATGTTAAAGAAGTTCTGGTACCAGGTGGGAAATGGTAGCAGCAATCAGTACAGGTGGAATAATACAGCATGGTAAGTGCATGTATAGTTCTGAGTGGATAGTAGGTGCAACCCCTTGCTTGGACTTGCTAATGGTAGCCAGTATATCATCTATCATGCCATGCCTCCTAAGGGTCTAAGTATCAACTTGGCTACTGAGTAGCAGTTTGGACCCGACCCATCAGGGCAACTAATCAGGGCCCAGTACTTTGGGAGTGATCTATTCTACCCTTTCTTCCTTGCTGGTGCTGAGGATACTAAATAAACCTGTGTTAGCAGTTTAAATTGTTATTTTGTTATTGACTGACATTTCTACCATGAATGCCAATGAGAGGACAGCTACAGCTGTGCATGTGGAGCCAGTGGGAGAAGTGACCACAGAAAGGAGGTAGGCTAGTACAGCATCCCAAGAAGCTGTGCTGAATAGTCATTTAGTCCACATGGATAACTCTAGGTAGAGGTGCAACACCCTTCTATTACTTCAGATATGACCCCTTACTTCTAGTGAGAAATGAACCCAGGAGGCGCCATTAACACCTACAGCAGGTAGTTGTGCCTCATCCGTTAGTCAATTGGGAGGGGCACCACCCCTGTAAGGGCCATACAGTACTATCCAAATCAAGAAAAGAACATGGAACTGAAACCTGACAAAAGATCGGCACATCACATGTGATTTAATTATTCATGCCAGTTTTAAAACGGATTGTTTTGTACTGTAAGATGACTGCTAACATTTTTAGTGAACATCACCAGAAGTTTCAGTCTGGGGTGTCCATTTTCTTTGGTGCTAGATAGTTTGGATTGCACATTACTCTTAACTGCCACTATTGCAATATTTTTTTGCACAATATATTGGATGTGAAGCAGTTCAATAGAGGTTTTGAATGAGCAGCAACAACTGTCTTCTTGTGTCTTCTTGTGTACTTATTTTGTTTATTTTAACTATGGGGCTGGGCAGCCTGGTATGGCACCGGGCAGTTTTTGAGAGCACATTTGTATTTTTTTTTTTGTTGTCAATATGGTATCTGTATGGTTTTCTGTGGTTACTATAGTCTCTCCAGGGATAAGGCAGAAAATTAGACTTGCTTCCTAGTCCTGCTTTCCTGATCGGCAAAATAAATAGAGCAATTACTTAATGCAATTGAGTTATTTCCCTAGAAAGTCTGTTCAGGTGTTTTTTCTGCAGCAAAAGGGTATTCATCTTTCAACAAGCAGACCCATTATACAATGCTATGTTTGGAATATCAAGTCCTCTGGTTCCTGGGGTCTGGGTGATTTATTTGAAAGTCTCATTTCAGATAGGACTATTATATTGGATGTAGTAGGGTTGTTTGCATCAGAATAGTCTAAGGACCCCAAGTTATTAGTCTTGTTACTGTTTTAAACAAATAGCTAGCAAACATTTTATTTTGCAGTTTATTTATCCAGGATATCCCAGCTAGAAATGCAAAACTTCATTTTCAAGTGGGATTTTGCTTCTACCCTTTTCCACAGCTGGTTGGACACTAGCAACTGGGTGTTAAGTAACTTGTGCAATGTCACACAATGAATATTTAGCTTTGCTGGGGTCTGAACCTCTGATTTCCTAGTTCCCAAGCTCGTGAAGGTCCCACTCCCTCCTAATTTAAAATTTGTGAAATTGACATCTCTCTTTTGTATTGCTTCTGCAGTGGACCTTTCTTTGTCCCTGAATATCACTGAGGATAGATTTTTGTTAAGCCTATGCGGTTTCAGGGCTTTATTGATGTATTTCTTATGGAGTCTGCCACAGTGTCACCAGCTTTTGATCTCTGTGTGCTAAGTGATTTAAAATTTATTGTTTTTTACCCAGGAAAAAGCAAACAGTCTCATGAAACAATATGAACCAAAGCCTCCAACTTTCTTTCAACTGTCCAGCAAAGGGCAGATTTTTATATTTTAGTTACAATAGGACATTCTAGAAAAGGATTGTCTTGCCTGTTCTGCTTTCAGTACCCAATTAAACATAAACACTAGCTTGCAGCATGGGAAGGTTAACCCTTTAAAAATCTACTATAATGATTTTTCAGAAAGTATACATAGGATGATGGATTGGTATCTGGGTTTAACAGACTTCCTTTTGTAACACAGCCATGGTTTGTGATGACCTTATGAAAACTGTGAGCAAAGTGAAAGTGGTTGATCAGGGCATAAATCAAATGTTAACATTTGTGACATTTGTCTCTATTAGTATCTCAGCCTCAGTTATAGTAAGAGTGCCCCTTTATTGTTTTTTTATTTCCTCACTGTCTGCAGTGCCTGCATTCACCAGTGTATTGAACATGTCAGAAGTTGGATATTAGCTGCTATTACCGCCCTCTATGTAATTCTGTCTAAGAACTAGAATTGGACCCAACTTTCACCTTGTATTGTAGCTAATCACTAACACTGGATTGCATATTTATCTCTTCTATGATGTATGAATCCTCTCTCATTTCAGAAGATGAAAATAAGGTGCCCTGCATCTTTTTATGGCTGCAGTGGGCATAGCCATGCAGACCTCTTGCTAAGAAAAAAACAATCATTGCATTCCTTCCAACTGAACAACATGTTTGAGTTTCAACACAGTTGCCTCCATGCCTGTGAAGCACTCCATTCTTTGTTCCAGTAGGAAGTGACACTGCACAATTTTTTTCTGTGTCAGTGGTCACAGCAGAACACAACACATTCTGCCATGCCTGAGACTGCTGCCAAACTGCACTTTGCATGTATGTACAACCACTAGTGCATGCACAGAGTTAAGCGGCATCTATCTTGGTCATGGCAGAGTGCACTGTATTCTGCCATGACTGCCAATGTTTTATTTTAAAAAAAGTTATATATTGTCCCCACCTGACCCTTCCTGTCAGCACACACCACCTCACACCCCCACCAGAAACATAATAATGACACTGTGGGTGCCCAACCCCCAGTGTCATGATCATGTTCTGTGTCCCCATTTTTTTAAATATATTTTTATCCTCCCACCCAACCCTCCCTCTCAGCACCTACCACATCCCCACACCCCCAGAAACATAACAATGACATTGGGGTTGCCCAATCCTCAGTGTCACAGTTGTGGTTCCTTCTGTCCTTTTTTTTTACCCTGTCAAAGAAATAAACATCCATTGATGTCTTTTTACCCTGTAAAGAAAAAACAATCCATCAATGTATTTTGCACCATAACCATCCCCTACCCTACCTCCCACTCAGCAGGGACCACCCCGCACCCCCCAAGCCCTTACTTACCCATCTGAGATCCAATGCCGTAATCCTCTCTGGATCACAGACACATCTCCACTCTTCAAAGCTGGACAGTGAACTGAAGAAACAGGTATGTGGTTCAATGTATTTCAATGGGGTCTTGAACTTAGTGGCATAACCTGGGCATTTTTGCATATTTTTGGCCCAAATTTTCAACATGCCTTCTTTGGGACCATACCACATGAACAATTGAACTGTCATTAGGCAGATCTTTCCTGAAAGGTGATTTCACAGTCCCTGCATGAAATCACCTTTTGGGCAGGAGTTGAACATGGGGTCATAAGAAGGTTATGTTGCAAATTTGGCGTTAAAACATTAAAAAACAACAAACTTATGAATCTACATTGAATTTTGTGAATGCAGGCTCATAACTTTGATAATTTTTAATATTTTTTCCCAAATTCACAACATAGCCATGTCTTTACAGCACCTAATAAGTGTGACAGCTGTCATTTTTCAAATCCTGGCCAAAATATTGTTTTTTTACATCCCAAAAGATGATTTCATGGTCACTGCTTAAAATCACCTTTTGGGCAGGAGACAAAACTCTCCTCTGCCCTTGTTCATGAGGAGTGGTCATAAGGAGGCTATGTTGCAAATTTGATGTAAAAATGTTAAAAAACAACAAAGGTATAAGCTTATGTTGAAATCTGCAAATTGAGGCTTGTAACTTTGGTAATTTTTAATATTCCCCCCCCCCACCAAATTCACAGCATAGCCATATCTTTACAGCACCTCATAAATGTGACAGCTGTCATTTTTCAAATCCTGACCAAAACATTGTTTTACTTTCCAAAAGGTGAATCTGTGGTCTCTGTGAGAAATCACCTTTCAAGCAGAAGTTGAAAGCTTTCTCTGCCCTTGTTCATGAGTAGGGGTTATAAGAAGGCCATGTTGAAAATTTGGCTTAAAAACATTAAAAAACAATAAAGTTGTGAGCTTACAATACATTTTGTGAATGCAGGCTAATAACTGGTAATAGTCCATATTTTTACCCCAAATTTTCAACATAGCCATTTTTTACAGCACCTCATGAATGAGACAGCTGTCATTTTTCAGCTCCTGCCTAAAATGTGTTTTTGTGTCCTGAAAGTTGATTTTACAGTCCCTGCACAGAATCACCTTTAGGCCAGGAGCTGAACATTTTCTCTGCCCTTCTTCATGAGGCAAGGTAATAACAAAGCTATGTTGAAAATTTGGTGTCAAAATATTAAAAATAAATTTTCAATATTTTTACCCAAAATTCCTTGCTTGCAGCCCTATCAGTTCTGGCCAAAGTTTGTTTATATCAGTAGGAGCTTCCTACTGCTGTCAAAGCCCCTTAAGATGCACCCCCAAAATACTAGTTGCCTTGCCAATGTTAATTTTTTGATTTACACAGTCCCAGTGTATGATGTCCTGATCAACCACTCCCAGTTTGCTCTCATTTATTATGAGGCCATCACAAACCTTGGTTGTGCTGAAAACAATGGAGACTAGTCATCCAGTATGTTGGGGGGGAGTTGGATAATTATCTGGTGGATGCCATCCAAAAGATGGCAAATAAGGAAGAGGTGCTACTGGTGGGGTACTTCAATCTGCCAAATGTGGATTGGAGCCTCCCAGCTGCCACTTCAGCTAGGATCAGGGACATCCTGAACTCTCTGCAGGACAATTCTGGAACTTGTACTCACTAACAGGGACAGTGTTGTAAACTTCACGATGGGAGGCCACTTGGGGACCGGTGATCACTTTACAGCGTGGTTCAATACAAGAACTGTGGCAGAATCAAAGTACGCAAGAGAAGGGTCCTGGACTTCCAGATGGACAATTTTAAAAAGATGGGTGAATGCCTGAAGGATGCCCTGGTAGGGGGGTAGGACCTGGGTGGAGTAGAGGAACAGTGGGCAAAGCTAAAAGGGTCATAGTGAAGGCAACAAACTTCTCTGTCAGGCAAATGAGCAAAAGCAAGAGGAAAAAGAGACCGCTATGGTTCTTAAAAGAAGTGGCTGGAAGGTAAGGGTAAAAAGGTTAGCATTCAGGAGGTATAATAAGACACAGAAGGAAGAGGATAGGGAGGTGTATCAGGAGAAACAGAGAAAAGCAGGGAAAACAGTATGGACTACAAAGGCACTAATGGAAGAGAGAATAGCCTAGGCAGTAACGAAAGGAGACAATACATTTTTCAGGTATGTAAATGAAAAAAGGAAGACCAGGGGAGGGATTATAAGGCTATGAAGGGAAGGGGGATTATGTGGAGGGTGACCAGGAAAAAGCAGACATCCTGAACAATACTTTTGTTCAGTGTTTAGAGAGTAAGGGTAAGGTGAGGGGCCACAGAATAGTACCAGGAGCATTGAAGGAAGGGAGATGGACACTAGTCCATTTTCAGAGGAGAGACTCCTGAAGGAACTTGCACACCTAAAAATGGACAAGGCAATGGGGCCACATGGGGTACACCCACTGATACTGAAGGAGCTCAGGGAGGTACTGGCTGCACCTCTGACAGTCCTTTTCAATAGAGGAGGGCTGATGTATTCCTACTTCACAAAAAATGGTAGCAAGGAAGAAGATGGCAACTACAGTTCAGTCAGACTGATTTTGGGGGTGGGGAAATTAATGGAATCTTTACTGAAGGAGAGGATTGTGGAATATCTCGAATCCAGTGGCTACAAGATCTGAGACAGCATAGATTCACAAGGGGAGGTTATGTCAAACAAATCTGATAGATTTCTTTGACTGGATGACAAGGGAATTGGTTCATGTAGGAGCAGTGGATAGGGCCTACTAAGATTTCAGTAAGGCCTTTGACACCATTTCACATAGGAGACCCGTAAGCAAGCTCAGCAGCCTAGGAGTGGGACCAAATGTGCTAAACTGGGTAAGAAATTGGTGGTAAACAGTATTCACTAGAAGGAAGGGAAGGGAAGGTGACCAGTGGGGTGCCACAGGGATCAGTACTGGGACCAGTCCTCTTTCATGTCTTTATTAGTGACATTGCAGAAGGACTGGATGAGAAGGTCTGCCTTTTTGCAGATGACACTAAAATCTGCAATATGGTAGACACTCCGTGGGTGTGTGGAAAAAATGAGTAATGATCTGTTCAAGTTAGAGAAATGGTCAAGAGTATGGAAGCTAAGTTTCAATGCAAAAAAGTGCAAAACCATGCACTTAGGGCAGAGCAATACAGTGGTGGAGTACAAAATGAGGGTAGTGGTTTTGACAACCATCAAATAGGAAAGATACTTATGAATAATTATATCTGATGACCTAAAGGTGGCCAGGCAGTGTGACAATGTAGTTGGGAGAGCTAGTGGGATGGTAGGGTGCATAGGGAGAGGTATCACCAGTAGAAAGAGGGAGGTGTTGTTACCTCTATATAGATCACGGGTGAGACCTCACCTGGAGTAGTGTGTCCAGCTCTGGCGACTTCATCTCTGGAAGGACATAGGGTGAAGGTGGTCCAGAGGAGGACAACTAAAATGTAAAGGGTCTGCATAAAAAGCCCTGTGAAGACAGACTGAAGGACCTCAGTATGTACACCATGGAAGAAATGAGGGAGGGGGGATATGATAGAGACTTTCCGATACCTCATAGGTACAAATAAGGTACAAGAGGGAATGATTTTTTCAGAGAAAAAGATGCTCAAGAACAAGGGGTCATGCTATGAAGCTAGAGGGGGTAGACTCAAGGGAGATGTGAGGAAGTACTTCTTCACAGAAAGAGTGGCAGATACTTGGAATAGCATCCCAGCTGAGGTGGTGGGGGCAAAGACTATAGCGAGGTTCAAGAATGCATTTGATAGGCATATGGGAACCTTATTTGTAAGAGAAGTGGGGGTAGAGCTAGGTTTGTGGTAATACAGTAGGTAGCTATAAAAGAGAAGACTAGGTGGGCCAAGTGATCCTTATCTGCCATCACATTCTGTTTCTTTTTTTCTTTATTTATTTCAAAAGTTTCACCAGGAAAGGCATACTGAGCTGATAGCAGTTCATTTCCAGATGTGTCCGGGGGGGGGGGTGGTAGAGGAGGCTCATGAGTAACAACAGAAAACAGAGTTTGCACAGCAGGAAGCAACAGAACTAAGTATCAAAACCAACCTACAACATATAGGCAATTTAGACAAATATGTACAATTGGCATAAAAAAACTAAAGAAAACAGCAATAAGCATCACAAACAAGCTACAATAGACATGTTATTTAAGCAAATATGTACAATGGCATAGGATGCAGCAGAAATGCATTTAGGAGGGCAGCAAGAGGGTGTTAATTAAAGTGCGGAGTGCAATAAATGTAGACAAGAGGTAGTGAAGCTATCAGCAGGTAAACAAGGGAGAGTGCAATGGAAGAGGGGGAAATGGTGGGTTTGCAACGTGTTAGGGCAGGGAGTTGGGGGGAGATGAGGAGGGAGTGGAAGGATGGGCAGAGTGGTACAGAGATGGGGATTAGGTGCAGTCGCAGGAGTGAGAAGCAAATTTGAGGAGAAGCAAGGAAAAACAGCATAGAGAAGAAGCTGATTGGATAGAAAGGGGAAGAGAATTCCAAAGTTTTGGGAAGCAGTAGAAGAAAGCAGCCTGGCCAGCTGAGGATGTCCTGGAAGGGAGTACCAGGGGACGAAAGCCAGAGTTGTGAAGGGTGTAGTGCGAAGTGGGGGAAGGAGAGGGATGAGATAGGAGGGGAGAGAGCCCAGCCAGTATTTACTTATGCAACTGTATATTTATCTCATGTATCTATTATGTATTTTCTGCTTTATGTCCCTCTTCCCCTTCCCTGGGTCACACCCGGAAACAAGCCTCGGCTCAGTGCCTTTCCCAGTTATCAAATGTTTAAATAAAAATAAATCAAATAAAATGTAGCTACAAAGGAGGTAAAAGAGCAAGGAGCCTGGCTTTGAGGGAGGGGGGAAGGGAGAGGGAGAGGGAGATAAAGGGGAGCAATGGTGGGTGCAGGGTGGGCAGTCCAGATTAAAGTGAGAGAAGGAGCTGAAGAGGTAGAAATCCAGTCAGGCTAGGGTGAACTTAGGAACTGCACTGTACACAATGTTTCTATAGTCAGAAATAGAGAAAATCAGTTTCTGAATAATGGCTCTTCGAGATGGCAGGGGAATGCAACAATAGTTCCTCTATAAGGCCCCTAGTTTACGGTGTAATTTTCCTTTTGTTCCCAGACCCCTTCCCCCTTAAGGGATGGGCCTCTGCCCCGCACACTGCTCCCCCATGCTCAGGCTTATCCCTCTGGGTGGGGCTGCCGGGGGGGCACCCAAACCCCAAGGACAATGGCCTCAAGCCCTGGTTTACACCCCTAGGGTGGGGCCACAGGAGCAGGACCCCCAAGAAGATAAGGATAGCAGCAAAAGTGGTGGCAGGCAGGGCATCAAGGACAGAGGATGGGCAACTAGTGCAGTGAATCAGGGACAAGCGATGGATTTGCTGTACTTGGACATCAGCATGACATTCAAATCTGTGCCACACAGAAGGTTGCTAATGAAGTTCGAGGATCTGGGAGCAGTGAAGGATCTAGTTAGATGGATGGGAGTTGGTTGCGGTGGTGACAACAGAGGGTGGTTGTAAAAGGGCCAAGTCAGGGGAGAGGGAGGTCACAAGTAAGGTGCCACATGGTTTGGTTCTGTTGCCGATCCTTTTCAATGTGTTCATTAGTGATATAGGAGAAGGAATATAAGGCAAGATGTACCTCTTCACAGATGACACTAAGCACTGTGGCAGGGTAGACAGGGAGGAAGGGGTTAAGCAGTTGCAGTGGGACCTGCAAAGATTAAATAGGTGGTCCAAAGTTTTGCAGTTGAAATTCAACACCAAGAAGTGCAAAGTGATGCACACAGTGAACAAGAACCCAGGGACAGAAAATTGGATGGGGGAAGGGGAGTAAACTGGGCACTACCTGTAAAAAAGGAGCATGGGAGTCATTACATGTGACTCCCTAAAACCACCTTGCTAATGTAAGAAAGCCTACAGTAAGGCAACCAGGATGTTGGATCATGTCAAGAAGGGGGTTGACAGCTGGATGAAATGGGCAATACTATGGCTACACAGATCACTAGTGAGGACACATCAGGAATTCTGTGCCTAGATCTGGAATCCCCACCAAAGAAAAGACAAAGTCATGCTAAAGACAGTACAGCTTAGGGCAACCAAAATAATTCAGAGCCTCCAGGTCAGATCCTTCAGGACCTGGCTTTAGGCTTTGAACATGTACTCAGTGGAGACCAGATGGGAAAGGGGCAATATAATAGAGACCCTCAAGTTCCTGAAAGGAAGAACAAACTAGATTGTAGGGAAATGTTCATCAGAACTAGTCAACCAAGGTCATGAGGGCATGGATGGAAGCTGGCAGGTCTTATATTCAGGAGGAATGTGAGAAAGTAGAGTGTTTGAGCTGTGGAACAGCTTACCAGCAGAAGTGGTGGGTGCAAGAACCGTTAAAGGTTTAAAACACATCTGGGACTCAGAAAAATGCTTAACAGTTACCCAGGGGGAAAACAGTAGGCCAAAAGGAAAATGGGGGGAGGTGAGGGCAATAACCCTGACTAGTCATTCGGTTCTGATGTAGGTTAGAGTAAAACAGGGCAAACTGGATGGATCAATCATCTTATTCTACCACCATTTTCTATGTTTATTAATTCTGGCACAAAGAAGACTCCCTTTTGTTGCATAAGTTGTTTAAAAGCTTGGTTCCAGATGCAGTGACTTGTCACCAGTTCTGTGGCATACAGCAGCACACTCTCTTCAGGGGCCTAACTGTGTTCATCATCATAGGTATTATAGGTATTTTCAGAGCTAGAAGACATAGGTCCATGATGCTTGCCATAAAATCAGCCATAAGCAAAAATGTTGGTAGTTTTACAGTAGTTGTCAAGTCTAGTTTTAATTCAGACATGGTAGTACTTCCCACCACTTCTGATGGGAGTGAATTCCAAAAGGAAAACAGTCTTTGTGAGTGTCAGTGGCTCAGCAGGTTGCACACTAGCCTCTGAGGCCGGAAGATCAGAAGGCTGTGGGTTCTATCCCTACTCCAGGCACTTGGGTTAAATACTGACACTGTAGTGCAACATGAGGGGTGTGCTGCACTCCCGAGGTGCTGTCTTTCAGATGAGATGTTAAACCAAGGTCCTGTCTGCCTGTTCTGGTGGTTGTTCAGGTAGACATTAAAGATCCCATGGCACTTCTCGATAAGAGTAGGGGAAATTTTTACTGATATTCAAAAACAACACTCAGGAAAAATAAACATTATAAGTCATATAAACAATCATATCCACATGTACAAAAAACCCTAAATCATAAAAAGTATTACTTCATACACATCTTATTTCACCCACATATCCCACAACTCACCATATGAATCCTTATTTACATTTCTAAGGTACTTATTTCCCACCTAAAACATTTTCCCATCTCTTTACTTAATGCCCCCATTATAACCTTTCCTAAGTAATTTTCTTTTTTACTGTTCCTGTTTCCTCCATAGGTCTCTCACTCTCTCAGGCATTATATGGAGTAAATCAGCCCACCCAGTTTATCTCTTCCCAAAAGTATGCACTCACTGACTCTAATTGTGTGTTTCTTTCATATACATATATTTTATCCAGTTTTGTTCATATTTTAAATAGCACATCTTGGATTTGTACTTCCTCATTCCTTAATGCCCTTTGGCATCTGGCTCGCCATATTGCCCATTTTATACATGCTAAGATTACTTACACAGTGCTCTTTTTCCATGTTCTCCCTTGTCCAGTTATTTGTCCTTGTATCAAAGTTTCACACATTATTGTGGCAAATGTATCTTTATTCCACAGGGCTGCTAGTGATGTCCAAAAACCCTGTATACACTCACACTCTAAAAACATGTTTCATTGTCTCAGTCTGTTCCTGACATCCTTCTTCTGTGCATACTCTTTCTTCCTGCCTTTTATGCTTTTGGTTCCCTTTCACATTCAATTTTCCATGTCCACACAACCAAATTATATATTGTATTTTCAACAGGATTCTGGGTTCAGTCATACTGTCTAACAGCTGTGTGCAGTCTATTCCTGGTTCTATCAAAAATACAGGTATTTCAAAGTAGTAGTTTTCTACCACTATTATATAAAATTGCTTTTTAGTCATGTTCAAGAACCAGCTCAGTTCAATTTTCCACATACAAATATATTTCAAAGTGGTTGGTAGATACTGTGGTAATGCTTTTTCTGTTACATGCCATTTTCCTCTGCCCCATGCTGTCAAGAAACCTTCACTCCAGTATTTCATCGATTAATCCCTGCCTCATCCTTTCTTAATATTAGCAGTCTAATATTCATATAAAAAAGTTGGAAAATAAATATACCAGGGGCTGTAACATATTTAAACCCCACATTCTATATATTTTTTTTATTTTATTTATTTTTGAAAGCCGGATTTACAACCTTTGAGTCAGGGACTCATTTACAAAGGCACCTTGTCACAGGGAGGGTAGACATGGTTACAGTGTGAGATACAACAGTGGTAACATACAGGTGCAATACAGATAACAAAAGAACACAATATAACAGTAGTTTATGGAATAAAGTTACATGTAGTAAATAGCAATCGTATAAAGTATAACAATAGTAGAAGTCACAACCCTGGTCATACCAGAGAAATACCTATGTGGAAGGGTGGGGGGGGGGAGCAGTCCAACAGACATTGTCAAGGCTATGGGCCAGAAACAGGGAGGGACCCCGACATTAGGTTGATTAAGGGCAACTACAGCTTTGGGGGCCAAATAGGTGGTTACAGAGAGCGGCTTTAAATGGGCCAATTTTGGTAGGCTTAGTGACAGAGGGTGGGAGGGAGCTGAACCGTGTAGGGGCATGGTAGTCGAAGGACCTTTGGGCTAGGGAGGTCTTAGTATGGGGCACCAGAAAGGTGGCCTTAATTGAGCTATGGGTGGCAAAAGATGGGGATGCAAGCCACAGGGATGCAGTGAACCCTGGTGGGGGAGAGTTCTAGCAGGGATTTTTTGGCAAGTAAGCAGGTTTGGTAGCACAGGTGCTCCTCCAAGGTGAGCAGGTTGGCGATGGAATAGAGCAGGCAAGTATGGGTGTGGAGGGATGCGCTGGTCAGGAGCCTGCAGGCCTTGTTTATTGAGGTCTGGATTCTGGTGAGGAAGGTATTTTCGGCAGCAACGTAGATAGGTAGGCTATAGTCCACTAGGGACAGGATGGAAGGGTTGATGGCCAGTCCGAGGGTGGTTTGGGGGTGGCAATCTCTGTGGTTTCTCACAAATCATCATTAGTAAAATCCTTGAATAATAGACATGTCCCCCCATAATCATCTAAACTCAAGTGAGAAAATCCTGCAGTCTAGTCTGGTAGCTTTTGGAATTTACATTTTTAACAATGTGTGTTACTTTTTTCTGAGCTTTCCTCTGTATATCTGATTCCTGTACGGTGTCCAAACTTGGGTGCAATACTCTAGGCGGGATCTGACCAGGGAGACATACATAGGCACAATGACCTCCCTATCCCTGCTAGTGTAGTGCCCCAGGGAAATTGGCGGAACCACAGAAAATAGGGGATCCTCAGAGACATGAGGGATCAGACAGTTATGGGGACCCCAGCAGCTTAATGGGGAACCCTTGAAAAACTTAGGGGACCCTCTGAAACATGGAACATGCCTCTCTCCAGCAGACAGTTCTAGCAGTCTAAATTCAGGGTTTTAAATGAAAACCATTTCTTTTCTCCTTTGTTTTTCCTTCCCCTCTGCTCAAGACTGACACCTAGTCAGCCAAAGCCAAACCAGTTGGGCCACATTCCTGTCCCACAGGAGAGAAAGAAGCCAGGCTGAGACCTCTCAGCCAATCCCTGTGGCCAGAGTAGATTCAAATTTGGAGACTTTTTGTTTAAGCCACTGACCCAGCCTCAGGAGGCTGACCTATGGATGAAGGACCACCCCAGCCTAGAGAAGGCTCTGCACAGGTTGGAGAGAGGAGAAAGAGTTTGACCAGGGAGGGTGAAGGACAGTAAGGCAATGGATGTCGGCTTCCCTGTTAGGAGGTTGAAGCGAATCTCATGGGTCCCTTCAGTGTAACTCCCTCCAGAAGATCCCCAGTAACAGCATGGGTCATTTTTTTTTTTGCAGAAATCTGCTATCTAGTCGGGCCCCACCAGTGCATCGAGTCAGTTCATTTGGCTGGGAAACAGACCCAGTGAACCTTTCATGCATCAGTCTTCAGGAGAAGAGGCCTTATCACTCCTTTGTGGTTGTGCATTCCCCAGAGTACAGAAATCCTTGTTGAACTCCAGGGGTGAGCAGGCTTGTTGGCTAGCATTTCCTTTAATAATTAGTCATAGCTAGACCTGCTCCAGCCAGGGGAAGGATTGTTTGTTTAGCAATTGAATTGTTGTACTGTGTAATTATTTAGAATTGTTAAATTGTTTTCATTGTACCCCCCCCCCCGGGGTGGAGGAAAGCTGCTACCTTGTCCAATTGTATAGAGACAGAGAGAGAGAGAGAAATGAGGACCAAGAAGGCAGAAGCTAGGAGGGTTCAAACCAAATAATTGTTGGACCAAGATTAAAGGTGTTTGTGAACTCCTCTCTTGAAGGAATCTGTTAGTTCAACTTATTCTAGGCAGTTTGTGCTCCAAATAGAGAGACTGTGGCACTCCCTTTCAGCCAAGAGTCACAGAATTCTTAGGTAGAGCCAGCTCAAAGTATTACTGGTGAGAAGGGAAATGTTCGTGCTGAATTTTCAATTGTTTAGCTGTAAGGCGCTATTTACTAAAGGCCTGGCAGAGCCTCAGTGCATTCTTCTCTCAGAGTTCTAGGGTAATCTGAGCCCTAGTAATAGGGAAAACTTAGTCACCTGTCCATGTAGTAGAAGGGCGGGGATGCCCATAGCTGGGACAAGCAGACTAGGTACTCTGGCCTCAATACTCAAGGCACCCAGAGCTGATCCATATTAACAAAGTGGTGGGTCATCAAACTGTTTCAACGCCCATGAAGCAAACTGTATTTTCTTTATCTGCCTGCAATCTCCTGTTGCTCGCCTACCTCTCAGCTGTTCCTGATTTTCAGGGATGTCCCTGATTTTGCCTCAGAAATTTCTTCTGTCCCTCCTAAGTCTGGCATTGCTGGCACTAAAGAGTAGGGATTGGGATCACAGAATAATGCCAGCCATTGATGTTACAGTCTAGTTCTCATTAAGAAAATGCTATTCACACTAAGAAGCATGTTGTATACAGCTTCTGGGACCAATATTACTATTTTATCAGATGTGTTCCTGATTTTGGTCATTTGTTCCTGATTTGTGATGAGGGAGGTTAAGAGGCATGGTTGCCTGGACCCACTGCTTGCTGTGTCTGAACTGCTGTATTCAATCAAACTGTTTTAAGTTGTTGAACTGCTTACTGTGAATGAACTGCTATATTCAATTGAAGAGTTTAAGTGACTGAACTACCTTATTCCTGAGGTATCATGACTGCACTGCCTTATTTTCTCAATTGTCCTATGTGACTGCACTGTCCTGAGGGCATTGATTGCTGCACTTGTCTACTGCTACTTCCTCTGAAGACATTTGGGGTCACTCCATCCCAAATGGTAGGGCTCTCAGTCATACAAGAAGGGGGGATTGCCTTTCAGGTTATTAATTTTTGTTCTGTTCCATCTCCTGTACACACCTCATCTAGAATTCCTCTGGTGCCTCTTTCTCAACCCAGGGAGGATCCCTGGGAAGCCCAGTATCACCTGCACTCACTTCCAATGACCTCCACCAACTCCAAGTGTTTGCCATGACTCCCCAGGTTTGAGTTGCCAGTTGTAAGTGGTAGCCAGCTGGTAGCTAGGGCCCACCAAAGTGAGTCAGGTTAGGGGATGCCCTGGCTGTAGCTTGAGGGACTTAAGTCATCTGCCGAACTCAGAGTCATATTGCCCATTCTCTTGCATAGACATTGTCCCAAGGTGGCAATAGTACCGGTGGCCTATAACAAGGCCTTGCCAAGGATCGACAGGCTCGGTGCCTCATTCCCTGTGGTGGCATAAGTACGGTGGCCCACACAAGAGGCCACACAAGGGTCGCCACACTCTTGATTGTACTGTCCATAGGTAGCTCATGTTCCAGTAGCTTATCAAGAGTTCACACCGAAGATTGCAAGATTCTGAAGCTGCAGTGGTGAGGTGGTAAGGGTGTAAGGGGACCTACCCAGAGGTCGTCCAGTGGATCATTGCACCCAGCATCCTTTCCTTGACTGAAGATCACCTGCCCAAGGTCACTGCAGCTGACAACTCCAGATAAGGGTTCTCTTCATCCACAACCGGGCAACAACACCCATCCTCAACCAGGCACTTCCTTTTCAATGTTGCCTCAGTGACACCAGGAGTCACCTTCTTTCCAGGGCTAGGAGGTCTACAGTGCTTTATTCTGTTTCTGGTTCACTGGGAGATGCCCATTTTATGGCCTGTATAGGAAGCGCTTCCTTAGGTTCACACTCAGTGGTCAGCCAACCAAAATACTAGAAACTCAAGCTTGGTGCATCGGATTGCTATGTCCTTAGGACTAGAATCACCTAGACTTTTGTATGACATTTGTGGGGCCAGTTTGTGGTCCCAGTAATCTTATTCATTCTTTCTCATGTGTGTTAGTGATAGTAAATGATAAGTCTTTTCTGTGTGCTCCAACTGTTATAACTTATAGGGGATCTTCAGAGACATGAGCAACTGAAAACTCTATACAGAACCATACAGCCGCTCTCAGGGAGCATCAACAACTAATACAAAAAATGCAGGACAAAATAGATGACCTAGAGAACCTGAGGCGAAGGAATAACCTCCAGTTCCTAGGTTTTCCTGAGCAATCCAAAGGCCAGAACACTGAATCCTTCCTGCAGTCCACCCTGTCTGAACTCCTGCATCTGGACTCTGTGTGCAGCCTACAAGTGGAGTGTGTCCATTGTTCTCTTGCCCCATTGCCTAAGCCACAGGAAAAGCCCAGGCTGATCATTGACGCTTCCTTGACTACAGATAAAAAGAATTGATTATGATCAAATCCAGAGACCTTAAACAACTTAATAAACCTTGCATCTTGGCTCTAGAGTATGCCTCTAGCCTCTCCTTCCAGATTTATCTGGCACCACCCTAAACTACAGGGGTACAAACCACCACAGCTCATCCACCACACTAGCAGTGTGTCTTGTTATGCTATTTAATACACCATTAGCCTTATAAACAATTTTTTGACAGTAGGTCCTAAGTTTGACTTCATTTGAAATAGTAATGCCCAGGTCTCTTTCCTCTGAAACTACTTTTAATATGCAACCATCTAGTATATAATTTGCTTAAATGTTTCTTTTACCTAGATTTAGTTTATATTTGGTGGCCCATTCTTCAATGGCATTTAATGCATCCTGAAGTTTAAATGCATCATCAATTGTTTCTATTACCAACCTCATCTGGGTATCATCTGCAAATTTAGTCAACCATATGTCTTTGTATTTGCTGCCCATAGTGGTCACAAAAAGATTGAAAGGATGGGAACCCAAGACTGAGCCCTGGGGGACCCCACTTGTAACATCTGCCCAGTTTGAGCAAACCCATTGAATACACACCCCTTGTCTCTTATAGAAAGCTTAAGATATGGACTGCCCCTAGGGGCACTAACCAAGATGGCAGCTTGATTTATAGGCTCTCCTGCCAAGAGGGCTGAATCGTGCATTATCCTCTGACATCCTGTACTGAAAGGTGCTTTAAACTACTCAGCTCTGTACAGCTGGTACCAAGGATCTTACAAATCTAAAATTTACACAGCTACTACCATGTTTGCAAGAAATAAATCAACCTCAACTTCATACAGGTTAGTGGGTCCCTCAGCACTAGCATGACACACCAACCCCAGCCCACAGCATGGGACCATACCTCTGAAGAAGGAATGTATTGACAGTTACTCGCTCAAATGGGCCAGGTCACCATGGCCACCAGTCATGCTACCCAGGTCCTGCAGTCCTTAGAAGCTCATATGCTCCATAACGAGTGCTGCATGGCCACCACTGAAAACTCTATACAGGACCATACAGCCACTCTCAGGGAGCATCAACAACTAATACAAAAAATGCAGGACAAAATAGATGACCTAGAGAACCTGAGACGAAGGAATAACCTCCAGTTCCTAGGTTTTCTTGAGAAATCCAAAGGCCAGAACACTGAAACCTTCCTGCAGTCCGCCCTGTCTGAGCTCCTGCATCTGGACTCTGCATGCAGCCTACAAGTGGAGTGTGTCCATTGCTCTCTTGCCCCCATGCCTAAGCCACAGGAAAAGCCCAGGCTGATCATTGACCGTTCCTTGACTACAGATAAAAGAATTGATTATGATCAAATCCAGAGACCTTAAACAATTAATTTGGCATAATCACCAGATCAGCATTTACCTGGATTACTCAAAGGAACTGTCTGATAGATGACAAACCTACATGGAGGCCAATCACATCATGCATAGGACTGGCCTTACCTTCTCCCTCTGATTCCTGGCCACTATGAGGGTACAGCACAATGGGGTCCACTTCTATTTTTGATGCCCGAGGCCCTCATGGACTTTCTCTAGAAAAATTGGCTCAGGATTGCTTGCCCATAAAGTCAAACACTGGAGACACCTAGGGGGACATGGATGGTCTAAAGAGATGGCCCCCTCGCAAGCACTCAGGGATCATGATCGGCAAGCTGGGCCTGATAACTCCTGGGAACGTCCTACACGGGGCAACAGGAAGTGGCAATCCTCACATCGACACAGTAAAAGAGATCACCCCAGGGAAAGGAACTCAACGAGACAGTCCGGAGGATAGACGCATGAACCAGGCCCCTTGCGATGTGCTAGGTGACTTCAACACTGAGAACAGATTCAACACAATATAACCTGTTACACCAGAGTGGCATCTGAAGACCTCTGGTGAACAGTTATATGCTCCCAACCAGCAACATCTGTGCCTGGCTTCTCCACCAGCCTCCTAGGCAGACATGGTCAAACCCTACATAAAGGCTGCCGATGCACCAGACCCAGATCATCCATTGACACTGAGGATATCACCTTCCAGGCTCTAGAACATCACATGCAGCCCCCCAGTGCTTTCCCCAGTGCAACCTTCCACCTCAGTCTCAACGAACCAGACACCCGGAACATCGGATAAGTAACTGTTTTGTTTTTGCTCTATTACCAAGATCTTCTGGAGTTACTAACAGCAACTGGTAGGGGACTCAGGGAATGGGTGGGGGGGGTCTCAGGGTCAGGCTTCCATGCAGGCCTACTATATGATTGAGACCTCGGCTGAGACTTGGCCTGCAGGCTAGGATCCCTCCTCCTCTCCTCAGATATGTTTTTTTCTCTTCATCCCCAGAACTCCCCACCAGTCGAGCCAGACATCGAGGTTCATAAACCCTACTCCTATGCAGGGAGAGATTTCTCAGGGGTCCAAGCTTGCCTTTTGCTTCTTCTGGATCCAAAAAAAAAAAGGAGGTGCAGGGGGAGGTCATCTAAACCTCCCATTGAGTAAGCCCTTTGCTGCCCCCCCTCGCCCGGTCACATCGACAGCCAGTAACTCTGACCACACTTGCGTGGCCTGTCAGGTGTGTTTCTCCCTGTACTCCTACTTTAAGGGATTGCCCCAGTATTCACATCCCCCTCATTTCCTTTTATCACAGGACGGGGTCCTTTTGATCAGCTGCAAAAATGACTACATGCCCTAATTTCTGTACACTGGGCGCACATTCCTGATAGAAAGGGATAGCGGCAAAGGTAACCCCCCCCTTTTTCCTTCCTCTCTTTTATAAAGTGGAGCATGGATGGTATGCCCACAACACTCCTGGAATCTTTGACTGTGCATCCAAACTTTATTCTTTTTTTTTTTTTTTTTTTTTTTTTAGCTTTTGTTGACCGGGTAAGTGCACTAGACAAATCCTGCCTATTTTCAGGCATGACCCGGGGGAGGGGGATACAGATGAATGCCAACTGACCTTGAACCAGATTAAGCTGTTGGTGGTATTTTTTTAGTGAATGAGGGAAATTTGGCCAGGACACCAGGAAATTCCCCTGCTCTTTTCGATAAGTGCCATGGGATCTTTAACATCCACCTGAACTACCATCAATCCAGGCAGATGGGACCTCGGTTTAGCATCTCATCCGAAAGACGGCACCTCAGAAATGCAGCACCCCTCTCATGCTGCACTACAGTGTCAGTACTGGGATATTAACCCAAGTGCCAGATGTGGGAACTGAACCCACAGCCCTCTGATCTCCTGGCCTCAGAGGCGAGTGTGCTACCTACTGAGCCACTGACACTACTACACACCAAAGGAGAACAAGAAACAAGGTAGGAGTATCTGGTGAGAGGTCTATAGTCAATGTATATTCTACTGGCAGAAGTCCTGGCCAACTGTATGCTCCTGCCCATTGTAAGAGCCTGGCCCAGGGACCGAGATATCCTTGACCTACAAAGTATTGGAGGGACATGCACCATCCCTTACTGCAGCAGTCAACTAGATGGACCTGGACTAATGTGACTACATGTGTGGAGGGTGGTGTTTGATTAAGATTCATTACAGCCCGCGTAAGTGTGTGGGGTTATGTATGGTATGCATACTGTACTAATGCCTTGCAACTGCCACACGCCCCTAGCTACCCATGATTCATTGGACATGGACCGTTTTTATTTTATACATAGGCCCCCATACCTTTGAATGTGGTCTGTAACAGCCCTCCCTTCCCCCCTGCCTTAACTACTGTCCCCGGTACTTCTGCCCCAGAGGCCCTGAGCTGCTGCCAGGCACTCCGTGACAGCCCTTTAAATGGGTTCCCCTCCCTCTCCCCAGGCTTTTCCTGTTTTTCCTCAGCTTTTCCTGTTTATACTCATTGACTATAGACCTCTCACCAGGTACTCCTACCTTGTTTCTTGTTCTTCTTTGGTGTGTAGTAGTCACCATGCTGTGCAGCTCAAGTCTTTCCAACAACCTTTTGAAGGCCAAAGGAGCTGACATCTCTCACTGATAGCTTCTCCCTCACCACAAGGCCCAAACCACAGAGAATCCCTTCCTTGGGCTTTGCCCCCAGGTGGTACAGGAGCTATTTCCCACAAGGGCGCCCAGGGCACAGAGGTGGTCCGGCTTTACGATGCCAGTTCGGCAAGAAACACGTCGAATGGCATCACAGTACCAGGCTCCATGTCGACCATGATTTGTAGTTGGCATGGAGCTGCACACATCAGTGTTTGTTTTTTAATCGGGGGGCTTCACCCCCCAAACCTTCCACATGGGGGGGCTCTGCCCCCTGCACCCCCGTACTAAAGGATTCTAATTCCAGGTCTGAGTTAGTTTGGGGAGAGGGTGCAGGTTGAGAGAATGGGTTGCCTGGTCCCAGCAGCACTTCTACAGCGGCATGGCGCTGTTGTTGACATTGACGCATGTCACTGTAGAAATATCGCTGTTCGGGGGCATACCAGGTGGACCTTCAGCTTAATGCTCCGGCCACTGACATACCTCTGTCTCCCATCTTAAGGTGTTCATCACCTAATGTAAATAGTTTATGTGCTGTATTAGTGAGTATATGTGTTGATTGGTTCCTACACACAGTATGGGTTTTAAACTCAGAAGATAACATTATGGTTCAAGGTTATGTGATGCCACCAACTGCTCCCGCTTCATGCCAGGTCATGATCCTCTCCAAGTTGTGCCTGCTGGGGGCCAGCTGTTGGAGCACAATCTCAGGTCTTTCCTTATTAATCCGTCTTCACTATTCTCCTCTGAAACTCTATAATGAGTGACATTACAGCATACTGGTGGAATGTGCGAGGTTTAAATACTCGCACAAAGAGGAAACAAGTTTTAACTCACCTTAAGAGACTGGGCTCTGACCTGGCCTTCCTGCAGGGGACCAAACTCAACCAGGCAGACCATGATAGGCTACATAAGGACTGGGTGGGACAGGTACTCCATGCCTCAGCTCCTACTAAGAAGAGAGGGGTGGCTATTCTCATTAATGAAAAACTCCATTGGTCAGTGTCCAAAACAGCTTGTGATCAGGAAGGGAGGTGGGTGGTGGCTAAGGTAAACACTCCTGAGGGGCCCCTGTTGTTAGGGAATGTATAAAGGCCTAACCAAGACTAGCCAGGCTTCTTTCATACAGTGGTCCAACAGATCGGAGAGCTAAGGAAAGACAGCACACCAGTAATTCTAGGGGGAGATTTTAACCTCTGCCGGACCCTCTCATCGACAGATGCCCCACCAACATGGAACCCTATGTCAGGGGAGCCAAAGCCCTTACCATCCTTAGGGATGACATGGCCCTTACTGACATCCAAAGAGTTTTCCATCCCAGGGACAGATACTACTTGTTCCACTCTCTAGTCCACAGTCCCATAGTCGGATCGATTTCTGGCTCACCTCCCCGGACATTACCAAAGCAACCTGTGAGGCTGTCATCCACCCGATTATAATTTCGGATCATGCCCCTGTCCAACTGCCCTTCACTTGGGGCCCTCTTCCATTTTCCTCTCCCTCCTGGTGGCTTGATCCCCTCCTGCTGAGAGATCCTGACTTTACCAGATGGCTGCAGATGGAGGCAAGCAGATTGTTTCAGGAGAACCCAATATCTCCTCAGGCATACATGGAAGGCTTTCAAAGTGACCCTGAAAGGTGCCAATTTGGGGTACGCCCATAAAAGAAGGAAAAACAGGAAACAGCACCTTCTAGAGCTGGAAAAACAGCTGGGTGAGGTAAAAACCAAGTTTAAAGCCCAGTGTAACCCCTCCCTTCACTCTCCAGCTGGGCAGGAGGTGGTTGCCCTTCAAATGGAGGTCCACGAGCTTCTTGCCAGGAAAGCAGAGGTCTCCATTTTAAAACTTGGACATAAATACTAGGAAGATGAGGAAAAAAGGGAAAAGGTCCTGGTATACCACCTCAGGAAACAACAGGCAAACAGACACATTGAGGGACTGTCTGATGTACTGGGGAAAGTCCATACCAAACCTGAAGAAATAAATAGTATAATGGTGGACTTTTACACCACCTTATATACCTCCTCCAGATCCCCAAATCCAGAGGGGGGCACCCCATTTCTTGAGGTGCTCAACCTCCCCATGCTATCACCCATCAGTCCCAGGCTCTAGACTGCCCCCTTACTTCTGAGGAAGTGACCTCAACCCTTAAGTCCCTGAAAAAATGGCAAGGCCTCAGGGGGAGATGGCTTCCCACTTGAGTTTTTGCAACTTATACATCAAACTGTCACCCTGGTCCTCTGTCAGATATACACCGAGGCCCTGGACGGGGGTGCCCTCCCTCCTTCCTTTCGAGAGGCAGTCATCACTGTCCTCCCAAAAAAGGGGAAGCCCCCCCAACAAGCCTCACGCTATAGACCCATTTCACTGCTGAATGCGGATAGCAAGGTCTTGGTTAAAATACTTGCCACAAGACTAAACCCCTTCCTGCCTGATCTCATCCACCCCTCACAGGTGGGTTTTGTGAAAGGCCGCTGTAGTACAGATCATATCAGATTGCTGCTAAACCTGATTTACAAGGCCAAATCACTCCCTACCCCAGGTGCAGCAGTGGCAACTGACTTTGAAAAGGCCTTCGACTCCTTGGAATGGAATTTCATTCAGCAGGTTTTGAAAACTATGGGTTTCAGCTCGGGGTTTCAGGCGTTAGTCAGGGCCATTAATTACTCCCCTAAGGCCATGGTGCTGACTAACACAATGCTGTCCACACCCCTTCCACTAGGTAGAGTACCCATCAGGGCTTTTCCCCCTTTCTTCTACTTGTTGTACTAGCCATAGAACCTTTGGCTGTGGCCATAAGACAAAATCCCCTCATCAAAGGGGTGGAGGCAGGGGGCCTGGAATACCCTACTTTGATGTATACGGATGACCGCCTGCTCCCCCTGGCGGACCTCGAAAGATCTGTTTCTCCCCTCCTTGACACCCTTCCCAAGTTCACCCTTTACTCAGGATTACGCCACAATCAATCCACAACTGAGGTACTACCCCTGAATTGTTACTGTATCTCTTCCATGGCCATAGATTACAACCTTCAATGGGCACCGCATGGTATCACTTACCTTGGGATACTAATAACCCCCGAGTTTTGCCAAAATATGGGAAGAAAATTTAAAACCACTGCTTTCTGATATTCACATGGAGTTGGACAGATGGAAACCCCTCCAACTCACCCTGGCAAGTAAATCTCTGGCATAAAAATGATTACAGTGCCCAAGATTATATACATCCTTTCTCACCTCCCACTAAAATTACCTCCTGGATGGTAAAATAAAATTGATACCATGATGGGAACCTTCTTATGGGAGGGGAGGAAGCCCAGGTATAGCAGGAACAAGCTGTGAGCTCATTGGTCTAAGGGCAGCTGGGGAATGCCCTGGTTCAAAGGGTATAAATTGGCCTTCTAAGCCACCCAGCCACTTAAATGGTTTACAGACTGCACCTCCGATTCCCCACAATGGCTAGGCATGGAGCGGGTATATAGTACAGTGGCTCACCCACCCTTTCTGATTTACAACAACCCACCCTCCAGGGATAATGTAGCACCCTACAATTGGCCCTGCACTAGAGTACTGGGGGAAATTGCACAAGAAGCTGAATACAAATGCCTAACCCCTTGGCCTAATAGCACCAAATGCCACTATAATGGATTCATTCAGGGGCTTAGGTACCCGATTTAATATTCCACCCAATGTGTTATGGAGATACCTACAACTCAGAAGTGCCATCACAGAATATCTCCACAGGAGCTCTAAGGGGAACCCTCTGTCTCCAGTTACACAATGGCTGGCTCTTAAAAGAGGCCACAACAGCATTATCTAGACAGTGATAAGAGCCCAAATCCCCTCCCAATCCCTGGAGGCCAAGGCCAAATGAGAAACTTCTCTGAACATTCAAATCACCAGCTAGGAATGGGGCACTTGATGGAGACTCGCCCACAAGGCTTACCCTGATCCTAAAAGTGCTTTAACACAAAATAAGTTCCTTCAGTCCTGGTACAGAACCTCGGTAGTACTATATAAAGCCACGCTAACTCAGAATGACCTCTGTTGGAGGTGCCACCTTCACAAGGGGGACCTGCTCCATATACTATGGGACTTCCTGGCAATAAGACCCTTCTGGCAGTATATTTGTACATTGGGCTTTAAGATATTGCAAAAAACAATTCACCCCTCCCCAGAGGTGCTAATTATAGGCCTACATACTACCACCCCTCAGTTTACATTCCAAGAAAAGAAATGGATGGCAATTCTGAGTATGCTGGCCAAGAGGCTTATCCTTTGCAGATGGAGAACACGTGATGTCCCAACTGCCAATGAGGTACTCAATGCCCTATTGTAGATGACCAATTTGGCACAAATGTCCCAAATAGAGGCGAATACCCTCCCATTGTACAACACCTTCTGGTGCCCCTTCATCTCCTTTCTGGAATCCAGGAAGGGAACTGGCTGAATAAAGAGATAACAGACCTCTCAGCCTCCCCCCATCACTTTTTCTGTTACAAAGGTATAGGGCAATGTAGAAAGCTGGTTACCAGGGCAACAGGTGACTGCATACTTACTACATTATTTCACAGTATAGACATTAGCATTTACTGTATACTGAGGATCCTTCAGATACTTTGTGTATATTTACTGTCTGTTTCAATGCAGGTTTGTTCCTGAGGGGGTATACCCCTGCTGACTCCCTAAGCAGCATTCTGAGAATCTCCTCTTATAGATGATACTCCAGGCCATACCAGGTAGGCCGTGTTTCTTGTTAAATTGCAGAGCTGTTACTTTTAAAGGCCACTTACGCCTACAGTCCTCATGTACAAGGCAGATGTTGGAAGCCTGGGGATGTAGGAGTAACACTGTGTGCTGGTAAATGTTCCTGCATTGTCTGTATTGTTTTGATGTGATATATCCTGCACAGCATGTGTATTTTATTATTTTCTGAAACAATAAAAAACTTAAACAACAGAAAGAAAGCTAAGATATGATTCAGTTAGTAATGCTACTAAGAAGTCTTATATCGGACAGTACTTCAATTAATTCCTGATGGGGTAATTTATCGAATGCTTTAGTGAAGTCCAGAAATCTAACATCTTCTGACTTGCCTTGATCCAAGGCCCTACTGACCTTTGCTCCAAAATTCCAGCAGATTTGTTTGGCAAGATCTGCCCTGGGTAAAACCATATTGTTTAGTATCACTCTTTTTGGTATTATCCAAATGTGAACCTATATAGTCTTTGATGGTACCTTCTAGAATTTTACACAAGGTGGTGTCAGGCTCACTTGATGATAATTCAGTGGCTCTTTTTTACTACCCTTTTTGTGAAGTGGTATAACTGTTGCAGATCTCCATGAGTCATCCAATTCTCCCTCATCTATGGACTTCTGAAAAATCTGTGTCACTGGATCAGCAAGTTCATTGGCCAGTTCTCTAATGATTCTTAGATGGAGGCCGACAGGGCCAGGGGACTCATTTGGGTCCAAGTTAAGCATTCTGTTTTTAATATCAAATCTGTCTAAAGTAATTGTGCTTGATGATGATGCTACACTGGAAATTCTCCTGATAGTATTTGGTTTATCATTGAATACTGATGAAAAGTACTTATTCTGTATATTGGTCATTTGAATTCTATCTGCCTTTAATATGCCTTCTGAGTTGACAAGAGGTCCTATCCTGACATTATTCCTTTTTTTATTATTACTTTAGCTAAACAAAGGTTTTGTGATTCTTCTCTTGTTTGTACGGCCAGTTTCTTCTCCTAATTATTCTTTGCCTTTTTACTGATCTTTTCACTACCTTAAAGATATTTTTTATAACAACTCCATCCTCCACAGTCACTACTTATTCTAGCATTCTGGAATGCTGTGTTTTTCTTTTTTATCAGATTCCTGATCTTTTTAGTCTTCCATGATGCTATTTTTCCTGCTCTGTTTTATATCTCTTTCTTTAGTATAAACTGATTAATTAGGTTATATAGTTTAGTGCACAATAAGTCCCACATAGTTCCCAAAGGTTGATGTGAAAAGTCATGTTGAGAGTCCCATCCTGTCAGTCCCTACCTCATTTTCTTAAAATCGGCTTTTCCAAAATTCAACAACTCAGTTACCCCCTGGTGTATGATGCTATATCCTTGATTCTTAAATGAGACTGGGAATGATAGCTGCTACAAAGTGGTGTCATTACTACATGGTCATGTATTATATCACCCATATTGCTAAGAACTCATTCTAAAATATTCCTGTAGTTGGATCTTTGACATACTGATCTAATCCTACCTGACCAAAGGCCTCCAAATATCTTGATTCTACTTGTGTTGACCTCTGTATATTTACTCAATTAACTCCTGGCAGGTTAAAGTCTCCTAATAAGATGATTCTATCTGCTGGGTTAAGATCCCCAATAAACTCACACAAAATGTGAGTTTTATTCAATAATGTAATCCAAGATTTAGAAAAGCAGTATGTTCCAGATTACCAAAAAATATAACAACAAGGGTAGAATACCCCCATGGTTAACATAATCTGTACAATGCCAAATAAAAAGGAAAGAAAAATCATGTAAGCGATACAAGATCAGCCCGTCAGAGTGTAACGGACAAACGTACAAAACAGAATTACAAAAACTTAAAAATATGATCAAGAAAGAGAAATTACACCTTGATCTTAGATTATCATTTACCAAAGACAATAAAGCATTTTATGCATATATAAACAAAAACAAAGCTGCTACTAACATGATTGGTCCTCTTTTGCACAACAATACAACTATTAATAATCTTGGAAAGATGGCACATTTATTCAACAGATATTTCTGTTCAGATTTTAGGAAGAATAAAGGAGTTAATGTAACAACAGTTAACCCTGTGCATGCCCCTATGGATTTCACAATGATATTTTGGAAGTACTGAAAGACATTAAGGGAAACACCTCACCCTTTCCAGATAATATCTACCCCATGTTCTTATAAACAATGGCAGAAAAATTAGCATATCCCCTTATGAACTTGTTAAATGCATCCCTAAGATCTGGAGAACTTCTATCTATTTAGAGGCAAGCTGTGGTGGGCCCCCATTCATAAAAAAGGAAATAGAAAATATGTAGGAAATTACAGCCAATTAGCATAACTCCAATGTGTTGCAAATTAATGGAAAGATTGATAAAACAAATTATTGATAATGAAATTATAGCACTGGGATTGAAGGATATATCACAGCACAGGTACACGAAGGGCCTATCCAGTATGTGAACCCCACTGTAGGGCAATGGAAGACACTGACTATTCAGACTAGGACACTAGTTCATCTCAATTATATTCTCAAGGAGAGGGAAGAATGACTTCTTAATGAGTGAGGGAGAATTTTGGACTCCCTTTCCCCAACTGAGGCCCAAATGCTGTGGAAGTGTATTCCATAATACCTATGAAAGGCTGGAAGACCCAGGAGAGATGAGGGAACCCATAGCCAGACAAAGCCATGGTAGATATTTTGCTGTTAAATTAATTGTGAAATATACTTTTGATGTACTTTATTCATTCTAAGAATGCAAAGTAAGCCTTCATAGAATGAAATGACTTCATTTATTTAAATAGTTTGTTTTTATGTCAGCAGCTTGTAAAGCTAAGAAACGATGATATGGTGTTCTGTTTGTTATATGTTCTTTGTATAAGTAAGCAATAAGACATGATGGGGTGTGCATTAAACAGATATGACTGTATGCCCAGGGGTGTATTGAGGCATGAGGTTGCAGGCTGAGTACCTTCAGTCCATTGGTGTGCAGTCGGATCTGTTCAATGCACACCCGAAGTGTCTTATTACATTTATAAAATGGGCTACCTTTTTTAATTTTACAGTTAGAAAAATCATGTTTCTAGAACAGGGAGATAAAATCCTGAGTTTTGATGGGTTGTTAACTGTGCATCAAATTAGTTCGAAGCACAGGCACGGTAATAACTAGTTCCCCCAAATCAGCATGGAGTACAAAAAATAAATCAATAAGCCACTTAGAATGTTCATTTTGAAATACCACTATTTCCCCATTAGCAAGGAAAACTAAACAACTGAGCAGCCCACCAACATTTAGTATAAGAAAGTTAAAGAAAAAAAACACAGAACTCTCCTACTGTACTGTGCTCATCTTCACAGATCCTGATGCACTACAACTTATTGCTGTCAGCACTGTGGCTGTGTTGAAAATCTCCCTAGCCTTTGATGCAGAATCTCATGCAAGTGCTGGCTTCCCACCCTCCTGATCGAAAGCTCCCTTGCTTCCCAAGTCATAAATTAAACATTTTATTTTCAATACATCTTGTGATTTGTGAGTGTTTCCACACCTGACTTTGCTGCTTTTTTGCTCATTTCCTACATAGTGAATCCTCACTATCCTGTGAATACTACAGTTCAAAAAGACATCTCCAGCCAATTTTTTAAATATCAACAGTACCTGGAAAGCACTCACTCATCTCCAGTGTCCATATTAAGCTTCACTCACTTCCGGGACCACCGATATCCACTCACTGATTCGTAGAAACACAGAAACATAGACCTTGACAGCAGATAAGGACCACTTGGCCCACCTAGTCTCCCCATTTCCGTACCTACTGGATAAGCTGCAGATCCTAGTTAACCAATAGCCTATTTCTTCCTACCTACCCACAAGAATTGCCTTATGTCTGTCTGATGCATTCTTGAATTCCACTACTGTTTTTGACCCCACAACCTCCTCAAGAAGGCCGTTCCATGCATCCACCACCCTTTCTGTGAAAAAATACTTCCTCACATTGCCCCTGAGCCTTCCCCTCTCTATCTTCAAATTGTGTCCCCTTGTTCCTGCACATCTCTTTTTCTAAAAAATGCTACCCTCCTGTATGTACTTTGTTGATTCCTTTGAGGTACTGTACTTACAAGTTTCTATCATGTCACCACTCTCCCTCCTTTCCTCAAGGGCATACATAATAAGCTCCTTTAGTCTCTCTTTGTGTGGCTTCTGTTGCAGACCCTGCACCATTTTAGTCGAGCTTCTCTGGACTGTCTCCATCCTGTCTTTGTCCTTGCAGAGATGGCATTTCCTGAACTGCATGCAGTACTCCAGATAGGGTCTCACCAACTGTCTGTACAGAGGGATAACAACTTCTTGCTTTCTACTGGTGATGCCTCTCCCTGTACATCCCAGTATCCCCCCAGCAAACCCTACTGCCTTCTCTCTTTGCTTGCTAACCTTTAGGTCATCTGATAAGACTGCCCCCAGGTCCCTTTCCATTTTTGTTGTTGTTACCACCTCCCCACCATTGTGTACTCTTCCCCTGGGTTTTTGCTTCCCAGGTGCATTACTTTACACTTCTTTGCATTGAATCTAAGCTGCCTTACTTCTGACCATTCCTCCAAACTTGCCAAGTCCCTTCTCATCCTTTCCACCCCCCCTTGTGTATCAACCCTGTTGCAGATGTTTGTGTCATCTGCACAGAGGCATACTTTTCCTTCCAGTCCCTCTGCAATGTCTCTTATAAAGACATTAAAAAAGGACTGGACCCACTACTGAACCCTGTGGTACCCCACTAGTAAGCCCCTTTTTTCAGAGTGGACTCTGTTTACTATTACCCTCTGTGTCTTGTTGTCCAGCCAATATTTTACTCAGGCTACCACCTGGGGGCCCACTCGCAAGCTTGCTAATTTGTTTATTAATCTTTTATGTGAGACTGTGTCAAATGCCTTGCTTAAGTTCAGGTAGGCCATGTCCACAGCCCCTCCCTGGTCTGCTACTTTGGTCACCCAGTGAAAGAAATCTATTAGATTCATCTGACATGACCTTCCTGCTGTGAATCCATGCTGCCCTGGGTCCTGTGTCTCACTGGCCTATAGGTACTCAACAATTCTTTCCTTCAGAAGTGATTTCATCATTATCCCTAACACTGAGGTCAAACTGATAGGTCTGTAGTTTCCTGCCTCTGTCTTGCTCCCACTTTTGTGAAGGGGAATCACATCCACCCTCCTCCAGTCCTCAGGTACCACACCATCCTCCCATGATTTGTTAAGAAAGGTAGGCAGTGGTGTCACTAGTTCTCCCCTTAGTTCTTTTAGAATTCCAGGGTGAATTCCATCAGGCCCCATTACTTTGTCCACCTTCAGTTTTAGGAATTTTTCAGAACCCTTTCTTCTGTGAAAGGACTGGTATTGACCCCACTATCCAGAGTGCTTCTACTGATTGGATTAGGTACCTCCCCCTTCTCTTCTTTTGTGAATGCTGAGCAGAAATATTTGTTCAGTATCCCTGCTTTTTCAATGTCCCTCTCTGCCTACCCACCCTCCCCTTTATTCAGCCTCTCTATCCCTCCCTTTGTCTTTCTTTGCTCCCTAATGTACCTATAAAAGGTTTTATCCCCCTTCTTAACTGAGTTGGCTATCTTTTCCTTGGTTTGGGCTTTTGCTATTCTGACTGCCTTTCCCGCTTCCTTGTGCTTTAACTGGTATAGTTCTCTGTCCTGCTCCTTCTGTGTTTCCTTATACTTCCTGAATGCTATATTTTTCTCCCCAACCTTCCCCACCATCTCTTTTGAGAACCATAGTGTTTTTTACTTTCATTTTGATTTGTTTATTTGCTTCACACAAAGTCTTGTTCCCTCTGTGATGGCAGTTTTGATATTTCCCAATTGTTACTCCACCCCTCTTTCTTGCCTGTTTGCTAGTGCTTTTCTGAGGCACTCTCCCATTTTGACAAAGTCAGCCCTCCTGAAGTCCAGTACCCTCACTTTTGTATGGCTCAACTCTGCAACTGAGTTTATCGTGAACCACACTGTTTAGTGGTCACTTGTTCCTAGATGGCTACCCACTTCTAGATCTGAGATCCTCTCTTCGATCTAGACTCACAGTGTACAACTGTTTTTCCCATTTCAAAAAATGACAATTAAAAAAAAAAGAATAAGTCTCTAGCGTGCACTGTTCAGTGGTTTCTTACAGAGCACACTCTTTTCGCGCACCTCACTTAACGAAGCCAGCGCTTTCAAACATAGGTAAAGCAAACTACAAACACAGTAATATAGTAAATTAATAGTTTAATTTAAATAAAGCTGTACGATTGTGTGTATTTCTGCTTTTCAGTTGATTTGCATGTCATGGCATGTGGGGGTTGTGATGATCCACAGCACTTAACTACAACTATGGTAGCCTACTTAGGACAGATGTCCTGAAACAAAAAGAAAAATGTATCAAACATTTTACAGGTGGAGGAGCTATTTTAAGTAATATACATGAAAATATTATCTTTTTCTTCTATTTAAACTTCTGAATTTTTATTTTATGTTAAAATACACAATCCCATTTAATAAGTGCAGTAAGACACTCATATATCACTCGGCCTCTGGCCTCCTGCCGCCCTATGCCCCTGGGTGTACGGTAATATCTGTTCAATGTACACCCAGCTGTGTCTTATTGTTTACTTATATGTAGAAAACAATTTCTTTTAATAAGAATTCATGAAAAAATAGTCCCTTGCCTGCAATAAAATGACATCATTGTGTATGTGCTGTACAGATTTTTTCCTTTACTGGCATCAGTTGTACTGTGTTTTTTTTTTTTTTTTTGTTGCCATCACTAGACCTGCACCTTCATGTATTTGTGTGGAGTTTTTTTATTGTTTTATCCTCAGTTTTATTGTAGGACAGGACCGAGAGAGAGAGAATATAATCTGCAGAATATACCACGACTTATGTCAGCATGGCAGCACAGCAGGACCGGGCGGGGACCTGGAGAAGCATCATTAAATGAGTAAACACACAGACACACATAAACACGGAGTGAGCAGCCATAGAAGTGGTGTTGTCTGTACTTCTCGCAAACCCTGCCCCAACAGCCTATCAGGGAAATGAGCAAGATGACTGGGGAAAAGTCTACTTTAAAAAAAATATTGAGGCAATGACTCTTCTTATTTAAACCATGTGACCAGCAGCATGATGGCCACAGCGGAAGCAGACGTGACTATGGGAGGCACAGAAAGAAATCAGATCATCTGAAAATGCAGTTTCTATTCAGTTTAAAAGGTAACAGTTCTGCAGGGGTTACATCAGCAATTTAAAGTTGGTAACTATCATTATTTAAGGGCTTATTTGTTCTACACTTTAAAATAATGATGTCATCTATAATACATTGCAAGCTGTTTAGTTGGCACGCCCTACTGATGACCCAGCATCTTGCTTATGTAGCCATCTTGTTAAGCTGAACCTTATTATCTGGCTAGTCATCGTCTCACATAGTGATTTTTAGAGCTGAGTGAGACACCCTCACCTATTCAATATTTATTTTTGTTGATGTGCTTAGTGCATTTTAAAACATTAAATCCTTATTTATTTTCTTAATACTGTATTCAGCGAGTCATGGACTCTTAGCACTTTTTATACAGTACAGTGCTGCAACTTACCAGAAAGAGGCACGGGTTTGATGTGATGGGGTGGTTGGTGTTGATGTGTTTAGTGCTTAGTGCATTTTAAAACATAAATCTTAATTTTTTTTTAAAAGAGCCTGAGTTGGTTAAGTGCAATGTGAAGGTACATTTCAGTACAGGGCAGCAATCAAACATGAAGTGCAGAAGAAATCAGTTATTTTTCACTGCTTCATTTCATTTATAGCCTGTCTTTTGATCTCTGTCTCAATGACCTGGAGCATATCCCAGCTATGGACATTTCCTCTTTGCTGACACCATATAATTGTGCTCTAAATTCCGATGAGTGCATCAGCAGTTGCAACTGGGGGTTCATCTTGGTTGTCACCATCCTCTTCACCTTCATCCTGAGCATCTTGTGAATCAGTAGTCTTATGAACCATTTGAACACGATTTTATGCCAAATTTTCCACCTCGACAGCCAGCTATCAGCGGGCTCAAAATCATCATGCCCCATTTGTGTTGCCAGGTCAGTGGCTTTCTGCTACAGCATTGAGCCCAAGATTCAAGCTCCCTTAGCAAGAGTGGTCTGAAACCACACCATAAGTGCACCCTCAACAGCACAGTCCTTGCCATTGAGCTTACGTCTACGGTTCAGGTTCGAATTATCTCTCCATTCAGACAGGATTGATTCTCTGCTCTTACTTATCTGACCTGCTTGGCTCTTGCTAATTTTGAATTGTGCTGTGACAACTAACAGTGAGCATGTTGGATATTCCAGTGCCTCGAGAACCTTCACTTGCTTGGACAGAGAAAGCTTGTTTCTATGGAGTGACACTGTGTGAAGTGATCTTTCTTGTGTCTCACACTACAACCTTATAAAGGTGTAAATTGCAGTCTTGACAAATCATCCATTAATGGTAAGTGAATTGGAGTGTTTGCTGTGATTAATAACAGCTTTTGAACTCGCAGAACTTGTTAGTATGACACTCATCATCTCGCTTATACGGCTTGGCCATCTATCACCATTCCATCTAAGTACTTATTGCTTAATTGGTTTTCAGTTGCAGAAAATCCGTTCCCAGACTGCCATACCAGTAAAGCGACCATCTCTTTTAACCATGTCCCACTTATTTGGAGTAGACTGTACTTGTAAAAAATGGCAGCATTTCAAAAGCTGAACATTCTAATGGCACACTGATATTCTTTTGTTTTTTGTAATGCAGTCGTATTTTTCAGTACTTTTTTTTTCTTGTGCATTGAATGGATTTAATGCACAGGTAACAGCCAATCAAAATGCAGGATTTCCTCTACCCATTTTGCAACAAAATTTAATAAAGATATTATCCAAAAAGAATATGACTGGAGGACTGGAGAGGATGGAAAAGGTGAAGACTGGCTCGGTGGTTGATGGGTGCCACTTATCTCAGTCTTTGGCCAGCTTGCCTAGAGGGATGAACAAACATAAAACTGGATACCCCAAAACTGGTGGCCTTCTTCCTTTGGTAGATATTTTATGTTTGTAAATATGGAACCCAATCTAAATAATTTGTTCATCTGCTAAGAAACATTTGTTTTGATATCAGAGACTTCATTAACAGCAGAACCACTCTTGTTGTTTATGTGATCTATTGTCCCTGCAAAAAGATATGCAGTACGCAGGAAGAACACTTTTTTTGCTACATGTGCACATTCAGGAATACAAAAATTCTAATGTGAAAGTAAAATTGTCCCATCCACTGGCTGGGCACTTCCAGGAATCACATCATTCAGATGCCACTGCTTTGAGTTTCCTAGTGTTAGAATAGGTTTGACTACCAAAACATTGTAATGACAGACTCAAAATGCTCCTACAAAATGAGAGCAGATGGATCTTTATCTTACGGAGTCTGAAACCAGAAGGTCATAATAAGAATGCTGTTCACTGACATTTTTGCAACCACAAATAAGAATATTACCAGAGCTATAAAGATAATAAAAGCTATATATGAATTCATATTGTATATAGGAATCGTTATAGTCTGTACAAAGAATTATTATTGAAGTGTCTCATTAGTAATTAGTGTTGTCCTATGCCAAATGAAATGTGTAAAGACATTTTTGAAAACTATTTTTCTCTACCACTTTTTCTGTCTCTCTACAAGGCCATCCTATACCCCTGGAGCACACCAATATGCTTGCTATATCTTCTGGTTTATATGCTAGAGTCTTGCTGACTCCCCTTGATGTTACCTGAGTCTCTGAATATGTGCAATTAAAATGATATGGGGTGATCATGGTAATGACACTTGGTTCTGGAATATCTCTCCTATATAATTTTTTTCTGTCTAAGTTATAGGGTCTATGAATTTCAGAAACTATTACATTTTAATTTAGTTGGTGTTGCTGAGATCTTTATTGGTTTATTTGTAATTCATTCTATTGTTGAAACCGATTAAAAATAAAAAAATTAAAAAGTACATTTAAGTTACTGTATCTTTTTGCCAAAACTCTGTATACCGTCCCTGTTCCCAATCTTGCTTCACCAATTAACTATTATCTCAAGTGTTATGGCATCTTTTCTAGTCGCCTCTCATTCTTTCTGAATCACTCCATTGTAAACTCTTCACTCTCACAAGTATCTCTGACTAGTCATTTGCAACTTTAGAAATCTCTATTGTGGTTGTTAAAATATCTGGGTTCTGTTGTGCAATTTTTGTTAACACATAACACATGGGAAATTCATTTCATTTAGTAAGGCTTATGAATCCATTTTTTGACTTTGCTTGTTTTTGTAAAATGTAATGTTCTTTCTGGATTTGATTATTTGCACTAGATTTTTATAAACAAACTTTATATTTTTGGTAACTCACATTATCACATCTATTTTGTGATCAGTATAAGGAGTCTTCTCTGATCACAGTGTCAACATTTTAAGTAAGCAAGCAAAATACGTATTATTGTTGTTGCTATACTTTGCTGAATAATTTAAATTTATCAGGAGATGATGTCATCACACTGCGTGAATTATAAATGAAAGTATATTATTGCTATACTTTACTAAATAATTTAAATGCAACAGGAAATGGTGTCATCATGTTATGTGAACTATAAAAAGGCAGAAGTTTGTTTTATTGCACAGACGCTGCCCCCTGATAAAGTTCTGGAGAGGACAGCACACTGGGGCATCTGCGGCTCGGCATTGAGTAAATTAACTGTACTTTCCAAACTGTCACAGTTCCTGCGTTTCTATACTTAAATGCATTATTTGCACCATTTGTACTGTGTATTCAGAACAGTGATTTGTATATGTCATTCTGATTTAAACTGCAGCCATGATTGCTGGCTAATTTAGCCAAGGTAACAGAAACACTCAAGATATGAGTGCATTGATGTCATGTGAGTTTCGTAAATTTCAGTTTGAGGCAGACGGCATCAGTCAGTGCAATGGATCCCAGCACTGGTTGATGCATGCTCTACTCTGTTTTACTGGACCTGTCACAAAGCACATTCAGTGATAATATTTCAGTTTTAGTTTGATTTGCTTTAAGGCCTGACATCAGAGAGGAGAGTAAGAGTTGCAACGGGAGATTTATGGCTACCAGGGCATCAGAAAGTTTGATAAGAAGGTCATCTGCATGGTGCTTAGTATGGTAAGCTATCCAATTACCTTTCAGTCCCCAGTGCTCCTGAATAGCAATGACAAGACGTTCAGTCACTAGCACCAAACTAGGGTAGACAGAAGGCACCTTTCTCTGGTGCCCTTTTGGAGAATGAGCATAAGAGATATCAAGTTATAAGTAAGAATCCAAGCATAGGGATTTAAATACATCACAGTAACCCAGGAAAGGATGGAGTGACCAAATCCTATTGATTGCATGACTTTTAGGAGGTACGTCCAGTCCAGCCAATCAAACACTTTTTTAAAGTCTATAGAAAACACTGCTAATGGAGTGTGAGTAGGTTCTACAATGTGAACGATAGTATTTATTGAGCGAACGTGATTTGAGCTTAACCTCTCCTTTACAAAGTTGAACTGGGAAGGCTGGAAAAGAAATGAAAGAGCTGATTTGAGATGAGTGGCCAGGGCTTTGGCCAGGAAATTTGCACCCACATTAAAGATGTTTCCCTAGTGTTAGTTTAGTTAGTTTAGTTTAGTTTAGTTTAGTTTAGTTTATTTAAAACACAATTGCAACTCACCAAAGGTGAGTTGAAGTTTGACACAAGCAAAAAAATTAAATACATACTAACTTTCAAACATATTACATAATGCCAGAACCAAGTTAAAAATACTCTGATCCAATACAAATTTTTTTAAAAACCAAATTCAAAGATAATAATAAATTCAGAGCAATAATTTACATTTTAGAAGGATTTACATTAACTGTACTTCCCACATTAAAAATGCACTTATTGTGCACAAATTGGCTATTTTTTTCAGTATTGCCAGTTATTATAAGAGCCAAAAAAGGATCTACCAAAAAGAGGGGGAAGAGAGGAGGGAGTATTTCCCCATATACTGAAAAAAAAAAGGATTTCGCATAAACCTTTGTTCTTATTTTGGGCTTTTCCCATGTGGTATCCCAACAATAGAGCAGAGTCTCTAGGGCAAGCATATTAGGGTATGGGAAGGGGGCAAAGTGTGTGTAAGCAGGCCAGTCTTTTGAGTGAAGTTGCTCCATGTGAGGTACAGGGCTCTGCTGTACTTGCTTTGTTTTCTTTGCTATGTGCACCAGTGTGGTTTGTGGATCTGTGTGGCACAAGCGTGTGGAATGCTGTGTAATACAAATTGTGACACCTTATGTCATGGTTCTGTCATCTGTTCTTTGCTGTGTCCCTCTTAATATTTGCCATCCTCCATTATATGTGCCACGTGATGCTCATTATAATATAATCAGTGCGGGGCAGCCTCCGCATTACATTGGTTTGCTCCAAATCTGTTAGTCTGTTTCTATATGGAGTTCTGCTTCATCAGACTGGTGAGTATGTCTTGTCCCGATGTAACTAGCTTGTGCTGTTATTGATGCTCATTCCTTTTGCTGCCGACTTATTGCTCCCAGTGTGTTGTCATTCACTAAGTTGATTTCTGCTCTAATGTGGGTGACTTATTCCACCTCACCCAATTCCTTAAATTATAACTTGCAATCTCTTTCAGAGGCAGAAATGTATGTAACTTGTGATTTTCATTACATCTCTGCAGAAAAAATAGCTTTACTTATTCTTTCTCTCCTTTCATTTAATGGTTCAGTTCCACACACCCTCAAAGCCTCTTCATACCCCACTTCCACCACTAAAGTAATTCTAAGTGTGTTTTTCTGGATACCTTCTATGTCATCTCATTCTTTAATATTTAAATCACAATGCCATACAATGATTCCATATTTAAGTATCGGGTTATCACTGTACTGTGCTAATAAATCAAATCTTGTTGACTCACACCAGCCCTTCTTAATAGTGTCAGGAAATATAATCTTGTAGTGGCCTTCTTAATCATATTGTTTACTTCCTCTCCCCATTTGAAGTCACTCTGAATTATCAACCCCAGAAAGCGTTACTTGATTAATGACTGTGGCTTCTACCACCCCCCAAACAATAAAGGCAACCCCACATGCTTAGTTTTTCCAAACCAAATTTCCTTTGTGTTTTAGTTCCCTGAAATTTTGTCTTGGACCATTTTTCTATTTCTCCTAGATCTTGCTTCATTTTACTATCTTCCTCATATTCAAAATTACATACAACAGTTGTATATTCCACATATGTGATACAGTTGCCTATGACATTTAAGTCATTTATCATCAACAGGAAAAAACAAAGGCCCAAGTTTGTTACCCTGAGGGACTCCCCTCACATAACAAATCTGGCTCTGGTCCTTCTAATTCTATCCATTGGGTTCTGCTCTATAGAAAATCCATTACCCGTCTTAGAATTCATTTAAAATGCATTTTAGTGTTTCAAATTCCCATTTATCTGATGCACCTGAAAATGTTTTCAAGGCTATTTAGTGGTAGAAGTATATTCTTAAATATATAGATGCATTATAAGAACAATGATTTTTGTTTGCTTGCACATGTACGACATGTTACAGGTGTGTCACCATCATGTCCAATGCAGATCCAGCTGCATTGGGCTCATCAGTGACAGACCAATGACCAGGCAAGCTGAGTAAGACACCGGTCACTGTCTAATGGGTGGAAACTTTGTGTAGTTGAAAGAACCCAAGCACTCCTATTAGAGAGTGCTTCCTTCCTTTCATTTGCATAAAACCAGCCAGCAATCAGCTGTGGGGCTTTAGGCGTGACTGGATTTAACAGCTGCCTGGATGAGGTTCAGGGCTGGATGAGTACCAGCAGGCTGAGACCGAACCCAGGGAAAGCAGAGGTATTGGTTGTAGACCCAGATCATTGGCCAGCTGGGACATTAGTGGGACAGCCCTCTGAATTAGAGCTGGGAGGAACTCCACTGATTGTCTCAATCCAGATACAGAACCTAGGCATGAGTTTTGATAAAAGTCTGACCTTGAAGGCTCAAGTCTCAGCTGTAGTCCAATCATCCAATTATCATTTTAGGAATATAGCCAAGGTGAAACAGCTGGTTCTGACAAAAGATCTTCCAAATTTGGTCCATGCCTTTGTCACCGTCAATCTTGATTACTGTAATGCCCTTTACCTAGGGCTACCAGGGGTTGATGTCTGCTGATTGCAGTTGGTGCAGAATGCGAAAGCCAGGTTGTTGACTGAAACCCCTAGATCCAGACATATAACACCTGTGCTGCATGAACTGCACTGGCTGCCGGTACAGTGGTGGATTCCCTTCAAGGCTGCATTGCTGACCTATAAAGCCCTACAAAATCAGGGACCACAGCACCTGCAAGAACTTCTGTCTCCTTACTGCCCCCCCCTGCCAACTCCAATTCTCTGATGAGGGATTGCTAGAGATTCCCAGAGTCCTTTTGAAAACCTCAGGAGGTAGAGCATTTGCTTATATGGTCCTAACCATGTGGAATTCTCTTCCTTGTAGGATATGTACTAGCCTGACCATGAAGGGATTTAAAACCTCCCATAAAATGTATTTATTCAACTAGGCCTTTTCTGGCATTTAATTTGTAAGATATGTTTTATTATTGATTAGTATGTAATACTGTCGATTGTTTTAATTTAGTTCAATGGGTAAGATATGCAGTATTGTGGGTTTAATTGTGGCTTGTGTGTACTTTTATTGTAAGAGCACCCTGAGCAATGGAAGGGTTCTTTTTCAAAAATAAAACTGATGATGATGATATAGCACAATGACAGAGCCCAGCTACTAACTAGCTTAACAACAACAGCAAAAGAAGAATAAAAAAATTAAACATTGGCAATATGGTTTAAATGTCTATTTGAGATATAGCTTTTACTCCGGAAAAGTAAAAAGTTTTTGTTCATTCGCTCTTTCTCACCTCATTCCATGCATGGAGTTCATAGCTATAGCCTGCAGCGGCAGTGTGTGTGTTTGCTGGATAACAACCTCAGGGAGACTTCCACTAATTTTGGTGCCGTTGAGCGACCACCAGTCACGAGCAGTTAAGGGCTCTGGCTGCAATGGAATAATTTGAATAGCCCATTTGTGAGTGTTCTAACTGGCCTGAATAAAAACATCTAGCCCTCTAAATGCCACCTGGCTGCCAAGTTGGAAACTGAATGCTCACCTGTAACTTGAGTAGCAGACAGGGTTTTATGTAGTGAAAGAAAGGAGGCCTTATAACTACGTGTACAGTAGGAAATCGCTTGGTGAAATGACAAGGTAATTTATCAAACTGAATCTATACCCATAACAAATGAACAGGCAGCTTGTTTCTGAAACATGTAGCATTCTTTGGGATCAGTGTTTTACTGCTAATGGTTTGTTTTTGATTATACAATGGCACTTTTCAAACTACAAATCTGATTGGCTAACTGAGTATTTCATCTGTTAGTAAATCCCAGCATAACTCATGGATAATGACCCTGTCAGGCTCCTCACCAAAACCCATACTGACTGATAGCAGGAATCAGTGTGCCCACCCCAAAAACATAAACAAAACCCTGCCATCTTTAAAACTGCTACCCTGACTCCCAATAAGTAACAGAGATCAGCAACAATTTTAAATGGCTAATTCAATCACTAGCTACAAGTTAGACAGCCCCAAAACTCTGGACACACTGTTTAGCATGATCACTGATCCTGATTCAGCTAACTCAAGTGAATATCAAAACAACCAGAATCTCCTATCTGACCAATTACCATAGGCCAAAGCCACTGGAACTGCAGTACACAGCACTGAAGCTGCTGGAATCCAGATTGATTCTGAAGCGATAGCCCACTCTGTGAATCTCTTCACAGCAGCCAGACACAGCACCAGTGATGTTGGCCTCAGGTAAGTGGTTGGATACAAGATTATGGTTGTTTTGATATTCGCTTGAGTTGGCTGAATTAGGATCGGTGATGGTACTAAATAGTACTTTAAGAGTTTTGGGGCTATCTAGCTGGAATCTTGTCTTTAATTGGGACATTTTTTTTCTTTTTTAAGGACTGTATCTGTCACAGAAGCAGTTGTCATTCTGTGGTAGTTATCAGCAGATGGAGTAGTGTTTTTTAACAATGTATTCAGTTAAATTTAAACTTTGTTAAATTTAAACTTCGTTCAAGTAAAAAAGGTGTTCACTTAAGTGCAGTGTCCTTCAAGACAGTTCTCAGTTTACAAGTTAAAAATAAATGATTTATTCAATATTTTCTGGTAAAAAACAAATTGTTCTCTGTTGCCTTACACAGGTATTTCTACATGGGGTTAATTTGTGAATTGGAAGAACATCTCCACAATTTCTCCATAAAAAAATAAAGAAACTGTTTCCTATGGTCTCTTTACTATAAATTAATCTTGCCATATGTATAATTGTAATAATTCATGGCTGGGTGTGGGTTATGCTGGTATTTACTTGAGCCTGATGAGGATTTGATCACTCGGCCTGCAACCTCCTGATCAAACCATACCAGGCACAAGTAAATCCCAGCATAACTCACACCCTGCAATGGATTATTGCTTAAATGCAGGTCAATGTAGTGTGTTTATTCAGCAAATGCAGTCAGCATGAGCGGACTGCTACTAATGCTAACATCACAATCTCTGTAGCCTGTAACTTCCTGAATGAAGGCGATCATCCTGGTAAAAGTATCAAAAGTTACACTTAGCATTTATTCAGCTGTCATTTCTTTGGTAAAGCTTGTTTCTACTTTTAGTCTTTTTATTACTATTCACTATATTAAATGTGAATGTATTAAATGTGTGATGCATTCTTGTTCACCCGATAAAAGTAAGTCTCCATGACTTCCCACTTTGGGTGTTAGTGTATTAAGTGCAAACATTTATGTTATTTTTTTTAAACCATGCCTTTCCTTTTATGGATTTTGGTCTGAGTCATCTAAAGTTGTTTAATTTTCTGGATATCTGATAGATTATGGTCACCAATATGACGACTGACAAATGAATACATTCTTTACACATACCGTAGAACATAGAATTTGACGGCAGATAAGGACTGCTTGGCCCCCCTAAGCTGCCCATTTTCCTACCTAACAGATAAACTACAGATCCTAGTTAACCAACAGCTTACTTCCTCCTACCCTCCACTAGGACTGCCTTATATCTGTCCAATGCATTCTTGAATTCCCCCACTGGTCTTGACTCCACGACCTACTCAGGGAGGCTGTTCCATGCATCCACAACCCTCTCTGTGAAAAAATACTTCCTCACATTACCTCTGAGTTGTCCCTCTGTCTTCAAATTGTGTCCCCTTGTTCTTGCACATCTCTTGTTCTGAAAGATACCCTCTTGGACTTTGTTGATTTCCTTGAGGTACTTGAAAGTTTCTATCATGTCCCCTCTCTCCCTGCTTTCCTCAAGCGTATACATATTAAGCTCCTTCAGTCTTTCTTTGTATGTCTTCTGGTGCAGACTCTGCACCATTTTGGTTGCCCATCTCTGGACAGCCTCCACTCTGTCTATGTCTTTGTGGAGATGGGGTCTCCAGAACTGCACACAGTACTCCAGATGGGGTCTCACCAACTGTCTGTGCAGAGGGATAACAACTTCTTGTTTTCTACTATTGATGCCTCTCCCTATGTACCCCAGTATCCCCCAACCTTCCTTACTGCCTTCTCACATTGGTTGCCCACCTTTAGGTCATCTGATATAATTACCCCTAGGTCCCTTTCCATTTTTACTGTTGTCAGTATCTCACCCCCCATTGTGTACTCTTCCCCTGGGTTTTTGTTTCCCAGGTGCATTACCTTGCACTTCTTTGCATTGAATCTGAGCTGCCATACATTTGACCATTCCTCCAACCTTGCCAAGTCCCTTCTCATCCTTTCCACTCCATCTGGTATATCAACCCTGTTGCAGATTTTTGTGTCATCTGCAAAGAGACATGCTTTTCCTTCCAGTTCCTCTGCAATGTCACTTATAAAGACATTAAAAAGGACCGTGTATGCATAGCAAATTACATTTTCCTTCTTGATTGGAAGTATTGTAAATTGTGTGTGGAGCATTCAATGCACAGTAAGACAGGCTGTCATACACCACTGCAGGATATTTTCCAGTGTTTTGTTATAATAAACAGCTATGATTAAACTAATACAGCTGAATTCCCAGACTCAGACACTTTCGCAAGGTGGTTGTAAAAGTATGAAAATGGAAACCACACTATTACAATTACAAGATTAATCTGCAAGTCTTTGTTCATGATAATTTATTTTTTCCTAGAGAGGCTACATGTAGAGAGATTTCATAATTGTGTCTTCTTGAATAAATAAATAGAACAAGATCATTGAGACCAGTACTCTTCAAATATGACAACTGCACTTCATATTTGTGAAACACACGTTCAGTGGTGAATACACTTGGATCACCAAAAAATGTAAAACCTCTTATTTTCTTACTCCCATTACTTTTGATCATTGTCTCATGGGCAGAACAAATGAAGAAGTATGAGGTATGTTCTTAAATACTGAATTATTCCCAACCCCCCTCAGCTCATCTACCTGATAGGCAGCAACTGGGTTCAATCAGTTTCTGCTGAAGTTGAGCCATGGAATTTGCTTGGCTTGTCAGACTTTCTGACGCAATCATTTCAATTTGTAACAGCCTTGAGAGCAGCACCAGTGGAAAACAGAGGCAGTGATATAATGTAGTCTCAAGCCACAGATCACACCTCACAGCCTGTGAAGTTAATGGCTGTTTGAGCTGGCAAAAATGAATACAGGTCTGACAACATAATTGGCTGTGGCGTGTGGCTAGCAATAGTCTGATCCTGAACAAGTTTTACCAAAATGACTTGCCACATTGGTCTACCACAAAAAATACACAACACACATGAAGAAATTTAATTAATTTTAGTAACATTTCACCTGTGGGTGAGGGTCATCATCCTTGTGTAAAGAATATTAGGGGACTTCATTTTGTATTGGTTAGAGGTGTGCGGAATTTAACCAAAAGTCAGACTTTCACTTCTGTGAACGATTGGAAATCCATTTCCAAACTTTTGTGGAAATTCCACCTGCCCTGCACCCTAACTGTATCATTTACTTGTTCCCTGGTGTCTAGTGCCCCCCCATCACTGATTGCCACCTAATGGCCTGATGACTGTAATTTCCTGGTGGCTAGTGGTCCCCCCCCACCCGATCATCTGCTCAAGGTCTAAATCCAAAAGTCCTGGTGGCTAGGGATCCCTCCCCACCCAATCACCTGCCTGAGGTGCAAATCCAAAAGCCCTGGTGGCTGGCAGTCCCTCCCCCCATCTAAGCACCCTCCTGAGGTGTAAATCCAAAAACTCTGGTGGCTAGTGGCTCCTCTCCTCACCCGATCACCAGCCTGACATGTCCAGTCAGCCCGATCCCTATCCTCTGTATGGTATTATATTATAAACAAACATTTTATCTCTGGTGATCTAGTGCCCCCCAGCCCTGATTCCCATATCACAAGTTATTACCTGGTGGTCTAGTGGACCCCCTGCCCCCCACTCCAGCAGGAAGTGTCCCACCACTCCACTACCCCATCCCAAAATGGAGTTGGTGACCGTCACAGCCCTCCACTCTCCTTCATGGCTGGCCACCAAATGAGCTGCCAATGAATGAGCCCATGACACTGGGCAGATACTGATGATTTAATTCCATTTCTTTTCTTCTTTCTTTGCTTCCAGTCTAAAATAAGCTATGCAGTTGTTCAATTCATGGCACTGGGAAAGACAGTGAGTATATACAGTTGTTTTTTAAGTAATTATTTATTGATTCAAACACAATTATTACAAAATACACAGACATCTGATGAAAGAACAGCCCTTACTTTATTATTCAGTCAACAAGTCAGCAGTACTATTTTCCAAGGCCTGGGCATGACAGACTTGGAACTTGCTTCTAACATGGGTTTTAGTTGCAGAAACTTACATAAAATAACCAGCAAGGTTCTGTAAACAAGAACAACTTTCACCTTTCCCCCACAGCATCGAGTTGGGCAGTGGTAACGGTGTTATATTCACCTTGATCTAACTTTGAACAAGAGCAGAATGACAATGCCCATCCCTTCTTTGCCTGTAGAACTAATAAGTCACAGCAAGGTGTACTGTCACTGTCTCTTGAGGTACATAGTCACCAATTTCTTGAGTCCTTCAGATGTAGGAATGTCGCCTCCACCCACCAAACAAGCACTGATGCACCACCCACCACAATCCCACTCATTGCAGATGTAGAAGCAAACTGGTCTCAGGATGGGCAGCAGGGAACAGCACTCACCCTCTTCTCACCTGGCTGTCTTCCTCAAATAATGCCAGTTTGCAAGGGTGCACAGAGTTGGTTTTCAGCAGCAGCAACAACCTCTTCATCTGGTCATTGGTGAGAATGTTGGGGGGAATTTGTGAGAGGGACAGATTGGGTGAGAACAGGGAGCAAGGGGCATCATTGCACAGAGAAGAAAAAAAATACCAAGGATTGGGGGGATTTAAAAAAAAACGGAGTAGTGAGAGCACTTTACCAGCAGATGCTCACAGGCAATACTATTGCTGCCCATTACTTTAACATAAAATATACAATTTGGTATATGAAAAAATACCCTGTTTTGCTTTTCTTGTTCAATATGGGATACTTTTCTTCCAAAACAAATCTTATTTCCAGCATTGGTGTCACATTTTTGTTGAGAAACTGGAGAAGGTTTTCACAAGTGTTCTGAGTCACAAAGATGACAAATGGTTGTTTTTTGGACCACTTATATATCTGCCACTCATGGCTTCTCTTCTTCACCCTCAAATTTCCCCACACTCAAATAAGTTAGCCACTTCCTGCAGCTCTCTCCACTCCTTCCTGGTTCTGCCACTCATGGCTTCCCTCTCACTCCCCCACACTGTCCTACAACTCAGGAGCCAGGAGTAAAAACCCGGACTATGCTACTGGGTCCTGTGTTGCTACACTTGGATATTGTGAACTACTCAATGAAGAGGAGGATCCCTCGCTGAGCACATTGCCAAGATCATCAACAGGCAGGGTGAGTTTACTGGGGAATGTGGGGTATAAAGTACGTTAATGTTCACTGGTGTAGGGGCCAAGACTTCTAAAGGGGTTCACATAGTATGAAAACAGGGGCCCTCTGAAGCTTCATTATTATTTCTTAGAAAATGGGCATAGCAAAACTCACATTCTGATTGGCTGAAACAGTTTGGCACTGGTGATATTATTTCTTAACAACGCCCGGTGAAAAACAAGTTCCAATTTGGGGTGCCCTTTTACTAAGAGTATCCTTGGGCACCCCAAATTTTGAAACCTGCCAGCCACCATTTTTCCTCCACTTGCTTACTAACACTGACCTCCATGGACACTATCACAGGATACTGCAAAAAAAACCAAAAAGACCTGCAACAACATTAAACTTTTTTTCTTGTTAATAATTTAACTTTGCTTATTGAATGCGATTGTACTCCATGTCAAGACACAGTTAGCTGTTACACTGAGCTGCAGACTCATGCCACATTTCAAAGCACAACAGAAAGAAAAAAACAGGTACCTGTCTTTAAATTCAGATCAGCAGGCAACATTCCCTGTTCTGACAAACTGCTGATCCAAGGAGCTAAAATAAATGTTTCTCTTCTGTGTGTATGTGTGTGTGCGTGTGTGACTGAGGGAGGGGGGAGAGACAAAGCAAGTCAGCAAGCTCAGGAAACAGCTCTCGTGTCTGTGAGGGAGTGGGTGGAGAGACAAAGCAAGAGGACAAGCTTATCAAACACACAGAAAAATAGCAGCCCCTCCAAAGTTACCTTTTTTTGTTTTTCATTTATTTTTTATATACAAATGTTTATTGTTACATATTTTTTCAATAAAATTACACCTATAGACCATTTTCTAAGTGCAATAATACCCTCCAGGGTGGACATTATGGGACATAATGGACTTTCCATGGAGTATAAGGTCCTCCACCTGTGGCATCAGGACTCATTATGCCCCTGGGCAGTCCATTATATCCCAATAGTGCCCACCCTGAAGGGTATTATTACTTACATTGTGCAGTTGACATTCTACTACAGGGAGACCCTGTTCACACATCATACTCAGTCACATGAAAAGTGCGTCCAGTTTAGGCTATAAAAACTAGCAGAACACTAGGAGTTTAGAATTATGGGGGCATTTGACACACTTTTTTTCTTGGGGGATGACACTAGGTGCCTCCATGCCCACCTCGCTGGTTACTGGGTCCTAGCAGCTCAGTGGTAGTTTTGTGCCTCATTGGTAAGGTGGGATACTATGATGATGCAGAAAATCATATCAATCTGATGAGGAGGAGCCAGGACACCAAGATGACTGAGTGAGGTAAGGTGGTAATGGCTTCTATGCTCTGTCTCCCACATGGTGGGCATCAAAACAATTCAATACCTTGATATGGATTTCAGATAAGAACAAGCTGCACTAAAATAAAAACTACAACTTCACTGAAGTGGCAATGACTAGAATCTCAAAAGGTGTCTGCATGAATGGAGTCTAGTATGTTTCATTATGTTTAAACTGGTATGTCGTACAAAGGATCTTACCAAACACAGTAAAAGAGCAACAGAGAGGCAAGCTAGCCCACAGCAGTTACCAGGTATGAGTTTAAATGAATAGGGAGAATGAGAACCCAACTCAAGTAGCTACAATTGTCTGCTAGCCTGCAAACTGTATTGACTAACTCTGGGGTTCCTTAGCTACTATTCCCATTATCGTTAACACACGTAAAAGAAGGAGGTTGTAGAGAATTACGTCTAGCACAAACAAAGCAGAAACACTGAAAAATTCCAAAGCCCGGCAACAGCCTTTGATAATGGAGAATATGCTGAATAATGCTGAAGATATACAAAGCATGACAGCTAAAGGGGAGGTTCTGATAATGGGAGACTTCAACATGCCAGATACAGATAGATCAATGCCAGCAGGAACATCTGCCAGAACTAGACACATGGTGGATTCCCAGCAGGGGGAGGGCATCAAACAACTGGTACAACAACCCACAAGAGACAGGGCTATCCTATATCTAGTACTGACTAACAGGGAAAGGATCACAGATCTTCAGGTAGAAGGTCACCTGGGGGCCAGTGAGCATCACATGGTATGGTTCAGTTTGGCCACTACAAATAAATCATCCCATTCCAAGGCAAAAATATGGGACTTCAGAGGAGCTGACTTTGATAAGATGGCCAACAGAGTTCAGCTAGCCCTGGCAAAAAGAAATAAAGGTGAGTGGGTACAGGCAAAGTGGCCAAGCATTAAGGATGCAATACTTGAAGCAACATCCCATTGTATCAGAGAGAAAAGGAAGTGCAAAAGAAGAAGAAACCCACTTTGGTACTCAAAAACAGTAGTAGAAGAGATCAGAACCAAAAGGCTGGCATTCAGGAAATATAAGGGAACACAGCAGGATGAAGATAGGGAAGCATACCAAACTTCCCTAAGGGAAGCAGGGAAGGCAGTAAGGCAGGCAAAGGCACAAACCGAGGAAACACTAGCACAGACAGTAAAAGAAGGTGACAAGACTTTCTAAAGATACATTAGTGAAAGGAGAAAGTCCAGAGGAGGTATTGTTAAGATCAAAGTAGATAAGGGTGTGTGTCCTTTCACAAAATAAAGGGTCCTACAAGAGCTCGATAAGCTCATGGTGGACAAGGCAATGGTACCTGATGGCATACATCCCAGTGTACTAAAGAAGCTAAGGGTAGAACTAGCAGAGCCATTATCATAACTGTTTAGTGAGTCTCTGAGCACAGGAGAGGTCCCAGAAGACAGGAGAAGGGCTCATGTGATCCTGCTCCACAAGAGTGGTAGCAGAGAGGAGGCAGGGAACTACAGACCAGTCAGTCTTACCTCAGTAGTGGGCAAGATTATGGAGGCACTCCTTAAGGAAAGCATAGTGTACCACTTGGAATCCATAGGAGCACAGGATCCAAGACAACATGGGTTTACAAAAGGAAGGGCCTGTCAAACTAATCTCATAGATTTCTTTGACTGGGTAACCAGAGTGGTGGATCAAGGGGGAGCAGATGATGTTGCCTACCTTGACTTCAGCAAAGCTTTCAATACTGTTCCACATAGAAGATTGATTAATAAGCTGGATAGGCTCGGAGTGGGTCAGAAGTTGGTCAACTGGGTGGCAAACTGGTTGACAGGCAGAAAATAGAGATTGGTGGTAAACGGTATACAGTCAGAAGAGATGCAAGTACCTCAGGGATCAGTCCTGGGGCCAGTCCTCTTCAATATCTTCATCGGTGACATTGCAGATGTACTGGAGGGTAAGGTTTGTCTGTTTGTAGATGATATGACACCAAGATCTGCAACAGAGTAGATGATCCAGATGGGGTGGGTAGAATGAGAAGAGATCTGGATAAACTTGCAAAATGGTTGGAAAAGTGGCAACTGGGGTTTAATGCAAAGAAGTGCAAGACGATGCACATAGGGAAGAGAAACCCTGAAGTCACCTATAGGCTGGGAGTGGAGTTGCTGGCAGTCACAAGGGAAGAAAAAGACTTGGGCATTATCATCACCGATGACCTGAAATCATCCAAGCAGCCCACTAAAGCAGCAGGTAAGGCTAGGGGGATGTTAGGGTGTATTAGTAGGGGTATCACAAGTCGGAAGAGGGAGGTAATAACCTCTTTACAAGACACTGGTTAGGCCCCATCTGAGTACTGCATGCAGTACTGAGGCCACATCTTCACAAGGACATTAACCAAATTGAGGCAGTCCAGAGAAGGGCAACCAAAATGGTGCAGGGACTGCATTAGAAAACATATGAGGACAGATTAATGGAGCTCAATATGTATATCCTACAGCAAAGGGAGGAGAGAGGTGATATGATCGAAACATTCAAACACCTTAAGGGCATTGACAAAGTGAAAGAGTCTAACATGTTTCAATATAAGAAAAATAGCAGGACAAGAGGACACAACATGAGATTAGAGGGAGTCCAATTAAGGGGTAATGCGAGGAAGTTCTTTTTCACAGAAAGGGTGGTGGATGCATGGAATGGCCTACCTCATGAAGTGGTATATATGAATACAGTGCAGGGCTTCAAACAGGCATGGGATAGGCATAAGGGAGCAATACAGATGAGTATGAATAGATAGGCCATTGACAGAGCAAAGGCTGATGGCACATTTATAAGGTAGAAAAAGAAATGGGCAGACTGGATGGTCCTTACAGTCCTTATTGCCATCAACTTCTATGTTTCTATGAGTTTGATGTCCAACGACTTGCCTAACTCACAAACAATGAAGACAACACAATAACAGGTTCCTCCTGAAAGTCGAATAATTTGATGAATGAACATGAGGATATGTTTCAAAAATCTACTAGTAGTCAAAAATATTTAAAAGAAAATGTGCCTTTATCTGAAACATTACACAATCTAACCAGCTCTTCAGGTGTAGCCTTATTTCATCCCTTATCCAATGCAGCTGACAAACAAAGTGGAAAAGGGGTCTCCAATAAAAGAGAGGCAGCTAAAAGCATAACTGTAGAAAAGGCTGCAGAAATGATCACCAAATCTACAATGGAACTCTTAACTCAATTTAAAAATGAGTTAAAATATAAAGTTCAGAAAAGAATTGACACTATAAATTCTTCTTTGCAAACACTTAATAGCACAGTAACAGGCCTCGGAGAAAAAATGTCTACACTCAGTTTGCGGACAAACCCAATTGAAAACCAAATCAGCACTATCGAAAACAAACATCACCCTTTACACAAAACTGTACTGGAACAAGCTTGAGCATTTAGGAACATTGCAGTAACAAATCATGGAGCAAGAAGACTGCTCTAGAAGAAACTATTTAAAACTCATAATTATCCCTGAAGGGACAGAAGGCCATGGAGACCCGCTCCCCTTCTTTGAGAAAATGCTTACCATTCCAATGGGTTTGAGATTCCCTGAAGAGAAAATCAATATATGACAGGGCACACAGAGGTGGTGCAACAAGAAATGCAACAGACAGCAGTACACTGACCAATTCTGACAGACCTGTGTATATAAAACCAAATTATTTTACTAACCTTGAAAAAATACTGTGGAAGACTTGTCTGAAAAAGGGCTGTAATTTGAAAGGATTACATTTTCTGTGTTTCCAGATTTTAGTATTGAAACCGTTCAAACCAGAAAGCCATTCGACAAAGTAAAAGCAATGCTGAGGGATTTGGGTATTAACTTTGCCCTTGTGACGCCTGCCAGACTCGAACTTTTCTGGAAAGGACACATGCAATATTTCACAGATGCAAGCAAAGGATAGGCATACTTGCAGTCCCAAGCAAATCCCTGTTGTACATTTGACAATCTAACAACACAGAAAGAGTTGCAGACTCACAGCATTTCAAGATCTGAAGAAATGCTCACTAACACATTACCAGATTATGAAAGGACAGGGATAATACCTAATAATCAACCTAGCTATGACAAATAGCCACTGGATCAAAGAACCATAGTAGGAAAAACAGAATCAGCTATGACTGGAGAGGCATCTTTGGTACTAAATCACATCAATCTAACGTGAGATTTGAAGGAAATGAGTGAATTAAATGAAAGTTCTAGAACAAGGGGAAAGAAAGAGAATATATGATCAAACTCCATATGCCCTCCATAGGTTTGCAATAAATCAGAATGGGGGACAATTTAATATCTTTGACCTGAATGTTTATTACCATGCAGAGGTTAATGGCCATCTAAAGGACCATCAATTGACCCATGCTATGTACTTTTTTTTTTGTCTTTTGTCTCCTCTGTGGATTTGGACACTCACCAATATAATCTTTTAACAAGATAAAATTATCAAAGTACAATTATCAGCTAATAGGTAACAGATTTAGGAATGGAAGTGGGGGGAACAATACAATATAGAAACAGATTATATGAAACATGGAATAGATTAGTAAATAATATGCACTGTCAGGGGTTAGATCTATAGTTGCAATAAGGTCCACTGTGTATGGGGTAACTAGGGATGATGCAGCCATGTAGCCCCCTCATCCAATGGCCCCCTTTGTAAATGCAGTAGTGATGGGGTACAGGAGGGAAGGGGAGAACTAATTGGAAAACAGACAACATTGTTATTGCTTAACTCTTTTTTTTCCAATTTTTTCTTTAGTAGAAATATCGGGTTGGTATTACATGTATATGTAAATGGTAACATTAATGTGAAAGAGTACCTCACATTGAACAAAAAATAATGGGCTCTCTGGTTGTATGATTCTATCTCTAAACTCTCCCAGGGAGAGGGCTTGTCTATATTATTTCAAATTATCTCTGCCATTTTTGACCACCTGACCAAGGCCTTCAATACCATCGCTCACTCCCTTCTCCTTGACTCACTGCCAGCAGCTAGCCTATCTTCCTCCTCCACAAACTGGTTCAAAGCCTACCTTGTTGGCAGAACCCAATCAGTTAAGATCTTCCCCTCCCCTTCCGATTAGTATTGGAGTTCCCCATGGTTCTGTATTAGGGCCCCTCCTGTTCTCCATCATCTTAAATGACCTTCCCTCTGTTTGCTCCCCATCCTACATTATACATACGTATGCCAATGATACAGTCCTGTATGCATCTGGCTCCTGTCCTGATGAGGTTACAACCAGCTTACAGCAAGACTTCAACAAGGTTCAGCTCTGGTTTGCTAACCATCAGCTTTTCCTCAATGTCAAGAAGACTGTCTCCATGACCTTTGGCACAAGGTAGAGACTCTCTAGGCTTTCCTCCCTACCCACTTTCCACACTCATGATGGGACTTTACTTGAGGACGCATCCTCCTTCAGGTACTTAGGTGTTTGGTTGGACCGACACCTAAGCTTCTCAGGTCATATTGAAGCCATCCAGAAAAAACTGCACCCCATGCTTGGTGCCCTGTTCAGGAACCATAGTTGCATCCCTCCTTCGGCGAGGTGTGATCTTGTTCAGAAGGTGATACTGCCCATTTTCGACTACTGTGACATAGTCTATGGGGCTGCCTCTAAGTCCTCCCTGGCCAAACTGGACACCCTCTTCAATTCCTTCTGCCGCTTTGCCCTAGATGCCCCCCCCTCGCACCCATCACTGTGATCTTTATTGTGACCTATCCTTCCACTATCTTAGAAATAGGTGACTCTCCCACTGTGCCAAATTAACCTCCAAGCACTGGTTGAGTGAGCTCCCTTCCTACCTCACCTCCTCCTTTATAACACCCCCCACCCTCCCATTCCCTTAGATTAACTGACTCCCATACCCTAGTTGTCCCCCACAGATCCACCCAAATCAAACAATCTGGTTACTCTCACCACCTCCCAAAAATGTGGAATTCTCTCCCCCCTCAAAACTGGCACTCATCCTCCACCTACTCAATCAGCTCTGCTCTCAATAATTAACCTGCACCTAGCTGCTCCTGCCATGTTCCTCCCTAATTCCCTCCTCTAAACCCAGGACAAACCCTACCCCTCTATCGTCACCTTCATTTTACCCTGTGCACACCCACCTCTCCTCTCTTTCCCCCAAATTTCTCCCCCTTACTGATCTCCCTTGATCACTCACAGAATGTAAAGGATCACTAGTGCTCTCCATGGGCCCCTCTCCTACCCCCCCAAGGGGCTTGTATCTCTCATCTACTCCATTCCTCCACCATTCTAAAGGGGTCTGTCTGAGACACTGCCTTATTCCCTTCTCTCTGGTTCCCCCAGTCCCCTTGCAGGATTCCTTGGATCCTGAGGGGGTCTCCAGGGACATGACTCTTCCCCCTCCCCTACCTCACACCTCCCTCCCCTGTTCCCCTTTTCTTCCATGTAAGCACTTGTTTACTTATTAACCCAGCACTTATTATTGTCCACTCGTTCTACATATTATGTGCAATACTGTTGTAACACTGTTTGTAACAACTGCCTTACAACTGCATGTTAATGTTGTTCTTGTAACTTGAATGTTTAATGTCTCATTCCTATTTTACCCCTTCCCCCCCAGGTCACATCAGGAGATGAGCGACTTGTTGCTCAGTGTGCCTTTCTGGTGAAACATTTCAATAAATAAATAAATATGGGGTAAGAGGTAGGTAGGTGGGGGGGTAGGATGGCATTAGGAGTATGCTCATCACATGTCTTAAACACCTGAGGAAAGGGTTTTCTTTTCTGTCATACATTGGGGGAAGGTTCCTCTCTTGTGTACTGGGATATTTACTGGATGTTTCAATATAATGAAAAGTGCAAGGCAAAAAAGATTATTAGGTATTGCAAACATCAATTGTACAAGTAGAAACTTTGATATTGGGAACAATAAATTCATAAAAACCCAATATTTCCTTAATAAATATGGGTGATTGCTTAAATGTTGTATCTTAGAATGTAAGGGTAATGAATGGCAGGACAAAAGCTAAGAAAATGTTTAATTATGTTGACATACAGAAGGCAAATTGTTTTATCATCTAAGAATCACACCTTTCACCAGAGGAATTTTTGTATCATAATAAGAGACGGGGAACATTAACAAATCTATATGACCCCAATGAGAACTCTCCAAATTTCTTAAATACATTTTCTTTTTGAGATCTCAGCATATAATTCTCCCCATATTATTGTGGAACATTTTAGCTTAACTGGACTGATCTAACATTATTTTGTGGAAAATTACATCGGCAGCCACTAAAATCATTAACTTTATAACATATCTTAATTTACAGTAATTGATCCATGGAGGCAGGCAAATCCAATGGGCAAACATATTTCATATTATTCACCTGTATATAAAATATTTTCTAAAATTGATTATTTCTTGATCACAAACTCATTATATTAAGCTTTAAAGGATATTCTATGCAAAAATATTACATCTAATCATGCACCTGTGATTTTAAAAAGTCTCTAGGCATATAAGGAAACTGAATAACGCATTTAAATTAGATCCTATATTATTGATGGATGAAAAGTATATTATGAAAATACAAGAAATACCAGATTAAAAACAAAATTCAACTGTCAATATACTGATTATATGGATCTGGGACATATTTAAGGCCTATATTCGTGGCACCTTCAATGCTTATAATAATGAACAGAACAAAATAAAACAAATTAAAGTGAATGAATTGGAAAATCAAATTACAATAAAAGATTAACTATATATATCCAATCCAGATCCTCTATACCACAGGAATTATAATAACTGGCGAGCAATTTTTTTCTTAGAGCTCAGCCAGTTGATATTTGCTGTAATAACCTGCCAGTTATTACAGCAAGCATGTGATCTGTCATTTACAATGATGCACTTCCACATTTGCTTTCAGTCTCCTTCTGGGCAGACTGAGCCATTCTGCAAACATGGTGGCTCTGCCTGACCATTAGCGAGGAGCCGAGATGGAGCTGCCACAGCAACACTCATCTGTCCCATTCTTTTTTTAACTATACGTGATACATGAGATGCAACCTTTATGTAAACTATAACAAGTTTTTATCTGGTGAATCCTGTTGTTCATCAGTTTCCAGGGACTCTACGGGCAAGAACGGGACCATGGCAGATAGCCAACAGTGCTTTTTAAATGTGATCACGATCTTACTCACATAGTACATAAAATATATAAATAACTAAACATTAAAAACAAAATCTTCACTGTGCAGAAGCAGGCACAAAGATAGAGAGAGACAGACTGTGTGTGTGTCTCTCTCTCTCTCTCTCTCTCTCTCTCACACACACACACATACACACTGTCAGTGCCTCAGGACTCAGGCTCGAAAAATTTGCTCTACAGTTATTGTAAAAAATAAAAGATGGGTAAATGTGTGAAAAGAGAATTTGATGCCTTAATAAACCCCAAGGGTGAAACATCCCAAACCTCGGGTGTGCATTAAATTCTCATAACACACACGTCCCCATTCTTTATTCTTTGTATTATCCTTGAAAAACTTGCATAATACACAAGCCACATTAGAGGCTGAATGCCAGTTATTAACACAAAGCAAATACTAGGCCAAAGGGAACAAACCAGAGGAGATACTGTCTTTGCAAATTAAAAAAGAAAAGGAAGATAAACAAATTAAAGGCATTAAAGAAAAAGATGGAAATATAGCTAATGTTACAGAAGATATAAATCAAATATTTTAACTGTATTATAAGAGTGTATACACCTCTGAAAGTAAGCATGACACAGGAGAAATAGAGGCCTTTCTTTCCAAACTAAACATTCCAAGAATTATACTAGAAGATAGATTGGCCCTTGAATAAGATTTTAAAAAGACATAGAATTAGCTATCAATAAAGTATTGACTGTTAAATCACCAGGCCCAGATGGCCTCCCAATTGATTTTTGTAAGATCTTTTCACAATATGGGGTCCACCAACTCAAAACGCTTTTTGATTTTTTTTCCCAACAAACACTGCTTCCATCATTTAAGGAAGCTATCATTTGCTTATTTAAAAAATAAATAAGGACCCTCTTAACCCTGGCTCATAGCACCCTATTTCCCTGATAAATACCAATGCTAAAATATTAGCAAAAATATTGGCCAGTTGGTCAGAACAGATTCTGCCTACCATTAGCCATCAAGACCAGAATGGATTTATTAAATAATTATATCAAAAGATGTGTATTAGGCATACTATTAACTTGGTCAACAAATTCAAAATAGAAACTATTCATGCTTATCATTAGATGCCGAGAAGGCATTCAACTGGATAGAGTGGAATTACTTAAAAACACTATTAGAGAACTTTGGTTTCAGACCCACATTTAGAACCTAGATTGACATATTAAATTCAGAGATTTATGTAAAAGTTAGGACAAATAAAAACTTTTCCAATCCCATAAGGACATACAGGGGGAGAAGATAGGGATGCCCTCTATCACTGCTGATATTTGCTATAGCAATAGAACCACTAGCAACAACTATCAGAGAGTGCAAAGATATAAAAAGGCTAATGGTTAATGGAATCGAGCATAAGATCAGCTTACATGCTGATGATGCATTGATATATCTGAGCAACATCAATCAGAACTTCCCACTACTAAATAGCATTATAACAACTTTTAGTAATCTTTCAGGTTATAAGATAAATGGTGAAAGTCCGAGTTGACGGCATCGAAAAATCCTGCAGACCCATTCCAAGCTCCAGTTATTACAAATATCAACAAGGTAATTGTTCATTGTTCACTTGGGAGTTTAAGCAGCAGGCAGGTAGGAAAGAGGTCTGGAGTTATATTCTGTTTTAACTGAAATATTTGAATAGTTTGTAAGTGAAATTAGTTCTATGTGTTAAAAATTATTACCTTGAATTAGAACTGTTACTTGGGCTGTGATATTGTAACTTTGGAGGCTTGGGGATAGTTGTTTGGCAGGAATAAATAGAGAGAAATTTAAATGTGTTGTTTGCCTGGTGTTAGGGGGAAGGGACATTAACTGGGATAGTTGTTTGGCAGGAATAAGTAGAGGGAAATTTAAATGTGTTGTTTGCCTGGTGTTTGGGGGAGGGGACATTAGCTGCAATTACCTTGTCTTTAAACAGGAATTACCTTGGCTTTCATTGTTCACTTGGGAGTTTAAGCAGCAGGCAGGTAGGAAAGAGGTCTGGAGTTATATTCTGTTTTAACTGAAATATTTGAATAGTTCGTAAGTGAAATTAGTTCTATGTGTTAAAAATTATTACCTTGAATTAGAACTGTTACTTAAATACTGAAAAGTCACTGGGGGTTGGGATTGAAGGGCTGAGTATTTCTGTTTGGGACTGAAATTCAAAGCAACAGGAGCTGGTGGGCCTGTGACATCATACGGTACCTGATGTCTGCTTACACACACTGTTAGTGGGACCGAACACACACTGGACTGTATGTGTTTGTGAGACTTGGGAACTTTATTGGTGGGGTTGAAATTGGGTTTGTAAATAACTACAGTCAGTATAGAGAGAAACTGTACTCCAGGGGAAAGGGACTGAGAAAAGGGGGTGTGCTATTATAAACAGAGGGGGATAATCAGGGTGGCCATATTCCACCATGGCAGGCATCTTCGGAAGGGTTGTTGGCTGCACAGGCTGTGGGATGGCAATAATTCTAAATTAGGCCTGAGAGAGAGGCTGCCCACTCTGTAGACAGCTATCTTGTATCAGGGTGAGGTATATTGGTTAAGGAGTAAGCTGTGGGAGCTGGGGGTGTCCAAGGATAAGGGGTGTGGATATGGGCAGCAGAAGGGTGGGGCTGAGGGAGGCTAGGCAACGCTCTGAAATTACAGGACATTATGTTACAGCAAGCAGGAGGGGGATATTAGGGACAGAGGACCCTTAGATAGGGAAGTTGATGCTAAGGGAAGCGTATGGGGTGAACATTCTGAATACAAAGAGACTGGAGGGGAAGAGTCAGGAGGGGCTGTTGTGGAAGCCTAAAACAGCAGACTGTGGGAAGGGAGCTCTAAGGTGAACAGTGCAAGAGAGGAAGAAGAGGGTCAGTTTAGAGATGCAGTCAGGAAACTCTGGTTACTTGATGGAGGCTGACATAGAGTGTCACAATAAATTTGAGCTACTAAGCAACCTAGAGGGGGGAAGGGTTGGTGGAAATGAGGAACTTATACAGAGGCGGTGGAGGGAGTCGGATACCCATAGGGCATCACAGACCAGCTATGGAAAGGATAGACATAGTCCCAGAGGAGAAGGAAACATATATGTTAAGCAAATGGGGGAGATGCAAGATATTCCAGACATGAGGGAGGAGAGCATGATTGGAGAGAAACTGGGAGACAAGGAGGTGGGAGAGGAGCCCCCCTTCAGCAGGGAGGTCAGTACCAAGGATGGGGCCCTAGCTAAAGGGGACCCACAGAGAGCCTCTGGAGGCAGGGGTACTATTACAAGGGGGGGATGGTGGTGTGGGGAAGGGAAACCATCAGGGCCAGGATAAATGGTTCAGATAAGAGAGGGTTAAAGGGGACACCTATTCAGAGGGGGTTTGAGTTAAGTGGGAAAATAGCAAGGGAGGCAGAAAGGGGAGGGTTACAAGGGGGTCTCTAATAAGGCAGGAAGACTCTCATGAAATTGAGATCATGAATAAAGGGGGAAGGGAGGCTGAGAGGGCATAGTGGAGGTAACCATAAGGATGATGGCGGTGTTAAGGTTCTGTTACTGGGAGACTCGATGATTAGGGGTATCCATTGGGAGGGACAGGGGGGTGGATGCCATAGCCAGGTGAAGGTAGTGAGTATCTCTGGGCTGACAGTGCACAGAGCAAAGTTCATGGTGTATGAAATGGTTAGGGATTGTGGAGGGAAACCGGATTTCCTGGTGCATTTGGGAACTAATGATCTAGAGGGAAATAGCGTTTTGGAAATCCAAGCAAGGGTCCAAGAACTTGCCAGAGTCTGTCGGGATAATTGATGCAACATTTCCTTTTCAGAGATATTGCCAGTACCAAAGGCCTCAGTGGAGAAAAAAATGAAGTTTACAGAGGTTAATGACTGGCTCAGGAAGTGGGGTGAAGAGAATGGGTTGGGGGTGTTAGGGAACTGGAATGGAGTTTGGGGATAAGGACTATATGCCAAGGACAGGTTTCATCTTGCCCGTTAGGAAGGAAGTCCTTAAACAGGGGACGGCTGACTACATACAAGAAAGGTGGGGTTTAAACTTGTAAGGGGGAAGGGATGAGGGAGGGCTGACCAGAAGCTCCTCCAGATGAGGGAGTAGCCTTAGCCCAAGGGGAGGGGAAACAGACTGGAGGTGGAGGTCTCAGGAGGAGCAGGGAGGATGGAGTATAAGAATCTGGGTGGGGTCCGACAAAGAGGATCAGGGATAAGGGGGGGTTGTGTTAGTAAATGCCAGGAGCTTGGGAAACAAGTTGCGGAGTTCCAGGCCATGCTGTTCGGGGGTGGATGTGGGCGGCGGTCACGGAGACGGGCCAACAAAAACCATGACTGGGACCTAAATGTACGGGGGTACACTATGCTTAGGAAGGATAGAAAGGAGGGCAGAGGGGGTGGAGTGGCTATGTTCATTAGAGATTATATAGAAATTGCTATGGTAGAAGAGGCAGAGGGAAACGTGGAGGCCTTATGGGTCACCTTACGATCCCCAGTAGGAGATAAGGTCAAGCTGGGAGTAGCATATAGGCCCCCTGGAATGAGTGATGTTCTAGAGGATGGTTTGCTGGACACCATCATTGCCCAGTGTGGTCCAAAAGGGGAAGGAGTGGTGTTGATGGGGGACCTTAATATGCCAGGTACAAACTGGGGAACCATGTCCTCTAAGGTGGCAAAGGAGCAGAGGCTGCTGGATGGCTTCCAGGATGTGTTCTTAACACAGCATGTGATGGAGCCCACAAGGGAGGGACATTCCTGGATGTGGTTCTGGCAGATGGGGATCTGGTAAGGGACATGGTTGTACAGGAGCCCCTGACTGGGAGTGACCACAATACTGTCTGGTTTCAAATAAGCATGGGGGGAGTGGGGGTGAGATCTAGGACACTGGCAGTGGACTTCAGGGGCAGACTTTATGGGCATGGGAAATATTCTCAAGTATCACTTGAAGGGATTACCTCAACGACAAGTGTGGAAAGGAGATGGAGGTCATAAAATGGGGACTTCATGAGGCAGTCAGGATCCTGCGTAAGTTGAAACGTGGGAGCAAGGTCACATAAACCATGCTGGTGGTCCAGTGAGGTACAGGTAGCAGTCAGAGAAAAGAAGGCGGCCTACAAAAAAATATAAAACAACAAGAGGGGATAGGGATAAGGAAATGTACCAGCTTGCATCTAGAAAAGTCACCCATATGGTGATGGGAGCAAAGTCCAGTAAAGAGCAGCGGCTGGCACAGGGGATACATGGAGGGGAAAAGGGGTTCTTCCGGTACATTGGGGAGCGGAGAAAAACTAAGGCCATCTCAGCAGATTGAGATCAGAAGGAGGGTGGGTGGAAGAGGCGAGGACCAGGCAGAGGTATTTAACAGTACTTTGCCTCTGTGTTCACTAGGGAGGATGGGATATCTACAAAGCAAGGCATGAAGGGGATAGAGGCAGGAGGAGGATCAGGAGCAATAGAAATGGAGCAAGAGGAGGAAAGGTACCCCAGGTGTCACATCTGGATAAGGATAAAAGACCAGTAAGGTGGAGGGACGGATGATGCCATCTCCGCCAAAAGGTGTGGTTAGCCCTCAAGGCCCTAAAGAAAAACAAATCTCCTGGGCGGATGGCATTCATCCGAGAGTACTATGGGAACTGGCGGACATACTGGCTGCACACCTGCGGAGCTTTTCAGCAGGTCACTTGAGACAGGAGGGTACCTAGGGATTGGCAAGAGGCACATGGTACCAATCCATAAAGTGGTGGAAGTACCAGGTAACTATAGACCCATCAGTTTGACCTCGTTGGTGGGAAAATTAATGGAGAGTATACTAAAGGAACGATTGGGGTGTACTTGAGGAGGTGGGAGGTCTGGATAGTCGGCAACATGGGTTTGTGCCAGGTAGATCATGTCAAACCAACCTTGTGGAGTTCTATGAATGGGTAACATCAGAACTGGACTGGGGTAAGCCTGTGGATGTATTATTCTTGGACTTCAGCAAGGCGTTTGACTCTGTCCCCACAATGGTCTAGTGGAGAATTGATGGGGGTTAGGAGTAGGCCCTTTGATGGTCAGATGGATTGAAAACTGGCTAGCTGGACGCACTCAGAGAGTAGTGGTCAGTGGGGAGCTCTCGAACCCTAGAGAGGTTGGCAGTGGGGTACCACAGGGCTCGGTCCTGGGTCCGATCCTGTTTAATGCATACATATCGGACATCAGGGAGGGTATAGGGTGTGAAATGAGTCTCTTCGCGGATGACTCCAACATGGGAGCAGTAGTTGAGGGAGAAGAGGGGAGGCTGGCCCTGTAAGGGGACCTGGACACCCTGGAAAGCTGGGCTCACACATGGAAATTAAATTTCAATATCACCAAGTGCAAGGTGTTGCATCTTGGTCGGGGAAACCCTAAACACAGGTACACCCTGGGAGGGGAGGCGCTGGAGGCCTCAATAGGGGAAAAAGACCAAGGGGTCATGGTGGATACATGTATGAATAACTCTGAGCAGTGCAGGAGAGCAGCTAGCAAGGCAAACAGGATGTTGGGATGCATCGTAAGGGGGATCATCTCTAGGAGCAAGGAAGTGTTTCTGCCACTGTACAATGGGCTGGTTAGACCACACCTTGAGTACTGTGTACAGTACTGGAGACCACACTTGAAGAGGGACATACAGCTCCTGGACAGGGTACAGAGGAGGGCAACAAAGATGATATGAGGGCTAGGGGATTTGACTTATGAGGACAGACTTGAGGAGCTCTGCCTGTTTTCATTGGAGGAGTGGAGAAACAGGGGGGACATGATTGAGGTCTTCAAGTACCTCAAGGGAATAAAAAGGGTAAACATGGAGGGGATCTTTAGACTAAAGCAGGGAGGTGTCACCAGAGGGCATGGTTTGAAGTTGGAAGGTGGAAGGGTGAGGGGGGAAAAGAGGAGGAGGTTTTTCACTGAGAGGGTGGTGGACCCTTGTAATGCACTGCCTGGTGAGCTGGTTCAGAGATCCACAGTGGAGGGCTTCAAGAGAGGGTGGGACAGACACAGAAAGTGGATGTATCAGATGATGGCCTGTCCCGGAGGGGTGGGGATGGATGATAGGGGTTTCTGGAGCACAAGGGATGGGAGGGTCTCGGCACTCAACTAAGGATCTAGGTTCAAGCAGACTCGATAGACCGTAAGACCAAATCTGCTGGCAAATAGTATGTTTGTATGTTAGTATGTAATGCAACCAAAACATCTGGGCATACTCATAGACCAAGATTATTTGAAATCAGCTTTGATCCCTTACTAAATAAAATCCAGACAGAATTAGAACATTGGCAAACATTACCACTTACTCTTATAGGACGTGCAAACGTGATTAAAATGAACATGTTAACAAGGATTTTGTTCCTGTTTCAGAATATCCCAATTATCTCAGAGATAAGTTTGTTTTTTTATCAAATAAAAAGAAAGATGAGGTAAATTCTATAAAAAAGTAGTAAACCTAGGATAAAATTACAAAATCTACTGTATGTGGTCCAAAACAAAAATGTGGCATCTTGTTACCTAATTTCTACTGGTATTATTTATCAGCCAACGTTGCACCTCTACTTGCGTGATTCCTTTATGAATCACAATGGTCGTCCTGCCAGGTCAAGGCAGCTTCCTGCCCTGAAAGTCGTATTAAGCATTTGTTGTATGCTGGTCCACATAGATCTAGAATTGACTCATTATGTCTGAGTATGAGTACTGCTGTAATGGTACAGGATAAAATATTACAGCTCCTAAAGATAACAAACAAAATATCCCAAAACTCTCCAGCATACCTTAATGACTACTTTGTACCCTTAACTACAGACCTGCATTGTAGGACATTGTATAATAAAGGTTTATATGAAATCTGTTCTATTTGACCATACCTTTACAGAAATAATTATATGAAATATTTTCATGCTGAGCACATAAAACTAGCCATATGATATGCATGCTGCAAGCGTGATTTAAATATTAAATTGGAACCGACTGCATGCATGTGGCATGCATGTATCAAGAAAGTGTGAAAAGCATGCTTTTTATGTTAAATTGGAACAGACTGCATGCATGTAGCATGTGCGTAAAAAGCAAGTGGTCACTGATAACTAGAGATGCAGCGAATGTAAATTCCGTTGGTGAAGTGGGCACTTCGCGTTTGCCAGTCCCTATGCAGAGTGGTAATGAATCGTCGGCCCATCTTTATCATTACCATTTCACATTAAGACGGAATGGCAATGCCAAGGTGAAGTCATTGTTTTAATGGACTTCGTGTTACTCATTATGATTCTAAGTGATCCACTTGGTGTTTCAGATTTGGCAGCCCCTCCACACATCACATGGCTTGTAGAACTGCAAGTCACATGCTCTTTAACTAGGCAGAAAGAAAGTGAGTCATACAAGCTTACACTTTTACTTTCTCCTCCGGAGACAGAAAAAGAGTAGTGTGTTTTGTGACTGCTGATACTTTGAGATCAGAGTGAGGAGGACAGTTAAACTTTGATTTAGACCTAACAGCTTTTTTAAAAGCTACATTTTTTTGTCTTTTCTGTACTCTTTTTTACTTAATTTGCTCTTTCTGTAAATTTTATTTTTCTTAACTTTATAAGTAGCTAGTTGTTTGTCTGTGTGACTGTGTGTGTGTGTGTTGTGTGACAGTGTGAGTATTAATTGCTCGGACTGAGGGAGCTCAGTAGGAGAGATGGACCAGGGTAAGGGAATATCTGGGTTGGGGGCAGCTCTGGGAGATCATGGTAGTGGCAAGCATCATACCGTGCGCATGTGTGGAGGGTATGGGCACCCATTCCTGTTGGACTGCTCGATACTTGTTAGTGTCCCCCTCGGGAAGCAGGACTAGCACCGCCTCCTGTCCTGATTCTGAGGCAGTTGAACCACCACCACCACCAAGTCCAGGTTTTCTGGAGCAGGATGTGCCTATTCCCCTGGGCCCAGGTGTGGACCCCACCCCTGTTCAGCACTGTGACCAGCCAGCTGCCAGTTCATCTGGCCATCCCCTGCCTGTGTCTGGTCCTCCCTGCACCCCCATTGCTTGGCAGTTTTTTTACTGTGTGGGAAGGACAGCAGTGTGGTCAAGGGCCACCTATGTGAGGTAGAGGTGCACTGTGGCCCCTGGGGGACTCACCTGGGGACTGACAGCCAGTGCACCCATATGCTCAATCACCAGCAGTTGGAGTCACAGGCAGCCACAGAACGGACCATGCCTGCACCTGCTGGCCATTCTGTGGTAAAGGGGACAGCTGTGCATTGCGGCATCCCTATGAAGAGGAGGGCCATAGCAGCCCCTGCTGCTCCACCAGCACTCCCTCCACCCCACCACCACCACCAGCAGGTCAGCCTGCAGAATGTGTGGACCCCAGAGAAATGCATGTAACACAGGCTGACTTGGCAGTTCTCTGGAGTGCTGTTGAGGATAACAACAAGAGGGTGAGTGCTGTGGAGCAGCAGCTGGATCACATAGAGGAACATCAGTTGCAAATTATGTCCATGCTGGAACTGCTGCTGGATCACCATGGGATACCACATTATTTTTTTTTCCTCACACCATGTACCCCCCCACACCTTCCTTGCTGTGTTATAAAATGTATTCCTCCACCATCCCCAACCCTTGTATGTAATTATGCCCTTTTTTGCTGTCTTCTGTATGTGTGACACTTTGTATTCTGAGCAGTGCAAGTATACTGTACTAAACTGCATGTGTACATTGAGTCTTCTTTCCAGTCTGTGTATGTACTGCAGACACTATCCAACTCCCTGACTTAAAAACAAACATTAATGAGTACAATGGTGGGGTGATGAAGCATAGAGAGATACTACAAAACAGGCTTACAATACATCCAAGTAACAATTAAAAAAAATTAATGTTGTGATTCGTGACATGATCATGAATCGTGATTTGTGACTGCATTTGTGACCGTGATGATGGAGAAACGTGAATGCCTACCACCTACGGCTGTACTTCCCCAATGAGCTGTAGCTTTAAACTCCCAGACTTAAAAACACGTATCAATGAGTACAATGGTGGGGTGGGGAAGCCTGAAGAGATACTACAAAACAGGCTTACAATACATCCAAGTAACTAGAAAAAAATTAATGTTGTGATTCGTAACATGAATGATTGTGAATCATGATTTGTGACCGTGATGATGAAGAATGTGATTTGTATCACGAGTGACCCGTGATGATGGTCCTGACTTAAAAATGCATATTAATGAGTACAATGTTCATGCAGAATTAAGCATCACACCTGTTCAGTAGTCTGAAGAAAAGTCAAAGAAACAACTGTGACTTAAATTACAGATGGAGATTGGGCCCTAAAGAGATGCAAATGCACAGACAGATTAAGATTGCACTGTGCACTGAAGAGATGCAGACACAAAGGCACAACACCTAACCAGTGCTCACCATCAGAAATTCGAATCTAGAAAAGAATACCTTTGCCGGTTGGGGCGGGCCGCAGGGAGGGGCAGTGTAATGCACTGCTGCAGTAACAGTCACTAGTACTAGTACCAATAAAGATACCACAAAGAAGTACTAAAACCACACAGCTGCAATGGATAGCAGCTTCACATTGCTGAAATTATTATGTGGCACAATAAAATGTGTCTGATTTGATGACACCCCATCACACACATACTCACACACAAACCAAGTAATGCATAGCAAATTGAAAACTTCAGTAAAATAACCACATATTTTAAACAGACTAAAATTATGCACTGCGGCAGTAACAGTCACTGGTACTAGTACCAGTAAAGATACCACAAAGAAGTACAAAAATCACACAGCTGCAGTGGATAGCAGCTTCACGTTGCTGAAATTATTACGTGGCACAATAAAAGGTGTCTGATTTGATGACATGCATCACACATATACTCCCACACACACTAAGTAATGCATGCAAATTGAAAACTTCAGTAATATAACCACATATTTTAAACAAACTAAAATTATGCACTGCTGCACCACAACAATCAGCAAAAAAAATGGCAAGAAATATTGAAAATATCACTGTGTGTACATTAACACAGTTATACAAGAAAAATATCACCAAAACAGAAAGCACTGTCTTTTTCTTCAAGTTAATCTACCTACACCACAGATACATCCCTTCCCCAAAGCACACTTCCACTGTCTCTCAGTACACAGACTGAATGTTGTATATTAACATTCAAAATCCATACACAAACAATAAATGCTCGATGATCTGAGCACAGGTGGGTTTCCTATAAACGATGAACTATAGTTTCAGCAAAAAAATGACTCAAAAAGGCTTTTTTAACAGCTTTTTGAAGGTTTGAATTGCAGAGAGCTCTCAGAGCAGATTGTCTCCTACAGCTTCCTACACACTCACCCCAGACTGAGGCTGTGGAGACAATCTAGAGCCCATGTGACCTGAAATCCCATGAAACACTGCAAAATTCACCTTGAGCTAAACAAGGCGAAGGCAAAATACATTGTTTGCTTTTTAAGAATGTGGAGTGGTGTTTGGGAAGGGGAGTAACACAGCATTGTTTCACTTAACTGTGATACTCTTAGTACGCAGTATCTCATGCTGCGGACACTCATGAATTTGTTTTCACTCCACGAATCACTCCGCAGAGCGAATTGCGGCCACTTCGCCCATCACTACTGATAACTGCACACATAAAAGTTAAGTGACTTGCTCAGGATCACACAGTATATAAGTAGGGGTGGATGAGATTACAAACCAGGTCTTCAGGTCTCCAGATCTCCTGATTTTTGGTTCAGTGCCTTTAATCACTAAGCTATACTGCTTTTATACATATGGCTCATTTAAACTTCAATACAAATCTGCATACACCTGCACACATGCAGCATGCTTATACCACTGATACACTTTTTAGTTTTTGTGTCCCTCCTCATCTCAGCTGCACAGCTGAACTGTAGCACACACACCAATGGAAACACATGTGGTTCTTCCAACCCCCGAGACACACATTTACCAACAGAACTACTTAATTACTTTGTTTGGTCTGTACTCCTACTATTTTCTCTCAATAGTTTTGAGTGCTTCCACACAAACAGACTTTAAGGGGCAAACACAAAAGTAACAATAACTTGACACCAACCCACATGGCCAGCCGCCCCCATGTGCGCACACTGTAGCGGGTGCAGTTATGCTGCTACAGACAACCCAGCAAGTATAGATATAAGTCAAAAGTCTCTTAACTGAGTACTAGGGAGTGAGAGGTAGGAGTCTTTAAGAGATGATGTCCTTAGGTCAGAGTGCTGGGGCGTACCCCCTTTAAATGAATGGAGTTATTTTTTATTACTATTTTATACATTATGATGGTGAGTTGGAGAATAATGAAGACCACTGTTCTACAAACAAGGCCCTTGTTAGTTGAGTGGTAGCCTCCATTAATCTCTAACTGTCTTTCAATAATGTATAAAATAGTTATAAAAACATATCCTGATTCATTTTAATGGGGCACACACCTGCACTCTTCCCTACCCTATGTCATAATGCACCAGAGTATGGGGATGTGGAAGTCAACTTCACTGGGGGAGGGCATAAGCCTAACTATAGTGAGCTCCATTAGTCTGTGCATACCATGCCACTCAACTGTCCCTGAATGCAAGGGGCAGCCCTCAATTTACCCCTGAAATCTGCTTTGTCCCTCATCCATCCCTCATGGAAAACATGTTGTTCACACAGAGAATGTCCCGCAAATTGAGGCTTTATGGCAGGGGCACAATTTCAGATTTCAGCAGGGAGGAGCCAACAAACAGTGGAGGCCAGGTGCTAGATAGCCCCTAGGCGGCAAGCTCTGGAATGTCTAGAATGTCTCTAAAAGTTAAACTTTATTTAAAGTGACTGAAAATAGATATGCAAATCAGGAAAAATCCAAATGTATAAGATTCAGCTGTCTATACCCCAGAGCAGTGAATCAGATTTGAGATTAAACTCACCCAGTTACTAACCAATATTTTTTCTTGCTGAAGTTCTGAGCACACCCCACCCAAAAAAAAAACTTTGTCCCAGTTTCTCTCCTCAACTCCATTCCATTCACTACATATCCCATATGAGTCATGAAGCTGCCCAATAGTGCAGAAACATGAAAAACACATCCATATTTCAGCCATACCTCCACCTGAATCCCACAGCAAAAAAAAAAAAATAGTTACTTTTACTTACCTGGCCATCTGGCCAGAATCTGCAGCCTAGTCCAGTGTTCCACCAGCCCAGTTTTCAGTCCACTCCTCCTCTGTCCTTTTGCCAGATGCTGATGCTAGAACTGACCTTCCCAGGTCCCCAACATGGTCTGCAACTAAGTCACCTCACCAACCTAACCCACCCAACCTGTGTTGCTTGCTTCATGCTTGGCTGTTGCCGAGGTTGCTGCTGCATTGATCAAGGCCCATGAGGGTTGCCCTCAATGCTGTTACTCCTGCTGTGAGGCCTAGATTGCTGCTGTGGGGGCATGTGCTGTTTCTTTTTTTTTTTGTGAGGCGAACCTAGTAGAGTAAGTAGGTAGCCTAGTTTCGAGTTAGCTTCCAGCTCACACCCAGCCACTTTGGTCACCAAGGGTGACAGAGACTCAGTAAGAGTAGACCAACAGAAAATATGTCACCACAACACTGCTATTGAGAGTTCAGTGCTCATCAACTCCCCCAAGCTGTAGTGTGCAGCCTGTCTACTCTGTGGTGGGAAAGACAGTGTTCCACTTGTGTGACTATTGTGCTGTTACTTGACTGCAGCTCCTCCACATCACATGTGATGATGCCACCACTAATAGCTGGAGAAAGCAAACAACATAATACAAACAATGTCAAGTCAGGAGTGCATTTGTAGCATGAGCGCAACACAGGCCAAGGGGCATTTATTGTGCAAAAGATTAAATCCAAATTTAATGCCATTATTGCCACACCATAAGAAGCTGCCTTATAGTGCAGAAACATGAAAAACGCATCCATATTTCTAGGCACACATGTGTGTGTGTGGAGGGGCAAATATCCCCCTCTGCCCTACCTAAATGGCACCCCTACTTTATGGTAGATATTAATTCTCAAGACTAAGTTCAGTACAAGTAAATACAATGGTCTCCATTTAGTTCTGAGATACTGTATCTCAGTGTTTCAGGATGTGTCCTGATCATTGTGCAGGTTAGGGTCCCTCCTTGTCCTTCATTCCAAGTGTCCATGTCTCTCATTTCAATGACAAATTGTGAGATATGGTGCATGCTTCCAAGACCCTACTCAGCACAAAGAGTGCTGAGCATGGCCATAGTCTATATGCTCCATATAGAATGACAAAGGAAAAGTAAGTGAGCCATAACTGCCATGGAGAAACACATTTGCAGCACTAAATGTCCATAAGGGGATTTACATGGGCCAAAACAAAAAAGTCAGGTTTCACAACATAGAGGCCCCTCTTTGCACGTCTGGAATGGGGGATGTTGGCTGACTATATCCTAAGCATTTAATGTAGTAAGCAAACAATACTTTACAAATTAATGGCAATTTATTGACAAAAATCAAAAGCCATTAAACAACTGCAAAAGGATCTGAATTAATGAGTTTACATAATTTTAATGGGAAATCAGTGAAAAGGGTACTTAATTACTTTTATTGCTAGCAGTAGTATGAGAAGTAGAAACTGATGTGTTTTTAGATGAGAGTTGCACCAGCTTAGTTGCTGCACACGTGGCAATCATGCAATCTGTGAACCTGATGTGATATTTAAATGATGTTCACACCAGCTTAACTGCTGCTCTTATGTCAAGCATGCAACATGCGCACCTGATGTGATTTTTAGATGTTCACACCAGCTTACCTGCTGCACACATGTCAAGCTTGCAGCATTCAAACCTAATGTGCTTTTTAGACCTGGTTTGCATAGGTTCACTTTGTGTAAGACAACCACATGCAAACATTGCACAATTAAGCATGTGGCATGCATTCTGCATGTAGATAGCACACTTATATTTCTTTGAGGGTAATGGATTGTGTGATTTTTAAGTATTAAGACATGCATATGACTTTCCCAATATAGATTTTTTCTGATACTTACAAATCAGAAATGATATTACAAGAAATGTGAGCATGCGTTACTTCCTGGAATTAAATCACTTAGAACAAATCCTTTCCAGTAATATAAGGTCTAAAATTCTGTCAAGAATTTAAAGATAGATCATCACTAAAGACACCCATCCACGTCTGAACTAAAATCTAAATGGCAAGAGAAAGCCAATATACAAATTTCCAATCCAGAATGGCCAAGAATTAATAATTACATCTGAGGGGTATAATTTCTTCCAAGTTGCAACAAATATATTTTTAAGTAATACTTAGGAGCCTGATAAATCCTGAAATCAGCAATGCATGTCCAAGATATATTAGTTCTAAAGGGACACTGTAACATATGCTACTAACCTGTCCAGGTATAGACATACAGTATTCTGAACAAAAATATTGGCAAAATTGGAATTGGTAATGGGGACACCGTTGGTTAAAATAGTCAAATGTATTACTATATATTACAAACTGGAGAAGTACAGTATATAAATTGGGTGCTCCTTATCAAAATACATTAGCGATTCTGGGGATAATTAATGCATTCAAATGTATCTTATTAAAATGGAAAGATTGTCAACCTCCACAATATCAGGTATGGATGAACTTTATGGTAACAATTCATAGGATAGAAAAAGGTCACTATATTCTTATAAAAAGAAAAATTAAATGTGATCAAATATGGTTCAATTTAGTAGTATAATTAATACCACCAAAGTTAATGATGTACTAAACTAATGAATGGAGCAAGAAGAATACTTCAGTAGCAAAATAATTAAATATGGTGATAAGCCTTATTCCTAACAAAATTAATCCATTTCTCTACATAAGAATTAAGAATAGTAAGCTCTTCAGAAACATATTAAGTAATGGAATAGTATTAACTTATATTTGGTTTTGTCCTAAATGTGACATTAATTTTCTAAGGAGTCTATAAAGAAATATTGCTGTTCACTGTACTATAACCTTATTGAAAAAAAAATAAATTGAAATTAAAAAAGGGACACTATGATCACTGGGGTTAAAACTGACAGAAGTACCTATCTCAGTGGCACTGTCAGAGTGCTCTGCCCTCGAGTGACTGAACCAGACTTGTGCTGCGTACCTGCTCTAGACCAATGGAACCTTAATGAGCAGTCCACTCTGGCAAGCAAGGGAGGCATCTGCTATAGCAGTGCCTGCTGTGGTCTAGCCTTGACCTTGGAGTCTTTCTTAGACATTTCTGAGTAAAATAGGCCACTACTAGATTTTCTACAGTACTTATTTCTACAAACAGCCTCCCCCTTCTCTGCTACACTTTACATTGAACACAGTCTGTCACTCGAGGTTTCTCCCATCCTCCTGCATTTCCCCACTGCTCACTCAGATGCATCGGTGGTTCCTTGTTGCTCCCTGTCATGAACTCACTCTTGGGGTCAGGCCCACTGAGCTCACAGTGTGCACCCTTAAGTGCAATCCATGATGGGGGGAACAGGGATACCCTCCTCATGCTTTTAGAACGCTCGCCAAGGTCATGACTGCACCACTGCTACTAGGTTCCAGGGCATCCCTCTAGCTCTGGATAAGGGCACAATACCAGTCTCAAGTCTTGGAGCCAAATATGAGCCTTTCCTTGGCTATTACGCAAAGGAGGAAGACTCAGGCATCACACTCTCTTTGGGGCAGCAGCGTAACACCTGATTTGGCCTTCTCCCTACAGGACAGGCAATAGCCTGGTTCAAAATCTTTGTAGACTCTGGTAGTCTCCCTATACTTCCAGATGTCCCTTTAAAGACCTTTTTCTCAATTTGGTTGCTTATGGTGGCCCCTCTAAGCAATTAACAGTTGTCACAGATTATTAATAAACCTTCTGCAGTCACACATACAATATAAGAACTCTCACACAGGTGACATTTCTGTAGAAAAGCAAAAGGTTTTACTAAAATAATTAAATGAATGCAGTTACAACTAAAAAAGAACATTTACTAAAATAGATTACAGTATAAGAATTAAAATGGAAAAGTATGCAGAAAAATGCACTAAGACTGGTTAGTTAAGTCTACCTGAGGTACAAAGATTTCAAAGTCCAGAGAATCACTGGTTTGCAAAAAATATTTCAGTCTTTCTGTAGCAGCCTTATGGTCAGGAGAAAGAGTCCAAGCAGAGTGACTTCTGTGTGTCAGGTGGAGTCCATATGAGAAAGTGTATTCAAATGCCCTGAACTGGGGGTTTAAATACCTTTTTGTAACTTGCAGTGTCATCAATTCCCAGTTCACAGCAACTACCCAGTTTGGCCAGGAGATGTCTCTTTTAGATCATAAGATGGCACTGTTGTGCTTCCCAGAAATCTTACTTTCCTGATAATTTTTGATGTCAGACTCTCATAGTTAACCTAGGTCTTACAGTCTCACACTGGTATCTTATAAGGATGTGTTTCTTTTTCTATTACCTCACACAGGCCTATTAGAAGGATCTTTACTGGTTAAAACATCCTGGGCTTTAAACTGGCTTAATTTAATTAGTCATAAGGAAGATCCTGTAAGTTTAATGATTATACAGGTGATTTTATTACTTCTGTTTCCCTTAGTCAGTTCCTATTGGAAATACCCCTTTGATCATGCATCCACAAGCTTTTTGACAAGAACTTGTCAGATTCCTACAAGCAAGGCTGGCCTTGAGGGTCAGAGGAAGGTCAAACCCCCTTTTAAAAACAAACAAAAAACCCCAGTATTTTCTCTATGTGCCTTTGCTGATAGAATTACATAAAAACATATATACAACAGAATAATATCTACAAATAAGGGCTAGCAGCAGGGCAGCTCACCACACTCCCCACTTCTGGTGCTCACAGCTTCTCCCCCCCCCAGCTCTTCCCCACTGCTGTCTCAAATACATCATCTGTAGTTCTACCCCATTCCCCCACTCAGCCATTCATTATGTACGAAGCTCATCTTTTCCCAGTCATGACAGTTTCACTATTATAACTCATTCATTTTTCAATTCACCCTCTATGTAATCTGTGCCCAACAACTACACAGCAAATACAAGCAAGGAAACATTAATATTTGACAAATGCTTGTCCTGTTATGTCTTGTCCAACTAAGAATATTTTCAGGATGGCAGTGAGGAAATGAGCTTCTACAGTTGCAGGCTTTGGCATCATTAAAGGCACTTTACATACATTATCTGTCTTTGTCTACTCTGTTTCTTTTATATTGAAGCTCTTGTCATTCTGCATGTACTTGTGAATTGTTTGACTAGCTTTCTGGGAAGTTTTTTTTATTGGGATTTCTTCAATTATTTTTGACCTGAGATGACCTGTTCTGAAACTACAACCTTGAACACAGATATAAGCAAAAGGAGCATAACAACCCGTATATTTCTTGGTTTTGCTATATTCAAAACCACATTCTACATCTATCAAAAAAGTTTTATTAAAATGACATGGGATTTAAATGATTTTATGCATAAAAACATACAGATATAGTATATCCCACATTTTTTAATCAGGAAAGACACACTAAGCTGAAGCTTGTTTATAGTTGCAACCTGGGAGCACAAGGAAGTTAAGTGACTTACTCAGGGTCACACAGAATGCAAGTGGGGGCTGTGGGATTCAAACCCAGGTCTCCAGGTTTGCAGCTCAAAGCCTTAAATCACTGTGCCATACTGCCTCCAACATTTACAGTAATGCTAGTTGAAGAAGTTGTCATTTTATTGGTAATTTACTCTTTATCATTGCATTTATGGAATAAATGAGGTAAGCAACATGCAAAAATTACATGTCCATGTTTCATGTTTTCTTTGACACTCATGTTGACACCTACAACATTGGTATTATTATTACTACATAAAACAATCTGGCCCTTTATGGATTTCTCCCATGATGAGGTATTAAGTCTTACCATGTAACTTATAATACAAGCCTGACAACCCATGTGTTGGTTGTGGATTTAAAATGTTTAAAGAACCATTATGTAGTGAGCAAAAAATCATGAATTTGACATGGGATTGCTGAAACACCAGGGAGCATCCTAAAGTGTGCACAGTACCCTGGGGTCATGGAGAGTGGCTGCATGGTGTTCAGCCTATAGTTTTCTAATATGGTAAGAAAGGACCCTACCATCTTTCTCCCATTTCCCAGTATTTACAACTGAGGCAAACAAATGCCAATTCAGCTTTCCTGGTTAGAAACAAGTTCTGTTGAATCTGAAGCCCTGTCTGTTCAGTTAGTAGGGCTTTGGCCTAGGCTTGGAGAGTTTGGCTTTGTATGTTGCCTTTTTCAACTCGAGTTAAGCTTTAAGAGCTATTGATTCAGCCTCCCCTTCTCTCTATCTTCCTGTGGACAGCAAACCATATATTTTTATTCAGTATGACAGCCATAATGGTTCCCTCAGGGTGCCATAAGTGACTTCCTTATTGTCATTCAGGAGAAAGTTAGTCACTGCCTCTGCCCTGGTCCAAATTCAGCATGTTTTCACTTTGAGAAGGAGGGGGTATAAATTCCAAGAGGAGGATCCAGAAACTGTACTGTGGGCCCCGGAGTAGCTTAAGGGAAACAAAGGCATAGTCCTAAATTACTATGTATTCAGTGAAAGAACTAATAGTTTTCTGGGTGACAACTGGGGAGGAGATACAGTAATCAATGTGGCTGGATGTGAGATGAGCAGCAGAGAAGCAGGTATAATCCTTATTCTCAAGGTGCAGGAGTCTTCAAGTATCTTTTAGGGGTATGTTCCTGTATGAGATATTTAACTGCCAGCATGGCCCTGGTTGAGCCTCCAGCTGCCTAATGCATCTGCCTAGATGGGGCTACACAGTAAGACTGAAATCCTCTCCTATCAGTAGAGAAGCCCTTAGGAGACTGAGAAGCACCAGAGCCTCATTAAGGATATGGGAAACATCAGAAAAGTCAGAGTTAGGACTGTAAATGTTTCTCAATATGAGGGGGTCTTCAGGGGTCTGCAATTTATGGAGTCTTTTTCTGTCAACATCTTTCACCTTCTCCGCAATAGACCATGCAAGTTCTTGTGAATATGGCTAGATAGCCTCTTTTAGTAACTAAGACACAACTATGGGCCTTTGATCCACTCTCTCTGAAGTGTAGCTGTCTCTGCCAGCAATAGTTTGGTTTCCCGGAGGAAGGCTATCTGAGCTTAAAGAGAATTTAGGTGTGACAGCACCCTATTATCTCTTTTATAGGAAAGTTGAGGCCCCAGACTTTCCATGTGTAACAACTAAGATAAGCCTTTGGATCAGCTATATGGGACACAAATGGAATGCAGCCATCCTAACCAGGGGTACCTATATTGAGAAGTATACAGTAGCATTATATGTGTCACAGCCACACATATCACCAATGCTGGAACAGAACAAACAATTAACATTATTAACAAGATTAAAGAAATATAATGCACATGACCAATAACCAGAACCAAAGTACCCATGAGGAGTTTGTTGACTTTTGAAGACCATATTAATTACATGACAAAAAAAATAAATGCTAGAATAGGTGTATTGAGAAGGTCATCATCTATAGTAACCCCCTAGATGCAAAACATGATTTTAGTTCAGTTCATTATGCCAGTCCTGGAGTATGGCAACACTGTCTATGGATTTGTGGGACAAAAGCTACTGGATAAAGTCAACCACTCATATCATAGACTTGCAAGATTTGTATTGAATTGTACATTCAAAACTCATCACTGTGTTATGTTTCATCAGCTGGGGTGGGACAGTTTGTCTCTCCGACTGAAGAAGCAATATATAATTTTAGTGCATAAAGTAAGACATGGCCTGATTAAGAGCAATCTATCATTTGAATTTGAAATACATAACCAGAGATATAATCTAAGGGATGTGAGACACTGAAGACTTCAAATTCCAAAAGTAAGAACAAAATATGGTCATATGACCTTTCAGTACAATGCAGCCAGATTATGGAATGACACACCTCCTCCATTGAGGAATATTCCAAGTTAGGTTCTTTCAAAACAGGTATAAATAAAGTTTACCTGGAAGTATGAATTTGCATGTAGAACTCTTGGCTCTTAATAGAATTTGTATTTTGTGAACAATTTATACATATTTGTTTATTGTCCATTGGGTGACTGTCTAATGTAAGTGTGCTGTATTACGTGTGTATCAGCATAGTACATATGTTTTAGGATAGTTTGTTAGATCTTTCTTAGTAATAAGATAATTTTGACTTAAGGGTTTATGTATTATCCTTTAGGTGTATACTAACTATTACTTGTCCATTTGTTTGGACTGTAAGTATGATTGTTATACAAGATAACTTTGTAAATAGGTCCTATGGGCCTAAAGTTCTTATCCTGTCAAAAAATAAAGTTTTAACTAACTTAACTATTTGTGTTGTCTCAGGAAAATGACCCCCTTGCCTTGTTTCTCCCTTTCCATATACAACAGGAGTCGTGACCAAAGATGGAGGAGACACCTGGGACTAAGTCAATGTAAGGCCTTAGAGGGTTATGACAACATAGGTACTGTTCAGACAAAAAGATTTCCCCACCCCTAATGCTTAGAGTCCAATTCAAGTTCTGTATGTGTACAAAGACCACCCCAGGCACCTAGGGAGAGAACTAAGTGAATAACCTTGGTAGGAAATAAACTCTTCCACCCTGTTATCCCTCCTAAATATGGTAAACCCACAAAAAACTGTAAAATGTTAGTCTGAAACATAAACTGTCTAAACACAATGGCAGCAACCTTGCCCCTTAGGTCTACCCTACTGGCAATAAATAAAATAAAATGTTGATTATTTGAATAATATTTAGTCATTGCCTATGATTATGACTTGTGGGCAGTGGCTGGCAAACTCTGTTATTCACATGTGTGAATAATGATCTACGAATAACGGAGTTTGCATATGCATCCCCCACAACCCTTCTCTCTTCCTAGGACATGTCACCTTTGCTGCGGATCACTTTCTAATCTTGTCTACCACAAACCCTCAACCCAGGCACCAAATCAAGATTCTGTAAAACAAACTTCCTCTGAAAATAGTAATCCTGCTCCAACCTATCTCTTGTCAAATAACGAGCTCCCCGTCTCCCTTACCTTGTGCTCTCTCTCTCTCTCTCTCCTTCCTGCAGGCTCACAAACAAAAAAAAATGAACAGGATGATTCCAAGCCAGTAAAGCTAAAACAGGCAATATACTCAGATTCAAATCTCTTTCTTTGCCACAGTAACCCAAAAGCAGATCCCAAGTCACAAAAACAAAATGGGAAGCAGTAGTCAAAATTAACACCACAAAGCTTGTCCGAAGCTGCAAGACGCTAGCTGACAAGCTCTGTGGCTCCCTTCAGCTCACGCTATACAGAACTGCCACACAGAAAAAGACTTCCTCCTCAAAGACCAGCTTTCTTCTTGGAGCCGAAAACAAACACAAAAGACACCACAAATACCTTTTTAACCTGCAAAAAAATGAAAATCACTTCAAACTGTTTCTTGTTTCTGTTTAAATAAACATCCACACAGTGAAACACAAACTCCCCCCCAAAAAACAGTAAATATAAAAAATAAAACTTCGGGAAGTGTGGAAATTTTGGATTTTATGCACACCATTGGTGTGTGATGCCCAGATAAACCCCTTGAGCTTCGCCCTTGGGGTTTATGGGGCATCACACACCTCGGGTGTGCATAAAATCCTCATTAACCACACTTCCCCATGCATTATTCTATATTTTATATATTTATTTGTATACTTTTTAAAACTTGGTGAGCGGGATAGGCACACTGAGCAGGAGCATTTCTCCAGGTGCCCTCTAGGGAAGGAATATAGAAGTACTGTAGCCTTAAGATGGTGGAGGAGCCACCGCAGTTTATGATTATGATTCACAAAATGACTGACAAGATACTGTCAAACAGGTTATATTTGCTGTAAAATACGTTTAGCTATATTCTCTCAAGTGATAATTGCGAAAAAATAAAATTGCACTAATTGATCAAAATTACACATTTTCAATGGACATGAATGAGGAGATAACTGCAGAGCATGAAATTAAATTTGTGCAACTGCAGCCAATTGCACCATGCATTAAATAAGAGTTGTGCAAGAAAAATAAGTTCTACAGTATTCACAATGAAATTTAAACAACACTGTAGCATTAGGACCTGATCCACAAAAGGTGTGGCCACCATTTGTAGCCATGGAACAGAGGACCACAGAAGGATACATGTGACTACTGTGTAGTACACCACTGTGCCCATCTGCAGCATGACCATCACAGGCACTCTTCCTGGACATGGATGTATCCACAGAGAGGATCCACAGAATTGCAGCAGGGATTATGGCTGGCAATATGAACTGTGATCCAGCAATGACAGTAATCCACAACCCCATAAAGTCAACATCGTAGGCATAGTGGAGGTCTGCCTGCCAGACATGCGGGGGACTACCATAAGGGAAGCAGGTGGGAAGTAGAGGGCACGCATGGTGGGCAGTGGTCTGTAGAGATAGGTGACTGTCCCATGACCACTAAATCATGACCAGTACCAGTGATTGCAAAATACGTAGCGAGGCCCTATCCACCCACCAACATGTGTAGAATAGTCAATAACACATACACAATTTGAGCTGAGTAGGCACTGCCAAAGTAGTCTAGTTGATCATTCATAATTTTTCCAAGCCACCCCTTTCCCCTTGGCTGGCACCACGGCATGGAATTGAATGATGGAATATGTCTCTGCCCCTCAAAGGCACACCTCCACCATGATCAGATGCAAGGTGTACCATCTGCTATTGCAGCCATATGCATCCCCTCCAGAGATGGAAGCTGCAGTACAAATCCTCAGTGCTGAAAACTACACTGTCACATGGATAGGCAATGTACCAAACAAAATTTGTAAGTTTATCTGTTCCAATGACAGAGCACCAGAAAGCAGACCCCAAAGCAAGCCTGCCCCGGACAGTGCTGGCCCTACTGCACCTGCAACTGGTGCATACCCCTGGTCCTGGCCTTGCTTACAGTGTACCTCTGCCATCCACCTCATGGGCCAGCCCACTGCCATGATGTCCCCTGCCCCAACTCTTCCCAGCCCCTCTGTCTCCATCCCCAAATAACATGCAGGACACATGGGTGTACGTTTGCCATAATGGCATGTATTATAATAGACAACAGGTCAGGTACACAGCAATGATACACATGTAAAAGGCACTGCAGTACTGTAACAGTAATAGGAGACTACCCTGTTGGTAATAACAATATCCCAAACATCCAGAGCAGTGGGGTGATACCTTGCACCGCCACTGTGTGGTGTTTCACAGTCAAGCACTGACACTACATCCAAATAGTCTGGTTACCGATCTAGCCACTGTGCACTACCACTGGGTCATTGGGGGTTCTTGGGACACACACCAGAGAAAGTCCAGGACAGGGTTCTCCTATTCCTTGCTCCTGTCTGCCTGCCCTGATCCAGCTGCACCCTTGCCACTTCTTTCATCTGTGTCCATGTCTAGAAGGGGCCAGACATACACATCCCTGTCCAAGGCTGGGTATACACCATCAGGAGGTTCTGGTGGTCCTGTGGTCTCCCCCTCTGCAGAATAAGGGTCCCTATGGCCTTCTGCAAACCCTAAAATGAGATACAAAGTGGCAATCAGGCATTGAGAGATATGCAAGTGACATTCATGCAATAGAAGAGGGGCAGCACCACTGTACAGACCATGCAACTCACCAAGACAGGTTCCACCAGCCACAAGTACTGGCTAGTCTGGTCCCTGTACCCATTCTTCTCTAGAATGAGGATCCATGTAATGTACTGTATGCAGTCAGAGGCACAGGCATTGGCTTGGGGTGTGCCAGTTTTGTCTGAAGCATCCTGCCAGTGGCTTATCTGCATGGCTAATGGCATACCATACATACTGGTATCCCATCATGGTACCATAATGTCACACCCATTGGGCATGGCCACACACATAGCATAGTAATTGGGACATTCAGGTGGTCCTTAAAGTGGCCCACAAACATAGTGTAAGATGCATAGCCATCAGGGCATGGGACAGGTCCATGGCTCTGAAAGAAATGGTGTTCCTACAGGTGCAGTGTGAAGAAGGGGAACACAGACGTCGGACACACTGACAAAGGATATATAGGCCAGGATCTGTGGAACATTAAGGCAGCATTTTATGTGGTGACCAGCATTGCCAAAAGCATTTGTGCCCCAATCCAAGCAGAGAGAAGGCATACTGGAATCGCAAGGTATACCATAGTATGAACATGTAGGCAATGTGCAATGCTGCTGGTGCAGTTGCATATGTTTGTGTCAAGTACCCAGGCTTGATGCATGATGCATACATACTGGACAACTCAGGACTGTGTGTACTGCTAAGGGCCATGCCAGCTGGTCAATGGGGGGCTCATTGGTAGGTATACCAGAAGGGGGGCACCAGGGGCGGTACATGTATACATACAGTAACTGTCCTCCCCTCTCCCCAGCAGACAGCAGATACCCATTATGCACATTTCTGATGACACGATTCTCACAGCCGGAGACAAAGGTGGAGCAGTGGTACAACTAGGCTTATCAACAGATGAGGGGCTTTACTGAGAAAGTGTTTGACCTTCTGAAGATGCATTTCAGGTCAGGACAGCGGGACCATACAACTCATACTTGGCAAGGTTTCAAGGTGTTCATGATCTGCTGCACATTACACAACATAGCTGTTCAGAGCACTTACCTGGCCCAAGAGTGTGGAGTAGAGATGCAGCTCATTTAAAATTCACCGGCGAAGTGAACACAAAATGGGCACTTCGCGTTGCTACTCTGCTATGTGGAGTGGGCAATGCAAAGTGCTCACTTCGCCTTGTCATTACCACTTCACGTTAAGGCGGAATGGCAATGCGAAGTCATTGTTTTTAATGGACTTCGCGTTTCTCATTAGGATTCTAAGTGATCACTTGGTGTTTCAGATTTGGCAGCCCCCTCACACATCACATGGCTTACAGTACTGTAAGTCACATGCTCTTTAGCTAGGCAGGAAGAAAGTGAGTCATACAAGCAGACACTTTTACTTTCTCCTGTGCTGATGGAGGGAGAGTAGTGTGTTTTGTGACGCTGATACTTTTAGATCAGAGCGAGGAGGAGATTTAAACTTTGATTTAGACCCAACAGCTTTTTTAAAAGCTGCATTTTTTTGTCTTTTCTGTACTCTTTTTTACTTAATTTGTTCTTTCTGTAAATTTTATTTTTCTTACCTTTATAAGTAGTTAGTTGTTTGTCTGTGTCTGTGTGACTCTGTGTGTGTGTGTGTGTGTGTGTTGTGTGACAGTGTGAGTAGTGATTGCTCGGACGGAGGGAGCTCAGTAGGAGAGATGGACCAGGGTGAGGGAATCTCTGGGACATGGCAGCTTTGGGAGAGCATGGTAGTGGTAAGCATCGTACCATGTGCATGTGTGGAGGGCATGAGTGCCCATTCCTGTTGGACCGCTCAAAACTTGTGAGTGCCCCCCCCGAAGCGGAACCAGCACCGCCTCCTGTCCTGACTCTGAGGCAGTTGAACCACCACCACCACCAAGTCCAGCACCAGGTCCTCTGGAGCAAGATGTGCCTGTTCCCTCAGGCCCAGGTGTGGATCCCATCTCTGTTCAGTACCGTGACCAGCAGGCTTACAATACATCCAAGTAACTATTAAAAAAAATGTATGTTGTGATTCATGACGTGATCGTAAATCATGATTTGTGACTGCATTTGTGACCATGATGATGAAGAAATGTGAATGCCTATGGCTGTACTTCCCTGGGCCCCGATGAGCTGTAGCTTAAAACTCCCAGACTTAAAAACATGTATCAATGAGTACAATGGTGGGGTGGTGAAGCCTGGAGAGATACTACAAAACAGGCTTACAATACATCCAAGTAACTAGAAAAAAAATTAATGTGATTCGTAACATGAATGATCATGAATCGTGATTTGGGACTGCATTTGTGACCGTGATGATGAAGAACGTGATTTGTATCACGAGTAACTCATGATGATGGTCCTGACTTAAAAATGCATACTAATGAGTACAATGTTCATGCAGAATTAAGCACCACACCTGTCCAGTACTCTGAAGGGAAGCCAAAGAAACAACTGTGACTTAAGTTACAGATGGAGATTGGGCCCTAAAGAGATGCAAATGCACAGACAGACTAAGATTGCGCTGTGCACTGAAGAGATGCAGACATAAAGGCACAACACCTAACCAGTGCTCACCATCAGAAATTCAAATCTGGAAAAAGAATACCTTTACGGGTTGGGGTGGGCCGCGCGGGGAGAGGCAGTGTACTGTACTGCTGCAGTAACAGTCACTAGTACTAGTACCAGTACCAGTAAAGATGCCACAAAGAAGTACAAAAATTACACAGCTACAGTGGATAGCAGCTTTACATTGCTGAAATTATCATGTGGCACAATAAAAGGTGCATGATTTGATGACACGCGTCACAGACATACTCACACACACACTAAGTAATGCATAGCAAATTGAAAACTTCAGTAATATAACCACATATTTTAAATAAACTAAAATTATGCACTGCTGCACCACCACAATCAGCAAAAAAATTGCAAGAAATATTGAAAATATTACAGTGTGTACATTAACACAGTTAAACAAGAAAAATATCATCAAAACAGAAAGCACTGTCTTTTTCTCCAAGTTAATCTACCTACACCACAGATACATCCCTTCCCCAAAGCACACTTCCACTGTCTCTCAGTACACAGACTGAATGTTGTACATTAACTTTCAAAATCCATACACAAACAATAAACACTCGATGATATGAGCACAGGAGGGTTTCCTATAATCGAAGAACTAAAGTTTCAGCAAAAAAGATGACTCAAAAAGGCTTTTTTTAACAGCTTTTTGAAGGTTTGAATTGCAGAGAGCTATCAGAGCAGATTGTCTCCTACAGCTTCCTACACACACACTACCCCAAACTGAGACTGTGCAGAACAATCTAGAGCCCATGTGACCTGAAATCCCTTGAAACACTGTAAAATTCGCCTTTGGAGCTTAAAAACAAGATGAAGTAAGGCAAAGTACATTGTTTTCAATGTACTTCTCCTTAAGAATTGGTGCAGCAGTGATTTGGGAAAGTGAAGTAATGTGAAGTCATTGTTTTCAATGGACTTCATGTTACCCATTTGCAACACGAAGTACTCCGCTTTACGTTGTGGAGCATGCCGCAAATTCGCCTTCACTCTGCGGATCACTTTGCGGAGCGAATTGGGTCCACTTCGCCTACCACTAGTGTGGAACCACCTCCCAATGATAATGCCAGAAATGGAGAGGACATTCCTGGCAATGACAGAGGATGTGAAGGGGGAATGGCCTGGAGTACCATACAAGGTGCATATGCAGGGCACAAGTCATGCAGAACAATTTCACATTCTAAGGGGGATGATGCCTGGGGGTGCTGTATGATGTTGTGCTACTCTGTGATACTGTGGTGCGTATGCCTATGCATTACCTACCTGCCATGGTGTGTGCTGTGTACCCTGCAGTGAGTGTCCAGTGGCACAGGTGCCCTCATCACTGTGTGTCTTTATGGAGGTGGGTTCTCTGCTGCCTGACACCCTGTGACTTCTTCTTATTCTCCAGTTGTGGGGTGGGCTGCTGCTCTTGGTCTTGCCCTTGGATATGGGCACAGAGTCAGGCTCAGCTGTGGATGCAGGCTCAGGGTGTGGTTCATGTTTAGGTGACTCCTTGCTTGGTACCCACACTGCCAATGGTGGTGATGCAGGCAGGGCATGTCTGTACCACTTATGTCAGGGTGTAAAGGCCCTGTCCAATGATCTCCGCTATGCAGTTCAGTCTGCCATCCAAGGGCCTTCAGATACCGCTAGCTCACCACACATGACCACTACCTCCCTGCATATGCCATCAATTCTGTGGGCCATGTGCTGTAGGTTTTCATTGCACAGCCTTGCCTGGCAGATCCACTGCTGTTCCAACACTCTGAACTCTGCATACATGCCATACAGGGAGTGGTGCGTAGGGTGCAGGGGGGCAAAGGATGGACACTGCAGGGGGTCCTGAGTCCCTTTCAGGGAACAAAACATGGCCATGCACCTGCCATGCACCACCATCTGGCTGTAGATAACCTGCATGGTGGACAACTGGTGGCATGGTATCTGCCAACATCCCCTGCATATTTGTCCTGGTGTCCTGCATTGGTGAAGACTGTGGAGCAGGGTTGTTGTGGAGTGTCACGTGGCTTGTGCCTTGGCATATGTGTGTTTATGGTCCATGCTCCATGCCATGCTGCTGTGAGATTCTGTTTTTCCTGTCTTCCACAATTAGCCAACCTATGTCTTGAGTGCCGTAGTTGTCTTGAATATCCTGAGTGTCCTGGGTTCCCTGTATATTCTGGATGTTATGGGTGTCCAAGTGTCAAAGACATCCAGGTACATGCTGGGTAGGGTGCCAGCTGAGGGAGAAGTAGGCAGCAGAGCTGAAAGAAATTAACAAATTCCAAATTCATGGAATTTTTGTGAAATTCTATGAAATTTCACAAAATCTGAGAATTTGGGGGAATTTTCTAAACTTTTTTAATTGGCTATAATGCAGTCCATTTTGATGCTAGAGTTTGGAAATGTGGCATGCTTATTGTCTAGTATGGGCCCTAAAAGTGTAAAAGGTTTGTAACATTTGGATGAAGGGTAGAGAATTTATAGGGGCTCAAAGTCTGGCAATTTAATATTCATGTGAACATTTCTGAAAATATTTCTATGCTTACAACTTAGCCACCTTTGGAATTAGATAATTGAAAACTTAGATGTATAGTTTCTTGAAAGAGTCATAGAAACTGTTAAGGGAAAAGATCTATAAACACTACTACTACTACAAATAAAGAAGGACTGGTTATGTAAATTGTAAGTTTTAGCTATGACCTGCCTCCCAACATGACTTCCCAGGCTCGCTTCCGAACCTGGGTTGTCAGCATTGTAGTATGATGCTTTGATGCTGAGCCATGGGGATTGTCTTAAAGCCTATTATTAGGGTCAATGAATCTAACAACATTGGTGATAATCTGTTCTCTAGCTTTAAACTTATAGGGGCTTAAAATTCAGAGTTTACGTAACTGTGAAACATCATTTTAAAATTTCCAAAAGTGTGGAGACTTATAATACAGTCACCTTTAAAGCTAGAAATCTGAAACTTGGCACACAAACAGTTTGTATGGGAATTCATAAAGTCACCATAGAAACATAGAAACTTAGAAACATAGACTTTGCCGGCAGATAAGAACCGCTTGGCCCACCTAGTCTGCCCCTTTCCCTACCTACAGGATAAGCTTCAGATACTAGTTAACCAACAGCCTGTTTTTCCTACCCCCTACAAGAATTGCCTTATGTCTGTCCCATGCATTCTTGAATTCTCACACAGTTTTATACCCCACAACCTCCTCAGGAAGGCTGTTCCACGAGTGCACCACCAACTCTGTGAAAAAATACTTCCTCACATTGCCCCTGAGCCACCCTCCCCTTTGTCTTCAAATTGTGTCCCCTTGTTCTTGCACATCTCATTTTCTGAAAGATGCTAACCTCTTGGACTTTGTTGATTCCACTGAGGTACTTAAAAGTTTCTATCATGTCCTGCCTCTCCCTCCTTTCCTCAAGGGTATACATGTTAAGCTCCTTTAGTCTCGCCTCGTATGGCTTCTCTTGCAGACCCTGCACCATTTTAGTTGCCCTCCTCTGGACTGCCTCCATCCTGTCTATTTCCTTACAGAGATGGGGTCTCCAGAACTGGACACTGTACTCCAGATGTGGTCTCACCAACTGTCTGTATAGAGGGATAACAACTTCCTGTTTTCTGCTGGTGATGCCTCTCCCTATACATCCCAGTATCCCCCCCCAGCCTTCCCTACTGCCTTCTCACATTGCTTGCTAACCTTAAGATCATCTGATATGATTACTCCCAAGTCCCTTTCCATTTTTGTTGTTGTTACTATCTCCCTTCCCAATGTGTAATCTTCCCCTGGGTTTTTGTTTCCCAGGTGCATTATTTTGCACTTCTTTGCATTGAATCCAAGCTGCCATACTTCTGACCATTCCTCCAACCTTGCCAAGTCCCTTCTCATCCTTTCCACACCTCCTTGTGCATCAACCCTGTTGCAGATCTTTGCATAATCTGCAAAGAGGCATGCTTTTCCTTCCAGTTCCTCTGCAATGTCACTTATAAAGACATTAAAAAGGACTGGACCCTGAACTGAACCCTGCGGTACCCCTCTAGTAACCATACAAACTTTGAAGCAATTTGGACAAATGCTTTTAGTTTACATAGTTGTTAACTGTAATTTTAAAATGTCTGAATGTTTGGAGGATAATAATCATTTTTAGATATAAGGATCTGAAACTTGGTACATGTCTGTATGGGTATTGGCACAGTCAACATACCAAAGTTGGTGCAATTTTTAAATTAGATGGAAATAACTGAAATTGCAAATTTGACAAAATTTCACAAACTTTTCACGGAAATTTCATAAAATTTCACAGAAGTGTAATCAGCATTTCATCAGATTTCAACTGGCGGAAGATAATTTTTGCTTAGGACTAGTAGGGAGGCGTTAGGCATGCTGTTTGCCTGTGTTTGCAGTGTACGTACACCTCCCATGGCCTGTATGTCGGGAATGGTGCCACTGGACTTACTGCCCAGCCCACAGTGTGTGTGCATCATTGTTTGGGTAGGGGCCTACCACCTAGATGTGTCTGTATTTCCTGGCTCCACTAACACAAACATGCCCACCACAGTACAAACAACACCATCTGTGCCCCATGCCCCCACTCTATGTGGCAGGGTGAGTGGCATTCTGCACCCTATGTGTGTCCTGTGTCTCCTCATCAACTGTATCCTCTGCTGCATCCACTGCAAGGGTTGCCATCTCATTTCCTGTAGGGTAACATAAAGTGCATAGCATTAGTTGCAGTAGGAGACCAAGCCACACCCATCCCCTGGGAGCCTATGCCTACCCTTCAGCATGTCAAGCCCATTTTCCTCCACTCTGGCAGCCTGTTGGCTGATGTGTCAGCCATGATACTCTTCATCTCTGTTAGCTCCACATCACCGTCAGGGCTTCCACTACCTGTCATCAGCTTTGCCACCATAGCTGTGCCATCTTCCTCTTTGCCCCCATGCAGGTCATGCCATTTGTCTTGAGTGCCTTGACTGTCTGTCTCATGTTATTGGCAGTGCTCATGACATCCAGAATGTGCACCCACAGCAATTATTTGTGATCAGTTATCTCCCTTATTGCCCCATAAATGGTGGCATAGTTTACCTGCATCTTCATCTCCAGTGTTTCTGTCTCCTTAGCCGTGAACTTCGACATCCATGGCCTAGCATGGTGAGAATCGCAACTGCATCTGCAAGCACCCCCCCTTGTGGCTGTACAACATCCTCCCTTGGCCCTCTGCACTAAGGCGGTGGTGTGGTGGTGGCAGTACGGCTGTCCCCTGTGCCATGGTTCACTGCACTCATGGTATTTATACTTGACATTTCTACATAGTGGTCCATAGAGTCTTGGCATAACCTTATATGGTGGGGTCAGTGGGCATTCTATGGACATCTACAGTCCCAGGTAGATGCTGGAGGAATGTGGTTTCTATGCCTATTGATGCATCACGTCCTTGGACTGTGCTTAGGAAATTACACATCATAACTCACAAAATTTCTGACGAGATTTACATAGCAAGGTTTCAAATGCAACCATGAACACATTACTTACCATTATATTTTAGCAGCATGAAACTTTGTATATGTGGGTGTTGTTCAGTATTGTGTACAGTATATTACAGATTGAGAGAGTGGTCTCGACCAAGCAGAGCACTCCCTTTCCCA